>JAKCOX010000010.1:23203199-24500462 GCA_022605575.1 Laterallus jamaicensis coturniculus
AACCCACAAGAAAAGGGATAACCTAAGCACTAACTCAGCAAAAAAGATGAAAACAGGGTGAAAGATAAAGGCAGCAGGGGAAAACCACAACCATTGACCCATACACCACCAACCTGAGAAACCCACTGACTCAAAACTTCCCTTTTTTGAGCATATGTGCTAATTTTTGTAAGAAACAAGACGGCTTTTGCAAATGAATAAAGGAACAACAAGCATAAAAGAACAAGACTTCATACTAAAGATCCCTGCTGGCAGGACTGATGCTGGATCCAGGACTAGTCATCTCTACCTCTCCCCTTCTTTTCCCTCAAAGCTAAGTAAAGCAAAGCCTACCTTGGTTCCCCATAAAGCCACAGAGCTCAAATAGTTCTAATTGTGAGGGTACCAACAATAATAGTAAGTCTGTTATCTGTGTTCCTATTAAAGTTAATGTTTCAGTATGGACTTTTAAATGTTGTCTCACTTCAATTCCAACAAAGGGAATGGGTGAATCTGAGTCACCTGTCCTTCCTTTTGGACTGGGATGTGACAGAGAGCCCAGCAGGTGAGACCCTGCTCTGTCAGCCTGAAGATCCCAGACTGTGCCTCACACCCCAGCTGGAAGTTGTTGTACCTTGACAATGAGACCAGGAGACTTTACATGTTTGCACCAGTGTCTGAAAAAACCCATGTTTCAATTTTGTGTGTACCCATTCTTTTCAATTTGTACTTTTCACAGACATTTGCAGAACTTTAAAGACTACAATAGAGAACCCTATATTTGCATACTAAAACAGGAAAAAAAAGTTATAAAACAGTGTTTCTATTTATGATTGCCAAAATTTCAAGCTAAGAATTCAGTGATGTGTCGTACAAGGCAGTGTTCCCTCAAGCCTTCAACTTAAATACTCTTTGTAATCTCAATATTTTTCTAAACCCATAATGACTTAAAAAGATACCAAACCAAACCATTCAAACTTGAACTCATCTCAATTTACAGCTGCTGTTGATTTTGAAAATTATTTAGGCTATTAATGTATGACTATCATTCCTAGAGCCCACAAGTTAAAGCTATAGCATTTCCAAACAGTGAAGTGAGTGTCAAAATGTTCAAAACCAGCAGTCTGTTGTTCAATTTATACCTGTTGCATACAATGAGTTTGACAAAGAAATAATTTTCCTAGTTTATTACAAGGACAAGGAAGGAAATTCTTGCATTAGGGCACATCTTTTCTTCTCTTTCTCCCCCCCGCCGCTTCATTCTACACTGAGACAAGACTGGGACTCAATCTAGTATGTGGGAGATTCTGGTTGAAGTTCACAGACCAAATCAGAGCAAAGCATAAAGATGAAAATGTCATTCATTATGAGTACCCGACTTAAGAGCAGAGTCATATTTTAAAAGAGACATTTGCTTTAGACTGTGAAGTTTTATAGAAGCTAGTAAGCTGAAATGTGCACAAATACATTTATCAACAAAAAGAGGCAGCTATGTTGATTGCATACAAACTCTATAATATCATAGAATTTTTTAACCAAATGCACTTTACAGATGGTTCCTCTTCTGTCCCATAACTATTAATTTAAAGGTAGGTCTTAGTGTGTCCCTGAGACTGAGCTTGAGCAGCCAGGAGCCAGCAGCTGAACATAACCAGCACTCCAGCTGCTGAGACACCCTGATCCAGGCAAGACCAGGACAACCAATCAACTTACTCAGCTCTCACAGAGTGCTGTTAAGCCCATGGTGTGAGCATGTGTATCACAGCTTCAGGAAAAAGTACCCAGAGAAGACCAGCACATATGACACAAATGCAAATAAAGAAACTTGCACTTTTATTGCATTCTAAGATGGGTAAAAAGTGGCAGTTCCTGTGAGATCTAGGGCGATGATGGTTCATTTGTGATACATGAACAGGCGTCAGAAGCTTAGCTAAAATGGTGCAGAAAAGCCCTGGCAAGGGGCTGTGCTCAATGTGGTCAAGAAAGGTAAAACCTTTCCAGGGACCAGTGTCAATCTGCCCCGGGAGGGAAAATTCCTTCCTGACCCCAAACGCAAGGCACCAGTGGCATCTTCATGCTGAAAAAGCAGCATATAGCAGTAGACAGGAATTTATCCAGACGAGTCCTGGTAGGAGACTCTGCTCAGTGCTGCAAAGGAAGGTGAAAAACCCCCATGGACAAGTGCAAGTCTGCTCCTGGTGAGGAAATTCTTTCCTGACTCCAGAGCTGATGAACGATGGGCTGTTCCCTGAGCATGTGGGCAAGACCTTCCTCCTGGCCTTATGGCATGGTCAATCCCATGGCAGGGATACCACCTCTGCCCAACCCTGCTGCACCACAAGCAACTAGAGAGCTCATGAGCTGGTGGACACATAGTCTGTGCCCTCAACCCAGAGGAGTCTGGTGAAGCCCTTCCCTGATAGGACCTAGGGAGATCCCCTTCATCAGCACAGGGCTTGGGTATTCTTTCTGCGAGCCGTGTTCCCTCCCCAAGGTTTGTGTGAGCAAAGGATGTCATCCAACTTGCCATGATCATGTGTCCTTACAGTCATCTGCTCGCTTTGCCCTGGTCACAAAACTCAGTGGCTGGACCAGAGACCATGGGAAACAGCCTGCCCAGCCTTTTATGTCCACAGAGTCACCTTCCCAGGCAGTGGCCATGTGCAGGAGATGGCAACTACCCAGCGCCTCTGGCATGTGGAGGGCTGCTACACTTCAGTGCAATTCTTAAGCAACAGACCACAGTCTGTGCTACTGTATTGAAGCCTCATGCTGTGGACCCAGCTGAGACCTTCATCCTTGAGAAAAAAAGCTGTCCTGGAAAGGCAAACCAGACCCTTTTCTATCTGCCACCTTGAACCAAGTGGCAAAGATGGGGCTTGATTTAACTGGACGTCCCCCTTGTCCCCATGGCACAAACACTGCCTTGAGTGCTCCAGGGTGGAGAAGTTTTGCAGAGGTCACCTTCTTGTTTCCCTCTCTGCTCTCCTGCAATCTGTGAGTGGCACAGGAGGGAAACATCTCAAGGCAGAGCTGAGAGTCTGGAGAGGAAAATAGAGTTAAGTATGTAGAACAGAGCTCTGCCCACCTCTGTGTGCACTGTGCAAGTGTCTGAGCAGACCTGGATTCAAAGAAATGCAGGTGTGCAGAGCACCAGGGCTGGAGTCAGCTCTTAGTGAATTCCCAACACCAAATCCCAGGCACAAATGTTATTTCATTGCTGCAAGAGCATCAGACAGAAACTTCAAGAAGACAGCCTGAGAAGGAACACCTTTGCTAACTTCTACCTTGCTCTGCACTTCAAAGATGGTATGATAGGCCAAGATGTTCCTTCTGGGATTACAGCCTGTCATCCACTGAAGTTAGAGAAACATGTTTGATGACTGCAGTTGTTTTCTTCAAGCTTTTAGAGTCCACAGCTGTTCTCCATCTCTGGGGTGCCCCTTGGAGAAGTCTGTCTGGGACTGAAGCATCTCTCCTATGATCAAAGGCAGAGCAAGCTGTGATTGCTTGACCTAGAGAAGAGAAGGCTCAAGAGGGATCACATCAATATATGTAACTACGGCAAGTTGAATATAAGCCAACAGTGTGCCCTGACAGCCAAAGGGCCACCTGTGTCCTGGGATGCATCAAGCACAGCACAGCTTACCAGTTGAGGGAGGTGGTTATACCACTGTCCACTGGACTGGTGCAGCTCCACAAGTACTGCTTGCAGTTTTGGATGCCTGAATATAAGAAGAACATTGTAGGAGTAGAGGAAGCATTTTGAATGGGAGAATAATATCTATTAAAGAAGAGTAGATAGTAGTTAATGAGTGTTGGGTAAAAAGATGGTTAAAGTATGTAGTGTAAGTTGTAGGTCTTCTTAAGAAGATATTACAGTAATGAAAATTAAACACAGAGGGATGTTTAGAAGATACACAATAAGACCAGAGCATGGTGCAAACACTACGGAATTGTTTTGGGTCTGGCTGAACTGGAGTTAACTTTCCCCATAGCAGCCCTTGTAGTTCTGTGCTGTGTATTGGTATCTAGCAACATGAAGATAATACAGAAGGGTTTTGATTGCTGTTAATTAGGGCTGGAACATCAAGGCAGTCTCTCCAACATTGCCCCTTGTCCCCAAAGTCCAGTAGACTGGGGACGGGCAAGATCTTAGGAGGGAACACAGACAGGTCAGCTGACTCGAACTGATCAATGGGATATTCCTTAACATATGAGGTCTGCTCAGTAATGAAAGCTAAGTGTGTGAAGAGGAAGGAGAATCAGACACAAAGTATAATGAAATGACTGTGAGCCCCATTCCCTGCACTCCTGCACTGTCTGGGGGCATAAGATTGAGAATTTGTCAGTGAAGTTGGGCCCAGAGAGAAGAGAGTGGTGGGAGAAAGGTGTTTGGAGATAAGCTTTTCTTTTTCATTACCATACTCTCAGTTGAATGGTAATAAATTAAATTAGTTTCTCAAAGTCAAGTCTGTTTTGTCCTCAACAATAATTGATGAGTGTTCTCTTTCTGATTTTATTTTGATCCAGCATCTTTGATGGGCTCCTGGAATCCAGCTTTGGCAATCCCACCACAGGCTTAGAGAGTGTCCCAAGGAGGATGACCAAGATGATGAAAGATCTTGAGTTCAAGACTTAGAAGGAATGACTAAAGTCACGTGTTTGGTTCAGCTTGGAGAAGAGATGCCTGAGAGCTGACCTCATCACAGTCCTCAGGATAATCTCCCTTCTCTTGTGACCAGTGATAGGACACAAAGAAATGTAATGAACCTGCATTATGGGAAGTCACAGAGTCACACAATGATAGGGGTTAGAAGGAACCTCTGGTGATCATTTTGTCCAAGCCCCCTGGCAGAGCAGGATCACCTAGAGCAGGAAAGCATCCAGAAGGGATTTGAGTATCTTCAGAGATGGAGACTCCACAATGTCTCTGGGCAGACTGTTCCAGTGCTCTGCCACCCTCACAGTAAAAAGTTTCTTCACTTAGAGGGGGTTGGTTACTGGAATAGACTCTCCAGGGCAATGATCATGGTACCAAGCCTGTCAGTGTTCAAGGAGTGTCTGGATGATACTTTGCAGTATGATTTATATTAGGTAGTCCTATGAGGAACAGGACATTGACTTGATGATCGTTGCAGGTCCCTTCCAACTTGAGTTATTTTGTGATTCTACCCAAAGGGAGAGTGTAGAAAGGAGAGAGGCAGGTTCTTTTCATTCATGACAGGACCAGAGGCAATGAGCCTGACTGAAACGTCAGGAAACACCTCTTCACTGTGAGGGTGACTGAGCACTGGCACAGATTGCCCAGAGAGCTAGGGAAGTCTCCATCCTTGCAGACATTCAAAAGCCATCTGGACGTGGTCATGGACAACTGGGTCTAGGTAATGCAGCATCAGCATGGAGATTGGACCAGATGATCTCCAGAGGACCCTGCCAACCTCAGCCATATGTGTTTCTGTGATGAACATTTGATATAGTTTCATGCTTGAGGGTTCACTTTATTTAAAACTAGTAATGTGTGTTCTTCAGTCATAGGGATGAAAGATCAGCATATAGTTTTAAGCTTGTTTTGGCTGGAACAGAGTAAATTTTCTTCACAGTAAACTGTATGGTTCCATGTTTTGAATCTGTGACCAACACAGTGTTGATAACACAAGGATGTTTTATCTATTGCTCACTGGTACTTACATAGTGTCAGGGGCTTTTTTGTTTCCCTTACCAGAGAGTAGGCTGGGGGCACACAGGAAGCTGAGAGGTGACACAACCAGGGCAACTAAATCTAACCAACCAAAGGGATATTCCAGGTAACACTGTGCTCAGCATCAAAACCTGTGGGGAAAGGAGGAGTAAAGGAGGGTGATTTGAAGTGATGCCATTTGTCTTCCAAAGTAACTGCTATGCCTGATGAAGCTCTGCTTTCCTAAAGGAGGGTAAAAACCTTATATAAAAATTTGGCGGATAGAAATGTAAATTCTCTATAAAGTAAATGAGCTTTTGTGTCCTTGCTGACAAAAGACATGAGCTGAAATTCAATCTGCTTATACACTGAAAATAATAATTGACACCTGTTCTTTTATCTCAGCTCTGTCTCCATGCTATGTCAAAATGTCTTTCAATCCCAGATTAGGTCCCTAGAGAAACAATACAATTAAGTTTATTGTCTTTTCCAGTTACCAAACTTTCAGTGGTATGTTACTGATGCATGTTTCACTTAGGGAAAAAAGATTTCTACTTGAATTCCTCATTTTCAATCTGCTGGCACCCTTCAATTTTGGAAGTATTTTTGTAGTGCACCTTTTCAAATCTAAATTACTAAAATTTGTTAGTATTAATGCTAAGTTTAGATCTCCCAAATTATTCAAATGGCTACATCATTAATATTTTATCATTCTCACAGCTTCACCTCTATGAAATATTACATTACTTCTGCAATATATTTTATATTTCATCTTGAGGTTATTAAATGATGGAAATAACACCTCCTAGACAATTTTTCTAAAAGGATACTAAAAGACTAGGAAGCAACATAAAGTAAAGCAAGATACAGAAAAGATGATATAAAACTAAAATGAAGACTGAAGATTTTTGCTCAGAAATTAAACAAGTTAAAAGAGAATTTAATGTAACAAATGACAGATTGAAGTACATTTCAAGATTTCAGAATGCAGAATTAATTTGACAGTTAGTGGTATCTTGTGGTTAATGCCATTTAGAAAATACTGTTACTGGTTCCCCAAGCATTTTCAAGTCCCACTGTGGTTACTTCTACGTTACTATGATGCAAAAGGGGTTGGCATTTTACTTTACTGAGTTGCAGGAAACTAAAAACCTTTCATGTCCGTTCTAGGGGAGGATATCTAACTTCTTGGTCAGTATGTAAGATAGGATAGAAAACACAGCTATACTCTTTAAACTCCAAAAAAGTCCTTATGCCTTTTTCCCAAGAAGGGCTGTAGACCTGTAGTTTGTTATTTATAAATTGAGATAGGCCTAAACCAGAGTACATTTGCTGTTTTAGTGAGACTGGGAAAACGTTATAAAATACAGCAATAAAAATAGCCATTCAAGGATTTCAAACAAAGAAAAAAGCCATATAAATTTTGAAATAAGACATGATACAGGGCGAGAAACAAAATCCATAGCACTAAGATTTATGAGAACCTGCCAGTCTACAGCATCTAGCTATCAACAGCTGCATAGACACTTCAGTTATGGACAAGTTTCACAATTCATGAAGTTAGAGAAATTATTAAAGTGCTAAACATAGCAAAACCCTAGAAAATGCAACACTGGTGATGCTCATAGTGTACTGTCTCAAATTTGTATATGACAAGAAGATAGCAAAAAAAAAAAAAGGTCAACAAAAGATTTTATAAAATACATAGTAACTCCTGATAGACAATATCAATATAATGAAGCTTATAAACTTTAACAGGTGCTGCCTAAATAGTAACTAATGTAATGAACCTTCTGACATTCTTCATAAAGAAGTCATTTCTATTGTAAATGTAGCAACTTTTCCTGCATAGAAAAAGAGATATTATAGTTATTTTATGTCACATCTAATCTAATAAAGATTCTTTATATTAGATGTATGTTAAAAGCTGTATTATGAAAGCATCCCAGATTGTGTAAGAAAAGTGGCGCCCATGCACTTTAGGAACTTTGTGATGTGTAACTGAATGATACTATCAATCCACAGACACCTAAGAAGCATATCCAGTATGCTTGTGTGGAACAGATGTAGAGACTCAGGGCAGGTAATAATAATTCAGCTCTTGCAAGTAGAAAATATGTCCCGATATGTGTAAGTAGTAATACTATCAGGAATAAAACATGACTTGCACCAACTCAATGCTTTCAATACTTACAAGCAATTCAACAATTTCAAGAATTTAAAATCTGAGTTTGTTTTCTTCAAAAAGACTTCTAGAAGCAGAAATGGAAGAGGCTATGCAGAAGCAAGACACACCATTAGTTTGAATATAGGTCCCCATGAGAGACAAAAAATGAATTTACTGTCACTATACACTCATTAAATAAAGTGTACATCACAATAAGTAAACCTTCTTTTAGAAGAATTTATTTTTCTATCTCAGTTGATAGGAAGCAAATTCATTACAGCACAAAGCATAACTTCTCATTAATGGAGACTGCATGTTAAAATTATTAACCCAAAATTCTGTAAAAACATTTTAAATACCTCACAAACTTCACATCATATTCTCTGCAGTTATTAAACCATTTTTTAAAATTGCAGATGACAGATTTAAGGTAAATTTCTGAACTCCAAGCTAAAATACAACAGAAATTTGAACAAGGATCTTCTTAGATACATATTTCATCACCCTAGATCACATTGTGGGTTCATCAAGCCCAGAGAATTATTTGATCACTGGATCACTGAGTAATTTGTTAAATCATTCCCTCCCTGAAGTTCCCTTTCAGTTTCACAACTGTCAAGTATTAAATGGTTGTGACAGATAGGAAATGACTCGGAACATTTTAAGCTGACTGGATAGCTGTCATGCTTACTGTAGCAATGAATGTTTTCAAATTTAGGTTGGACAAGAAGGGGAAATATAAGAAAATATAACAAAATAAGCCAAAATAATTTCACTTGGTCCTTGTTAGGACTTCAGCAGTCTGTCAAGATACCAGGAAGACTCATGGGGTGGAGAAATTAGGAGGAGTTAAAAAAGTGCTAAGGGAATTCAGGCAATTGTAACAAGTTTATCTCTTCCAAGAGAGGAGGTATTTCCTAAGACACTGTTAAAGAAAATCCGTCTGACGCAGATACATACATTCCTTTAAGGAAGCTTATTTACACTGTCCTAGGTGAGAGGGCTTTAATACAGCTCAGCATGAGCATGCAGTTTTTAAATATTTTACTTGCACTTGTTTTTGTTCTTACTGTTGAGAACAAAAGAACACACTTTAAAGTTGCTTTCCTGAGGAAAGGTTCTCATGTCCCACTTGGGCATGCTTGCTATCATAGCACATAGAGTAAATAAAATGAGATGATGGTAGCAATGGAAGTCCTTCCTCTGAAGGACTAGAAGCAGTCAGTAAGATTCGGAAAATTCATCAGAGATCTGAGATCTGTAACCGTAAGAGACAACCATGTAAGTGTATTTGATTAAGTATTTAAATTTTAACAGATGCCTACCATTTCTGATAAGAATCTTAATCCACTGGTCCAGGGTATCATTCTGATTTATATAAAATATTGAATTATCAGGACATGAAGAATGACCTCGTAGGTAGTAGCTGGGTCTGCCTTCTGTCTGGTCTTTATGAACTGGCTGCATATTAATACAAAACAGAAAAACATCAATAGAACAGACTCCACAGGTGTGTATATTCTATCAGATTGCTTCATTTACTGTTCCACTTCAAAGTCCAGCCTCATAATAGTTAACACCGTATATATTTCAGTTTTTTCCTAGGTTTCAGTATGAATCAGATAATTTATTCCCCCTCTCTGGTAACACATGGCAATTCATTCTGGTTCCATTCTACAGAGAGTAGAGATGCAGACTGGTCTGCACAATTTATTTACTCAAGGGACAACAACTCTACTTCATAAAGAAGACAATATAAAAATAAATAATTTTTAAATAATCTCTGATAGGCTAGTGCTCAGACCATTATATCAGAAGGAGTTAGATTTGGCTTCAGATCTCCTCTGATGGACAGAAGAGTTGAATCTGTATTCCGTACACCTCGCTTGGTGTATTCAAATACAATAGCAATATTTTATGTCATGTGGAAATTCAAATACTACCCACTTAAATATTTTTTCCACATAGAATTTTACCGGATGGATTTGACAAGCCTGATAAACATGAGAATAAATGTGTACTAATAAAAACTAGCTCTTTGCAGTTAAAGTTTGGATTTGGGAGTTTTCTCTGATTTGTTTTTTTAAGCAATAGTTATGCAGTAGTGCAGCTTCTTTTATTTTCATTATTCATATTCAATTTATTATTCTGGTTTTTAAATAAATAATAGGAAAAAATGTAAACTCTAAATTCTGAATTCCATCACTCATAATTTTTTATTTTCTGTGAAATATCTTACTCTTAACAAGTCATTGTTGCATCCCAATGAACTATTCCTCTGAAATATTTTTCCAGTTAACTCGGATACTGAAAAAAAACCCCAACTTCCACTGCTGCACTGAAGTACATATTAATATTCTGTGCTATGAAAAGACTTTAGCTAACAAAAATCACGAAGTTGTTTTGGTTGGAAGGGAATTCATGAATGCCATCTGGTCCACCAACCCTAGTCAATCAGGATGAGCCATGGCAGTTTCCCCAGGACCACGTTCAGTCAGCTTTTGAGTATTTCCCAGGATGAAAACTGCACAGCCTCTCTGAATGTATTGATTTGGAATGGGATACTTTTATTCATAGTAACTTGTCCAGTTATGTGTTTTGGATTTGTGATCAAAACAGTGTTGATAACACAGGAATATTTTAGCTGTTGCTGAGCCGTGCTTACACAGCATCAGGGGCTTTTCTGCTAATCACAACACCTCACTAGCAAGAATTCAGGGGTACATGAGAAGTTAGGAGGGACATGGACAGGAGAAATAACCAAAGGAATATTCCATACGAGATCACATGGCATTCAGCAACAAAAAATGAGGGAAGGAAGGAGGAAGGGCAGGAAATTTGGAATGATGCATAATAGAGCCCTGCATTCCTGGGGATGAATGAAGACCTGCCTGCCAATGGGAAGCAATGAATTAATTGTTTGGATTTGTTAGCATGTGTAACTTACACTTTACCTATTAAACTATCTTTACCTCAACCCATGAGTTTTCTCACATTTATCCTTCTGACTCTGTGCTCCACTCTGCCAGCAGAAGTAACCATCTGTGCAGAGCTTAGCCATCAGATGGAGTTTAACCACAACACAGAGCAACCTGTTTCAGTGCCTGAAAATCTCACAGTAAAAAAGTGTTTTGTGTTCAGATGTCATCTCACGTATTTTAACTTCTATCTGTTGCTTCTTACCCTGTCAGTGGGTACTGCTGAGAAGAGTCTGGCTACATCTTCTTCATTCCCTCCCATCATGTATTTATCCACACAGTCAGGATGCCCCTGAGCCTTCTCATCTCCAGGCTGAACAGTTCCTGATGTGACAGACTTCTCTCATTGCAAGATACTCCAGTCCACTAGTAGACTTTTGGTGGACTCTCTCCAGTATGGCCATGCCTTTCTTGTACTGTGGAGCCCAGAATTAGAAAGAATACTCAAGACATGGCCTTACCAGTGCTTAGAAGAGGGGAAGGTTCATCTTCCTTGACCTACTCGCAATACCTCACAGTGTTCCTTATATCTTAGCAAAATGTGCTGTCCTCTGTTACAGATCCACAAATGTCTTTATTCTTCTCTAATTTGACCTTCAACACATATAGATATAACAAGAAAAATGCAAAACAAAATTGCTGTTATTTAGAACATTTGTACAACAAATATTGCACATTGTGTATTTTACTCATGTAACATGAAGGAATGATAATAAAATTACACCTGTGATGTTTTATGTTCAATGAAAGAACAAAGAATCTGATTGAAACACTCAATTTTAGGTTTTATAAAAATTTCTAAAAAATACAGATATAAACTGCAGCTTTGTAATTGAGCAGATGCCCTTAGACAAACTAAGAATAATGTTTAGTTCCCTATATCACTTTTCCCTCGGGAAATACCTTGTTCACCAACATCTCACAGCCAAGATACTGTATAACAATTAAGTCCTGATATATAACTTCAAGCACAAACATTACCAATTTCTGATATTGCTCTGTATTACAAATTCAGCTTACTCCTGCTAAAGATGACTTTCTCTTACCAATTAGTTATGCTACCTTTGTAGAATCTAGTTCTTTAATAATTTAAAACTAACCATTTGTGTCCTTGGTCTCCAGCTGCTTCCAATGCTCGGGCACCACTGAGAAGGTCCAGAAGATGACAGTTCAATTTCACAAGAATATTCAAGAATCCAAATTTAGTTTTCATTTCTTAAAAAAGCAACTGCAGCAAAAAAAAAAAAATCTTTTGAACACACTTAATACCAGGGCATTGAAGTAACTGTTTATAAATCACTTTTTCACTGTTTTTGAGAGTATTCAAGCATTTAAAGACTGTAAAACCAGTTTCCAATATACATCACCTTATTCTCACTTGACAGATATCCTCAATGGTGTTAACTTAGGATTTCATCTCAACATTAATCATTTCTATGTCACAAGAAAGACCCTCTAGTCCAAACTCACTGCTGCATTTACCATGGCCATATGGTTCCTGTGTCAGATTTATCACACAATTGGCTTTTAGTAAGGAGAGCTTAAGCTACCAAATAGTAGGTAATCATATCTATTGACAGATGGACTCGTTTTTGCTCTCTAAACTCCAGTAAGCAAGACATCTACTTAAAAGACATTTGAATTTATCCCCTGGTTCTACCAAACTTGAATTTATCCCTACTGAAAAAATCTGACCTGGCTCCATACCTAAAAACTGAGTTCCTCTGGGTGATCCTAGCCCATAGACTCTGGAAATATATCTGATACAGAAGTCTAGCTGTACCCATGGCTGGTCCTTTGTAGAGGAAAAAGGACCAGCCTTTGTTTCCCTGCACATGTTCTGGTTTGCAAGGAAAGGAAGCCAGGTGCATAGGTAAGAAAATGGCCACAGTGGCCTCTACTGTTTCTCCCATCACAATGGTGGGAGACCCCATGATATACACACACAGCAGTACAGACAGTATTAAGGTATTAAAGTCATAATCTGGAGGCATTAATCTCCCTCTTTTTTTCCACTGTTGTGGGTTTGTGTGGCAAGGTTTAAGGGGAAGGGCTGCAGGGGGTCTTCTGCAAGAAGCTACTAGAAGTGTCCTCTAGGTCTGACAGAGCCAATGCCAGCTGGCTTAAGGATGGAACCACCACCGAAAAAGGCCTAGGCAACCAGCAACAGTGGTAACACCTCTGTGACAGCATATTTAAGAAGGAAAAAAACCAAGCAGACACTTTTTTTCTGCCAGAGAAAGGAGTGAGAAGATGTAAGAAACTTTGCAGACACCACGGTAAGTGAAAGAGGGGGAGGAGGTGCTCCAGGTGCCAGAGAATAGATTTTCCTGCAGCTTGCAGAGAAAAACATGGTAAAGCAGGTTGTCCCCTTGAATCCAATGGAAGAGGATGGGAAGTAGAAATTCCTCCTGGAGAACCCCATGGTGGAGCAGGTGCAGCCACTGGAGGAGGCCATGACCAGCACTAAAGCAAGCTCCTGGCAGTACCTGTAGCCCGTGGACAGAGGGGCCTATGCTGGAGCAGATTTTCTGGGGGAACTTGTGACTTCATAGGGGACCGTGCTGGAGCATTCTGTTCCTGAAAGTCTGCACCCCATGGAAGCCATGCTGGAACAGTTCATGAAGAACTGAATCCCTGTGAAAAAGGGCTCACATGGGAGAAGTTGATGGAAGACTGTCACCTGTGGATGGGACCCCACGCTGGAGCAGAAGAGTGTGGAAGTCCTCCGCCTGAGAAGGAAGGGCCAGCAGAGACAACTGATGAATTGACTGAAACCCCCATATCCCATCTCCCTCTGTGCTTCTCAGTGGTTGGGAGGAGAAGGGAGAGAAATCATGAATAAAGCTGAGCCCTGGAAAAAGGGAGGGATGGGAGGAGGTGTTTTAAGATTTGGTTTTACTTCTCATTATCCTACTCTGTTTTCCTTGAATACTTCCTTGGGTAGGGTGTGTGTGTGATAAATTTTGTTCCACATTGAGTCTGTTTTGCTTGTGACGCTGATTGTGGAATGATCTCTCCCTGTTCTTATCTTGACTCCTAAGCCTCTCAATATATATTTTTCTCCCCTGTCCAGCTGAGAGAGGGACTGACAGAGTGATGTTGGTGGGCATCTGGCCTCCAGCCACCGTCAAACCATCACATCCACTAACAACAGAGAAAACTTAATTGACAGTTTTTGTCACTCAAGTAATCTCTTGAGTGATGATACTGTCTTTCTCCTTCCTTTGCAACAGCAACACAGGAGAGCAGGTGCAAACAGTTTCAGGCTCTTTGCTCATTCTGCAAGTTAAACGATTGGCTTGGGCCTGTCAGTCTTGTAGCTGAACTAGCAGAGTGCCTAGCTTGGGAAAATATGCCCTGATTATTAACCTGCACATGGAGCTATACAGCATCTGGACTGGAACTGGCTCACATCCAGGAACCTTGAGGACAGTATAAATGACATCTAGCTGTGCATGAGGATATTTATAGAAATATGCAGAAGCTGGCAATTACATATCTGCCTAATTATTCGTGATATTACCAGATTATAGTTCTAATCCAATCTTTCATGCAGGTCTAAGATCCACCAGCAATGTTACTGTATGTATTCCAGGCTGAGAGCCTACTCCTTGAGCAGCAAGAAGCTTAAGCAATGACAACAAGGGCCTTCAGCAGATAGCATGAGACATGATGTGGGTACTCTAATCATTGGTAAGCAGACTGGCCTAGTGTCCCTCAAACAGGTCAATTTATTTTTTTTTACTTCATGCTTGCCTGATTTAGTTGACTGTTCTTCATGGAGAAATCAAATTTATGCTGTTCCTGGCAGACATTTAGCAGGAGATAGCTGGAGCAGCCTATTCATGCTTTCTGAGTGAGGGCCACCTATCTCCAACATTGTTAGACCAACAGCTCTTGGAACTTAACACACTCTTTAGACACTGCTGTCTCACCCTGTGGTCCTGCTACCTACCTCTGCCCTAGTCACTCCATACACAGGGAATTAGGGGACTATTTGGCCTGTGAGGTTTTGTAAACTTTATCTACTTCATAGAATGGACAAATTCACCTATTCAAGGGCAGTTTTCAACTAGGAGTCTTTCTAACATCATGCTCCATTAGCAGTACTGAGAGGCAATAATTGGATCAAAGATTCCAGCTGAGAGTCAATGAAACTGGCAAAGAAAGAATGAAAGTTCTTAGTCCAGAACATCTGCCAATACAATAAAATTACGGTTCTTGCTTTCACCCAGGTATCCTGCCAGATACTACTGCAGAATTAAAGAATTCTGGTGATTTCTAAAGAAATGTTACTGTGCATTTTTCAAGAAAATAAATACACAAATGAAACCCTATGTTTTAAGTTCTATTGCAGTTTCTGATACGATCCATTAAAAAAAAATGTACAAGAAAGATGTTGGGTAGTTAGTTCATGAAATACAACTCGGTAACAGACATATAGGCACCATTGTAATAACTGCAGCTGAACTTAAGATCTAAGCCTTTAGATATAAATCATAAATGAGATGTCCATATTGGTTTACTGGCCCGTATGCAGTCCAATATATAGGAAAATATCTAGATTTACTGCAAGGCAGCTTGTAATTTAACTATCTGCAGGATTTTAAAAGCTTCTCAGACTATGATTATGCTGCAGACAGCACATGCTGCAATTTATGTAGGTATTTGTGAGATAGTTTTAAAGTGCTAATATCCCTTAGAGCACCAGTGTGTGCTGGAAAGTCAGCACAAAAGGGTGGGTGAGTATGGTGTGACTTTCTTTATCCAATCTGTATATTTTTGTGGTTCATGTCTTGACATTTATTTTCATCAAACAGATATCCCCAAAATGTTTTGTTTAAAAAAAGAGTTTGTAGATAAATTCTGTAGTTGACAAATTATATACCCCAAAATTAAACCCTTTTCTTTCTCACTAGCTTATGTCTTTTTTAAAAAAATATGTAGATAATGTGCTGTAGATATAAAGCCATCTAAGAGTGATCTGACACACATTAAGTGAGCCTTTGTTTTGATGAACCTGAGTGGGAAAAGACCAGGATTAATTAGAAAATTCACAACATAATGTAGCAGAGTGATTCCTGTAAGGACTTAATTGCAGCTCAGAACTTGAATTGCCAAGAAATAATGAAATTTGCCTCCTACTAATTATTAGCCTGAAGTAGCAAGACAGTGCATAAAAAAAATAAGATTTGGACCTTATACTAATTGTCCTCCTAGATACCAGAAATGGCCATCTGTGCTTATCTCAAGAAAATTTGGTTAATAGTCATAGAAATATATGGTGACTATCCTTAGCTCATATTTTTTGTGTTCTCGTTTTTACCTGCTGTCAGAATAAGAAAAAATATGTGGGAAATTTGCAATGCTGACATTTCAGGCTATTTAGAATGAAGGAGAAATGATATCTTGGAGCAACTAGAACACACATCTAGTAGCTGTTCATTCTGCAGCGAGTGACAGATGAACAAAACGTTTCCAGCTGCAAGTTGGAAATAAGTTCCACGTATATATGTGATTTAGTGTCATTTGGTCAAGACTGACTCAGTAAGGTCCTATTTTGTCTGCAGAGACAAAACCCTGTCAATTGCACCAAACAAACCTTTCCAGTTAGTTACAGGGAGTATTTTACATACAGCAGTTATCCGCAGCCTTGTTACACTTTGGCTGGTAATATAGATATGGGGGAAAGAGTTCATATGACTCCAAATAGCTGCAAGCAAACAGCAGGAGGACCTCAAAGCAATTTGCAGAGGCAGTACAAAATGGGAACTATAATAGTACAAAACAAGATATTTTGCTTCTAAGTTGTGAGCTGGAGTGTTACTGTTTCCTATTTGATACATACTATTACTGAAATTTACATTATCTCTAGAACATTGCTGGATTAACAACACAGAAAACATGTAGAAAACACTTTGAAACTCAATTCCTAGATCCAGAAAATCTATAGTCCACCTTGCCTAGCTGCATCGACCCTGAAATTAAATGCAGAAAGAATAGTAATTATTAGAAACTAAATTTAGAATCCATGAAAAAAGACATGCTTGTTTACAGCTAATGGCCCCTGATAAAGTATGCCAGCTGGTGGCTGTGGCTTCCCTGTTTCAGAGTTTTGAAGTGCAATGAACCATACACTTAGATGACTCACTGCCCACAGGCAGGGCCAACCTGTTTGATGCTGAAGAAGAGCCTGCAAGAACAGTGGGGCTCTGACAAGGCAGAGAGAGCCGGCGATGCCCTGTGGATACAGATAGAACATAGCACTGAGGTTGTTCTATGAAGGCACAATGACAGAATCAGCACATAATGTAACCTCTGCTCCTTCTGTGGCTTTTGCATTTTTGTGTACTGTGTCTTCTGGTAAATGGCAATTGTTTATTATGTGATGTATTCTTAGCACTACTTTCTCTGCTTGTGCTTTTGGGTCTTTCCCAGTCTTTAGTTACCTCTCTCCCATACCCACACCTTTTAACTTGGCACAGGACTCCCTAGATACAGAATTTACTCAACTTTCCTTTCTGATAGATCACATTCATGTTTATTGATTCATTTACTTGATGGAGACACAAAGCAGAAGTCATCAGTACAGCAGAGTTCCCTAAACTCTACCCTACTGCAAATGCAACAGCAACAAGAATCCTATGCAATGCACTAATTTTTTAGTCATTCTGGTCTGACTTCATGATTGGCATTTTTTTGAGTTTGGGGTTAGATTAGACAATGACTGAAGACCCTTCTGAGTTGTCCTATTATCATTGGAACATAGGATAATTTTTCCTGTCACTAAGAGTGTTCTGAAGTTCCACACCAACATGCGTAGGAACTTTTTCACAGTGAGGGTGACAGAGCACTGGAATAGGCTGCCCAGGGAGGTGGTGGAGTCTCCATCTCTGGAGATATTCAAGACCCATCTGGACGCCTATCTGTGCAGTATGACCTAGGGAGCCTGCTTTGGCAGGGGGGCTGGACCCGATGATCTCTGTAGGTCCTTCCCAATCCCTATGATTCTATGATTACTACCACAGTTTCTTGTTTCCCTACATTTATTACATCAAGATCAGGTTACAGTTTCCTTGTTCAGTAATCCCCAATATTTCTGCACATAAGTAAGGATAAAATCTACAGATTAGGAGACTTCCAGGGCACAGCCAAAACCAGATTATGTCTGCACTCTGCCTAAATCACTGTGGATCTTCCTGCATAAGTAAATACACAATACAATTAATAACACATTTTGGTGCACCTTATCTAAATGCTATTCATTATGTAAAGTCATTATTCATAGAATTTATGTGAGAAGCCCAGAAATGCTAACTTTGTGATTTTCTTTATTTAAATATTTCAACCTCTTCTTTTATCTTAGTACCTTCCTTATAAAAAACATTCCTTAGTAAGGAAAAAATCTATTATTTTATCTGCTTCAATTATGCTTTTACCTTAAATATAGCAGCACTGAAGGTGTACTTACATGAAAAGACTACTTCTCCATTTATACAACTATACATTCCAAAGAAATTGGGTATACTTTCATGTTGTTGCTGTTCCATACACAACTGTGGAAACTTGGAAGAGATTATTGACATTGTTAGTTTTGTAATTGGCATTTTTTTTGGCAATGATCCCATTCTCTGGTGATTCACCAGGACTTTGGAGAGGACCAAAGACCTTTGCTATTAAGCTTTTAAACATCACTGAAAGCCCCTAGGAATTGTCATATTCTCTCTGATTTCCTTCAGAAGAGAAGTATCTCAAATACCTCTACACAGAACTACATTGTACATCACAGACGGTTGAGTCAAAACATGGATTTTTTTTGTCCCATTAAAATGTATGTTATATAATACCAAGAACCACATGCAGAAAGTTTATAACCTCTGTTTTACAAGCAATAATACTTTCTGATCATAGTAATGTCTTCTGACAAGGGGGTGGACTAAATTATCTCAAGGTCCCTTCCAACTCCTAACATTCTGTGATTCTGTGATTTTGGTCATCTTCATATTATTTTTGTGAATCTTCCTTATATTCCCAATATACATTGGGAGTACAATAAATGATGACATGACTATTTGTCTCCACTCAACTACAGATGTTGGAAAAACAATAAACATTGTCATCAATCTCTCATCAACATCTTTAGGACAGCCCATATGCTGGTATGTAGTCCCTCAACCCCAAATTAGGTTACAGCCATACCTGTTACAAGGAGAAGAGCTTCTTGCTTTCTTCCTTTTGTGCCTAGCTCAGGATCTGATTAAAATTAATAACACATAATACAAATCAGTTGAAGATAATTGTGTACAAAGGTAGACTTTTCAGTAGTCCTGCACATCAAAACGTTTATCATACAGACCTTAAGATGATTTTCTTTAAAAAAAAAAGAAAAAAAAAACAAAACCCTCCTCTTAAGCACCTCCGAGCAAGCTTTGCACGTAACTTCACTGAGAAGCATAACCACGAATCCCTTCAGCATAAACAAAAAAAACCCAGGAGGCAAGGAACAAGGACAGCTACATGAATTTGCTGCTGCCAGCACAAGCCAGTAAGGATAAGAGGGCATGGCACTTTGCCTCATCAAATGTGGCAGCTAAGAATTTCTGCTTTCTGGTCCTACTGAAAAAGCAAAAAACTTCTGCTCCACAATATATCTTCAATATTTTTCAGAGTGGCAGATTAAATTGCAACCTCGCTTTTGCAGAACATACACCTTACCTGGATATACTCATGAGAAACTGCTTTAAGCAGTTAAACAGTAAGGGTTTCACTTGCTGACACAGAAAAGTAGGAATAATCACATGGTAAATTCTTCCATGGTTTAGATAATTGCAATACTGGTTTTAAAACTATAAGTAAAAAAAGGTTTGGGTTGGTGGTTATAGCTAAGTCTTTACTGTGAGTCTTTGACATAGAGAGTAGTAGTTTGATATGTGGGTCTCACAGTAACATACAGTGACTGCCCTGAAAAAAATATTCCAGAGCTTCATTCATAGAGAAGAAGAGAGTCAACAAGAAACAAAATCGGTCTTGGATATTTGAACAAGGCTTACAATACTTCATATTTATTCTCTGTGTCTAAGTAGTGTTATCTTCCTTGAAAAGATTGGGTAGTTGGTTCACTGTGAGTAACTGAATTTGTAAAAAGATGTCACAATAGCCATTTGGTTTGTGTAAAATAGCAGAATAGAATAGAAACATATAGACAATGAAGACTTGGTTAGACCTCTGATTTCAAAATAATTCCTCAGTGTGAAGACCAGTTGGTCCTACTTGTTCATAATCCAGAGAATAAATAGGAAGAAAATAGGCAGTAGTTAAAGCTGAAGGGTGTACTTAACATGGAGTAAACTCATCTTCAGAGTAACAGTTATGAAAGGCATGCTGTCACAGTGGGCTTGTTAATAACTGCCCATCACCTTGTCATATACTCTGGGCACATGAAATAAGTGGGATCATCGTGCTCGGATGCTTCACATACAGCCTGCAGAAAAAAATTAATTAACACAACAGAAGTTATTTGCCATATACTCCTACAGTAAGTCCAGTTTCAGCATGTTCACCTGTGGCACAAAGGGCTTTGTAAAGAAAAGACTATTACTGCATCACTGATATTTTAAGGGATTTGGATGTTCCAATAAACATATCTGAATGTCATTCTTTCAGGCTGCAGAAGAAAGATAATCAATAGTGTAGATTTATACATATTTTCACTAATTTTTTTCATTTATAGTTTTAAGACATAGTGTGGGAAGCAGTTGGTTGAACATAGGTTTAGATGCTCCAGCATGCCCTTTGTTGCTTTCTGATATTGCTCCACACAGACGTCTATCATAGGTCTATCATAGGCCTAGTCCTATCTGCCAACCTCTATCCATCAAATGTAACAGGCTACCTATGTTTAGATCACTAAGCCCAAAGCCTAGTAAATTTATAACAGAATCAATATTCAGATCAGGAAACTTAATTGTACATCTTCCTCAATTATACATTTTTGTTAATTAAATAACTTGCCTCAGTTGGAGGTTAGAGATACCAGACATGCTAAGAGGTTACAACTGCTCAGTTGGCACGCTACCCAGTCTCCAGACTCATTCCTTTAGTCTTTCACAGGGAGAAAGTGCGATTACCTCATGTGAGATTCACATTTTTCTTCTTTTCCTAAACCTTGGTGTCTCAAGTGTCCAGATACAGAATTCGGTGCTGGATTTTTCCAAACAACTGCTTGTTGTACTTTTCTTGTGCCTGAAAATTTTGAGCATTGGAAAGACCAGCAGTATGCTCACACAGCAATTCCTCTGCAAAAATAAAAATGACATGACACCTAATATGTCCTAGCATGGCTGAATGTACTAAAGACACATCTTCTTTGACACACTGTAATAACACTCTGACTCATTTTTTTACTCCTGGAGGAGAAAATTATAGCCTTTGCTGTACAAGTGTCGAAACATTAGCCAAACAATCTTCTGACTTAAGCCTTCATGTGAAAACTCCAAAAGAGACAAATCTCATATATTACTCTAAAGCAACTTTTACCCTGCCATCTGATAAGTCTCCCCTTCACAAGTTCCAGTTTGACTTTTCAGCTCTCTCAGATTCAGTATAAGAATTTATTTTCCTACATTGTATAAAATGAGTTCTCCTTAACATCCTTTCTAGGTGTTTGTCTCCACCTTTTTTCCATCCATCTTGCGAGTCTTACAGAAGACTAATCTGCAGAAGACAGCTTATATATTTCTACCCTGGAGTTCAAGGGCCTTCCCTTTAGTCCTCCCTTCAGCACCAATTACTGAGAGTGAAGTCTTGTAAAAGCAGTTTTCACTTTCATGCTTCTTCTTCCATACTGACAGAGTCATTAAAGGAGCAACCAGTACTAATTCCCAGCTGATGTCCAGGCAAGCATGGTGCACTACCGAACTGCTGTCTGTGTTTCTTAGCACCTATGCCTCCATGAGCCTATTATTCAGCTGTGTAAGAACACTCACATGCATTGGCCAGCTGAATTTTCTATAATATGTAGGAAACATGAAAGTGAGCAAACAGGAATGCTGTCAAGTGAATTATACAGAAACAAATCTGCACGAGTCACTGTTTCTGCCAATGAGACACAATCTAACTATTTTCAAGTTAAGGTGAATGGAATACATAAAAATCAGGGTGGTGGAATACTAGTTCAGTCTACAGTTCATGAAAAGTGACAATAGCCTATTTCTCTCTTCATTTCTGGCAAATTTACTTACATGCCAATATGCTGACACACAAATAGGAATTTTTCAGGCTTTTATATTTACTTACAGGTTGATGATGTCCTTGCCTTAGCCACTTTTCATTAGGTGGTTTATTGCAAGCATAACAGCTCCTCTAAGAAGTTCTTTTCTGAAAAAAAGTTATAGCATCCTTTCCTGGCTGCAGCTGGGACCTGGAACAGCACCAAAGCACTTATCTTACCAATAATTCATTCAGGTGCCCTTCCAAATTGTACTAAGGTAATTGACTTCCATAAATTTAGAACAAAGGAAATGTATTTCCTCATTCTGATTGCATTTGTGTTTAAACCCATCTGGTTCTCTTTTAGCAAAAAGAGTAGCACTAAGGTTATAGGTTTCAGTATGGTCTACAGCTTAAAACTGTTACAGGATCCCAGTTTTACTTATAACATCTTAAAAGCCTATTGGTGTGTTCAAAAGGCAGTATTTTTCATACTAATGTTTAAGTCTCAGAATCACAGAATCACAGAATCACAGAATGCTATGAGTTAGAAGGGATCTCAAAGATCATCTTGTTTCAAACCTCCTTCTATGGTCAAGGACAAGCATATGACCAGGTTGCCCAGAGCCCCATCCAACTTGGCCTTAAATACTGCCGGGGCAGGGACATCCACTTCTTTCAGGCACCTCTTCCAGTCTGTTACCACCCTTACATCTAATGTAAATCCTGAAGCCATTACCCTTTGTTCTAACACTACATGCCTTTGTAAAAAGTCTTTATCTGTCTTTCTTGTAAGTCGCTGTGGTGGATTGACACTGGCTGAAGGTCAAGTGCCCACCAAAGCCACTCTATCACTCCTCTTCCTCAGCTGGCCAGGGAAGAGAAGATAAAATGAAAGGCTCACAGTTCAAGATAAGGACTTAGAGAGATAATTTAGTAATTACCATAATGTGCAAAACAGACTCTACATGTAATAAAATTAATCTGTTACCCAAACAAAACAGAGTGGGATACCAAGAAATAAACTCAAATCTGAAAAAGCTCCCCCAGCACCCCCCCCACACACACATCCTTTCTTCACAGACTCAACTTTATTCCTGATTTCTCTACCTCCTCCCCCTGAGCAGCACAGTGGAAGATAGAGAATTGAGGTGGGGCCAGTACATCAAATGTTGTCTTTCCCACTCCTTTCTCCTCAGGGGCAGGACTCCTCACTCCTCCCAGCTCCAGTGTGGGGTCCTTCTCACAGAAGACAGTCCTCCATCAACATGAGTCCTTCCCACAGGTTGCATGAACTGCCCTACTGTGGGTCCCCTCCATGGGGACGCAGGCCTTCAGGAACAGACTGATCCAGCATATGCTGCCCCACGGGGTCACAAGTCCTGGCAGCGTACCTGCTCCAGTGTGGGCTTCTATCTCCACAAGCTGCAGGTTCTGACAGGAGTTTGCTCCAGCACAGGGTTCCCACTGGGTCACACCATCCTGCAGGTGTCTCCACCTGCTCTACTGTAGGGTCCTTGGAGGGGGGTTAATCTACTTGACCATGTTCTTCTCTTACGGCTGCAGGGGAATTTCTGCTCCAGAGTCTAGAGAACCTCGTTTCCCTCATTCTGCACTGACCATGGTTTCTGTAAAGTTTCTCATGTCTTCTCACTTTTTGTAGGGGAAAAAAAACCTGCTCACTTATCCTTTTTTTTTCCTTATTAGATGTTATCACAGAGGTGCTACCACTACCAGTGATGGGCTCAGCTTTGGTCAGCACAGGTCGGTCTTGGAGCTGGCTGGTATTAGTTCTGGTGGATCTAGGGGAAGCTTCTGCCAGGTTCTTACAGAAGCCACTCCTGCAGACCCACACCCCACACACCCCTCCCCTGCTATGAAAACTGTTGCACTTTTGTGTAGCTGTGCTGCTGAGATGGCTTTTGCAAGCAGCAGCTACAGCTCACTGTAAGCCCCAGACAGTAAGCATCAGGCGAATTCAAGCCCAAAGTTGCTGCTGGCCAGGCCCGAGCCAATTGGAGCTGGTCACAGCGTCTCTGTGAATCACATATAGGAGAAAAAAAAACTGCAGGCAGAGGCATTTTGCTACCGGAGTGGGAGTGAGATGTAACAAGCTGCGCGGACACCAAGGCCAGCCTGAAGTGGGGGGGAAGAATATAGAAAGAGATTCCCCTGCAGCTCGTGGTGAAGACCATAGTGGAGTGGGTGTCCCCTCGCAGCCCATGGATAAGGACAGGGAGCAGAGACATCTTCGGCCTGTGAAGAGATTGATCCACGCCTCAGCAGGTTTGCTGGGGGACTTGTGACTTTGCGAGGGACCAGGCCAGGGGAGTCTGGGCCCAAATGTCAGCACCCTATGGAGAGGAGTCCTGCTGAGAGGCCTGTGGTGAGGAGATGATTCCCTGATAGAGAGGACTCACGCTGCAGAAGTTTATGGATATAACTCTTGTGTGAGTGGGACCCCACGGTGCCACAGGGGAAGTGTGTGTGTGTGTGTGTATGTGTCTGTGGAATGCGCCCCCCCCACTCCTCAGCTGAGATGGAAGACAACTTGGGAGGAATGGACTGAAAAGCCCCCATTCCCTGCCCCTCCCTGTGCTGTGATGGGAGGGTAGAAGGGAGCGAAGTTATGATTAAAGTCAAGTGTGCGAAGAGGTGAGGGGTGGGGGGAAAGGTAGAAGTCTTAGGATCTGGGGAAGGAAAGCAGCTTGTGAGGAACCACCAGAACCCCATTCCCTGCGCCATGCTGGGGGGGGAAGAAGGGAGTAAAATCATGATGAAGTTTAAGTCTGCTAGGAAGGGGAGGGGAGAGGGGGGAAGGTGCTTTAAGACCTGTCCGCTTCTCATTATCTTGACTCCGGGTCACTGGGTGTATAGTTGTAGTAGTAATAAATCACTTTTCTTTCTTTTATTCTACGCTGAGTCTGTTTTGCTCATTGCACTAACTGGAAAGTGATCCTTCTGTCCTTATCTCAGGTCCTAAGCCTCCCGACATATTTTCTCCCCTTTTCAGCTGAAAAGAAGAAGTGAAGAGTGAGTGAGCGGCTTGGTTGGCATTTGGCCTCTAGCCAGGGCTAAACTAACACAAAAACCTTGCTACAGAAAACCAGGAAACAGTTCCTTTCAGGTAGTCAAAGGCTGCAATAAGGTGTCCCCAGAGCCCTCTCTTCTTCAGGCTGAACAGGAACGACTCTCTCAGTCTGTCTTCATAGCACATCATCTTCCTGGCCCTCCTCTAGATTCATTCCAACAACTCACAGTGTCCTAAATAATGACAGAATGTCTTCTCAGCCATGAGGCAAATTGTAATAAAAAATATTGAGAAATTATGTTGTGATCAGAGGAGGAGAATTCTTGAAGCCAAATTATTTATACATCCCTTTATTACTTCTTGTTGGACTGGCACTTAGTCTAACTATGGTGTATTTAGGTTTCCCACTCCTAAAATTACCTGAAGTGCTCTAAGTATCTTTTACATTATTTTAACATGTACAATATCATCTACTACATATTACTGCAGTAAGAAATCTCCAAAATAGACTTACACATTGGCTGGAAATGTATCTGGTCCACTCTTTTCCTGCAAAGACTATCTATATACAGAAGACTAAAATTCCCTTATTCTCAATATTCATAAAACTTTAGTAACCTCAACTTAGAAATAAACTTTGAAGTAAAATTGGTTGAATCACACCAATGATGATTAAAGCATAGATGTGACTGCTTGGGGGATGAGGTATAAATTTCATATATGTCATTTTTTTCTGTTACTTTTGATGTTGCAAAACCTTTGTGAACAGCAGGCTTTTGAATATGAGTTTTAGAGGCTTCCTTACAGCACAGCATGTTTTTCAGTTCTGTGAGATTTATAGATCTTTTTTGGTGAGTTTTGTAATAGATTGGGTAAAAAGAAAAAACAACAAAATATCACCTCCCTAAATAAGAAACTTCTTAACATTATAATCTCTTAAGACATTTTTCTAATTTGTTCAGATAATGCTTTCACTTCTCCTGTTTTAGAGAGTAATTTGGTGTGATTAATACAAATCTCCAGTTAAAACCTGAAATCCCTACTTGTATAAACCAAGCATATCAAATGCTTATCTCTTGAGGAAAAAGACTTTATCACATATTCTTCCTTCTCATTGATATTTCAGAAATGCCCTTGCTTTTATTAATTTCAGTAGATATGCTTAGCTTTATAGTAACTCATATCAAATTACAATGTTTACTTAGATGAATTGACTCGCCTGCTATTGGACGGTTTAGAGTCTTTTAAATATAAAATGACATTCAGTTTGTATTCGAAAAGAAAAAAACAAGGAAAAGTAATCTAGTAAATTACACTTTTTAAAATTTCTAGGCTTTAAATTTCCACCAAGAGTGAATTTTCCTTTGGTATTTCTGTTTATAACAATGTTAATACATTCAAGTTAAAATATCTTTAATGTAATACCAAGTTAAAAAAAAACAAAATTATTCTGGGTTTCTCGCAGCTTTACTTTCGGCAAAATAAGAAGGCTTCATTGCCTACATTGAGAGAGTTGTTTCTAAAACATTTTTGTGAAACAACAGTAAACAGAAGAGGACCCAGTTATAAAATAGAAAAACAGTGACATAAGGAGAAATTATTGAACACTAACCATGCACTATTTGCATGGCATGAAACAGCTTTTTGATTTGTCAGTAGGAATAGAGATGAAAGTATTGACTTCCTACTAGGAAAATAAATCAGCTTTATTCTTACTCCCTAGGTTTATCAAAAGACAAAATGACTAAGAAGATTATACTAATTTTTTAATTAGGAACCCAGACTTATTTTAATGCTAAGGTCTACTGGAACCAGGGGTATCAACGAACTGGTTGTGCTGAAGTGTTATTTCTTTGAGGATAGAAAGTGAAAACCTCATCAGCACTCATTAGAAATTAATCTACTTGTAGCGCACTGATGCAATGCCTGCATATGTCTTTATTAATCCAAGTTCCTTACATTACATAATATTTGAAACTGTTGTCAGAATGCACGTATTTGTTGCTCACCTTTTTAGATTAAAAGTCTTGGAAAAATAAATCATCATGTATGTGTACTTGATGCCATTTACATGCATTCTCACCAACAGCACATTTGCTTTGGTGTCTATTGTACACTGGGTACTCCAGTTTTTGATATGCAGTATTTCAAAATTACTGCAAACCTATTATTATCCCTCAGCCTTTCACATCCCAGGAAAGAACATAATTTAAAAGAAAATATGGTAAGATGAGAGAAATTGTTTAAAGTAATAAGAATTCATTGCTATGGGTTAACTGCTGCTTTTCATACATGTGCCAAAAATAATGTAAAGACTGTAAAATGAAAAATCCCCACCCCAACCAAAAAACAAAACAAAACAAAACCAAACTCACTTTAGCAATCTTTCTCTATGAGATAAAAATACTGACTTTTTGTAGGAGATAGGCAATCAAGATTTTAAATTCAATATAGTTAATAAATCATAGGAATACAGAGCTGGGAGATGATTAATTGCATAATAGCGTCTATTCCAGCTCACTACACTGAGGCACCATCAAGGATGCCTGGATAATCCTTAACATCTGTTTGTCTACAATGTTATTAAAAAAGAAGATCTTTCCTCAGTCCTTGTAGATAGCTCTTCCTAATTTTTCATTAGCTAATCTACCAGAAAGTTATTCTTAGAACACCATCTTTTAGCAGGACTAGTCTGTTTTTCTGACTCCTACTGCTTGATATCACTCACATTTCACATTATATAAAGCATCCAGAATTGTTTACTCTTTTGGGGAGGGGGGTATTTTTGGTTATTAAATAGTTAGAAATTCATTTCTCATTAACTACTGTCAGGGTTGGTTTATTTGGTTGGTTCGTTTGGGGTGTTTTTAGTATTTTGCCTCTTTTTAAGCATATATATACTGCTAGGGTACTGTTTTCACACACAAAAAAACTCTATCTTGGTTTCTTCCTTAATTGTGACTTCATGGTCAGATAGATTAAAACACCCTGGAAATATCAAAGCCCATAAAGCCCATATATGCTGATTTTGGCTGGAATAGAGTTCATTTTCATCATAGTAGCCGGTAGGGGCTGTGTTTTGGATTTGTGCTGGAAGCAGTTTGGTAACACAGGGATGTTTTCATTATTACTGAGCAGTGCTTACACAGAGCCACAATCTTTTCTTCATCTCACACCACCCCATCAGCAAGTATCTGGGGGTGTGCAAGGTGTTGGGGAGGGCACACAGCCAGGATAGCTGACCCCAACAGACCAAAGGGAGATTCTATACCATATGATGTCATACTGGACGTACAGAGGTGGGGGAAGAAGAAGGGAAGAGAGGATGGGAAGAGAGTGATGTTGCTTGTCTTCCCAAGTCACTGCTAGGCGTGATGGAGCCCTGCTTTCCTGGGGATGGCTGAACACCTGCCTGCCCATGGGAAGTGGGGAATGAATTCCTTGTTTTTCTTTGCTTGCACATGCAGCTTTTGCTTTACCTATTAAATTGTCTTGATCTGGACCCACAAGCTTTCTCCCTTTCTCTCTTCTTTCACTGTCATCCCATCCAGGGAGAGAGAGGGGGGAGGGAGTGAGCCATCTGGAAGATTTCATTTAGAGCAGCTATCAGAAATCAGATGATGCAGAGAGGAATGGTTTTCTCGGTCCTGCACAAGACCTGATTTGAACACACCATTAACAATGGCTTGGATGGGTATATTTTCATTAGCTTAAATCATCTGGGCCGATAAAAACTCAATGGTCTATTTTATTTGAGTTTAAAAAAGGTAATCACTAGACAGTTCTGAGTAAAGAATCAGAATATTGACTCCAGTGGCTCCAAACTCTTTACTAGCTTTGCTGACTCCCAGTCTGGTCCGGTTTTGTGTCTGGGGACCTGAGCAGGGGAAAAGATCAAGATTTACCTGGAAAAACCTGCACCATTACTTCTCTTACATGATGTAACAAAAATCACAAACCTAGACTGATAAAAAGTGCTTTTAAAGGATAGGTGCTATAAAGTGTTTAAAAACTATTGAATGAATGAATGAAGCTCTGAAGTTTTTTTTTCAGTAATATCCCAATCTCACTGCATAAGTGGGGAAAAGAAAAAAAAAAGAGCTGAATCCTCAGTTCTCTATATTGGGAATGACTTGAATTTGAGGTTCAGTAAGAGATTCAAAAACTTTTTAATTGCATGCAGATGGCAAAGATGAATAGAGTCAGCATTCCAAATGAAAGAGTTGTGTCCACCACCTTAGATGGTATTTTCCAGCTGATGAAGACATCTATACTGATACTCAGAAATGAACAAATTAACAGTTTAGCTCATGCTGATCTGGTTTCTGTCACTAGGACTTTTTCTTGAACATTTATGGAGAGAAATTGAAAAAATGAAAGCAGCACATTTTATAAATTGAGATAGTTCTGCAAGTCACATTTTTGTAAAGAAAAATCTTACAATAAGGGAGTATTAAGAGTGTATCTCAAGTCCAAAAAAGGGTACTTTTTTGCTGGTGGAGCTATCAGCCCTATTCACACTGAAAGTGTTATACCTTGCAGAGAGTAATTTAAGAGGTAAATAGCAGATTTAGGGACAGAGTTTCTACTTTAGTTGATTTGGTCTACATCTAAATAAAAGATAAATAATTTCTCCTTTTCCCAGCACAATCTTTCTTATTACATCGCCTTTGTGGAGCAGAAGTCTCATATGACAAAATGGGCATTTGGTTTATGCTGACATTATCTGGCTGGACAAGGGAGAAAATATAAAATATTTGCATAATATACTATTACCATTACTGTTAATCAACCTGTGGGAAAAGACGGAGAAAATTCTTGGGTTTTTTTCAATTTTAATCTGTATTTGTGGGTATACTTTCTGATGTGCTCATTGAAATCCAGATATAGCTTGCAGCCGTTCTAAGTATTGTTACATGCCATAAGATGAAATTATTTCTAAAAAATAAGGGTTTTCAGGGAATGTTGCCACTGTTACAAAGCAGTCTCTAGAACATATATTATTTCTCAAATACACATAGTGCAGTGTTAATTCTCAAATGACAGAAATTTGGAGGAAGAAAATAAACTCCTTCACTTGACATGAACTTGTGATCTCTGAATCGTTATTGTTTGGACTGCTAAGACTAATGACAGGACTCTTAATTCCTATTAAAGAGGAAACACAGTTTTACTGTTTCTTTACAGGAAAAAAATGTATGCTGCTACATGTATACTAATTTTTGGGGTTTTGTAGCATGTTTGTACTCCAAAAGACTGAAACATGTTTTTCTTGTCTTTCAAAAAGAAGCAGAAAACCATCTTTTCCATTTAATAGAATATTAATCTGCCATTATACTGATGCTTTCCCCTGGCTCCATATATTCTATAGGAAGGTAACTCTAGACATGAGTCACCATGAAGCTTTTTGACTGGCATGTGATCTACATCAAAGTCTTTGTTGATGCCTCTTGCTCTAATCTCTTTTCACATGTATTATTAGACTATGTTACACAATGAACAGATGTTCCCCCTACTGTGATGTATGACTGTTTTAAGTGACTTTTTTTTAGAACAGATGTTTTCCTACATGCATTTCATTTTCTCTCATTTTTATGGGCTAACAGCTGACAACTAATTCTTGCTTAAATTTAAGGACAAATGGTCATCAGGGTGTCCCATCGAAGCCATGGGACTTCATTTCTAGTAAATAGAACTAGTTCAGGGTACTATAGCATGACAGAATACACTGATGTATCAATAGCAAGAACTGTGGCAAGTAGCCACAGTCTACATTCAAAACTAATAGCCTGCAGCCAGGCTAGATCACAATGGGAATTAAATACCACTACAGAGTTTAGAAACAAAAATTAGGGTGAGGCAAGAGGCTGAAGTAGGGCAAGAAACAGTCGGATGCAGAGGAAATAGAAGAGATGCATAGGTTGCATGCATATAGTAGATATTCTATACATAAAAGCTGGGCATAACAGTCCCCAGTGTTTCAAGGGATAACTGGTTTATCAACCAAAGTAATTGTCAGTGAGACAAAGGAACCAAGCGAGATTGTTAACTATTTGGTGGATGATTCAAGAGGCTTATAAATCCCCAGTAAAGTACTCAGTCTTTCTACAGGGAAATACTTAGCATTGGTTCACTTAAGAAGAAACTGCTTTCCAGAGATGGTAAAAAAAAAAAAAAATCCCATTTTGAATTTTGGTATAAAAACAAGTGAAGTCTCTAAGGAATAAAGTGGAAACCAGTAACATGAATGTCTGCATGTCAGAAAAAGTGCTCAGCTGCAGACACATTACCATTTTATATGCTCAAATTTATCCATCCTTCCTACATAGTAAGAATAAGATTTATGTATAGTGCTGGACTTCATGTGGAGAGTTCCACAATGTATGTGTCTTACTAATTTGTCAAAAAAAAAAAAAAATAAAAGAGTAAAACAGTTCAATTGTCTTATGTGGCAAATTAAAAATTTAAACACTGAAAAAAAATTAATCAACATATATGGTTCTGCAAGCAGTGTTTGACTAAGTGCTTCAGCAAAAGAAATTCCTCAGAAAGTGAGTTTTTTTGGGATGGGGGTGGAAGAAGTGTTTAAATTCAAATCTTGAACCCCAAACTTCAAGAGATGTATTTATGAAATAAGTCAGTTACTGATTAGAAGACAAATATAGCTTTCTATAAAAAAATCCAGGATAACTCAATAGTTTTACTATTTCTCATCATTCTTGAGTAGGTGTACATCAATAATAAGTATGAATTACAGATTTCTACAAAAAACCTATCTTCATTAAAAACGAAGCTAGATTAAGCTATTGAGCTTGGACAGACTCTTCAGTCCATTTGACTTTCTAATTTATTTTGTTGAAGTACTGTAGAGATCAAGAATCTTATAGAATTTTGTGAAGATTTCACTAATTCCATTTTCATATTTTTCTTTTTTTGTTACATTTTTATTTAGCTATGATTGCTAATGTAAAACTGACTTGCTGTGTAAACCATCACTAACATGGATTAGCAGGGCTTCAACAGAAACAATGGTTTTTAGAACCTGCTGCTTTCCTGATCAACAAATGAAGGATGTTCAGATGTCACTGACCTTTGCTTCCCTTCTTGCAATACCCAGTTTCATGTTTTTTCTATGTCTTTTTACTCTAAGAAGCCTTGTGGACTAGTGTGACAGAGAACAAATAACAATCTTTATTAACTAGTGTAATTCTTTTCAATATACCTAATCTTAATATCTGATACTGTACTTATACTGGTACACATATTCAAGGATGAAAACAAGTGGAGGAATTTTATCAGTTTAATGATTAAATAAATTATATAAAAACCTTCTCACGTATCAAAAGGAACAGAATTTACGAAAGTGTTATTATTTCCTGAAAGTAACAACAGTTGTCTTCTTCCTGTTAGTATTAGACAGCTGTCATTTTTTAATAGCTGTCTTGCCAGAACACATATTTTGGAAAAGACCATCACTACTATACGTCCTTCAGAGGTATGAAACAGAAAGGCAGCCACAACCTCAGAGCATCAGCAGTGTCAGTGCAACCGAAAGATGGAAAAAGTAGGTAACATTGGTCACCATGATGTATATTCCCTATGATTTCTGTCATAAAATTTTCATAGCTATTCCATCAAAGACAGTTCAAAGGAAAATAATAACAGGATATTTACAGAAAGCTCCCAAGTTTAAGGGCAACTGAAGGTCCAAGACTGTAGAAAAAGTAGAATATCTTAAAATGTAATAAATAAACAGTGGAAGTTGGAAACATGTTGGGTTGATCATAACAGAGGAACATCCAACCCTTTGCCCAGTTCTAAGTCCTTGCTCTTTCAGCTGCCTTCAAGACTCACTCAGAGCTATAGTTAAGTATGGAGGCAGTACAGACTATAAATACTGTACTCTGCTCTTCATCCTAGTGCAAAGTGAGTAGGAGGCTGTTCTCCGCTATATACACTGAGACACACAAGGATGTATCACTTGATAGCTAGCATGGTCAGCAAGCATTCTTCAGATGACAGATAGTTTGAACATCTGAGAGATGTCTTTGGTGCTAACAAAGGTTACTCAAAAATACTGCTCTACGACAAAAAGATCGGGAACCATCTTAGAAAAAAACTATCTCAGTGCTACACACATTGCCATGGTTCTATGTTCTGCTTTACTTCTTTTATGTCTTCTGGATTCCAGTTTGAGCCCTTGGTATTTTGTACCTCACTTTAATGCTAGTCAATCTCTAGCTTTGCACCTTACTTCTTAATATCAGCTCCTACAGTTAGGAGGCTTTCTCATGTTCTTTCTGGATTTGAAATGGACTTGCTGCTTGAGAAGTAACTATTCTCTTGAGAAATGTTATAATGCTGGCCTTTACCTTATTGGACAACATAATAATAAGTACAAAAAGAGCAAAAGGATATAAATTTTGTAAATGCAAAAAGAAAAAAAAAAGATTAAATAACAAGATAAAATTATGAACACACACATTTAGAAAAAGCAGCTGAAAGGAAGATGGGAAGAAAAGCTTTTCATTCAGCTCAGAGGTTTTTTACTCAGAAATGCTGTCAATAAATAAAATATAATAAACTCTCTTGACAAAGCAGTAGATATAACCTCAATTGGAAAATGGAAAATGTCTGTTCTTCAATATGGAGCTCAGAGCCAGAGGAAATAACACACACTCACACAGACAAAAACTTTGACCATGAAAACAATAGATTTTCCCTTAGAAAAAACCCAAAACTTTTAATATAAAATTTGTTTTCCAGAGGAAAAATAGATGAAGCCAGTGAGAACCAGACAGTTCCCAAGAATTAAAAAGACAAGATCTTTAGAAAAAAAACAGTAAAAATAGGACACCTACTTCTGTCACTCTGTGTAAGATAAGAGAATGTGCCTGGTTATAAAGACTGCCAACAAGTGCCTCAACAGGGAGCTGCTGTGACATGATAGAATTAGTTAATAAGGTCTCACAATGCCAAATGAGCAGAAGGTTCTCACAGTGCCACCAGTTATGTTGTAACACAACTGACTGCTACACTGCTAATAGACAGCTGCTTTAAAAAAGTCCGCGTATGATGCTAGAGTTGAAGTTACCTAACTGTCTGTGTATCTGTGTCTTTGAAATGGGTGGTTCAGTCTGTAGGAGCCAACATATTAACCAAGTGGTTTGACATACATTTCCTGCCAATTGCTATTCTGCTTTGACATGATAGGCTGCAGGCTCTTCCTCTGCCTATATGACACAATGATTGCCACTCATTCCATAAATTACTGTCCTTTACAAGTTTCTTACACAGACCTGTGCAAAAAAAAAATTTCCTTAACAAATGGAGGCAATCTCATTGCTCTTATGGTTTTTTTAGGCCAATAAAGTGTTAATTCTTAATATTAACCATGATATCTAGGGAACAGAGTCACAGTGTGGTAGGTATCATATAACAAAAGAAGAAAAACTTCACAGGTCTTTTCCTGCTGAGTTGACAATTCAAGTGTGAAATGAGAGGCAATAGGTAGATGAAATCTGATCTGAAAGCGGAAACAGACAGGAAATCATATTTGTCAGCATAACAGATAGTAGACTCAGCACATCACAGCCCAGGATGCCTTTCATAAGCACTGCAGTAGACCTGGACGTGAAGAAAGATAATGAAGTAGCAGTACAGATGTTCACAGGGAGTGCCTCCTGGGAATGATGAGTTACTTGGGAAAAAAAATGGAGATGACTGAAAACGCAACACCTAAGGGAAAATGACTGATAGGAAGGCAAAGATTACATGCAGGAGGAAGATTGGCTCTCAAATGTCTGAAAGTTATTAAAAGCATCTTATATTTTATGTGGTACAGTGGAGCGTAAGAAGTTTGCATTTGTCTGCACCAGAGAAAAGGATCAAGACAAAAGATTCTGTGAATTTTTGCAAGGGTTACCTCTGGGTAACCTGTTTTACCAAGAGTTCATTTTCTTCCAAGAAGCTGGTATAGTGTTGCGTTTTCAATTTAGTATGAGAATAATGTTTATTACATACTGATGGTTTCAGTTGTTGCTAGGTAGTTGTGCCTACATTGTCAAGGACCATTCAGCTTTCTCCCAGATGCACAAGAAGTTGGGACACCACAGCGGGACAGCTGATCCGGGCTGGCCAATGGGATGTTTTTCCACTACATAATATCATGCTCCAAATATTAATGGGGTAGTGTGGTGGGTTAAACCTGGCTGGAGACCAAGTGCCCACCAAAGCCATACTGTCACTCCCGTCCTCAGCTGGACAGGGAGAGAAAATAAAACAAAAGACTCCTGCATCTGGACGAGGAGAGACTGCTCACCAATTACCATCATGTGCAAAACAGACTCAACTTTGGGAAGTTAATTTAATTTATTACCAATCAAAGCAGAGTAGGATAATAAGGAATAGAAACCTATCTTGAAACACCTTCGCCCCTCTCCCACATCCAACCCCTTCTTCTCAGGCTAAACTTCATTCCCCATTTCTCTCCTTCCTCCTAGCATCATAGGGCAATGGGGAATGGTGTTATAGTTACCCTAACAAAATAGTTTGATTTTAGGAAATTATAGCAATTATGCTAGGGTGGGATGGGGTATGCTAAGAATTCTGTAAAAGTACATAGTACAGAGGGTGCCTGTCTCCAGTAAAAACAGTTGGGATATGGAGAATTAGCCAAAAGATGAGATGAGATGAGATGAGCATGCTCAAGAATGGGGTTCAATCAGTGGACACAGTGGGGAAGACTATTGATGACTACCAGAGGACCCCCGCTCAAGACAACTGCGCGTGTGTTAGGACATAAGCATTTGTTAGTGATTTCCAGGAAATAACATGAATATGATAATCATCGCCTTCCCTTCTTTGTATTTAAAACAATCCTTAAAGTTAACCAATGATTTTTGTAGAATAAGAATATAGATAAAGCAATTAAAAGCCAATCATGGCAAAGGTCAAATTAATAAGTGAGCATTCCATGGAATTTTAAGCAATGAATCTGTTGAAAAAAATATATACTGTGATTTGTAAGTAACTCGGGAACTTGTTTGGTGGAGCTATCGCCTGTGTTTCCCAGTGCTGAAATAAGGAAGTTCTGCAGCAGTCTTGGCCAGCAGTGAGTCCATCTTGGAGCCATCGGTCATTGGCTCTGACAGACGTGGGGGCAGCTTCTAGCAAATTCTCACAGAAGCCACCATTGTAGCCTCTGATTACCAAAACTCTGCCATGCAAGCCTGATACAGGAAGCTAGCCAGGAAACAGATTAACAGCTTCAGTAATAGGCTGGGCATTTGCATTTATGCATCACTTTTGTTATTGTTATTACTGTTATTCTTATTATAATTACAGGGCTTCAGCTCTTCACCAGCTGTCCCAGCATGGGTCACAGCTATGGCAGGCAGCCATAAATCACAAAATGTCTCAGTTGCTCTAGCCCGGACATTTACATGTTAAAACAAGTTTGCTATAAGCATTCATTATACTGGTTTAATGTCACAGGCCACAATGTTTCATCATAGCAGTTCTCTGAGTTGTCAGAGTTGTATTATGTAATAACTCACTTGAAGTATATACTGGTTAACAGTATTTATGTGTGGTTTGCCATCGTGCAATAGATACTTCCAAATCTATTCATTCATATTATATTCACACTCATTAATAGCTTCAGCATCAGAAGCACTTTGTAATATATATATTTTTGGGATTCTGCTGTAAGTTCCTATATTCAGTAGATGTGTAGTTAAAAATATGCATTTCCTAAGCAACTTATTTTGTCCAATGATTTGTCTTTTTAAAAAATTGAATCAAGTAGATAAACATAATAATTTTAACTGCACGAAACTAGGTGGCATTTGTAGAACAATTTGCGTCTATGGGGTATCAAAATTTACCTTTTCTACCAGAAATGTGTGTGATTTAGTGGCACAAGAAAGAAAAGCAAGCAAAAGCGAACACAGCTGTTTCACTTTACAGATACAAAACAGCTTCTCTCTGACATTGTAGTGACTATTTGGCAGCAGCTACTGCTTTGTGACCCCTTGGTCTCACTCTATTAACTTTAATCTCAGTGGAACTCACTTTTCTACTTTTGTTGACTTCATCTGCCTGCTTCTCTTTAACCTCTTCCTTTGGTCTTCTAACTCTCTTCCTTTCTTTAAATTTCAACTAAAACCCTGTTTGTGCCTTGTGATTTGTTGTCTCTGTGAGGACTTCTGTGCTTTTTGCAAGTACAGATACATTAGTAAGATTATTTTCAGTGTGTTCTTAACTGTGTTCAGAGACAGAACAAAAGAAAATCATTGCTTCCAAATTTTAATTCTGAAAGATAAAACATTAATTTTTGTATCACATAGCCAATACAAACAAGCGTAAATTGGATTAGTTAATAAAGTAATATTCTCCAGTTATTTAAAATACTGTATACCTATTATTCAATTAACAAGCAATGATTTCAAACCACAGGACTACATCCAAGCCTATGACCCTTTAAGTGTAAAGTAACAGAAAGTTACATCTGATGACAATCCAGTTTTGCATCTTTTGGCAAATCTCGAGACTTCAATGACTTAGAAATCACTAAGTGAACATACAGTTACATTAGAATATTCATTCAAATTTTTTTTTATGCCATTGTAGCTCTAGGAATTTATTAGAGTCTTATAAAGACTCTAGTTTTAGATCCCATACTGAATGAAATTAAATACTGCAGTGTGGTTTACACAAAGCTATTGGAGACACTACAGTTCTAAATTCAGGCAAACAATTTTTCAGCCTAATTGGATGAGCATTGAATTATACCAATTAGAGCAGTGTTTATATGGTGAAACAGCTTTAAATTAAAGGTCAATGCAGAAGTAGAAAGCCTTTTGCAGTTTCTTACTGTTAATAACATATTTTCACACTTAAATTCATGTATGTGCTTTTGCTTTAAATATTTTTGTTGTTTTGGGAAGACCTCTACACTATGGAAAGTTCAAAAAAATACTGCATGGATGCCGCAGGAATTTTCCTGATTTGGAAATAGCAGTTTAAAATCATAGGGTAGTTGGGAAATGCACATATTTTTTAAATTGTTCTATCCATTCTCCAACATCAAAGTAAATCTCAAATAAGTCTTTAATTTGCATTTTAAAAAGCTACTTGATTGCTCTTTAATTAAATATTGATTGTTCAAAGAACACTTACTGAAATTTAGTAGGTATGCAAAAGATAAGCAAAGTTCCTCACTCATTTATACAAAATTACCTCTGAAATACATGTATAATTACATTCTTATTGTTTGAATGAATTCTCATTGTTTCCTGAAAGGATATTTAGCTTTTTAATTGATAGCAATAAAGCCAACAGGAGCTTCTTAGTTCTCAGTTAATGTAAACACTTCTGCTTCTGGATCCAAAGTGTAGCTCATATCTTCAGTCAAGGGGAAACTGCAGAACAAGAGAAAATGTAACTTTGGATTTGTTTCCCCCTGCAGTGTGCTATTTCTTTTACATTGAGGCCCTGCAACACCTTGATGCCTATCTCAGTAACTCAGTTTGTGCATCCCTCTAGCAATTTCAATAAAGCTCTATGTCAAAATTATAAACATTTTACTGGCTAGGAGAGGCAAGCTATTATGTTTATAAAGTGCAATATCTTTCCCTTGCTCTTGTATATTCATTTTGCTTTACTCACTAGCAAATTCAAGTTCATATTAACAGAAGGAATGCGGAGTCAGAAATTACTCCTCCATAACAATGTGGCAGAAGAAGAAAACTGGAAAAAATTCCAATAAACTTAAGGGATACTCTGCTGCTGTTATGTATATAAAATCAGTGGCTTAGGTTAGATACTGACACTGTGAACTATTCCTTCGCTAGCCCCAGGCAGCTCACTAGACCAGGTTGCTCAAGGCCCCATCAGTAAGTACACAGTTTGGATGTAATATCTATAAACTGTTACTACAAATATATAGAAAAATTAAAAAAAGGGAATGCCTTCTTTGCAAAACTGAAGCAGACATTATGGAAAGAAAACTGTACTACTTACTGCAGAGGTGCTACTGATTACTATTCTGGTTGATGTCACTCTTCATATCAAAAGAGAAAAGGACAGTCAGAAATCAGTATATTTTGTTCTGTTGAAAAGAATAGTGGGGTTTGAGTTTTGGGGGTGAGGGGTCATGGTTTTCAGGTTTTTTTACTGAGGCAGCAGTGAGGTAGAACTATAGCCACCCCTATCATTTGCCCCAGCTGAGCTGTAGCAGCTAGTTCCTCACACCTCCTTGTCCTCTCTCACACATTTAGGGCCTGGGGCTAGGGCCATGCCAGAAAAGATGATTTATCAGGAATATAGGACAGAGAAAAAATATCTCTGGACATCTGCTCTGTTGATTTTAGCTGCTGGACAGTAGAGTTTGATGGGTCTTTAAAGAATGGCAAGATTGAGAAGATTCTAAAGAGCCAACAGATGAAACAGGGATAGTAAACTCAGTGGAATTTGTGACAGCTCAAGTGTTCAGAAATGCTTATCCTTTTCAAATGTATACAACCAATCTGCAGATGGTCTCCAAACTCCAGACTTAGTTTGCAGGAGTTGAATGAATCACAAAGTATCTATATTTGATGCGGATAACTTCACATCTTCCTTTAATAACACGTAGATGTACGTGAAATAAAGAATGATTTTTTGCTTTTCAGCTCTGCAGAATCTCTATAGTGTTCACAATTTCAGTTTATAAACTGAGGGAGCTGATGAACCACAGACAGAGGAATTGACTGTCTATATTGGTTTACAGGGTCCAAGGGGCAGCCCATGCTGACAGATCCCAGCACAGTAACAAGCCCTGTGTGCAGGAGACAATCCACAGCATGTCTCTCTGCAAACTCAATATTGTATTGCAGCCTGAGACCACAAATCATTGCAACAGAAAAGATGGGCTGAATTCATGGGCATGTCTGATTCAGTTGCTGTCCAGAACCAGGCACTTTTGTATTTCTGGGGCAGACAGACAAGGATATAGCCAGTTTATTAATCCCCTTGTACTTTAAATTAGATGAAGTTGAATAACGTAAGCTTTCCCATGTATAGGCTTGAGTTAAAAGACTTCAAAAACTGAAAGTGTCCAAGCAAGAATCTTCACTTAAAACATATTATTGGAGTATTTAAGGCAACATTTAAGCTGTTGTATTTTTCCTGAGGAAAATCACTATTACATCCATGGGACAGAAAAAGGAAGGACAAGAAAATTTATCAGGCGAGTTAAAATAACAAAATATATAACTTAATTAAATCACAGCTGTGCAAAACATCATTAAGTAATTGGAGCAATAGACTCAAGGACAGTGAAGATTATTTTAGGCAGTCAGAAGTGTATAATTATGAGTAATGGGCTAAATCTGAGTGAAAGAAAATTTTAAGCATAAAGCTAAAAACAAAATCTCACTAGCAAGCTCAACTAATGCACAAAATAGTTTTTGCTGGTGTAACCACAAATCTGTCCTGAATTAATCTAACCTGGGGCACTGAGATATCATAATGAAGAGGTTTACATTCAAACTCTGGATAAAAAACACTGGAAAGTTCTTCAGGGACACAGCAAGAACCCCAAGATGCAAAATTTTAAAAATTTAAAATCCAAAAATATGTGATTGAAGTATTAGTATTTTTTTAATTATTCCTACATTGTATGAGGTTTTATCAGCAATATTATGCCATCCCTATTCAAATATCTTGCCAGTATGTATGCTTAATTGTACCTGGGAATGACGGAGAGAAACTCAACAGTGGCTGTGCGAGGGCGCAGAAGAGTAGATGAGCAGGGCCCGGCCAGACATTAGCCCACAGCTGATCAGGTCCCATGGGGGGCTGGGGTGAGGCTCAGTACAAGGAGGCTTTGAATCAGCCCCCTGGCACTGAGTCACTGATAAAATCTATTCACAATGTCCCTGATGAGCAAGGGACATCCCCACACCCCACAGACTGATAGCAGAGAGCACAGTATGTACATATATGGTGCATGGGGCCAACTGGAGGTTGTTTGCACTTAATTTTTATCATATGTGAGTCATTCACTCTTCAGTTTTACCATTTTCTGACATTACTTAATGTGATTACTTAACAGATCACCTGTTACATAGGTGCCATGGATTTGAAGTTGCACTGATGAGCAACTGGATTATGGCCAGGCAGAATAGACTTCAAAGGTAGAAGGGATTGCCTGCTTCATGTTCCCAATTCTCCTGCTTCCAAGGAAGCATTCAGCTAGCAAAGCTGGATAAATCTGGGAATCAGCCAAATCTAGCAACATTACGGACACATTTTCTTTTACCTACCTTCTTCAAACTGCAGTTATTTAAACTATGCAAGGATTACAGTAGTAGGGAGATGTGATGCATCTTCTTTGGCTTTACCAGTTTATACTACCTGATGCTTTTCTCCTACCCATAGCCCTAACCACACAATCAATTCATATGGGTGTTTCACTCTAAGTATCTGTGAAAAACTCTATCCCTGATAAGAAAAGAATACAACATTTTTCACACTCTATTCCTCAAAAGACTGGAGGGAATATAAACTCATATAGTTCATGAATTTGTTACATGAGTACTTCCTAAATCCTCTCATCAGAAGGGACTATTCTGCAGTGTTGCTCACCAGATGTTCATAAATACCTGACATATCCAACACAGGAAATCTTTAGAGAGGACAGAAAGCGTATGAATGTACAGTGAAAAAGGTGCTATATGGAATTTTGGATGCTCGTTGAAGTGGGCTACTGTTGCTTACACCAAAATTTTTGACATTCCAAGTAGTGTTAGCACAAAAGGCCCTTTGAACCCAACAAAACAGAATGACCAAGGTCTGCTCAAGATATAACCTGGGGTAAGGTTCACCAAAAATTCTTCAGGAAATCTCGCCCAGAGTCTTCATAGATCTTTATATTCCTCTTCTTTTTTTAAAGTATAAATAAACAAAATGGTACTCTTGTTTGCAATGCTAGTCTTGCCCACACATTTTCAATCACCTTCATAATGTAGTATCTCTTTCAAGTGCTATGAATTAAAAAATATAACTTGAACAGATTAAAAAACCCCTATATATTCTATGAAGACTAGTCAATAGCTCTATTTTGACAGTAGCTTTATATTGACAAGATCATGCAATCACTAACCAAACACTCAGTAACTCATATTTTCAGTCCTGGTTATCTGATGAAGTAATTCAAGCTAGAGATTCAACAGCTTTCACTGGCAATACTGCACCAAAGAGATGGCTTAAACTTGGTTTGCAGTACATCTTGTATATTTAGGTAATCACATTTCTGTTTAAGGCCTGGCATGACCCTGGCTTCAAATGAATGCTGTAGTCTGTCCACATGATAATCCTGCTGGATTATGTAAAAAAATGATTAAGGGTTTCACTATATCCTGTCAGCTCTGAGCACTAATTCCAAAAGCATATCCTGCTTTCTTTGACAGATTTTCAATAGAGTACATGTACTAAATAACTGTTGGTCTTCACAATAACCTGACCGCTCAAAACTTTTATAAAACACTTCTAATAGTGGTTCTTTTAATAATATTAATTTAAATATTTCATATTTCAAATTTATAGCTTTTATTTCATCTTTGGAATCCGAAATTTCCTGACCTCCCCTCCTCACCCACATCCCCGACCCTGGAAAACATTCATAGTGCAACATCTCTAACTTTCAATATCAAGTAAATAAATTAGATTCTAAATTCAGATACTCTCCTTTGTAATATCCCAAGTTTTACAGCGCTATAAACCTAGAGGTATAATGTTTAGGTATTATCTTACATGGTCAACAAATATTACCAGTAGACAAAATCTCCGAGTCTCTGTAAGGATCAATTCTTAATCTTCTGAAAATGGAACACAATAGCAAACAAATTGATTTAGCTCATACCTTCGTAAGAGTTTTCAGTTCTCCAATTACTGTCACAGTAGGAAAATGGGCAGAATTTCTAGAATCTCAAGTCTTCATTATCTGTTCATATTAAAAATATCTGCATGCAGGAGTGAGGATTCTTTCTTCCTGAGTTTGTTTGCTTTCTAAACCCTCATTTTCCTTTTTTAAATTTTTATTTGGACTTCTTTTTTTTCCAGTCAAGTTTTGTGGTAACAGAGTTTTCTATTGTTTGCAAATACAGGTAAATACTCAATAGTGTTTAAAATATGGCAGCATAACACTTAAGATCTAAGAACTAAGCTTTTCACTTTTTTTCTTTTCAGTCGGAAGGGACAAGGATGCAGCCTTCCAGTACCTGAAGGGAGCATACAAACAGGAGGGGAATCAACTTTTTAAAAGGGCAGATAATGACAGGACAAGGGGGAATGGATTAAAACTAAAGGAAGGAAGGTTTAGATTAGATATTAGGGGGAGGTTTTTTACAGAAAGAGTGGTGAGGTCCTGGAACAGGCTGCCCAGAGAAGTAGTGGATGCCCCGTCCCTGGAAGTTTTCAAGGCCAGGTTGGATGGGACCCTGGGCAACCTTGTGTAGATCCAGGCCTGAGGCTGGTGGCCCTGCCTGTGGCAGGAGGGTTCGAGCTCTATGATCCTTGGGGTCCCTTCCAACACATATCATTCTATGATTCTATGAACTGTTTATGACTGCCACAGAACAGCTTGGTACCTCCACTGGTGAAAACATACAGTAGGTTTAAAAGGAAGTTTGAAAAAGAAAAAAGAGAAAAAAAAATTAATGTTAGGTGTTAGTAAGAAATGAAATTACAGGTACTAACTTGGGGAAGGAGATCTGCCTGTGTCATTGCAGATACAGAACCAGGTGGATAAAGCCGTGGATCCAGAAGAAATCAAACTTGCATGAACCAGGACGGGATCCTGATCGCAGTAACTGAAGTGAAGTGTTCCAAGTGCAGCCACAATGGACTATGAGTTTTGCTGCAGGACATATTGAACCATCTAATTGTCTTTAAAATATGCATGTGTTTGTGTTAAATAAGAATTAGGCAAATAGTGATTTCTGCACAGCCTGAGGTCACAGGCTGCAATCGCTGCCTGCACAAAAACGTGAGGCTGATGTTACCTGCAATTCTGACACTCCTGATTGGCAAAGCAGACAAAAAAACAGCAAATGTATTAAGGCACCTAGCTGCAGATGTGGATTCTGTAAGAAATGCAGCTGCTGGTTTGTGCTGCTGGCTCACAGACATGATTGTGAAAATTTTGAAAGACATGTGCTGCATGAATGTGTCCACTCTCAGTCAATTCATGCGAGCATTCAGAAACTAATAGATCAAACACAAAAGATACAACATGAAAATGGATTCTTTGGACTGGACAATTGGTTTCATGAGTGGGAAATTCCAGGATGGATATTGTCAATGGTCAAATTTGAATTATTGAATTTGGCAATACGGTACTTGTCTTACATTTACTGCCATGCTTATTGAGCTTTCTGCAAAGGGCCCTTGCAGAGACCTCTAAAAGCAGTTTTTGTGACACAAATACTAAAAGGAAAAAATTGTCAAGGAGGACAGCAGGTCTGCCGGTAGCCTGGCTCGCCTCTCAAAGACACAGGCCCTGACAGTATCCTTGAATTTCTAATGAAACAGCAAAATTACTCATGCTGAGAGGTATTTGGTAATCATACTCTCAAAACATAGCAGCCTTGAAGGCAGGTGGACAGATTGCCTTAAACCAAGAGGGACTTGTGAAAAAGTTTTTGGAAGTGAACATGTCATGAACCAGCCATGAGATGGCCAAAACACAGCAAGTGTGCAGATAACTTTTAGACATCAAAGGTAAACTAGAGATGTTTAGCTATAAGATATGCTTATTAGAACTCATTATAATTACTAATTAATCACTTTGGGGCAAACAGTGTGTGTAGCCAATTAGCACTTTTTAGCTTGCCACATTTTACAGTATGGCTTTTCATTTATGGGATGGCTTTTAGATTTAGTTAAATAAGGACTTTGGGGTTGTAGTTATTTTTGCCTTAGTATTATTTTCGACAATGCTCTCCTTTTATTACCATCCGGAATATGTTTTATTTGCGGGGATAAGTCCTGGTCCATTATCCCCTCACACATAAGAGGAGGTCCGTGTAGCCTAGGTCGGCTTTCTGATCTGACACGTAACACCTCTATGACTTTACGACATCACCTCTCCCACCAGGCGAACTGTGGTGTGCACACCTACAGCCACAACTGTGATGATTGAGCAAAATTTTGGTCTTTTGGTCAACGTTTTGCGGCCTCTCTTATGTTACCAGGAGCAGTCACTGCAAGAGCATTAGTTACTTTAGATAAGCTTGTTTGTTGGCTTGCAAAGCAAACGAATCCTACTGGTAGTGCACTGTCTAGCCTTTTATTAGATGTAGACAGTGTTCGTCATGCAAAATAGAGCTGCTATAGATTTTTGCTTTTGGCACAAAGCCATGGTTTTGAGGATTTTGAGGGTATGTGTTGTATGAATCTCAGATCATTCTGGATCTATTCATGCTAGCATTCTACAGCTTAAGGATGGAGTCTCAAAACTACAACAAGATGATGGATGGGATTGGTTGGACAAAATTTTTGGAGGATGAGGATTATCTGGATGGTTGAAAAGCTTGGTAAAAACTTTTGTTTATGCCTTGGCTGTTTTTATTCTTCTGTTGCTCCTATTCTGTCTGTTGCAATGTATGCAACGTTTGATAAATTGATCTATGAAGATTTTTTTTGTGCAACAGAAAGGGGGAGATGTAGCACAAGACCTGAAAGGGTCAAGCAGAAATTCTAGCACTCTGTGGCTGCCAGAGGCAGATGTGCTGGAACTTGTTGGGCACAAACCTTGGGAGAGTTAATATAACAAAGAAGAGCTGGTTGATAAGGGACGAAAGAATGTTTGGTGACTAGACATCTTGAAACCAAAGTACATAACAGGACTTGGTCAGCCTTGAAAGTGAGAACGAAACATGCTTTAAGAAACAAAACCAGAATATGTGTAAAGGTTATGTGATTAGGCCTAAGTTGCTTTATCTAATAATCTTCATAAGTGTTTTTGAACCAATCAGCAAATAGTAAATGTAAGAATGGCTTCTGCGCTCCAATGAAACTAAGGCACACGTGGGCTTTGCAAAGTATATAAATTTGTGATTTGCTACAATAAAATGACAATTACCTTGCATCAAGCTGTGTCCCATCCCTTGACTGCAGCACAAGGAAATACTAAACACCTAAATATTAGAAATCCTTTATTTTACATCTGAGATGTCTGACCCCTATACCCTACCTCATAAGTGAAGTAGCTTAGTTCACTAGTAGATTTTTAAAGCACAATTATCACAGTGGTAATCTAAATAAAGTAGGGATGAAAATACCACCTCTTCTTCCTTTGATTTTTGTTTCTAACTCTCCCTCTCATCTCTCTCCAAAAGGATATCAATGACCAATATTTTGTTGAATTCCCCACCCCCTTTTCACAATTTAATACACTTTTTAAATTTCTGAGAATTTATAGTTTTTAATCCTTCATAAGAGGAGGGTACTTTTGTTATTTCATAAAGTGAGCAGCTTTCATTACTTGTTTTTATTTCAGGTTTAAACCACTGTTTTATCTCTTTAAAGTTCTTTGATTTGATTTTTTAAAAAATATTCAATTGTTTTTACTCCTACAAATTTTTTCTCAAATATTTATGTGAACATATTTTGGGAGAATGGTCACATGTTTGAACTATTCAAAGTATAATTTGGTTTATTGATTCATTTATATGTTACAGTTAGAAGTATTATTTTGTATCTTAAATATAAATATTTTTATCATCTTACAGCAGTTCATATGAGATGCAGATGTGTCTGTTAGCCCTATCTTACTATACAAATGAGCGTTAACAGAAGGTTTATAGGATGTGTTTAACAATTCTACTAAACTAGAGTCAGGAGGAGATTTTTTTAAAGTTAATTATTTATTTTCAACATACTTAGTAGATTAAGCTGCTTCTGCAGTTCTGTGTGTAGAGAAGAGATTTACATCCAAACAACTGTACTGGTCATGTCTAGACTCAAACCACTGCAAAGCTATGGAAACAGATAGTTAACAAAGTTGATAGTAAACCATCTTGTCAGTGAGTATTTCAGATGTACCCCATCTGCTCTGCAAATGAAAGGCCTCACATAGTCACCCTTATTTTATTCCTAAATTCATTAATTCCTGCAGAAGTATAAATGTGGCATTTAATTTCTAACCTAAAGCAACCATAAAATGCATACTTTGCTTGAGTATTTCCATTTATTATTAAACACATCTGTGTCCCAGAGTCCCAAGGGAGTTGGCTGATGTGGTTGACAAGCCATTCTCCATCGTATATGAAAAGTCATGGTGGTCAGGAGAAGTCCCTAGTGACTGAAAGAAGGACAATATTGTGCCCATTTTTTTAAAGGGGTAAAAAGGACAATCCAGGGATTTACCAATCTGTCAGCCTCACCTCTGTGCCTGGAAAGATCATGGAACAGATCCTCCTCAAAGCTATGCTGAGGCACATGGAAGACAGGAAGATTATTCAAGACAGTCAGCATGGGTTCATCAAGGGCAGATCCTGCCTGACCAACCCAGTGGCTTTCTATGTTGCTGTGACCACATTAGTGGACACGGGAAAAGTAATGGATGCCATCTATCTGTATTTCTGTAAAGCCTTTGCCACAGTCCCCCACAACATCCTTCTCTCTAAACAGGAGAGACACCTATTTGATGAGTGGACTGCTCAGTGGATAAAGAAGTGCTTGGATGGTCGCATCCAGAGAGTGGTCAGCAGTGGCTCACAGTCCAGATGAAGATCTGTGACAAGTGGTATCCCTCGGGTCCATACTGGGACTGGTACTTACTGGGACTGGTACTATTTAATATTTTCATCAGTGATATTGACAGTGAGGTTGAGGGCACCCTCAGCAAATTTGCAGATGACGTCAAGCTGAGTGGTGCAGCTGACACTCCAGAAATATGTGATGTCACCCTGAGAGACCTGGCCAAGGTGGATTAGTGGGCCCATGTGAACCTCAGGAGGTTCAATAAGGCCAAGTTCAATGTCCTACACCTGGGTCAGGTTAATCCTCATCATTAATACAAGCTGGGAGATGACGTACTAGAGAGAAGCCCTGCAGAGAACGACTTAGGGGTGCTGGTGGACAAAAAGTTTTACATAAGCCAATAATGTATGCTTGCAGCCAAGAAGGCCAACCATATCCTGGGCTGCATCAAAAAGACCACGGTCAGCAGGTCAAGGGAGGTGATACTCCCCCTCTCCTCTGCCCTTGTGAGACCCCACCTGGAGTATTGTGTCCAGTTCTGGAGTCCCCATAATAAGAAGGACATGAAACTGCTGAACATGTCCAAAGGACAGCTGTGAAGATGATTAGAAGGCTGGAACATCTCTCCTATGAAGACAGGCTGAGAGAGTTGGGCTTGCTCAGTCTGGAGAAGAGAAGGCTCTGGGGAGAGCTTATAGCAAACTTCCAGTACCTGAAGGGTAAGAAAGCTGGGGAGGGACTTTTTAGCAGGGCGTGTAGCGATAGGATAAGGAAAAATAGTTTTAAATGGAAGGGAGTAGATTTAGATTGGCTGTTAGGAAGAAATTCTTCACTATGGGGATGGTGAGGCACAGGAACAGGTTGCCCAGGGAAGTGGTAGATGTCCTCTCCTTGGAAGTATTCAAGGCCAGGTTGGATGGGGCCTTGAGCAGCTTGATCTAGGGATAAGTGACCCTGCCCATGATATTTGATGATATTCCAGCCATAACCATTCTATGATACTTTTATATTGGAAGTTTTTACAATATATATGTATCATGCTGTTACACAAGTAATGGTTTGAGATGCTCTCTGGCAAGTTCCAGAAAACACGTAAGTAATACTGAAAATCATTATCCACAGTGGAATACTTCTCAGGGAATATCAGGTGTACATCACATAATCACTGTATTTACATCATATCATCAACTTTCTAATCTCAAAAGAGCTATCACCCACAGACAAAGAACAGTCAAAGCATAGTGCATCGCTTAACTGTGTATGCATGGTGTGAGTGCAGATCACAAGCTGTTCTTTTGGGCACTTCCCCAACTGCCTTTGATATCTCTTGGGAAAAGCCAGTTCAAGTAGTCTGCTGAAAAGAAGAAATGGTGCTAAATTGATGGCCAACACAATTCTGGCTATCTGTCAGTCATGAAAGTTTTTCCCTATACAGGTCTGAAATATACCGAATATTTTAAGATTTAATTTTTCAAGTTACCTATTCTACTGAAAAAAAATGAGGCATTTAAAACATGATTTTCTGAACAAGTGGAAATGGTACAGTTAGCATTCATCTAATAGTAAACTGTCCTTAGATACAGTAAGGGTAAAATTTCTAATGTCACCAATTATTTTTTCTTTGAAACCCCAGATAATATACTGTCTAAAAACAAAGCATTATAAAAGCATTCCAAGTGTCACAACATCCATTGTTACCACAAAATACAGTATCATGTATAGCATAAAGTATCACAGGTTATAGAAGAAGAAAAATAAAAATCTGTAATACCTAGAATCACAAAGTACTTTGCAAAGAACTTTCAGGGTCCCTTCACACTCACATCACCCTGCATATGGTGTGAAATACTGACGATCTTTCCATTATCCAACAGACAATCATTCCATTACAATGAGAAAGATATAAGAAATCTTTAGTGTAAACAATATAATTTCCACCTAATTAGTTATCTCAGTATAGCAGGTGAGTTAAAAAAATTAGTGTATGTAAGGTACTGGAATTATGCCTTATCAATTGCCAACAGAACTGACCCTCCTCTCTTCTCCTCTCACCTTACCAAACCTCATTCCTAAGACACTGCATCACCACAGGTCAGGCCCAGGCTTCCAAGAACCTAATGACTATTCAACAAGCCACCCAGAAGAGAGACATCAGGAACCATTCACACATCAGGAGCCACTGTTCCACTATCAGGAGCACACATCGGGAGCCATTCACACATTGGACATTCCATCATCCACCCTGAAGCGCTCCCACAGGCCAGGTGGGAAGCTTGTAGCAAGACAAAGGAGCTGTATCCCTACAAGAAAGGGATGCAACAAGAGAGAAATCATCTTTTTTTCTTTTTCTTCATGCTTCATCTTCATCATGGAGAGACAAAGAAGGGAGCGCTCTCCCATCCCATCGGACCCAGAGAATGCTCTGCCATCGGATGGAATGCAGTAGCCTAGTGATGGTAAATATAGCCTCCCCTCACCTCTCTTCCTTTTTTCCATTCTCTCTCTCTTCCTGTCTCTCTTTTCACCCCCGTTTTCTCTTTCTTACCCCTTTCCCTGCACGTTTCTTTCAAAATAAAACAACCTTCACCTTGACTCTGTCTCGATTCTCAATTCTGTTCTCTGAGAATTTAATTAAGAACTGATCACAATAAAACACCTGGTAATTGGACATCACTCAGGGGTTAAGCCCAGCCACCCCCAGCCACCCAGATCGATCTGAGGTTCGGTTGGAACGCAAGGGGGTTTAGCCTCTACCAAACTAAAGTCTTGTCTAGGTTGTGGATCGTGACAGTGTATTATTAATGGCCACATAAACAGAACCAATCAGTAATTTCTGGTGTGTGATTATAATGGCCAAATGTAGTTTCCAACTATTCAAAATCTCCCACAGGAAAACTGAACTTTTGCCAACATTTTTAAGCATCAGTCAAGAAAAATGAACTACTATTTTTTGCTTGGGTGAATAAGCTAATATCAAGCTACCTAATGTCCCAAGATGACATTCATCATTTTAATGTACTGTACCTGCTTCGATTACACTTTGTACAGACAGACTAAAGACCTGTTATGTGGGAGACAAGACTTTCTAACAAGCTATACCAGGATATAGTAATTTTGTGGATTTTTCCAGCAATCTGAAATGTCAAACAGCATTGTGTCCATAAGACTATAAAACAAACCACTGAGGTCTTCATTTGTCTATTAGCCCAAGCTTATGAGGATCTCAGAGAGTAATATTCAGCTGGCCACACTCAAGAAAGATTGCCTTCACATTTTTTTTTTTTTAAATCGAATGTAACGAGTTTGGAATCATGGTAAAATCAAATTCGCTATCAAAGATGATAATTTTAATTTAAAATGCTTCTTTAAAAGGCACAGTTTTTAATGTCCCTAATACATAACTATTGTAGGATGATATTTTAGAGGAAATACTACCTCCTGTGTTGTATTTATTTCCAATTATATAAACTTGACCTTTGAATCCCACTGAAAAACAGCTGTGTAAATAATAAGCTTCCTTCATAGCTTTCTTAATTGCACAATTTTTTTTACTTTACCATTAACTAGGGGGGAAAAGAAAAAAGGTAGCATGTAAAGCACTTAAAGGTTGGGACTCTTTTTTTAATTATAGCTGAACAAAGCTGAGCAAAAAGTTATGCATATACCACTCAACTCCCTAGAGTCGTAAGGACAGTCAACACAATAACTATGAGCATCAAGACATGTCATCTGGAAATCAGGTTCAAAAGTAAAAGAAAATGGTGCTTCATAGAAAAGCCATGCAATTCAAGGTCAAAAACTATTATGGATGCTAATGTTGAGGAGAAATTGGATGAATTGTTGAAAAAGTAACCTTATTTGATCATCAAATAAACAGAATCTATATTCATCTAAGGAAATCTTCTGAGATTAAAATAGTTGATATCTGAATTACATTGCAGACACTGATTGACGTACTTTTATGGCATCTCCTTGTGGCCACTGTTGTAGCATCTACACTACACACATCCCATTTTGGCTGGTTTTATGGCTTCCCATTTAACCACCAGGAAATAAATATACGGGTTTGAAATTTGTGCTCTTTGGACATTCTATTTATCCTGTGTTTTCACTTTTGTAAGACTTTTGTAGAAGGCAATGAGAAGAATTTTATTTTATTATTATTTATGTTTATCATATGCTTGATTACATGCTCTTCATTACAAGAATTTCTTAGCATAGTAAGTAATAAATAATAACAGGAACATTTGTCAAATTCAGTGGGGTTTTTGGCACTCTCTAAAAGCTAAAAATCATATCACTTAGTTGAACATAATTTTAAATATAACTTCCAGGAAAAGGAGAGATGAGAGTAATTCATGAAAGGATTTACAAAAGAAAAAAAGAGATAAATTTATATAAATGTGAAAAATGTCATGTATTTTATGAAATTTACTGAAGACATTAATTTAAAAGTAAAATTCCAATGATTTTATATATTTATACTCTTTATTAATACTGACAATAATTATGTAAGGTTTTGTAACGATTTTTTTTCTAGGCAAACACAAACCCACTACCAGGAAAGAAAAATTGTAAATCCCAGACTCAGATTGCTGCACATTCTTTTCCTTGGGTCTTGTTTTATTAAAAAAAAAACAATAAACCAAACCAAAACAAAACACTTCAAAACCAGAACAAATCAATTCAAACTACAATTCAGGCTACTCAAGACCTTTGTAGTTTCATTCAGCTGGGACAAGAGAGGTTAGATCCTTCTTATCTAATATCTCACCTTGTACCACACTCTGTTTCCAGTGCCCCATGACAATCACTACTTATGCAAGAACACAGTAAACCCTGAGATGTCAAAGTATCATCACACTCTGTCACACTACTAGATGTTCAGGTGGAAAAAAAACAATTGACTAGCAGCCTCAAAATCTTTACAGGAGCTGTCTTCTGGGAATTCAAAACCAGATCAATATCCCTCTTAACAAATTATTGCACAGAGTTAACTGCTCATATTTAGCAGCATCACGACATTCCAAATACCTCGATGTAGAATTAAATGCCAGTGTGGTCAAAGGAATTAGTACTTCATCTTGATATTTGATTTTTATCTGTAGTAATCCCATAAGAAATCTGAGACAACATTTCATGTTTGCTTTAATAAGTTTCCTGAGAATCAGGAATGAAACAGAAAGGAAAAGCTTTTTTTCTTTGAGTAAATTTGAGCTATGCAGAACCTTGTCAGTAATCTTTGAAAAAATCAAAGACACAAATGGAATGCCTACATATTATTTTGAGGTCACATATACAAAAACAGGAAAGCATTTTTTACAGCTGTGTGCCTCAGCACTGCATTTTAAAAAAAACTCTTTAATTTTCACTTTGAAAAATCAGTTTCTCAGAAATTGTCACAAAAGCAGTATCAGCTGCATGGTTTTCCAAGTAGATTTTTTAGTGTAATTCTAGCATTGCAGTGCGATCATGAACATAAGGAACTGAAACTGATTTCTGTTGTGTATGATGTGACTACTATTACAAAAAGTGTTTATCTTCTCATACCTGACACAACTTCAAGTAAGTTATGATTTAATTTTCAGATTGTTGTCAAGAAATAACTTTGGCACAATCTTCTAGTTGTTTCTTTGAAAATATGTTTAGTGCTTAAGAGAAACAAAGAACAGAAAACCAGTTAAACTTGTCAATGTTTTCAGCCCTGTACAATCATTCTTTCATGAAAAGGGGAAATACATGCTGAAAAGGAGGTCTGATGTTTTAAAATAATATAAAAGCAACTCTTAAGCTCAAGGGCACTGTTTTATTCATCATTGACAAGAATAGCAAGTGGTGAGTCATGACTCTTTTTTTAAATTCATTCATTCACTTTGCATGTGTCTCCTTTTAGCTGCCAAACTTGCAATACCATCTGCTTTCAGCCTTCAGTGACTGAAGTTGTGTCTAGCTGTGACCAAAGCCATGATTATTTAACACCTGCAAACAGAAGCAGTAGTTCCCTCAGCACCTTAAATTAGTGGACATTTGAAAATCTAGGTCTGCATTCCCCACCTCCAGACAAAGTCAAGTACCCGTGTGACAACTTCAGCAAACACAGAAGAGGATTGCAGCTACTTCCCCGGTCTCAAATCCCAGACTAAAGGTCTGTGTTTGCTGGTACTCCTACTTTACAAAGTGCTTACCTCTTCTGCTTGTCTTCTTTCATGCAACTCTTTGCAGGATCCTAACTGTCAGACAGACTTAGGGTTTGAACACACAAAAGCCCACTTGGAGAGAAAACGGGGAAAGAGGAGAAAGAAACACTAACATAACTTCAGTTTCTGCATAGAAAGGCACTACAGTACCTGGGAGGGACTTAGCAGCCAGACATCACAAGTGAAAAATTCCATGTTCCTGCATAATCAGATAAAGCCTTTGAGTCCAGACTGAGAGAAAAAACCTGAAACAGTCATGCTAGTATGATAAAATATGATAAAATTACTTCAGTAATTCCATTTTTTTTAATACAGAGAAACTGTCCAAGCATCCAGGCATCAGGTTAAGAGAACTGAAGCCCTGGAAGAATTAAATGTGGCCAGGGCCACGGGCCCTGAGGGAACTAGTAGATGAAATTCTTAAGCCACTCTCCATCATATTAAAGAACTTGTGGTAATCTAGTGAAGTTCCCATTGACTGGAAAAGGGGGAACATAAATGCCATTTCTAAAAAGGGAAGATGAACAGGGCAACAGTCTCACCTCTGTGCCTGGTAAGGTCATGGAGTAGATCCTCCTGGAAACTATGTTTAGGCACAAGAAAATAAGGAGGTGATTGATGACAGCCAACATGACTGCAGTAAGGGAAAATCATGCCTGACAAATTTGGTGGCCTTTAGTAACAGGGTTGCAGATTTGGTGGAGAAGAAAAGAGAAGATTTCATCTACCTGACATTTGACAATGTCCCACTCAACATCCTTATTTTTATTTTTAAGAGGCATGGATTAAACAGATGGACTACTCAGTGGATAAGGAATTGCCTGGATGGTCACACTCAAGGACAAGTGACAAACGGCTTTCCTTAGTGGTCCATATTGGGGCTGGCAGTGATTAACGTCTTTGTCAGCAACACAGGCAGTGGGACTGAATCACAGAATCACAGAATCGCAGAATCTTAGGGGTTGGAAGGGACCTCAAGAGATCATCGCGTACAAGCCCCCTGCCAAAGCAGGCTCCCTATCTCATATTACATAGATAGGCATCCAGACAAGACTTGAATATCTCCAGAGAAGGAGACTCCACCACCTCCCTGGGCAGCCTATCCCAGTGCTCTGTCACCCTCACTGTGAAAAAATTCTTCCGCAAGAAAAAGTTCTTCCACAAAATACACAGTCAGCAAGTATGCCAATGACAGCAAGCTGTCATGGTGCAGTCAACATGCTGGAGGAAAGGGATGCCATCCAGAGGGACCTTGACAGCTTGAGAAGAGGGCCAATGTGAACCATGTGAAGTTCAACAAAGCCAAGTGCAAGGTCCTGTACATGCATCTGAGCAATCCCAAGCACAAATACAGTCTGGACAGAGAATGGATTGAGAGCATCCTTGTGGAGAAGAACCTGAGGGTGTTGGTGGAGAAGCAGTTCAATGTGAGCTGGCATGTGTGCTTGCAGCCCAGAAAGCCAACTGTATCCTGGGCTCATGAAAAGCAGCTTGACCAGCAGGTTAAGGGAGGTGATTCTCCCAGTCTACTCTGCTTCAAAAGATCCCACCTAGAGTACTGCATCCAACTCCGGGGTCCCCAGAGCAAGAAAGTCATGGAGCAGTTTGAGCAAGTCCAGAGGAGGGTCATGAGGATGATCAGAGGGCTGGAGCACCTCTCCTGTGAAGACAGGCTGAGAGGGTTGAGCTTGTTCAGCCTGGAGAAGAGAGGCTCTGGTAAGGCCTTATTGCAGCCATCTAGTACTTTAACGGGACCTACAGAAAAGCTGGAGAGGGACTATTTGTAAGGGCATGTAGTGATGCGACTAGGTTTTAAACTAGAAGCGGGTCTATTTAGATCAGATATAAGGAAGAAATTCTTCCATTTGAGGGTCATGAGTCCCTGGCCCAGTCTGCCCCAAGAAACTGTGGCTGCCACCTCGCTGTCAGTGCTCAAGGTCAGGTTGGATAGCTGTTTGGGCAACCTGGTCTAGTGGAGCGCATCACTTTCCATGGCAGAGGAGGTGGGGCTAGATGAACTTTAAAATATCTTCCTACCCCAATCATTCTGTGATTCTATGACATTTTATGCAAAATTCTGGTTTTATTTATTAATTTGTTAATGGCCAGGTATACTAAGTCTGTTAAACCTATTCACTATAAAATTCTATGAGTGCAAGTAAATGAAAAAGCCAAAGGAATGGGAAATACAGCAGCATTAATCTCGCCAAATAACAAGATGCCCCAAATCAGAGCTAAAAAAAAATACTAGCCCTAATGCTAACCCTAACCGTAATGCTAGCACTAAACTAACCCTAAACCCTAACCCGAAAAATACTTTCCTTTTTCTCTAATGTGTCTTGAAAAATTGCCAAAGAGTGACATAGCTAAATCTGCTCATCAAATTTCAACTTCTGACATATTTTCATTACTTCAAAAAAGATATTTCACATCTGGAACCTTTTTTTTTTAATTTGTTTCTGCTGAGATTGCAGATGTTTTCAGGGATATAAATTGTTTTCATATTTGTTCTAGACTATGCCCCATTAATAAGACATTAACTGTGGGGAAAAAGGAAATTCTGTAAGAAATTGTCTTATACTTTAAATTACGTATTTCAGTTCAGCACAAGCTTCATAGCAATGCATGGTGTGGAGTAAGTGATGCAAATGACCTTTAGTGATATTTTGGAAAGCAATTTGCAAAAAGTAGACCATACACTATATACCTCTTCCCTTTTGCTCATTTGCTGCTGTTATTGAAGTGTAGCCAAGTGTTTTCTTAACAGTTTACTGACATTATCTGCAGCAGTTAAGAAACAGTTTCCAAGTTCTGCTCAGAGAGGCAGGAATCTGGGTAATGTTTATGAAGAGGAAAACGAAAACCTTTTCAACTTAAACTGTAGACCTCTCCTACTAAAAATATACACAAGGGCTAGAGGGTGCACTCCTCTGGTAGGATACCTTACAGCAACTGCAAAAAGAGCTCCATACAGTGTTCCTTGAAACATAAGTAAGTAAAACCATGTGTTCAACACTCAGTAGAAACTGGTCATCTGGAATTTTAAAAGATTTGGTCTTCAATAATAATTTTACCACACCTTTAAATCAGACAACTAGAGCACCAAGATAATTAATACAATGAGGAAAAGGACCGCTGCTCTCAAAAAAATTTTTAAAGCACAGCACCTGAAATTCAGGGAATTTCATAAAAACTCTAAATTAATGGATCCATAAGACCTAATTGTGCTGTTTCCATAAGTGACAATTTTCATATTTGTTTATTTCTCCAAATGTGATAAGAATTATGGCTTAGGGTTAACTTCTAGAGATTGTTTACTGATGTGACATTTAGTTTTGCTCTTATTAATGTTTATTTACTTTTAAACAATTTCTTTACAGCTGTTTAGAATTGTACTAGGCTTTATCATCTGGTGCAAAACCTTCCATTCTCATTGGCTAATGTATGCCAGTTTTAATAAATGAAACATTTCCTTGTCACACTAGCCCTTTCCCCGTACTCATCCACAGTAGTATCTCTTCTGTGATAATCTGGAGCTGATCAAGAAAGAGATTTCATATACTTGCTGATTCTGACATGGTTTCAAATGCCACACATCTGCTTTATCCTAATCCCCATGTGCTAGGCTTTTAGTAGAAGTGGTTTCCAAGGCTAGAACTGTATTTGTCAAAATGGAAAAAAAATTTCTTAGCACTGATAAAATTAAATAATTTATAGACTGCCACATTATGCTAAAAACTCCCAAGGAGGGCGGAAGAAAGAAAAAACATAGGGTGGGGGTTTTTTTGTTGTTTTTTTGAAAACAAGTCTGTTCACTTATTTTTTCTGTTACAAAGGAAATATTTTTCACCTAACGCTTTCACAATCAAAACCCAGAGGCCATCATTTTCACAACCATACATCTTATTCAAGCACAAAGACATACACGTTACTTGTCCTTATCAGGTTTATTTAAACATTTGCCCTGTTGTTTCCGAGGGTGCTGGCTACTCCAGTGCACAAAATAGAATTTAAAAAAACAAAACCACAATAATACAAACAAATGAAAAACCCAAAACAAAGACCACACCCTCTTTCTGATTTTCTGTTTCCTGACTGGGTTTTACAGTCCCAGGGGGTAGTGGGTCCTTTATTGAGAAACTATTATTACACAATAAAAATGAAACCATAATGTCAGAATGTAATTGTTCTTTGATTTTCTAAATGCTGCTAATTACCTTAGCCTTATCAAAATCCCTCTAAAGTTTTAGTTTACAGTAAGTGGAGAGGAGGTAGGATTTACAGAGATACCTCCGGAGCACACAAAACTGGTTTCAGTTCCTTAATACTCAGCTCAGACTGCTCCTTGCATAGGCAAGCTCTTGATGGAACGCTAAGATTTTCTGACATTAACCTATGTTAACTCAGCTGTCTGATTTCTCCTCAACTTTAGACCTCCTTTACAGGTTTTGGGGGTTTCTTTAAACTTTTTTTTTTTTTTTGAGTCAGGATCTGCTGCTAAAGTGAGTCTTTAATGTTATTAAATGTATTTATCACTTCTCTAGCATCTCGGAATGCTTAGTTGCTGAAAAAAACATTCTTTCTGACTGTGTGCCATCTGAATTCTTTGAGAGCTTGCAAAAATGTCACAGTCATGCTAATAAAAGGAAATTTCAGCACAGCTGAGACAGCAACAAAAAAATCACCTATAAGACATATGTAACCAAGTGGTCTCCTAGCATTACTTATTCAGGTGTCAGTGAAATTACCCAAGCAGAGAATTTGGCCCAGGCTACAGCTGTCAGATCAGTCGGGTTTTTTTGGTTTTTTTTGAGATTCCTTGTTGCTATCAATATTTGATTAAAAAAGAAACCCAAAGCAACAAAGAAAAAAAAAGTGAGAAAATATGGGAAAATTATGATCTACCAGCAGCAAATGAGATGTTTTAATATCACAACAGAGACAAAAGGAGAAGAAACAGCTGCTTGCCATTTGTCTTCATTTTGCAATGTACCATTTTCTTCTATTACAGCCTCGTATACAGTCTGCCTGCATGCATCAAAATAGGATGGATATGCACCCAGACTACCACCTGGATGTATCGTGTGTATGCAATATATGTATGTGGAGGGCATGTAAGAATTATACACTATGATTATCGCTCTAAAACAAAAAGAAAATTAATTGTTTTCACATTGTTTCATAATGGTGTAAAATGCTCTCTTTGACCAAAGGGTCAGTTTGTTGTCATGATGGTTTAAAGGTATTTGTTAGTACTTATATCGACTTAATGGAAATAATAAATATTTTTTGAGGTAAGACACAGACAAAATACATCACTAGAAATACCAACCATCAATCTAAAGTTCTTTTTTAATACCACTGTACTGATCACAAATCTTCTTTCCTGCTTGTAAAACTACAGTGTGGCTTTCAAAACTGCAAACTTTTTTCCACCTATTTCTGAACAATTTAAAGTTAAGTAGTAATAATGTTCTGATTATTTTTTTCTTGAAATGAGATTAGAAGATGATTACAGCAAATAGCATTACCTTTTGTAAGTATGTATTCTTAGATGCCTAACTCACTGGCTTTAAAATTTACTACTGACATAAAATATGCATATGTCCTACCCTACACAGAGTATCTATATTTTCAAAAATCATGGACTACCACAAAGTGCGTACCTGTCCTGTTACATCTTAACAGCTATTAATTTAAAAGAAATTTTCTTTGGCTATGTTATAACCTTGCCATGGTATAGACTACAAACATTGCCAAAGACTATCTGCCAGAAGATCTCTGTAAAGGCTATGTATGGGGGTGCTTATATGGAATGCTATTTATTTTTCGAACAAATATTGAATATAATTCTAACATAAATTTACTAAAATAAATTATACACGTAAAGATTACTTCAGCCAGAAAAACATCATACCAGACTCTTATTTAACTGACATAAAATAATCTGCATCTTCTTTGTGTATGTTCATGGGTTTTCAAGTGCTTTTCAATGTTATCCTTTCCCATAGCTGCAATGTAAACAGAGACTTCTTGGATTTTGATTTTAAATTTATTGTAAGCCCAAAAAAAGGACCGTGAAAGCTAGTGAAACCTGTTTCTCAAACAAAATAAAACTTATCACTTCTATCCTTTCATTTCCTTTTAATAACTTCATCTGCTGTTTATTCATTCATATTATTTGCATGGTAACAAGCAGCAAAATGTAAACATCAGTTTGTATGCCAGCTATTAAAAGAGCAAAATAACAGATTAGTATTTTTTGCAGTATCCACAAAGACCAAAAAGTTAAGAAGAAAGCTTTAAATTAAGTTGTTCAGCATGCCAGAAGAGTATCAGTCTTCTTAAAAATTGATACAATTAACACATGCAGTATCCAGAGATAAAAAAACTGGCATTTGACAATGAGCTCACATTGTTGCTTGTTTACCTGCAAGTTTAATACAGTTATTTTCAGTATTTTCTCATAAATTATGCATCTAAACTATAGAAGTTCTTACCACAATATAAATTTGATTAAAAGGGACAGGTTTTTTACTATTTATATTTTATTGTATCATACCTTACTGGTTGCAAAAGCTCTTTTTCATAATTCTGTATTTGCCACTGACCACTGCACACTCATTTAACAACAAAAGTGGTTACATGTCTGCAGTAACTAGGTTGCTGGGTGTTGTTCCTGCCTGCAGGAACTAACCTGCTCCAACTGCAAAAGCACATTCATCAACTTGTGAGCATCATCAATAGAGGGGAGTGAGATATATTTCTTTAGGTCACCTCTGCTGGCCTTCTAGCACTCTCTTTCCTAGGTAATTTATTAAAGTAGTCAGTGGAAGTTCTTTTATTTTTTCCTTCTATTTTGTGGAACAACCAATTTTCTCAGCTTGGATCCATCAGTTAGAGGAATTTTCCCTTCAAAGTTATTCTCTGGGTTCTGTTTGGGGACTTTCATTTAGTATTAAAGATTCATTGCATTTTTTTTCTAAATACACCATATTCAAAATAAGCCATATTGCATTGATGAGGCCAGAAAAGTAATTGGGTATGCTTGGACAACAAAGCATGATCGTTGGTTACAGTATTAAAATATTTCTATTATTTTTATTATTTCTAGAAAACTTTCTTTTAATTTTAAAGTGCAACAGAGGATTTGTCTTCTACATATAATACCTTATTTCTGAATTGTAGAGCTTCTCTGTTTCTGCAAACAGGCACAAAAAAGATACTAAAATCGACCAGTGTAAAATATTGATCAGATCCATCAAAATTGCTGTGAGGCATAATTTTCTCAATATGAAGTTGGCATTTTAAGAATTGTATTATCACATACTTCTAATAATTATGAGAGCAGGTACTGGTTTTGGAGTTTATTCTACCATAATGTGCTTATATCATTTTGAAGAAATTTTGAACAGTTCTGTATAAACCCACACCAAGTCTATCATTGGCAGCACAATACTACTAGTACTCTGCCCGCTCAAGAGGGCAGAGGGCAACTATCATGAATTCAGTCCAATCACAGCAGAAATAAGAAAGTTGGAATGAAAAAAATTGATAACAATGACAAGTCTGAGCTTTATCTGGGACATCACAGCTTTTCTCTACACTGGTGCAAAACTAGTACAACAATATCATCTGCTACAAAGGCATGACATAAGTAACTTGTAACTTTGTCACTGCCTAGAGACCTGAGCATGGTAGAGACCCTGAGGCCCCCAGGATAGTACCAGAAGTCCAGAGGTTATTTTGTGCACCAAAGAGGCTTTGTAGTGCTGTCAGAATTGTGAAAGCTCTATCAGAGTGCTCTATTCAGAGAGCGATGAGAACTTGGGAGAGATACATTATAAAGCTAGATCAGTAAACAGCATGTAATTAAAGTGATAGGGAAATATATGCCTGATATGCTACACAACATAAGATAATGGCCAGGAAAAATCAATGAAACAGGATTGTGCACAAAAGATTCTGTTTAACTGTATTTTCTTATTTCTGATGTATAAAGTTTCATAACAAACCAGTTTATTTAAAAGCTGTAACAGACGTAACTAAAAGAGAGATTGCACTTTTTCTGATTTGCTCTTTATAGTGTTGGAAAAAACCTTACAAATATTTTCTTTTGCAAAAACTAATTATCTGGAGCAATTTCCAAACTTCAGTTTTGTGACTGAGCAAGGCAATGTAGATCATTGGTTACGTTCAAGTAAAGAGTGAAGTGGGAGATAAAACTAGACAGAGGCCATTGATGAAGGAGAGGAGAAGGCAGGCAGACTAAATAAATAACAGTTTAAAATAAAAGTAATTTTAGTATCTCACTCGTAATTTCCCAGAAAAAGAATACCTAAATCAATGTATAAAAACTAATATGATATGAGAAGGCAGTTTAAATTACACAGGTAGTTTAAATTAGACAGTCTGATGTGAAAAAAGGTGTAATGCAAGTAATGAAAAACAAATTCTCTAAATACTCAGTTAGAATGAACCAACCACATTTTTTAATGTGTGATTTTTCTACGCATAATGCCTAGGTTGAGATCAAGCTCCTTAGAAGGGCAACCAGACTGGTGTAGGGCTGGAGGGTAAATCATATAAGGAGCAGCTGAGGGACCCTGGGATATTTAGCCTGGAGAAGAGGAGGCTGAGGGGAGACCTTATCACTGCCTACAGTTACCTGAAGGGAGGTTGTAGAAAGGCGGGAGATGGTCTCCTCAGCCAGGTGGCAGGAGACAGGACAAGGGGAAATGGCACAAAGCTGCACCAGGGCAGGTTCAGATTAGATGTTAGGAAAAACCTTTTCACTGAAAGAGTTGTGAGGGCCTGGAACAGGCTGCCCAGGGAGGGGGTTGAGTCACCATGCCTGGATGTGTTTAAAAAAAGGATAGATCAGGTACTTAGGGTTATAGCTTAGCATAGGATGGGAATGGTTGGACTTGATATCTTAAAGGTCTTTACAACCTTGTGATTCTGTGATCATGGTCTGCCATAAGAAAATGAGAAATCCAAGTCTTTTTCAATGTAAAAGTTTCCTTCAAAGTCTTCCATTTTAAACAGAGGTAGTAATGCTCATAGTACATTAAAACTGAAGTGAGTTCCCTATGTTTGTGGAAACTTAGTATGACAAGGGATAATTACTAATCTGAATACCAAGTAAATAAGGATAGACTAGTTTTTATTATAAAATACTGCAACTACCACTCATCAACTGTATGAGTATGAAAATGTTTGGAAAGACAGACCAGTTTATTTTTACTTAGAGAAACACAAGAGATGTGTAGAAATAGCATGAAATATTTAAATATTCAATCTTGTTATGCTTCATCTAAAGTCTCTCAGGTTTGTTTGAAACCTTCTGAACAAATACTTATTCTTTTCAAGAACGTTCTTATATCTTAATTATCATTCTCAATGCTATATCTCCAAAATAATGTTTGTTGCTTATCCAGCATCATCATGCTTTTCATGGGTTTTTTTTTGTTTTTAGGGGTTTTTTGCTTGTTTTGGATTCTGTCCACAGAGATATCCCCATGTACTATTCTTTCTATTTTATTTCTCATTCTTTGAGAATTCTTTTGATCTATAGAATTTAAAACTGATCAGCCATGCTTCTGTGTCAAGATCTGTCATTTTTAACATTTACCTCCAAAATATTACAAGTTGTCCCCAGTTGCATAAACTAAAAAGGAAAAATTATAAAAACTATAATTCTGTTTGTTCAGTCATCAGATTCATTAAAGGAATTAGAGGCAGATTTAGGTCCCTTTTCGTAATTCCTCCAACCACAATCCAAATAAGACTAATTAATTCCCTAAAATGCTGCTGACCACACTACTAGCTCACTCCTAGAGAAGAGACAGAGAAAGCCTCCTTGGGTTGGGATAAGGACAGTTTACAGGCAAAATCACTGTGAAAGGGGAACAATAACATCCCATGCAAACTATACTCACACCCAGTGATAACACAGAGTACCTTACCAACTCAACAATAACAGAGTACTGCATGAGATGCAAGGACTGACCCAACACCCCACCTGCACACAGACTGCCCCGAAGACACCCATTCTGAATACATCCTGATGTATTCATTGCTGGGATTTTTATATTTCCCATGTTTCTTTTTAAAAAATTGACATTATTTTTAGATCTTTAATCCTTAAAGATTAAAGATCTGTTGACTGTCATTATTTTTACATCTTTAATCCTTATTCTACAGCTTTCATTTCCTCTTTTCTTGGAGAAAAATTTTCCATTTTTAGATTTTCTGAGTTTTCTCCTCTAATTAAAACAGCTGCTCTTAAAGGAATTTTTTCCCTCTGAAATATCTCATGTTCCACACATTTCAAAATCTTAATAGACTACATACCTCCACTTCTTTTCCAGCAGATCTATGGGAAACAAAAGCAGCTTCTGTTTCTACAAATTTCCGGTTCCTACAGTTTTCTAGAAAACATGAAAATCCTGAACAGTATTATCAGTATCAGACCTTGGATTTGACATTATTCCAGCTGTTCTGTTTTCCTAGAGAAACTCAGGAAACTGGTCTCTCACTTCTTTCTAAATGCAGAGAGAAAAAATAAAGTACCTACAAGCTGAATCAAATAATAACATCCTTATTTTGAAATAGTGAACTTTTTAATAAAATTCAGTAACAGGAGGTAATTGACCCAAAAATTCCTAAAACTATGATGTAATTTAGTAAGTAGCATTTGCCAAAAAGATGATCTCAGCAGACCCCTTCACACAACACAACAGCACCAAGGTCACTGAAAGCATGAAGGTCCAGAACTACGAAGCATTTTTCTGCTAAGTGGTCTTATAAAAAGCTGTTTAACAGAAAATCAATGTAACCTTTCCAACAAATTAGAATAAATGTGCTTAGTACATCTGTTTTGAAAAGGAAATCTTGCCACTGTACCTAGACATTATCAATCCTAGTAAAATTTCTTTGAAATTACTAAGTTATATCATCATGAAAAAATATTTTCAGATCAATATGCAGTAGCAGAAGTACAGTCTATCATTGCAAGATCATTTTTAATCCAAATTATTTTCATCTGGTTTGCAATATAACTCCAGAAGCAGTGATAGCAGAATGGAATAGCTGTAGAATAAGCGGCAAATAGATGCGAAGCTCTTAAATACAACTTCACTGAGTGTATTGGGTTTATGTGGCAAGTTTTCAGTAGCAGAGGAGAGCTGCAGAGTGGCCTCTTGAGAATACACCAAGAAATAACCCCATGTGGTACAGAATTAGTTCCAGAAAGCTCCAAGACAGAGGGATGGAAAGAAGGTTGTTTTATTTTTGTTTTATTTCTCACTTTCCTACTTGGTTATAAGTAATTGGTAATAAATTAGATTAACCTTTGTTTCTGCTGCCTTTCTGCTTGTACCTTGATTCTATTACATGATCATGCGAAGTGGGCAGAGTAAGATGTTCTGAGAGGGAAAAACTTTATAGACACGAAAATATTCCTGAGACATTCCTGTTCCTGGTGTGACTGGTATTCAGGTCTCATCACCAAACTCCTTTGGGATAGCACTATTCACCTAAGCTAACAGGTCAAAATCTCACACAAGGGTATGTGAGAGTTACACACCATGTTGTAAATTGCTAGTATTCTAAACAGTTGTGGTGGTTCAGCCCCAAACAGTGGCTGAGCACCACACAATGCTCACTCACTCCTGGAGGAGAAAGAGACAGAGCCTCTGTTGGACTATGGACAGTATACTGACAAAATCACTGTGATGGGGGAAAAGTAACAGCCATTTACACTCACACTGGGTAATAACACAGAGTACCTTACTGACCCAAGGATTACAGAGTGCTGAATGACATAAAGTCTGACCCTGGACTGCCCTGGTGGCACCCAGGAGTCCCTATCCTCAATGAGACCCATTTTATGGGGGCTGATGTCAGATGGTGTGGAAAACAGCCCAGGCTAATTCAGTTCATGTATGCTAACTCAGTCCACGTGTGCTGACTGCCTGGGGAGGTTGACTCTGGCCTGGCCACAACTAGGACAGCGGTAAATATTAGTTGTATAACAGTAAAATAGTACTTTACTTATATAACATAAAAAATTATCAACACCAAAGTTATATTCATCATTCCCAAAATATTGCAGTCAAGAGTTCAAAACACTTAAACGGTCTGAATCTAAAACAATATGCTAGAAACAATGAAACAGACAGTGTCATGGCTGCAAGGGAAAACATTTAAATTTCACTGGTAAGTACAAGTGTGATTTATTGGCATTCATGGTCAAATAATTCCCTTAACAGTCATTTAGAATCATAGAATGTGCTAGGTTGGAAGGGACCTTTAAAGGTCATCTAGTTCAATCCCCTCCAGTAAGCAGGGACATCTTCACTAGACCGGGTTGCTCAGAGTCCCATCAAACCTGAATTTGAACATCTCCAGGGAGGGGGCCTCCATTACCTCTTTGGGCAACCTGTTTAGCCATCATTATCCTGAATCAGGCCTTCAAAATAGACAGGAGAAAGATCTGTTAGCGACTGTAGACTTAATATACCACATTATATTGACATTAGAAAAAGTTAAGTAGATCTGTAGCTGTTGAAAAACTAGGCACTAGAACAAACATGGAGAGGGGAAAAAAAAAAGCATTTAGCTAGCTCTACAGTGACAAATTTTCACTGCTAAGGGAAACACACAAATGAAAACATTTCAGAAGAGCACCCAAAGCATCTTTATCAAGCTTCAAATATTGCAAAAGAATATGAAAATTCAGAGCAAAACAAAACAAAACAAGGAGGATAAGAATTAGAATTGGTGGTACAGAATTGGAATTTCTAGTATGTTAAAATCCACACAGTGCTGAGTAAGAAAGTCATCAGAAAAAACTTCTAACTAAAGGGCCTCATACCTGCAGCATGAAGCCTGTTTCTTAGTGTATAAAGGATGAAAAATTATTAGTCAGGTTTTGTATATTTCTTTCCAAAAATATCACAGCAACAATAGGCTATCAGACATGAAACAGAGATATCCAAAGACTCTATAATTCTAATTAAAGTGCCTGGTTACTTTCTGTCTTTTCAAAAAGAGCTTTGCTGCTCACAGCTGCCACCTGTCTCTTATTGACACCAGTAACACTCAACTTGAGCCAGAGTCCCATAAATTACAATAGCACTATCAACTGGACCTGGAATTTTCAAAGGAAGACAAAGAATGAGAGCATGGATTTCAGCTGCAGAACCCTGTCAGTATGTCTATGAATGCATTTATTATTAAGTAAAAAAACCCTGTTAGTATCATATTAAATTCTGACACACTCACACAATCCAATTTTCAGCAGCAATTCTAGTTTGAGATTGTCCCTAGACATCTTAATTCTGTCCTCTGCAATGTGTATATTTTTGATAGGACAAACACATGGCCTAAGGCACTGATCTGAGGCAGACATCTGAAAAATAGGCTTTTTTCAGACTGGGTTCTTTAAATTCCAATCTAACAAAATATATGAGCACAAGAAGGCATATTGACTTCAGATTGCCCATCTATTCAAATGTTTGGCTGTAACAGAAGCTGTGTACTCAAATGGAAATATTTAGACATCAGGGGAAATAGATTATTGGGTAGTTTGTAAAGAAAGTATCATCCTCAACTGTTTATCAAAATGCAGTACGCATGTTGAATATTTCATTTTCTATATGTACAACTAGGGTAGGAGCAGATTTGCTCTTGTTCTAGATAATGAAAAAGAGCATATCCTCATATAGTTTAGGCTGAGTAGTTAACTCATTTCTGACCATACACTTTATTTATATTTATTTATATTTTGTACACACTTTTAAATATTTTTCTAAAACGTAACATCTGAAAGCTGAGGATATGAGTTAGCAATTCCATAATGGGGTGAAGACATCCATTTTTTGTTATTACGGGGAGATCATCACAATTGAGGTTATTAGGCTGCAGAACTCTAATAGAGGATTCTATAACATGCTGGAAAGTGCCCCAAAATTACACTGACCCAGGCAGACTGCTTGAGTTAATTGCTGGTGTTTGAGTTCAGCTGGGAAAAAAAATTAATCTTATTTTGTAAACCATATGCTGATATTCCAAGTTAATGTATTATTGAGTAATAAAAAATAAGTTCTGAGTATTAAGACAAATGATTGCATGCATAGACCAAGATAAAGATATTTTTAAAACATATTTTATTAGTTTGACACCCTTTTCTTCTATAACATCAGTTTATCAAACAAATTATACTATACCATGGAACATAGAAATAGCATGATGTACGCAGAGGTGAATATGTATTCACTTTCTAAGAACTTTTGATATATCAATCATGTATATAGCCTTGCCTTGCTTTTTTATCAGCTTATTATTTTTTATAACAATATAGATTGCTATAACAATTTTATGGTTAACCAAATGTTGATTAGTTCTTTTGCTGCATTGTTTTGACATGTTGAAGTCTGTCAGTAAATCTGATATTTGTAGATTCGAATTTCATTGAAAAACTACTGGCAGGATGTAGAAATTTGGTCCCACACTAATTATATCACCTCTAATCCTGAGAAAGAAGGCAGAGGAGTAATTCATCTTGAAACCCCAGTGTTCCTGAATTAATATAATGCCATCTATTTTGTGCAGGTGTTAAGGATGATAATAAAGAGATTAGATGTCTTCTATAAACAGGGCTTTTTTTCCCATTTATGATCTCAGCTATAGTTGTCAATCAATTTCAGTTACACACATCTAATATTCCATGCAAAAAGGATGTATAAATATGAACAGAGATTTTTACATGCTTATCTAAATACACATATATAAAAAGAAAATTAAAATGTGGATAAATTAGATTTTAAGAGTGAGAATTCCTTAGCAAAATCTACATTTACTGAGTTGCACTAAACTGAAGGCTTCATATTCTGACTGTCTTATGTTTCTAAAGCATTTCTCTTTTATAAATTATTTATATTTCATAAATTCCCCTTTCACTAATGAAATGGCAGGATGCTTCAATATATAAAACTGTTTCTTAACTATACATTCAGTGCAGGATCTTTTGCTTACCTGTACAGGGTGATTCACCTATTGAATTTCTCATACTCAGAATACTGGATACATTTGTCAAATTACAGAAAGACATCTGCTGTTCTTGAGAGTAACATGTAACAGCGGCAGCCACAGTATGGATTACAAGACTGTAGTTGAAAACTTACTTCCTGTTTCATTACTGTGAGATGTCTGTGAAAGTCAGGAGAGAAAGACAAGAAAACATACGAACTTTTAGATTCATGTGGTTTTAAAATTTGATGCAAGGGTATTGGTTATAACATAAGCAATGAAAAGAAGTAACTAATTTAAAGATTAAATAATTTATATGTTATTCAGCACATGCATATATTGTATTAATACAGTGGATGGGTTATTAAGAAATGCATTGGGGAAAGAATTGCATTGGGAGTATCTTCACATTGCTGCCTGGCCCTTTCTGAGATGTCACAGTGATCAGCCAGGTAGAACTGAGAAATCATACCTGTATTATAAAAGAGCAGGAGGAAGTGACAGAAAGGGATTAAATAGCATCAAGGCCAAGTCAGTAAAGATGAAGCATCAGCAATAATTAGCTTTCATTCACACCTTCTGTCAACAGAGAACTTTTTGCTTTTATGATACACCCTTCTCACTAGTACAAAAAAACACAAGCTGAGAAAGTCAATAAAGCTCACAGTATCCCAGACAGAATGACCACAGATAGGATCCCTTGCAAGCTGGCTGATTTCCAGCAATGATGCAGCTGAGTGAGGCCCATCTCATAGCATTCCATGCAAGTTTTGGTGGAGAGACATGATGCACTGGGATATGCTTGCGGAATCCAGAAAGAGAGGGCTGCCCACAGAACTGCCTACTGCAGCATGCTTTATTTAAAGATTTTAAAGTATTTCTCCTACATTGGGTTAACCCTGTCTGGATCCCAGGTGCCCACCAAAGCTGTTGTATCAGTCCCTGTCTCATACGATTCAGTGGGTAAGGGTAAGGTTGTTTTCTGATTCTCTGCATGGTAGTCAGGAGTAATGACAGTTACTCAGGGGATACGATCAAACGATAACTTTATTTAATAGTCAGCAAGAATGTAAAGGAGAAGGAGGTGGAAAAAATAGTTAAAGCATTTTAGTGTTATGAAAGATGAAAAGGGGCAAGGGGAGAGACATGGAGGAGGGAAAAACAAAAACCCCTGGAAGCAGCAATGTCTTCTTCCAGTGCTGGGCAAGAAGAATACGTGTATCCTCACATTTGTCTTTCAGTTTAGTTGTTCTAGTCTCCTTCTCTAGTTATGTCCCTAGGCAACTTAAATGGTACATATTCTGGAGTGATTTTGGGTTTCTGCGAAGATGTTACTGGAGGTTGATGTCAAAGAGTCTTACAAGTGGTCACAAGTCACTCTCTCAAATTACCTCTGCATGACCCTGGCAATCAGAACATAGAGCCCTTCACCCTCTGACACAACCTCATACTCAGAACCAATCAGCTCCTGCACTGTGGCTCCCAGTGATTGTGCAGACCTCAACTGTATCTTGCCTCAATGTTTGAGACATTAACCATTACCAGATCTCATGCATCCCATCCTCAGCTGACAAGGATAAGAAAATATAACAAAAGGCTCCTGGGTCAAGATAATGAAAGAGAGTTTACTCACCAATTATGATTATGGACAAAATAAACTCAACATTAAAAAATATTAATCTAATTCATCACCAAGAAAAATAGGGTAGGATAAGGAAAAATAAACCTAAATGTTAAAAAAAAAAACTTCTCCCCATTCCCTCTCTCCTTTCCAGGATCAAATTCTTTCATGATTTCCCTTTCTCCTCCCCCCATCAGCACAGGGGGACAGGGAATATAAGAATGGGTGAGTTGTAGTTTTATGTGGCTGAGTTCTGCTGGAGAAGGGGAGCTTCAGGGGTGGCTTCTGCAAGAAGCAGCCAGAAGCTCTCTGCAGGCCCAAGGGAGCAAACACCAGCCGGCTCAAGGCTGGAGTCATTGTTGACCTCTGGGAATCGCATTTAGGAAAAAAGAAATCACAAGCTGGTGCTTTTTTCTCCCAGAGAAGGGAGTGAGAAAATGTAATGAGCTGTGCAGACACCAAGGCTGGTGAAGTGGGGGAGGAGGTACCCCAGGTGCCAGAGAGAAAGATGCCCCTGCAACCCATGGAGAAGCCCATGGTGGAGTGGGTGTCCCCCCGCAGCCTATGGAAAAGGTTGAGACCCCACCTGCAGACAATGCAGAGGCCCCATGCTGGAGCAGGTGGAGATATGCAGAAGGCTCTGTGATCCGTGTTGGAGTAAGCCTCTGCCAGCACTTGTAGGCCATAGAGAGAGACAGAGACATAGAGATAAGCGAGAGAGAAACCCATGCCAGGGCAGGTTTGCTGGGAGGGAAGGCTTGTGATTCCATGGAGGACCAAGGTGGAGCAGTTTGGGCTTGAGAGACAGAGAGACATTCTATAATTTTATGACTGCACCCCACAGAAGTGACCTACGCTAGGGCAGCTGTTGAAGAGCTGAAACCCTGTGTGAAAGGGCACAAGTTAGAGGAGTTTGTGAAAAACTGTTTCCCATGGGTGGGACCCCACCATGAGACAGTGGAAGGGAGTGAGGGTTGCCCCCCATCCCCCAACTAAGAAAGAAAGCTCTTGAGGCACTGATGGAAATCCCCATTCCCCATACTACAATGGAGGGAAAGAAGGGAGCAAAATCATGACTAAAGTGAAGTCTGCTAAGAAGGGAGGGATGGGGGCAGGTCCTTTAAGAGCTGGTTGCACTTCTCCTTACCAGACTCTGGTGTCACTGGGTGTGCAGTGTAGAGTAATAAATGAGAGTTTTCTTTCCTTTATTCTGTGTTGAGTCTGTTTTGCCCATGACACTGGAATGATCTCTCCCTCTCCTTATCTCCTAAGCCTCTCAATATATATTTTCTCACCTGTCTGGCTGGGAAGGAGAGTGATAGTGTGGCATAGGGCTTAGAGGACAAAGCCTCAAGCACTGCTAGGTTAATAGATAACACAGCTGAGCCTTTAGGCCATAAACCCTAGGGGAACTAAACAGAGATGGCAACACTGTTGCAGGTTCCCTGCTGCAAGAGGCACCAGAAGAGGCCTTAAGAATCATGTCCTGAAAAGAAAGGTGTGCCTGCTGTCTGGCAAGGTATTAGCATGACAAGCTGGAATGACAGGTAGATCATTGACCAGCCAGATGCAGCCCCACAAGCAGTGCATTTATGAAAGGAGCAATCTGTTTAAAGCATGCAGTCTTCTGAGCATATTTAAAGGAATGATTTTATACAATGTATCGACTTTTGCTTTCATCAAGCTGTGTCCCGTCTCTGTTGCAGCGTGATAGAGTGACTTTGGTGGGCATCTGGCCTCCAGCCAGGCCAAAAGCGCCACAGGCTGTTAAGGTCAGTTCATCATATGTTGTCTCTGTTGCTCCTTCCTCCTCAAGGGGAGGATTCACACTCTTCCTCCGCTCTGGCCTGATGTCAATCCCACAGGAAACAATCCTCCACCAACATCTCCAATGTGAGTCCATCCCATAGTCTTCAATTCTTCACGACAAGGGTGCAGTCCTTCAGAACTCCCTATGAGGCCACAGGTCCTAACAGCAGCCTGCTCCTCCATAGGCTTCCCACGGGTTCAAATCCTCTTTCAGTAGTCTCCACCTGCCATGGCATGGGATCTTCCACAGGCTGCAGGTGGATATCTGCTCCATCATGGATCTCTGTGGGCTGCAGAGGGACAGCCTGACTCACTATGGTCTTCTCCAAAGGCTGCAGAGTAATCTTGTCTGTGGCACCTGGAGAACCTCCTCCCCCTCCTTGTTAACTGACCTTGGTGTCTGCAGGACTGCTTCTGTCACATCCTCTCACTCCTCTCTCTGTATGCAAAAACTGCTCCTAGCTTTTTTTTTTCCTTTCTTAAATATGTTATCTAAGAGGCACCCACCACTATTGTTGGTGGGTTCAACCTTGGCCAGCAATGGGTCTATCTTGGAGCTGGCCAGTATTAGCTCTGTCTGACATGGAGGAAGCTTCTAGCAGCTTCTCACAGTAACCACCCCTATAGCCCCCTCCCAGCTGCCAAAATCTTGCCACACAAACCCTAAACATTCTGCCACTTGCCTTTGTGATTCACATACTTCAGCATTATCATCAAAATCCAAATTCATCACACAGTCTTTACAAACTTCGACCACATCAACAAAAAAGATTCCCTCACACCAAATTCAAAATAACATTATAACACTGAAGATAAGTGGACCATCTACACACTCATTCCACCCCTCATCCCTTCAACACAATTAGATGATCAACAATTCTCCACAGTGATTCCACTCCCTATGTTCATAGACTATCTACCTACTTATATTTTGCCTGTTACCTCTTCAAATTGCTATCATGTCAAATTCCTCACACCTCACATATCAAAAAGGACTGTGGTGGTTTAACTTTGGCTGGACACCAGGTATCCACCAAACCACTTTATCATTTCCCTTCTCAGCTTGACAGGGAGGAGGGGAAAAATAAGGTGGAAAAAACAGCTCCGAACTCGTGGGTCAGTATGAAGGCAGTTTAATATAGGAAAAGCAAAAGGCCGTGTGAAGAAGCAAAGCAAAAGCAGAAGATTATTCTCTACTTCTCAACCGCAGGTGACATCTGGACACTTACCGGGAAGCAGAACTTCAGAATATGTAGCACTTGCCCCAGAAGACAAACATTGTAAATAACAAATGTTCTCCCTTTCTCCTCATTTCTGTCAGCTTTGATTGCTCAGCAGATGCCATATGCTATGGAATATCTCTTTGGTCATTTTGGGTCAGATGTCATGGCTGTGTCCCCTCCCAAGACACTGCCCACTGTCCTACTGCTGGTGGTGGGGAAAACATTTGAGAGACAGCTTTGATGTGAACCAGCCCTTCTCAGCAGTAGCAAAACCCTGGCATGTTTTTAACCAATGCACAGCACAGCACTGCGAGGGCTGCTGTGGGGAAAGTTAACTCCAGCTCAGCCAAACCCAAAACATGTCCACAAAAGTATTACTGTGAAGTAGCACAAGCAAAACCAAAAATCTAGGCTAAAAATAAAAATCTGAAATGCATACCGGAATCACAAGTAAACAGCAGAATTTAAACTTGAATAGTAAGAATAAGAAAGATCTCTCAGCAGCCATTGATTTATTACACACACATCATTAACCCAAAGGCACTAATAATAAATTGTATTTGTTATTAAAGTCATAAGCTAAAATACATTATAGAAGACCTAATCACACAGAATAAATTCCATTATAAAATGTCTTACTTGAGGTGGTGTTGACTTTATTACAGTCTCACTTAGCCCTTGAAGTAGTTAATGCAACAAACTATCTTCTCTACTGTGAATTATTATTTCTCAAATTAGAGGTAAAACTGCACTGATATAGGGTCAAAGCCTCATATTATCTTCAGAATCATAAATCTGCTGCCCTGAGAGACTTGCTTTCTGGGCACAAACATTTCATATTAATATATAATGTGACATTATTTTCCCCAGGGTTATTTTAGCCCATTTTCCTTTTTTCCTCCTCCTACTTTGGTGGGTTTTATCTGTTGGTTTCTGGATAGATGAGCACTGCAGCTCTTCATGTGTTCCTGTGGGTTGAGAAAGGTGAACTCCCAGACAAGCATTTAAACTCCTTAATCTAGCAAACATAAGGCTGAGTATTTTCATTAGGCTCAACTGACCCCTTTGAAAATGAACAGTCTTGCTTCCCTAACAACATTCTTGCCTTACTGCTTGCATGGTAAATGCAGATGTATTCCAGCCATAGTGTAGGTTACTAAATTGAGTTGGCACAGCTATAACACAGCCATGCTCAGGAGCACTATGAACAATTTGTACAGCTTTTAGCTGTTTCAATTCTGTCAGTGCTGCTGTAACTATGTCAGGTGCTCTGAGAACTTCCCACACATCTGCAAGAGAGACGAAAAGATGAAACTTCACAAGGAAGCAATTGAGTGAGAGCACTTCACCCTTGCTTGCTAGCACAGGTTGCTCAAGAACTACAAAAGACTGGTATATTAGTCAGTATGAGAGCACTTTACCTTACTGCAAAGACACATAAAATTTAAGTATTTGGTTTAATTGGTTTACATTTATTTCTCAGGTAGTGTGTTTTACAAACACTTCACTGGACATTTAAAACTAAAGTTTTAAAAATAAAATATTTAAAAATAAAGTTCTTTCTACTTTCAAAGTACCAGACTATAGATAAAACTGATGCAACAACCCTGTAGCTGTTCTTTGGAAATAATTGACTTCTTTGTTGTTCAAGAGAACAAAGTGTAAGATACTGTTAAATCTAGCTGGTAGTGAGAAAATAAATGGAGTTTGCACTTACAGTGCATTGCTTTGAGTTTACTCAACATCATCGTCATAACAAAGCTGAAAATGCCAGCTGCAAGAAACACTTTACAACCACAGAGTCCTGTTTTTTTAATAATGAATGAGGACCAGGGCAGACAAATGAACCAAAAGGAACACCCTGTTTCAACTCTTTTTCATTCTTTTACTTTCAAAGACCAAAATTTTGTATGTTTCGAAAGTAAATCCCGGAAAGATCTCCCATACCTCCCTCTCAGGGAAAGCTAATTAGCTTTCACAGAACAGTAAACTCTCTCTCAGAGTCCTTACACATCATGAATATCTTTACTGGGAAAACAAAGGCATAGAGGTGTCTTTGTTTACATTCCTGCAAGTTGGTGACAGATCAGGAACAAATCTTTTACCTCCAATTATAAAGTTTTATACATCAAAAACTATAACTTTCATAAAACAGAGAATTTCAGATCTCTTTCTGAATGCCTCAATTTTTATACAGCAGTTCTTACTCTGCAAGTAAATAAAAAGGGCTGGTACTCTACAGCTGCTCCTTGGAGACTTAATGCTACTTAGTGCTAATTATTTTCATAACATCACCGAGTTAATTTTCTTGGCCCCATCTTTAGATTTTCCGCTTTATATTCCATTTGCAGTCTGATTTAAGAAAAGTGTATTTTGACTGTGTCCACCCATTTATAAGATTACCTTTATATGCTATGATATATAAAAAGGTGACAGTCTAACTGTTTCAGAACAGGTAATTATCTAGCTGGGAAACATGTTCTAAGAGCTTACTTTTCTTAGTCTGGTTTCTTGTCCTCCATCTCTTAGTCTATTAGAGCCCACAAGTGTTTCTTAGTAGGCTAGGAGGCATCTATAGCAACCTTTTAGTTTCTTCTAAGGCCCACCTGTATGATTATCTTGTCTCTAAATGGCTTGTCATTCCAGTTCCTTATGTATAAGGTAGAGAAGTGACTAGTGAAATATTTTGCTGTACAGTTAGATAGACTGTCTGGAATTATCACTGGTAACATAATAGGAACGAAATACTTACAGTATGTGTGTGATATCTTTTGGTTCTGCAAACACGATGTAGAGAATACCCCACACCGAATGGATGCAGTTGAAGTTTAGAGTTTGATTTCACTTCTTACCATTAAGCAATACACAATCAGTTAAACCAGATGTCACAATAAGAGATGTTGCTAGAAGTAGATGTTGCTTTGATCTTCAAAGGTCTTTTCCAACCTTGTGATTCTGTGAACAGGCAATATCAAACTTATCTGAAATGACTAGAGGTCATTTCAACTGCTTCCAGTCTGTTCTTCAGTTATGCATTGTGATTAGGAGCATGTTTTGGTCTTGATCCCTGTGAGAAAAATTATGGGAACAAAAGGCTTTCTGTTAAGTATCAAGCTTTTTATTCAAATGCTTAAGAGTAGTCCAAACTTGTGTCTGAGAGGTTTAGGGAAAAAAATTACACATACTAACTGACTTCTTTTATTTTTATGACCAAAGGAGAAAATTCGTGCCAATTACAAAATTGGGTTTGTATCTAATCAGTGACTAGACCTTGCCCACCAAAGAGAACCCCAGAAAACTAGTAATAGAGATAAAGGATTTGCAGTATTTCACAGGATTGCTGTTCCGCTTATAGTCCAGGAATTGTAGAAAGTTTTTGAGCAGTTCAGACTATAGTCAGTTGAAAATTACTTCACCTTGCCTTAAGACAATTGAATATTATATGTCTGAAAGTGAAGGATGTATTGTAACATGCTCCTGTAGTTTTACTTAATAGTAAATAGAATTAAAGAGAAGCTTCAGAAAGCAATTTATACCATTTGTACCAAATGTCCAGAATAGGATAAATGGAACTGTTCATTGGACATTTTGTTTGCTTTCCCCTTCCCTCTTCCCCTTTCCTCTTCCCTTCCCATTCCCTTTCCTCTTCCCTTCCCCTTCACTCTCCCCCTTCCCTCTTCCCTTCCCTTCCCTTCCCTTCCCTTCCCTTCCCTTCCCTTCCCTTCCCTTCCCTTCCCTTCCCTTCCCTTCCCTTCCTAATCCCAGGACTCAGAGCAGGTGGGGTAACAAGCTGCGTGTGGCAAGCTTTTTGAGAAGCTTTATCTTCTTCCTTCCTCTACACAATATTTGCAGCAATCGTCATCACCACACGCATCATCATTATTTTATGCAGTTTATGTTCTCTATTTCTGTGAACTTGTCTGACTATGAAGTTATTCTTGACATTGCTGTGATAAAAAATGCAAAGAAACTTGAAGATTATGTATTTTTCTAAACACCATTCCACATAACTCCACCTCCTCCAAAGTCTGAATAAGTTGATGGGTTTTGCAGTAGATTTGGAAACTGCAACCCATGTCTCTCCTTGAAGAACAGCGTGCTGCCAACAGCCTAAAACACGACTATCTAATAATTGGAACTTATGAATAAAGATATCATATAGAAGCTGACTTGGGGATTCAGAGACCACTGAGTAATGCCTCTTTTTATGACTTTCAGGACATTGCAATATGTGGTATAAGGAAACACAAACAAAACTGGTAGCTGTTTCACCTGCAATACATGAATACTGACTGCCTAAGAGAAAACAGCTTCTGTGCAGGATGATCACTGAAACAAAACCATATTTTATGAGCCTATGTCTAACAATTGGCTTCTTTTCAAATGTGTTGTGTATTTTACGTGGCAACTTCTGAACACTCCAATTTGGTCACTGGAGACTCCATTGTCAGAGGTGCACATCTGCAGTTCGTAATGAAGCCAAGAATTAATCCACATTACAACCATTTTAAAAGTAAGACCTATATTTTAGAACATGATAAATGAGGGAGGAGGACCATTGTTAAATGTCTATCAAATAGGAATGATATAAAAGAATTTATTGAATTCCAAGCATGCTCCTTTTTGCAAGCCAATGTTAAATTTAATATCCATAGAGTCATAAAAAGGAACAGTCCAAGAATTTGGAGTTAGGTTACTGCAAGTAGCTTTTTCGGAGGTCATGGGCAGTTGTATCATCAGTTTGTCTTTTTGGCCAGGTAGGTAACAAGGCTTATTTAGCTGGAGCATTCATAACTGAAGAAATTGCATGTAAAAGCCTGAAATGTGTACACACAGCTCACATAATCTGCTTACATCATTGCTGTCTGAGTTAAAGATTAGTCATGCTGTGTAGGTAAGTCTGTTCTCTGTATAAATCAGTTACTGCTGCTTTCCAACTTCTTATGCTGCCATTTGACAGCCTAATGTTGTTCTCTGAATACCAGTTAATTCAGGCAGCTTTGAAAATCCTCAGTGTGGACAGTGAGGCATTGCCAGCCAGCTAGAAGAAACCATATAACTCACAAGAAGATAATTTATTTATTTAAATATATTCAGCATCCACAGAAAGTCACATTATTCCATGAGAAATTACTTCAGTGATGTGAAAAAAAAACAACAACCCATTGTTTTAACTGTACATAAAATGAATTTAAATCTTGTGAGGATAAATGTTGGGAAATTAACCTAAAAATGTTTCTTAAAAGGTTAATGTGATCCCATATTTTCTTTTCTTTACATGATATTTATGATCCTGTAAAATATGTAACAGTAACAGTAATAGAACGGGTTGTCTATGTGTCCATTATGTTATCTCTATACTTATAGGAAAAGAAAGTACTTAGGACAATATGCAATGACAGCCAATATTGTACAGAGGGCCTCCCTGATGAATTGTGCTGTTTTTAAAAGATAAAAAATTCTAAATGCACTTTATCTGCTAATGAGTTATCTGCTTATAAATACATACGTCCTTAATTCTTCCGTAGCAGTATACATAGTTTTATTCACAGATTTTTTAAGTATTATTCTACTCCAAAGAAAAATATGAATATATATACTGTCATTTTTTTCTCCTTAGATTTTGATCTGTAAAAACAATGAAAGAAGTCTTATTCATAATTTATAATATATCATTAAATGCCATCATAGATATGATCACTCAATCCTAAAAATACTTAGGATTTAACTTTAAATACTTAAAAAAGTAAATTCAATCATGTAAGATGAAGCTATTTCAGTTAATTTAATTTTTAACTTCATATTCCAACTGAGAAAGAATCTGTACAAGGATATCGTCTATACTGTTTCTCAAGAATATATTTGCCCTTTTGACCAAAGTAGCTGCTGCTCAGTCTTGCTCTTTGCAGGTTCAAAAACAAGAAAATAAAATGCAGCCAATGATCATAGATTATACTTTACCCTTAATTATAAATATATATATATATTTAGCAAACAGCACAATTAGACTGAAAATTCTTTCTTTCAAGCAACTGACTTCTTAAGAGTTGGTAACCCATACCAGCTTTCCTAATCCTCTTTCTATTCATTGATTGCCACAAAGAGCTTTTCACCCATGTTGTTGTCATTTAGATTCACAGCTCTTAAGATCAGGGCTGGGTTTTATTTTATGTTATAACATCAGTAAATGCAATGAAACCTTACTTATCTTGATATTGAAATAGATGTACTATAAAACAGTAAAAATAAGTATAAATGCACAATAAATATGTATATCCATTAACACATACTATAAAATGCATTTACAGGAAGGTATTTTGATCCAAAGCATATTTATTTTAAACATTACATTGCAAATTTCAGAGAAAATATATAAATTAATATATTTTTATATATTTATGCTTTTAATAATCTAACAAAGCATCTCTTTAAATAACAATGATGTTGAAATGACGTTCCACTAGAACAGTGTATCACTGAAGAAGTTCCATTTCCCTTTACATAATGTCAGCTTTTGAAACCAATTCAAGACAAAGATATTCATTTAATATTATTCCCTAAAATATATTTTATTCCTTCAGCATAACTAACTCTAACTAGATAAATTAAATTCCATTGTTCTTTTGTCTTTGGTTACTACAATGTATTTTTCTCTAATTAAATCTTAGATCTTAACTTCTATATCACACAATAAAAAGATGCTTCCTTTTTAGCTTACAGGTAAATTGCATGGTTCCACTTCTGGCAATCAAGAATCCCATTCATATTGACTTCATACTTGGTACTTCATTTACTCTTCACATAGACGCTTTCCTGAATCAAGACCATACTATAAGCTAGGATACTTGGATCTAAAGAAAAGCAAACTGCTTTTGAATGGGTTAGACATCTGAATCTCTAAGCTGCATCCCAAAGTAACAGAACTAAATGACAGTTAGTGTGATTTAAATGGCCTTTGACCCAGGCCAATATAACTACATTAAATGAAGTAATACTCTGCTCTGTTCGTTTCAGTTCCTTCAGATCAGAAAGATTACAAATGGAGGAGGACAAACTGTGTCTTTCAATATAGTGAATGTTTCTGCAAAGAGACTCAAAGACACAAAAATATTTAATACAAACATTATAGATATTTTCTCATTTCTGAATCTGCAGTAATCAACATTAAAACCATGACCTGAGTACTATCAACGTGTCCTCAGGATTCTTCTTGACAAAGCCAGATTGAGTCCAAACTTAAAATAGCCTGTCATTTTCTCTGCAATTATTTTACACATATAAATTGTCCTCTCCCCAGAGAGAAAGCTATACTTTATTAATATGTTCCTGCTGATGTTGACTGTATTAGAAAAAAATGGCCTTATATATTTAGGTAGAAGTTAATAAAATGTTCCTATTTCTGAATCACAAGATTTTTAAAAATGCTTAACCTGTAATATGTTATCATAGAATCATAGAATCATAGAATGGCAAGGGTTGGAAGGGTCCCCAAGGATCATAAAGCTCCAACCCTACTGCCACAGGCAGGGCCACCAACCTCAGGCCTGGAGCTACACAAGGTTGCCCAGGGCCCCATCCAACCTGGCCTTGAACACTTCCAGGGATGGGGCATCCACCACCTCTCTGGGCAACCTGTTCCAGGACCTCACCACTCTTTCCGCAAAGAACGTCCCCCTAATATTCAATATAAACCTTCCCTCCTTCAGCTTTAAACCATTCCCCCTTGTCCTTCCATTATCTGCCCTTTTAAAAAGTTGATGTCATTGATAAAGATGTTAAAGAGAATCGGTCCCAAGACAGACCCCTGGGGGACACCGCTTGTCACCGGCCTCCACCTGGACATAGACCCATTGACCACCAACCTTTGGCTACGGTCTGTTAACCAGTTTCTTATCCACTGGATGGTCCACCCATGAAATCCACATCTCTCCAGTTTAGAGATAAGGATGTGGTGGGGGACTGTGTCAAAGGCCTTGCACAAGTCCAGGTAGATGACATCGGTTGCCTTCCCTTTATCTACTGATGCTGTTACTCCATCATAGAAAGTCACCAGATTAGTGAGGCACGACCAAGACAGAGCTGGCGGAGGTGATTGCGGAGCCGCTCTCTATCATCTTCGATAGATCCTGGACTACAGGGGAAGTGCCTGAAGACTGGAGGATCGCCAATGTCACTCCAGTCATTAAAAAGGGCAAGAAGGAGGATCCCAGTAACTCTAGGCTAGTCAGCCTCACTTCCGTCCCTGGAAAGGTGATGGAACAGCTTGTTCTGGATGCCATCTCCAAGCAATTGGAAGAGAAGAAGGTCATGAGGAGTAGTCAGCATGGATTCACCAAGGGGAGATTGTGCTCGACCAATCTCATAGCCTTCTATGATCTCATCACCGGCTGGGTGGATGGCGGGAGAGCAGTGGATGTCATCTACCTTGACTTTAGCAAAGCTTTCGATACTGCCTCCCACAACGTCCTGATAGAGAACCTGAGAGTACGGGATAGAGGAGTGGCCAGTGAGGTGGGTTGAGAACTGGCTGACAGACCGAGCTCAGAGGGTCGTGATCAGTGGAGCAGAATCTGAATGGAGGCCTGTGATTAGTGGTGTTCCCCAGGGCTCGGTGTTGGGTCCAGTCCTGTTCAATATCTTCATTGACGACCTTGATGAGGGAATAGCATCCACCCTCAGCAAGTATGCCAATGATACAGAGCTGGGAGGAGTGGCTGACACGAAGGAACACTGCACTGCCATCCAGCGAGACCGGGAAAGGCTGCAGAGTTGAGCAGGGAGAAACCAGATAAGTTCAACAAAAGCAAGTATAAAGTCTTGCACCAGGGGAGGAATAACCGCCTGTATCAGTACAGGCTGGGGGATGACCTGTTGGAAAAGAGCTCTGTGGAGAAGGACCTGGGGGTCCTGGTAGATGACAGGTTGGCTATGAGTCAACAGTGTGCCCTGATGGCCAAGAGAGCCAATGGGATCCTGGGATGCATCAGGAGGAGTGTGGCCAGCAGGTCGAAGGAAGTGATCCTCCCCCTCTACTCTGCGTTGGTCAGGCCCCACCTGGAGTACTGTGTCCAGTTCTGGGCTCCCTGGTATAAAAAAGGCAGGGACCTTCTGGAGAGAGTCCAGAGAAGGGCGACAAAGTTGATTAGGGGTCTGGAACATCTCCCCTATGAGGAAAGGCTGAGTGAGCTGGGTCTGTTCAGCCTGGAAAAAAGAAGACTTAGGGGGGACCTAATTAGTGTTTATAAATATCTTAGGCATGGGTTGCAGGGGGAATTGGTCAGCCCCTTTTCAGTGGTCTGTGGGGACAGGACTAGGGGCAATGGCTATAAGCTGGAGCACAGGAAGTTCCACACCAACATGGGGAAGAACTTTTTCACAGTGAGGGTGACGGAGCAGTGGAATAGGCTGCCCAGGGAGGTGGTGGAGTCTCCTTCTCTGGAGATATTCAAGTCTCGTCTGGACACCTGTCTATGTAATATGAGATAGGGAGCTGCTTTGGCAGGGGGGTTGGACCCGATGATCTCTTGAGGTCCCTTCCAACCCCTAAGATTCTGTGATTCTGTGATTCTGTGACCTTCCCTTGGTGAAGCCGTGCTGGCTGTCCCGGATCACATGTTCTTCCCTCATGTGCTCCAGCACGTCATCCAGGAGGATCTGTTCCATGATCTTCCCAGGCACAGAGGTGAGGCTCACTGCCCTGTAATTCCCTGGGTCTTCCTTGCTCTCTTTCTTATAAATGGGAGTGACATGGCCTTTTTTCCAGGCCCCAGGGACCTCTCCTGACAGCCATGACTTTTCAAATATGACTGAGAGCGGCTCAGCAACCACATCAGCCAGCTCCTTCAGGAACCTGGGATGCATGTCGTCCGGTCCCATAGACTTGTAGACATTCAGTCTCATGAGGCGGTCTCGGACTTGCTCTGCTCTTACAGTGGGGGGGGGGATTTACTCCCCCAGTCCCCACCTAGAGGTCCAGGGATGCAAGGTTCTAGGGTTTGAGAATTATGAGAATCCTGGCTGCCTGAGAAGACTGAGGCAAAGAACTCATTCAGTACCTCAACCTTCTCCTCATCAGTTGCAGCCAGTTCTCCTTTCTCATTTACCAAGGGAGGCACGTTCTCTTATGCCTGTCTCTTCTGGCCAATGTACCTGTAAAATCCCTTCTTGTTGTTTTTAACATCCCTTGCCAAGTTCAGTTCCATCTGCGCCTTGGCTTTCCTGACCCCGTCTCTGCAAGTCCGAACAGCATCCCTGTATTCTTTCCAGGCTACACACCCTTGCTTCCAGAGCTTGTGTTTGCCTTTCTTTTCTCTCAGTTTGACCAGCAGGTCCTCACTTAGCCATGCTGGCTTCCTGACCCTCCTGCACACTTTCTTATTCAGAGGGACAGAGAGCCCTTGAGCTCTCAGAAAGGCATCCTTAAAGAGTAGCCAGCTGTCCTCAGCATTTCTGTCTCTAAGGACCACCTCCCAGGAGATCTTGGCCAACAAGTCCTTAAACAGCCTAAAGTTTGCTCTCTTAAAGTTCACTGTCCTGATCCCACTCTTCGCCAGGCCCACATCCCTTGAGATCACAAACTCAACTAGGGCATGGTCACTGCAGCCCAGGCTGTCTCCAACCTTAACACCTTTTATGATCTCCCCCACGTTGGTGAGCACCAGGTCCAGCAATGCATCTCCTCTGGTTGGTCTATCAACTATTTGAATGAGAAAGTTGTCATCTACAGACTCCAGGAGTCTCCTGGATCTCTTGCAGGTTGCTGTGTGGTTTTCCCAACAGATGTCTGGGTGGTTAAAGTCCCCCATCAGAATGAGTGCCTGTGACCGCAATACCTCCTGCAGCTGAAGGAAGAAAACCTTATCAGTATTCTCTCTCTGATCAGGTGGCCTGTAGTAAACCCTTATCACCAGCTGCTCTTTATTAGCCCCATCCCTAATTCTGACCCACCGGCTTTCAACCTGCTCCTGGCCACTTCTCAGAGAGAGCTCCTCACAGTCTATCCACTTTTTAACATAGAGGGCAACTCCCCCACCCTTCCTTCCTAACCTACACCTTCTAAAAAGTCGAATCCCTTCTACAGGGGTATTCCAACTGTGGGAATCATCCCACCATTTCTCCGTGATTGCAACTACATCAAAATTTTCCAGCTTTTTTGAGGAACCCTTCCTCAAACCTCTGGGAGGAATCTGAAGTTTCCCCCCACTGCCTCCTAGAGGGACATTAGAAGGTTCCAGAAGGGGGCTCAGCAATACTACCTCCTCTGAGGAGTCCCCAGAAGTTCCTAAGGGACACTTTAGAGGTATTTCCCTACAGTCTTGTAGAATTTCAGCATCTCCAAGCCCTTCTCTATCCTGTTGAATTTCACCCTTTTCACTCTTCAAATCTTGTATAAAGCTAGAGGCTACTTGCTCAACCCTAGCAAGCCTCACTATTTCCCCTCCCCCGTTCCTAACAAGTTTAAAGCCCTGTCAATGAGGCCTGCCAGCTCTTGAGCTAAGATTCTCGTCCTTCTTGGGGACAGGTGGCACACATCCGCTGCTATCAGGCCAGGCACTGAGTAAACAGCCCCGTGATTAAAAAACCCAAAGTTCATAAAGCAGCACCAGCCCCTCAGCCGACTATTCAATACCTCTCTTTTCCTGGCCCACTTCGTGTTTTTCACTGCTCCAAATGGGATAGAAGAAAACACTACTTGCATTCCCACTCCCTCAATCAGCCTCCCTAAACCCCTGAAGTCTCTTTTGATACATCTCAGACTTCTTTGAGAGATATCATCACTGCCTGCCTGAACAATGAGTAGTGGGTAGTAATCAGGGATGAACCAGATCTGGGAGTTTTCTAGTTATGTCCTTGATCCGTGCCCCAGGGAGGCAGCACACTTCCCTACGGGTAGGGTCTGGCCTGCATATGGGGCCCTCTGTTCCCTTGAGAAGGGAATCCCCAACCAGAATCACCTTTCTGTCTTTCCTGATGGAGGCAGTCTTGAGGCATGGAGTTGACTTCCTCATTCTTGGCCTCCTATTAGGGGGATTGTCCCCCACCTTCCCATTTGCCTCCTCTTCAACTCCCAGCACCTCAAACCTATTGCTTAGAGGGACCTGAGGAACTGAGGTAGGCAGGGAGGAGGTTTTCCCCCAGCACCGAGCTGGGACTATCATTCAACCCTCTCCTTCTTTCTGGTCACTGACTTCTCCCCTTTCTGCCTGGTAGGGCTGGGGATCCATCATTTTTTGGGGAAAATTTCCCTGGTGACTTTCCCTCTGTCTAGCCAGCGAGTTGCTCCACCAATCGATTTCCCTCTCACACTCCCTAATGCTTCTTAGTCTCTCTACCTCTTCTTTGAGATCTGCCCCCATGCTAAGCAGATCTTCCACCTGCTCACACCTCACACAGGTGAGATTGTCGACACCATCTGCCAGCAGGAGCAGGCTCAGGCACTCCCTACAGCCAGAGACTTGCACAGCCTCACTCCTGGACAGGCCCTCGGTCTGTGTCTCCATGCTCTTAATGGGGCGAGCCCTCTCCCTGGTGGAGGCCATGGTTGTCTCAGAGACTGGCAGTAGGTGAGACAGTTCTCCGAGTGATGAGAGCCGAAACTTACCTCCCCGGCCACACGAGCTACAGGGTCAGCCGTGCACACACGCTGACCTCCCCTCTCTGCGTCAGGTGGGCAGCGATTAGCCTCCCTGAGGCTTTTTCTAGGCGATGGGCGGTGCTGAGGCGAGAGAGCTACTTGGTACTGATGGGTTTCTGCTTTCTCAGCAGTTTCTTCTGGCAGAGCAATCACTTCAAAAGCTCTTGCCGTGCACGATCGATCGCTGCAGCTCTGGCTGTGCCGGTTCCAAGCGGTCAACCTCGTGACACTTATGGTCAGCAATAAGCTACATCCTCCTACATTTAAAGAGGGAAACACATTTTTTGTTAGGATCACAAAATTATAGAAACAGTTGGGATGGAAGAAACCTCGAAGAGTTTTCTAGTCCTAATTCCTATTCCACAGGTAGGGACATCCTCCACCACACCTGGTTGTCTCCAACCTGTCCTTGAACATCTACAGCCTCTCAGGGCAACCTGGTCCAGTGTCTCACCACCTTCACAGTAAAGAACTTATTCCTTATATCTAATTTAAATCTACCTCCTGAAGCTTAAAGCCATTACTCCTTGTCCTATCAATACATGCCCTTGTAAACCGTCTCTTTCCAGCTTTCACACAGGTCCCCTTCAGGTACTGGAACGATGCAATAACTTGCCCTCCAAACCTTCTCTTCTCCAGGCTGAACAAGCCCTACTTTCAGCATGTCTTCACAGGAGAGGTGATCCAGCTCTCCGATCATCCTTGTGGCACTCATCTGGATGTGCTCCAACAGCTCCATGTCTTTCTTGTACTGGGGCCCCAGAGTTGGATGTAGTACCCTAGGGCAAGGGGGGAGGGGGGGGGGTTGGGGGGTATCTTTGGAGGGGGGTGACTCAAGATAGCAGAGGAGGAGAATCACTTTCCCTGACCTGCAGATTACATATGTGCTTGAGATTGCTTGGACACATATGCAGGACCTTGCACTTGGCCTTGTTCATATTCATGAGGTTCACATGGGCCTACTTCTCAAGCTTGTCCAGGTCTTTCCAGATGGCATCGCTTCCATCCAGCATGCTAACTGCACGATACACCTTGATGTCATTGGCACATCTGCTGAGGGTGATCCAAATCCCACCGTCCATGTCACAAACAAAGATACTAAGCAAAAATGTTAGGGTGGGAAACTGTATCCAAATACAGCTTTTTTGAACTCAGTACTTGGAGTTCATGCAGGGGAGACAAACCCATGATACAGTGCCACCTCAGCTGGTAGAAAGCAAAGCTTTATATTTTTTAGCAAGTGTCTGTGTAATCTTGGGAAGCAATCAGTCCATCACCTGTCAGATAGCAAAATCTGTAGTCTCTTTGCAATTTGCTGTTTATTCTGCAACATTAACAGAGGATCAAGTCCCCTCCTAAAGCAAAAAACCGAGAGCATGTTGACAACTGTGAACATGTAGCTGTCTGAACTCTGAATAGGGAAGCTAGGTTCAACAGGGAAAATGTCAGCTCATGAAGAAAGCTTTCTTCTATACCAATATTCCCCTTTGGTTTCTCTTCATTTTACCTGCCTGAGTTACTTGGAAGAAAGAAGAAAAAGATTTTTTAAAAATACTTAAATTTGTCATAAATTAGTGTTTTTCACCAAAGAAACATTCATCTGATATAAAAGTTCAAGCACATCTTTAACACCTGTCATGTGATGAGCTGTACAACTTTAATTAGCTTATTTGCTTTGACAAAACAGAAGCTATGCTTAGCATGTTAGTATTGTTCTTCTCAATTTCTGTAAAACAGTCTAGGACTTCTGTCCTCTTGTTAAGTAAATACTCAAAAATGCAAGAAAGAAGACAAACCTTTTGCTTAGTGAGGGGAAACAAAATACTGTATTAAACTGCAAATGGCCTTTTCCAGTACAGGACTTTACTGACATAGATAATTAAACTCTTGGTTCTAAAGTTTGTGTGACCTCTATATTCCAATACCTGTCCAGCCTATGTAACCTCAGAGGTTGCTTTTCAAAAAGGTGCAATGGGACACACATCTTCTCCTGACCATAGGTGGTCCCCCTTTTTTTTTCATATCAAAACAAAGATGGAAACAGAAAAACACTTCTTCTACCTGTATACAGGAGGTTTGTTCAGAAGGAAAATTTCACTGAAACTGTAAGGGTTGCATGTATGTTTACTTCAAACCCAGATCTTAAGAACCTTCTTGTTCCTTCACAGAAAAGTACCCCAGACAGAAAAAACAAAAAAAATAAGACATGGAAGCTGTGTCCAAACAGCAAGGGCAGTTCTCAGGAAATACACTTTTACAGAATTTTTTTTTCTTGTCAGTTCCTTTCAGCCTAGTCCAGGAAGCTGCCTCAGAAGATTGTGTCTTGGGGAACCATATCTGATTATAACCATTTGAAATACTCCATGGTTTTTCTTACAATTGCAATTATTCCACAATTTACACTTAGTCACTCAACTTCTAAACAGAAATATTTAATACATATCAGCCTTCTATGAAAATCAAAGCAAAAGAGTTTATAGGAAGGAAAGACCTGCACAGAACTGTTTCTCATTTACAATATTAGAAAATTATATAACAGCATTGGAATTCACTCACCCAACACTCCTCTTTAAAGTTCTACAGATACCTGCTTGAGAATAGAAAATATTAATGCGCTAATACTCTGAAAAATCTAACAGGAATCTTAAATTCAAAATGAGATGCTTGCTGAATTATTTACTAAAATCTCTTCAAAGCAAAATTCTTAGAGAAAATATCTGGCCAAGACTCCATAACAAGGATTCTTTCATATGTCTCTACAGAATCTATGAGTCAATAAACAGCATTAACAAGCAACACAGAGTCACGATCTTGTGACAACCAATTTATAAACAGAACAATAAGCCTAAATTTAGTAATGCATGATTAAATACATGCTGCACCATCCTTACACAGTACTGGAGTGCCTGCCTCTTTCTTAAGGCCAGGCTGCTTATCATTCACAAGTGACAAACAGTCATAGACAGGACTCCCTAGATTATTTGCCTCATCAAAGACAGGGAAGTTTCCTGATATATTGGCTAATATTACCATGTACCAAAATTTTCCTTTGCTCAATCATTTTGCAACCATGTCTCATGGGGCATATTATCTGCATGGTTTTTTACCATGTCAACACATACCGATCACGAATGTGAAAGAACCCAATCTAGCACCTATTGCACTCCTTTGGGCAATCTAACTTAACCACTAGCTCACTGGAAATTTAGATTTCTGGAAAAGGTCTGGGTATTATCCCTCTTTTCAAACACAATCATATATGTTCTGTCTTAGAAAATAATGACAGGTACACATCCCTGAAGGAAAGGAGGGATGGCTCTACCCTGTTCAGCCTGCACACTTTCCTCAGTCTCTTGATCCTTCTATATCACAGAATCACAGAATCACAGAATCACAGAATCACAGAATTGTAGCAGTTGGAAGGGACCTCAATGATCATCGGGTCCAACTCCCCTGCCAAAGCAGGCTCCCTAGCTCATACTACATAGATAGGCATCCAGACGGGTCTTGAATATCTCCAGGGAAGCAGACTCCACCACCTCCCTGGGCAGCCTATTCCAGTGCTCTGTCACCCTCACTGTGAAAAAGTTCTTCCGCATGTTGGTGCGGAACTTTCTGTGTTCTAACTTGCAGCCATTGCCCCTTGTCCTCCTTCCTCTTTGGCCAAATAATGAACTATTATCAGGGCTTAAAATTCAAATCACTGAAGTTAGCTGTCTTGACCTCCTACTATACACTGAAGAACTTAGGTTTCTTCAGCTATTTGTGATGTACCCTGCCTAACACAACTGCTCCCATGCAGTACAAGACTCCGAGGTAGACTGCCTTTTCACCCTTCTGCCTTGAAGACCTCTCTCCAAAAATCCTTGATTCCTGAAATAAACTTAAGAACTACAGCTCGTTCTGAAGTCAGGCTATCAGGCAGCCAGAAGCATAATTATTAGTCCATCTTCCAGAAGGGAAGAGAAATTCTGACTACATTCTATCCCTTTTATGAAGGGGTAGAAAAGAGAATGTAGTTTCTGTTTTCATTATGTTTCAGTAATGATACTCTAATATAACTCGTTCTGTGCTTATGTGTCTAAGTATCATCATCATCACCACTCATCTCTTAGGAAAGTGTTTTTTCTGCACTCTTATGACTTTCAGATAACTTCAGAACAAGTTACTTCTCACCATTTGGTCATGAGTGGCAATAGCATCCCAACAAGACTGAGTTTTATTGAAGAGGCAGTTTGAGGAATGTATGAAAAACTGAAGTGCTAAATAAGAGATCAAGCAGATTAATCTGTCTTTTCTTTTTTATGTACATATTGGTATATGTTGACCCATGATTTTTTATTTAATCCCTCTTCAGAGTTTAAGCAATTATCCAGCACTAACATTTCCTGGCTCGTTTCTAGCCATTGCAGTTTTTGTCCAGATATTGTAAACAGGATTTGCTAACTTTCCAGATAAATTCTCACCCTTCACAATTTCACTGCAGCATTGTATCTAAACAAATTCCTCCAAGTGCCGTGGTCTATTTGAATAAAACAGAATTAAGTTCTTATCAAGCTTTTTTGCTTTCATTAAGATTTCTGTGCTTGTTATGTACCATGTACCTTTTTCCTCTTGGTTGGTTATTTGTTTTGTTTTGGTTTGTGTTTTCTTTTTGTTTTGTTTCTTCTCTGAAGACAATTCAACCCATTCAGCCTAAAATATTAATCTTAGTGCAATATTTGTTAGAAACAGAAGAAAGGTTGCTGGCACAATTTTTGCTGTATCCTTTTTTGGCTTTATTTATAAGTCAATTAGCAATCTGATACATCAACTAAACTGAATGATTTTGTACTTTGAAAAACTTGCTAATGTTTTAATGAAAGAGAAGCTGTCAAAATGTTTGTTCAAAAAAAAATCTGGAACCAGATTGCAGCCCCAAAAATCATAACCTCTTTGGACTAGGAGGACAGGCTTGTTAGGGAAGTGAAGGTCGGGGGCAGCTTAGGACAAAGAGACCATGAATTGATCAAGTTGATAATCCTGAGTGGAAGAAGCAAGCCAAAAAGTGGGATAGCTACCCTGAATTTTGTAGAGCTAACTTTAATCTCCTCCAAAATCTAGTAGGGGCTATCCCATGGGCAACCCTGTTTGAAGGAATGGGAGCCTGTGAGAGCTGGCGAGCATTCAAACAGCGTTTCTTCCAAGCGCAGGAATGATGCATCCCTTTGAGTAAGAAATCAGAAAGAGAGGTAAAACACCTGCGTGGATGAGCAGGGAGCTAATGAATATACTCAAAGGGAAGCAGAAGGTCTATGAACTGTGGAAAAAGAGTCTGAGCACCCGGGAAGAATACAGGAACGTTGTCAGGGCCTGTAGGCATGCAACTAGGAAGGCTAAAGTACACTTGGAAGTGCAGTTGGCAAGGGATATAAAGGATAATAAAAAGGGTTTTTTTAGGTATATGAATAGTAAGAGGATGACCAAGGATAATGTAGGTCCCTTGCTGAACGAAGTGGATGTCCTGGTAACAGGGGATGATAAGAAGGTGGAGATACTGAATGTCTTCTTCGCTTTGGTCTTCACTTCAAAGGCCCCTTAGGACCCAGAGACACTGGATGAAAGTAGTAATATTTGTGAAATAAAGAGCTTCACTTTGGTTGAGGTGGGAGTGGTCCAGGAGCATCTCAAAGGGATTAATGTACACAAATCTATGGGCCCGGATGGGATATGTTGAGGGAGCTGGCAGAAGTGATTGCGGAGCCACTCTCTATCATCTTCAATCTGTCTTGGTGAACAGGAGAAGTGCCCGAGGACTGGAGGATCGCCAATGTCACTCCAGTCTTTAAAAAGGGCAAGAAAAAGGATCCTAGCAACTATAGGCCAGTCAGCCTCACTTCCGTCCCTGGAAAGGTGATGGAACAGCTTGTTCTGGATGCCATCTCCAAGCAATTGGAAGAGAAGAAGGTCATGAGGAGTAGTCAGCATGGATTCACCAAGGGGAGATTGTGCTCGACCAATCTCATAGCCTTCTATGATCTCATCTGGGTAGATGGCGGGAGAGCAGTGGATGTCATCTACCTTGACTTCAGCAAGGTTTTTGATACTGTCTCCCATGACATCCTGATAGAGAACCTGAGAGTACGGGATAGAGGAGTGGCCAGTGAGGTGGGTTGAGAATTGGCTGACAGACCAAGCTCAGAGGGTCATGATCAGTGGAGCAGAGTTGGACTGGAGGCCTGTGACTAGTGGTGTTCCCCAGGGCTTGGTGTTGGGCCCAGCCCTGTTCAATATCTTCATTGACGACCATGATGAGGGAATAGCATCCACCCTCAGCAAGTATGCCAGTGATACAGAGCTGGGAGGAGTGGCTGACACGAAGGAACACTGCGCTGCCATCCAGCGAGACCAGGAAAGGCTGCAGAGTTGAGCAGGGAGAAACCAGATAAGTTCAACAAAAGCAAGTGTAAAGTCTTGCACCTGGGGAGGAATAACCGCCTGTATCAGTACAGGCTGGGGGATGACCTGTTGGAAAAGAGCTCTGTGGAGAAGGACCTGGGGGTCCTGGTAGATGACAGGTTGGCTATGAGTCAACAGTGTGCCCTGATGGCCAAGAGAGCAAATGGGATCCTGGGATGCATCAGGAGGAGTGTGGCCAGCAGGTCGAAGGAAGTGATCCTCCCCCTCTACTCTGCGTTGGTCAGGCCCCACCTGGAGTACTGTGTCCAGTTCTGGGCTCCCTGGTATAAAAAAGGCAGGGACCTTCTGGAGAGAGTCCAGAGAAGGGCGACAAAGTTGATTAGGGGTCTGGAACATCTCCCCTATGAGGAAAGGCTGAGTGAGCTGGGTCTGTTCAGCCTGGAAAAAAGAAGACTTAGGGGGGACCTAATTAGTGTTTATAAATATCTTAGGCATGGGTTGCAGGGAAAATTGGCCAGCCCCTTTTCAGTGGTCAGTGGGGACAGGACTAGGGGCAATGGCTGTAAGCTGGTGCATAGGAAGTTCCGCACCAACATGCAGAAGAACTTTTTCACAGTGAGGGTGACGGAGCAGTGGAATAGGCTGCCCAGGGAGGTGGTGGAGTCTCCTTCTCTGGAGATATTCAAGTCTCGTCTGGACACCTGTCTATGTAATATGAGATAGGGAGCTGCTTTGGCAGGGGGATTGGATCTGATGATCTCTTGAGGTCCCTTCCAACCCCTAAGATTCTGTGATTCTTTGATAAACTAAAAAATCTACAGTTTTAAATCAAATTCCAATGCTGAGAAAAAAAATGGTTGGTATTATTTGGTGAAATATTAAAAGAAAGCCTGTTTGATGATGGGGGGGGTGGTTGAGGGGTTTTTTTGTTTGCAGGTTTGGGGGGGGGGGTCACGGGTTGGGTGTTTAGTGAAGATATAACTAAAACTTTATAAGAATGTGAGCTTTTGGATGTTTATCCCTACTGCAATTCTAAATCATTATTTCCATTAAGATAAGAGTAAAGGCAGTCTGATTTCTAGCCTTTTCAAATGACATGTATTTTGTCTAGATAGATTTGCTAGTTATTACTTTTTACACTCAAAAATATCTGCAAACTGGTGTGTAAGTATATATATAATTATTTTTTAACATGATATAAAGAAAGAACTAAAATTAGGAAAGAGGAAGCCTAGGAGTAAGAGAACAAACCTGATGCTAGTTTCCTAAAACTATTTTCATATGTACTACCCTGATGTTCGAAATTATGCAAAGTCATATTAGAAAATACTTGAAGATAACTGACAAGAATGGCATTCAGCAACTTTTGTTAACTTCATCATTGCTGCTTTAAACCAATATGGATGGTCTTATTTTCTATGCATTAAAATCTTGCACAGAAAGACAGAAATCATAATTCCATATATTTCAAACGGACTTGCCTTCATAATTTATCTTATGCTTGTGTGTAGCAGTTATTCTGTTCCATGAAATTATGCCTCCAAAGACATTGAAGGCAAAGTAGAAAAATGCACTTCTTTAAAAGAAACAAAACGTCATCAGTGAAATTCACAACATTCCCAAGAATAACTGAATAGGTACACAATAAGGCTCTAGAAACACGTGGGGAGTTTTTCTGGGTGAGGCTGGGCTTTCCTAGTTTTACCCAACAGCTTGAGACTAGAGAATGTCACTGGGAGGGTCTATTTCAAACTGAGCTCGACCTGAGAATTCTAAACCTTCTCTTTAACAGCAAGACCTTCTTTACTAAACTGCCTTACATCATATAATCACATGGTCATCTTACCTTCCCTGTATTGTTTTTTTCTTATTCTTGTCTTCAGTCACTGCAACTTGCTGCCTCAGCCTCAACGGCCATATGAGTCTCTTTGTCAAAATCTGGAACAGCCTCAGCTGATAATACCTTACATTTGTACATCTATATCACCAGATGGTTAGCAAATTTTGAAAGAACTCAGTACAAATCACTGTCATACCAAAAGCAGGCGGGAATTAAGGAAGAATACTTTGGAAATCTTGTCTGCGAACTAAACATACTAGTAGCTGTAGGGAAGATCCACCTCTTTATTTAAAAAATAGATAGGATCTTCATAGTAAAACCAAAATTTCCTCCTAAGGAAGGCAATTACTGTAAATTGATAATTTTAAAAAGCTACTCTTTTGTCAGTACTCATGGCTGTTCATTAATCTGTATTAAACAGGCAGAGCAAGGACCATTTTCATAAGAATGCACAAGTGTTCTTACAAAACTTTTGATCTTCCTTCACCCAGAAATCACTGCCTTAGGTCTGATGAAAGCCTTTTCTGTGTTAAAGACCCAAATTAAAATTTTATTGGCAGCCACTCTATGTTAGAAAATCAAAATACTAGTTTAAATAGAAGTATAACTGTCCTGCACAGAATGGGAATGAAATTTCAGAACCTACAGGATTCATTTTTTACCCGAGTATTTTCTATGGCTATTTCCTAGACTTATCCTGGTACATGAAACGTAAAGGCTGGCTTTTCTTTCAAAACATTAATAGAAACAAAATCCAGAGCAAAAGAAAAACTTCTAAGAACTAGGTAGCGCTGAAATCTAACTACATATTTTGATAGCACTGATTAGATACTTTATGATACTCAAACAAAATAAGTAAGCCTCTTCAAAATAAATGACTCCCTTTTACTCCCACACAATACTTTTCTACTGATAAGGAAATGGTGTGCGTGGGGGGAGTTAGCAGGCTAGGACGTTACTGAAAGACCATGCACCATCTGCTTAATCGAACACACCCATACCAACATTCTTTTAAAGCTGGTTTTGCTGGGGTTTTTAATTTACTTTCAATAAACAGAAAATGCACTTCTATAGATCATTTCACTTAAATCCTGGTACCAAAGGATACCAGGAAGGAAAAATTGTATATGGCTTTGAATTAGAGAAAGAAACAGTGAAGTAGAAGCTCAAAAAAAATCTGCAAAAGCATATAGGTTTTTTTATTTATTTCTTTGTAAATTATAAAAAGTATTACAAGATAAAAAATATTAAAAGTATTACAAGGGGAATGAATCCTTCCCATGGCCAATGTAATGTAAGTTCAAATTTTGTTCAATTTATTCTCCCACTATAACTGAATGTGATGTAGGGGAAGCTTCAGGTCACGTTACAGGTGACAGCGAGAAAAAAAGGTTGGGGGTTTTCTAAGTAATTATAAGATAGCAAAGACTATTCAGCACTGTTCCACTCTGCATTTCATCCTCCAAAGAAAATTGATTTAGAAAGAAAGCCTTGCACTGTGACTTCAGCCCGAGTGAGGAAGTAGGTAGCGAGTTTCAAAGAAACCCAGCTATACAGACTTTTACTATGATGATACTTGTTGAACATATCTTGTGTTGAGAAGGGAAATTTCACTGGTATGGTCTCAACAAGGCTTTTAATGTACCTTACAACAAACCACATCAAAACCAGATTTCTCTCTCTGAGAAACAAAACACAAGTTTCATTGACATTGAGAAAATGGGCCAACTCTGGAATAAGGTTTTTCTAATTACCAGAATTTTTAAAAGTTTCTGGAGTCTGACAGTTCATAAAAGTTTTAATGAAATAAAAATTAATGTATTATTCTTTAGCTATGAAGTATGTAAATTAAACTATTGATAGTTGACTCCACTCTTACTGATACAGTTAGTGACCATATCCTGCAGTCAAAGGTGTTCTTTGGATGTAAAAGCAGTAAAACTGAGAGAGGAATTAGGCCTATACATTAAGCTACATGATTTGGTAGAATTTGTTACTGTAAACAAAACATGTTTGTATGAACTTATATCTTATGCTTTGCTTTTACAATGGTTCTCTTTCTTTCATGTAGATTTAATAAAAGCACCAGTGCTATTGCATGTCTTCATTTAGAAAGGGAAGCAAATAAATCTCTCCTCTGCCCAACTGTCTACTTTCGTAACTCCATGAGATTCAGAGAGTCAAATTTAGGTGAAACTGGCTGTTGAGTCTAAAGGATCTTAGAAAGGAGATAAAAGGGAATACATGCTCTACAACAACATAGGCTTAATTTTTCTATATTTTTGTGTGCTCTCCTAACAAATTGGTCTGCCTATTGTTAGCTTTTCACCTTGACTGAGCCTACTCTTATAATAATCTACAGAAGCCAATCTGAAACGCAATTCAGAAACAAGCCTCAAACCCCCATAAATTTGCACCATGCAATTGACTGGAAAAGCTTTCAACAGCTTTTAATCAACATAAATGCCATGCAAAAGGTACTTTTCTTATCATTAGACTCTGCCTCTTACTTTCCTCCAGAGAGCTTTCACATTGTTCTTGAAACACTGATTTATAGGAAGGAAAAATAAACCATCACAACATAAACTTCACCCCAGAAAACTTCGATTTAAAAAGCTGGGCCAGGGTTGGGGGAGTGTCTGTATGTGTTTACATGTGGTTTGCACTGCTGTGTCATACTGTGATGACTTTAACGTGATAAAGAACTTGTAATTACTATGACCTATGGCTGCCCACAAAGCTGAAAGAAAGCCTGGTTTTAACAGTTGCTAGATTATACCTTATTATGCTGAGACTGGTGGTTTTGGAGCAATCTGTATTTTTCATGCTAAACATGCATGGATATTACTCAGGAATATGGACGATCAGTCTTTATAGCTGAGCTGCCATAGCAATATGATAAACTTTACAGCATCCATAGTAACAGGAAAAAAACCCCAATTCATCAGCCATAAGAAAATGGCACATTTGTTATTTATTGTTGAGTTTCATGACTGCAATGTGACTACAGTTGTGGTATTCAGAAACCCTCAATAAACAGTACATGTTAATCACTATCTATACACTTTGCCTTCCTGTCTGTCTTCCAATTTGCTATTTGCACTAGAAAATAACTAAAATAAAAAATTCTGTTTTGTTTAGTTTTCATGCAAAGTGGAACATTTTCTGCCAAAACTATGGTGTTGCAAGGTTTTCATAGATTCATAGAATATGCTAGGTTGGAAAGGACTTTTAAAGGTCATCTAGTCCAACTGCATGCAGTAAGCAGGGACACTTTTAACTAAATGATGACTCTCAGAACTTCATCAAGCTTGACCTTGAATGTCACCAGGGATGGGGCCTCTACTACCTCTCTGACCAACCTGTTCCACCATACTCATGGTAAAGAACTTTTTCCTAACTTTTTCTTAATGTCTAATCTAAACCTGCCCTGCTCTAGTTTAAAACCATTGGCCCTCTTCCTATTGCTTCATGCCCTTACAAATAGCCCCTCCTCAGTTTTTCTATAGGTCCCCTTCAGATACTGGAAGGCTGCTCTAAGGTCTCTTCTGAGCCTTCTCTTCTCCAGGCTGAACAAACCCATCTCTTTCAGCTTGTCTTCACAGCAGAGATCCTCCAGCCCTCTGATCATCTTCGTGGACCTCCTCTGGACACACCCCAAGAGGTCCATGTTCTTCTTGTGCTGAAGGCTTCAGAGCTGGACACAGTAATCCAGGGGTGGAGTTTCGCCAGAACAGTGTAAAGGGGAATGTTGTAGTTTCATATGGCTGGCTTCTGGTGGAGAAAGCTGGGCTGCAGGGATGGCTTCTTCAAGAAATAGCCAGAAGCTCTCCGCAGGCCCAAGGGAGCAAACACCAGCCAGCTCAAAACTGGAGTTGTTGTTGACCAAGGCCAAGCCCATCAGCAATGCTCACAGCACCTCTGGGAATCACAATTAGGAAAAAAAAAAAACAAACCCCACTAGCAGCCGCTTTTTGCTACCAGAGAAGAGCGTGAGAGGATTTAAGAAACTGTGCGGGCACCAAGGCTGGTCAAGTGGGGGAAGCACCCCAGGTGCCAGAGAGAACGTTGCCCCTACAGCCAGTGGAGAAACCCATGGTGGAGCAGGTGTCCATCTGCAGCCCATGGAGAGGCCTCATGCTGGAGCAGATGGAGGCATGCAGAATGTGCTGTGACCCACGTTGGAGCATGCCTCTGCCAGCACTTGCGTCCCACGAAGAGAGACAGAGAGATGAGTATGGAGAGAGAGATCCATGCCGGAGCCAGTTTGGTGGGGGGAGGAAGGCTTGTGCCTCTGTGGAGGACCAGGCTGGAGCAATCTCAGCCTGAGAGACTTAGAGGCATTTTGTGATTTGTGATTGTACCCCATAGAGGTGACCCACACTGGGCAGATGGTAAAGAGCTGAAGCCCTGTGGGAAAGGACTCGTATTGGAGAAGTTCGTGAGGGACTTTCTCCCATGCGTGGGACCCTATGCAGGGAAAGGAAATGAGGAATGCTCCCCCAGCTAAGAAGAAAAACTTGTGAGGAACTCACCGAAAGCCTCATTCTCCCCTTCCCTGCCCCTCCTCATGCCACAATGCTGGGGAAGAAGGGAGAGAAATCATGACTAAAGTGAAGTCTGCTAAGAAGGGAGGGGTGGGGGCAGGTCCTTTAAGATCTGGTTGCACTTCTCATTACCCCACTCTGGTGTCACTGTGTGTGCAGTGTAGTGCAATAAACGAGAGTTTTCTTTCTTTTATTCTGTGTTGAGTCTGTTTTGCCTGTGAAACTGATTGTGGAATGATCTCTCCCTCTCCACAACTCAACTCCTAAGCCTCTCAACATATATTTTCTCCCCTGACTGGTTGAGAAGAGGAGTGATAGAGTGAACTTTGGGGTCCTGTGGCCTCCAGCTAGGATCAAACAATCACATTTGGATTTTCATGAGCGAATCCTCCTTTGTCTGTCCTGGTCCGTATAATAAATGCATTTCAGAAATAATGGTTAGATGAGTTTTAAGTCTCAAAAAGCTTAGATCGTGTTTTTACTCACTGATTTTTCATGTGCAGATTTACTTCTCTTTATATAGAATTTGTTGTTCTAAGATGTTGACTTAAAATAAAAAATCTGAACTGTGACTTAGAACTAGTCTGGATTGCCACTACAGAATTCACCATCATCCAAATATAATAAATCTATATTTCTGGTTATAGAAAGCCTATTTTGTAAATATTGACATTTTCTAAATTGAAACAAAGGGAGATTACTACAACAGGTTTTGATTCTTGATTTAGAAGTAGTTAAATGATGACAACAAAAAAAAGATAGTGGACTTTTTATGTGAAGCTTATTGTGAAGTACAAAGACTGCCTGCACCACATCTGGAAAATGAATAACAATATATGATCTCAGCAAATGGGTTAAAAAAATTTCTTGCAGACTTGTAAGAAGTGAATCACAATGGTGGTAATTACTATAATCTGATTGTGAGTCGATGTAGTATTTTTAGTGATGCAAATATCCTTTCTGCAGCAGGAGTTAACTGGATCTCTTGAAATTCTAATAGAAACTCCAATTAGTAGAAGAAAAGGATTAAAAAATTTTCTTTTGAGTGAGAGTGACCAAACTTAAGAGTTTCTAAGATTTTTTTTTTGTTTTTTCAGTTTCGTTAACATATAACTTGATTAACTTATTAGAAAGAACCTATTTTTCTCTTTTTTCCATTGCAGGGCTACACCTTTAAATCTTCCATGTGCTTATGTTTAAACACTGGTAATATTTATAGCATACCTAACCTAAGCACTTGTGAAACTATGCAAAATCAATGCTGTAAGAGTTACTTATAACATTAATTTGTTGCTAAAACAAACCAGCACAGCCAGATAACAGCATACAGTAAGTTAAAGGCTAAATTTTATTAGCACTTAATGACTGACTAATTTAAAATATTTTAAAATAATTTGGTAAAAATCAAAACAGTGGCTTAACTATGGATATGAAGATTACAAGATTCACTCTAATGTATAAGGTATCTTAAATTACAGTATGTCGATACATATCTATGTAAGTATAAAACATACAGATACACAATCAGATGCAAATGATATTGCAAAGATCTTGCAAACTGTGAAAGCATCATTATTTTGTTGTGAATTCTTAATAAAACCAAAATATTTTTCTGTTTTCAGCAATACATAACAGTTCCAAGTGCTATAATGAAAATTCAAAATACTTGGGGAAGGCGAAAAATATAATTCAGCTAGATCCTGCAAGCAGTGGCAGAATTTGTCTTGTACATCCATGTACTCAGTTGTACTCTGAAGTTATTCTCCCACTGCACTTCTGCATAAATGTAATCTCTGTGCCTACCCATGTGTGTAACTTAAGGGTTCTGAAAAGATAATTTTACTTTTAAGCTTCACTTAATTTCCAGACAGCTCACTCTATGCTACTGAATGCAACTGGCCTTTTTTACAACATAAAGTATCTCCTTGAATAAAACCAGTACCCCATGTATATGAAAGCCTGGACATATAGCCTTCTGAACATTTCACTATGAGCAGTTAAGGGTAAATTAAAAGAAAATTAATGTTCTGTCTTCATAATATACCATATATTCATTATAGACAAAATTCTAACCTGGTAAATGAGGATTTTCCTAAACAGGGGAAGAACTGGAGACATAAAATTACATGAACTACTGAATGCACAACTAACCAAAAAATAAAATGAAATCACGGAAGCCCTAATTTTAGTAATTTTACCACAAATGTTTTTTAACAATGCAGTTTTGCTTCCAATAAATATTTTTTATTTAATTTAGGAAGCTAATGAGTGTAATCTGACCTAGGAAGAAAAATTTTCTTTAATAAATGGAAATAAATAGGTAGAAAATGGAAATAATATGTTAGAAAGATTCTTTAGTCTTTTTACATGAGACTTGTGGTCATATATACATATATGAAATATGTGTTATCAAAAGCAGTTAGGAGGTTTCATGATAAAACTTAAAAAAAATACAGAAATAATTCTCAGAAATAGATTAAGATTTACATAGTCCCACAGACATTTCATACAAATTGCACAAAGTTATATGAAGTTGCACAGTAGTACCTCATAAAAATTATAACAATTTACATTTAATTATTCCAGAACACAGTTTGAAGACAGTATTTGGTTGCATAAACAAAATATAAACTGCAGGCTCAAGAAACAATGGGAAGAGCAGATTTAATGTATGTCCACATCTTTGAAATCTTAGCAGAAAATGAGGTTACCGCTATCTTAACCCACTGTCACAGATGAGGGTGTTTGAGACAGTTATGATTTAGTCAATTCAGAATTTATGAACAGCATACAGTAAGTTAAAGGATAAATTTTATTAGAAATTATTGATTGAAAAAATTTTAAATTATTTGGTAAAATACATTGTGATCAAAACAGTGGCTTAATTATGGATACAATGATTACAAGATTCACTCCATCTTACAAGGTATCTTAAATTATGGTATATAGATACATACATATAGAAGTATAAAACATACTGATACACACAAACAGAAATATTTGGACCCAGTGATATATGTACTCCCATGCTTGTAAAGGGAAATGTGTGCATTTAAACACATATATAAGTAGTCAGGTGGATGAAAGGAACTAGAGTATAGTTAAAAGTTTCAGTGTGCATTTAAACACATATATAAGTAGTCAGGTGGATGAAAGGAACTAGAGTATAGTTAAAAGTTTCATTTTTCAGTTTAGAGTAAATACTAATGCATTAGCATTCTTCAACTGGCAATAGCTGAGTTAGAAGGCAAGCTTTGCACTGGCAGATGATTCCCATGAAGTTCATGCCCAGGAGATGCCTCAGTGCAGGGGGGTAGTCATCACAGCCCACCATGACCCAGAAGAGGTCCAAAAGGTCTCATTTAGAATCACTATTTATAGGATCTGAGTTTGTTAACTTTTGGAACGTACTTTTAAACTTCAGTCCATCTCAGATGATTAAATACTCTGTCACTTTTCTGGTGTACCCCTTCTGGGCCAAGACTCGGGCATAGGTTGTGGTGATTTGACCCTGGCTGAGGCCCACCAAAGTCACTCTATCACTCCCTTTTCATCTGGACATGGGGAGAATATATACACTGAGAGGCTTAGGAGTTGAGATAAGGACAGGGAGAGATCATTCCGCAATGAGTGTCACGGGCAAAACAGACTCAACATAGAACAAAACAAAAAAAAAGAAACATCTAATTTATTACACACACACACACACATGCACTCTCTGAAACTAAAGAAGGATAATGATAAATAAAATCAAATATTAAGATATCTCCCCCAGTATCTCCCTTTGGAGACTCAAATTTATTCATGTTTTCTCTCCTTGACTCCTCTCCAGCATTCACAGATGGAGATAGGGATAGGGTTTTCAGTCAGTTCCTCACAAGTTGTTTTTCTTCTTAGCAGGTGGCAGGTGGGATTCCTCACACTCTTCCCCTGCCCCACCATGGGGTCCCACCCAGGAGAGACAGTCCACCATAAACTTCTCCAATGTGAGTCCTTTCCCACGGGGCTTCATCTCTTCACCAGCAGCCCCAGGTCACTTCTATGGAGTGCAGTCTCTCAGGCCAACTGTTCTAGGCTGGTCCCCTGTGATGAAGTCACAGTTCTCCCCAGCAAACCTCCCCTGGTGTGGGCCCCTCTCTGTCCATGGGTTGCAGGTCCTGCCAGGAATTTGCTCCAGCTCAGGTCACAGCATCTTCCATATGTTTCCACCTGCTCCAGTATGAGGTCCATGGGCTGCAGGTGGGATCTTGCTCCCCATCATCTTCCATAGGCTGTGGAGGCCAATCTGGTCTTCTCCATGGGCAGCAGGGGAATGTCTCTGCCAGCACCTGCAGAGCCTCCCCCTACCTCCTTCTTCACTGGCCTTGGTGTCAGCACAATTTCTTACGTCTTCTCACTCCCTTCACTGATGACAGAAAGTGTCTGCTTCTGCTTTATTTTTTCTCTTAAATTCCCAGAAGCATTGTGACCAAGCTGATGGGCTCAGCCTTGGTCAGCAGCGGGTCTGACCTTGAGCTCAGCTGATGTTTACTCTGTCAGGCCTAAGGGAAGCTTCTGGCTCCTCCACCAAAACCTTGCCATGCAAAACCACAGCACAGGTGCACCAGGCTATCAGGAGGTGATCTTGTTCCCAAGCAATGAGGGAACAAGAATGCTGATTACCAGGACTTTTCTGTTAACAAAGAATCAAAAACCAGGCGTGGGGCAACCTTAACACACTTGTCTGTGGCTCAGGTTGCAATCCAGGAAAACGGGTAGAGATTGTACCAAGTACAGAACAGCACAAGAGAAGAGGAGTTGCACTACCACACCCATCTTTGTAATCATAATGCTCATGTATAATAAATCATTTTAGTAAAATGTGTTACTGATAACAGCACTGTGGTGGTTTTTTCATTGGGACAGGTAAGAACCATAGCTGACAAAATAGGTTACAATGAGGACAAAAATTACTTCTGCATCCCAGAAGGTGCATTCCTTAATTGCCTAGTAAAATATACTTGATGTGACAGGATCATCCGTCTCCTCTTTCCTATAAATGTACATCCTTTTATTTTTCAATGAAATGGGGCATCACCTGAGGGAATGATTTAAAACTATGCCTTAGCTTTACAGGATCTATTACTGTCCCTACACTCCCAAGTCCCCTGGGCAGACAAGTTTTGAGCACAGTGCCCTGTACTACTCCCAACTTGGGCTTCTCAATCTCACACAGCATGGATCAGAAATTAAATCAGGGGACACTGAAGAAGAAGCCACCAATCTCAGCTACTGATCCCCAAAAAAACCACAGTAAATCAGACATTTCAGTAACAGGAGCTCCTGCTTCCCCCTCCAAATGGACCAGAAGTGCCAATAGTGCTGGTAAGACCTGTTTTCCCAGTGATAAACTTTAACAAGTGAAAATGAAATTTGGGCTTAGCCCCACTAAAGACTTTTCTGTTTGTTTCGGGGGAGGGGGGTGTGTTAAAATCTTTTACATGGCTGGAGGAATTGTCAATATTTTTAGCTATTTAATCCAGAACCACAAAATTAGTAAAGAGACCCCTTTAAAACCTACTAACCTTGTATTACTACACTCTTACAGTTTACATTCTCATAAATTCCACAATGCAGGAGACTCTTAAAGACATGATATGCATTTTGGACTTTTCCACATCCCAGTTCTGTAATCACTGGTTACATTTAGCTAACTCAATTGTTGTCCTTCCAGAATCATCCTGGATGAAGATCGTAAAGAAATTACTCAACTTGATTGTCATGTCATGTCTTACGGTTCTGACTTCATTGTCAGAATCTGTCTTAAACCTAAGGTCAGGTGCAGCTATCTATACCACAATAAGGTACTGTAAATAACAGTTTCAAAGGGTTAAATCCTCTTTTTTAATATAAGTCATCAAACAGTACTAGTACAACTCATAACAAAAGATCAGATTTTTGTACCTCAAAACTTTTCCAGATTTTGATATTTTATGACATAGGAAATCAGCACATCCAAAGAAAGTTGTTTTACATAATAACACTGAATCTGACAGGTCTGTGTAATAGGGATTATGACAGAATCACAGAACAATAGAGGTTGGATGTGACCTCTGGAGATCACGTAGTCCAACCCTCCAAACCAGTCACTTTTGTTCTATGCAATATAGATCTGTAGCAGGGGGGGGGAACCAGCCTTGAAGCTCAATCTTTATTGTAGAAATAGATATGTATCTGTAAAATAAGCCCCAAATGAATCAGACTTAACAACAGTGCCAAAAAAGGTAACAAGGTTAGGATCAGCCTGAACCTACAGTACATGACAGTCAAAACCCACAGTATTGCTAAAGTTCAAAGGAAGGAACAGCTTGCTTTGTCAGACTGCACTGTATTCCTCAGATCAGCTAAACTCAGTGTGACAGTTTGTCATTCCCAAACTCGGCAGCTGGAGAGCACCAAGGAGTGCACAGCTTGATCAGTGCACCAACTGAGTGCAAAAAAGCACAAGTTCAGTGCTGGAATAATATCAAAAAAATGACACATTAGCATACCCTTTATGTTAGATTAAAGGCAACTACTATTTTCCAGATAATTTTCCTTTATTCCTGTAATCACTAAGCATCAGGATTTCCATAAAAAGTCAAAAGCTCCATACCTCCTTCTGTGTCAATTAGCTGACCTTTGCCAAGAAGGCAGTGGTCTGTACAAAATTGTTCTATCAAAGATAGTTGAAGCAGTGATGATTAATGAGTACCCAAAGGCTTGAAGTGGTAGTGAAATTCATCACGTGATCTTTAATGATTTTCCTTAAAAATCAGATGCACTGGATATGGGACAGTTAGTTCATATCCTTCACTGGACCAAATTGTGCAGCCATCCTCAAGGACCCTCCACTGTATGCACTAGCATATTCATTCAATACCTATTTCTATTCCCTTTCTATAATGTGTCTATAAGAGAGGACAGATCTCAAACTGATGAATGGGGCAAGGGTTACTTGATAGTCTATTGGAGGTAATGTCATGACACTGGGATCATTTTCTTCACTGTAAATTGACTTTGCAAAGATTTGAGCATGTGAACTTGCTTTAATATCTGTAAAGATACTAAAATGCCCATGAATTCATTATATAGCAAAATTTAGGCTTTCAAGAAAAAATCTGAAAACAGTTGATAATAGTACCAAATTGCATAAAAGCTCAAACTTTGTTGGTGAGATAGCAGAAAGAGTGAGCAATTAACGAACTTAAGCTCTTCACAAAATACACAACTACAATACAAACCCATGCAAAAATTTCCCCTTGGGATGGGTGAGGGTTTTTTGTGAGCTTCAGTAAACAAACTAATCTTTTAGCGAATAAATCATTCCAACACAAAACTGAAAATACAAACACAAAAGCTGCAGAACAGCTACAGCAGTGAAAAGATTCTGCTAAAAACATAATTCCTACTAAATTTCCAAAGTTATTTAGGCACCTAGAGACTAAAATAAAGGTATGGAGGATGCTCAGATGTGCCAAGTGGTATCAACCTCCCACTAAAACCAAATGAAAATGCAGCTTTTTAAAATCTTCCTTGTAACCTGTATATATCACTCCCATATTTGTATAAATCACAAAATTGCTTATTAGAAGCAAGTTATAAAAATACGTTTTGTAGTAGAGTACAGGCACAGGCATCATCTACAGAAGATTACCTAACACCATCCTGACTTCAACATCAAAATAAACAGAACTCTGCCTAAATATTTATTGGGGTATTTTGCAAACAATATCAACAGTCTCATCAGACTGACCATTTTTCCCTTTTTCATTCAGGATGTCATTTTTGCTTCAATGTGAAGTCTGATGCTCTTGCCCAAATTGGAAGTGTTTACAAGAAGAAAAAGAGCCTTTGGAAATGCACTACTTTCAACTGCCACAGTATTCATGCTTTATTCTCACAAGAAACCTGAGATCTCATCTTCATATCTGCTTTTCTACCTCCTGTTTATAATATTAGAGCTACTCATACAAAACCCATAAAATGTCTCTGTCTCTTGGGTAACTGTACAAAACTCAGCCTGTACCTTCCATGCAGTATTTCAAAATCAATGTGACAACTGAGAATATAAATGGAGTTACAAAGGATAACTATAGATTGCAGAAAGAGGTGCTGTAAAACTAACCTGGAGAGGAATGGGATACATATCAAGCAGAAGTTAACTTGCAGGATAAGATTTTCAATAGTCCCAAGTTCCTAAGGGAACCTGTTATATTCAAGTAGGTGCTACAAAGAACTGGATGGTCTTGAATAACCTATTACATATTGATTATATCAGCCAGGAGGGAAAGATAATGGATCTTCCCAAACGCCATGAAGCTCTGCATAACAAGTTTATTGAAAAGCAAGCCAAAATATTATAAAATCAAACCACGGCTAACAGTATGATACCTGTATCCAAATCCTTATGAAACAAAAATTTGTGTCTCTGGAAGGATGAGTGTTGTAGGAAAAGCAGAAGTTAAAAAGCAAAAAACGAACAAAAGCCCACAAATGAACAAACAAACAAAACCTAAAAATAACAAAATGTACACTAAGCATACTTATTGGGGCACTGGATTATTTCTGAGTGTTTAAAGAACAAATCCAAGGACAGCATCTGCTTTGTGTCCTTAAGATTCTCTGGTAGTAGCCTGGTCCAAAATTTGGAGGTAAATATCTGTACAGTGTTCCAAAACTCCTTAAATTATTCTTTATATAAACACTTAAATATTTTGAATAAGTAACACAGAACATTATAGTGAGTTCATAGATTCACAGGTTTGTAGAGTTTGGAAGGGACCTCCAGAGATCATCAAGTCCAACCCTATTGCAGGTTCCCTAGCACAGGTCACACAGGTAGGCGTCCAGACAGGTCTTGAGTATCTCCAGTGAAGGAGAATCCGCAACCCTCCTGGGCAGCCTGTTCCAGTGCTCTGTTACCCTCATGGTGAAGAAGTTTTTCTGCATATTGGTGCATAACTTCCTATGCTCCAGCTTGAGGCAATTGCCCCTTTTACTGTCTCCACAAACAACTGAAAAGAGGCTGGCCATTCCCCCTGTGCCCCACACTTCAGATATTTATAAACATTGATCAGATCCCCTCTCAGTCTTCTTTTCTCAAGACTGAACAGCCCAAGCTCTTTCAGCCTTTCCTCATAGGGGAGATGCTCCAGTCCTTTAATCACCTCCATAGTCCTCCACTGAACTCTCTCCAGAAGGTCCCTGTCTGTTTTATACCAGGGAGCCCAGAACTGGATACAATACACTAGGTGAGGCCTGACCAGGGCAGAGTAGAGTGAGAGGATCACTTCCTTCGACCTGCTGGCCACACTCCTCCTGATGCACCCCAGGATCCCATTGGCTCTCTTAGCCACCAGGGCACACTGCTGGCTCATGGCCAACCTCTCATCCACCAGGACCCTTAGGTCCTTCTCCACAGGGCTCCTCTCCAACTGTTCATCCCCCAACCCGTATTGATTCAAGTGGTTTCTTTCCTTCCTAGGTGCAAGACTTGCTTTTGCTAAACCTCATCTGGTTTCTCCCCGCCCAGCTCTCCAGCCTGTCCAGGTCTCGCTGGATGCCAGCGCAGTGTTCCTGCGTGTCAGCCACTCCTCCCAGCTTTGTATCATTGGCGTACTTGCTGAGGGTGGATGCTATTCCCTCATCAAGGTCGTGGATGAAGATATTGAACAGGACTGGACCCAATACTGAGTCCTGGGAAACACTGCTAGTTAAAAGTCTCCAGTCAGACTCTGCTCCACTGATCACCCCCCTTTGAGCTTGGTCCGACAGCCAGTTCTCTGCCTGCCTCACTGTCCACTCACCTATCCCATGCTCTCTCAGCTTCGCTATCAGGATGTCGTGGGAGGCAGTATCAAAAGCCTCAAGTTCAGTTGCTTTGATGAGAGAGATGGAGTAATTACCTGTTGACCTAAGGTTTCAGAAGCACAAATACACACACTGCTCCCCTCTGCCCTTCCTATCTGGACATTTTTTTACAAAATGAGGACATGCCAAATCTTTCACTTCAAATTTAGCTGCATGCAACCATCACTCAAGTTGTATAATAAATTGCCAGTTTATATTACTCCACTCCTACCTCATAGATTATCAAAATTAATATCTTTGAATTTTAAATACAGTGAATTTTAAATTCTGGTTTAGTTATGGCATGACTTAAGCAAATTTTAAAAGAACAAGAAAAGCAAGTATATACATCTGCACCAAGTTCCAGTCCTATGCTCTTTGTACCTCATCCAAATACATGCTACTCCTCAAGTTACAGAAATTGTTTAGTGTTCATGTGGGCCAGCAACTAGCTGGATTTTTGGTGAATCCAGATCATATGAGTTGGGAAATGGGAAATGATACAAAAAGTTCCTCAAAATGTAATATGCAGCTTGTACCTTGCTACTTGATTTTATTGTGTGGGGTTATAGATACTTGATATCAGAAGGATAATATGCCCTTGGATTAAGATCTCATTTTTTAACAACATTGAAGATCCAGAAATCTGAGATCTTTCACTAAATATTTCTGACAATATCAACTTCCTAAATCATGGTGAGATTTCTCACACTTTTGAATTGAGAATTGAATTGACTCCACTAGTTCTTTCCATCCTGAGGTACTCATGTTGTAAAAGATGTCTATTCTCCAAGCCAAAATTGGCAACATTACACCCAGTCCTCCGGAAAAGGAAAAAAATCTGACCATTTTTCAAGAGTCTTCAATCCCTCAACAGCTCTTGCCAGCTTTTATCTTCACACAAAATAAAAACTACAACACACTCTCTGTGTTAAGATAAAAATTTACTTCAGTGTCAAAGCTATCTCAGTTAGGCTATACTGCACCACCCTTAGAACTAATACTATCATTAGCCCTTTTGCCAATTAAGAACTTTTAGGAAATAGTAATTCATAAGACAAAAAAAAATTAGTAGTACTTGAGAAAAGTGAAAATTTGCACCCTTTATCATTAGTGTCCTTTATGACAGATTAATGTAATGTAATTAAACTAAGGAGGTGACCAACAACATCCTGATCTTTCAACCACTTTTACAAAGGACCAAAGCTGTTTCAAGGGTTTTGATATCATTATTTCTGCATTTGCATTAAAAAAAAAGCAAGCTCTTTTTTCTGTCCTGTTGCCTAATATTGGGTTTGTATATACAAAACTCTCTCCAGCTAATTCTATTGACTGAATTGACTGCTGTTTTACATTTATTTTACAGAAGAAAAAGGAAGTCAGGCATTTCTTTCTGTGGCTATGAACACTGCAGTATTTTATACTGTATTGATAGTCAGAAACCAGATGAAAATGAGAAAAAAGAAGGAAAAATCACAGTCAGTATTTCCAAGCTCTTCTTAAGGAAGAGATGAATAATTCAAATTAGTTATATTCCAGAACTGTATGACCTAATACTTCAGCAACGTCTAAGTAATCTCCATCAAGCATGAATACCTGATCCTGACTGCAATATATTGGCTGATACACTTGTCACATGGAAGGTAGTTGGTCAGCCACTTCCAGTCATGCATGACAAAATTAGTCCACATCGATTCTTAAACACCTGCTTTTTTGCTATTGGACTGCTCTGTCCTTAATGTAGAAAATCATGGAAACTGTTTTTCATGATAAAATCTTGTATAGGAACATGAGTTTTGCATTATCTCGCTCTGTTCAATGTCTTAGTAAAATTTAAAATGTCTGTAAGGATTATCACTCTTTTGGGGACATAAAAATATGTTCTCCTTCATTTAAATTAGGATATTATTTTCATCTCTCAACAATTCAATGGCACAAATTTTCTGAAAACAGTTGAGTTTTTCTCTACCATCCTATAAGGGGTTCCGCTACTGAGGTCTCATGGAGCAAAACACACAGTGTTAGGTCTATAGTAGCAAATTAAACAATGTCCAGGAACATTTTTAAGTGCTGGAATGCAGTTTTCTTTTCCAGTGATGGAGCAGTCTTTGATATTCTTTCGGATGTGGAAACTAGTATACCACAAAATAATTTCTGATTTTGATTTGGGAAGTAAGTGTCCGAGCAACTATTCCCAGCAGGCAGTTTGTGCACTTCAGCCCTAGTTTTAAGGCTAATGGGATTTACCAGCCTTTCTGTGACATCAGTTTCTTTTTTTGTGAATACCCTAAAATAATAGAAAGGCAGTTTGTGTCATGTCTCATTTTTATTTAGGCAGATGCTATCAAGAAAACTTTGTACACTTGCATGCTTTGTGATAGAGAGTCATAGAATTGTGAAATGGTTTGACTGGATAGAGACTTTAAACTTCATCTAGTTCTAGCACCTTACCATGGACAGAAACACATTCCCTGTTGCCAAAAAGCCATCCAACCTGGCCTTGAACATTTACTGGTATGTGAAATCTACAAATTCTCTGGACAACTTGGTCCCTTGCCACACCACCCTCATAGACAATCATACTTTCCTAGTGTCTAATCTAAATTTACACTCCTTCAGCCTCAGACCATTTCCCCTTATCATATAACTCCATGCCATTGCAAACAGTCTGACCCCAGCTTTTCTGTGGGCCCCTTTAGATACTAGAAGGCTGATATAAGGTCTCCTCAGCCTTCTCTTCTCCAGGATGAGCAAGCCCAACTCTCTCAGCCTGTCTTCACAGGAGAGGTGCTCCAGCTCTCTGATCATCCTAGTGGCTCTCCAGAAGCTCCATGTCTTTCTTGTACTGGAGATCCCAGACCTAGATGGAGTACTCCAGATAGAGTGTCACCAGAGTAGAGTAGAGTAGAGTGGAAAAATCACCTCCCTCAACCAGCTGGTCACGCTAGTTGTGATGTAGTCCAGGATACGGTTGGCTTTCTGGGCTGCAAGCACACACTGCCAGATCATGTTGAGCTTCTTATCAACCACTGCTCCCAAGTACTTTTTCTCAGAGCTGCTTTCAATGAGTCAGGGCTGCTTTCAGTATAATCCAAATAAAATCTCAAAAATTTACATGATAGAAGCCATGTTTATAATCAAGAGAGTTTAGTTCTCTCTCATCTTACCAAGCCATAGCTGGCTAGATGATTCTTCTTTCAAGGTAAGAAACGTCTAATTTTATTTTATTCTATTACAATCTACTATATCATCTTGTTTGATTTGTCTTCCTCTCTAAAACTTCTACTATTCCTTTCCTTCCACATGGTTTATTTATAACTTTTCTGAAAAGGATTTCTTCAGCTTTACAACCAGGAAAAAAAAAGTTTTTGTTTTTATGAACTGTTTGAAGGACACATATGTGATCTCATAGTGTTTGGAGTCATCTGGCATTTGTTGGAGGACACATATGTGATCTCATAGTGTTTGGAGTCATCTGGCATTTGTTGGTATTTGTTTTATTGTCTTTAAGGTATATGAGGTATGTAGAAACTAGTTATAGCTGGGTTGTACTTTGAGAAAGGCAACACACTTTTTAGTAGTGGCTTACATTACTACAATTCTATCAGCAATAGCATATTACAATTGTATCAGTAATTACATTATCATTAAAATTTTATTATTTTATTACAATTCAATCAGGGTGGTTTTTCTTTTCTTATCAAGATACTAGTTTGTAGAAATTTTTTCTTCTCATTAGAAGGTTTATTTCTTTCATAAGCTTTTATGAGCATTCCTACCAGATTTTTTTTAATGTGCGATTAAGCTGGAAGAGACAATTGGGCAGACAGTCTTTATAGCAAAACAAAATTCCTTCCAGTTCTGGATATGAAGATATTTGTGAGTGATTTCTGCTTGTGAGTTTAATAGACATAGGTTCAACACTTGATTCAGATTATTTTTGCATTGTTAAAAAGGAAAATATTTTCAGCATAATAATTTCCTTTTTTTCTGGAGTTGTAAAATAAGTGATGAAACCAGGAAAATCTGTCATTTTAGAGAATAATCAAACAAAATTAAGCACAGGCTTAGAATTTTTCCTTCATTCAGTTTAAAGTTTGGTACCTTCAGGAAGGGGCCTAGAGTCAAGCGATAATACGGTTTATAAACAACAGAATAAGAATATTACAGGAACTTGTATCTTGATACTCAGCTGTCACTTCAACTTTGGGGGGAAACTTCAAGTGTATATGTATGTTTGTATAACTATGTATATATTATATTTCTTTTGCACCCTTCAAGATTCATCTATATATTCAACTGTTAAATTGCAGAATAAAAAGAAGTAACTACACACATTTCTTTTTCTGAAAGGAAAATCATAAGCTGAGACAATGTATTGAGACTGCTGAAATACTATTTGGTCATTTAGAGACTGAGTCTCTTCCCATGGTCTAAATGTAATAAATCAGCAGAGAATGCAAATTTCTTTGTACTAGAAAGAATAAACCCAAAACAAAATAAATTTTAAAAAAACTCCAAACCAACCAACCAAAAAAACCCAAACCCAAACACACACACACACACAAGCCAACAACAAACCAACAACAACAAAGAAATTTCACCTTGTTTTCTCCTCAGAAAGATGACCTGATATCTTCAGGCATGGTTTCAAGGGCTAAAATCATAATATAGGGTATAGATCCAGAGCACTATAGGGAAAAGGCTTAGCTGGTCTTCTAGAATTAATATTATTTTACTATTATTGTATATATATTGTCCAAAATCAGTTTTTACTGATTTCTGCATAAAGTGCCAGACAGCAAATATTAATGCATCTGCACCTCTAGGCAAGATTTAACACTGTATTCAAGTTCTGCAGGCAGGTGTTCTCATGGCAGGTGAAGTGGGCAGTTCCTATAAGTATAAATATGAACTATATTTTTTTTGTTGTTGAGTTTTATTTGGTTCATTTCTTGTCAAAGAAAAATCAGATTATTAAAGAAGACAGAGAAAAAAGGGAAAATACAGGGTGTCAATGATAACTGTCATTACATACTGAGGATTTAATCTCAGGAAGAAATTAATTTTTCATCAGGTTAAAATGCAAGAGTGAACTACTCAAGTGTATTTTACTGTATTTTCTGACTACATAATAAATAAACCAGTATTTCTGCAACTGGTTTACAACTGTTTTACATCTTGGCTATGCCAGCTGACACCAGAGCCCATGCTCCCAAACATGCATTCTTGTCTAGCTCAGAAGTTATTCACATTATTCCAAAGATAAAAATACTTTAAAGACACTTAGAGAGGAGATTCAGGAAAAAAGATAAAAGCATGAGATCTCCCATCAAACAGATTTACGGACACAGAGCCTATGAGGTCAGAATTATTGCTTCTCTTCTTCTTGGCAGTATATACACCTTTTTCCACAGATCATTACACATGCAAAGTATTAATATTTGCCTTTCTCAGTTTCTTTCCCTTCCATTTGTTTCTTTATTTTCCTCCTCTGAAACTTCTTTCACAAAGAAAAACAAAATAATTGCTTTTATTAGCAAAGCAAAAAGCATTATATGTCAAACAGAGACACCAAATCAGAAAGACTGTTATTTAGCTTCTGTTATTGAGTAAGGAGCAAAAGAAACAATCCCCAGAATACAAGACTTGCCCATTTACACCTTGATATACTTTAAATTCTCTAAGGATCATTTTTGTTATTTTTAATTAAATACACAATGCAAAGGATTTTCTACACCGTACATGGAAGAGAAATATTTTGGATCACACATTTCCACAGAACTAAACCTACAGCTGAAGACAGTTTTGGAAATAGTAACCCCTCAATGAGCAGAGTGACTCTTTGGTTCTGTTCGCTTACTTAAAAGCAAATATCTGTTAGTATTTAAAATTGCAAAATATCAATGATTAACTGAATGAGGAAGAGAGAGAACTACTCCAAAGCCTGATGGTTACATTATTAGCCGGGAGCCACAGCTTCAGTCTCAGGTCCAGTAAGTCAGGATTTTATAGCAGGTAGGCCCAGGTTAAGAAAAGAAATTGACAGCCAGTTTCCTGAACATATTGTAAGTCCCTGTGTTACAAACTTCCTCAGGCAGTAAGGCATTTGAAGTCAGGGTACCAGCATACCAATGAATGTAAAGTACCTCAGTATCCACAGCAAAAAGCAAGGATTATTTTGGCATATGGTAATTTTTTCCCTTGAGGAAATCAATTCACTTTGTTAGAAAATGCCTGGAGGTTTTGAGCAAACATTACTCAATTAAGCAACTAAGCATCACAGCGGAAACAAGAAACCGTATTTAGTCACACAATCATATAACTTACATAGATAATTCACGTATAAATTTTATTTTTAAGCACATTTTAATTTGACATTTATATATAAATACTACTAATGGCATTTAAAAAAGTATGTCCCAGGATGACCAAAGAGGATGGGGGACTTTCCCAAGTAAAAAGCAGTGGAAAACAAAGGATGAACGTGAACTAATCTGGGAAAAAAGATTGTTGAGACAAGAGAACATTGCTCTTCTGAACACATTCACTGCTGGCTTCATTCTCTTGTACAGTATTTAGCTTCACAGAGTGGTATACAACCCTACATAGAAATATACTAACAAAAGTAATATTTCTCTTCTTGGCAACAAGGTGCTTTAATAAGGAAAGTTAGGGTCCCTCCAAGGCTCAATAATGTAATGCCCTTAGGAATCAAATAGCTTAGCTGAGAATCCACAGAAAGATAAAGCACTCATATATGTTTTCACACAGAACTGATTTAATCTACTTTTTTAACTGGAAAAGGAAAGTAGTCTGAAATGCATTTGCATCCTCCAGTATCAGGCAAACTAAATTGAGTATCAATAGTATGATGCATAAATTTGTAATTGCTACTAGAAAGAGGAAGGTAGGCTAGTGTGCAAATGCTAGAGACTTATCTATATGCACACACAGAAAGAAGCAGACCACAGGTGCTTGTTGGCTTGCTAAAAATGAATGTTTTAAAAGTGCAGGACATGCAGAGCAGAGGTATCATTTCCTTCTCTGACTTCTTTTAGTTTTTCATTTTTCTTTAAAATTTTGCCAAATACTGCAACTTTCTATTGCAGATGTGCATTTCACTTACATTGCAAAGGGTTCAGTGAACACAGAACCTGACAGATGAACACAAGAATTTTTCTCAAACCCTGAAATGTTCACACTGTTTTAACTCAAAAGTGATGACTGTCATGTCCTGGCATCTTTCTCTCTTTTCTCTGGGCTAGTTCTATTTTACAGAGGCTTGGTAAGTTACAGAAGTGATGCTGTTAACAGAATATTGTTGTAAATGAATGTGGGTACACTCATCAGCACTGTCTGGACCTCACTACGGAGACTAGATGACAATATGCTGTGGAAGACCAGGCCAAGAGAATTAAATTATGGTAATCTTTTGTATCAAACCTTGCCCAGGAAGCAGAACAGCCAAATTTACCCCTTTCCTAAGACTGAAACATAAGATTTTGGGCTCTTCTGATTGGAAATAGTCGCTGTCTTTTCTCTGACAGCTGTTCTCATTTGCATTAGCAAATCTCACTGTGAGAGGCTGGGGAATGCTGCAAAGTATCTTGCTACTCATTTCAGGCAACTAATATCCATCTAATTGTTTCTTACCAACAGCTTTAGCAACATAAATAAAAACTGATTGCAGACTATGAAAGGTTTCTGTGTTTTTTGATCAGCAATACATCAAAATATTCTATTTCTCCACTCAAAAGTTACCCGCATGTTTACCTAGCCTGATAGTCGCTGCCAAAAAACCATCGTTTGAGATGTCGCTGCCAAAAAACCATCGTTTGAGATGTATACTGAAGACTGTGATATGAGTGTAACAAGTAGACACAGAAACACAGATGAGTAGCAGTCATCTAGACAGTAAAAAGAGGAAGCTAGGTCATTAATATGAAGTGATCAGGGCTGCCACACCAACAACAGAACAAGTTGAGTGATAATGAAATTAAGTGACACAACAAAGGATTACATAAAAAGCACTGCTACATAAACATCACACAAACCCATAAACCACTTTCATGCAAATCCTTTTTTTTTGTTATAGTAATAAAGCTGAAAATCCAATACCAGTTAAACCAGGAAAACAGAAAGTATTTTTTTCCATCTAAAGATGGCTGAGACTTGTTCCAAGTCATTAACTGCTTCAGTTCTGGATGAACCAAAACTGTGTGAAGACGAAAAGCAAGAAATGCTTAAGTGAGGTTTCTTGACACTGGTTTGGATTTTTGCATAGTATACAATTGTTTGTGGTTTTTTACATCCAAACTGTCAAAAAAAGACATATATGAAAGATCAGTGGAAAAAAATTAAGTATTTTCTTTAATTTTCTGTGACAATTCTTTCCTGCCTATTCCTTAATGATCTAATGCATTATAGAAGAGAATAAGGATTCAAAAACCTATAATACACTGCACCAATAGTAAACCTGAAAACAATTTATTGAGTTGAAAGCTGATTCAAACCTGCAAAAGCTGATCGATAAACTAAAAGATAATGTCAGCGTTTACAAAAAAACTTATCATTGGATTGTCTTCTCATACTTATTTGAATAAAACTAGAATTCTTTACATGCATGCATCTTTTTATTATTATTAATTTATTTTGGCTTTGTTTCTTTGTTTGTTTGTTTTTTAAGTGGTGGGTTTTTTTACCAAAACCAACTGAATATGAGAACAAGAACTAGTTTTAGAAGAACTATTTGCGGTTCTTACTAATATCAAAAATAAGAGTTCTAGTATCATGCAATCTCAAGGACAGTAATAGGAGAAAAAGATTGATAAATCCAATAGACACCTGCATAAATTGTTCAAACCTCTGTTATGTCTGTGGTTTAAATGAAACAACTGGCTGTCAAACTGCATTTCCAAAATGTAGTACTTTACACAATTCAACACAAAATCAAACTGTCCTTTCTAACAGTACTTTTATACTAGCTAAATTTCAGAGCTGTACAAAAAGAAAAAAAAATCACATTTAAGTTATTGTAAATTACTTCAGAAAAAAATCAAGTTTAATTTCAGAGGAAAAATCATACTGGCTAATACTTCACCAAAACATATTACTTTGGAATCAGATTCTCTCCAGATGTCTTAGCCCAAACTGGATACCTCTCTCCTACCAACACCTTCTGTAAAGGAAAAGGTAAATGGTCATCCTTCTCCAAATGAGAACTACAGATCTGAAATCATATGCAGTTTGTGCCAATGGAGTGAGAGGTTTCCCCAGAGGGCAGTTCAAAGCAAGAGCTATGGACAGTGTTTGAGCATAAGTTGCAAAAAGCTGGGCCACACAGTCTACTTGAGAGGGCAGCTCAATACCTCATGAAGTGGCATGATTAAAATCAATTGAGATAAGTGGCATGATTAAAATCAGGTGGCATGATTAAAAGCAATTGAGATAAATCAGGAAACACCTGCAATTTCTGGAGGGCACGCAAAAATTCAAAGTGCACCTGCCAATGATGTGCCATTTTCTCCTCCAAATTTAGGGATACACAATGTGGTGACAACCTGAGTCCCCTCTAGATATTCAACCCATACAGAGGTTCTCTAAAACTTTGTGATCAAAAATAACTCTTTTAAAAGGTTCTGTGTCACAAAATCCAGTAAATATGAAAACTTGAAATCGTAAGTAATACCATCACACTACATATGAACATACATGAACATATATATATTTGGTATACATCCATTTTATTTTTGACCCTTAAAATTGACTTTGAGTTCAACTACCCATGTTACTTATTTTCCGTAATCTGTCTGTCAGTTTCTGTAAAGTAAAAGTAACAAAAAAAGTCTGCAGACCTACCGTGTGTTAATCAGTCACCACAGCCTTAGTTTTCAGAAAGAGTTTCAAACTAATTTCTTTTGCTAAGTTTCCAGCTGAGCCTCATTTTTTTGCTACTAGAAAATTTCCAGGAAATATTTGCTATATTGCATTGAACAAATACCTACAAAAACTGCCAGACCTTAGGCAGTACCTGTCAATACAATATCCGTTGCTTCTCCACAAGTAAAAACTGACAAAACTGTCAGGAGCAAAAGGTAATTCTAGCACATAATTTTTCCCCAGTGAAAGAAACTTCCTCTTTATAGAGGTGAGAAATGTATTAATGATGTATCAAATGGGGGTAGAAGGTAATATATACATTTTTTTCACAGATATTTTGGACTTCAGCTAGAGATGAATTCGGTGCTACATCCAGAGGCAGTCAGAGGGGGGAGTGTCAAGGCTTGCTGTGTGGAGAAGGCTACTGGGCAGCAGGATATCACACTTGAAACTGTCTGCCACAAAATTGTCAGTCCAGCACTAAAATTATTCAGTAGTGAACCACATGTGAACCTAAAGATAACACTGCCCTTAACCTGGGAATCGAGAAAAAACCTTTATATATCTCCCCCACCGGCTATTCTCACGTGCACACATGGAAGCAAGTGTATTGGCCATCATTCTGGAGGCAGATGCCAAATTCTGGTGTGCAAGATTCTGCTCCCCTACCACCTGCTACTAGAAGATTAGGGGAAAGCAGCACTTAAAGAAACTGGAAAACAGTGTCAAAGATATGTAAGACTTAATGCCTTTCCTCCTGCACTGGAAATGTTCAGCCAGTTGCAACTACCAGAGGAAAGCTTATAATCACAAGATATTGCACTGTAGCAAGAATGTTTACAAGCAGCTCTCAGATTCCTTAAATTAATGAACTTCAACTATATTAAAATACATTGACCATCTTTCTTGCTTTCACACACAAGAAAACAAGGATCAGTAACTGCCTACAACCAGTTTCAGGATTAATGTAAGCTACCATAAGAGTCTCTACAAATATTTGGAAAATGCCACCCAAACATCAAACTTTTCCCTGTGTTGTTTGCCCAGCTGTGCAAATCATTTCTTCATACTATGAGTTTTATGACTTAACACACAGGAAAACAGAACTTAGAGAGCAGAACAGATGGATAGATACAGCATCATTTTATTTTCTTTGGGTAGTATGGAAGAACTTTAAAAAGTCCAAAAAAATCTTAACACTAGAAAGAAACCCTAGTGCTTTTGCTGCCTTACAATGGCATTATTAGAGACTGTTCTTTGAATATAGACAATCACATTTTATTAGCATATGTACTATAGGATATAACACTCAATCTCTGAAATACAAAGCAGATAAAATGCAAAATATATTCCACTTTCTTTGATTAAGCTGCATGAGAATTTTCCATTACTCCATGCTGAGTTTTTCATGCAAGAAACACAAGACACTCAGAAATTATTAAAAAAACAAGTAAGGCAACTTTAGATTCAAATAAAATGCATTCTCTGTCCTACATTCATGAAAGCATTAAGCTTTAAAATGCTATGTCTTTGTTCATACAAGTGTAATAGAGAATTTTGAAAAGTCACAGAATCTAAGTAAAAGCTGTGGTTAAGTCCACTTAAGTCTTAAGTCATTCTGTGTTGAAACAAAGACAGGGTTTGAGTCCTTTTTCCATTATTTTGCACCGAACCACAGAATCATAAAGGTTGGAAAAGACCTTCTAGATCATCTAAGTCCAACTGTCCCCCTACCACCTATATTACTAACTAAGCCATGTCCCTAAGTAACCCATCCAATCTTTCCTTAAAAACCCCAGGGGATGATGATTCTACCACCTCCCTGGGCAAGCATTCCAATGCCTAACAACTCCTTCTGAGAAGAAATTTCTCCTAATTTCAAACCTGAACCACCCCTGGTGCCACTTGCAGCCAGTCCCTCTTGCTATTTATCTGTGAGAAGATGCTGACCCTCAGCTCACCACAACCTCCTTTCAGGCAGTTGCAGAGAGTAATAAGGTGTCCCCTCACCTTTGTCTTCTCCAGGCTAAACAGCTGCAGATTCTCTCAGCTGCTCCTTGTAAGACTTGTGTTCCAGACCCTTCACCAGCTTCGTCGCCCTTCTTTGGACATGCTCCAAGGCCTCAATGTCTTCCTTGTAGTGAGGGGCCCAAAACTGAACACAGTATTCAAGGTGCAGCCTCACCAGAGCTGAGTACAGGGGGGTGATCACATTCCTGTCCTGCTGACTACTCTATTCCTGGTACAAACCAGGCTGCCACTGGCCTTCCTGGCTACCTGGGCACACTGCTGGCTCATGTTCAGCAGTGTCAACCAACACCCCCAGATCCTGTTCTTCTGTACAGCTGTCCAGCCACCCTGCCCTAAACCTGTGGAATTGCCTAGGGTTGTTATGACCAAAGCACAGGACCCAACACTTTGCCATGTTGAACTTCATCCCATTGGCCTCTGCACATCGATTCAACCAGTCCAGGTCCCTCTGGAGGGAGGGACACTACCCCCCAACTTGGTGTCATCTGCAAACTTAGTGAGGGTGCTCTCAATTCCCTCATCCAAGTCATCAATAAATATATTAAAGAGGATTGTCTCATTTCTTTTAATTTACATTAAACACAGTTAATACAGAGAGGTACTAACCTGAACACTGTAAGAACACCCAACACTATGTTAATATTACAAAGCAATGAACAACTAATGGTAAATAAACAATACCAAGTCATACAGCTTAGTTATTCATAACAGCAGTTTCTTCCAGAAAAGACTGGGTTAAATTTGTTAAATTGGAATGACAGAGTTCCCTGTTCTCCAGAATGCTCTTGAGTCACTGTTCAGTACAGATAGAAGAAAGACAAATTAAATTCCCATCTGCCTTGCCAGATGTGACACCCAAAATCTTCTGGTAGTGTTGTGAGAGACAAAAAGGTAGGTATAACCTCCAATCTCCTGGTGTTCTTAAGCTTAAAATTTGAATGTTATGAGATAAGACTCAAAGCTTAAGCAAACCTCCAGACTAGAGACTTCAAACTTTCTTTAAAACTGTTTCAGCTCTCTTAATACCTGCTCTACAGAGTTCACTGAATTCAGTGGGTTTTTCATTACTGTAGATCTGGGAGACAGAAACATTCCAAAGCAGAGAACCTCTCAAAGAGAGTATTAGATAAAAGGAAAGGGATAAGAAAATTCCTAATCTGAGTGACACTGCAGATCTCATCTACAGCAATATGCCATAGCAAGACTTTCAGGTATGATGGTCTTATCCTATTAAATATTTTAAGTCAATACTAGTACTGCATGCAGATGTTCAAATATGTAACACAACACTGAAATGAACTGTTAAGCTAAGTGACAGAGCCACTGAATTTATTGAAGTTTTTAATATATTTAGTGTCATCAAAAGCAGAACAAGAACACAATCTGTTTTCAAGATGCTGATTTGGATACAATGCAAAGGTTGTAATCTCTAAGCAACCAGAAGAAACAAACAAGATCTCTAAAATATGAGCTTTAGTGATACTGCTATAACTCAGAATATCTTGGAATAGTGAAGGCCATTGCATTCCAGGACATGCATCAATAGAAATAACTTCCTGTTTCTTCAATAAATATTGCCTTTGTTTAGCAAAAGACAATAGTTTCAAGTGCCAAACACAATAAAGTATAGAATTAAAATATTAAACTCTCTTGCTTGCAGTCAGGTATAAATATATTCTGAAAAGTAACAAGCCAGATCTCTTCTGATTAATTTTTTCTGATTACTTTGTTACAAATCTCTTCAATAGTTCTATACCATTCACAAAAATTAGGTTGCAGCATCTTTTAATCTGAGCTGGAAGCTAGGAAAAAAAGCATTTAGGATTAAAAAATTCATAGCATACTCTGCTATGGTAGATCTACAAAAAACATAAATTGTCTTTCTTCTCTGGGATCTGCCTCTACGTGCAAAACTAAACTTCTTGAAGTGATTCCATCTATGCAGATATTTTTAATTCCCATTACTTTTTTTTTCTAACTTTATCTAGATGATAATAGATTAGCCTTTTACTCCTTTTTTTCTCCATGTGGTATTGACTGTATTATTTATTCATTAAATTGCTCTCCTTCAGTCATCTTTTATATTCCACATGATTTATCACCTATAATGTGCTCCATTCCTTCAAGATTTTTGTAAATTTATACCACTTTTTAGTTCTTTCTTGTATTATACTGTCTTCATAACAACATACAGTTGTTTCTTGATATTCAAATGTTATTGAAGCATGTGGTGAGTTAGCCCTGGCTGGAGGCCAGATGCTCACCAAAGCCCCTCTATCACTGCCCTCCTCAGCTGAACAGGAGAGAAAATATATAATGAAAGGCTGATGGGTTGAGATACGAACAGGGAGATATCATTCCACAATTGCCACACAGGCAGAACAGACTCAACATGGAATAAAATTTATCTAAGTTATTACCAATCAAAGCATAGTAGGATAATGAGAAATAAAACCAAATCTTATAACACCTCCTCCCACCCCTGCCTTCATCCCAGGCTCAGTTTTATTCCTGATTTCTCTCCTTCCTCCACCTAAGTGGCACAGTGGGACTGGATCAGGGGTTGGAGCCAGTTCATTGAGTTGTTTCTGCCTCTTGTTCCTTCTTAAGGACAGAACTCCTCACACTATTCCCATGCTCCAGTTTGGGGTCCCACTCATGGGAGACACTCCATGAGCTTCCACAACTTGAGTCCATCCCATGGGGACTTCAATTCTTCACCAGCTGCCCCAGTATAACTTCCATGGGGTGCAGACCTTCAGGAATAGACTGCTTCATCATGGTTCCCTGCAAGATCACAAGTCCCTCCAGAAAACCTGTTCAGGCATGGGTCCCTCTCTCCACTGGCCAGAGATCCTGCCAGGAGCTTGCTCCAGTGCAGGCTTCCCACAGGGTAATGGATTCCTTCGAATGTCTCCACCTCCTCAAGTGTGGGGTCCTACATTGGTTGCAGTTCGGCTCTCTGCTCCCATTCATCTTCTGTGGGATGCAGGGGAACAACCTGTTTCACCATGGCATTCTCCGTGGGCTGCAGGAACATCTCTCCTCTGGCACCTGCTGCACCTCCTCCCCTTCCTTCTTCACTGACCCTGGTTTCTGCGAAGTTTCTTACATCTTCTCACAGTAGAAAGTTGCCACTTTTAGGGTTTTTTTAATTCCTTCTTAAATGTTATTCCACCGATGCTACCACCATCACCGATTGGCTTCCCTTCTTCAGGGGAGGCTCTATCCTTGAGCTGGCTGGCATTGCTCTGTCAGACCTAGAGGAAGCTTTCAGCAAGTTCTCACAGAAGCTACATCTTCAGCCCCCCCCACCACTACCAAACCTTGCAACGCAAGCCTAAACCAAAGCAATAATGCTGGGTTATCTTATATTTCTCAGATATTAGCAAATAGACAAGGCAATAATTTATTTTGGATATATAAGATATAAGACAACCTCTGTTGGCTAGTAAACATTTAAAAAATTTGCATGCGAAGGCAATTATGTTGAGTATGTTACATTTATAATATTGACTATATTACACTTATAAACAGTAGTAAAGTTTTACGAGAAATATCCTGGACTATGCTGGGCTTTGTATCATCATATTCTGTGCAAACTTAGACATTTTAAAAAATCTTCTTGAAACAGGCATTACAGGAAAAGAATTTAAACCACAACAGGCAGTTAAAAATTACATCATCCCTGAGAGTTTTATAACATCTGATACTGAGAACACTAGGTTTCTTCCTCCCTATGTTTTATTATAGGTTTATATTGAACATATTTTTTATACACACCATCCAAAATAAAATGTCTTGGAGGGTTTAATTGAATTAAACTCCCATTATTCCAAGAGGGAAGATCATCCATACGGAATTTCTCCTTTGGATGTCTGCCACAGCACTGCTGTTTCAGAGGTCTCTGCAGTATCAACAGTACGTATTATCCTCAACAATTTCAACAGAATCAGAAATGACAATAACAAGCCTAAGGACAGAAGAAGAGCTCATTAATCAAGTGAATGCCTCAGTAGTTCAAAAGGTAGGCAAATATAAGTTTACTTCATCAGAAATTCTGTTTATTTTTAATTACCATATAGCTCAATCAGGACTCTTAGAAATTTCAGCAAAAATCTTTTTAAAGATTTTTTTGCAAATCAATTTATACTCAGATACAAAACTGTGTAGTTTTTCAAATCATAAATTTCTTTAATGCTTACACCATTTTAAGATCAGATACATTAAGGATATAAATAATGACAGTATCTTTTTATAACATTAGTATAGGAAATCTATTTTCAAATATCTTAGCTGTAAATATATGAATTTTCATTACTTTGTAAACTTAAGCAGAAAACTTGCAGATTATTGTGATGACGTAAGTTAGAGCTTTTAATGTGCTAATTCCTTGATTTTTTACTTTCTTTTAGAAAGTTCAATGAATGGCATATATTTATCTGAGAAAAACATGGTACAAAATTCTTCTGTTTTACAACCAAATGCCTTTATTTTCTCATTAATCAGACAGAAAACAACAAATCTTCTTTCTTGGAGCATCTGCTATACACACAAAGCAGATGAAGGTTGATAGAGTTTTGACTGATACTCCCAATATATCTTTGCTTCAAGATTAATCTTGATATTTCAAAATGGAAAAAGACTTTAGTATTAATTGAATACGTTCAGTCAGATTTTAATTCAAGAAGTAACAGACCATGTTTACATGTTTATTCTTTTGGTCTGTGTGGAGAGCCTGGATTAGATGGCTGCCGTGTGGAAGGAAAAGTAAGGAATACCATTTAATCTAAAATTCCTTTTAGATGGAAGAATCTTAGCTGTAAAACAATGGAATTTATCTCAGGTTTTTTTGTAGGCTTGGAGGGATTTATGTGTTTAAATCCTGGATGCCATCACCAAGAACTGGATGCCATCACCAAGCAACTGGAAAAGAAGAAGGTCATGAGGAGTAGTCAGCATGGATTCACCAAGGGGAGATTGTGCTCGACCAATCTCATAGCCTTCTATGATCTCATCACCGGCTGGGTGGATGGAGGGAGTGCAGTGGATGTCATCTACCTTGACTTCAGCAAGGATTTCAATACTGTCTCCCATGACATCCTGATAGAAAAGCTGAGAGAGTATGGGATAGATGAGAGGCCAGTGAGGTGGGTTAAGAATTAGCTGTCGGACCGAGCCCAGAGGGTTGTGATCAGTGGAGCGGAATCTGACTGGAGGCCTGTGACTAGCGGTGTTCCCCAGGTCTCGGTGTTGGGTCCAGTCCTGTTTAATATCTTCATTGACAACCTTGATGAGGGAATAGCATCCACCCTCAGCAAGTATGCCAATGATACAAAGCTGGGAGGGGTGGCTGACACACAGGAACACTGCGCTGCCATCCAGCGAGACCTGGACAGGCTGGAAAGCTGAGCAGGGAGAAACCTAATGAAATTCAACAAAAGCAAGTGTAAAGTCTTGCAAAACAAAAGCAAGTCTTGCACCTGGGAAGGAACAACCTCATGCATCTTTACAAGCTGGGGGTTGCCCTGCTGGAGAAGAGCTCTGTGGAGAAGGACCTGGGGGTCTTGGTGGATGAGAGGTTGGCTAGTGTCCTGGTGGCTAATAGAGCCAATGGGATCCTGGGGTGCATCAGGAGGAGTGTGGCCAGCAGGTCGAGGGAGGTGATCCTCTCGCTCTACTCTGTCCTGGTCAGGCCTCAGCTAGTGTATTGTATCCAGTTCAGGGCTCCCTGGTATAAAACAGAGATCTCCTTGAGAGAGTCCAGAGAAGGGCTACCAAGATGATTAACAGCCTGGAACATCTACTCTACGAGGAAAGGCTGAGAGAGCTGGGACTGTTCAGCCTGGAGAAAAGAAGACGGAGGGGTGACCTAATCAACGTTTATAAATATCTTAAGTATGGGGTGCAGGGGGAATTGACCTGCCCCTTTTCTTTGGTCAGTGGAGACAGGACAAGGGGCAATGGCTGCAAGTTGGAGCACAGAAAGTTCCACACCAACATGCGGAGGAACTTTTTCACAGTGAGGGTGACAGAGCCCTGGAATAGGCTGCCCAGGGAGGTGGTGGAGTCTCCTTCCCTGGAGATATTCAGGACTTGTCTGGACACCTATCTGTGCAGTATGAGCTAGGGAGCCTGCTTTAGCAGGGGGGTTGGACCCAATGATCTCTCGAGGTCCCTTCCAACTGCTACAATTCTGTGATTCTGTGATTCTGTGAAATCATATGCACGATCAACATTTCAATGCAAAGCTTTTTTAACCCTTGGCACACAGCTATTTTGTTCAATAGTATTCTTATATCCTTTGAAGATGTTTATACAACATGGAAATAAGCTAAGTCAAATGTTTAATAACCAGTGTAAATATAAGTTGTGTGCGTGCTCTTGTATCACTGTTTAGCATCATCCAGTAATTTCCATAGTAGTCCATAGGTCAGTACTGTGTCTAATCCTGTTTAACATCCTCAATGATCTGCATGATCAGACAGTGTATATCCTCAGCAACTTTGCTGAGACACAGAATTTCTTTAGGGATGGTGCCAGGTGGACAGAGTCAGGTTCTTTTCAGTCATGCCCAGTGACAGGACCAGAAACAGCAGGCACAAGGCGAAGCACAGGCAGTTCCCTTTGACCAGCAGCAAATACTTTTTCACTCTGAGGGTGTCTGAGCAACGGCACAAGTTGCCCAGGTTGATGGTCGAGTCTCCCTCCTATGAGATGTTCAAGAGCCCCCGGGCATAATTCTGACCAACCTGCTCTAGGTGACCCTGCTTGAGGAGGGGGGTTGAAACACATGACCACCAGAGGTCACTGCCAACTTCTACTGATTCTATGAAGACATGACAGTTTTAATGGTGTACTCCATCAGAAGTCATGGAAGTATCCACACTTTCACATTAAGTCCAATCTCCAATTTAAGAAAGAATAGAACATCTAATTTTTTAAAAAATGCAATAAATCTTTTTCTGAAAGTTATTAAGTTTGTATAATATACATAATTTTAGGAAAAGAAAATAAAACATGCACCTGATAATGGAGAAAACAGAGTCTGAGTTGAAAAATAGACTTTGAACCATTTTACAACATTGATTTTAAAATATAATCAGTAATTCATGAAAGTGTTGCTGTTTGTGTGTACACCTAAGAGTATAAAGAATTCAGTTTGTTAAAAATTCATCTTTCTGGGGGTGCAGGGAAACAAGTGAGGTAACTAATTAAGTATAAAAAATGCTAATGACAAACTGGTATGACAGTACGACACAAGCATCAGATGTACCTTAACCAGAATCAGAAGCAAGAAGTCTTCCCTAAACTGGAATGAAAAGTGTGGTGTCTCTTGAGAATTTGCTACAACACAAAAATGAATTAAACATGAACAGCATGCCATGTACAAGTCCAGAGGCAGGAACAATGTGGGAAAGGTCCAGCTCAGCTGAAGTGCTTCTGTCCCTTCAGGCATACACTCAACACTTTTGTCACAGGATGTTTCCCCAGCTGTGAGGAAGGCAGCCATCCTCAATACTGGGACAGAAAGTAAAGCTGCCTTGTGTTTTGGAATTTGGTCTGTCTGCTAATGAGTAGTTGCAATTCACCCTGTTGACACTGTTGTGTGAGGAATGACATACACCTTTATGACATAAAATTAATTTACTAAAATGGAAAAAAACAGATGCTTCCAATGAGACGGATAATTCCTGCTGATGCACAAACCTCCTGGACAACAGGGTCCTAGAAAGGCAAAGAGTTGTGGTAAGAAGACAGCACATAATTATCTCTTGGGAGAACACAGGAAAAGTGAACATACTCCTTTTCTTTCAGTTACTAGTAGGACCTGGTTCAGGGCTGCAACAGAAACTGTGACATAAAAGCAAATGTTTTCCAAGACTTTACAGCCAAGGTCTTAAATATGAGTATGACTAATTCTTCCAGCTCTCTGATATGCCACTGGGGAGAGAGAGAGAAGCTGGCTGTTGGTATTCTGAGCATTGCTTCACTCCAGAAGAAAGGCATCTTCAGCTTTTATTTCTGCCTTGCCTGCTGCCACAGAAGATGCTCTTGGGACATAAAGAACATGCACACATCTTTACTTTTTTTATACCAGTAACTTCGCTTTACCCATTAAATGATAGGGCAAAGAATCGGTATTAGAAGTCTTAGGAAATATGAAGTGTTATGAAAGCTACAGCACCAGCAGAAACAGTCTATTTACCTCACAGCAGCTGAGATCTATCCTAGGCCTTATAAAAATTGGTTATTGTTATTACTAGTAATTCAGGGCAAAATGTAGTCACTTTCCCTAGTTCTGCACAGTGCAGAATTTACTTGCAGCAAGGTTTTGTAGGAAAATCACAGTACTGCTGGGCCAGCTGTGACACAGAAAGCTCTCTCAGTGACAGTGCAACTTCTGCACATGATCAGGATACAGCAGGGAAAAAAAAAGGAATTGAATAAGTAATTCAGTAATACAGTAATTTAAACAGTGAATAGTCCAAAAGAACTTCTAGAGAAGTGAACTTACAGAAGATACATTTAGGCTCAATGAAAAAGGCAGAGCTATATCATCTGGACAGAAGAGCAAGTACTGGTTCAACATAACTAGAGATTTCTGTGAAAACTAATATTTACATTCACAGAACAGTAAGAAGCCAAAATAATGAAGAAGCCGGGGTATATTTGAAAGAAAAAACAAAAAAGAGAGAAGACGTAAAGAAAATTGGATAGTGAGTGCATAGAAAGAAAACAGCAAATGTGAAGACATTAACAAAACTATGGTCAAGAAGAGAAAAAGAAAGCAATATAGAGTTTTTCATCTGCTTACATATAATTTAAAGTCTATTAATATAAATCTGAAGGAAAAATTTTTGGTACAATACAGATAAAAGTTCATTAAAAATTTGAGCATCTAGAAGCAAACATTTTTGCATATATCTTTCCGTATAGAAGAGTAGATTCAAATTCAAAGAGGTATTTTCATGTTGAGTAGAACATACAACAATAAAACTAAAATATTCCAGATCATGTTCATTATTACATTTCTTAAAATGTGGACTGTAATGTTATAAATATTTTGGAAGTAATTATTAAAATATTTTAACCAAAAATAGATAAAATTTTAACTTCCTGAATAAAAAAGTTCTTTAAATAAAGTATAGTTCTGAATCCTATCTGAATCATCCCAAGATTATTTTTGCCATGGATACTCAATAAATCATGTCTCTTATAATATTTTTTCTATGTTATAATTAAAATCTATAAGATTTTTCTCGGAGAACAGGAACTGATGATGAAAGACATCACACACACACACACACACACAGGTATTTACAATGACACACCTTTCTGATGAATAAATGTCATGCACCAAGCAAGTACACTATAAAACCTTCATTTTTTCAACCCTATAAAAAAGAAAACCACACAGGGTTTGCATTATTTTTCTTTATCAGTAACTATTGTATACATGGTGAAAGGTTCAGGGATGATAACAAACTTAACAGGTACAACAAAAAAATACAACCAACATATTGAATGTTTTGCAGTTGGATGATTAGCTTGTATTAAAGTATAAATTCATTTAATGTTACTTGGTGTCTTTCTTGCTCAGGGTAGAATTATTACATGAACCTTATATACACACAGAGATTGCCCCAGTCTTTCAGTGTGGATTTGTGATGCAATTAGAACAGTGAAGATTGCAATTCTTTTTACCCTCAATGAAATATACCATACTGTAATGGCAATTGACATCCAAAAATAACATTTTTTCACTTTCTAGCAAGACTGGTAATACATGATCATCGTGTAGAAATGCCTTCTTTTATTGCTGCCAAGCTTGCCTACCTCTTTAAAGACTGAAAACTTGACCCAACTGTTCTGGCTGTCAGGAAAGGAGGAAAGGCCATAGTTTAGAAGCTGGCATGTGAGACTTCAGATGATAAGGGTGGAACTGGGACACTTGAGAACACAGCATAGGAAAGGCAACTGTATTACCTTGGAGCTTTAATGGGAAATATTTTTGCCAGGTGTCCATTAAATAATGGAGAGAGGACATGAAAAAGTATAAGGAAATAGCTAATAAAGGCCATTCCAGGATTCATCTATCCTAAATTCAGCTGCAGAGATGTCCTTTTTACAGGTTTTGCTGTAATATTTTTTGCTGAAATAAGTCAAAATGATGCCTTCATTTAGATGCAGTAAAATAAATTACAGGTATGTTTATAGGTGAATAAAACTACTAGTCTAGGATGGACAGCTGTATGGCAGCAAAGACTAATCACATTTTTCTGACAACTTTGCCTTCCACTATTGCCCCAAATGTTCTACTATCTTATGTATTTTTTACTACATTAATTTCTTGCGCAATTTGTCCTCTGACTTCTTGCTATGACAGTGTTTCTCAAAGACATAGTACTGTAGTACTATTGTTATGCCTCCAGTTTTCTGTAAAACCCTCATACATGCAACTTATTTTTGTTGCAGACTGAATTATCTGCAATCCATGGCAAGCCACACATAAAAATTCAGGATTACTAATTTCCATGAACATTAAAACACATGAAGCACATGCTTGCATCTTCTAAATTCCAGTAAAATGAAAAAAAGCTGAATGCCTAAAATCCCTCTAGCTCTATTGATCAGTTGTGGTTTATGATTCCACCTGAATGTTATTTTATTTTTTTTTCTTAATGCTGTGCTCTTCACACTCTCAGAAGAAAGAATTTGGGGGTTCTTTAAAAAGCGTAATAAAGGTCATGAAGCCAGGAGAGGGAAAGAAAAATATTTTATCTATGACAAATAAAAAGCAGTATTTAAAAATACAGTTATTTCACACTGCAAAATTCTTCCTATTAGGGCTAGAATGAAAGTGGTATATGTTGTCTTTGTCAGCACTTCAGACACTTTCAAAGTTCATGTTTTTTTCATAGACTGCTAGAATATTCATCTGTCTTAATTTTTCTTTCAAAAGAACTAGCTTAGAAACTTATGTCATTTGCAGTGCAGTACACCACTTTCAATCTATAGCTAATACACTCCTTCAGTAGTATGCCAGTGAAGGATATCAGATTCCAAGAAAGGGTTCATTTAACTTCATCCATTTTTCAGGGGAAATGTCTGATTATTATATAATCTGCTACCAGTACAAATAGCCAGATAGATAAACTCATTTTAAAAAGAGTTTTCAATTTCCCAGTTTCCTGTTTGCAGTGGCTGAAGAAGGTGGAATATTTGTGCCTCAGATCTCAATTATTTTTACTTCAAATGCTTTCTTGCCATTTTTTTCAACTCAGAAGCATTCAGATTTATACAATGAGTCTAATGCTTTTCCTTTTTTTTTTTTCCTTATGTAAAGGCTGATAAATCATGGAGGGAAAAAAAGCCACTGAGAAACTTCAACACCTCAGATGTGCTTGCCAAACCCCTTTCCGTGATCTATCAGCAATCCTGGCAGACTGGAGAGGTTCCACTCGACTGGAGGCTGGCAGATGTTACACCCATATATAAGAATGGTTGGAAGGAGGATCTGGGGTTCTACAGGCCTGTCAGTCTGACCTCAGGCCTGGGGAAGATCATGGAGAGGGTCATCTTGGGAGCTATCATGCAGCACATGTGTGATGGCCAGGGATCAGGCCTAGCCAACATGGGTTTACAAAAGGTAGATCCTATCAAACTAACCTGATCACTTTCTATGACAACGTGACCCACTTAATGGACAAGGTCGTGGATGTGGAAAGGCTGAGTGAGCTGGGTCTGTTCGGCCTGGAGAAAAGAAGACTTAGGGGGGACCTAATAAGTGTTTATAAATATCTTAGGCATGGGTTGCAGGGGGAATTGGCCAGCCCCTTTTCAGTGGTCTGTGGGGACAGGTCTAGGGGCAATGGCTGTAAGCTGGAGCACAGGAAGTTCCGCACCAACATGCGGAAGAACTTTTTCACAGTGAGGGTGACGGAGCAGTGGAATAGGCTGCCCAGGGAGGTGGTGGAGTCTCCTTCTCTGGAGATATTCAAGTCTCGTCTGGATGCCTATCTATGTAATATGAGATAGGGAGCCTGCTTTGGCAGGGGGGTTGGACCCGATGATCTCTTGAGGTACCTTCCAACCCCTAAGATACTGTGATTTTGTGATTCTGTGATTCTGTGGTCTACCTGGACCTCAGTAAAGCCTTTGACACGGTTTCTCACAGCATTCTGACTGAGAAACTGGCTGCCACTGGCGTGTTCAGGTGGACTCTCTGCTGGGTTAAAAACTGGCTGGATGGCCGGGCCCAAAGGGTGGTGGTAAATGGAACAAAATCCAGTGGAGACTAGTCACAAGTGGCGTCCCCCAGGGCTCAGTCCCGGGTCCAGTTTTGTTCAACATCTTTATCAATGACCTCCATGAAGGGACTGAATGCTCCCTCAGTGAGTTTGCAGATGAGACTAAACTGGGAGGAAGTGTTGATCTGCCTGAGGGTAGGGAGGCTCTTCAGAGGGATCTGAACAGACTGGACCAATGGGTTGAGACCAATGGGATGAGGTTTAACAAGGCCAAGTGTAGAGTGCTGCCCATGGGACATAACAACCCCATGCAGTGCTACAGGCTTGGGGGAGACAGGCTGAAGAGCTGTCAGACAAAGAAGGACCTGGGAGTGTTGGTTGACTTCAGGCTGAATATGAGTCAGCAGTGTGCCCAGGAGGCCAAGAAGACCAATGACACCTTGGTTTGTATCAAAAACAATGGGGCCAGTAGGTCTAGGGAGGTGATTGTGCCCCTGTACTCAGCATTGGTGAGGCTACACCTTGAGTACTGTGTCCAGTTCTGGGCTCCTCACCATAAGACGGACATTGAGGTCCTTGAACAAATCCAGAGAAGGGGAACCAGGCTGGTGAAGGGGCTAGAGGGGGAATCATATGAGGAACGGCTGAGGGAGCTGGGACTGTTTAGCCTGGAGAAGAGGAGGCTGAGGGGAGACCCTATCACCACCTACAACTACCTGAAAGGAGGTTGAAGAGAGGTGGGTGATGGTCTCTTCAGCCAGGTGACAGGTGATAGGACAAGGGGAAATGGCAAGAAGCTGTGCCAGGGCAGGTTTAGATTGGACATTAGAAAAAAATTTTTTACTGAAAGAGTTGTTGGAGCCTGGAACAGGCTGCCCAGGGAGGTGGTTGAGTCGCCTTCCCTGGATGTGTTTAAAAAAGGGTAGATGAGGTACTTAGGCATATGGTTTAGCTTATGATGGGAATGGCTGGACTTGATGATCTTAAAGGTCTTTTCCCTCCTTGCAAGTGGAGTCAAACCATTGAAAACCACTTTGAAGTTTTTAACATTTCTATTTAAATGCATGCCTATAAAACCCCACAATTTGGCCAATACTGTTTAGAAAACATTACGTTATTTAGTTTGGCACAGTAGACCTCTCCCTCTCTTTTTCCCACTCTCTCGATTTGGATGACTGAATGTAACACAATTAACCTTCCAACACTAGAGCAAATAGTTCTCTGGATTTGATTTTCATACCGTTACTCTGCCTTGTTGCAGTTTGGTAACTTGATATCTTCACATATTGAAAAAAAACCAAAAACACTTCCAAATGAAAAACAGAAACCTTAAGCACTTCCAGCATTCTCTATTAATTCCATGACTGAATTAGTCCAACAGGGTAGTAAGCAGCCAAAAAAAGGTAGTACTTACAAATAAATTTAGATGCAAGGTTAAAAAATTTACATACCTTGAGAAACGTGAGAACTTATGTAATTGAGATAATTTTTACCCTTTAAATTGAAGCTTTAATCAATTCCACCTTTCTTTTGTGGAGATAATACAATGTCCAGGTAAGAAAGACGCCAATGTGTGTGTGTGTGTGCATGCATGTGTGTGTAGCTCTCCTACTTTTACAGGAGTGCATGTGTGGTCCTGTAGAAATTTTGAAATGCAATATAGTTCATCTTGAGACCTTGTGGCTTGGGGAAAAGAGGTGCCTTTAAATCACATCTAATCTGCAGGGTAGGAAGACCTGCTGAGTAAGGTTACAAGGAAAAGTACTACTTTTGTTGTAGTGACACACATGCAGGAAGAAAAAAGCAATAGTTTTAAACACAAGATGCCACTTTTGATGAGAAAATAATTTAATGGGGGAAATCTTTCAACATTTTCAGCTCTATGGAGTGAGGGTTTAAACAATTGAAATGTGGGCTTGTTATCCAACCTTAATTCTAAATCTGAGGGAAATCATTTACAACTTCGACAGTTGTCTTAGCATACTCATTTCATATTCAGACTTATATGAAAAAGTCTTGCAACCATGGTACATTATCTAAGATCTTTTAAGCATGTAAGATTTATACTTGTGCTATCATATTCTTCAAAACTGCATAATTTTGCTTAATATTTTAAGAAATTGCACATGCCACTAGGGAAAGATAGGTTATAATCAGGGAAAGATGAGTAATAGAAAATAAATTGACCACATAATGTACAAAAGTTGAATTCAGACAATATTTTTCAGTCTTCTCTAAGACTAAGTGAAGATGTACAAATAAATACTCAGATATATTGACTATATTTTGTCAAAAGCGGTAATACAGTGAAAAAATCTGCCTTTCATAAGATGCTTCTACAACTATCTTCCTCAGGCTAAGACAAACTTGTGTATTTCTACACCATAATTAGTAAAAGGAAGTCATTCTGACCTATGTACTAGCCTTTCAAACCACACTTACTCTCCTTGTTCTTATATTCAATCAAAGCTAAAGGGGTTTTTTTTTCATGATTTCTCTATTGTAGGCAAGGTGAGAAAACCTTACACTCTCGTTTCCCAGAACCTCTTCACTTTTTTCCTCCTTCCCTTTATTGCATAGAATACAACAATTTTGTGGTGTATTTTCTATTGCATTTACCTATGCTTTCCTCGGGCTTTTAGGAGCACTTTACAGTTCTTTATTACTGGAATGATCAAGGACCTTCTTTACGCTTTTCTTCACCATGGAAGTCCTCAGGTGTTCCTGGCTTCCAGCAGCGGCTCCTACAGGGCAGTGAAATCCTTCCTTTCTAATTCTCATGAAATCACCTCATGGCTGAGACCTCAAACATTTGACTTAGCCTGATGCTACAGCTTTCATGAGGAGAGTAACTAGCCATATGAAAGACAAAGAAGACTTTTTAATTCATATGAGGCATGACAGTCTTATACTGGTGCACCTTTAACTGGCAGTTTTATAGATGAAAGGCCAAGCTGGTAAAATATGTCCCTTCATAGTGTCTCTTTAAAACTTTCCCTAAAGAACTGTTCTAAATATATCCTCAAATTCTAATATCTTGTATCGGCTGTTAATGACAGTTTAGAAGAATATAGATACATTTTCACAGGATTTTTTCTCCTACTACTTTAATTTCTTCCCACAGGGTTCTGTATGGGGCACAGTGAAGCACCATCCCAATCGTACATGGTTTATTATCACTGGGTATTATTAAGAGTTTAAAATATTATAATTGTATTCAAATTATTCCACATGGTGCCTGAAGATTACATTGAACTACTCTTCCCAAATTAGGTGATTTCTATTCCATACTTACAGTTTCTTTTCCAGTGATAGAAGATATTTCAGAACTTAATTTAACAATATGTTAAACATAATGGAACAATACAGTAGAAGCACTATTGCATGTAATTAAACAATAATGCCAATAATTAGATTTAATTTTGATGCTAAGAGATTATCACATTTGCTTAGGCAGAAAAATGCAAAGTTCATTGACATCCTAATGTAGTATTCTGCAAACATTATAAATCAAAGTAAGATGAAATATTCAAAGAAATATTAAATATTCAATTTAACACAGCTGAAAGGAGAAACTCTACTGTTGTGTCACATTTTGCAATTTCCCATCAGTTCATCGGATTTAGTAATAGAGACAAATTACAGTAGAATATCTATTAAAATACTTATGAAATCAGCAAAAAAGAAATCAATCTATTATAATAAGCATAAGACTGAATGCCTACTTAACACACACTGACAGGCTACAGAAGACAAATACAGTAGACTAGAACTCTGTATGAAGACTGACATTCCCATTTGGGCTCTCAGTATATATTATAAACTGTAAGGAAGTCTTGACTACCCCAACACCACACTCTCAGGCATTGACTGCTGCTTGAAAGTCTGCTCTATCTTACTGCTACAGCATTCCCATATGCAATAGTCCAAACTTCTCACTTTTAATATTTTGTGCTGAGGGTTCATATGCTTTCCCAATGCCCAGCCTGTTACGCGCTGTCCTGCACATAGCTTAACCACTGTCCTAAACAATGCTTGGTAGCAGTTCCCGTCTGACACTGTGGCATGATTTAGGTGACAAAGTGTACCTCCTTCATAACTGCAGAGGAGCAGGTTCAGGATCAAATACCGTAACTTAGGTAGAGAAAGAATTAATTAAAATATGACAAAACCAACAGCAGCAGAGAGAAGCTATCAAGGATTTCCACATGGCATTTTTCTGCTCATACTTTTAGGCAGAGGGAAAGGAAAGAGGTGTTAAGACATCCACAAAAGACAGGAAAAGCCATTTTAATCCTAGTATGCCCAACAATATGAGAATGCTGGAAATTTCAGAGTACAAACTGAGCTGTGTTCGTTATAATTATGGAGAAATTATGCAAATAGTTTGCTCTGGCTGATAATTGCAGTCTCTTTGATTAGCTATGTACATTAGGGACTACTAATGTGATCTCTCTACTGGTTCATGTGATTAATTCTTCAAACACCTCATAGTACACAAGAAAGTAAAATTTCAGTGACAACTCCTGTGCTAATGTGGTTCAGTGATATCCAATACTGCCAAAAAAGAGAAGATCAGAGGAGAAAATAAACAGTCTAACGATCTCCCAAAAACTGTGTGGTTTATAGACAGTCAGGATCTGCAAGGAAGACAGAGTTCAATGCAAGAAATTTCCATTGAGAAATGGAAGTTAAGAAAGAGAACCAGAGGTATGAGGTCTAGCAGTAGGACAGCAAACACAGCAGCTGCAGATGCTGCAGAGAAGGAGGGGATCAGCACCAGAACTGGCAATATGAAAGTATTTAAAGGAGCACAAGACAGTATAGAAGAGAGACTAAATGGGAAAATATCATATAGGGCTGCCTGCAGAGAAGGGGACTGGAGAATGAAGAATTAGAAGACTATAAAAAGACAAAAGTGAATAGAATTAGTTCCTTGAGGGACATGCTGAAACCCAAAGCAGCTGAACAAAATAATTTATTTTCCTCAGAAAAGGTGGGGTAGAGGAGGGAGAAATGTTGCAGGGTAGAGACAAAATGCTATAGGGTAAGCCACTGCAAAGAAGTGGGTCTTCAGCAGCAGACATTTGCAGGAGGCTCTAAAGAGCTGGGCAATATGCAGCCACCACTGTGGCAACTCTCGCCCTGCTGGGGACCCAGCTGATGTGGGCAGCCTGTGAAGCACCATTATGCAGCTTCGCAGCAATGATCTGAAGTCTTCCTTCATTCCTTGTATCAGACATCTCCACATCATCCTTTCCCAAACATTCTGTTGATGTCTGGCTGTTTTCCACTTTCTAGGCTGTCCCAGCCTCACTACTACAGATTATGAAGAGGTGACAGTGAAGTTGTTCTCCTACATCAGCCCCATCTACAAAATAAGAAAAAAATATACAACTTGGGCCTATGTAAGGTGACCTTGGTCTAGTGTCACCTCTACACCTAAGAATCAATATTACATTTTCCATTACTTCTTCGGTTGCACAGTGGTTTTGTACATTAGACTGTAGTAAGTGTTTGGATGTTTCACGTGACCATCATTTTAGTTTATATTGCTTTTAATCCGAGTACTTTGGAGTACCTTATTGCTCAAAAAGATAATAGCATATCAAATCGATTTACAACACTTTTAATTAAAAGCTTCATCAAAGAGACAGATAAAAAAAAGCCAAATGTTTTGCTTTTAATCATTCATTACTTAAGCAAAATATTAGTAACATCAATGTCAATTTGATGTTATTAATAGCTAAACAACTCAAGATATGGCCCAAACAATGAAAATGAAATTTAACACTTTCACACTACTTTCCTTTGTGAAGTAGACATTAGTCACATACATGGTGAACATTTTTTGTGTGCAGCTTTTCCGTAACTGAATGAAATAACCAGCAGTTACACTACTTTCTAATATGCAAGACAGTTCCCAGAATTGCTGTATCAAATAGCTAATAAAAAACATTATTTACGCACTAGAAGCACTCGTGATATAGACAAGATCTTGAGGCATGAGAGACATCCTTGATGGTAGAGAGCTTTACTGAATAACAGCAATAAACCACGTCAGACAAGAGCGAATGTTTATTAAACTACTTAGCAATATGTAGTTTTCTGTTTGCAAAATGAGAGACGTGACGAAATTAGACAAAACTGAGTGCAGGTCTGCAGTCTGGGACTGGTACAGAGCTGATGGCACTTTTTGGCCAACTGCCATACTGGAATCGCCTTCAGCACTAGAAAACGTTACAAGAAACACTATAATATGAGCATAGTAGAGTTTTTTTATCACTATTAATTGTATTTATCATTATATCTGGTTAAATAGGACCTTTTCTATTCAAATCTCTGAAGGACTCTGCCAACCTACAAGACTCTAATATGATGAAGGAATGAATTTTAGATTCCCTTAATGTCATGGTTCAGCCCCAGCCAGCACCACATGGCCACTCACTCACTCCTTCCCCAGCAGAATGACGAGAATAGTGAGGAGACGGAAACCTTGGGGGTTGGGTTAAAGATGGTCTACTGGGACAACACAGGAAGGGCGAAAGAACAATAGGACTTAGAATATACATAACTAGTGATACCCAATCCAGGTTTGTACCAAAAACTGTTTTACTGAGACCACATGCTTGAGACCCATGACAAAGCCAGACCCTGCTCAAGCCACATGTCCTGGAGCCACTCTGACCCTCCTCACTAGCCTCATTTTATAGCATGACATCATATGGTATGGAATACACCCTTTGGTAAGTTTGGGTCACCTTTCTTGGCTGTTTCCCATCCCAACTGTATCCTAGATGAACTCAGAACACTGAAGAAATGCATTTCTTTTTTAATTTCACCTGCAAAAATGTCGTCAGGATTAAAACAGTTTAAAAAAATCAACAAGAGTACACCTCATCTTTGAAGTACATAAGTGTTATGGCTTTGCATGTGTGAAGACATCTGTGTCCCTCAAGAGATGCCTGTACCAGTGGATGTATATTTCAATATTGCTGAAATATTGCAACCCCTGCTATTACTATTTGTGATAAAGGGGACTTCCTAATAAGATGCTTGTAAAGGCTTAAGGAAGACTTGCTAACAGGATGGTTTGAAGTGCCATAGTGGTTATGCCAGAGATGACCTCACATAAACAATGTCTCACTTGAACAACTCTAGTGTTTCCAGTGTAGTTAGTCTTGAGTGATTAGTGTTCTTGGAATAATTTAAATTGGATCCAGGATTGATAAGGAGGAAGCATCCCAAGGAAGGTGTTGCCTGAGATAGATAAGAAGGAAACATCCCAAGGATAATTGTGCCCATCTGGAACAATCACAACTATGCATGTGCCAGGGGAAGGAGGTGAAAAGTTCAACCTGATGAAGACTTTGAGCCTTCATTGCTGAGACCCCCTGGTGACCACCACCATGAGACAGTGCACAGACGCAATTGGGAGGAGTTTATGGAACTCACGTCTTGGAACTCATTGTAATACGAAGCAGGAACAGGTTATGAATATGTATAGGTGTATGACATAACCTAATGAATAAGTATCATTGAACTGTATATAACCAAGAAGATCTGTGCACATTTGCAGTGGAGCAATGCCCCGTGCACCCAGTGCTTACAACTAGCAACAAATGGAATTCCCCACCTGACATGAAGTCGATTCGGATTGATGGGATGCCTCAGCTCCATGGTGGTAGATATTGTAATCTCACTCTCTCTCTTTCACTCTTTTCTCTTTCTTTCCCCCCTTCTCCTGCATGCTTGTTGTAGGCCAAAAAAAGTGACTTGAACCTTGACTCCGTTTTGAGACATAATTCCCAAGAATTGTGAAGACTTGGTCACAATAAAACACCTAATTTGACATCACACAGGAGTTAAGCCCAGCCACCCCCAGTCACCCAGAGCAATCTAAGGTCGGTTGGAGTGCAAGGGGGTTTAATCTCTGCCAAAGTAGTCTATCTGGTTGTGGATCGTGACAGAGTGACAAGGTTTTGGTGGTCGAGGCTGCAGGGGTGGTTTCTGCAAGAAGCAGCTAGAAGCTTCCCTTAGGACAGAGACGATACCACCTGGCTCAAGGACATACCTTGCCACTGCTCAAGGCTGAGTGAATCAGCAACAGTCTTAGTGGCTCTGGGATAACATATATAAGAAGGAAAAAAACCCTGCAAGTGGCAGCTTTTTACCACCAGAGAAAGAAGTGAGATGTAAGAAACTTTCCAAACACCAGGGTCAGTGAAGAAGGAAAGGGAGGAAAAGGCACCAGAGAGATTCCCCTGCAGCCAGAAGACCCTGGTAAAGCAGACTGTTCCCCTGCAGCCCGTGGAAGATGATGGGGAGTAGAGATCCCTCCTACAACCAATGTAGGACCCCACACCGGAGCAGGTAGAGACATCTAAAGGATGCTATGACCCTGTGGGAAGCCTGCACTGGAGAAAACTCCTGGCAGGACCTACAGCCCATGGAGAGAGGAGCCCATGCATGAGCAGGCTTGCTGGGGGGACTTGTGACTCGATGGGGCACCATGCTGTAGCAGAATGTTCCTGAAGGTCTTCACCCCATAGAAGTGACCCACACTGGGGCAGCTGGTAAAGAGCTGAAGCCCTGTGGGGAAGCACTCACATTGGTAAAGTTTGCGGAGAACTGCATCCTGTGAGGCAAAAAGTGTGAGGAAACCTCCCCCTACGAAGGAATCACCAGCAGGGACAACTCGTAATGAACTCACTAAAAACCTCATTCCGCGTCTCCCCATGTGCCACCCAGGGAGTTGGGGGAAGGACGGGAAAGAAATAATGAATAAATATGATCCTGGGAAGAAAGGAGAGGTGGGGGGAGGTGTTTTAAGATTTGGGGTTTTTTTTTCTCATTGTCTTACTCTGTTTTCACTGAGTATTTTCTTGGGGAAGTGGTGGTGATGGTAATAACTAAGATGCACAATTTTATTCCATGTTGAGTCAGTTTTGCCCATGATGCTAATTGTGGAATGATTCCTAAGCCTCTCAATAAGTATTTCCTCTGAAAAGGGGAGTGATAGAGGGGCGTTAGTTGGTATCTTGCCTCCAGCCAGGGTTAAACCACCTCAAGAAGAATACAAATCTTGCCAGAAGCTTTTTATTTTTTTTCTTCGCAACACTCCCTTCCTTCCTGTTCTCCAAGCCCTTCATAAATTCAGCATGACATCACATGTTATGGAATATCCCTTTAATCAGCTAAGGTCAGCTGTTCTGGCTGTGTCTTCTCCCAAGTCCTTGTGCACCCCTGGTCATCCTGCTGGTGGGGTGAGAAACAGAAAAGGTCTTGCCTCTGTGTAAGCACTGCTCAGCAATAACAAAAACATCTCTCTATAAAAAAGTATTTCTGTATTATCAACACTGTTTTCACCACAAAACCAAACCACAGCCCCATACCAGCTACTATGAAGAAAATTAACCCAATCTCAGCTGAAACTAGAAGATCTGGTAATTATGAACAATAAAGCATTAAAATAAACCATCTCTTTACCTGGAAGAAAAAACAGGTTCATCAGAAATAATATCCTATGATTACAGAAATTACTTCTTATTGTATTTTCTACAATAAAATTCTGCCATTAGTGAGTTGATTAAAATCGAACAAATATATTTTCTCAATCCAACTGAAACAATGCCTTTCATATGAATTGCTTTCATGTATCCGTAGAGAAATACGTAATTTCCATTCGATGAAATCGCTTTAACGGTTAACAGATACTGGAGTTTAACTAATTTCCAAACAAACCCTGAGACTGTAGGATCTAGGATGCAAAGGGGAAAAAAAGTGTTACTGGGCATTAAGTGGTGCCCCAATACAAGTAATCTTCCAGTTTTTCGTGTTTTTATTAGCAGTCTCCACAATATAGCCACAGTTCTAGCCCATAACTTTAATATTTTGTCAGCTTGTGCCTAATCCTCTTCCCTCACTAATACAGAAGAAAGTCATGCTCTCTGACAATCTGGTCATGTCCCTATTGCTCCATTGTACTACTTTTATTACAACCCTTAACAAACTATATTGGGTAAAAAAAAAAAAGAAAAGAAACTATTATTCTATAGCAGTTCTTACTCTTTGGGACCAAAGAAACTTCCTCAATCATCCCAGGAAAACATACAAAGGATTAGTAGCTTAAAAACTCTAGCTTATCAGAAAATGTAATAATCTGCATTCTCTTAGAGAACCTTAAGAAAGAGAAACATTATATGTAGTCCTTTGAAACACCAGTAGTCACCTGAAACTTCAGAAGGAGCACTGCCAAAGCATCAATAATATTTTTTAATTAATTTAATCTTTAATCTGATTTAATGAAAGTTAATCAATAGGTTGTTGGCACACATCTTCAAAAAATAATACTTTTTTCATACAGTCTTGGTCAAAATGAGTCATATCAGGGAAAACTGCTCTTTACACATGTATCTACAAAGCAATAAAACATTGCAGAAAGGAAATCGTGTGACATTTTATACCCATGATCTGAAAGGTACTAATAACCTTTGGGGTTATTGTGCAGCCAGGGCTCATCAGTCCTAATCAACTTCAGCCCTAAATCCCTGAGCTTTGAACTGACGACAACAAGGTAAGGTTTGCTCAACAAGAAAGATCTTGCAGTTAAAGTCTGAAGTCTGAATCAGTATTTGAAGAACAGTGCTGCATTGGCATGCTATAGGCTATCATACAGACAGTGAGAAATTTGCAATCAGGAGAACCATATTTGGCACAAGCTAGAGGCACCATGTTGCAGGACTGGAGGTGGAGGCAAAAAGATCCTACTCCATATTCACATAAAGAATTAAATGCTACGCAAAATGCCCAAAAACAGGCAACAGAGCTAGCTGACAGCAGTACTTAGCTGCCTCTCACAAAAAGGAGAAGCATTAGGCCAATTCCTTCTGCCTGGGAGCTCTGGCAGCCTTTATTTATGTGTCTCCCTATTTGACTTGAGGCAAAATGTCTTTGCACAGCTCCTGAGCTCAACATGGCATAGCTAAGGTCAGGATTGTTAAAGGTCATGTTTAATAGATTTTGAAATGTGCACAGCATTCAACACTAGCACAATTAAAAATTGCTCAGATCTAGAGATATTTCCAACTCAACTTTGAGAGGAACAATACTAGCAAAGAATGTGAATAGGCTTAATAAACACGTTCTGTTTTGCAGAACTTATAAAGCTGGGAATGAGAGAGAGGAGTTGAGTGGTTGTTTGCAAATGTCATTTGCCTTCCTTTTCAACCAATTACCCTGGAAACAGGATAAGAAAGAAAACATGATGCAAAGATTTTTAAGAACCTTAATGTTTTGGAAGTTATGAAAATTGCCTTATGTAATTCCTCTAAATTATTTTTAATATTTTGCAACAACATAACTTAAAGAAGCTCAAGCTGGCCCTGGAAGTGACCTTTTATTGGAATCCATAGTCATAAATTACCCAACTTTACATACTATATTTAAAGATAGTACAAGGGAGGAAAGTGAGAAACAGTAGTGTTCTCTCTTTTCTTTCTTCTTTTTTCTTAAACTCTGCAGAGTCTATTTTCTGTAATGTTTTCACAACATGGTGACTCTGTTCACTTCTAGAGAGTTGTGCTAATTCTCATTTTACTCTACAAAGTATAAAATCAGATCCCACTTCAACAAAAATGACTTGAATGAAAAAAACTCACACTCTTTTTACTGAAAAATGGCCATCTATAAAGGTTACAAAGAGATAAGAACTTCTTGCCAGTTAAAAACCATAAAACATGCTTAGAAATTTAGCTTTTACTTTAAGCTGGCCTTTTGGAGAGTACTGTGGTTAAGTTCATCTTGTAGAAAAGTATAACTGAGAGATGAATTTATTTTTAATAATGTATAAAGTGAGGCTCACTCTTTGATCCTTTTCTTTTTTTCTTTTTTCTTTCTTTTTTCCTTTTTTCTTTTTTTTTTCTCCACATAACACAAATGAGAATTTGCTCTGATTATTTATCACTCAAAAGTGTTTGACTTTTTTTTTCTGACATATCTTCTGAGCTGTACAGTTCTCTTAATTGAGACTCATTTTCTGCACGTGTTCTAATGCAGACAGTATTTAAAATGAACTGAAGCTGTTTGTGAATATAAAGTCACACACTTCCCAGCTTGTTGATTGTTCACAATATTATGGCACAAGCACCTTAGTATATGCATACAAACAAGCTTATGTCTTTCCATGTATGCGTGTGTAAGTGTAATCATTTCTGTATAAATATACAGTACAAAGGAAGGGGACTTCTCGTGGGTCAGGCTACACATGGAATACCAGATAGCAGGCATCCCCATAGCTACGTACCCACAACATGGAGTCAGGCAAATTAGGTCAGGCTTTAAACCATTTCTAGATACAATACCTTCAGGAGGATGCAGAGACATTTGGCTATGGTCAAGCCACAGGAAAAAGAACTGCTCTTTGCTTTGAAAATCAAAACATAGGACATAATGAGTTTTATGGATAAGCAATTTAACGTAGCACAGAGTAATTTGTATTTCTGTGTTTCTAACCAACTCACCTGACATTCAGAGGAAGAGTGTTGAACTAGAGACCCTATCTGGAGGTCCTGTGGTCAAAGTCTTCATTCTGCCCTCAGGAGAACTGGCATCACAGTCCTCATACAGAATAGCACAGTCCTCCCAACCAGCCCAGCTCAGCAGGTCATCATCCTTCTCATCTGCCACGACAACACTGATGGCTGACCCCTGTACAAAGATACAGCCCTGATTGCATCCCTCTGTCCATTCTGACGTTTAGAAACAGATTGCAAACAGATGGCACATGATATATGGCACAATTACAGCTTCATTTCTCCCAGGTTTTGATATTTTTATTAGCTGCTACATGACTCATTTTGCAAAAGGCAAGCATCAAATAACTATAATGACAATTCTTCTGGTCTTTACTACAGTGTCTAATGGTCACTGCGATTTAGCTAATGCATGTTATAACTTATGAACAAGATTACAAAACATACTTGTAACATATTTAGGTTAAAACATAGGTTAAAAACAGGCTTATACAATTAAAATTTTGCTTAAATATACTTTAAGAAACAGGACCATTTCAATTTCTTTGGGATAAAAAAATCAACATCAAAGAATGTATTGTTAGGGAATAAGGAGACAAGTTTCAACTTGCCACCTGTGACCGTCAGGAGTTAATATTGTGTAGAAATAGTATACCACTATGTTTTAATATATCAAAACAACTTACAATCTTCAGTTAAAAAAAAAAAAGCAAAAAGTCAACTACCTTAAACAGATGACAGTTTCAAGGAGCTCCCAACAGCAAATGCCAAGTCAAAAGCAGTCATCCACGCAGTAAGTAACTAGAAAGGCCTCTCTGTAGGACGTTAGAGGCAACATCTCTGACTTTTACCACCTGCCTGGCACTAAGAGCCTGCTCCAACAGAAATGGCAAGGGCATGCACTTCTATGGCCACAGCAGCATGCTCAGCTGGCACACATAGGTCTGCCAAATTCTAACTACAACATAAAGCCTTCTCAAGCTTCCCCACTACACTTGCCAATGTATGTAAAAACCAAGAGCATTTTAGCCTAAAAATAATCACTATCTATCACAGCACATTTAACCTACATCTCTTGTAACTGCAGGGAGATGATTTACTCAGATGCCCCATTTTAATACTGCATTTCTACCCCTAAACCAAAAGCTCTGCCCCAATTCCATTAGCTGCTGTTGAAAACCTGATCACACAAAAAGTGGAATAATATCTGAAATTTCCTGTTATGTTTTATCTTTCTCCAACCAAAACCGTTCTATGGTTCTACTGACAGCCATGTTGGTCAATCCTATTCTGAAGTCAATCAGGCTATATGTTTTTAAGAAAAAATCATAACAGCAATAGAATAAAAATGTTGGGATATGTACTTTTTACATTAATTCAGCAAAGGTATTCTTGATTAATTTAGAAATCCAGTATAAATTCTCATTTCTTTCTATAACTGAATGAATTGTTAGAAACATTTACTTAGAGCATCAGCTATGAAAATCCTCTAGTGACCAATTTTGTACTGTAAGGAGTACAAAACCTCAGCATGCTTAAATAAAATTGAATAGTATTCTGTCAATAGCTTTAAATAAAACATGTTCCTTTACTGCTGTTTTGAAAGCTGTTCATTTTCTCAAGAGAAGAGTGGTCCATGTGTTTATAGTCAGAAACATATATTAGAATGTTTTATGCTAAAAATATGTAGATAGCACTAACAAATAATCATAACTGATTCGGCAATTAGCAACTAAGTTGCTAATTATATGACACCACATTTGCATAGAAAACTTAGCTGTGCTACTACCAAGACTGATTGGGTTAATTTCCTCACTTAGATTTGATCCTTTCCTTCTCATTTACAGTGGGCATTAGTTTAACCCTGTAAAGACTAACAGGATAGGATCTGCAAGATACAAATAGTATTTTTACCCAAGACTTTGTTTTATTTATCAATGACTACACTAATAGCTGTACCAACATTGTGAATTCTGAGCAAGAAACTGATTCCTTTTGCATACATGAAAACAGGGTTGATCTGTGTTAGCTGTGTCTACGGAAATTTGCATTCTGGTTGAGGTTTTGGAATCAGCAAAATGTATCTTTTCATTCATGAAACTTATTCAGGGACAGCTGACACTTTGAGTGACTCTGCATGTCCTACTTTTGTGTATACTTTAAAACTTGTAACCATACCTCATAATCTTATAGAAGCCAAAGCAATCATAGACACAGAGACATGCACAGAGTTATGGAAGAACAAGCTTTTAGGGAAGTCAGTTTGTAACACTGGTTATGAACTTAGGAAATTTCTTCACACACTGAGACAGTTAGGGATGCAGACAGTGTGATGCAATTATTTTTGCACTTCAGCTGTATGTTAGAGAGGAACAGAATGGCAATGGCTATTTGCCTCATTATCATTTACTTTTCCTGTGCAAGACCAGAGTAAGCCTTTAATTCAAGACCTTATTCTTTCTTACATTACCAAAATATGGTATAGAGCACTAAAACTCTTGACCATTGGTCATCTGAAAATACTGGGTCAACATCCACATTCAGACATTTCTGTTGATCTACTTTTTCCAGAGGATCCAAGATCAAATGCCAGATGTAAGGCAGAAACTCTCACAGGCATTTGCATAGACATTTTTGAAGGTCGAGGAGTATTATGTAGACATTCACTCATTGTTCTATAGTAATTCAGGTATTTAAAGACAGAGAAAAGTCCTTTGGCCTAAATGTAAGCTTGCTTTTTTTTAATATTTGTAATGCTATGGTAATTACCTTTCACCTTAACCTTTGGAGAAAGCCTGAATCGTAGCATTTTCATCCAACTGGTTTGAAAATACCAATAGCTTTGGAGAATCTTAAGTTAAGGTTATATTGCTGTTTGACTATTCCAACAGAGGGAGCAGTTCATGCCTTATCATAAACAACATAAAATTACCACATATGACATTTTTTCTAGAAAATTCTGGTTCTATTTCTACTACTAGTTCTGCTGTAAACTCCATCACTGGAGAAAAACATGAAAAAAAATACGTGTATACATATACAAGTTACATAAAAAAACTTTTCTTCCAAGGTTTTTGTTGATAGCAACACTGTAGTTGCTAAGATCACTGCTTTCTTAATTGTTTGACCCATCCCCCTATCTCATCAGCTTCCCCTTCTCACTTAGAGCCGAATCGGGATTTCTTTTCTCTCCTATGTGGCACCTCTAGCTCTGCTTGATCTATTCATTCTTAAAATTATGGCAGATCATGTGCTGTCCCTTATGCTGCCCCATTAACACCAGGTTTTCCAGGCTTTTACTGGGATGATCTCAAAAGCATTTCACAGTTTTATGGCATGCTCCCAGCCACCAAGAATGGTCCTACAAGCTGATGTCCCAGCTTAACACTTCCTCCTCACAGTGCCAGAAAAAAAAATATTCTGCGCTATGTGCATGTGTGTGTGCATGTACAAATCTACTGTTACTTATGGAGGTAGCTGGGGGAGGTTTGTTTTTATTTAGCTGTATGAAAAATGCTTCTCAGTGGTTTCTTTTGGAGCATATAGTCTCTTACATCACTTTGCTTGTTTAATGTTCCAATCTTCATTTCCCATTCTCCATTTCACTCATTTGACACAACTTACTTAAAATTAGATTTAAGTTCCTTGGAGAAGCAATTTTGTCTAGCTATATGCTCATCCTATAGGAGCTAAAGCTTTACTTAAGCCTTTAGACATTACTAAAATAGAAGCAAGGAAAAAGCAGCGTGACATCAGAGCTGTTTTGTTTTCTTGAAACACTGATTGTTAAACTGATCACAACTATGAATGAGGGGTTTTGTGCCTTTCTGGCAATGCTATGAGTCATCTGTTTGTTCTCTTTTTGTCCTTAATTTTGATGACCTACCTTGGCCACCTTGTATCCAAAAGCAGTAATTCACCCCTGTTGTGAATCACCATTCAGGATTTAGATGTTTCCAATGAGTCATACTTAACCTTATAGAAAGTAGAATGCTTAGACTACATAAATTGTACACTTTAACCATAGTATGTGTAAATGTCCATGTCTGGAAAATGAAATTACATACTTCAGTGGCAGAAATAAAATTAGACAGTAGTCCCTACTTTAAACTCTGCAGAAGTAAACCCTTGGGTTTTATTTAGTTAAGAAACATTGGTCAATGTATATGGGAGAGACAGCTCCCTTCTTATAATTTTTTTTTTCCATTGCTGCAATCATGGGCTTAGCAGTCTTGGAACAAATATTTCTATTATGTTCCCCATCTGCAAAGCTTGATTATATAAAAAATCCCCACCCACAAACCAACATAATATATATCCAGAGATTCAGAATGGATTCAGGGACTACATTTCAGAAATTAGCCACACTCAGACCCACTGTTCAGGAAAATGTATTTTATTGTACTCCTTTTCATCTGTTCTTCTTTGCTCTGTATTATCCAATGTTAAGTGTCTGCCGTCTGTCATAGAAATTCCCCATAAGGAAAACTTATTTGTAATCAGCATTCACTCCCATGGCCTGCACAGACCACCCGCAGTTAATGAGAAAGCAAGGTTGGCTTTTTCTGTTTTAATTTCCACCCTTATTTAAGAAAGGAATTAGCACTTCAGAATGGTAAGTGTCAAAGAGACTGAAATGGGCAACCGGAGCAAAATAACACAACAGGATTTGCAGGCAGTAGGTTGTCAAAATAATTTGTTAGCTCTAAGGGGTGTACTGGAGGAGATATTAGACTGAAGCTATACCCTTACCAGGCAAATTCAGCCTCTAGTCTTCATTTGTCAGCAGGAGGACTCTGGCTGGTCTAAGTGCTTCCTGAAATTTGCCATAACTGGCTCCCCGACGAACCCTTCTCCAGCAGTGAGCACAGCACTGGTGAGATTCTACCTATATTCTCACTCAGTACCATTGACACAGGAAAAACCACTGAAAATTGTTTAGTTTGTGCAATAAAGAATGCAGTAACAAACCAAAAGTGTATCTTAACTTGCATCGCCTATGAGGGGCAATTGAGTTTTAGTTTTATTGGTTATAATTGTATTGGGTTTGCATGGCAAGGGTGTTGCATCAGGTAACTACAGGGATGGCTTCTGTGAGATGCTACAGAAGCTTTCCCAGGGTCTGACAGAGCCAATGCCAGCTGGCTCAAGACAGGCTTATTGTTGACTAAGGCTGAGCCAATCAGAAATAGTGGTAGGGCCTCTGGGATAATGTATTTTAGAAGGAAAAAATAAAAATAAAAGGAGCGGGAGGTTTAGCAGCTAGGGGAGTGAAAAAGATGTCGGAGGAACACTCCTGTAGACCAAGGTTAGTGCAGAAGGAGAAGGAGGAGGTGCTTCAGGTGCCTAAGGAGAGATTCCCCCTTTGCAGCCCATGGGAAATGATGGGGAGTAGAGATCCCACCTGCCATCTGAGGAGGGCCCCATGCCAGAGCAAGTGGAAGCCCCAGAAGGAGGCTGTGACCCCATGGGAAGTCCATGCTGGAGCAGGCTCCTAGCAGGACCTGTGACTCCGTGGAGAGGGGATCCCACACTGGAGCAAGTTTTCTGACAGGACTTGTGACTCCATGGGGGACCCACTCTCAAGCAGTCTGGTCCTGAAGGACTGCACACCATGGAAAGGACCTACACTGGATCTCTTGAAGAACTGCAGCCCATAGGATGGATTCATATCAGAGAAATTGGCGGAAGACTGTCTGCTGCAGGAGGGACCTCACACTGAAGCAGGGGAGGAGTGTGAGGAGTTCTCCCCCTGAGGAGGAAGGGGTTGGTAGATACAAGGTGAGATGAACTGACCACATTCCCCATCCCACTGTGTTGCTGTGGGGAGGAGGTAGAGAATCTGGGAATAAAGTTAAGCCTGGGAAGAAAGGAGGAGTGGGGGGAAGTATTTTAAGATTTGGTTTTATTTCTTATAATCCTATGCTGGTTTGATTGGGTAATAAATTAGATTAATTTTATTCCTTCTTGAGTCTGTTTTGGTCGTGACGGTAATTATTAAGTGATCTGTCCCTGCCCTTATTTTGACCCAGGAGCCTTTCATTATATTTTCTCTGCTCTATCCAGCTGAGGAGGAGGAATGATAGAGCAACTTTGGTGGGCATTTGGCCTCCAGCCAGGTCAACCCATCACAATAATAAAACTTCAAACTGTATTAACGAATGTTAAGATATTATTAATAACAGTGATATGCAATGACCTTCAAATACATCTTTCCTCCTTTAAACCTCTTTAAAGAGAGGCCATTGGCTTTTCTGCAAAAATTACAAAGTTACCAAAGTGCAAGTTAGTAAAGCTTTAACATATTAAAAAGCTTTCAGAACAAAACTTTAAGTATCTATCTTTGGTTTTGCTAATGGACTGGCACTGAAATGTTCAAGTGACAAGTGCCTGGTACTTCCCTATGGGTTCAGTTTTGTAGTTTCAGCTGAAGGAAATAATGTATTTATGCTGATGTAAAATGCTATAAAATGTAACAATGGATAGAGCTTGGAGGTATGTCTGATGCAAAATACTGCTGGTGCTCATAACCTACAGATAATTTTTTTCTGTTTGTTTAGACTTTAAAAAGTACCTTAACAGAATAGCAGGATAGTATCCTACTGAAAGTGAGTATCCTACTGCACATGTGTTCACTGGACACAACAGAAAATAGAATTAAGTCCCTAGTATTCAAACTGTAGACAATAAACAATTTTAAACGTTCAATAGAACATCACACGTCAGAATATTCTCACTTTATTGTCACTGCACAACATAATGTTTCCTAACACCATAATATTTCATCTTCTAACAGAATGCAATCATCTCAAGGCTGCTGAAGCCCATGTTCCAAAATGGTAACTCAAGTATTGAGTTATGTAGTGTGCATTCCACCTCATATAGGAAGAAAACACCCTGGAAAATTAAAAGTTACCTTGGATAGAGATACAACAACGATTTCAAAATGGTCCTACTGCCATAATCATGTTTCTGATTGGAGCTGTGCAGAAAGGAAAGCAAATACTTTCTACTAAAGAACAGCAAACTTCATCTTAACCCACACACAGTACAGTAATACTACATAGTTATCCATATAATATTGATTTTTAGGCTAAGAACTTTAAATAAAGTGCAAGTACATACATTTACAGACTAAAATCATCCATGCATGTGTCTACTTGTACAGAACTGTCTCTTATGAAAACCTTGAGTAGCATATTGCTGTAACAAATTTAACTTTCTTTGTAACTGGGTTGTTGTGGAGTACTATTCTCTCCCTGTTGTAAATCTCAAATGAAAAACAAACTATTTGTCTGTGGCTGTGCTTCAACTGTGAACTATATGCTGGTCTTTCAAGTGATGTGCTAGCACTCAAGTGCTTAGACAACCATTCTCAAACTACACCAGCCCTTCCAGTGATCATCAGAATGATTGTTAAAAATAAATAGCACATAAGTGAGAAGTGAGACTATCCTGAAAGTGTTCATTCCACCATGACAGAATAACACAGGAGACCTAAATGAAATTGTTTGAAAATTATCTTCAATTGCCTTCCCTGTCAAACCTCTGGGAGAAATTAAAAAAAAAAAAAAAAAAAGCAAAGCTTTCTTAGTTCTCACTATATGATACAGTTGTATCTCAAAAGTACTTGTACCTGGTGTCAGCATTTTGTCTAAATTTCCTGTTTGTAAATACAGCAAGAGTCATGATAGAATCATAGAATGGTTAGGATTGGAAGGGACCTTAAAGATCATCAAGTTCCAACCCCTCTGCCATGGGCAGGGATACCTCCCACTAGATCTGGCTGCTCAAGACCTCGTCCAACCCAGCCTTGAACACCTCTAAGGGAGGGGGCATCCACCACCTCCCCTGGGCAACTTGTTCCAGTGCCTCACCACCCTTGTACTGAAGAATTTTTTCCTACTATCCAATTTAAATCTACCCCCTTCCAGTTCAAAAGTATTTCCCCTCATGCTACCACTACACACCGTTCTAAAAAGTTCCTCCCCCAGCTTTCTTGTAGGTCCCCTTCAGGTACTGTAAGGCCACTAGAAGGTGTCACTGGAATGGTGGATTTAAAAAGTATATTCCACTATCACATGATATGAAGTGTGATATATCACTAAGCACATGATTACCATTCAAACTCCTCTTTCCATTTATCCTTTCCTCTTTTATTTTGACATGCTTCTGGAAGACAAACTTGCTGCTCTCTCTACAATGATTTGCTTTTAATCTCTGAAAGAAGAGGGCAATATGGAACTCACAGGTGACCCTAAGATCATTCATTTTTTATTACACTTTTAGAGCCAAATATAGGACATAGGTAAAAACAAATTCAACTAAATACCTCCCAAAAAATGGTATTTTCCCCTTTTTTGACCAGTTATGAAAAAGAAAAACCAAAACAACCCCTCAAAACCATGCAAACAAAACATAGAATTACAGAATCATTAAGGTTGGAAAAGACCTCCAAGATCATCTAGTCCAACCATCCCCTTACCACCTCTATTACTTACTAGACCAAGTCCTTAAGTATCTCACGCAACTTACAACTAGAGAAAACAAATAGAAACTCAACTGATATCACACAGCATTTCAACCATACTAAAAACTTGTCATATACCTAAAACATACTGAATTTAGAATGTTCTTCAGTTAAAAGATAAAAGTTATCCCAATTTTAATATGTTATCTATCTTACCATTTCAAATCATTATAGTTCTAATTTCTTTTATGTCAGTATAATACAGGAATCTTTACGTTTTCATGACATTAATTATCATAGAATCATGGAAATGTAGGGGTTGGAAGGGACCTCGAGAGATCATCGGGTCCAACCCCCCTGCCAAAGCAGGTTCCCTAGGACATGTCACTTAGATAGGCGTCCAGATGAGTCTTGAATATCTCCAGAGAAGGAGACTCCACCACCTCCCTGGGCAGCCCATTTCAGTGCTCTGTCACACTCACTGTGAAAAAGTTCTTCCACATGTTGGTGCAGAACTTCCTATGCTCCAATTTGCAGCCATTGCCACTTGTCCTATCCTCACAGACCACTGAAAAGGGGCTGGCTGATTCCCTCTACATCCCCTGCTTAAGATAATTATAGACTTTAATTAGGTCACCCCTCCGTCTTCTTTTCTCAAGGCTGAAGAGTCGCAACTTACTCAGCCTTTCCTCATAGGGGAGATGTTCCATGCTGTTAATCATCTTCGTAGCCCTTCTCTGGACTCTCTCCAGGAGGTCCCTGTCCTTTTTATACCAGGGAGCCCAGAACTGGACACAATACTCCAGGTGGGGCTTGACCAGGGCAGAGTAGAGGGGGAGGCTCACCTCCTTTGACATACTGGCCACACTCCTCCGGATGCACCCCAGGATCCCATTGGCTCTCTTACCAGGGCGCACTGCTGGCTCATGGCCAACCTGTCATCTACCAGGACCCCCAGGTCCTTCTCCACAGAGCTCTTCTCCAGCAGGTCAACCCCCAGCCTGTACTGATACAAATGGTTGTTCCTCCCCAGGTGCAAGACTTTACACTTGCTTTTGTTGAACTTCATCCGGTTTCTAACTGCCCAGCTCTCCAGCCTGTCCAGGTCTCGCTGAATGGCAGCGCAGTGTTCCTGCGTGTCAGCCACTCCTCCCAGCTTTGTATCATCGGCGTACTTGCTGAGGGTGGATGCTATTCCCTCATCAAGGTCATCAATGAAGATATTAAACAGGACTGAACCCAACACCGAGTCATGGGGAACACCGCTAGTCACAGGCCTCCAGTCAGATTCTGCTCCTCGAATCACAACCCTCTGGGCTCGGTCTGACAGCCAATTCTCAGCCCTCCTCACTGTCCACTCATCTATCCCATGCTTTCTCAGCTTTGCTATCAGGATGTCATGGGAGACAGTATCAAAAACCTTGCTGAAGTCAAGGTAGATGACATCCACTGCTCTCCCTCCATCCACCCAGCCTGTTATGAGATCGTAGAAAGCAGTGAGATTGGTCAAGCACGATTTCCCTAGAATCCATGCTGACTACTCCTCATGACCTTCTTCTTTCCCATTTGCTTGGAGATGGCATCCAGAACAAGCTGTTCCATTACGTTTCCTGGGACAGAGGTGAGGCTGACTGGCCTATAGTTACTAGCTTTCTCTTTCTTGTCCTTTTTAAAGACTGGAGTGACATTGGCTATCCTCCAGTCTTCAGGCACTTCTGTCCTCTAAGACCTGTTGAAGATGATAGAGAGCGGCTCAGCAATCACTTCTGCCAGCTCCCTCAGCACACGTGAATGTAACCCATCAGGGCCCATGGATTTGTGTGCATTAATCCCTTTGAGCCACTCCTGGACCTCCCCTACCTCAACCAGAGGGAAATTCTTCGTTTCCCAAACACTCCAGCTTTCATACAGGATCTGTGGGTCCCGAGGGGCCTTTGAAGTGAAGACCAAAGCAAAGGCAGCATTCAGTATCTCCACCTTCTCAACATCCCCCGTTACCAGGACACCCTCCTCATTCAGCAAGTGACCTACATTATCCCTGGTCATCCTCTTACTATTCACGTATCTAAAAAAACCCTTTTTATTATCCTTTATGTCCCTTGTCAGCTTCATTTCCAAGAGGGCTTTAGCCTTCCTAGTTGCATCCCTACAGGCCCTGACCACACTCCTGTATTCTTCCCAGGTGCTCAGACCCTTTTTCCACAATTCATAGATCTTCTGTTTCTCAAATTATGAGCAATGAGATTTGGGGCAATGGGAAAGAAGAAAATTTACATGTACAACAGACTGCTATAAAGAAAACTTGTGGTTTGGGGTTTTTTATTCAACAATCTCCTCTGGGCAAAGTGTAAAGAAAAAAGCAAGGAAAAGCAACTGCAAAAGCTAAAGGTAGGCCAAAGCTAAAGCTAAAGCAAAGAAAAGAAAGACTAAATAAAATCCCACACCTTTGTAGTCAGTTTATTTTATGATCCATGTATCTGAAATAGCACATTAATAGTGCACACATATCTTTTTTAAAGACCTGCGGAACCTTAAAACATATCTTAAATTACAAGTGTTTATTTCCCATAAGATTAACATAATTGCAAGATCATTTTCTTTTAGAAACACAACTCATCTTTGTTAGCCGCTGCAGAATTATGCTACACACCCAGAGGACTGCCTGCTGGCATCCTAAGGTGGGGTAGCTGCAGGAGCAGAACTACACCGCCTGCAGAGAAAACCTGAGGCTGCTTTGCTAAACCAGATGAGCACAGCAGGTGGGATGTACCTTCTGTTCTGAGACTCTTGCATAATCTGTGTAGACATGCTCGCATCAGCCATAGCCCCTGTCCCAGGGCCACCTTGTACAGCACCACAGGTGCACAGGACAGGCACCCACCAGCCACCCTGTCTGAGTCCAGGTTGGTGGATATCTTTCCTGCATGACCTTCACCTTGGGCACCACCTTCCTAGAGATAATGAATATCCCTGCATGTGTTCCCCTTGGGGAACGTTTCTTGTCATTGTTTTCACTGTTCATTGCTTTCATACCAAGAGAATACAAATAAATGACCAATAGTCACCCAGACCAAGCCAATTTCTTTGACTTTCTCCATATCTAAAGCCAGCTAGCAGTTTCTACATGAGTTACTACTGCCTTCTGGCCTCCTGTCCCAAATGAGTTACAAAGATGTGAGCAACGACGTTTTTAAAAATTCATGGAAGCTTCTAAGTTTCTTTCCCTGGCATTCCTAAACCTTTAAAACAGGACAGATAGAGTTCAGGTCTCAGTTAGCAGTTCTTTCAGGTATGTCTCCACCTTGCCGAGCACCTATGTTTCTTCGTTTTACAGCATGTGCAAGGACCATCTTAAGACCTGGGCAAATATATTTTAAACCTCAGCACACAATACATAGAAAGGTCCCAAATTACAATCCCATTCCTCTTGCTGGGGTAAATGCAGTTGCTGAAAATTGTATTTCTTTTCAATCATGTAAGCCTGCTTTTTGAGGTATCATAGATTCCCTGATTAGTTTGATTTAGTTTCCTATATCCCAAGAAAACATTCCAACTACTTGCCTGCTTTGAAAGAGGGCTTAGGTATTGTCCCATGCCACCAGGTGGGCAAACCAGAGAAATTCAGACCCGTCTGTCCCATCCCAGCATATGGGTACATGTAGAGTTAACCTTCTCTGCCTACCCCAAGAGCCAGATTAACTGTCTCTTAGCTAGTCTCTTTTAAAAACCACAGCAACAAGATTAGCTCCTGTAATCCTCTGCACAATACGCAGGAGTATCAGCAACTACCTGGGAGGTCCAAGCAAAGCACAACTTTACTTAAAAGCCAGTACAGTTATAAAGCTTGCAAACAAAGCCACACTACACAATTTGGAGCAATAGATTACAATTAGTAGAATTTAGCAAAACTGGAAATGCTGGTTCTATTGTGTGCCTAGAGTAAGGTTAGAAATTGAGAAAGAGAGAGAGAGTCTGAATAAGAGAAAATAAGAAAAAATATGAGGATATTACCACCCAGAGATCCAGTGTAGATTGTCATGTCCTCAGATGGTAGGCACGCACCAGATGTCCCAAATCTACATTTTTTATGCTCCCTGGCACCACCCTTCAGGGAGGCCTAGCATATTTTGCACAGACTCAGTGTTGAGTTGCAGAGTGTTCTGGAAATGAGTCAGTGGGTGATGGGGATATCAAGTGGTCATTTATCCCCCCAAATTTGTCTGGTGGAGCAATGACCCCAATCAGTGGCCTCACACAGGACTTTCAGCAAGAAGATGCTCTGCCTCCACAGAGCCCTGCTTTCCTGTCACTGTTCCTTATCAAATAAGGATGTATCGAGGTGGATGCTGAATGAGGGGCTGCCCTTGCAAGCACCGTGTCCAGGTAGTTTATCAAAAGAGGAATCAAATGTCCAGTTTGTCAGGGCAGCTGCTTTGAGTTTATAGGCCCTTCCAAACTTTGGAGGATGGACGTGCTAGTCCAACACCCTGCAGATGCTTGCAGGATCAAGCCCCTTGTGAGGTAAGAGCCAGCCCACAAAACTTTATCCTGCCTCTGCAGGTTCTGCTATGTTGCAAGACCGATTGTTTGAGACAAACCACTCATTCAGGTTCCCACAAAACAGTATTTGGTACAATACAGGCATCTAGGACAGAAATCACTGCCATGAATCCTTTTCCTGCTTACTGGTGCCATGCCATCACCTGCTTTGATGGAAGGGATAGGGATAGGTCAGTGTCACATTGTGACAGGCAGGTACATGGCTTGCAACAGTGAATGAGCTCAGATCCCAACAATGGTGAACTTTGTGGGTCATCTTCTACTGGGTTGCATTAATACACCCTAATGCCAAAAAGAGATATGTTCTAAACAATACATGACAGTTCTTGGTGAGTGTTTGGTTCATACACTAAGATCCCTCAAGTTTTTTTCTGAAAAATTGAAGAATACCTTTTAAAAAGGAACCACATTTTATCTTCCATTACAAGTAAATTAATTTTAATATTTCCTCTCACAAGAAAAACTTTCAGCCTGTGAGTTTCAACTATCTGTAAAGGTATGTCAAATTAGGTATCAGCATGTTGTCCCTACTCAAAAATTCCTTCACATTCCTAATAGGTTTTGTTTCCATAAGGACATAGTTCACAATAACTTGTGCTTTCATCTGTTCTGAGATTCCAAGTGTCTATAAAGAAAAACTTGTTCAAGCAGCTGTAGAAATTTCCACCTAAATCTTAGCCCCCATTCTGATTACCAATATATGTTTACTGTTTTCTGAATGTATCACTTCTGAGATGAATCTCAACCTACAGTTTAAAATACTGTTAGCTAAAGCACTACATTCTAATTACAGCACTTAAAACAATCACAGAAAATTTTAATCCTATAATTTTACCACTGTCTAGCTAAGTCTTCTAAATTAGGAAGTATGACTTTGCAAATGCTGATTAAATTCATTTGACTGGTGTAATGGCAAATGTTTAAATTTGTGAATACCACCAATGTTAGAGAGCCAGGTAAATATAAAGGCATTTGTGTGCTATTTTTCTTGTTTGAAGCTTATTATTATATAATTGTGAAAACCTTGTGCATAAAGCTTAATGATTTTACTTTCTTGAGTTTACATAGATTCTTTTGGTCATAAATAATTTTACCAGACCACTAGAATCTGTATATTATTATAAAAGGTGTCCAAAGTGTTTTATTTTCTTGCTCATTGATGGGTCCAAGTCCCTCAGTCCAAGGTTGAGACAGTGAAAGTCCATGGTTTTTCTCCAATGCATCTACACAAGTTCCAACTAAAGTAACCCACGGTTTTGTTAAGATACCTACATATACCTTGTGTTGCTTTGATATACTTCATCAATTTTTTTCATAAGACATGGAGAGATATATTTGGGATATGAATACTTTGGATCACCAAATGACGTATTTGTTCATTCAACAGTGGCTCTCAACCATCAGATGTCTATATAAACTTAGCCAATAATGTTCTACAGACAGCCTATTCCTAGTTATTTCTTTGACAGCAGCTTCCTCCTCACCATGAACCACACTGGAACATCTAATGGGCAGCACTTTCTGTGCAGGCTAAGTAATGGACATCACCTGACTGCCCAGTTTGCTGTGAGCTGAATGATGCTTCTTATATGATAGATTACCAAGAATATGCTCTCAACAGAAGTAACACAAATGCTTTTAATCTGCTTGATTTTACAATTCTAGAATTAAAATGCTTAATGCTATGTATTGGGTCTGGATGAGCTGAAGTTAACTGTTCCCAGATCAACCCTTACAGTGCGGTGCTGTGTATTGGTAGGTAGCAAGTTGTTGACAATACATCAGTGTTTTGGCTACTGCTGAGCAGGGCTAGCTCACATCAAGGCTGTCTCTCCAACATTCCCCCACCATCAGTAGGATGGGGATGGGAAACGTCTTGGGAGGGGACGCAGTCAGGACAGCTGTCCCAAACTGACCAAGGGATATTCTGTAGCATATGGCATCTGCTCAGCAATAAAATCTTAAAGAAACAAGGAGGGATTATTTGTGCCATTATTTACAATGTTTGTCTTCCATTCCAACTGCTACGTGTACTAAAGCCCTGCTTCGTGAGAAATGGCAGCACTGTGTGCTGATGAATTTTTGTTTTATTCTGAATGCGGCCTTTGCTTTTACTTTATTAAATTGTCTTTATGATGACCTATGAGATTTTTTTAAATCTTATTTTCTCCCCACCCTGTTCAGCTGAGGAGAACAGCACTGGAGTGGATTGGTGGGCACCTCTCCTCTAGCCAAGGTCAACTTACCACATGTTAAATGATCCTTTCTGGTTTTGGGAGCATACAATAGCCCAACAAAATTATCTTGCCTCCTCTTGGTCATTTTAATCTAAACAAAATGCAAAATTCAAACATTCAGTATCTTGAATAAAATCTTAAGAGAAATCAAGACTCATCATAATAACATTGTTCATACAAAAGGAATGTGAAAAAGATATTTTACTGTAGCAAGAATACTTTGAGTAAATGAGTGTACCCAGACTTTGAAATTATGTTAACTGCATTCCTATTATAGTATTGTAGTAGCTGTGAAAACCACAAACATGCTAAAATAGTACTTGTAACAATAGATTACATCTAAGTAAATAGAACAAGATCTGCACATGGAGTATCCAAACGTGACATGCATAGAACTAATTTTATTTTGCCTTTAGAATAAGTTGTAGTTTAAAAAGAGATTTTTTAATGTATATAATTTATACTTCCTTCAGCTAGTACGTTCTCTTCCTTTTATTACTATGGAAAAAAGTGTCACAGAGGTTCTGATGGTGTTTAAATATTATATTAGGAATCTATCTTCTTTCCAAAAATGTGTATTACAAAGACCCTCTCAACTAGCTACACAATATACATGTGACAGATTTTCAGATTTTCATACTCTATTCAATTCATAGTTAGCAGCAAATTAGAAAGTTAGATTTGCATGGTGATACAGACCTATACATTAGACTACCCTTTCCTCCTAGATGTCATCAGCTGAATCACCAGTTTTGTATTTCCAGTACCAGGACCTGCTGCTGTTATCTTCTTGCTGTGTTCAAACTTCAAGGCAGGGAAATGCATTTCCCCCAGAGTTCCAGGCTACTTGTGCTCCTTCAGCCTTTGTAGGACATCTGGCAAGCTTCTTGCTGTGGACCATTGTCTCTTTCTGCCCATACAGTCTGCTGTAGGACAACTGCAAGCAGCCACACAACAGAGAGATGGGAACACTCTTGCTCCAGCTACCAGATCTATTCATCCAGCGGCCAGCTTCAGTCCCGGGTCCAGTTTTGCTCAAGATCTTTATTAATGACCTCCATGAAGGGATTGAGTGTTCCCTCAGTAAGTTTGCAGATGACACTAAACCAGGAGGAAGTGTTGAACTCCCTGAGGGTAGGAAGGCTCTTCAGAGGGATCTGAACAGACTGGACCGATGGGCTGAGACCAATGGGATGAAATTTAACAAGGCCAAGTGTAGAGTGCTGCCCTTGGGACATAACAACTCTATGCAGTGCTACAGGCTTGGGGGAGTCTGGCTGGAGAGCTGTCAGGCAGAAAAGGACCTGGGAGTGTTGGTTGGCTGCAGGCTGAATATGAGTCAGCAGGGTGCCCAGCTGGCCAAGAAGGCCAAAGGTGTCTTGGCTTGTATCAAAAACAGTGTGGCCAGTAGGTCTAAGGAAGTGATTGTGCCCCTGTACTTAGCATTGGTGAGGCCACACCTCGAGTTCTGTGTCCAGTTCTGGGCTCCTCACCATAAGAAGGACATTGAGGTCCTTGAGCGAGTCCAGAGAAGGGGAACCAGGCTGGTGAAGGGGCTAGAGGGGGAATCATATGAGGAACGGCTGAGGGAGCTGGGGCTGTTTAGCCTGGAGAAGAGGAGGCTGGGGGAAGACCTTATCACCACCTACAGCTACCTGAGAGGTGGACGATGGTCTCTTCAGCCAGGTGACAGGAGACAGGAAATGTCACAAAGCTGTGCCAGGGCAGGTTCAGATTAGATATTATAAAAAAAAATTACTGAAAGAGTTGTCAGGGCCTGGAACAGGCTGCCCAGGGAGGTGGTTGAGTCACTTTCCCTGGATGTGTTTAAAAAAAGAGTAGATGAGGTAGGTAGGAATATGATTTAGCTTAGGACAGGAATGGTAGGACTTGATGATCTTAAAGGTCTTTTCCAACCTTGTGATTCTGTGATTCAGGGAAACTCATAACTACGAATAACTTCATAGTGAGTTTCAATCTCCTGTTTTTTAAATTTAGAGAATATGATCAAGTGTATGTCAAAAGTCAGAGTTCAAGGTGTTCTCACTTACAAGGACCATTTCCTGGGGAAAAAAAACCCTTATGATGGTGAGCAAACCAGCCTTCACCTTCTAACTGCAAAATGCAGGATGAATTTCTAAGGAAGCAGATGAAATTACATAAATATACTGTTCAATGACCTATGCTGAAATCTGACTCATTCTGAGAAAGACAGATTTCTAAGACTTTAGAGAAACCATTCTGATCTATAAGTTGATGTTTAGAAATGTATTTTGATCTGAAAACACACACACACAAAAATCTCAATATAAGAGGTTTTCTTCTAAAGTTTTTCCTTCATTAGAAGAGTTATTTCCATTGCTCCCTAAGAACTGAGACATTAGAGAAGGAAGGTAATGTTGTAGATTAAATATATCTGAATAGAATTGTCTTCTATTTAAAATTTTTTTTAAAATCTTAGAGCACTGGCATAAGAAATTCTGCCTGCCATCTGTACTCACCATACATGCAATGCCCAAGAACAATATTTTAATAATTTCTTATCCCAAACTTAACATATGAATATACTTTAGTACAAGCATAATGGCACCCCCTACTTTCCTTTTCTCTGTGTCACACTGCATCACGGGGCTTAGCAAAACTGTAGTCCAGTCTTTTCTTCTTGGGATCCTTACAGCATATTTATCATTATCCAAGTCCAATTTCCAGCTTATCTTACTCTTCCTCCAGTGATGACATAATGCCCAAGGTTCAATTACAGAGTTTTCTCCATACATCAAGCTCACTTCTAAAATTTTCTCCTCTAACACAAGATAACAAACTCCTTGGTGACCCACAATCAACACAATCTGCCTGCAGCATTTTGCTTCATCTCCTGCTAGTTTCTAGCTTTCTGCCTGCCACATCTATCTTCTTCACACTGGATATGGCAGAGTGTGCCCTGCTGCCAGACTCAGCACATTGCTTGTCCAGTTCCCCAGGCCACTCTGGTCCTGCCCAGTAATTGTGCTTTCAATAGAGATAAGAATAAAATATTGCAAAGTGAAAAGTGAATGTTATGAAATGCAAGTAATGACTGCAACTGAAACCTGGGTTTGAAATAGGCCTTTGGCCAATGTCATTGATTGCCAAAAGTGAACATTAAGCAGATTAAATATGCAATCAATAAACAACAACAGATTTGGGTTTTGGAAATTACTGTGAATTTCCCCTCTGAACAAAGTCAGATTCCAAATGCGCAGCTGAAAACACATTCAGAGGCTTCCACTAGGTGGGAAATGCAGAACTAGCCTTTTAATCACAGACCTTTATATCAAAGAAATAAACTTTTATCAGATAAATATGAAAAACTATGAAAAAAACACCACAAATGTAGGAAGCCATATGCAATATTGCAGTACAAATAAAGCTGTTTAAATCAGAAGCAGAATTATGACTATGGGTAATTAGTATTTCCTTTAAGTAGCTTAGGGTATAAACCTTCTTACAAATGAAATATATGAGCAGCTGCAAATAAAAGCAAATAGAAAGCAGTCCATGAAGATTAAAAACAACGTGTTGCTGCTCTGTAATTAGATAACTCTAGTGAGCATGCACATAAATATAAATGTGTTCCAATTAAAGCAGCAAGGCTACAGTGACATGATGGGCATGTTTTTCTATCTCATGCAGAGGAAGATCGTCACTCAGCCAGGAGTCCGCTCCATAACTGTCTGAGCCTTTCATTCCTGAGCAGTGAAATTCCTGAGCAGTGCATTTGCTGGAATGACCAAAAAAGTGATGGAGCAGTTTTAGCTTTGTATTCCCACACCTGGGAACCAAACTAAAGGAAGAGTGAAATATTTACCGCAGCTCAATTTTCCTTCATGGCTGGAGGTCTCTGGAAATTTCCTCACAGAGTAGTTTTCCATCAGACAATGCTGCTTCTACAGAATCTAGACATTTTTCTGGAAAACATGGTTTTCATCCAAAAGGTTCAGTGAGTAATAACTGTAATATTTATCTTTCACAATAGCATGGCTACATCAAAATGAAATAATATCAGAACATAATATTGCTGTGTTTATCAGAGGTAAATATTTGACCTCAAAGAAATGGAACGATTTGATAAGGCAGAAAATTGGTTTTGGTGTACATTATTTCATACTGAAAATTAGAAATTTTCCATTCTTATTAAAATAATTTCTGAGTGTGTTTCTTCCCGGATACCAAAAATCACCATCAAGTTTGCAGTATGGAATTGTAATAAAAATGAGCAATATAATGTACGTTTTCTAAACAGTAGCGGTTTTGTCAAAAAATAGGGGTGTAATAATCATTTTCCAGAAGATTTTCAGCAATTCTTCTTGTGAACTCTGGCAACAAAGGTGTTGTCAGAAATGAACTGAGCTATCCCACTGAGAACAGGAAAGCTCTGTGAGGAAAGTGGGAAGTTATCAGAAATTGTGCTAATGCTTGTATTAACCTCTCACCATGCCTACCTGGTAGCATTGGGGTACAGGAAAAAAATTTGCAGGGAGCAAAAGCAGGGTTTCCTCCAGACAAGGTGACCAAGACAGGAACTATGTCAATATCAAGGCACAAATCTTCTGCCCTGCACTTGTAAGAAAAGAGAGAAGCTCAGGGACAGTCATCTGCCCCTCCCAAAGGAGAGGATAATCTATACCAAGGAACAACGTGCTGGAAGCTCTGGAACAAGAATATGCCCAACTGAATGGTGTTCTAAATTTACTTCTTTATTTTTAACCATCTCCTTTGCTGTGATGGTGAGGAGTTCAAAAGAAAGCAATGTAAAACAGAACTGGAGACTAAAATGACCTATGAGGAACCATGAGAAGACAAAGGTAAAGAAACAATTTTGAATTGGAAGACTGCAGATACTGTATGAGAAAGTAGTGTTTGATTCATAAGCAAGACAACAGGGAAGTTTTTAATTGTGAGAAATGAATATAAATTAATTCTCATTTCCATCCTCCCACTGTCTTTTTGTCTCTGAATTATTAAGATACAGATTGTTACAGAGGAGAGGGAGAAGGAAGGTAGAGGGTGGCATTATATGCACACTATAATAGGAAATATGTAAATAACATTTTGACATCTCTTGAATCATTGTCATAAGACTTCATACAGTGAAAAATGGGTGATTAGCTATCAGAGACTATGGGAGGCAGAAAAATAAGTGGAATAGGGGGTTGGAAAAGTATGGAGGGATTAAGCTAATATAGAAAGTAATGTCTGACTCTTTTCCCGATAGGCTCATATGCTGTCATAATTCATATAAAAGGTCTTTGATGAGGGGGCATGGTAACAAAGTAATATTGATAATGTGTGAAAGAGTATTAATAATAAATCAAATAATTGACTGTACTAACCTGTGAGGGTAATGTGCATATGTATAATACATATAACCATAAAACTGATAAGACTTTAATTATATTTTTAATGAAATATGGTCTTTGAATCAGTCCAAAGATGTACTCACTTGATATGTTCTTTTCTGTAGCTGCTGTAATGTTGAGTATATGCATATGACATATACATATATGTTTATATGACCACTTCTACAGCTTGCCATCAGTAGTGTTTCAGAATCTGTGCTCTTGCTTCAAAGTCATCAAAGTCTTTCATTCAGATTATTTGGGGTCACTGCGTCTCTAGTGCTGAGTTTGGAAACAGTCCCAACCGCCAGGCTCTGACCACCTCTGTTTCTCCTGATGTGAATTTGGTTATCACCCAAGGACAGCCCTTAAAGAAGTTCTCAGAGTTAGGTGTTTTGCAGATCCATAAACCTTACTGCTGAGGAGACTGGGAGTTGTGGAAGCCACGCCTCTTTGCAGAAGACAGCTTCTGATGTCATTTAGGTTCTCTCCAGAAGTTCATGTAGCTTCTGAGAGACAAGGCCACAGCAGGGGACAATTCCAGGTCCACAGCTGGTGCTAGTGACAGCCCAAACTGAAGAGGGTACCCAGCTGGGAATATGCAAGTGGTTGCAGGTTTGATTTTTGGACAGTCAAAAGAATAGCATGGTAGGCTCATGAACTGTACTTGTCTCTGTCAGATGCTACCTAAACAGCCTCCAAAAGAGACAATCCTCATTCTCCTGGGTACATGGAGGCTTGTCCCATAGAGACAGCTGCATCCGACCCACTCTAGAGGGCCTTTTGGCAGTCAGTGGATCTCTAGTCAAGCTGATCAACAGTAGCTGGGACAAGTAAAATAGACCAGCTAAATTCATCTTATATCATTCCATTAATTATGAAGCAAGTAATTACGCAATGACAAGTCTGTCTGTAAATATCTACACAGCACAATTGACTTTTAGTCAGGCTGATGCTTTGAGTTTGATAAAAGGCCAATTTGTGTTACAAAAACACCTCCTTTTTTTTTAATCTACTGAATTAGAGATCACACAGTCAGGTACCTCAGAAAGCTTTCATATTTGTTCTCCACCTGACCTGTTTTTCCTGCCCCAGGAAAAATGTCTTTATGAGAAGCTCTGTACAGGATAATTTGCACCACTGTTACCCTTCTGTAAAAGCAGAGGCAAGTATTTCACCAATCGATGTTGCCCATGTTCTTTACAGCTGTTGGTCACTATCTTTATTTTATATTTTCAAGAAATCACTGGTGAGTAAATATGTTTATTTTTTCCTGCTGATATTCACATGCATTTTATATAGGTGTATCTCAAAATCTAACTACAGCACTTTTTTTCTTAAATCTAATAACTGAAAAAGGTACATATGAAAATATGAAAATATTAATAAACTCCTTACAGTCCAATTTCAAATGTAAAATATTGGAAATGTATACTATTAAAAAAAAAAGAAAAACAGAGAACATATAAAAAATATGCAACACTAAATGACAAAATTTAGATCTACTTATATTTCATTATAAGCAGACTAGGGTAACATTTCAGCTGGTCTTGTATTGTCATGCAAGCTAATTAAAATTTGACTGCTCTGTCTCTTTTTTTTCTTTTTTCTTTTCTGCTTCAATACCAATGCAAACTGCCCAGGAAAATAAAAAAGAAAGTTGCTGTGATAGGTTGCTCTTAGCTGGAGATCGGGTGCCCACCGAAGACAATCTATCACTCCCTGTCTTCAGCTGGATAGGGGACAAAATATTTACTGAGGGATTTAAGAGTCAGTAAGGGCAGAGAAATAACTTCATTGGAAAAACAGACTCAACATGGAATAAAAAAAATATTACCCAATCAAAATAGAGTAGGATAAATAGAAATAAAATGAAATCTTAAAATACATCCGCATCTCTGCCTTCTTCACAGGCTCAACTTTATTCATGATTCACCTACCTCCTCCCTCCAAGTGGCATAGGGGGACGGGGAATGACGGTTGTGGTCACAACTTGTCTCTGCTGCCCCTTCCTTCTCATGGGGAGGCCTCCTCACATTCTTCCTCTGCCCCAGCTTGGAGCCCCATTCATGGGAGACTTTCCTTCACCAAGTTCTTCAAGACAAGTCCTTCCCACAGACCCTTCAGTTATTCACAAGCTGCCTCAGCATGGGTCATAAGTTATAAGAAGAAGGAAGTTCCTTTTATGATAGTGAACAAAAGAACCTGAGTCTACCATATCAATTTGTTTAGGGATGTTATTTTAAATTTCACTTTGGACATTCCCATTATGTTTATTTATTTCTGCATTTATGTTAACATGTTTATAGTAATTTATATATATACACACAAAAATATGGCACACAAATATACACACACACAAAAATATACAACCATTTAGATGTACAGATATACATTTCACAGAATCACAGAATTTTAGGGGTTGGAAGGGACCTTAAAAGATCATCTAGTCCAACCCCCATGCCAGAGCAGAGGAGGATCACCTGGATTAGGTTACCAAGAATGCTTCCAGGTGGGTTTTGAATGTCTCCAGAGGAGAATCCACAACCTCTCTGAGCAGTCTGTCCCAGTGTTCTGTGACCCTCACAGTGAAAAAAGTTTTTCTTTATGGAGCCTCCTATGCTCCAGCTTGCACCCGCCGCCCCTTGTCCTTTCATTGGCCATCACTGAGAAGAACCAATGTGTGCTTTCTCTTCAAGTGTTAGTATGAATGTTACAGTTTCATACTCAGACTTACAGAAATTCATTTCTATAGAAGTGAACATGACCAGTGGAGAAAACAAGATCCTATCTTCATGTTTACTTCCCCTTCACTTCTTTCAATGCCTAACTACAGACAAGGTGTTAATTATGAAATGTCAGCCATGCACAGAAATCCCAACATACGCATATTTTTTTTCCTGTGAACTCCAAATATGGTAAGAGTCAGCTAATTTTCAAAGGTCGTAAGGATTATTTTCACCTGTCAACTTCTAGAATTCTTCTACAGTATTTGTTGTTGAGATACTTGAAAATTTTCCTTTAAATCAGTTATAGAACCAGAGTGAGAGTTATCTGTGACTTCTTTGTATATGGTATATATTAACAACTTTACTGAACAACACAATGAGGATTTCAGTTGGGGTTTGTGTATCTTGGTCCTCACAATCCCTTTTTAGGTCTACAAGTGGCAAATTAATTTTTATTTAAAAATATATGTAAATCTATATATGGATATTTAATGTGTATGTATAGATAAAAGTCTGTATTACATGCACAGACAAGAAAGTTAAGAAAAAAATATCTAAGATAGTGGTACTTGAAACCTAGAAGATAATGCCTCTATTAAGTGATTTTTTCCCAAGCATGTTTATGTCCCACTTGAAAACAAAAGGTTACTTCCTGCATCATAAATCATGTATTTAGTAATCATTGGAGAAGCTTCTAAGTTCTCTATAATCGTATCACAGAGCTACTCTCCCAAATGAAATTTACTATTGCCTTAGATTAATTTTTTTATCAATCAATTAGAAGCACCTGGCATTATAATGATTAGTCACCTTAATATGCATAGGGATGAAATGTACTCCAAGCTCCAGACATCCATGAACTCCAGTACAACTACTGTAAATACCAGCTTAGAAGTGACAAATCTACTTCCTAGATAAAATACATGACTTTCAAGAATTTCCAAGTGTGCTTTGCTCTTACTTGCAAAATATATATTTAACAACTCAGAGAAAATATCATTGAAAATTATGTCCTCACTTCTACATAACTCAGTTTTCCTCTCAATTATCTCAACATTCCTTCTTTCTTAAATACTTACAATAACAAACCTCTCCTGAAGTAACAAATAATATTTAAGACAAAATTCCACAGTGTATGTTCTAATAGCCTTTCATGTTAACAGTTATGTTCTGTACAAATTATAGCAATATTGTGTTATTGAACACTTTAATAATTTAGAGGATATGTTATACTCCAAATTTAGGTTAGTATTAAGTGAGCAGTTCATCGATATCTGACAAGTTTAAACATGCACTTCCATCAGAAGGACAACAATGAATTTTCTAGTGTGCAGAGGAGGCAATTCCTTCTGTGATAGGTTAAAAGATAGTGTTTAAGAATATATCTTTTTAATATATGCTTATATGAAGAACATAAAAATGAAGGAGCTGAACCTTAAAAGGAGAATGATAATTGTTCATTTCCATCTGCAAAACTGCAGAGGGATGCTTTTTCATCTTTCCATGAGCTTATGGAAAAAGGAAGAAAGAGGATTAAGCCTGAACTCAACAACCAAACATACTCTCACTCTTACTACCTTCATCTTTACAGAATTTATCAGCATTTCTCAGCCTTAGCCAAGTGTTCTTGAATGGGAAAGGTAAGGGAAAAAAAAACAGCTATGCAAAGTATGAAGAGGAGTCAGCCTTGTAATCTGGCCAATAGGACCTGAACTTCAACATGCAAAGCAAAATGCCACAAAAGGGATGAGGTATGCACAGGTAAAACTGGCCAAAGACATATGTTATATGATATGACATCATGCTCCATATGTAATGGGGTTGGGCAGGACATGGCACAACTGAGGAATTAGCTGAGCATAACGTTCAGGTTGGAAGCAGTAAGCTTTTGTATATTATTGTTATGATAACTATTATTACCATTACTCTCTTCTGTCCTATTAAACTGCCTATATCTCAACCCATGAGTCTACCTTTTTATTTATTCTTTCCCCATGCTACAGAGGGGCATGAGAGGAGTGAGTGAATGGCTTTGTGGTTGTTTCAGCTGCTGGATGGATTAAACCACAATATTAATATACATTGAAGCACATCTATTCAATGAAAAGTCAGGATCTGAGGATTAATGAAAACATAGACCTACGGAGGGCCAAGGAGGGCAAAAGAAACAACCCCCTCCTTCCTTTAGGATCTTTGGATGTAAGTGAAGACATGGCACATCTTTCCAGGTTCCCTTTATATCAAGCAGATTTCAGAACAATATTTCCAAACCCAAGACAAATGTCTGGGAGTGACGCTGTGCCAGGCACTGGCCGTGTGACTCCTGCATGTGTGGGCAGGCAGCTTCCCTGAGTCCTCCCTGGGACCCCACAGCCCAAGGTGCCCTGTGTCCCATTTGTAAAGCTCTCTGTTAAAGTTTGTATCCTCTGTTGATACAAAATCTTCACCCAGCAATGAATTGGTGCTGCCTCAGTGACTCCATAGGCACAGACGGCTCTTCCTCACTTTTGAGAAAACATGGGAGTTCTTTCTGGTCTTTCAGAAGAAAGAATAATTGGAAAAATTCATCACTATTACTTACCTCTCCGTGGTGGGTTGACTCTGCCTGGAGGCCAGATGCCCACCAAAGCCATTCTATCACTCCTTTCCTGAGCTGGAAAGGGCAGAGAAAAAGCATAATGAAAGGCCAGCAGGTCAAAATAAGGACAGAGACAGAGATCACTCAGCCATTACTGTCATGGGCAAAAGACTTGACATGGAATAAAATGCTTCTAATTTATTACCCAATCAAAACAGAGTAGGATAATGAGAGATATAAAACCAAATTTTCAAACACTTCCCCTAACCCCTCCCTTCTTCCTAGGCTCAACTTTATTCATGATTCCTCTATCTCCTCCCTCCAGTGGCTCAGGGGGACAGGGAATGGCAGTTGGGGTCATTTCATCTCACATTGTCTCTGCCACTCCTTCCTCACACTCCACCCCTCCTAACATTGCTTACACTCCTCCACTGCTCTAACATGGGGTCCCTCTCGCAGGAGACAGTCCTACATGAACTTCAACATGAAACATTCCCATGGGGGCTTCAGCTCTTCACCAATTGCCCCAGCATGTGCCTCTTCCATGGGATGCAGAGTTTCAGGAACAGACAGCTCCAGCAGGGTGCCACATAGGACGACAAGTTTCCCCAGAAAACCTGCTCCAGCACAGGTCCTTCTGTCCACAGAGCCAAAGGTCCTGCCTGGTGTAACAGCCTTCTTCAGCTGACTCCACATGCTACATCATGGGGTCCTCCACGGGCTGCAGGTTAACTCTTTATTCCCCATCATCTTCCACGGGCTGCAGGGGGACAGCCTGCATCACCATGTTCTCAAGCTGCAGGGGAATTTTTCCTCTAGCGCCTGGAGCACCATCTCCACCTCCTTCTGCAATACCTTTGGTGTCTACAATGTTTCTTACATCTTCTCACTCCTTTCTTGGTGGCAAAAAGTTGCCCCTTGGGGTTATTCTTCCTTCTTAAATATGTTATGCCAGAGGTGCTACCACTGTCACTGGTTGGCTCAGCCTTGGAGAGCCACAGGTCCTGACTTAAGCCAGCTGGCACTAGTTCTGTCAAAGCTAGGGGAAGTTTCTAGCAGCTTCTTGCAGAAGCCACCCCTGCAGACCCCCCACTACTACAAAAACCTTGTTGCACAATGCCCAAGCATTGTCTCTCTTAGCATATTTTTTTCTCTTAAATTGAATTTATATCTTTATTTAGTCATACAGAAATCTGAAATAATTTTAGGAATTAATGAATAAAGAGGTAAATAAAATAACAAAAGAAGCTATATACTGTGAGGTTCACTGCCTCTTAAGAAGATTTATTTTTACCAAAAAGGCAACAGTAAACAAACCACAAATTCCAGTCAAGTTCTATTTATATCTTTGGCAGATATCTGTGTAGTTTGTTTTATTTTGCAGATAAGACAAAAGTTATCTTCATTAACTTCATGAAGCTTAATTCCTCACTGAAAAAGCCTAGGGGGAAATGTGTATTGAATAGGAATCTCATTTTCAAGCTATATTATTTTGATGACTCTAACTAACTAATGTTATAAAGTAAGTTACTGCATTTCCTAACATTTAAGGCATTGTATGCCTGTAAATATATCCGTGTATAAATATTTTGTGAAGAGTCACCACTTTTTGCCCTGGAACTGACCTGACAGCATAGTGCTTGCCTTCCCCTAACTCCTTGTCTTCACCACAGTCCCCAAGAGCAGGTAGACTACTGTTATAAAATTAAACAATTGATTATTTTTATTTTAGTTTAGGATATGATTTTGATTCTACAGAAACCATAATAGTTATGAGAATAAACAGCATGTTAGGACTTTTAGGAAAAAGACAGTGTGTGCCTTTATCACTACGGAAAATAACTATGGACTCTGAATTAAAACAATGGGTACTGGTTATGGACCTTGAGTTAAAACGGTAGGTATATGAAGAAAGTGGCTATTGTTACAGCGGAAGGTGAAATTAGCTTGCCCAAGGATGGGGTTCACTCGCAGGCACAGTGAGGAAGACTATTGATGACCACCAGAGGACCCCCACTCAACATAACTATGCATATGTGGAGATTTATATATTATAATGATTTCCAGGAAAGAGCATGAATATGCTAATCATTACCCTCCCCTCTTTGTATTTAAAACAATCAGCATAGTTAACCAATGATTTTTATAGAATAAGAATATATAGTGAAGCAATCAAAAGCAAATCATTGCAAATGTCAAGCTAAGAAGTGAGCATTTTTGTGCGATGATTTTCTGCTAAAAATTGTATGAATAAGTTGTGCTTTGTACTTGTGGGTGAACACGTCTTTGGTGGAGCTAACCCCTGTGTTCCCCAGCACTGGAATAAATGAAGTGCCTGCTTATCTGCTTTGTTTAAATAAGTTCTTTGCAATTATGACCACTGACACTACCATTGATGCCCACCAGCACCAGGCTGCCACTGCATGTGCACTGTGCTCATTTCTCCAACTTCACCCCTCAAAAGGCTAACTCCTCTGGAGACAGAAGTCAATAATGCCCTGTTTTTGAGAGAAATTCTAAGGGTATCATACCTATGCAGGTAACATTCTGAAACATGTTTAATAAGAGCTGCTATCTATAAAATTGTGTTTATATTAATGATATGTAAAATCTTTAACCTTATCTCTGGATAGAATCTCACCTTTACTTATTGGTGACTATGCTCAGTAATAATGTATTAACTAGTCTATTCTCATCTGCATCATTCTCCTTGCATTTTTCATATTAGCTTTCTTGCTAGAAAGATAAATATTCCTATTATTACAAGATTCAGTAAAAATGGGTCAGTCAGCTCTTCCAGAGCTTGCAAATTGGTCAGTCTTGGTGAAAAAAAATAAATTGGCTGATAGAGATCCAAAATACACACAGGTCAGTGATGTATGGGTTATTACTAGCAATGGCTTATATGCTACCAGTGGGCCAGAAATACATTGCTGATATATTCTGATTCTTCTTTGTCTTGCATCATACAAAAGATGCATTTGCTGAAAACTTTTGCTTATTTTACCAAGCACCCTAAGAGCACAAAACTGGTCATGCTGTCTGAGTTTATCAAGTTGAATCCCATTATTAAGGCAAATACATCACAATCTTATATAACAGTTTTTCCACACTGTTGCCCAGAATATTTGTAGATGTTTACTGTTCCTGTGTTTTCTTTTGACCTTCTCCATTTCTCTACTTCTTCTTCTTTCCTTCTTCCTTTATTTCTTTCTTTATTACAGTCCTTTCGTATTTTGAGGCAATTTTCTCCTTTTTGATGAGCTTTCTGGAAGATTCCTCCTGACTTTACAGCCTCCTCGCTTACTGTATCTCCTAGTTTCTACCTCAGTTGATGCTTATCTTCCCTCTCTAAGATAATCACCTGCCTAGTTTTCTGGTTTCAGTTTTTCCTGCAAACACCCACAAGGCTTTGGGGATTTCATGCCAAGGTTACAAAAGAAAGACTGAATTGCCAACATCTCCCTAAAAGAAATGCAAATAAAAACAAGGAGACACAAATATAAACTCAGCTGCTCACAAGTAAGATATTTGTCATATATGAGGGAAGAGATGTCAAATTGAACATAGTTACTTAAAATATATGTCCTGCATAGTTCTTTAATTTTAACATTTCAGAGATCCTATATTATTATTTGCAGCATTTTATGGCTGGACACTTAACCATATTATCTGCTCAATTTACTTCTTACGTAATTTTGCCCTGAATTAATTACTTAAAACTATAAATATCAAAACATTGATAAATATGGTCTAGGTGGTGTCATTAAAGAAATTTCTTATCTATCATTTCTCTCTTTTGTTGGGAGTAGGCAGGGAAAGAAGGTTTAGATTGCAAGTCTTTGATATTTTTTGCTAATGTAAAATGTCAGTCTCATGCTTCTGCCAGAGCATAAATTCTTTAGTCTATTAAAGACTACGAGTTGCATCTGTATAAAAATGACAAAATATATCACACTGAAATTGACAGAACAGCTATAATGCAAAGGAGATGTGGCTTAATTAGAGCTTCTTCCCTAGACTGAGCTTGCAAATGTAATTTTAATTATTTCTGTCTATTAAATCTACAATTACCTATTACTATTGCTATATATCACAGGAAGGCATTCCCATTTTTAACAGAAAATATTACTATTGCACTACACATTCCCTTATCATCAGAATTGCTGCCAACAAGTTAAATCAAAAAATTGTTATCTTGCATAACACTGTATCCATCTGTAAATCAGGAATGGTTAAGGTAACTAATATGGAAATACCCATTTAATAACTCCTAGAAGTGACAGGTCAGACTCCATTCCCCACCGAAACCTGTGTTGTTGTTCTTCCTTAAACCAACGGTCTGCCTATTCTTTTTTCAGGCTTATCTTTTCTCAGTTGTCATGTCGAGCCTGGTACCACTTCATTTTTTCTTCTGTTAATTTAGTGTGCCCATTTAAAAATCTATTTTCTTACTGTTTGTGTACTTCTACATCAAACTACAAATATTCTTATGTCATTAAACTTGATGTACACGATCAACATCAATGAATGCTATCATAGTAGATGATCAAACTGATTTCAAACAAATACAGATAATAAACAATTGAGAAAATTTAACTTCTGCTTGAAAATTTTCTGGCTGGCTTTGGGTCCACATAGAAAACAGTGCCTAAGTGTAATTTTGGACTTACATTTATACAGTCTCCTGGATGTCCCTGATTTTTTTCAGTTTGCACTTCTAAAACCAGGTAAAATTCAGACTGCTTGTAAACAGAAAACACCTGTAAAAGAACCACTTGATATAGTTGGCAAATTCTTCATGCATCTGCCTGTCTACACTGTCTCTTAATTTAATGGTAATTTATTTGGGACAGGAATCCACTTTCTGACCCAGGTCTAGAGACACTATGGTCTAACATTGTTGTTTCTAAGTAGTACAGAGAATAATACCGTAATAATAGTAATAATTTACCTTGCTAGCCCAACCTCAGAGACCATAAGTCTCATTATAAATTAATGTTCCAAGCTATATAGAACAGAGTATAAACTAGCAAACAATAAATTGTGCAGCATTATATGCTAAGATCTGTTCATGTAGGAGAAAGTAATTAGTAGTACGAGTCAGATAAAACTATTCAGAAGAAATGCATAAAAATACCAAGGAATCTTTCTGTCATCACTGCTTATGAAATATATGTCAGGAATGAAAATTCGTGATCACAAAAAGGAAGAAGGGAAGAGGGGTTATCATGGAGTTCCCTGCTCAGTGATATTTATTCAGAAAAGGAGGTAGCACAAGAATGACAAAAAAAATAAATAAGGGTGGAAAAGCATTATAAAAGCATACTGTCTGTGGTGTTGTGGGATCACATAACACCAGACTCACAACAGCACTGTTTATTATATGGCTCAGAGTATTTTTCAGAGACCGCACGGATGAATGCCTTTAAAAAACAGAGGATGATCATCATGTTCTTACCAAAATCTTGTCACCTTTACCTGCTACATTCTCCTGTATCATCCTGGCTTTATGCGTTCATGTTGAAGATTCCAGGGAAGAGAGGGAAACAATGCCATATATTTCCATGTGCGCCCACATGTATACAAGGCAATAAAGTCCCGTTAGGACTGCTGCTTTGTGAGATGGAGTCCTCCAGGAGACTACCTACCAGTCTTCTGTTCACTTCTTTAGCAAAGGGAAGGCAAAGAGACATTTGCCCTTCAAGTTGTATTCTTTGCTCAAATATTTCTGCTCACATGAAACAGATATAACACGGATCTCAGGTTCTTCATGAGTTCTGTTGAATACACAGACAGACAGTAGGCCATGTTAGAGTGGCTTAATCAAATGTCTTTATGAAGTCCAACTCCAGCTAAAGAAGGGGGCTTCATATAAATGTTTAGATTTAATTATTGTTAAATATTAAAACACAAGTATCAGCATGTTTCAGTCAAAGCAATTATGCTTTAGATTCTGTCATACTTTCTTCGTATGACAGAATAATGAAATAATGAAAGGAAAAACTTGTTTGTTGCATTGATAATGAATGTAAAGAAAATGGTTTGACAGATGGTATTCACATTTCATTGAGACTAACAGTCATTTAATAAAATACCTAATTTAAAGTTTTTGCAGGTAGAAAAAATATAGTCTTAGTAGCTAGATATTAACAATAAAGCTTGAGTAATAAGCAATCAGCAACTGTCTTGAATAAAAACTTAAGGAATGTTGCAAAGTGAATAAATCGAGATCAGTAAGACTTTTGTTGATACATATTTTGTAACAATATTTGCATTGAACTAACACACATAGATTCCTTTTTTTTTTTTTTAAACAATTAGATTACCTTGCAACATGCCTGACAGTACAATCATAGAATCATAGAATCATAGAATGGCAAGGGTTGGAAGGGACCCCAAGGATCATAGAGCTCCAAACCTCCTGCCACAGGCAGGGCCACCAACCTCAGGCCTGGAGCTACACAAGGTTGCCCAGGGCCCCATCCAACCTGGCCTTGAACACTTCCAGGGATGGGGCATCCACCACCTCTCTGGGCAGCCTGTTCCAGGACCTCACCACTCTTTCCGTAAAAAACTTCCCCCTAATATCCAATCTAAACCTTCCCTCCTTTAGCTTTAAACCATTCCCCCTTGTCCTGCCATTATCTGCCCTTTTAAAAAGTTGATTCCCCTCCTGTTTGTATGCTCCCTTCAGGTACTGGAAGGCTGCAATGAGGTCCCCCTGCAGCCTTCTCTTCTCCAGGCTGAACAAGCCCAGCTCCCTCAACCTCTCTTTGTAGGCCAGGTGCTCCAGCCCTCATCTTTGTGGCCCTCCTCTGCACCCTCTCCAACAGTTCTACATCTTTCTTGTATTGGGGGCACCAGATCTGGACACAGTACTCCAGGTTGGGCCTCACGAGGGCAGAGTAGAGAGGGACAATCACCTCCCTGTCCCTGCTGGCCACCCCTCTTCTGATGGAGCCCAGGATACCATTGGCCTTGCGAGCTGCAAGAGCACACTGCGGGCTCATGTTAAGTTTCTCATCCACTATGACATCCCGGTCCTTCTCAGCAGGGCTACTCTCAAGAAGCTCTTCTCCCAGTCTGTATCTATGTCTGAGATTCTTCCAGCCCAAGTGCAACACCGTACACTTGGCTGTGTTGAACCTCATTAGGTTCACCTGGGCCCATTTTTCCAGCCTGTCAAGATCCCAAAATCAATTTAAATCAATTCCAAATTTCAAACAAAGACAGGAGAAGCAGAGCCAAAAATAGGACATAATGCAATTCACAAAGTTTTCGACTACTGAAAGAATAATAAATAACAGTTCTGGTAAGTGTGGAATAATTGCTGGAGGTGACTTAGAAACTAAACTTATGTTCATGCTTTAAGTAAAACATCAGCAATGAAGAAATTTCCAGGGTGAAGTGCAGCTGATACACCAAGAGTCCATTCCATAAGAGTTCCCTATGCAATCTTAGAGGTTGGCAACATCAGGGGCCCTGGTGTGCTAACCCTAAAAGAACAGAACACAGAGGAGAGAGTAGAGTGGAGACACCATGGACAGGGTCCATGATATATGGGAACCTAATATAAAATGGTACCAGAATCCCCATTGATTCTGCTCTGAATGAGAACTGAACCACAAATGAGCCAGCATGTCTTCTGGGTGAACTTTTGTCGCAGTTCTGCATAGCTGGGTACTGGCAGAGAATGGGGGGCTGCAAAGATGGCTGCTGTAAGAAGCAGCTAGAAGCTTTCTGCAGATCCCAGAAAGTAAACATTGTCCAATTCAAGGCCAGAGTTGCTACTGACCAAGGCCGAGCCAATCAGCGATGGTCACAGTACCTCTGGGAATCACATTTAGGAGAAAAAAACACGCAAGCAGCTGCATTTTGCCAACGGAGAAGGGAGTGAGAAGATGTAAGGAGCTGAGCAGACACCAAGGCCTGGGAGAGGGGAGAGGAGGCATCCCAGGTGCCAGAGCAGCCTCTGGAGAAACCCATGGTGGAGCGGGTGTCCCCCTGCAGCCCATGGAAAAGGCTGAGACCCCACTTGCAGTCCATGGAGAGACCCCACCCTGGAGCAGGTGGAGACAAACAGGAGATGCTGTGACCCACATCGGACCAAGCCTCTTCGAGCACTTGCAGCCCAGAGAGAGAGAGAGAGGGAGAGAGAGAGAGACCCAGAGATGAGCAAAGGAGAGATTCGTGCCAGAGCACGTTTGCTGGGGAGGGAGGGGCTGGTGACCCCATGGAGGACTAGGGTTGAGAGACATAGTGATTTCTTATTGCCCGCCATAGCAGTGACCAACACGGCAGTAGCTGGTGAAGAGCTAAAGCCCCACTGGAAAGCATTCACATTGGAGAAGTTCGTGAAGGACTGTCTCCCGTGGGTGGGACTCCATGGTGCAACAGGGGAAGGGTGTGTGGAACGAATGCCCCCCACACTGGCCAAGAAGGAAACCAACTAGTGAGGAACTGACAGAAGCCCCATTTTCGCAGTCCCTGCCCCTCCCTGTGTCACAATGAGGGGGGAAGAAGGGAATGGAATCATGACTAAAGGGAAGTCTGCTAAGAAGGGAGGGGTATCGGGAAGGTGCTTTAAGATCTGGTCGCACTTCTCATTACCTGACTGGTTTCACTCTGTGTGTGGTGTAGTGTAATAAATGAGAGAGTTTTCTTCACTCTGTGTTGAGTCTGTTTTGCCCATGACATTGATTACAAGATGATCTCTCCCTATCCTTCTCTTGAATCCTTAGCCTCTCAATAATTATTTTCTCCCCTGTCCAACTGAAAAGGGGAAAGATTGGCTGACTTTGGTGGGCATCTGACCTCCAGCCAGGCCTAAACCACCACAACTTTCTTCACTATAATATCATTGCAATACAAAAATACAACTCCATTCCAAAAGCTACCTGCCTCCAAGGAGTGACCACTTCTCACTGAACATGCGCTCTGAAATTTTTTGAGCCTATACCTTTAAATACAAAATGAAGAAAATTTACACTAATCACAAAGAAGATATGTATGAGTAGAGTCGCTCAAGCTCTACCTGATAGGAGAAAATGGTATAAAAATAGCCCAAGATAAAAGTCATGTTAAGGAAGATTCCATCGCAACAATTCAAGAAGATACCATCATGAACCATTGCTGACTTCTGGGACCAGTCAATGGACTGAACCTCTCTTCCTCTGCAATAAGGATGCCTTTGGAGAGCGTCTAGCTACCTTTGGAAACTTGGAAACCTCTATGAAGTGTTATTCGTGTTACTCGAGTAGTTTTATGTTGTTCTGTTTGAGGTTTGTGTTGTCTTAAGTTGCTAAATTATTTACACCTGCTCATATATCATCACAGGCAATCAAATGAACCTTCAATCTATTGCCTCAATAAACAGCACCATTCACTAATTTAGCTGTGATAGTTCCTACTGAACACAACCAACCACTTCAGTATGGCCATGCTAGGTCATTGAACATGACTAGGCTGAAAGGTCCTTTGCATCGTTTGTGCATCTGTAACTGTGGTAGTTCATGGCAACCAGAATTACAGTGCTGAATTGGAAATCACTCCAAATAAGAGCCCAGCTGTCCCCAACAGCAAGATGGAACTTAAAGTTTATTTTTTTTTTCTCCTTTACTTGTTTAATGTGACAGTATGTAACTTTCAAGGGTTAAATTAGTAGATTTTTCAAAGATTAACAGTATTCAGTATTAACAATGGAAATAATAATAGAAATTTTCATTACGAGAGTTTATACTTTACAGCCTTTAGTATTTTTTAAGCCAGTCAGAGAGATGACATCATGCATGTTAAGTGTCAATTTCCAGTACACACAGTCTTCAATTCTTTTTCCTAATTAAAGTACATTTTATCATGGAATGCATTTCCAAATCCTAAATTATAAGACAATAATTTAGGCACTATACCACCCAGTTCAACAATATTATACTGCTTTCAATGGTGCCTCTCAATCTTCCTATCAAAATTATTCCATTACGAACAAAATATGTAATTCAAATACAAAGTAACCACTCTAATCAACCTTTTTTCTTATTGTCTAACTCTCAATATCAACCAATATTAAAGAAAAAAAAAGGAAAAAAAAGTTCCGACAATGGAATTGATGATTTTTTACCAATACAAGTTATACAGATTTATCCTAAGTGCTTATAGAGTGGAACTTCCCTCAGACTGAGGAGGGAATTGAATCCAGTCCTCCCTCATTTTGTGAGAGTATCTTAATGCAATTATTAAAAAGCACCCTCTTCCAGATCCTTGCAATTCCAGATTTTTATCCATATTTTCAAGAGAAAGTTATTATTAAAGAATAGTTTTTATTCAAATAGAATAAAACCACCGGTTTCTAATTGTTAGTACTTTTTTTGAAAATTCACCTAGTTAAATCAGAAACTGGAAATAAATCATATAGGATGCAAAAAGGGTATCATTCTGGTAAGACTTTGTCATGATAATTCATAAATGCCATGGTGAAACTACGTCTTTCTGCAGCCAAAAGCATCGAGGAAGCATATTTAGGTTTGGGTTTGGGTTCTTTTCAGAGAGGCGTGAATGCTTTGAGGACACCTGCATGTAGACCAGTTATAAAAAAAGATGGTAAAAAGCACTGCAAAAATCCTTAAAATAACAGATCTCAACAGGACATTCCCCTGGACTGGGCAGACTCTTGCTCTTGCTATTTCATAATTTCATTTTGTGTAACTCTGTGTTATGTCATGTTATATTATTATAGCCTTGTAAATTACATCCAGAATATGTGAACACATTCTCCACTGTAACAAGGGCACATCAGGAGCTCAAGGCACCCAGCTCCTACCAACCAGATGTTGGCAGTTCTTGAACCCCACCACAGCCAGCACTGGGGAAGCTACTATTGCCTCCTGGAGACCAACAGCAGGTGGGTAATAATGCGCAGCTCCTCTGGCCAAAACTTTCCTGACGTAGCTGTTGCTTCCCAATGTACGGTATGGACCACAACTCTCCAGCCTGCACCAAGCAACATCAACAGCAGCAGCCTCCACCACGGTCATATACTGTTACAGGCCATTGCTTCTGCAATGACTTTTGTCTAGAAATAGCCCACATGCTTGTGCTGAGATGTGCTCCAGAGTTAGAGCAGTAGTGTATCCATGATGTGCAAGTTTCAGCAATAGCACTCTGGGTCTCTGCTACCATGCCGTGCAGATCCATCAGCCAAAGGCAGGTGAGCAACTTACTGGCTGCTGTCATAATGTGGACTGTGGGACATCCTTGGGGCCAGGAATGGTCATGCTGGAAGCAGCTGATGAGTGGGCACAGGAATTTTGACCTGAAGATTGCTCCTGAGCACAGTCGAACAACAGGGTAGCTACTAGACTAATAATACACTCTTAAAGGTGAATATACATACTTTGCATTCATATTTACCTTAAAAAGAAAGGCTTTACATCAAATGAGGCTTTTAAAAAGTCTCTTTTAAAAACACAACTATTATTCCAAATCTTTGTCATAAATGTTAAAAATACTGCAAAACAGGAGCAGTAAACATATCCCATTTTTAAAGGAGACTGAGTAGACTGAACAGTTAATTTTTCAATTCTTACAAAGAATGTATAAAAGCTTTACTAAAACTTAAAAATTCTAATATAATACACATGCTTTTTAAATCTTCACCTTTTCCCAGTGGTATTTTGGAGAATGTTTAATACAGAAGATAGGTAGGGGTTATATACACATAAAGTATCAAATATTAGCCATCATCTTATTATTTTCACTTGGTAGTATTATTTTCAGATCCCCTAAATTCTGTGCGGAAAGCAAAAAATATCATAAATTGCATAAACTGTTGATCCATGTTATTTCAGACTTTTTACTGTTACCACTTTGTAATGTGGTACCCCTCAGGAGAAAACTGATCAATGTAATGAAAAAGACTGTTTAGTCAACCACATCATATTATTAAATTGCATGAAAATTCAGTAAACACAATTTATTCTTTTTCAGGATTTTCAAAATCCAGACTCATTGCAAGACAAACTAAGTGTACAAGTTGTGCTCTGCACACCAAACTTTTTCACTTGGGGGCAGTTGGGATGGAGAAAGAGGGCAGAAAAAGTTACTGATACTCTAAACCTGAGAAGCATATAAAAGTTCAAGAAGGAAGCCATATTATACTGAAATACCAAGTTGGTAGTTAGAAGTTCATAAATTCTAAATGCTAAATCTGGATTTCTGTGAAGGTCTAAATAGAATTCAGATGCAGAAGTTTACAGATGAAAACATAATAGTATTTCTAAAAGCATGGACATCTGAGTTTCACTGAATGATAATAATAGTGAAAATGTCCACTCTGGATCCTTCTGTGCGTTTAAATCTACAGCTATTACCCAGAGACTGTAAGCACTAGTAGAAGATAATGAAAAGCAGCAGGAGACGGGGGTGGGACAGACATAGAGGACAGACGGGGACTGAAAACAATACCAAAACAAAACAAAATAAACTCAAAAACAAGCAGAACTTAAAACAGAGAAGCAAAATAGCAGTGCCATTAAACTTGGTGACTAAACCCTGATCAGAGCATCACAGCACTTGCATTCATAAAGCTCCTTCCACTGTTGTACAAAATTGTATCTTAGAGACACAGGGCTTGCTATTATTTACAAATACCGCACATTAGTAGCTGATATCCTGCAGTCAGTTTTTATTCCAAATGACATAAAATTAAAAAAGCCTAGATGTGATTTTACGCTATTAGCAAATAGAGAATCTTGGGATGCTCTCACACTGCTTTGTGAGCATGTACATTTTCACATGTGATTGAAACATTATTAGTGGCAAAAATTGTTCTTTTCCACTATCAAGGGATTTTGTTCTCCCACATTGCTGCTGGTCAGAAGAAGAATAAATTTCGTGGTCTGTCAGAGCTAATATAGCAAACTTCACAGATATACAATGAGAACATTGTATCCTGTACACAGCTATACAATGAGAACATTGTATCCCTATCCTGTGCACCAGCACTGCTCAAAAACCAGGGGACCGTCTGAGATATCTTTATGTTACTATTCCTCTGAATAATTATGAACTTGCTTACCTAGTTTTATGTGTGTAAAGCTTTGCATCCCTTCTGATCCCTTCCATCTGTGTTCCCCGTTTCCCTGCCTTATCTTCTACTTCAGTCATAGGTGATTACAGGACATGGGTTACAGAGGTCTGGAGATGGTATTAGGCTGTGTCAAGTGGAGATCTGAGGGTATCTCTAGCAGGAAAAAAAAGCCTCCTGAGACTCAGCTATAAACCTTTTACTGGGGAAGCTACATTACAAACCTTCAGAGGAATAGGAAGTTAAATAGTTCAATTATATTATTAGAACAGTACATTTTAAAGCCTGCTCACAGACATCCAGAGATGGCTTTGCACAGATATAAGGCAGAGGAGAAAACACACAGTCATTAAAACTAGAACTCTCTTTGCTCACATTAAAAGAACTCCAGGACTAGGTGGAATTATTTCATTTGCAGCTGCCTATTCCACCTTAAATTTAGTGAAATGAAATTAACAGTTGAATTAATAACATGTTCTTTAAGATTTCCTTATTACATTCACAGTGTTCCAGATGTGGTCCTGATTATTTCATGAATGTCAAATATGGAATGTACAGGAGCATGCGCCATGTTAAACACAACAGCCAGCAGGGAAACTGGCACAGAAAAAGATAGTTTGAAACAGAATAAACTGCTATTTCTGATTTTTAGACATTAGATCTCCTAACAAGAGACAAGTAAAACCCACAGATTTTTTGGTTACTAACTTCTAAATGTAGATAGAGGCCACTATTAGGGTATATCTTAAAAAATGAATCCATGCAATTCAGCGGTGTTATTTTATGACAAAGAAAAGATAACAAATAATATAAATACCATATTAGTATGGCCATAAGTAATTTGGATCACCAAGCCTAGAGAAATAATTGGCAGCCCCAAAGTAATTTATTTTTCTACTTAGGAAATATTGTATAATTATTCTTTAATGTTCAAAACAAAGATACGTTAAATTCTTTGTTAACATTCGGAATTATCCTACAAAATAACAGTTATACTCTTCATTTGTAATATGGTTTAATGGTGGTTTGAACGTACCTATTTAACATGATGTCATCATGAAAAGATTGAGATTGTTAACTTTGGGAAGGATGGAGGGAGGTGGGGGGCAGGGTGAAGAGAGTGGGGGTGTGGTTGTGTTTTGTAACTGTGGACAGTTTGTTACTTAGGTACTGAATTTTCCCAAGCAGGTATTGCTTCTGATTAACTGATTTCTAAAACTGGATTTTTTCCTTGAAAGGCATAATTTCACAGCTGTATTTTCAAAGAGGTGTCAGAAACTCTCAGAAAGTAAGGATGTGATAGATTATGCATGTAAGAGAGTAGTTCCATCATCCCGCATATTTATATTAATGAATTAGTTGTGTCTCATAGCAGTTTCACCTGCAACAATACAGAAAGCAGTTAATTAAATCACATCTTTATGTGAGCTGTGTTATGATTACAATATTTCGTCTGGTTGTGCCATTTGTGCTTGTCAAGTGTGGACAGCAATTGCCTTAAATTTTAAAAATGGCAGAAATGGTAGTGTAAGTCTGGGGTATGATTCTGATCTCAGGTACAAATGATAATAAACATCAGAACTAAAATCACCTGATCATTGTGCCTCAGAGTTCACCCAGAACAAACTCATTAAGATCAGAATTCCATCGAGCTCTGGGGACAGGGGCAGTTGTTCTTAACTTCGGAAACAGGAAACCACTGAAAAAATTTGCTTCACATACTGCTTTATTTTTATTTATTTATATTTTATTTTAAATTTTGGGTTTGATTTTTTAAATCACCATCTCCTCACTTAAATCATCCAGAGCTGAGCATTTTCCAAGTGAGAACTCAAAGTATTTGCAGATCATGCTGTTTACAAAGGCAAAAAAAATGTCCACTGCTGTATCGTGTACTGGCACCAGTAACCAAATAAGCATAGTTGTTAAAATTGTAAACATTATGCTGACAGCTGGCTGACAGCAGCTACTGATAATTTAGCGCATACTGTTGCTGCTAGATGCCCAAAGCAAGGAAACAGGTTTCATCGAACATGATAATACATGAATGTAAAAAACAGTAAAGACTAACAAGCATTGTGAAGTGCATAGTAAATCCCCGCAGGCCACATCTTGTGACTGAATTGCTGTAAGAGGAATGCAGAAAACATAAATAAGCCGAAGGCATTGCTACTGCAGATGTGCAGGCAGCTCTCTGCAGCAAGTGGAACCAGGGCACTTCATGCCGGCTGCAGGCGCTGCTGCTCAGCGTGCACACTGACTGCCAGTGCCTGCTGAGCAGCTCCACGCATGCTGCATGGATATTAATTTTTTTGCTCAAAAAGGAAGCAAGTATTGTGAAATACCAACTCACCAAAGCAAAAGCAGTGTGTGTTGTTGGACGCCTTCCCCCAACAGCACTGCACAACCCAACTTTTTGGCTGAGGTGTTTGGCACCATGTTAATCCCTTCTCATTGAGTTTCCAGTCATGTTGAAATGAATGCTCCTTCTTGTATGTACAGTCTACTATCATGATCCTTTCAGTCTAGTCACGGCACTTGGCATCACATATGAATACCGTGGATAGACGTATACTGTTGCTAAAATGCATTTCTGCCCTCAGACTGCTCAGAAAGCTGACAGTGCAGAAGAGGGCATTAATAGGATCAAGGGAGTTTTGCACTGATTTCTGAAGTACAGCATACATCAGTCTGAAGCTGAGAACAGGTTCTTAATATGATATATTTAATAAGATTGTATAATGGCCTACAAACATCAGCAATGCTTACAGACATATAAGTGAGCACTAGACGCAGGCAGAGGGTCTAACAGTGCTGTGGTAATTAACACCATGCCAGACAGCAAAGGTTCAAAGAAAATCTGAGAAGCTGACTGATACTTGACATTGGAGTCACTGGCCTTCACTATCAACATCCCCATCTTAGTGTCTACACCTGGACTTGCAAAGCCTATATAATTTTATGCATGAATGCTGCCTACAGAAGGTGGTAAACTGTTTTCCTTCTCATTAGCTCAGCCTGATTTTTCAGGGTCTGTGAGCATTTAATATGGCACTCTTATGCTGCTACATAAATTTGAAGACTTCTTTGGTCTGTCCCAAGACTCCTTTTTTTGGGGACATGCGAACAATATTTCTGGGGGAGCTAACCAACAGCAGTGTTATAAATACTAGTTTAGTCTCCTGCTTTAATTTAAGGACTAAAGAGTTGGTTACGATGAAATAAATGTGTTTTTTCTCCATTTGTCAGCTTTGTAGCTGACTCCTTCCCCAAGTGCAGACCTGATCCTTCATGCTGTAGCTGCATGACCACGACAAAACAGAGCAGTAAATCTCTAAACCCTCTACTTGTAGAGGAAGAATGAGGGAGGAAATTCCTCTGAATTATTCTACTGGCTTGAGTTCAACCGTCAAGACCAAACTGGGAAGGTGTTCATTTTACCGAGAGTGAGGGAAATTAAAGCAGAAAACTGCTAAAACCAAGAAGAAAATTATATATATTATCTGCAAATCTGATTTGAAGGGTTGTACATCAGTATACACAGACGCACTGGCTGAAGAGAAATCACATAAGGATTCAGTCACTGAAAGTCCAAGTAGTACACAATGTCAAAAAAGGTTACCTGAATATATTAATGGCCCAGCCTCTCTCAGTCACTGTTTGACAACTTTTTTTTTATATACAGCATTTTGTAGCACTTCGCAATTTTGTTCTTTCCTTCTTCTTTTAACTCAGTGTTTAATGAGTAGATGTGTCATAAAAATTGATTTATATTTCTGAAAACATTGGAGCATCTGCCACTTTACATCCACTGCAGTACTGATCATACTCATGGAAGTTTTCCCAGGTACACACGTAACAGAGAGAACTGGAATTAGTGCAAATTGGTGAAATTCTACTGAAGTTGTTGAGACAGAACTGACTCAAGACCAGCCAGGGGGATGGTCCACTGGCCCTCTGGTAATGTCTTGTAATAACTGCATAATTATAGCATTACTTATGCAGGATATAATCCTGTCTCCTGACAGCACCAAACAGAAAATATAGGGCTTACAAAAGGGTTTTCAGCCTGTTTGCAGGTTCCAAAGGTCAGAAATTACTAGATTCTGATATACACACAGTCGCAAAAGCTATCAGTAAGCTGTATTTTCTCTTCATCTGCACAGTGCTTTATGAATTCCAACATTACAGAAAATTATGCTAACACTACACACACACACATACACTTTAACATTTTAAACATAAGAAGTCTTGGTACTAATATAGATATTACAATTGCTTATTTCAGTGACGTGTTTTAGATGCCAGGCTTAAGCGCATCTGATCTTCTCATTCTCATTCTACCAGTTCTGAGGGCATACCCCAACTATGGGGAATAACTTACCTTAGACACCTTATTCTAGCATGGATTTTGTATTTTCAGGTAACTAGAATCTGCAAACATATGTGGTTTTTTAAGCAAACGGTAATCTTGCTTCTTACCAAATTTGAAAGGATACTTTTACAAATGCATAGATCTGATTTCAGGTACTACCAGAGCTAGACTTATTATTCATTTTGCATGAACAATAAAACCATAAATAATGCAATACAAGAGATTTGATCAGAATAGCTTTAAATAATGTGAAATGACAAGAATATGTGTCTCATTGCATCCATTATCATGACAAGGTTAAACAGTGTATCACCTTGGTTAAAATCAGTGATTTACTCTTTCATTTCAACCTTGGAGCAGAGGATATTTTCTAGAAAATTTTTAAAGCTATTGTTTCTGAAAGACAAAAAAAAATTTTACCTTTCTTCAGCGCTGACATATAGCATTCAACCAATTATTACCAGTTTTATAGTGGAGTAATGTACAAGTTCCCAGGTCATCAGCAGCAACCACACTTTCTGAGAATATTACCAAGGACAGTAAACTGTAGGGCACCTACTTATAAGCTGCTACTTAAAATTAAGTACAATAAAAATTATTCATATCTAGAATTTTGTATTATATATCTCTCTATTTTTTTTTACTCTAGAGACCACATTTTCCTTGTATCTTTGTGAATAAATACATACATATGTATGTGTGTTTATACAAATATATAGGCACACACACACTTGACACCTGATTTTAAGAGAAAACTCATCCTTTTTTCTCCAGTGCATTGTTCTTTGCAATACTTGGCTATAAATTCTTTTTTATCTCAAGCATATTAGATGTTGCTAATATTTTCCAACCCAAAAGAAATCTGTAAAATGGTCTTCTAGCTTTGCATTTTGCATTTAACTTCTTTTATACTGCCAGAGCAATTATTGCAGCTCTGCATTAATCAGCAATGTTCCAGGTGAAAAAACTCACATTTCACTGAAGACTTCTGGTGACATGACAACATGCAAGGCAGCCATTTCATCAGAGAACATCTCTACAATCCATCCACTCAAGCTGTCAATTAAAACATTGTTTTACTGCATAACTGACACAAAATTCATAGCAAAAGAGCTATCCGACTTCAGAATCATTGTATAAAAAAATTAGCAGGTGACACTTTAACAAAAGAAACATTCTAGTACCTGTATATTATCATCTTCAATATCAAATTGCATAATACTGCCTACCAAGGTATGGATAAGTTCTTGGTCACAATAATAAAAACCGAAGAGCGTCTGACTGGTTAGTTAAAATGCAATTTTAGTGCTTGATAAATGTAATTGTGCTTAAATAGAGTTTGAAAACCTACATTCAATACCTGACTTCTGCACCAGAAACAACCATGCTGGAAAATTGTTAGACTGATTCTGTCCTAAATTATACAAACCTCTTGTGTGACTTCTCCCTGGATGAGGAATGCTTTGATAAGCTGAGCAATGGTTTTGCCCTTGGTTTAACACTGGGTGTATAGTGTGGCCAACAGTTTGCAGTTTTGTTCCTCACCAGGCACCTTGTCATGAATGCCAATAATTTTGTCCTGTCAGATCTGTCTTCCCCACAAAATCTCAGAAAAACATTGGCCAGGAATATGGATCTAGTCAGGTATCTCTCATTTTTAACTGCTCTCTGTTGTACAAATACAGAGCGAGTATTATTGCCTCCACCTCCCACCCCCTCAAAAAAAAAAGAAATCAAATATGAATTATGTAATTACACAGTAAACCACAAAAATAAAGCCTACATTTTAAAATATCAGTTAAAATTTACTTTATCTCCCATATCTGTAAAAATTTACTTTATCTCCCATATCTGTACAATTGTCAGCTAAATAGCAAAAATGTCTGGGGGGTGTCTCTTAAAAATTGTAAAAACTTTCTAAACCTAAAATTAAGGTAATAACACAGAGATATTTTTCATTTTCTTTCTACTTTTTCCAAGTAGATGTAACCCTGTATCACAGAAACAAGCTGTAAATGGTCATGTTGTAGAAAGTCTTTGTGTGGTAGTCCTTTGGCAAAAAATAAAAGTAAAAATTATAGTCTATATATTACCAGTAAACCCATTTCCCTTGAGACATATATCCCTATGATGTACAAAAAACCCCAAGCTCATAGAAGCATGTATTCCATTTTTAATCTGTCCATGTTAATATTTTTTAAATCTTATTATGATTACAAAGATGACCAATTTAATACTTCCCTACATTCTTTGTGTACTAAATAAAGTTAAATGTTAAAGATGTTAAAGAGTCCTTAACAGGTTTTTATGAATTTTTGCTACATTTTAGCTTGTTAATAAGATTTAGTCAACATAATTTAAGCTCATTAATGGCTAATGATGAAGATATTAATACATGTAGAAAATCAAATTGGTGTACCTACCCTGAATTGAGAGTATGATGCAAAAATATACTTAAAAATTTTGCCCTTAAGGAAGAAAAAATCCGAACTGGTTAGCAGAAAAAAACATTCCCTTATCCCACAAAGATTCTTGTCTAAATAATGATAAGGAACATTCAGATTCATCACTTACTCTGGGTCCTATTCTAAAGGATTTACTCCAAGAGATAAACATACAACAGCCACAGAAGGGTGAAGAAATTAGAAAATTCCTTTTGCTACAAGACAATAATTTTATTATGCAAGATGGAATTTACATGTGTGTAATAGTAGGATTTATAATACTAAACTAAATACATGTAAACAAAGAAGTCTTTTGGGATACAAAGTGAGAAGCAAAGCCAGTGATCCAAACTAAATATCAAAAAGGAGAAAAGGGTTTCTGGAACATAATCCAGTGGTGATTTCTAATAAGCCCAAATGACTGTAAAAGGCGCCTTTAAAATGCATGAACATCTGGACATAGCTAATTGAAAACAATGTTTCATAAACAAGAAATAAAAGTTTTCCTTCTGTGTCTCATATGTCTTTACTAGAGAGAAATCCATTTTCTTGACAAAGTACATTGATGTAATTGATAAAAGGTTTAGCTGGCATATTTCTCCATATGTGTAACTTGGAACTGATGCAGTTTCACTATAATAAAACAATAAAAGCTACATTTGCCAGGATTGTATCGGGCTGGCACATTCTAGGGCACTCTGAAGAGGTCTTCTGCTCAATCTCTGTATATTTTTGAGCCAAAAATTCTCACAGAAATATAGACTGCTTCTTCTGAGCTATGACAGCAGGCAGAGTGCCCAATATCCAGCAAAGAATTGAGGAGTATCCTAATCTCACTTCAGAGGCATGAAAACCTATGGGTAGGGATAGAAATCATCCTATAGTGAATTTCTTACATCATTTAGAAAAATATTCAAGCTACATCATGAACTGTAACACTACAATTGCTGCAGAGAGATTCAAAGTCTGCTACACACACTATGATCATACAACGAGAGCAGCGCTCCTTATTCAGCTGCAGAACTTCACGCATGCAGCAGCCAGTTCTCAGTCAACCTCATTGCCTCATTGCCAGAAGTAACTACTGGACCATTCCCACTTTCAGCATGTATCGCCACTATGCCCTTACTAACCCATACACTCAATTATGCAACATCATTGTGATGACCATTAGCAAAGGCTGGAAAACAAGTAAAGACAAACCTGAATAGTGCAACAGATGGAGACAATTCTGTGAGGGGTCACTATCACTTGTGTATTCCATGACTGAATTCTGTAGAGACCCTACAAAAATATCAGTCAGTCTACTGATGATGTCAGACTAATAATTAAAGAAAAAGTACTGAAAACCCCCAGTCCTGTATCACTAATTTCATTGAAAATGTTTCCCAGCATCTCCTCCCTTTTTTGCATTCTTCAGATTCTCACATCAACTTCTCAATATCTGCTTCAGTTGTTGCTCCCCAGAATAGGAATTCTCACATTCAATAAAGCTGAGCACCACACACCAGCAGACCTCAGTCCTGGGAAGAGAAATTTTCAGTAAATCCATAATGTGAATAGTAAGAACTCTCTACTGAAACTTCTCTATGTGTCTCATCTCTCAGCTTTATCTGTTTCAGACTCATTTAAAAAGAATAGCTCAACATTTCTGCTTCCTTCCTGCAACCTATTGCCTTGTTACCCACTCTTCACTCTGCAGAGTGTGCAAAAGGATTTGCCTATTTTTTGATGAATACAACAGGGCATTCATCTGATTTAGCATACTGCATTACACTGCACCCTAGAAAACCTTTCCGCTAGTCTGCTTTAAAAAAAAAAAGTTAAAAATAGCTTCATATAATCCTAAGTAGTTTGAGTTGGAAGGGACCTCAAAGATCATCTAGCTCCAACACTCCCTTGGACCAGGTTGTCCAAAGTCACATTCAACCTGGCCTTGAACACTGCCAAGGAGGGTTCCTTGGCACAGCTTCTCTGGGCAATCTTTTCCAGTGCCTTATAAAAAAATTATTCCTAATATTTAATCTAAATCTTCCCTCCTTCAGCTTAAAGCCATTACCCTTGTCCTATCACTCCATGCCCTTGTAAACATCTTCTTTGACTTCCTTGAGATTCCCTCGAGGTACTGGAAAGCTGCAACACAGTATACCTGGAGCCTTCCCCAGGCTCAATAATCCCAACTCTCTCAGCTTGTCTTCGTAGGAGAAGTGCTCCAGCTCTCTGATCTTCTTTATGGTTCTCCTCTGGACTCATTCCAACAGCTCCATATCTTTCTTGTACTGGGGCCCCCAGAGCTGGTTGCAGTACTCCAAGTGAGGTCTTATGAGAGCAAGATAGAGGGAGAGAATCACCTTCCTCAACCTGTTGGTCCCATTTATTTAAATGCAAACTGGGATTCAGTTTGCTTTCTGGACTGCAAGTGCACATTGGTGGGTTATGTTGAGCTTTTAAACAACAAAAAACCCCAAGTCTTTCTCCTCAGGGCTGCTCTCAATTCAGTCTCTGTCCAGTCTGTCCAGTGCTTCGGATTGCCTCAACTCACGTGCATGACCTTGCACTTAGCCTTGTTTGGCTTTGCCTGATTGTATTTTAAATTAAAAAACACTTTCAACTCCACTAGTTTCCATCAGTCACAGAATAAGCCAATGACTAAAATGTTGCTGTATTACTTAAAAAATTATCAGGTCTTTGCTTTGAGAATGCCAATAAGGTGTTAACTGCACTGTAGTCATGGAAACACACTGTTGTTCTTATTTAAAGACATTAATCTGTCTTAATTTTAAACAAGAGAATAAATATCTATTTCAAGGAATTTATATAACTTCTCAAGAATAATAAATAGCCCAGGTCCAGCAGAACATGTCAACAGCTAAGGATGAGTCAAATATCTACTAGTCATATTTGTATCGTGTGACATTCCTGACAACATACCAGCTGCCAAAAATGTATTGTGCTTCATACCAACCATATTTCCACAGATAGGCAACTATTATGCATTCAGAAGTTAACATAATGCTGAAGACAATGTCAAGTGCAATAAATGTCTGTAACTCTGGCTTCACTAACAAATTAACAAAAACTGGCATCAGCTTTCCTAATTCTCAAATAGTAAATTGCACATTCATGGTTAAGAAAAGCTTTTCTGTACTGTGAATCAAGAAAAAAGAACATCTGAGAATAAAATTCGATTTGGTGCCTCGCTGAAGTTAATAAAATTCTGTTTAATCACATTTACATTGATTTCAATAGTGTTATTCATGTGGAATAAATACCAAACAGAGAAATTTATTTAAGACAATGCAATTTTAAAGTAAAGAATGTCCTCTTCTCAATCATGTGATTCAGATAGAACTTAAAATTAAACTTTTCTAAGTATTAATGGAAGGTGAACCACATTTTACTACTTATTATCTTATTTATTTGAGTATACGTACAGAAGGGCTACAGTATCTAAGAAGATGCAGTTTTATGGTTGCCACTTGAGGAAATGCTGTGCAATTTGTATCTCAGCATGTATTCTCAATGAGACCTTGGTACCTAAAGAAGCCCTTTACAGCTTCAACAGCATCTCCCTACCCCTCCCTCAGCTACAGCTGTGCTCTTCCTCTGTGTCAAGGTCTAGGAGAAGCAGAAGACAGTAGAGGATAGGACAGAGCTCCACATGCTATGTCAAATCTCAGCCCCTTTTCCCCAAATTACAAAGAATCACAGAATGTTAGGGGTTGGAAGAGATGAAAGATCATCTAGGTGATCCTACCTAAATTAGATCACACAGGAACACAACCAGGTGGGTTTTAAATGTCTCCACAGAAGGAAATTCCACAGCCTCTCTGGGCAGCCTGTCCCAGTCCTCTGTTACCCTCACATTGAAAAAGTTTTTCCTTACATTCACATGCAACTTCCTATGCTCCAGCTGGCACCTGTTGCCCCTTCTCCTATCACTGGCCATCACTGAGAAGAACCTGGCTCCATCCTACTGACTCTAACCCTTTCCGTACTTATAAACATTAATAAGGTCACCCCTTAGCCTCCTCTCCTCCAAGCTAAAGAGGCCCAGCTCCCTCAGCCTCTCCTCATAAAGAAGGTATTTCACACCCGTAATCATCTTGGTGGCCCTGCACTGGACTCTGTCAAGGAGTTCCCTGTCCTTCTTGAACTGAGGGGCACAGAATGGGGCACAATATTCCAGGTGCAGTCTCACTGAGGCAGAGTAGAGAGGGAGGAGGACCTCTCTTGACCTACTAACCACACCCCTTCTAATACACCCCAGGATGCCATTGGCCTTCTTAGCCAAGAGGGCACATTGCTGGCTCATGGTCATCCTGCTGTCCACCAGGACCCCCAGGTCCCTCTCACCTATGCTACTCTCCAACAGGCCAGTTCCCAACCTATACTGTTAGCTGGGGTTGTTCTTCCCTACATGCACGACTCTATACTTGTCCTTGCTGTATTTAGTTAAATTTCTCCCTATTCAGCTCTCCAGCCTGTCTAGGCCTTGCTGGTGTGCCTTCTAGTATGCCAGCTGCTCCCCACAGTTTTGTGTCATCAGCAAACTTGCTGACGGTACACTTGGTTCCCACATCCAGGTCACTGATGAATATATTGAGTAGTACTGGTCCCAGTCCAGATCCCTGAGGGACTCCACTGTCCACTGACCACAACTCTCTGACTTCTTTCCTTCAACCGGTTCACAAGCAATTCCTGATGCTCCAGACCACACTTCCTCAGTTTAGCCATGAGGATGCTGTGAGAGACAGTGACAAATGTTTTAATGAAATCAAATTGTTGCCAAGGGGGGGCTCAGCAGCTCCAGGATCTTCCTGAATGCAAGCGCTGAAACTCTGGACAGCTGTAACATGGTCTAGAGGGGTAAATTACATCCTGTATCTTGGGAGGGGCAATAAAACAAAGAATTCCACTACACATTATTTTTCTGGTGCTCAGCCTAACTTTCACTGGACCAGTTAATACAAATCCCTAGAAAAGAATAAGAAAAGTAGAAAATGAAGAAAAAGATACTTGCCTGAGATTTCATACTTTCCTTCTTTGGCTCTGTTATGTTTGATCTAACATATTATAATTTTGTTTTCTTTATCTAATATCACTACTGTAAAAACAAGCCTCTGGTAAAGTGAATTACCTCTACTGTGCTGTCGAAAAAGATAAGAATGTTAGAATAACTGTACTGAGTCAGACTCTTCTAACCCAGTCTTAAAAGGTGGATGGCTGAAGATTATTAGAACAGGACAAGTTTATTTCTTCCAGACTCAAGTCCTTTGGACAGTAGCATTGTCTTTAATAGCTCTCAATTAACTGATTTTCTAATCAGTAAAATAAGGGCTTTCTTGCTTTGAAAATCAGCATAACACAGCATCCTGATCCTGAAGAATACTTGGAAAATTGATTCTCAGACAACATCTTAGTTATTGTTAGTATTATCTTCTTTTTTTCCAGACATTTTTTTTTCATAATTTCTATTGAAAACTTTAATTTTGCATCTGTATAAAAACTGAGTGATCAGCAACATATGAAAAAAAAAAAAAAAAAAAAGACTGCTAATTCAGTGCCAACCTATGACATTGTGGTGGGCTGGTCCCAGCTAGCAGCCAAGCACCCACACAGCTTCTTGCTCACTCCCCCAAGCAGGAAAGGAAAAAAATGAAAAGAACGGGAGCAAAATACCTCACGGATTTTACTGTCACGGCAAAGCACTCTCAACTTTGTGAATTTACCCAAATTAAAACATTTAATTACTGAATTGAGTATTGAAAAACAAAAAAGACAACCTATAAACACCCAAGAAAGACACCTTTTCTCTGCTTTTCCAAACTCAGCTTTCCTCCAGACACCTTCCCCCTCATCCCACACCATCTCCAGCCCTCACACCCCCAGTTGTCTCTTCCAGTTATGCTCAGACCCTTCAGTGAGGTGACTGACAGTGAAGGCGGCTGAGATTAAGGCACAGTAGTTTCTCTCTGCCATTCCTTGCTTCTCAATCTTATTCCTGATGCTTCATCCTTCTTATTCATTTCCCCTGTTCCGCTATGAGTCCTCTACAGGCCACAGTCCCTGCAGATGTGCCTGTTCCACTATGAAACACCTCCTCTACTCTGATCTTACTGGTTCTTTCCCTCAGCCTTTATCACCATGTCTTAAATGTGTTTCAGAGGAACATCACGTGCTTGACTGATGGGGTGAACAGAGTCCTGTGGTGACGGTTGAAACAAATGGAATCAGAAACACGATGTCCTTGAGGACATTTGAAAAGTAACCACCAACATATTTAAATTATTTACTTAACTACCCACAAAGGAATACTTTTATGGTTACAGAGGATCATAAAACTATTTGGTTTATTAAAAAAGGAACAACATATTCAGTAATTAATCTTCTTATTTTTACAGTAATTTTTAATTACATACTTGACATCACAGAATGGTTGAAGTTGGAAAGGACCTCTGGAGGTCATGTAATCCAAGCTCACTGCTCAAGCAGGGTCACATAGAACAGGTTGCCCAGGACCACGTCCAGAAAGCTTTTAAGTAACTCCAAAAATGAAGACTCCATGGTCTCTGGACAACCTGTGCCAGTCTTCCAGATTCTTCATGAAAACCATAGAATTTTACTTATTATCTCTTCCAAAATTTCTAGAACATATTAATTAAGCACTCGCAATAGTTTTCTACTCATCACATCTGCAGTAGCAACAAATTTCAGATCCTCATCTCAGAGCCTACAGTTCCATGAGCCAAGAATAAACCTTGACTTCCACTTGTTTTTCCCACACCTCTTATTCCATCAACTGGCCTGAAAGTACACACTCTCTATGGTGCTCTGCAGAATGCATATGTTCAATAGGCCCCTGACCTCTACAAGGAATGCACAAATAGTCTTTCTAAGTGCATCATGTGTTTTAACTTTCAGTAGACCATCACATACTAACAAAAAGATGGATGACTCATCTGTTTGCTAACATTTGTAAGCCTCTGAAGAGGATTAGGTGCAATAAGATGTCCTATGTTCCCCCATGGCATATGGACTGGTGTCAGAATGATGAAATATTTCAATACATATTTCATTTACATCAGTATCTGTTCATGATCACCACTAATGCATTCTGACTTGCATTTGCATTTGCTTCCTCATGGATGGCTCGCTGAAAAAAAAAATTTTACTATTTTTAAGTAGTCCAAAAGGTTTTACAGCCACTCAGTTTAACATGATATACTTTAATACCTAAATATTCTCAATTTTCACTGGCTTAACACAATATCTTTTAACGATCCACAACTTAGACAAGACTTAGTTTGGCAGAGGCTAAACCCCCTTGCTTTCCAACCGAACCTCAGATCACTCTGGGTGGCTGGGGGCGGCTGGGCTTAACCCCTGAGTGATGTCCAATTACCAGGTGTTTTATCGTGATCAGTTCTCCATTCAGTTCTCGGAGAATGGAATTGAGACTCTAAACGGAGTCACGGTGAAGGTTGTTTTATTTTGAAAGAAACGTGCAGGGAAAGGGGGGAAGAAAGAGAGAACGGGGGTGAGAGATAGAAAGAGAGAGAGAATGGAAAAAGGAAGAGGGGCGAGGGGAGGCTATATCTACCACCACTAGGCTACAGCATTCCGTCCCATGGCAGAGTATTCTCTGGGTCCGATGGGATGGGAGAGCGTTCCCTTCTTTGTCCCTCGAAGATGAAGATGAAGAAAAAGATTTCTTCCCTCTTGTTGCTTCCCTTTTTGTAGGGATACAGCTCCTTTGTCTCGCTACAAGCTTCCACCTGATCTGTGGGAGTGCTTCAGGGTGGATGATGGAATGTCCAATGTGTGAATAGATCCCGATGTGTGTTCCTGATAGTGGAACAATGATTCCCGATGTGTGATTTAATAGCTCTCCTGATGTCCTGATGTTCCTGATGTCTCTCCTGTTGTATATCTTCTGGGTGGCTTGTTGAATAGTCATTAGGTTCTTGGAAGCCTGGGCCTGACCAGTGGTGTTGTAAATGAGGTTTGGTTAGGTGAAAGGAGAAGCCGGGGAACAGGGTAACATAACATGGGACGGTTCTGTTGGCAATTGGTCATGCACAATTCCAGTAACTTACATATCTTTACTGTGTTTTAATAAGAATCAGGAGAAACACTTTCTATACTAAAAAGTTTACTTTTCATTACCCAGAAGATACGCTGATTATAAATGTTAGCAAGTAAAAATCGACAGAAGGCAATTTAATTTATTGTGGCTGCCATTAGTGAAAAAATAAAATCTTCTGAACAAATTATATATTAATTTTACACAATAGGGCATGTTTATCCCACAGTGCTACTAAAGAAACATATCATAACACAGTGGTTCCTTGATATGAGGCCAAATAATTTGGATATTTTAGTCTCTTCTGTGATATTAGTACAGAAATTAGTATTTATTGAAGTCAAGTCTCTACTTAGAAAATTCCTTGAGAGAAAATTTATACTTACTTTTCCCAGCTCCAGACAGGATGTTTTTCCAGTATGGTTACATTGTAGCTAATAGTCTTTATATCAAAATTTCTAAGCCATGTCAGTGTCTTCATCTTGTGTCAGGTTTACAGTCCCAGGTAATCTTCACCAAAATTATTAAAATATTCTCAATAATACAATAATTTTCACCATAGTCACATATTGTAAGTTATGCAAAGTAACAAAAAAGAAAAGTAGCAGAAATAATGATACTTCATGGCAATCATTCGTATGATAATACAGGTTTTTAGACATGGAAACTGAGAACACACAAACCACAGAAGTCTAGTGATGGAGAAAAAATTATACAAAATTACATAAATACATACTGCATCAAAATATTTCAGCAAACAATTTTTTTTTCTAGTACACAGATAAGATGTCAGTTATATTGGTTTAAATTTCAGATTCCTAGCATGCATACTTTCTACTCTGTATATATAAAGATATGATCAGAAAGGCCAAATTTTACAACCTTTTATTTCTTTGAGTTTTCATATTAATTTCATCATACTTTCATCAATTCACACATCAAAGAGGTAACATATCAGTATCTGATGCATCATAAACGCCTGACCTGTTAATAGCTTATCTTACAGATAGGCAGTCTTGATCCCAGGACATATGCAATAAATTGTGAAGGGCCCATATTTTTGCCTGAATTTGGGGAATGATATTTGGAAGGAAAGCTTGATACTCTTCAATGCAACAAAAAAAATAGACTTAACATATTTATTGGTTGGTTTTGGAAGAACTGGATGGTTATTACTGAAAGATTACTACAGTCCAGCATTGGTTTACATCATGACGTCTTAATTTGTCATAAGTAATTACTATTTGCATGACTCAGTATAAAATCTTTAGATAATATCTGCTCTTATATGTGTTTTTTCACACACTTCTTATCTCCTGACAGAAATGCAGTCTCTTGTGAGCATTCTCCCCTCAAAGATGATGCATGTTTTAAAGTAAAAAATCAAATAGAATGATATCAAATGCTGCCACATATTCTAGTATATTTTTACACACTGGAATATCTATTGGATTATTCTAATTATTTCTTGCCCTATAAACCTCAGAGCTGAAGGCAAATAGACTACATTCTTTGGCATAAGACAAGGCCCTTCTAGCTTCCTAAGAATGCAGTGCAATGTATTTCTTGTTTTAAATGAAATAATTACTGTCTCAGAAATAAGTATTAATCCTAATGTCAGAATATCAAAATTTAACTCAAGCAGATAGTATTATTCCAAGAAAATTTAAAACATGTATGATAAAAAAAGTTAAAAGACAGATTGCTACTGATTTTTTAAAAGGCTTTTAATTACATATAGACATCTGAATACCAGTGGAGAGGATTTTTTTTCCCTTTTTCTGAAGCAAATATTCTTAGTCTGGTACATAATATAAAAAATCTTAGGAGCACTAGACATACCAAGCCAAAATGTATTTATGGCTTTGTAAGATGTGCAAGTTAGTGGAATGACATAAATACTCCTTTAAAGAAAAAATATTCTATTTGAACTACTGCAAAACTAATAAATTAAAAATAAAAAATAAATCAATCAAAAAAAATTATTTTTAAATTACTTATTCATCAGGAAATTCTTTAACATTGATTAGTATGCAAAATCTCATGCCTTGCAGAGGTTGGTTTTATAAATGATGTTAAATGCATGCATCCTGCTTACTCACCAAGGGATTTTTCAAGTAACAGAACATATGCAATTTTGAATCATGCAGTTGTCACCATAGTAACATGCCTATCTTTATAACAAACAAAATTTTTACAGTGTTTACATTAGATTAGGTTCAAAAACTGAGTTCTATGAACCTAATTTCTGTGAACAGGCATCTACTGTCTCCTTCTTCCATATTTGCTATTCAAATCTTTTTCTTTTTTCTTCTCTCTTTTTTTTAATGTGAAACCAGACTATTTTGACTATATATATCTTTGCCTATAACAAGCCATAGTTGCTTTTAGAATATAAAATTATTTTATTCCTGTAGCACTGGGAGCATACTAGTCACTTGCAGGCTAGCACATTGGGCCATAGTTTTCCATAGTTTAAAGATCGCTTTGAAGGAAAATAACTATTGTTCTCCTCTCCAATAATGGCCATAACAAGGATGTTTTAATTATGCATTTACTCTAACATTCAAAACAGGATTCTAAACTTCCTGCTGCTATCTTCATGAGCACCTTTTCTTCATGGTGACTTTTCAAACAAAGCCACAGTTGTTTAATCAAAGCCTTGCTCTGTGAGACCAGTAATGTGCCTGCACATAAAACACCTAAATCCAGAGACCTGAGGAAGTAAAGACTTGAAAAGTAAACCTAAGCAACTGAGGATAATGCATCAAAAATTACATAATTTACTTTTAAAAATTAAGATCTTTCCAATATACAGCTTTCACTTTATAGTTATTTTTTAAAGTATGCAACTTTGTGCCAGACTTCAGTCTCTCAAAGTAAAAAAGTCCTTTCACCTTCTGATTTAGACACCTTTCCTCTCCCTTAAGTTACAATATCCTTCAGCCTCTCAGATTCTTTTAGATTTCATCACATTCCTTCATAACCTCCTCCTATGAAAGAGGAGAGGACACGCAGGTTCAGTTTCCGATTGGGCACTTAAAGGATCAGTGGTTATACTGGGTGGAGTTTTCTTTGGTTTTAACAATTTTCTGTTGTCCTCAACCATACAGAATATGTATATACCTGCCAAAATAAGTATTGCTCTACTTTGGGTTGTAAAATAAAAGTGAAAAGAATAAACAAGGGGAACAAAACAGAATATTTGGGGGAAAAAAGTTGAAATTTTTGATTTTGAAAGTACTAGAATTCAATTTTAGGCAAATAAAATTTCTCATTTCAACACTTTTTAATTTTAAATGAGTGAAAACCCTTTCACAAGGACTTGTTCATCAGCTGTTTAAATCGTTAATTAGAACAAATTTTTTTAAAGTCTTAAATAAGTTGAATAGGCACTTACTCCTTTCTCTGTTGCTAGGTCAGCCACGTCAATCTATCAGGATCCAGCTGATACATCTCAAATACATTTCCAATTATAAAAATATTTTGCGAATTTCTGAAAGTATGCATTTCCATGTAGGAAACTGGTCAAACTAAAAAATATGGCCAGCAATGATGCACCTGGAAATCTAAACCAAGCAAAACTTATCTATTTTCCTGTTCTTCTAAGATATGTGCTATGACATCCTAATTTTTTCTGAAAGTTTTATGAAACCAAGATTCACACTTGAAAGTCAACTTTTATTGATATACCATGAGAAACACAGCCATAAATGTGAGATAGTGGGTGAAATGCTAAAGAGGAAACAACCCAAATATATTCATAACACATTTCATGTTCTCACAGAAAACCAAATTGTTCTGAAAAACATGAAACATGCCAAGAAAGCAAATGAATTATTGCTTTAACCAGTTCATCAAGATCTGTCCATTAGATATCACTACAAGAAATGCAATTGAATATGAAGGCAATTTTCTAGAATTAAATTATCTTTTTGCAAAATATGATCAAATATGCACCAGTGATTTACAAATGTTTAATTTCACAGACTACAGATCTTAGAGTGAATTGGTTTGCACTGGTCTTGACACAAGGAGGACTGAGAAAATATACAACATTGAGTTTTATTGTTCGGTTACTGATGATGAACCATCTTCAGACCATGAGAAATACTTTATTTGCATCAGTTACACTAAAAGCTTAAATCTACATCTGCAGTCAGAGGCAAGAGCTGGTCTGATATCCTAAGTGTCAGTAATTGACAAATACATGACGGAAAGACATTTTAAAAGTTTAAAATTATAACAGTATTCATACAAAGAAGATGCATAAAAATATTAAGAAAGCTTCACAGCTATTCATGCTGTCATCATATCACATAAACCCGCTGAATGTAATGGATGCTTAAAAGTAAGTCCTTCAAAACTCTTACAGAACCTTTCTGTAGTTATTTCACTGCCTCTGCAGTCCACACATTAGGCTAAAATAAATGGCACTTTCATGGAGTAAACTCATTTTAGTTAACTACCAGACTGCAAGACCCCTTCCTCTTTTATTATACTCGTACACAAAACCTCAGCCTTGTATTTTGGATTGGCTTTCCTGCGAGTGCTTTAAGCTGCATGGAAATATTTTATTTTACCATATTTTTGTTAATCTGTAGCACAAGGAAACAAGCAGCTGCGTTAGTAAATTATTCTTTTTTGGGGGAGTTGTGTGGAAACATTTTGGTTGTGGGGTACAAGGGGGCTGCAGGGGTAGCTTCTTCAAGAAACTGATGGAATCTTCCCCCAGGTCCAGCAGAGCTGATGCCAGCCAACTCAAAGAGGGACCCACCTCTGACCAAGGCTGAGTCAATCAGTGACAGTAGCTTTGGGATAATAATTTAAGAAGAAAAAAAAAACCAACTACCATCAGGGTTCTTTCTTTTTGTCAGAGTAAAGAGCAAGAAGATCTGAGAATTTTTGCATAAAGCAAGGTCAGTGAAGAAGGAGGGGAAAGAGGGGCTCTAGGCACCACAGGAAAAAATCCCCTGCAGATCCTGTAGAAGACCATAGTGATGCACGCTGTCCCACTGCAGCCCATGGATGATGATGGGAAGCAGAGGTTCAAACTGCATCCTGTGGACAACCCCATGGAAAAGCAGGTGGAGACACTCAAAGGAGGCTCTTATGTGGTGGGAAACCCACACACGAGCAAGCTCCTGGGAGGACCTGCAGTCCTGGAACCCATGCTGGAGCATATTTTCTGGCAGGATCTGTAACCCTGTGCTGGAGCAGTCTGGTCTGAAAGTCTGCAACCCATGGAAGATATCCATACTGGGCCAGTTCATGAAGAACTGCATCCCATGGGAAGGCCTCATGTTGGGGAAGTTCATGTAGGACTGTCTCCTGTGAAAGGGGTGCCGCACTGGAGCTAAAGAAGATCTCCTCCTGAGAAGGAAAGCGTTGCAGAGGCATGAGATGAACTGACCCCAATCCCCATTCCCCAAGCCCCTGTGCTGCTGCTGAGGGAGGAGGGAGAGAAATAAAGAATACATTGATTCCAGGAAGAAGTGGTGGTGGGGAGAGGTGTTGGAAGATTTGGCTTTATTTCTCATTAACTTACTCTGTTTTGATTAATAAATTAGATTAATTTTATTCTTTGTTGAGTCTGTTTTGCCTGAGACATTAATTACTGAATGATCTCTCCCTGTCCTTACCTTGACTCCATTCAAAGGAAGACAGACATTGAACGCTACAGAAAGTAATTTTCATTGGTTTTGCTCTGGAGTTCCATATTAGATTGTATGGCTCTGCTACACAGCAGAGGGCAAGAGCAAGGCCCTATCAATGAGATGAACAAACATGTTGGCAAGTTGTCTTAATTGTTACAATAGAAATGTTGAAAGTCTTACATGTAGTTTAGATTTGCCTGTTTAAACCTTTCCATGGGAATAGGGCAAGGGACTTTATTGCAAGCATCCAAAAATGTTTTTGAAATTTCTTTTACTTGTTTCAATAGTTTAAGATGTTTTGCCATCTTGCGTTCAGACTACTGACCTGAACTCCTATGTTTTAGCCACTCTGAAACATCATTTTTCCATGTTGGGAAATACTAGTCACACAGACAAAAACAGTAATAGATGCTCTGATTAGCCATAGAGGAGTGCTAAATTAAACTGAGATACTTCCTTGCCATATATGGGATGGATTGTATTTCTGAGAACAGTGGGGAGAATCATTAACATTATTGATACAGCCTTCTTCTGTTTTGGACTGGAAGGAGTCTTTATTTCTTCCAATCAATGTCAGATTTAAAAGTCCTACATTCTTTTCCAAATATTTGTCTTTGAATATGTGTAACTCAAACACAAATAACCCTGAATACACACCACACAGTAGACACAAAAATTTGCTGTGATAAGCAGAATATGTCTTTTAAAATTTATATGGTTTGTTTTACTATCAGTTTGCATGCTCATTAAGTAGAAAGTGCTTTCAAATGGAAAGTTGTTTTCATTCAAAAATGTGTATTATTTTATTCAAAGAATGTGATTTCAAACAGTCAAGACAAAAGAGCACATTTCTCAGATTTTCACAAAATTTCTTTCTCTATGTGCACTTATTTTTAATTCATATTACATTTGAGATCAAAGAAGAAATTTAATATTGAGGGTGTTTTTGGATCTTTGAATAAGTGAAAAATATGTTACACAAATTGTTCATAATATCTACAAGCAAAACCAATACATCTGCACTGAGAAATACAAGTTTGTAAATTTATATCATATATAGGACCTTTTTATTTTAAGAAAAGCAAATCCTATGCTCACTAACAAAAATGGAGAGTCAGATATTAGGAATAAAATAATGGATAAGACATTTATATGAAATCTTTTTGATGCTGAAAGCCATCAAAAGGAAATCTAAGTCAAGGGCTGCGAAAAGCGTATTTCTCATATCGAGAATGATCAGTTTCAATGACAGAGGCTTTGCTCACAAGAGGATACAATAAAACAGCCAATAAACTTTTAGATGTATGCCTGTCTCAATTTTCATTTGCTTGTAAATAAAGGAAAGCACAGTAAATTAAACAATGAAATCTATAATGCTAGAGTGCACCAGCAGAAAAAGTAGTGAACAGACCTTGAAGTGGTCAGAGAAATTAATCTCTTTTGGATAAGCTAACCATCCATGTGGAATTAAAATCCAGGTGTTGATTGATGAGAAGCTAACATGAGCCAGCAATGCAAGCTTGCAGCCCAGAAAACTAACTGTACCCAGGACTGCATCAAAAGAAGTGTCACCAGCAGTTTGAGGAAGGTGATTTCCTCTACTCTGATCTCATGAGACCCCGCCTGGAGTATTGTGTCCAGCTCTGGGATGCCCAGCACAAAAATGGCATGGAGCTACTTAAGTGAGTTCAGAGGAGGGCCATGAAGATGATCAGAGACTTCAAACTAGAGAGTTGAACTTTTTCAGCCTGGAGACAGCTCCAGGGGCACCTTAGAGACACCTTAGAGACCTTCCAGAACCTAAAAGGGGGCCTACATGAAAGTTGGAAAGGGGCTATTTATAAGGGAATCTAACAATGGGAAATGAAAGTGGATAGAATTAAATTAGGTATAAGGAAGAAATTCTATACCACGAGGGTGGTGAGGCACTGGAACAGGTTTCCCAGAGAGGTTGTTGCAACACCCTCCCTGGCAGTGTTCAAGGCCAGGTTAGATGGGGACTTGGGCAACCTGGTCTAGTGCAGCATGTCCCTGAGTATGACAGAGCATTAAGACTAGACGATCTTCCAACTCAAATCATTTTATGATTCTGTGATCATATGAATTTTTTTGGTTTATGGTTTATCAAAATATAATTTACAAATTCATATCAGACTTAATTAGGCTAGCTTACTAAAATTACTGTGCATTACACTTATACAAACTTACATATGCAGGAGAGCATTGCCATATGCATGTTTTATCAATGTAATTATCCTAAAAATGTAGGACACCCTGCTTCACTTCCCACTCCCTCTCCACCAGCTCATAAAAGAGAGCATAAATGGAAAATGTGACAGTTATCAATCAACTTTTCACCTTGAATTACTTGAACTCCAAGAACCTTTTCAGTATTAGTGGTCTAATATATTTTGTTTGTGAGGCATAAGAGGTAGCATACATCTGTATGATTATACAATATAGAGTACCACCATAGTAAAGATAATTTAAATATCTACTGAAAAGTAGACATTAGCCAAAGCACTATATACTTCATTGACTAGTGCTGAATTTGAGTTATTCCTGTATTTGCTTGTATGTGGCACATATATTGAGTTTCATCTTATGTCAATATACTGCAGGTGATTCTTTGCTACAGGGTTTTATGTCAGTATCTCAGAAATATATTAAATTATTATTTAATTTATGCTAGTCACATGAATAAATAAAATTATTCATTCAATTTATTTAGTGTGATTTAGTACATTATACTATTTTTACAATTTTTATTAATTTCTAATAAAATTGAAATGAATTATATCCAATATGCCTATTTTGAGTTAATTTAATTTTTAGAAGATTTTGGTTACCAAGCATATATTAGTATCTATGCATACAAGGTTATTTACTATTTCAAATATGTATGTATTTTGAACATTCATTTATTTCACTGAAGCCCATTATCACACAATGTCCTTTAGAATTTTAGCAAAAATGTCTATAAATAAAACTACTGAGGTGTGGTGTTTTGACCCTGGCTGGAGGCCAGACACCCGCCAAATTCACTCTATCACACTCTTTTTCAGATGGACAGGGGAGAAAACATACATTGAGAGGCTTAGGAGTCAGGATAAGGACAGGGAGAGATCTTCCACAATCAGTGTCATGGGCGAAACAGACCCAACACAGAAGAAAGGAAACTAATTAATTACACCACACTGCACACCTAGTGACACCAGAGTCAGATAAGGAGAAGTACAACCAGATCTTAATCATGCTCCAGTGCGGGTGACAGCATCTTCCATATGTCTCCAGCTGCTCCAGTATGGGGCCTCTCCATAGGTTGCAGGTGGTATTTCTACTCCCTGTCATGTTCCATAGACTGCAGGGGGACAACCTGCTCCACCATGGTCTTCTTCACAGGTTGCAGGAGAAACTCTCCTTTGGTACCTGCATCACCTCTACCCCATCCTTCTTCACTGACTTTGATGTCTGCAAACTTTCTTACATCTTCTCACTCCCTTTTCTGGTGTCAAAAAGTGGCTGCTTGCATTTTTTTTCCTCTTAAATGTGATTTCCAGAGGCACTGTGTCCATTGCTGATGGGCTTGGCCTTAGTCATTGCTGGGTCTGGCCTTGAGCCCAGCTGGTATTTACTCTGTTTGGCTTGGGGGAAGCTTCTAGCTGCTTCTTGCAGAAGCCACCCTTGCAAACTGCCCCCTCTCCTCTAACCTTGTCACACAAACCCATAACATTCCACCCCTCACCTCTGTGCATCACATATTTAAGAATTATCATTAAAATCTACATCCCAGCCAAAATTCCCCACAATTATTACACTCCCTGGCTATGTTCAGTCTGTCTTGCCTACTCCCTCTTCCAATTACTGTCCTTATTTCAAACTCCTCAAGCCCCACAGTTGACACCAAAAGGGACTGTGGCAGTTGGACCCTGTCTGGAGGCAAATTTTAGCAAAAAAAAAATAAAATAAAACTACTAAGATTTCTATATGCTCATCACCTAGCACTCAGATCAGTTTTCAATGTTCATTGAAAGTGACTTTAGATCACCAATTAACATTATGTTACCATATACAAAACACTGAATTAAATATCACTCCTTCAAAAAACCAAAATGCATTGGACAGGAATATGAAATTAAGATGGTTTCTAGAAGGGCACACATGAGCTTTTCCATTATTTCACTTGCAAGTCAAGTGCTATTTTTAATACTCTTTACTTTTCCATCTAGCACATGCAGTTGAGACACAGAACTTAAATCCTGTCTAACATTTGCAAGATTAAGGTCAGGAAATTATGAGGCCTCAGGCTGGTTCTACAGGATAGATTCGCCTAGATTGCAGATAAACCTAGATTATGTGACAAATGTCTTAATTCAAGTGAATTATTTTTATTTTCAAATACTATAATTATAGAAAGCAAAAGGGGGAAAAAAGGTTGAAATCTGAACCTTCTCATCCTGTAAAAGAAATTATTGTTTAGCCTGACTTTGTGGCAAAAACTAAAGAATTTTTCTAAGGCATGGCAAAATAGCATATATTTCTATCTGAGTTCCTAGGAAATCAGCCTATGTTCTGAGAGAGGTGTAAAAATTACATTACTATATCTGCATACTCATTAATTTTAATTTCCATAAAAATAAGAATATTTTAAGTTAATAAATACTTCTATTCCTGATAGCTCTACAAACTCAACCTCTTAAACTGAATCCTTCCTAGCCTGGGCACCACTGTCCTTCACAAAGCAGACTGCCTCCCCTCACAACCAAAAGGCTTGCAGGGTGTATAGACTTTGCAACCACATGTTTGTAGGGTTACATAATGTACAAGAAGACAAGAAGGCTTCTTTACTACAAACTAGCACAGAAAACACAACTGGCTAGTGTACCTATGATTAGCCAAGAGAGTGTCTGTGTGTGTGTGTGTTCACGCATGCGTGTGTATGTGTATACACACACACATATATATATATCAAGTTATTACAAATTATTATAAGCAATCAATATAGTGATAGTAATAGCAGCACTCAATAACAGGAGCAACAAGTATACATATAACAGTAGAGACTGCTACAAACATCACCAGTAAAGTTATCAATAATACAACAGCAGATATACTCATAATGAATGATGTGTATGTATATATATGAATATATACATATATATATATATGGTACTATATATATATAGTACCATATATATATGGTACTATATATATATATATATAGTACTATATATATATATATATATATGGTACTATATATATATATATGGTACCAAGCACAGTAAACAGATTCTAGGGCCGAAACATCTCAGAGTGGAGGACAGACCAATCTGACCCCAGAAGTGGGTCCAGAGGGCAGCAAATGAATAGCAAAGTCTTGGTTCAAGGTGATCTGCATTGCAGTGTTTGGAGTCAGCCAGGGACCACTAACAAGGGGCCGAATTCTCATAGAAAGGTGATGCAGAGAGCTAGAGCTCTCTGTTTAGAAGTGAGTGCACTATGTGAAGTTCCAAAGAGAAAGCTCCACTTAAGTCATTTTTATGTCATAGGGATTTAAGAGGGTGTAGGACACCACCATTTTAAGCATCCAATAGAGGTTGATAATTTCAATTGGGACAACCAGTAGATAATGATGTTTCCTGCCATCACAGAACAGTTTTGAATTTTTCAGACTGCTCTGTTCTTGCAGTTAAAACAGCAAACGGTAGCTACTAGTTACTTCCTCAGGTTTTTCCACCTTTTCATGTGATAAGTAGTCATTACAGTTCCTTGGTTTTATGCTTATCAGTTGTGTCTCAGGATGTGTCCATTTTCCAGGTGCCCAGCTGCACTTTAAAAATGACAGCTGCACTTCTCAGGGATGCTTCATAGGCTTGGTACCCAGGCTGGTAATTCCCAAGCTGGCAGGCATTTTCTCTGTCAGTTTTTCAGTCAGTATTTCGGTAGACTTTTTCTTCCATTCAGTAATTTTCCCTTCTAACCAGGTCTCTTTTCTGGCTGCTCACATCACCTACCTGCAGGACAGGTTAAACTCCCAGTCATACCCTGAGTGTATGCAAGCACTGGCTGTGCTGACATACATACAAGCAACAGCTTTGGTCTTCAGAGCATAGGCATAATTGATGGAAACACACAAACAGCACTAAATAGGTGGTGGTATACAAGATGGGCAAGAATCCAACTTATTTTCTCCTGGCTGTGCTCACTTTTGCCTTGTTAGGTAGAGAAAATGCAGTATATCTTTCTTTTATAACTGAAGTCAGCAGACGTGTCTCTGAAGACACAAAAGGACGTATTTGTTGAATAATAAAGTCTCTCTTTTATAATCACTTTTCACAGTACTGCCCCATGTTAAACACTGACACAGAACTTAAAGGGGTTTCTAGTGAAAGTCAGATGTGAAGGGCACAGAACTTGAAGGTTGTGGCTACAAATTCAAAGTGAGGACATAGAGGACTCAGAAATAGTCTGGGGCTTTTAGATCTGCAATCAAAGCAAAACCTGCTTTTTTCATATTTCTCTTCCACTTATACCTTTTATTTGTGGTTTCTCATATAAATGAGTACCATTAAAAGTGTTAACTCTCACTATGGAAATCTTCCAGATAGGCTATACAACTTAGTTGTGTTTCTGCAAAGCAAACTCCCAATACAGAAATACAACAGTGAAAAATGAAGAACTGCCTTCTGGAAAAAGGGCTAATACATAAAGGAATGACCAGTATAACTAGAAAAGGTGAGCTGTGCTGAAAGAATGAGACCATATCAGTAAAATGACCAGCAATAAATCAATGGCAGGCGCAGTAAATGGATTAAAAACCCATCTCCCTATGCAATCTGTCAACAACCAGACAGCCAAAGTTGGCAGCTGTGGCATGATGGAATCTCATAAATGTGCCAGTTCCACATCAATGTACCAAATCATACATGTCAGACAAACATTAAAAGAAATATTTCCTGCTGTGAAGGTCCTATTTAGCTTCATGTCTGCATGGAGTTCTGGTTGTGATGATTTCTAAACTTTGAATTTTTAGTGTTCATAATATAGAAAAGATTTTTCCATTAAGTAAGAAGAGTACTGAGGAAACCAAGTGGGTTCAGTTGGAGTCAAATAACCTCATTTTGAAAACTGCAGACTACCCTATGTAGTGACTAGAAGATCACACACAATGCTGGTCAGTTTGCTTTCTACAATATAGAACACAGTGGGCAGCGCTAAGGATAATTTAAAGACTATTATCTAATTCTTATTCACTGCCATCTTAATTGCATTCTGTAGAGAACATTATCCTCCAGAGAGATTACAGTAAATGTGCATGTGTTCTCTGGAGGGAAAAAACCCAACAGTTAGGAATTAATAACATTCAGCTTCTTCTGTCCCCCAAGATTTTAAACACAGTATCAGCTGCCTCACAGTATAAATAGAAAAGTGGGAAAAGAAGATCATATGTAGCCCAAGATATCACAGCTCTGTCCTCGTTCCTTCCATTTCATTTGTGTCATATGTAAGTGGGCAATAAGGTAAAATGAGGCAATGAAGTGACTTTATAATCTAGCAGTTCCCAGATACCACAATCACAGAAATGGATCTGTTTTACACTATTCCTGCAATATAAAGACAACTGGTCCTGGGATTCAGGAGCTATTAAGCTTCTTGTTTCTAACCAGGAAACTCAAGCAAATGGCTTGAGCCCAAAAGATTAAAAAAAATATATATTACTGCATAAGATGGCAAAAGTTCACTATTGTTTTTCGACTGATATTACAGAGAGAGAAGGAAAGCATCTGTTATCATGTAAGCTTCCCAGTAGCTTTTGCTACTTTTCTACGTGCAAAAAAAACCCCAAACAACTGAGCATTTTAAAGTGTCAAAATGGTAGTAGCTGGTAGAAGCACAGCTATCTGACTTGCAGATACAGCCTATCTGTTACTGCCAGTGTAGATCTGACAGCTAACCTCAACAGCTGGTAGCTACATGCCACAATCAGTGATGATACATAAAGACACCTCACAAAATAGCCAGTTGCTGTGTGAGGGGGCGCACAGGAATATCCATCTTTGGTCCTCTCTGCTTCCTCCACCAGCGGACTTCAGGTAGGCTTAGTGCAACATCATGCTCACCAAGCACATGTCCAGTGACAAGGTAGTCTTCAGTCTCAGCAGAAATTGGTGATTATAGCTAGAAGCTCAGAAAAGCTGCTTGCATGAAGCCCCAAGAATTTAAAAGCGAGTACAATTACATGGTGCCTGGCTTCTGGGTAAGTACAAATAGTTTGAATGTCACACAATATTTCTGTGTGCAGTTTCTTTAAACTTCTGTGATTTACTCAGAATTTAATTGAAAAAAAATCACAAAGATCAATTGAGCTTTAAATATATTCAGATTTATTCCCTTAACACCTGTTTCTCTAACTGATTCAGAGAAAAGTAGGATTTAGGAAAGAAAACAACACGTATTACAGTGAAATGAGGTTAGAGACTCAGCAAAATTCTAGTAAAAGTGCTGTAGAAATAGAGTCTCTTCTTCTGTGAATCTACCAAGCATAAAATCAATGAAGAAATACGATGACAGTGCAGATCCCCTCCTATAAAGATGTATCTTGAGGATATTTTTTTCTGTTATAAAATAGCAAATATTGTATTTCCTAAAGGAATACTGTTAGGTCATGTGACCTGATCAATTAATCTTGTAGTTTAAAAGAAAACTACTTCCTCAACCTTAACCTTTTTCTTTAAGACACACTTTTATGAATACACTGTTTATCTAGAAATATACAGCATGCATGTATCGACACCATGAGGGACTGATTCTACCACCTCCCTGGGCAACCATTCCAATGCCTAACCACTCATTCTGAGAAGAAATTTCTTCTAATTTTAAACCTGATCCTCCCCTGGTGCCACTTGCAGCCAGTCCCTCTTGTCCTATTGCTACTTATCTGCAAGAAGAAGCTGACCCCCAGCTCACCACAACCTTCTTTCAGGTAATTGTAGGGAGCAATAAGGTCTCCCCTCACCTTCCTCTTCTCCAGGCCAAACAGCTGCAGATTTCCTCAGCTGCTCCTTGTAAGACTTGTGTTCCAGACCCTTCACCAGCTTCATTGCTCTTCTTTGGACACCCTCCAGGGCCTCAATGTCTTTCTTGTAGTGAGGGACACAAAACTGAGCACAGCAGACAAGGTATGGCCTCACCATAACTGAGTACATGGGGCTGATTAGCTCCCTGTTCTGTTGACTACGCTATTCCGGATACACAAGCCAGGATGCAGCTGGCCTTCTTGGCTGCCTGGGCAGGCTGCTGGCTCATGTTCAGGCGAGTGTCAACCAACACCCCCAGCTCCTCTTCCTCTGTACAGCTTTATAGGCACCCTGCCCCAAGCCTGTAGCCTTGCCTCCGGTTGTTTTGACTCAAGTGCAGGACCTAGCACTTTGCCATGTTGAACTTTGTCCCCTTGGCCTCTGCCCATTGATCCTGTCCAGGTCCCTCTGGAGGGCCTTCCTACCCCACAGAAGATCAACCCTTCCCCTAACTTTTTGTCATCTGCAGACTTAGTGAGGGTGCTCTCAATTCCCTCATCCAAATCATCCATAAAGATATGTTCCTAAGGGTCCCTGTTCTGGGGGGAAGGCATTTGTGTAACAAATACAATTCAGAAAACAATTCAAAATAAAATTAAAATATCAAAACTCAAGAATTACAATGTTCTCAAATTTATTCCAACAAATTTGTCCATGAACTTTTATTTGCTTATTTTACCACTTATTAGAAATCCAGTCGAATTTGAAACTAATTTAAATCAGCCTTATTACAATTACAGCAGATTTGCAAAACATTGTTTATATGCTAATCTGGTGTTTATTCAGATACTTCACAGAGTTCCTACTTCCCAAAGTCTTTCCTTTAAATGAACAAAACAAAAACCAAAACAATAAAAAAAAACCCCAAAAAAAACCCAAAAAAAAAATCTTTCCTATTTTTTGCTGCATTTTACCATTTTCCATGATAACTAGGGAAAACTTTGTCATTACCTTCTCCTTTTCAAAAAACATAATAAATTCAACATCAAGTTAAGTAGAAATGGCCATGGATAAAATCTATCAATATATTTTCCTCATGCTATAGAATCCATCCCTACAGAATTTGTTTTTGTTTTTTCCATTTAGTTATAAAAACTAAATAAAAACATTTGAGATTTAACAAAGGGGAGTGTAGGTTCTTGCATCTAAGAACAACCCCAGCTAACAGTATAGGTTGGGGACAGGCCTGTTGGAGTGCAGCATAGGTGAGAGGAACCTGGGGGTCCTGGTGGACAGCAGGATGACCATGAGCCAACAATGTGCCCTCCTGGCTAAGAAGGCCAAAGCAGTACTCCTATCCCTTCTACTCTTGAGTTTTGTTTAATTCAAACTCAAGTTAATCTATATGGTTAAAGATTTACATTCTACTAGAAAACTGTAATTGTACAATTTAAGTGTTGGCAACTTGTCTGTACATACTTGTTCTTAGTTTTGTCACTATTCCTTTGACATGATAAACATATTTCTTTTTTTTCTGTAGTGTTACAGTTATTATTTTCTTGAGTTACCCATCTGGAGAACTGAATTTTAAAAAGCCCAACCAAACACAACTGATTTATGTCTTTGGAAGCTGCTAGTCTCTTGCAGGGTTTGATATGGTCTGTTTGCATACTGAATACTGAAAGCAACATGAAACAATCAGAGTCGTGCTATTGTTTCCAGTCAGCCATTTGAAAGCACAGTCATTTCTAGCAGTTGTGGTATGGTATGCCTACACAGGAAAGTTTTCAGTGTAGGACCAAAGTACCTTATTGGTCCTAAGGATGGCGGTATGTTCATGGTGGTATGAAATCACAGACATGCTGTTAATTCATCTTCATCTGTGGTAAGTAACTGCTTCCTTGGAGAAGTATGGATATTACCTGTCAACATATTAAAAAACTTTATTAGCAATCACTGTGTCCTCACTAACTGATTCTTTTAAATCTAATTAATCATTAAAAATCTAGTAATTTTATTATGAAATGCTTAGCCAAGGCAATTTCTTTTGCCACTGAATATTATCTGGCTTTGGTAACGTATCTTTTTTCTTCTATTTTGCTTCATTAATCTCTAGCTTTCTGAATTTTTTTTTCTCCTTACCATACATAAAATCCTGCTCCTTTCTTTCTCACATGAAACATGTTGATTTTGACTAAAATCACAACAATCACATAATGTAGCAATGAATGATCTCTTTTCATTTGAGGCATGTTGGTAGAAAGTGATTGAAAGGATTTATAGCCTTTCAGAAAACTGGGAAGATGGACTTCCTGTAACTTATAGCTGATATCAATGAATTTCCAGTGTAGTGCATAAATTTGATGAAGACATGGCATTATGATTGTCATTATTTTTACTTTATGAATTGTATAAGAAGAATTTGGCAAATATCCACTTCTATATTTCCTAACACAGATTTTTCTAACTAGAAACCTCACAATCCTATTTGAGGAAGATTAAAATGAAAAATTAACATTTTTGTATGCCACAAGAAACCAAGAGAGACATAATACTCGTTATTTTTCCCCTTTTTAAAGCGAGAATATTTTAACACTACTCTACGCAAGCTGAAATCTGGAATTGCTGGAACAAGGAAGTCTGTCCAGAACTGACTGCACTGAAGGCATGACTAGGTAAACAGGCAAAGTTTAAAAGCACAGCTATGCATAGGCACAGCAATGCCATTAAGTATTTCAGAAACATGAGCAATCAAATATCTGAATGCCAATGTATTTTTCTGTATCTGAAGGGTTAAAAGACCCAGTTCTTAAGTCAACATAGATCTCATAAAGTCAGAAAAAGTTAATTGCTCTGTCTGCAGATGCTTTAGGAGTCTAAAACCATTTTGCTCTCTACCTGTCTCCAGGATACCACCTGGGATAACATGAGCTTCTTTTATGCTTTTGTGCTTCGTTTTGAGCACCAGCTGAGCCAGTTGGATTTTATAAATCATCAGCTGACAGCGTCCTTCCACTCTTCATCCTGCACTAACAAAACTGTGCTTGAGTATTTCCAAGATTACAGCAATTTTCTAGTCTAACAGCAACAAAGAGGTGGTTAGCTGCAGCCGAGTCTACACCAGGGAGAGCTTCTGAAAACTGCTTCACAAAGAAAGGTGGAAAAAACACACTTGACTGCTTTAAGCAATTCTCAGCAGACAAACCAACCTACTTGCTGAAGACAAGGAAAGGTTACCAAGGAGCACTTTTCAGGATGATGCAGAGAATTAAGTGTATTTGTTAGAGAGCTACAGCTAATTGGGGATGCTCTTCTAAAGGCAGTTTGAAATTAATGAGAAGTGTCAGAGACGGGACAGCCAAACTGCCTGTCTGCCCCAACAACAGCAGTATGTTCTCAGTTTAGCCTGAGGTATCTCAAAATTACAGAAACAAATGATAAATAACAGTGTGGCACAGCTTACTTTGGGGCAGGGAGAGATACAGAAATAAAAAATCACATGCTAATGTTAAAATCGCAATACTGAGCTATAATGAAAAGTTAACCTGGTTTTATACCTCAAAAGCCAAACTGGTTTTCTTAGTGTTCTTCTGGACCCGTTTGTTCTTTCGGAATGATAAAATTCAGATACCCAATGAAACTGCCTTTTACAGACTTGTCAGGTCAGGATGAACGAAAAGAAAATTACTTAGAAAATTATTGAGTCCTCAGTATTTTATTTGCAAAGAACAACAATTATTTGTTTTTAAATTAAATTTGCAATAAAATAAAAGGGTAAGAAGAGGACAAACATGTCATAAAGAGATATAGTGGTCAGTACTGACTAATTCAGATGCAAATTCTCTCTTAAGGTAATCATTATTGTGCTATCAAACCAGAGAGCAGCATGTGTTTAGTCCTGAACACTAACAATACACGAGCTGTAAGCTAATGTAGGCTGTCTTTAGGACAGCAATGAAGCAACATAGCTCAGCCTCTTATGCAAAGGAAAAGTAGGGAGGAATAGAGGGCTGGTACTCTTGAGGGCACAAAGGAAGCTAACAAATGACCTGCAGAGAGTGTGGATTGCATCACTGAAGCCAAAGGCAGCATCCTTTAGGTGTCAGGATCAGAGCCTGCCATATGGTTTTCAGACGCTGACCACAGCCTGGATTTTGTCTCTTGGTTTATGTGCATTATTTCTTCACTGCAGCCACAATGGTGATGGCTTTCTTAGTCTACCTGCCTACAACACATGGCACAGTTTTCTAAAGTAGATATCATATCCGTCAGAAGAGGAGTGGTCAGCAGGGACAGGGAGGTGATTGTCCCTCTCTACTCTGCCCTCGTGAGGCCTACTGTGTCCAGATCTGGGGTCCCCAATACAAGAAAGATGTAGAACTGTTGGAGAGGGTGCAGAGGAGGGCCACAAGGATGATTAGAGCACCTGGCCTACAAAGAGAGGCTGAGGGAGCTGGGCTTGTTCAGCCTGGAGAAGAGAAGGCTGCAGGGGGACCTCATTGTAGCCTTGCAGTACCTGAAGGGAGCATACAAACAGGAGGGGAATCAACTTTTTAAAAGGGCAGATAATGGCAGGACAAGGGGGAATGGTTTAAAGCTAAAGGAGGGAAGGTTTAGATTGGATATTAAGGGGAAGTTTTTTACGGAAAGAGTGGTGAGGTCCTGGAACAGGCTGCCCAGAGAGGTGGTGGATTCCCCATCCCTGGATGTGTTCAAGGCCAGGTTGGATGGGGTCCTGGGCAACCTTGTGTAGCTCCAGGCCTGAGGTTGGTGGCCCTGCCTGTGGCAGTAGGGTTGGAGCTTTATGATCCTTGGGGTCCCTTCCAACCCTTGCCATTCTATGATTCTACAATTCTATGATCATTTGTAGAAGTTACAGGACAGTATGTAGTTATGTATAAATTGCCTGTTTCCTCATACAATGGTTTCAAAATATAATCTAATGGGGAAAAAACCCATAGTACAGTATACAAGTGATAAATGAGTGAACAGATTTGCTTTTTCAGTAGACTTAAGAGCATGTTAAACTAAAAAGGAGAAAAGCCCTGCCTACCTGCCTTTACCCTTGACAAGACCAATAAAGCGAGTAAAATAGCATGCCACAATACTATACCTTATGAACTGGAAAGGAGTAGTTCTCAGTACCTGTGATATCTTCTATTTATGACCAGAGTGTGAGTGAGATGTCGATGACAGTGGGACTAGACTGTGCCCTCTGCACTCTTCACATATTTCTCTGTGTTATAGAAAGCATATAATCTTCTCCTCAGCAGTTTTGTTAGGATATGGTCCATCTGAGGGACACATATTCATATCAGTATGAAGAAACAGAACAGAATAATTTGATAACCGCAAGTCTAAAAAGCTCCTAAAGAGGAAAAAAAATTATCTGTTTTTCTAATAGCAATTGTTTGACTTGCCCTCCAAGTAGCCACAGATTTACCATATGTGTGACTTGTTGAAATGTCCCAAATGAACATGAAACATTTTGTTTCACAGTAAATAAAGTACTTTTTTCCACTTATACCTAACATTATCACCAGGAACTCTCATTTATTTTTTTCCCTTTCTTCTATTAAAAAGAAAGAAAAAAGGCAGCTCATTTCAGATCATCGTCCTCCCTTTTTTCAGTTTCACCACCAAGGGAAAAGCTCCCTTTACACTTCACTGAAAAGCCAGGTCTTCAGGTTTTCCTTTAAGATTGATTTGATGGATAGGTTTTTGTTTGCAACATTGCTTTTGCCTGTCTTGGGCCCACTCTATTGAAGTCTATCGCATTCTCAGTCTAATTAAGGAAGAGCCTACAATTATCAGCTCATACAAAGAGAACTCCTGCCAAATAAATTCACAGTATATCTGTCATTTATTTTAAGATGGCATAAACTCTGTCATATTGCTTTCAAACCAGGTCCCTCTTTGGTTCATGCTTTTTCCAGAGCTCCCATCAAAAGTCCAATTTTAATTACTATGATTCAACAACACATTATCTCTATTGCCAATCAGAGTCTCTTAAAACCAGACAGGTAGCATTCAATAGAGTATTTTTTACAAAATTTATTTTAAAAGTTTTACAAAAAAAAAAAATCAACAAAAACCCCACTCATATTCAGTGTTACTAAGAATAACAGGTAATGCAGAAAAATACCTACCCTTACCTTAATTGTCCTAAACACTAAATGCTTAAGAAATTGTTCAGTACAGGTTTTATTTTGTCTTTGTCACTACAAAATAAAAAGTGTTGTGGAGGATATGGAAACAATTTCTTACTGCTAGAAATAAGAATGCCATAAGAATGACAGCATTATAAATTAGAGCTAAAAAGAAACATTAAATGTGATTTAGCAGATGATTTGTTTAGGCTGGTTCATATTCTATATTTTGATTGTGACACTCTTTCTTTATCCAATGTGTGTTTCAATGAGTGTTTATAACTCAAAGCAGCCAAATCTTAAGCAAAATCTCTTCAGAAAGCAGAAAACTTTGACAGCTTTATTTTTCTTTTTTTTTTTATTTTTAAACTGCTACAAGAGAAAATTTGCAAAGAAACAGTACAATAAATATTTATGCAAAGAAAGAGCACAATAAATACTTATGCAAAGACACCACAAAGTCAGTAAAAGCTGTACATCAATCCTTTTCATATATTACATGAGGGCAAATTTCATCACACCCTGGAATGAAGAAAAGCTAATGAGCATGTCAATTATTTTCTCAAGCTGTACAAGAAATGGCGAAGGTTTATTGCTGTTTTCAGACATGATAAAGATCTGGACTGCCCATAATGTTCATACTCAAGACGTCTTCTTGAAGCCAGTTTTTCTCTGCCAGAAAATTCCAATTTCAGTAGAGAAATCTTGTGTAATCACAGGTGCGAAATTCTAGGCCGTATCCCAGAGCACATATATCACATCCTATTCTGGCTTAGTTGTGGTAGCGTAAAATCAAATTACATATAGATTGTATAGCATGTTAAGTACCTTTGCCATAATAGCATTAATTGCATTTTGGTTGTATATTTGATCTTTTCTTGCAAAACCATGAATGATTTCAGATCTAAGTAAGAGGCTAGACTGCAGATACTAATTCCCTAGATTCATCTAAAGCCATTCTTAGCTGAGTTGCCATAAACTGAATGAGATGTCAGTGCATGGATGCTAATATATCCCATGTTTTTCTGGGTTAGTTTTTAAACTCATACCCAGTAAATAAAAGTTGTATCTAGTAAACACTGTGTTAAACTACACTGAACTCTTCAGAATGTCATTTACAGGAGCTAGTATGCTGTAGCACATTGTTTTTTCAGCTTAGGTACTTCTGACATAATATAATATAATTATTTAATTCTATCAATTAAACATAAGTAGCTGTATCTATCAGCATAATGAGATTATGAGGCTTTTTATAATGCAAATGAGTTAGCTCCTTTTAAATGCAACACTAAAACTTTGATTAGAATACATGACACTGACCCATCATGAAGTCTATGTTTTTCTGCAGTTACCCAACAGCGAATGTTAGGACTGGAAAGCTGGGTGTGAGTAGGTTGGCTTTGACAAATTCTTTCACTAGGTTGAAATTTCTTACTGTTACAAAGTCACATCTTCTCTGGGGCTAAATTATTTCTTCAAAAGGCGCATCAGCAGAATGGTGGTGGGAGTTGTACATAAGATGTTTAAAATATAGGTGTCTACTTCTCTCCAATGCAAACATTGTGGATGGAGATTGGCAGGGTGCCACAATCCACAACCTAGACAAGACTTAACTGGCAGAGGTTAAACACCCTTGCGTTACAACCGAACCTCAGATCGCTCTGAGTGGCTGGTGGAGGCTGGGCTTAACCTCTGAGTGACGTCCAATTATTGGGTGTTTTATTGTGATCAGTTCATCACAATTCTCGGAGAACAGACCTAAGACTCGAAACGGAGTCAAGGTTAAAGTTACTTTATTTGGTGCACAACAAATGTGCAGGGGAAGAGGGGGAAGAAAGAGAAAAGCATAGAAAAGAGAGATAGAGGGAGGGAGAGAGAGAGAGAGAGGAAAAGAGGAATGGGGGGTGGGCATATTTACCACCGCGAGGCTATGGCATTCCGTCCGATGGCAGAGCGTCTCCGGGTGCAATGGAGGGTGAGACGCTCCTTGATGTCTCCATGTCCTCCTTGGTTGCCTTGTTTCCTTTTGCTTTGTTCTCTGGTTGTTTGGTTCTCGGTTGCTTCGTTTCATCATTTTTTTATTTTCCTGTTGCTTCCATGGTGGAATCAACAGCTCAAATCATGTTAAACATCACCTCTGAGAGGAAATGGCTAAGACTGGGGTATAAAGGATATTGAGGAAGCTTCCCCTGGGGGAGAGAAAGAAGAAACTGAAGTCCCCAAAGAGGCAATCAACAGGCTGTTCTCCTTCTCCACCTAAGATGGGGACACCTTTTTGGTAAGGAATTGCAATTTCACTTTTTTGATGAGAATACCCAGGACAGTATTTTACTACCATTGTAATTATAATCAGAGTCATATATTAGCACTATTGCAGTATGTGTATTTATTAACAGCAATCCTGAACTCATAATATCTGTCGCTTTAATAAACTTGCCATTAGTTTCAACTTTGTGAAACTCACAATGAAAGTCTTTCAGCAGCTCTGACAGGAAAATATTGACTCTGATATGTAACTACATACAATCTTTTAGACACAAACCATTGACCAAGACTGTGGCTAAGACTGGACCTAGCTGCATATACCCTCTTCTCGGAGAAGGAGTTTAGAAGGCAAGGGGGTCCTTTATGAACCTTGGGACTCATTAGGAGGGCCCCCCTCAGACATGTATCAGACTCATACCCTTTTTTTGACACAGGTTTCCAAATATATAAAAGATTTTGTCTGAGTGAATAGTCATATAGCATGACTCCAGTTAAACAAAAGGGTTATTTGTTGATTTTTCTGGCTTCAGTGAATAATGAAGCTTGCATATGTTTCGGATTGTGGGCTTGTTGAGGATTTACCCCAGCCAGCAGCTGAGCAACATGCAGCTGCTCTCTCTGGGGTTGTGGGAGTGGGTGTGGGGGTGGTGGAAGGAAAATGGAAAAAACCAAAAAGAGCAAAAGCAAACCTCATTGCTTAGGATAAGGAGAGTTTGCTGGGACAGCAGAGAAAGAGAGATATAACAACAATAGGACCTTATAGCAAAATACACAATACCAGTGATATATAATGCAATGTCTCACCCAACTGCACAACTCAGGCCATACAGCTCAAGAGCTGTCCTAAATCCAGACTGTTACCAAACAGTGTGTTCTGGAGCAGTGTACTTCTCTCCCACCAGGTCCCCTTTATGCTGAGCATGATGTATGGAACAACCCCTCTGGCCAGTTTGGGTCACCTGTCCTGGCTGTACCCCTGCCAGCTTCCTGGGTGCCCACCCTCCCGACACAACCACCTTCTTGTTAGCAGGGCAGCATGAGAAGTTGACTAGTACTTGACTGCTTGGCAGCAACTAAAAAAATACATGAATTATCAGCACTGCTCTCATTATAACTCCCAAACACAGCACTACATCTGAAAATTAACTCTATCCTAGCCAAACTTAGGTCAGGGCTATATATTGGTTGGGCAGTAGGCAAAGGAAAATGAGAGAAGGATGAAAAAGCTTTAAAGAAACAAACAAAAAAAAAAACCAGGAAAAAAAAAAGCCAGCTACAGACACACACAAGTAAATTTCTTTTTCAGTTTCTAATCTGAAAAAAGTTTTATATGATGTGACTTTCTCGGGACAGATCACATGCATACTTCCCTACTGCATGATTGCCAGGAATAAGATGTTGAAGTAAAAACTTTATTATTTTATTAATTTCATCTATATGTGATGCCATGAAGAACAGGATAATAGGTTGACATTTCTCCAAGACTTACAGTCATGATTTTACCAAATGAACCTGCTGAACAGCTATTCTAAAATAGTCAGATCTTTGAAAAACAATAGGACAGGAACTGAGTACAGCTATTTCAGCAATCACAGAATCATAGTTAGGAATTGGAAGGCACCTCAAAAGATCATCTAGTCCAACCTCCCTGCCAGAGCAGCATCACCTAAACTAAATAACACTGGAATTCATCCAGGTGGGATTTGAATGTCTGCAGAGAAGGAGACTCCACAGTCCCTCTGGTCAGTCTGTTCCAGGGCTCTGTCACCCTCATAGTGAAAAAGTTTCTCCTTACATTCACATGCAACTTCCTATGCTCCAGCTTGCACCTGTTGCCCCTTCTCCTATCACTGGCCATCATTGAGAAGAGCCTGGCTCCATCTACTGACTCTTACTCTTTACATATATATAAACATTAATAAGGTCACCCCTCAGTCTCCTCCAAGCTAAACAGACCCAGATCACCCAGACTCTCCTCATAAGGAAGGTGTTCCACTGTGGCCCTGCACTGGGCCCTGCATCTTCCCTGTGGCCCTGCACTGGGCTCTTTCAAGGAGTTCTATGTCATTGAACTGAAAGGCCCAGAATGGGGCACAATATTCCAGGTGCAGTCACAATGAGGCAGAGTAGAGAGGGAGGAGGACCACTCCTGACCTACTAACCACACCCCTTCTAATACACCCCAGGATGCCATTGGCCTTCTTAGCCAAGAGGGCACATTGCTGGCTCATGGTCATACTGCTGTCCACCAGGACCCCCAGGTCCCTCTCACCTATGCTGCTCTCCAACAGGCCAGTTCCCAACCTATACTGTTAGCTGGGGTTGTTCTTCCCTACATGCAAGACTCTATATTCTCTCGTGTTAAATCTCATTAAATCTCATTAAACTTCTCCCCACCTAGCTCTCCAGCCTAAGTCTTGCTGAAAGAAGTTTTGCTGTGATGTCATTCCACAACATGTAAAATAGTGTATCATGTGAATCCTAAGTGTTTAGTAAGAACATACCCAAAAGCATATTGGTGAGAGCACAGACTTACCTGCGCTAATAAACAGAACTTTTCAGTGCCTTTAAAGTACAATCCAGTTCCTGTGGCATACAGGTTCTTCAGTCTGGCAAAAGTTACAGCATTTCTTCTGCAAATATTAAATGCAATTGACAGTTATTAGTTCTAAATGCTAAGCAAAAATTTACACTTTCTGTAGAATGCAGCTTTTTTGGGTTTTTGACAATTTCTTAAGGTATGGCCTGTCCTTTCCTCTAGGTGACCAAATTATGGACTTAAATTATCCATTACAGAATTCTCTTTTTTCTTCTTCTTAATTGGGATTTTTCCAAACCGTCACTCTTTTTGAGACATCACGGATTTCGTTATCGTGGTCCTGACTGCAAGCAAGACTATAGGAGTGTCATAAGCATCAATTTTCTTGATTTTTCAATTATTTTTCACTTGGAATGTTAGGAATTAGGGTATTCTATGACACAGGGGATTGGACCTGTAATAATCAATATTCTGCCTAACCCTGAAGAGTGTAACAACGCATAAAAGTGCCCCATACTTACTGCACAGGACATTTCCATCCTTCTTTGAAAAGTCTTTGAACACACAAAGAGAAATTTTGCTCATCTTACACTGGCAACTTAAAAATTAATAATTTCTACTTTTATATCTGTAATTTCACACCGCTTGGACATATACATGCATGTTTATTATAATACCTAAAAAATCTAAATATTTACCCTGGAATGGTGATCTTTCAACTTCCTTCGGTCCCTGAATTTATTATTGATTAACAAAGGAAGTCACATATAGAGAGACACAGGCTTAATTAGATCCTGTGCCTATTTAAGGCACTGGTCTTAAATCTCTTATTTTTTCCTTGCAGCACAGAGATACTCAAAGTGAGCCACCTGTTTCACATCAGAAGCAAAAGAGCTGCATTTGTTTAGACCCATGCTCAGATCAGCATAGTCCTCCACTTCAAATGCTTTCAAGCTTCTCCTACCTCTTTTAACATCAACACTTTCAGAGCTTTTTTTCCTTCTGAGACATGACACTTAATATATACACATGTAGACAGCTACCTGCAAGGTTTACTATGCTCATAAAGACATTTTAAAAACTCAAACAAAAAACAACCCACAAAGAAAACCCTCCTTAATTCTCACGTATAACAATATTGTGTAGTAAAGAATTTCAAATGTAAATAAGTAACACGATATACCAAAATTTATTTTCTTTTTCCTGTCTTACTTCAAGGGCTTTGCATGAAAATATGCCAAATCACATGAAATCTATCAATATATGGTTCTCTTTCAAAATCAAGGATTCAAGCAGAGTAAACATCTGACGCATATTAAGGTCAACAGTAAGCCAAGTGACATTAACAGTGTGGTATTTTTGAATGCATAGCTGAAGTCAGTCTGCTTGGTTTGTTTATGGTAACAAATTCACAACAAAATTAAAAAAGAGCAAAGAATGTACACAGATCACCAAGCTTTAAAAAGAAAACAATCCACAAAACCAAAAAATTCCCAAATCTTTCCAAACATCAGAATGTCTGAATGCCAGATTTTTAAAGCAAATCTCATAGAATCATAGAATCATGGAATGGTTTGAGTTGGAAGTGGCCTCAAATATCATCTAATTCCAACCCCTCTCCCATGGGCAGGGATACCCTCCACTAGCCCAGGTTGCCCAGAGCCCTATCCAACCTAACCATGAACACTGCCAGGGAGGGGGCAGCCACAGGTTCCCTGAGCAAGCTCTGCCAGTGCCTCACCACCCTCACAGGGAAAAAATTCTTCCTAATATCTAATCTAAATCTCCCCTTCTTCAGCTTAAAGCCATTACCATTTGTCTTGTCACTCCATGCCCTTGTAAACAGCCCCTCTTCAGCTTTCTTGTAGGATTCCTTCAGGTGCTGCTGATAGTAAAAGCATGATACCCATCTGCACATTTATTAAGCAGTAAAATGTAAAGCTGCAAAACTTTAGATGTCTATCAAAATACATAGAAATCATCTCAAATCCTTTTCCTATGGGAAAAAATATAGTTCAAGAAATAAATTTGATCTTACTTGTGTGAGAAATTTTCTCCCCCCAAAAGCTATAGTATTACAGCATAATTAGCAGAGCCCTGCAGCTGTAGCTTCATGCTAATGAAGGTCAGCCAGGCCATAGAGCCAGCATCCCTAAGACAATATTTCTTCTGGTACAAAAGCATTATGGACCACTGTACACTTGTATAGCAAAACATACATAATCATGCTATACAGCATTATTAAAGACAGTTAATGATTAGCTAATTCAAAACTGAGGTAGTTTTAGCACCAATTACAATATAGTGTCCCACCAAGTCATGACCATTGGTGATTTACTAGCCCCAACTTTGAGTAAGCTATTCCAAGTACTGTACATTTGGACTCATGACTTGGACACCTGCCTAGAGCAATTCGTTCTGGCTCTCCAATCCCTTCTTAAAACACAGTTACCGTAAACAATATCTAGTTCTCCACTTTATCATGCCATGCAGGGATCTGTCTACATGCTGCAATGTCTACAGATGCAATGCTACATCCCAAATCCACAGTTTACAAGGCCTAGATTTACCTCCATTTGAGATCCTACAATTCAGCCAAATAGTCGAGCCTCTTTTCCCCCCATCAAAGATGGGAAAGATACTGCCAAACATCCTCAGCCTGACTGAGTTCAGGAAATGTCTGGCTGATGCACTCAATCGCATGCTCTGACTTGGCTGGCCCTTTGTGGAGCAAGGAGTTGGACTAGATGATCCTCATCAGTCACTTCCAAATCAGGATATTCTATGATTCTATGACTTTCTGAAAAACACTAAGAGCTAGGAGAAACCTTCAATAAACAAATTTTTCAAGACTGTCTTGAAAACACCAATTTGTGGCACTTAAAAAAAAATCCTGGACAGATTTTACAGTTATGGCAACTGTCATATGCTTGAAAAAGACACAATGACACAGTTCAGGTTCCCAGCCCAAAGCCTGGAGATGTAGTAACATTTTCCAAAACAAAACCATCCATTTCTTTTTTTTAAATGTAGAATAACAAAAAGTACTTCTCCCTATTCTTCTGGTCAGAAACAATTTTGAATTTTGGATTTCCAGAAAAAAGTAAGGTGAAACAATTATCTAGCACACAGAACTTCAGCTTAACCTTGGCAAAAAAGCAAACTGTAAGCAATGAGCAACAGTCTTACAGGGTATTAGACAGCTATAGTAATTTCCAGGCTTAAAATTCTAAAAAGCAAATGCAGAGAGACGCAAGATGGAGTCCAAACAGACACAGTTTATAGCCTGAAATAACTCCATGGTAAAACAGGACACAGCCTTCTAATGATGTGAAGACTAGGTCCCAAGACAAGTAAAGTAGCTGAACCTACAAGGCAGACAGTATTTTTCTGCTCAACCTTGCTCACAGCTCTTTTGGGAGTCACCCACAATTAGTGAGGCTGGCACAGTGCCAACAGTACACCCCAGCAAACCCCTCTAGGTCATTCTGATACATGTTAGTATGATCTGCAGCTTAGGGCTGAGATCGGACCATGCTCAGAGTCCTGATCGGTGGAGCATAATCTGAATGGAGGCCTGTGACTAGCAGTGGTCCCCAGGGCTCGGTGTTGGGTCCAGTCCTGTTTAATGTCTTCATTGATGACCTTGATGAGGGAATAGCATCCACCCTCAGCAAGTACGCTGATGATACAAAGCTGGGAGGAGTGGATGACACGCAGGAACACTGCACTGCCATCCAGCGAGACCTGGACAGGCTGGAAAGTTGGGCAGGGAGAAACCAGATGAAGTTCAAAAAAAGCAAGTGTAAAGTCTTGCACCTGGGGAGGAACAACCACATGTGTCAGTAGAGGCTGGGGATTGACCTGCTGGAGAAGAGCTCTGTGGAGAAGGACCTGGGGGTCCTGGTTGACGATACGTTGGCTATGGGTCATCCTGGTGGCTAAGAAAGTCAATGGGATCCTGGGGGTCATCAGGAGGAGTGCGGCCAGCGGGTTGAAGGAGGTGATCCTCCCCCTCTACTCTGCCCTGGTCAGGCCCCACCTGGAGTATTGTGTCCAGTTCTGGGCTCCCTGGTATAAAAAGGACAGGGATCTCCTTGAGAGAGTCCAGAGAAGGGCTACGAAGATGATTAAGGCCCTGGAGCATCTCCTCTCTGAGGAAAGGCTGAGAGAGCTGTGGCTGTTCAGTCTGGAGAAAAGAAGACTGAGGGGGGACCTAATCAATGTTTATAAATATCTTAAGTATAGGGTGCAGGGGGAATTGGCATGCCCCTTTTCAGTGGGCAGTGGAGATAGGACAAGGGGCAATGGCTGCAAATTGGACCACAGGAAGTTCCGCACCGACATGCAGAGGAACCTTTTCACAGTGAGGGTGACAGAGCCCTGGAATAGGCTGCCCAGGGAGGTGGTGGAGTCTCCTTCTCTGGAGATATTCAAGACCCATCTGGATGCCTATCTGTGCAGTATGAGCTAGGGAGCCTGCTTTGGCAGGGGGGTTGGACCCGCTAATCTCTCGAGGTCCCTTCCAACCCCTACAATTCTGTGATTCTGTGATTCTGTCTGAGTGCTCAGGAGGCTGTAAAGCAGAAAGGCAGGTAACAACAATGGGCCAGTGATGACTTTCCTGGTCTGGACACAAAGGACTAGAAGACCATCCCTCCCTTTGGCAATCAACCACCCTGGTTGCTAAGTGCACAAGCCACTGTCCAAGTCTGCTCCTCTGTCTTTTCCTTTCATAATGAATGGGTTTCTCATGCTTATTCCCATGAAACAGCTCTCCACGCTCTTCCTCATTGTGCACACAAGCGCACTCTAACCAAACAGCACTACCATGGCCTCAAAGTGCCATATCGGTGAACAAGTCTGCTTCAGGCTCCAGAAAGCCTAAGTCACAGCTGGCTTCCCCTTCCAACATGACAGAGCAGGCTACCAGGATCTTTTCAAGCCCATCAGCTCAATACTGGTGACAACAATATAAAATCAGAAGAAATCCCTCCATTAATTACTCTGACTTGAAAACAACTTTTTTCTTTTGTACCAGTCTGTTGAGAGTTGTTTCCCATAGTCTGTGCATAGTATAAAAGGTGTCATTTGCATATAAAATTAGAATTATTTTCACTGAGAATGAGAAAAAAGATTAGAGCATCACATTATGTTGACTAATTTATGTTCTTAGAAAATAATGAAAATTAATGTCAGCTTGACATTTTGCAGGATTTTTTAAAGTAATTTCATTAGGGTTTAAAGGACAATTAAATGGTTGTCTTAGTAGCAGCCTTATTAAATAAGCTAAGAAATATTGATTACAACAAAAATACGCAATTTCACATTATTTTCAAGGTTTTCAACAAATATCAACCACCCCCCAAGACACTGTTTTTAATACTACACCCCTAGTCTTTTAAAAATAAAGTAAGTAACATTTGTAAGGTTATCCTGGTTATATTTTTCTATTAATTAGTATTAAATGTGGCCAGTGAGCAGTCTCTGTTAATCCTGTTTAAGCACAACACAGCTTGTAATGGGTGCATTATCCAAGGGCAGTACAAAATAACCTACAGTTATGCAACTTCTTTCAGAAATATTTTCAGCATACGATTGATTACTAAGATAAGCATCTATCTAGAAAAAGAGAACAGAGAAGTAAGAAACTTCACAAAAACTCTTCCAGGTCAAAGTAAAAATGATTTCTAATATACACCGTTGTGATTGCTGTTTGATTGCTAAGTAAACATATGAACTAGCAGGTTGTTATTCAGAGAACCTGATATAGCATACATAAAATTTTCCTATATTACATGTAGGAGAACCATATGTGATAATCAGAACTCAAGTTGTGCAGAATTATCATGTAGCACCAGTAATATTAAGTGCATATATAGAGCTTAGCAGACTTTTTTAGTAAGGAATATGGTAATAGATCTCATCTAAAAGCTAAGCTTCTTCCTATGGTCTAAATTTCATTCTTACGTATGTAGAAAATTCATTCTAATCCATCAAATTTTACTGTTGGATTAGCAGCTAAGCCTTCATATTCTTCCTACTAAACAAAGGGGTTTTTTTCTCTTGGTTCACTGCTCTGAGGCTTGCAAAAACCGAAAGGTCTACAGAAGTGTTTTCCCCAATAGTTCCTTTTTAATTTTTAAAAATGCTGCAAATACATTTCCTTACTTTGTTCTTCCCACAACATATGTGTAATTAGCATTGACAATTCAATTCTCAATCTTCAATTTTATAAAGTATTGAAAACAAGAATGTTATTCTAGCTTGGGAGAAACCAGACTGAAAATGGTAAACAGAAACACCTTTCATCTAAAGCCCAAGGGAACTGTGAAATGTCCCTTTGATTAGAGATGGTGAAACAGTAAAAGCCATCACACAAACCACATGCCACACTGGAAGTCCCTCAGGAATTTGAATTACATGCACTGATTTTAAATGACAACGTGGGAGGACTAACTTGATTGCAGTTTTCACATTTGTGTACGTATGCAGAGAAACTAAGAGATGCGTGGAGTAAGAAAAGAATTAGGCACGAGATATGTTGGAAAAGACAGGTGGAATAACTCTGAGGAAAATGAGAATAGAGTTCTGGTGCTGAATACTAGTTGACTTAGATGTGGAATTCTGAGAAAATCTGAACTATTAATAACCTCTTTCCTGCTGTTTGATCCTGATGTGTTTAGAGGCACTCAACTGCATTTATTTTTTTCTAATGAATAACATTGCATTTAATCCCTGAGTATACCACTGATTCCTCTCGACCAAGAAAGATTTTGTCCACATCTTCCAGGCTATGTGTGAGATCAGATTTTAAAAACCTTCCTCTCCTCACCACTTTTAAGACCTTCTCTGGAAAAAAGTGAAGGTCAAGTCACATAAAGCAACAGCTGCCAAGCACTTTCCTAACTCTTTGATGTCCATGATCGAGAAGTAATGGTGTGAAGAACACAGAAAAAAGTGCCAATGCAGAAAAGGGAACCTCTCCAGAGAGCAGAGTGCTGATCTGCAAGAAATGACTGGAATTAACAAATAACAAGATGAGAGATCTCACTTTTTCACATTTTCACAAAACAAAAGTATGAAATTATCCCATTAAAGAAACAGTGCAAAGAAACGACTCCATTTTGGGCATCAGGAGTGACAGCTGTAACTCTGAAATATTACACAGAATCCTTCAGAAATTTGAAACACCATTTGGGCTATCAAAACTGTGCATTAAAAATTTATTGCAAGTTTTCAAGGGTTCACAGCAGTTCAAGATTTAAATCAGGCTTTCCTTACACAGGAGCAATGCAGTACAAAACAGTACATCAATGGATCACATGTTGTGATTAGAACCCACAAACTTTCTGCATTCTGTCGCAATACAAGGAATTATTGCCAAGCAAGCAGAGCCATTCACATACTCATTCTCTTTCCTTTTTCTCCTGTAAAGTCCAATATTTCTTTCTTCTCAACAAAAGAGAAAGGCAGTTTTGCCTATGGTCTCCTACCTTACAGTGATTTTCTGTGCCTGGCATTTCTTAGAAGGAAAAGAGCAAGGACATTAACAGGCTCCACGCCTTGGTCTGAATGCTGTAAACTGCAGCATTTACCTTGTGGCACTTGGTCTTTGGGGTCTGTTTCTAATCTCTCCTGTCAGCTTCTTTGCTCAAATCCCCTCCACCTTCTCAAGACAGCATTTTGGTTTTTTTTGTTAGCCTGCCTTTTCAAGACACATTTGTCACTCCAGTATGCCCCAAAATGTCTCCTTTACTTTTTTCCCTTTTGCCTATTTCTTTCCTTCATTAGGAACGCCCACACTCTGCTGCTGAATTCCAACCATCATTCTCCCACAGCACAACATATACTTTTCCAGAAAATGACAGTGACATGATACAAATAGCCTCCTCCTGGTCAGTCCTTCCTCTTTAAAAAAATCTGCTGAATACTCATGTTAAAAAGCCCAAAGAAGCCTAAGCAGTTTGTTCTTAAATACATATATATATGTATATAATTATAATATGAATTATTTATATAATTCATAGAAATGTCAGCTTGATTTTTTTATGTATTATAACCATGTCTAAGACTAAAAGCTGATGGTTGCTTGTGATCATGTTTTAACAACACAATTATTTCACAAACGGATTAAACCACTGACCTAGGTAGACTAAGTTAAACACTTAATCTGTATGACCTCACTCCATTCAGAAGTTTTTGTCTGTCCAAAACCTTTTGAAAGAGTTTTGACAAAACAGTTGCTTGACAAGTACTTTCCTCCAGTACATGTTGCCTCTTCTCCCACAAGCATTATGGTGTTACTTGCATTTTTGCATATCTTACAGGAATGCAGCCATGGCTCTGGATGATATAAACCTAATAATGCAGTCAGCTGACCTACTAATGCACAGACATGGTGTTGATAAAGATGGAATCATATTTTTATTACCACCCTTACCCCAAAATGTCATGAAAAAGCATTGCAAAATCTTGTGTATTGCAACACAAACAGAAATAAATTAAAATTAGTTAAAGGAACTGATTGTGCCAGTAAACTCAGAACAGTTTTATAACAATATGTCATTGTCATTACTTTTCTAACTTACAGCTGTTTTAAGGCCAATGTTGAAACACCAGGAAGAAGAAACCCACAAACATTTCTTGGAACTGTGTATGGTTTCTGTTACTACACTTGTATAGAGCACATACTTCTAACACTTTCCCATGTCATCATACAATAAACATTATACAATACACATGATGCAGTCATTAAAGTCTACCAGAAACAAGTTCCAAGGCAAGAAATGGACAACAGCTAAAGATGAGATTCTACTCTGATTTCGCATGCTGAATATAAAACTAAGAATTTCCTGAAAGAAGGTTAGAAAAATGTCCTGATAGTAAAAGCATACCTAGAAAATGGAAATGGATTCATGAGTGAAACCAACACATTATTAAAGGAATTCACAGTATACTGCTAACAGGGAGCCAAAGGAACAAATTGTTCTACCAGTGCAACAAATGCAAACAGTTAGCATCCCATTAACTGCTAGCCCTATTATAATATTATAGCTTTCTGTGCCCCTGGTACAAATTGATCCTAGTGGTTTGAGCACATCTTTCACAGAGCTCAGATAAAATAGTGTGGAAAATGGAGGGCTGTAAAAATTATAATGTGATAACTCAAAGCATCTGTGACTGAAGATGCATAAACAACAGTAAAATGGCTTAGAAACATGGGCTGCCAAGCAGCTCTGAAGCCAAGAGAGAAGAGAGGAGGAAAAATGTCAAAAATACGACATAGTATTTTTTTTTCCCCATAGTAGGGACTCAAATGTTCTGATTGTGGCTGTATTCTAGGAGCACATTATGCTTTAAACAAGTGAGAAAGGTCATTGAAGTCAAAATAATGGATTCACTAACCTATGCGTCACTTAAGATGTAAAAGGAAGAACTGTAAGTCTAACTCAAGTTTATGCAAGGTTTTGGTAGTGGGAGGTCTGCAGGGGTGGCTTCTGTGAGAAGATGCCAGAAGCTGCCGCCACTGGCCAAAGCTGAGCCCATCCATAACATTGGCAGTGCCTGTGTAATAACATAGTTTAAGAACAGGTAAAAATTACACAACAGCAACTGGGAGAAAGGAGTGAAACAGTGTGAGAAACAGCCCTGCAGACACTTAGGTCAATGCAGAAGGAGGGGGAAGAGGTGCTCCGGGTGTCACAGTAGACATTTCCTTGCAGTCCCTGGAGAAGACCATGGTGAGGCAAACTGTCCCCCTGCAGCCCATGGAGGACCCCACGCTGGAGCAGGTGGATGCCCAAAGTAGGCTGCGACCCTGTGGGAAGCATGCACTGGAGCAGGATACTGGCAGGACCTTCAGTGTGTGGACAGGGGAACCCATGCTGGAGTAGGTTTGCTGACAGGACATGTGACTCTGTGAAAGGAACCCATCCTGGAGCAGCTGGTGAAGAACTGCATAACATGGGAGTGACTCACGTGTGAGAAGCTGGTGGAGGACTGTCTCCTGTGGGAGGGACCCCATGCTGGAGCAGGGGAGAAGTGTGAGGAGTCATTGCCCTGCGGAGGAAGGAGTGGCAGAGACAATGTGTGATGAACTGACCCCAACCCCCATTCCTTGTACCCCTGTGCCACTGCTGGGTGGGGGATGTAGAGAAAAGGTGGCGTGAAGTAGAGCATGGTAAGAAGGGGAAGGTGTGGGGAGGGTATTTTTTTAGATTTTTTCCTATTCTTATTTTTATTTATAATAAATTCAATTAATTTCCACCAGTCAAGTCTGGTTTGCCTGTGACAGTAATGGGTAAGTGACCTCCCTGTCCTTATCTCACCCCATGAGCTTTGCATTATTTTTTTCTCCCCATTTTGTTGAAGGAGGGGAAGTGATAGAGTGGCTTGGTGGGCATCTGGCAGTCAGCCAAGGTCAGCTCACCACAAAGTAATATCAATGCAATATAATTAGACCTTCATAAAACACTCCATACACCACAGAAATTCCAAATTAAGAAACTAGAAGGCTATAAAATGCCATGACAGAAATTAAATGGATGAAAACATGAATGACAATTCATAACACCATGGAGAAAACATCATCCTGTAAGGACTGCTTCATTCTGGATTGCACAAAATCACAGAGTATTTTTCTGCTGCCTCAGAGACCACTGCTGGACTCTGCATTTTATGTTAGCCCAAACTGTTAGGAGAGCACAGTAAATATTTATATAATGGGGCAAAATCCTGGGAAGCTGGAACTCCAAATAGGATTTTGGAATTATGGTAGGTAAAAAGCTGAACATCAGTTCCTAGCTCAAGATGACAAGTGCTCTTCCTGATTGGATTAACAGGGAAATCCCAAGGACTTAAATCACCCACTAGAAACATTTTACAACTACGTGCATATTTGGTGTCAGCACTTTAGGATGAAAGTTGAAAATCAAAGAAAACTTGAAAAAGCCACCAACAGATAATTAAGCATGCTTTAGGAGAAACTACAGAATTTTAATCTCTTTGCTTCTCAAACAGAAGGATAAAACATGATAAGCACCTGACAAAACTTAAATATCCTCCACATACTGTAAGCAATAAAAATATAAAATCAAGTGGATAGAAGTTGAAGCTGTTAAAAATCAGATACCACAGTACAAAACTGCATTACAAATCATAACAGAATCTCTGATTGGCCATTTTAACTCAGGATCACGTCTGTTCCCCTAATATTTAAATTCTATTTCAGAAAATTACCTTAGTCTACATCAGTCTATTTCCCAAGGTCTTACAGGCTGTAAATCTACAAAATTAACCATGAGTCAGTGTTGACACCTTTGAGTTTTCAATATGCTAACATTTAGGATCCCACGAAAAAATGGAAGAATGTGCTAAGAAAATAGCTATGTATTTCAAGATATTTTCACAAATCTTTTTTTTCAAGGATGTTACAAGTAGTTCTGAAAAGATATATCTTCCCCTTTAGGTTTCTTATGGACAAACTGAAAAACACAGTCTTTCACACTAAATGTGTTTCATTTTCGTTCATTTCAATGTGTTCTTGCTCATCTTAAAGCATAAACTCCAAAGATTTTTGTCTCCAGAAAGAGAGTCATTAAAATTTCAGCATGGAATATTGTACTCTTTTTTTTCCTTTGCCTTTTCCCCCTCCTATAGCTACTGCCCCTGAAAAATGGAAGAATGGTCAGAACGACTATTTGAAGGTGATGGCTTCTACAGCGGCAAGAGACAGTGAGCAAAAATTTGGAAATGAGGGGCAAATATGCCAGCTGAAGGGTGCTCTAATAGGAAATAAGAAGGGACAGAGATGGACACAACTCCTCCTGGGACTGCTCAGCTGCTGCTTGGCATGTCCTGCTGTTGGTCTGGATGGACAGAATCAGGCATCACAAAATCAATACTAAGAGCAGATAAAACATGTGCAGCTCAAATGGAAGGCACCACAATTTAATGATACCTCTAAATGCAACTGATGTATGAATGATTTTTTTCTGCAAGGAAAGTATCTTTATTGTTTCTTAAAGAAAGCTTGACAGAATAATGGTTCCTTTTATATGCTTTTAAATAGGTTTAAATTTACATCATGAGCTTGGAATTCTCTTTTTAAAGTTACAAAATGAAGTATAAAGCAGAAAACACCCCCTTCCTAGTACAGGAGAATTATTACAGGAATCTGGTGTTGGTCAAGCAGTTAAGTAAAATGCAAACTTATAACAGCTCTCCCACTGTAAAATTTAGCATATAAAATAAATCTGGCTCTGCTTGGTCTCAGGAGTTGAAAAAGAAACAATACAGAGATAAAAGCAGCTGTAGGTCAGACATCTTCTGTCTAACTTCAGCCTCCTCCGGCCTTCTTGCAGCTGCTTAGATAGATGATCTTCAAAGCTCTGATAGACCTTTAGAAGACAGTATCTTGCTGGGTAGTGCAGCATAAATAGAGGGTTTGCTGCCTTATTACACTGATAGAGGATATCATCTGGGAATAATACTTATAATCCTACTAAAACTAATAAATCAACTTTGATTAAGCTATTTACATGAATGAGAACATTCACAAGCACTACATGCAAGATAAGGTAGAGAATCAAGGCTTTTATACAGAGAGCAGCTCAAGCTGGCCAAAGATACAATTTTTAAAGACAAGCAAGAGATGGTAGAGATTACAGACACAGAAGACTAATACCTACTGAAAAAGAGGTGAAAATTAAAGACAACTTAACGCCTTAGCAAGAAACTGATTGCAGTAATTTTTATGTCCCATAAGTGCCAGTAAACACACACACACACACAAAATATTTGGAAGGAGCCCAAGTTTCATTGATAAGGCAATGAAGACAAAATAAAAAATGCAGAAGGATGAGGGGTCTATACTGTTTAAATACTTTCCATGGTTCAGAGAGTTTATCCTTCCTGAAGCAGTCCATCCTGCCATTGATCAAAAGCTACACACCCATCTTGAGGAGTAAAGGGTCACTGGGCTACAGCTGATTGATATTCTTCACTCCCTCCTGCAAAAATTCAATTTCCCCAGAAAAATATGGCTGACATTTAGAGTATACACATGCTGTGGTATTTGCTAAGGTTTAAAACAGTTATGAGTCTCAAATTCTGGGAAGGTGACTTTTTTTTTTCCTGAATGCCTGATTAGCAAAGAGAGCGAAAGCCATATTCTGAAAACTTCTGGACACATTTAACACATTCCAGGCCTCACCTATTATACAAAGGAAAACTGATTGCTGCAGCATTCAAGTTGAGAGCCACATCCTTCCCCCTCTGCACAGTGGTCTAAAAGGGCAGATAATGAGAAGCACTTCTCACCCTGGGACTTGACTGTCAAATCGAAGACTTGGAAAGGAGCCAGAGGTAAAGTGGGAAGGCACTGTATGGCTCCTCTTTAAGTTTAGGAATTTCATTTTTTCTTTCATGTGGCTTTGGGTAGCTTCCCTGACAGAGCCAGCCAGTAGAAAGGTCAGGAGTTTTTTTCCTACAGCATTGACATTCAGAAAAGAATAGTCAGACACTTAGCTTGATTTTTCTTCAGTGGCTGTGAAGCTATTTTATGTAGCACAGGAAGCATTTGCAATCTATTTAAAGAAAGCTTTCAATAAGAAGATCTCTTAAACTTCACAAATTGTTGCACAGTATTGCTAAATTGAGATGTGCAAAACTAAAGCTATTGAATTGGAAACCTGTAATGTCCAGAACAGAGCTGTCAGTCTGAAACACGCAAGGGATGCAAGGTTGGCTTCCCTATGTGTGGACAGTGGGAGCTGCTGTGCCTTCTGCTTTGGTCCCAATTATATTACTACAAGCACAGTCCCACAGGGAGCATTAATTACAGTGTATTCATCACAGCCCACAGAGAAGGAGCATATAATGAAATATTAGGTTTGAGATGGAAACGAAAAAAGAGCAAATAGTGACCATGAATTGTAAGACTTTGCTACCAGAGTGACACTATTCATAGTATGAGGTAACTAAATACAATCACAAATTTTTCTCCAAACTGTTCCTCAGAGCTTGATCATGCACCTTGTTAGTTTCCCACTTTTTCCATTGCTTTTTACTATTTTTAGGCTATTTTTTGTCTCTAATGCCTTCAACCTTGTTTTTGTATACCTATTCTCATTGCTTAATTTCACTTTACCTAACAAAGGACTGTCATTGCATCATAAATTTAGAAATTCCCATTATAAAAACACAGATAAAAATTAATATATAACCTCCTGCTTTCAAGCCTAAGGAGAGATTATGTTTACGGTTCCCAGGCAGTTATATGATAATTTCAGGGAGTAACACATCAAGTATATAAACCTCCTGCTGATTTATAGCTCAAAACTGATCAAGAGGTGATTGAAACCAGAGGATTGTTTCTGGTTTACAACATTTTTTAGGTTCCAGTGAATTTCTTACAGATGCAACTCCATAACATAGTATCTTCCTTTGTATGGAATGCAAGAACAGAGACATCTTGTGGTAATAACAAGAGGTATGCAAACAAATACACATATATGCTGTAAATGCTGTTTGGGGTTTACTACAACTTTTCAAAGTAATTTCAAACAAAAACTTCCAAATTAAAATATCAAAATGCTTCACTGATAAAGAAGATTATTTTTTTTAAATATTATTATTAAAGATTATTATTTTAAAACATTACTGAAATTGTATTTGTGGTTAAAAAAATAACCCAAACCAAAAATGTTAAAAAAAGACACAGCTCTAATTGCAGTTTCTATTATTTTTGATTTCCTAGAAGGCAAGTTTAATTAAACAAATATAAATTAAATCACCCTCCCATTACAGAACACTTCAAAAAAGGTCTGGTAGAGGGCAAATGGAATGGGACATCTGAACTGTAGAAAGAAAAAGGAAAAATGTTGTTTCTCCCTGTGGTGGTCTCTGAAAAATTTTAGGCCAACATTAGAAGCAATGGCTAGAAGTGACACAGGTATATCAAGACATCTTAAAAATGTGCTTCTTCTCTGCTCCATTAAAAACCTGGCATTTTTGCTGGCAGCATTGTCCTCTACCTTCAACAAAAATGGGACCCAGAGAACAATGAAAAATACTTTTTTGCTGTTGATTGTCTCCAGTGAGGTTTATCAGGTAAAAACTGATAAATTAAGAAAGGCATCATTTATATTGATCCATGACAACACTGAATACACTAGAAATAGGAATGATTACAGCATTCATAAATCTCCAGGAATGTAGATAAGGCTAATCTATTGCTAAATAAAGGCTGTTGATGAATATTTCTTTAACTGAAAGTAAAAAAAAAAAAATTAATATATTAAATCTGAAGAGTTACACAAAAATATTTCAATGATACAAAACAGTGCTCAGTAGTGACTAAATGAGGGTCAACTGAGGGTTCATAAGGTTCAGGACAGTTAAGCACTTCAGCTATGATCATAGATCAAGGTCATTTACCAGCTTTGGAAAAACACCTCACACCCCAAGCTGCAGCTTTCAACAGCAGCTGACAAAGTCTTATATAGGCATATTATCCCTCATGACCTGGCGTGAAAGCTTCCATGCATAGTATGCTAACTGTTACAAGTCATCATAAAAAGAGGGAGGACTATGTCAAAAATATTTGAAACATGGAGAGCAATGTAAGACTTAGAACTATATTACTCTCTGGAATGTGAGAGAATAAATATGCTACTATTTTCAGATAGAGCACTAAATTTCTGGGAGTGGATTTGCCATATTTTATCAAAAGAAGATTTCTTGCATTACACCAGATTAAAAGAAAACAATATTGGGTTAAAAACAGTGAATGGGGCTGCAGAGTGACAATGGAGGATTAATAAGTTAATTGCCATTAACTGGCCTAGAAGATATCACAGGCTGCTTTGTTAGCTATCCAGAAAGAAAGACAGTCCAGCAAATGTTGCTGCTCCTAATGCCATTATTTTTATTTCCTTTCTTCTGAAATCTTGGCCTAATGCAGCTTTCCAAAGATTTCAGAAGAGGGAGAAGACAGTTACAGTCAGGATTACTCCTTTCTACTTTCATGAAGTTTTACCACAGCTATTTATATTTTTTAAAATACTGTTAAATGATATGGATTCATATCAACAGCTTGATAGGTTAATAGTTTTGACCCAGTTATGAGTACAGCTTCAAGTCAGAACACAAGTATTGATTTTTAAAAAATAAAATATAGCAGCTTTAAAAAAGATAAAACTTTGCAAAGAAAAGGCATTCATCCTGTCACCTACTACAGGCTGTAAACTATGATAACAAGGAAAAATGAAACATAACAAAAAGTTATGCGATCCACCATCAGAGAGATAATTAACAAGGAAACAAAGCTAAATTAAGCACTGTGCTTGTGACACAAGCGGTTTTTGGAGTCGTGCTCTCCTACTCTCACAATTCTTTTTCAGCCAAACCACAGCTTTCACATTGATTGTAAACTGAAAGAATACTGGTATGTATATGGAACAAGGAGGAAAATAACTGATTAATGAAGGTGTTAGGGAAGTCAAAAGTTCCTGAGGAGCTCTGACTGCCAGTGCTGTCCACAGCCAAGGAAACTAGAATTCAAAGATTTTGCCAGAAAGAACTGCAGGGATGGCTGGCGATAATGAGCTTCTCACCTGGCATGAGTCCAAGTTAATGCAAAGTTTCAGCTAAATGGGGTAAGAATAATGATGTTGCTGTTAGGAATAGAGACATTATAAGTCTGTGAGTCTGAAAACTCAGAACACAGTATATATGTCCTGCAAGAGCATTTAACCAATGACTAGTAGTGCAGACAGGTTGTGATGCTGTACAATTGGCTGAATTGGGGTGTTCTAATTTCTACTTTTCTACTGCAGAGATAATCTAGGAAACTAACTCACCACTCTTTCAAGTTGACAGAATTACTTTTTGTAACAGAAACACAATACACACAGTGGAAGACAGCATGACTCAGACCACTGAAGCACTCCAAATGTGCACACCTGCACACAGAGGTCACTTCCTGTATGGGGTGGCTGTGACCTGTGATTGTTACCCCAAGTGTGAAACAATCTCTCCAATCCCACCTTACTCAGTAAAATAACCCTTGTCTTTGACTTCAACAGACAAAATTACTTCTTTGGGATGGTAGAAAGACTCAAACTCACTGCTCTTCAGACTAGTGTCCCATTATTGCCTTCACCGCATGCCTCTTCAAACCACCCTATGTCCATCAAGCATCCCTCTACCTCACTGAAATGTTGAGTCTGTCATTGTTTGGGAATCACCTTCTTCAGTGACTGTGTCTAAGATTATCATGCTCTCTCTTGCCCTGGCACCAAGAGAAATACAGAGGGACTTGCTTCTCACTTCCTCTTGAACAAAGATTTAAGACTGAATGATCTGTGTCCTTTCACTGTTCTCTCTTCAACAAAAGAAATCATATTCACAGTAACAGTCCCAATACCTTGCATATTTTTCATATCAACAGGGAGAGCAGTATTATGCTGCAAGAACTGGCCTTGTCCAGGATTCAGAAGAAAGCCAACTTAAAAGACTGTTCTATCAGAATTGATTACATTTACATTTTACTGTAGATAAAAAAAATCTCCTTTTATGTAATCTCCCAGGAATAACTAAAGCATGAGGGGAAAAAAAAACCCTGAAGGAGCATAATAGGGTCATACATATGCTTCTGCAGTGGCTGTAAAGCAACACAGCTAGACCTGTATTAAAAGAAAGCTTTCCTTCCCAATATTTTGTGCTGTCACAGGCATACCACTGAAAACAGAATATTTTACCAGAAAGTGCAGATATTATTTGGTGTCATCATCCTCCTTAAGTGCACCAAATAAAACATTTGCTGGGACTTTTTGCAGGGGTGACTGGAGAAAGTATGGTTATGGACCTCAACAGTGTAATGCTTAGGTAATTACTAATAATACTCATTCCCTCACAACTCATAATCATGTGTGTTAAGAAAAATAAACCTGCTAGCTTTTCAACTATATGGAACATCAGAACACAGTCAAGGCTGGAGTGAGTTAAAAGAAAATGGAGGGAAAAAATGGTTCTGTAGTAGAGAAAAACATTGGACATGAAGAACAAGGATCTACAGGTCAAAAAACCCAACCCAACAAGAAAAATTCACCTCCCTCCAAATGTACTTGTTGCTATTGGCCTCCAGGCAACTTGTCAATATTAAAAGTAACCTCTACCAATACTTTTTTCTCCTCAAACAGTATTTTATCACTAATGCGCCTGCTTTAAATATTGTTTTCTATCTGACCACTTTGTTAAGCTTTTCAGTAAAATACTGTCCATTCTGTGTGGAATGATGTGTTAACAGATTTTATGTCACAGCTGTCACAGTAATCCTACAACCAACAGAAACCTACACAGCACTCCTACTGAGGCCTATGAGGGTTGAGGTGAGATACCGGTGCATTGCCGAACAGTCTTGCTTACCCGTCTCAGGTGCCTAGTCACCTTTTTACAGCAGCATCACCTTGTTGGCTAGTATTTGGCTAATGGCCTATTATATCCAACTCCTTTTCTGACATCCAGTTGACTGATTCTGAGTTTATAGACAGGCAAAGCAGAGGACTGCTAGCTATGGCTGTATGCCAGGGAAGGTGAAATAGTCCCTCTCACTTCTGTTGCCTGATTTGTGTTGCAAAGGAAAGGACAACCGCATGTTCCAACAGTCCCAGGTAAGACAGGGATTTAGGATGACAGTATTTGTACACAAGATCAACCCTAATCATCCATAAGTATTTTAAAGGGTGAGTAGTGAAAAAGGCAGCAAAAATAAGAATGGCTTTCATCCAGAGCAGCTGTGCAACTTGAGACAGCAGTGAATGTAGCATCTGGCCTGGTTACCATCCATTGCAGAGTGACTCCATAACTGAGTACTGAGAGAAAGGTGTTTAACCCCAAACTTTTGCAGAACCTACATTATCTGAACCTTGTACAGTAATTCCAAATGCCAGAAAAGGTAAGGTGGGGCAGAAAAGCATCTGGTATCTAGCTATACACTCAGATGCTTCCTCCAGGCTAAAACATTCTGTTTTACTGTTGGCTGGACAAAATGAGCAAGATTTGGTATAGAAGTGAACCAGCACCACCACCTGTGGTGGTTTAGCCCCAGTCGAGGGCTGAGCCCCACACAGTTGCTTGTTTTTTTAACAAAAAGAAGAAGGGGAGGGGCAGTTGGGGGGAGGGGGGGAGGAGAGGAAAGGGAAATGTAAAGAGAGAAAAAAAAAAACAAACCAAAACCTAGAAAACCAAAAGCCTGCAGGTTGGGATAAGGATACTTTACTAAAATAGCAGAAAAAAATAAAAAACATACAACAATGGTAACTCAACTTTAGAGCACAAAATACTTGAAGCTGGTGATACACAATGCAGTTTCTCACTGAACCACACAACTTAGGCTATACAGCCCAGAGCCATCACGGAACCCGACCGTCCCCAAAAACTGCACATCCTGGAGGTTTTGGTTTTTTCCTTCTCCCAGTCCCCCCCCTTTCTACTGAGCATGACGTAATTGGCATGGAATATCCTCTTTGGCCAGTTTGGGTCACCTGTCCTGTCTGTGTCCCCTCCTTTCTTGTTAGTAGGGAAATATGAAGGACTGAAAAAGTCCTTTATTGCTTGGCAACAACTAGAAACATCAGGGTGCTATCAATCAGCACTGCTCCTGTCGTAACACCCAAACATGGCAGTCCATCCGCTGCTAAAAAGTAATTTAACTCCATCTTAGCTGAAACCAGGACACCACCACCTCCTTTACTGTGAATAAAGTGAAACATGGGTAGGGAAAGCTGTTGGCAGACTTTCTTCCACTAATAGGCTAGAGTACCTGCATACTTTTCCAGTCAATGACCATTGAGTCTTTCTCATTGTAGGTAAAGCATTATTTACTACGGTACTACTCAATTAAAATAAAAAGCTAGAGAAAACCACAACTATAAGAACTGCTTATCCCATTGCAAGAACCAAACTTTAAAAGAATTTAAAGGACCCCAGCTGAATATTTTTCCAAGTATTTAAGCTGTTGTTGAGAAATTCACATTAGCCAACAACATTTAAATACTGGTTTACCCTACATATCACACCAAACCCTTTTTAAAGTGTTTTGAAAACTTTAATTGCTTTACATGTGCTTTTGCTTTGTAAACAATTACCATAGTCTTGGTAATTCTTAAGTATGTTTGACAGCCAGAGCAGCAAAATGTCTGAAACAATCCATTCTTTTACAGACCTGTTGTAACCAAGAACCTGTGTTTAAAACTTGCGCTGTCAAAAAGCAGAAGCTCATTGTGGTAGGCACAGGATATATAATAGATTACAATCCCTGCACATGCATTGAATTTTATCTCAGTCAAATATACTAGATAAGTTACTTTTAATTCTTTTAACTTCCTTTCTCAGACACTATTTATATTGTTCTACATACACAGTTGATAGAAGTGCTACATAATGTTAAACTTAATTTCATGAGGTAAACAGTTGCACAGGACTAGTCAAATGAATGCAGTTAATTCATGAAATTTGAATTTTCATTAATTATTCTAAACAATGTTTATGTTCTCCTGACCTAAGGAGCAAAGGTTCATGCTTTAAAGAATCCTTACCTCCTGTCCCACAATAAATAAAAGAAGATATTTTTGGAGACAACCAATTTGGAGGACAGAAAGAGAAAACGAACAACTGTAACCAATACTCAAACACTGAACAGGAGATGCCAATAATTTCTTTCATTTTAGGTTATGTTTGGTTTCACAAAATCCCCAGCCATGGGTAGCTGTTGCTGTATGCAGGGATGTTCATATGTCTCTGGACTACAAACCTGAAACCAAAAGCAATAGGAGGCACACAGAAAAGACCTAATACTATTATCACACCTTGCACTTAGTCCGAAGGTTTAGCTGGACTAACCTGGAAGTAAGGTGAGATCAGACATATCAAAGTGACCAAGGAAAAGCAAGGAGCAAGAAGCTGGAAGTCCTGATGAGGAGATGGAGTGGCACTAGATGCAGCTGCCAGATCCCTACACTGCTTCACTCAGGTGGAATAGACTGAGATTTTCAAGAACTGTCAAGGCAGCAATCTGTCTGCAAATAAAGATGCTACTTAGGCATTCAGTTTGCTCTCCGGCTATCTGAGCAAGTAGAATGTAGCTCAGTTCACTGATAATGCATATCAGTTAATTACTGGAAGATACATCATGTATTATTGGCACTGCTGTAGGAAATAATTCTAATTGTTTCTTAATCAAAAGACATTGTCTAGGTTTACAACAAAACAACGGCAATATACAACATTTGTTATTATTTACTACCTCCAACCTACAATTACACTGAACTCAACATGCTATCATTTCTTTAATTTAGAGGAAACAAATTGCCAGCACACTCATCACAGAACTGCATTAATCTGAATAATATTCAAGGGGTAATATTCACAACATGAGAAATGCTGGCCATTATGTCTATTAGGCATGCCCCAAATACTTTCACAATTGTATCAACATCTCCCAGAGCATGATGCTATAGTTTACCACCTCTCTTCCTGATACTCTTCAAGGTTTGTACTGCATATGTCAGCAGCAGTACTGCTGGAACATTTTACACCTACTTCTCTGTAAGAAGCCGTATTTTCATCTCCATTTTTCAAAGATCAGAAGACAAAAAGACAACTTTACATTCATATAGTCAGCAGAATACAGGTACGGAATTTTACCCAGTAGAACAGTCCTTCCAAAGTCCTGCTTAGAAGTTGTCAAGGAAATCATTAATAACAAAACCAGACAGTTAAAATGTTATAACAAACATCAAAATTAGCATAATGAAAAACAATCCATTCTTCCCAATTCCAGGTCCCTGAACAAACCTCTGACTGTCAGATGCCATGTTGACTATTCTGTCCTCCAGGTAGAAAGTAGGAAGCTTAGCATAGTTATATGTTAGTGCACAGATAAACAGGTAGAAACTCAGACTCACATACCTTACTCAGACTCATGTACCTTAACAATAAAGGGAAACTGCAGTTCCAATAGTCAAGCAAGAGTAGAGCCAAACCATGCAACTAATGCATGCGAATCTCATCATCTCCGCACAGAAAAGGTTCATTATCTTTTCAAGACATGCCTCTCCCAAAACCAGCATAGTGACTGCAGTTAGACCGCAGTTAGACCACAAAAAAGACACCAGGTTAGCTTTAACCAAACTGCCACAGGTGCTTGCAGAAGGAAAGAGGTCAGCATGACCTTCATGGACCACTCTGAGCTCTGCTTCCCACCAGTGTCCATGTGGCACTCTGAAATCTTAAGAAGTCCCTCTGCCAGGCAGCTCTGCAGCCACAGGAACAACTGCAGAGCTTCACCTGCCAAAACAACCTGATCTTCTTGCAAGCCTAGTAGTTCAAACAGAAAACACAGCAGAAAATGTTGATCTGAATGAAAGATATTAAAAAACATAAGGAGGTCTGGGGCAGCTAAAACTGATGTTACTAAGGCTCCCTCCCGATATCAAATAGCATTAGAATTTCAAGTTTTCTACAAATTCCCTAACTCATTTTCCACAGTTTTCTTCTATCTAGTGAGTTAGAGCCTGAAATAATTCATCTTGGTTATCTGAATCATCTTTGAAGTAAATATAAACAACCAAACTCCCTAGCAGTGTAGTGTGACTGCAGAAATCAGCATGAGAAAGAAATGCGTTTTATTGGCAGAAAAGAGGCTTCTACAGATTTAGCTTAAAGAACCAGAGTAATAGACATAAATGCTATTCAAATCACTAGTTGTATGTACCCACCTACTATGTTGAGACTTGCAGCAAAGGCACATAAGGAGGACAGTGCCGTGTAAGCAAAAAGGGGTAGACACACATAAATACTGTATGTGCAGAGCCAATTTGAATGAGAATCTTGAAACTCAAGAGATTTGTACTAGATCCTGAAATGAAAGAGAACCACAAATAGCTAGCAATTTTTATTGGGTAACAGATTTCATCGCCACATAGCTGTCACTATGCAGTAGGCTAGCACTGAGGGGTCATTTTGCCTCTCAGTCAGTTCCCAGAACTTCACTTCAGCGTTGAGAATGTATAAATGTGTGTAAGAAATGGTTTGGTTTGTTGGGTTTCTTTAAATTCTGCTCTAAGATTATGTCAATCACACTTTTCCACATCTAGAAAATATAATAAGGAGGTAAAAAAGATTGCTGATGGGAGAGAGACTTACTTTGTCACGGTCAGCTTACAAACTTGTGAACTTCTGACTTGCAATAGCATTTCACAGAATCATAGAATCACAGAATTACAGGGTTGGAAAAGACCTTTAAGATCACCAAGTCCAACTGTTACTGTCCTATGCTAAACCACATCCCTAAGTATCTGATCTACCCTTGTTTTAAACACATCCAGGGACGGTAACTCAATCCCCTCCTTAGGCAGCCTGTTCCAGGCCCTGACAATTCTTTTCTCTAACACCTAATCTGAACCTGCCATGGTGCACCTTTGTGCCAGTTCCCTTTGTCCTATCTCCTGTCACCTGGCTGAAGAGACCATCACCCACCTCTCTACATCCTCCCTTCAGGTAGTTGTAGGTGGTGATAAGGTCTCCCCTCAGCCTCCTCTTCTCTAGGCTAAACAGCCCCAGCTCCCTCAGCTGCTACTCATATGATTTGCCCTTCAGCCCCTTCACCAGCCTGGCTGCCCTTCTCTGGACTAGTTCAAGGACCTCAATGTCCTTCTTATAGTGAGGAGCCCAGAACTGGACACAATACTCAAGAAGCAGCCTCACCAATGTCGAATTAAAAAACAACACTTTCGACACAGTCAGAAAGAAGACTAGTATGACCATATGCTTCCATCAGGAGTAGCATAGTCACAGGGAGTGATCATCACCCTGTAGTCAGCACTGGAGAGGTCACACCTCGATTACCAGGCTGATGAATCACAATTCTGATGAGAAGTGGCTGAGGGAGCCGAGGATGTTTAGCCTGGAGAAAAGGAGGCTGAGGGGAGACCTTATTGCTGTCTACAACTACATGAAAGGAGGTTATAGTCAGGTCTCTTCTCTCAAGTAACAGGCAATAGAACAGGAGGAAATGGCCTCAAGATGCACCAGGGAGGTTTAGATTGGATATTGGGAGAAATTTCTTCACTGAAAGAGGTGCCAGTCACTGGAACAGGTTGCCCAGGGAAGTGCCTGAGTCACCATCTCTAAATTTATTTAAAATATGTGTAGGCATGGCACTTAGGGACATGGTTTAGTGGTAGACTTGTCAGTGTTAGATTCATGGTTGGACTTCATGATCTTAGTTCGTTTCCAAACTAAATGATTCATGACTCTATGATTTTGTTCATAAAAAGAACGCAAGCACATTAATAAAATGCTGAAAATTATTCACTAAAAGAATTGGTTCATATTGCAGGTCATCGTGTCAAAAATATTTTCTAATGGTTTCCAAATTTTTTACCAAACTTGTGTGGAAACATTTGAAATATCTCTCTGCATTTGAAAATGATTCATTCATAAAGATCATCTTTTAATGTAATGTTTTTAAAAATTCCTGCATTTAATATAGATCTATTACACAAAAGTCTTGAAATGACAGAGTAGAAAAGCATGCATAATATTGCAATAAGAATATGCCTATCATACATAGACTTTACTATCTTCTTTTCACAGCAGTGATGAATTGTACCCATTCTCCAAAACCAGAAGTAGACTCTCCTTTCATTGTTAGAAGCTCAAGCAGGCATGTTTTAGTCATACCACCAAGTCTGTGACACACAGTTGAACAAATCTGACCTTGTCCAGTAAAGAAATTTTCATTATGACCAGCTGGGGTGCAGGTTCAGTAATACTTCAGATGAAAAATAAAATTCCCTAATGGAAGTATTTCAAATATGAAGGGGAAAGACATTAAAACAGAGTATATAATTTTCATGGTTTCTTTACTCCTTCAGACAAGCACCTTTTCTTTCAAGTAATGATCATTCAAGTAATTTAACAGTTAACATAAAATAATTCTTTATACATCACTTTGAATCAAGGATGGAAAAATAGAACCATTTCTCTATCCTCTTATATGGTTAGCTATGGGAACTGTAGTGCCTTTAGCAATGTGATTATAGCAAAATAGAGGGTGATAATAGCACAGATATTGTTACCACAAAGCCACAGAACAGTTTTAACTTGATTGCTTCCATTTGCTCAATACATAAGTCAATTAAATGGATGTTACTGAAGTCAGGGAATATTAATACTTGTCACGTTAGAAGAATAGCACTGTACAGTTATAACCAATAAGATGTGGCTGCGCCTGGTAACTAAACACCATCTCATATTGTTATATCCCTGTCTAGTTCATATCGGTGTCTTCCTAATTTGAACCAAATTTGGATTTCTCTCTCTTTCTTAATTTAAACTGCTGACTCACTGCAGACCTTTGGAAGCCATGAACTTTCAATGACTTTAAAGTCATCAACATATTTCTTAATCCTTGGCTTTTATCATGATGAGAGAAGTCTTCTATCAAGATACATCTATGAGAAAAGCAATTATTCAAAAGGTTACTTCCAGCTTTGTAAGTCTGAGTATTACCAACTTCGTTTTTGATCTGGAAACACCTCAGCAAGCTAACAAAGTGCATCATCATGTCCTTCATCAGAAAGAATAAATATCACTTCAAAAGGGCAGTGTTAAATGCTGGTAAGATAACTTGAGAGCTTATTTGGATTGCTTCTTCAGGAAAGTCAAAGCACCACAGCATAAAATATGCATTACTCATTCTAGGAATAACAAGGCCATATCTCAAGTTCTCCCAGTAGGAGATAATCCAATGCCACTCTGGAGATTAAGACACAGTGGGATTTGAATGTCTTTTTAGCAAAACATTCACAATTCTGCAGCAGAAAGGAATGCTGTTATTAACATAGAGTATTTGAAAAACTTGTATGTTTGTTTGATTTCAGGACAAGATTGCTTATTCCCAGTGCAGCTTCTACCTGACTGAGTTTAGTGAAATAAAATTATAAGGTGTTTATCAGCAAATTTCTCTCATATGGGCACTGAATCTTAAATAGACAACACTGGATGTTTAAGAAGACACTGGATGTTTAAGAAGAATCTTAAATAGACAACACTGGATGTTTAAGGCTCACAAAGCACGTAAACTGAGGCTACTCAAATTTTACCAAGATCCAGCAGAGTATTTTTCTGAGATAAGCAATGTGTCAGGTTCAGTTGGACCAGATTTTCTAAATTTTATTTGCCTCATGTAAACGCGGATGGTTGCAGTGCACAACTATCATTGTGGGACCAGTGAGGAATGTTCAATTTCCTGCCGATATGCCAGGGCATTTGTCAAGATCCATGTAAAAGTACATAAAATCTACATCTCAGTGCACCATTTTAACATCCTGGGCTCAGCTGTGAAATGGAAGAAGAAAATGAACGATAGCTGGTTCAGTGTGAAAATGACAACATGGAACAAGGTGACTATGCATGGCACCTATGATACCACTTGAGAGAGGAAAAAACAATGATAATACATTCAGCAGGAGAAATCCTGGGGCACTCTAGCACCAAGAAAAACCAGTCATTTTGACTAATACATGTAGATTTTTGCAAATTGATATATCATTTAAATTACTCTAGAATTGTTAACAAATTAGTCTTTCCAACAATGTAGTTACCATCTTTGCTAAGTGAACACTACATTCATGCCTAACAAGGGAATTTCCATTTTAGATCTTAGAGGAGATCTAATGCATTCCTGTTATTAATGATTTATAACATTTTCCCTCAGATTTCACTCATTCCGCTGCTGAAAATTCTTTTTGTAAACTAGTTCTTCTGTGACAGATGTCTATGCATGTCTTTAAAGAGAAATTCATGAAGGGGACTGTCATCAGCATATGGGGAAAATATTTTAAATATTTAAGAGAATATTATTATTATTGCAAGAAAGAAGATTACAATAACGAATGACGAAACAGCACTGGAACCAGAGTCTGTTTTTTCATTATTAGAAATAAATTCCAGTCCAAGCATACCTGATATTTTCAGACATTCTGAACTCACTTTTAGGAAGCTATTACATACCCTCAAACTCATAAAAGACTGGAATTCTTACGTAGTTCTGTTTTGGGTATATTTAGAGTATGGCTATCCTGAGGAAATGGCAAATGGAAAGAGAAAATCCCAGTTGTTTTCACAGTATAGTAGGACTTTAAAAACAGCTTAAGAACCAGGTCTTTTCATCTGTTACGTGGCAATGACCAAGTCAAATGCCATCCTTATGAAAAATTTGTCCCTTTTTCTGATTAGTTTAAAAGTTATGAAAATGGAGGCTACATAAACAATACCATCAGGAAGATAAATACTAGCTAAGTACTGTGCGAGTAAGGTATCAGTACAAAATCAAAATCAGAATGCCCATGAGAAAGCTCTTTAAAAAATCCACCAAGAACACCTAAACACCATTCCTTTTTTAAGACCTTCTGAAAGCAAATACTGTGGAAAATTTATGATGTAAAATAGTTGTCTTAGGCAGTTGTAACTTTAGCCTAGAAAATATAACTAATATTGTGGATTTAACTACTTCAAGTTAAGAGATATAGAATCATAGAATGCTTTGGGTTGGAAGGGTCTTCAAAGATTATCTAATTCCACCCACCCTGCCATGGAATCCTGTTCCTCAACCTGCTGGCCATGCTGGTTTTGATGTAGCCCAGGTTGGCCTTCTGAGCTACTAGTACACACTGCTGGCTCATGTTGAGCCTGTCATCAACTAGGACTCCCAAATCCTTCTTCTCAGGGCTGTTCTCAACCATTTTCCACCCAGCATGTAGTTATGCTTGGGATTGTGCCGAGCCACATGCAGGACCTTGCACTTGGCCTTGCTGAACTTCATGCAGTTCTCATGGGCCCACCTCTCTGACCTGTGAAGGTATCCCTTCCTTCCAGTGTGTTGACCTCACCAGACAGCTTGGTGTCATTGGAAAACTTGCTGAGAGTGCACTCTATCCAACTGCCAAGGTCAGCAACAATGATGCTGAACAGTGCCTATCCCTGTACCGGCCCCTGAGGAACACCCCTTGTCACAGATCTTCACGTGGACATGAGGATGTTGACCACAACTCTTTGAGTGTGACCATCCAGCCAGTTCCTTATCCACCAAATGGTCCATCTGTCAAATCCATGTCTCCAGTTTAGAGACAAGGATGTCATGCTGGACAGCATCGAATGCCTTGCATAAGTCCAGAAAGATGATATCTGTCATCCTTCCCTTGTCCATGATCTCTTTTACTCCATTATAGAAGGCCACCAGATTTGTCAGGCATGATATTGGCTGTCATCAATCACCTTCTTATTCTCCATGTACTTGTGCATAGTTTCTGGGAGGATCTGCTCATGATTTTGCCAGGCACAGAAGTGAGACTGACCAACCTGTAGTTCCCTGGGTCTTCCTTTTTCCCCTTTTAAAAAATGGGGTTATGTTGCCCATTTTCCAGTCAGTGAGGACATTTTTTTCTCCTAAACTTTTTTCATGTTGTGTTTGAATGAAAATTAAATTTAGCATAATCACATATAGAAAAAGATACTGATGTCTGAGCTGCCCAAGGAAAGGAGTCCCACTGACTGTGTTGCCAGGATGGAGTTAATATTCACCTGTGAAACTGTAAGAAGCACTCTACAGCACTGCTGATGATTTCATTGTCCTTTCTGTCTGGCTGGATTTTTAATTAAACAAAAACTTTCAAGGAACTTGTTATCAGAGCCTATTCTGTTTCTCTGAAATGATTGATTAGCATCACTCCACTTATTTTGCAACAGTACTAGCAATCAATGAAAGCAATTACACTCATAATAGAGTACACAGCGAAACACAAGATTTGATGACCCTTTAAAACTTCAATTATCCTTGTAGCTAAATAATATTGTTAAAACACTCCATCTATATTAATGATTTATACTGCTGACCAGTCCTACTGTGCTTAACAACTTGCTGCGCTAATTAGACAGGCTACCTGGAGCTTATGGCTTTTCCCTCATTTTGAATTACAGAACATTGCCTTCACATAACAGGTTTTTGGTGGGTAATGACAGATAGTAATGTGTCTGTAATTTTGGTTTTGTCAGAACACTGTTTTCATTATTTGGCCATAAAGAATGCCATGAAAACAATATTGATAGTCAAATTGCACAGGACATAGACAACATTTCTGGACAAGCAGAACATCTTCCATCTTAATTTAAATTTAAACAAGTGGTTGCACAGAAGGCAGCACTGACATGTATGTCCATGTACACCTTAAAATGCCTTTGTGGTCATTTTTGCCACATGGATCTTGAAAGTTTAGCAAGGTTATTTGTTGCTTTCAATGCATCGCAAAGCTGTGGCAGGACCACAGCAGAGACACCTAATTTCCTGCAGACAATATATCCATGTCTGAAACAACTACAACTCCAGCTTCATTTGTCAAGAGCACACCCTTCTTGCCAGCTCCTTGCCCTTGCCTCATATGCTGAGAGGAGCTCCCAGATAGCTGAACTGATGAACTAGAATCAGCTTTAATTGGCAGACTAAATTGGAGATCACCATCTGAGATTATCAGGACTCTTTATACATATTCCAATTCCACTTCTTTGCATTATGAGCGTTACAGAAGGAATCAGCAATTTCAAGACACAGGGTACACACAAAGTTTATGTCATGTTTAATTAATTCTGGTCTACATAACAATGCTTGTTAATCAAATCAGAATTTCAAACTGCATATAAATTTGCATATTCCTTCATGACCACAAAAAAGCAAAACAATAGATGGTTTAAAGCTTCATTGTTGCTTGGAGCTAAAGAGCGATGGTACTGTGTTTCTGATGAGCAAACTGAGCACTGATCTTATTAATTACTGATAACATCCAGTCCCATCTTTGTACCAGCAGAATTTCACTAAATACTAATAACTTTCAAAATTATTTGTCAACTAAGAAGTTTTGAATTGTTTTTTCTCAAAGTGCAGTCAGTACTGACATGCCAACTTCAGCTGCTTGACACCTTTACCTTGCTCAAAAATAACTAAAAAACCCATGTAAATGCTAGAAATCCAAGCAAGAATAGTTAGAAGTTTCAAACTACCACTATGAAGAAGCAACTTAACAGACTAACCTCTCTGTCTGCTAAAAACACTGATTACAGGCAGGAAAGGAGTGCTATATTGCAAAGCTAGTCTCAGGAAGACACAATTACTGACAGCAAAACCAAGGAGGCTGGAATGCATACACAGCACATCTGAAAATGCAGCGTGGGCTCCAAACAACTCACAGCCAAGAACAGAAGGGACTAGTGAAACAACTACATTGACACAGTGTATAGATAGCTTTTTTTTTTTCCCATGAGAGCTTTCAATTTTTATAAAAATCATGTGCTAAGGTCTGTTGCAAAATGTAGTTAGAACTGCTGAAATTCATTGATGACTTTTCCCTAAGATTTTCTTATTTACTGTATGTAACATGGAACAAGTACTCATGAAAAAAGACATCAATGAGAAAAACACTGCAGTAATTCCACAAGTCCATCATGTAGAAAGAAATAAACTTGAAGAGATCAAAACTGGAAATTAACCAGCCTTTATCAGCTAAGGTTACTAGAAATCCTGCATTATCCAACTGGTATCTGTAGCAAAGGCCAGAAGTGTGTCCAAGCACATTTTGCTACTTCACATATGAACCAGGAGCAATTTCAAGCTAAATGTGAAACACGAATAATTATTCTGAGTTAACACAACCATGATAATTAGAGCACTTGAAACAGAATGATGATTGGCACTACCAGAGCATAAATGGGTGCTAGTAACAAACATGGTAAGTCATTATCTCTGGTGGGAGGGAGAGACACAAGTAATTACTACCTGCAGATCACTGAGTAGATGGTTGAGCTACATTGTGAGGGAAACGGCAATGTATTACGAAACCAGCGTCTTGATTAAATCTGTAATTTCAGTATCCAGGGTTACACTCCAGTCTGGCTGGAGTCAGGCTCTCTGCTTGGGAAGCAGGGCCAAGGGGCCAGGAACCACACAGCTGGTTTTCAGAGAAACATATCTCCAGTCCATTATCAGCCGTGTGCAAATTCATCAGTCATTATGACCCTTTGTGGTCTGGTTTTATTTGCTCTTCATAAAGCAACTCTAAGGCAATCAATCCAGTGACTGCACAGTTAAAGTACAACCTGGTTCCTTCAGGCATTACTTAAAAATAAGTAAAAAAGCCATAACATAGCATGTCTTTTGGTTGTTGTCTCTGTCAATCACCTAGCAACAGAGTGACAGAGTGCTCCATTAAATATACATGTTAAAACTCTTGGACTACACAGAATAGTAAAGATGTTTACAGACAGACTGTGTTTTCATGATGGTTAAATTTATAAGCAAAGAACAGACTCTGCACCTACAGCAATGTAGAGTTCCAAAATGCAGGACCCCACTGCTGCTTTCATTTTTGGCCACTTCTGAGAGGGAATGGTTTGGTAAGAGAAGACTGGGTGGGGTACTGCCCTCCCCAACTCAGGAGAGTATGGGTTAATGTCTCCATTTTGGTCTACTTACAAATAGCATTTTATCAGCCCAAGAAAACATTGGGTTATGTAATCTTTCCCCTAGCTACAAAATCTTAGTAACCATGAAAGCTCCTTAAAGACTTCTGACATCAAGAAGGCACTTTAAAAAAATTACTTTCTAACTCGTTGCAGCAACACACATACTGGTGGAGCTTTACAAACAGCTCTAAAGAATTGAAACACACATATATATTTTATTACAATCTTCTGAGTTCAAAGCTACTTGATGGCTCTGTTTTGTGAGTGCTATTAAATATCAGATACATTACAGCCCCTGGTGTCTAAGCCACTGGGGGTGTTGGGGAGGAAAGTTAATTTTTCTTAGGTCTCCTTGACCTTCATTAGAAAGTTTCAACAAATACCTGTGGGCTACAGACTCTCAAAGCCTAGCTTAAAAGATGGGCTGCTATGCTCACAGGAATTGCCATAAATAACCATGAAAATCCCTTCGCTAATCGCAGTTCTGTTAGGAAACAGCCATCTGATGATCTCACACAATCAAGCAGACACTTGTTTAATGGAGTGCTTTGACCTCTGAGGAGTCGTTTCACCAGTCCTTTTGGAACAGTGAAAAATTAAATGAAAACACGCAATTTTGACTGTATATTGGTATTTCCCTTCAAAATTAGTTATTTGGGTAATTGTTGCAGTTTTCTATTGCAGGGTTCTGGTGGTGAAGGGAGAGTTCCAGGGTTGACTTCTGCAAGAAGCAGATAGAAGCTCTCTGTAGGATTGACAGAGTTAACACCAGCTGGGCTCAAGGCTGGACCCACCGCTGATCACGGCCAAGCCCATCAGCAATGGTCACAGCGCCTCTGGGAATCACATTCAGGAGACAAAACTCCGTAAGAATCCACTTTTTGCCACCAGAGAAGGGAGTGAGAAGATGTAAGAAACTCTACAGACACCAAGGTCAGTGAAGAAGGGAGGGAGGAGGCAGAACAGGATGAGGCACTCCAGGCACCAAAGATGCCCCTTGCAGCCCATAGAGAACACCATGGTGGAGCAGGTGTCCCCTCACAGCCCATAGATAATGATGGGGTGCTGAGATCCCACCTGCAGCCCATGGAGAGGCCCCAGACTGGAGCAAGTGGAAACATACAGAAGATGCTGTGACACGCATTGGAGCAAGCCTCTGACAACACTTGCAACCCATGGAGAGAGAGACAGACAGAGAGAGAGAGAGATTCATGCTTCCATGCTGGAGCAGGTTTGATGGGGCTTGTGACTCCGTGGAGGACCAGGCTGCAGCAGCCTGGGCCTGAGAGACTGAAAGACATTCTATGATTTTATGACTGCTCACCCTAGCAGTGACCCACACTGAGGCAGCTGGTGAGGAGCTGAAGCCCTGACAGAAAGGATTCCCATTGGAGAAGTTCATGGAGGACTGTCTCCTGTAGGTGGGACCCCACAGTGCAGCAGGGGAAGGGTGTGAGGAATACACCCCGCAACTTAGAAGGAAAACATCTCATGAAGAACTGACCGAAAGCCTCATTCACCCATTCCTTACCCCTCCTCATGCCACTATGAGGGGGGAAGAAGGGAACAAAATCATTACTAAAGTGAAGTCTGCCAAGAAAGGAGGGATCGCAGGGCGAGGTGTTTTAAAACCTGCTTGCACTTCTCATTATCTGACTCTGGTGTCACTGGGTGTGTGGTGTAGTGTAATAAATTAGACAATTTTCTTTCCTTACTTCTGTGTTGAGTCTGTTTTCCCCAAGACACTGATTGTGGAATGATCTCTCCCTGTCCTTATCCTGACTCCTAAGCCTCTCAATGTATGTCTTCTCCCCTGTCCAGCTGGAAAGGGGAGTGATAGAGCGACTTTGGTTGGCATCTGGCCTCCAGCCAGGGTCAAACCAGCACACTAATAAACAGCAATGGCCTCAGATTTTAGGCTGACCTTGAAAACTACGAAAATCACAGACTCATTAAATGGCCTGGAATTAATGATCAAGCTTGAAGCTGCAAAAGACATGAAGATAAGTACATCTCTTTGGAAAACAAAACAACCTTCCAAAAAGGCCCATAGTTACATGTATATTTGGAAGTGATCAGGCTTTTGATTTTACTTCAGATGTGAGTAAGATCATCTATCAGAGTAACTTCCTAAAGCCACCTGGAGTTTGCTCATTGTTGACCCTTACCAGCATCACAGATAGGTGACTGCTAGACATTTGCTCAACACAGACAAACCAGTGATGTGGGTCACAGACAACATGAGGATCATGTTTCCTCATTTAAAATTTTAATTTTTTTCCTCACAAAATAAAAATTAACAGGTGAATTTGGTGGGGTTTTTTCCTTCTTTTCTACATTTATAGTTTTTCCTGCTGTGCTTGGTCACATTTGTGAAAAACAGCACTATAGAAACAAATAATTAAACATTAATTTGGAGTATGTTTTGAACTAGGAAGGTTATATTTTATCTTTGTGCCAAAAGAAACACCAACAAAAATACATGTATTACATTCAGTTAGAAACTCTGCTACCTTTTATCATTGCTTTCTAACAGGATTACGATGTTCTCAGCACCGTAGCTATTATGAGCTCTGATAAGGTTACAACAGATATCCAGACCTGCACTGCCCATTGTTCATAAAAATCAGGCTGAGCTTCACACAGCAGGCAGCTGAACTGTGCAGAGTAGCCACCAGTTTTTCCCAGAAAAGAAACTGACATAGGAGGGCAGAAAACAGGAGGGTCAGGCAGCTTCATGAAAATGCTGGGCAGCTTCACAAGTCTCATGCACTTCATCTCAATGGAGAGACTAGTACAGGTAAAGAACAGTACATTAAAAAAAACAGTTTAAGCGAAAAATACTTGTATAGTGCTTTGAGATTTAACCTAGGCATGTTGATTGATGCAAGCAGCAATTCAATTTCCATTTTCTGTGGGAACCTGCTGCCCTAATAACATTGAAAACACTAACCAGATTGTAGACGCTTAGACTTTACTATGAAATTAAAGCATTCTTTTCTTTTCTTTCTCCCTCCCCCCCCCCCCTAATCCTGCAGGGACAGGAAATTATTTGGGTAAAGTTAGAGGATGCAATCAAACCTCAGCGATTCACTGGGATTTGGGGCTTTTTAAGCACTTAAAGTAACATACAGTTTTTTGAGTGGGCTGCAGATAGAAATACAAACTCACATATAAACACAAACTTAAACCTACTTATTCCATTTGTTACTTGGGTCATGGAAGCCCTGAAATCCCACCTGCAGGACTTTTCTGACAACTTCATTTCCATCCTGATTCAATTAGAAGTTAAAAAAACACAATCTGAGTTATTTCTTTAAATTTGGGTATTCTCAATTGTTCAGCTTGTGTACGCCCATTTTTTATTAAAATAGTATTAATTAAGTGAAAAAAACACCTGATGGCATATGTAGTATAGGGAAACATAAGCAAAATAATGTTCTAAAATGAATCTTGAGAAGATGTATACACATTTACACCATGTAATTGGGACAACGTTGCATATTACCATACTTTGCTTGAGTCTATCTTTGAGACAGTGACCTTAGAAGATGTAATTTAATGTAGTAGAACAAGGGAACTTTAATACTCAGTAAGAGACACAAAGAGATCCACCTCCTATAGAGCTCAGCCCATCCACTGATCTAAGACCCTATCATGCTAGTTCAATGCCTTGACATTTCAACTGATGAAACAATTGTGTTGTATCATGAGGGTCTTATAGAAGTCATATACATGCAACCATATTTATAGTTAACTATCTTTTCCCGAATTGACTTCAGATCTGCTGATTTGCGATGCTGTGTACGTCAGTCTGCTGGAGATGCAGCTGATGGCCTAACAGATGGAATTTCTTACTGCAGATGAATCATCATGAAGAACTCATTCTCACATGTCTGAAAGGTACCTGCATCAACTGATGTAGAAAAAGAAATTGTTGCAGGAACTGGGAAATCTTAGTATTTCCTTTCCCCCTTTACCCTTTCAAAGTTTATGATCAGAAGGAAAACACTGCAGTGAGACTTATTCTTCCTTTAGACAGACCTTTGTTCAGGCTAGAAGGAGGCAATGTTAAGTAAAGACAAAGTCATCACCTTCTGAATGGGGCTCTGCCCATATGGCTACTGGAACACAATAGAAGATAACATTTCTGTGATACTGTCAGGGAATATTGTACTGTATTAAAGAACCTTATTTGATTAAAAATAATGCACTAAACTATCTTAAAATACTTACTTATCCACCTTAGAATACTTCATTTCTTATACCACTGAATTCTTCCATTTTACAAAGTATTTTAATTCATCAAGGTGACTCTTGAGTGATGGATGGCAGTTGTTTTTACAAGCAGCACAGCCCAATGCACTGGAATACAAGTAACTGTATGGAGTGTGGTGCTTGTGGGGAGATAGGAAGAAGCCTTAGAGGACACAGCATCTAAGTTTGTCTGTCTGAAGTTGCTCAAGTTTCTCTCTCTCTCTCTCTCATATTTTCACTCCTCCCCCATTTTACTAATTTTCATATCCTCTGATTATGAATGCACTTGTCAACATTGAGCTGTTATCTGTAATTATTGATGACAGCTGGAAGGTGTATTGAACTCCTTCGAAATAAACTAATTAAGAACAACGCTGGTGACTAGAAAGCATAAAATTCAGCACAGGTCTCTCTGAAGCCAATACTAATAGCTTATATAACTTTGCCCATCCATTATTACTGCTCTCCTGCTATAATTAGAGGACTCCTAAATGACTGAAAAGGACATAAAGCAGTGGAACTGCAATTTACTTTCTGGAGGATGGACAGGAAGGAAGACTTTGATGAATGTAAGGAGAAGGAAGAAGAGAAATAAAATATTTCTGTACCATGATTAAAAATCACACCAATTTTCATGACCAGGTTTAGTGCTACCTCAATTATTCCAGAAGGAAAAACATCTGAATTCTTACCTCCACTTGCTACAAAATCTGATGTCCAGACTTTACACTGGTGTCCAGACAGCACCTTCTTTTCCTGTGTACAAAATTAATCAAAACACTACAAAGCAATAAACAGCAGACAATCTTGCTCTCATCTACATTAAATAGAGGATTTGAACTGTTAAAAATTTTACTGCAAAGGTGCTTGAAAATGCCTCCTTGTTTGCTAGAGAATTTGTTACTATCACTAAAGAGCTACCTGAGATACTCGGCAAACAAGAGGGCTCTGCAATCCAAGGTAACAGTGCTTATCCCAGACAAAGAAAAAAACATTCAAGGCAACAGGCACCCTGGAAAGAAGAGTGTGGTGTGCTGCTGGTACATGTCTCTAGGTTCTGTGTGGAAGTGAATGCACCACTATGCCCGTACTGCTGCTGCTGCTGGATGACAAGAAAGGTACACACAAATGTTCAAGATGAGAGATGGACAGATTTTTGAAACATGTGCCCCTAAACCAGAATGAGAACATTCTGGATGAAAGCAGCGAAGACCACACAGACTGAAACAACCACCTGCCAAACTGGCCGACACTCCCTTGTGTGAATTCTTCAAAGATACTTGGTTTCATATCTAGTTTCTGAGAATACTACTCTTAAAAGCTAGCAATCATCAGAAGGTTTTCACATTCTAGGAAGAAGACAAACTCCAAAACCTCCAGATCACTTCAGGTATGTATTCAACATACCAACGGGACCTTACTTTCAACAGTAATGGGTGAATAGCCTGAGCCAACTAGAACATGCATGAAGGTAAATGCACTACACTAATGATTAATTCAACAGGCCACAAGGCAGATGAAAGGATTAAATACCTGCATTGTGCTCCTAGAGTCTGCCACAACACTGGCCAAAGGATATAATATTGCATACCATATGATGACTCTGAGCTGTCTGAACTGTGTGGTTTGGTGAGAATCTGCATTGTGTATCACTAGTTTTGAGTATTTTGCTGTTACTATTATTTCTTTCTTTGCTGTTGCAGTGAATTGTCTTTATCCCAACCCACAAGGTCTGACTTTGTCTTCTTTTTTTTTTTTAACTTCCCCCACCTTGATTTGCCCCCCCACTGAGGAAGGGAAGGGAGCAAGCTAGCTGTGGCAAAACCATAACATCGTGGTGCAGGAAAAAGCTGAAGTCAGGCTAAAGTCTAGGCTATATATGTCAAACATGAGTTTACCTTTGGGGAGTACTTTCTGCATTTTTAATTAAGGCCAGTATTGGGGATACAACTGAAGTATGAGGATTTTGTGTACAAATAAAAATACGCAGGGTAGAAATCATTACAAGTGTACCTATAATTGCTGGTTTTTTGATTATTCTTTCATCCTCACCCAGCACATTTAGTAAACTGATGTACTTTAGTAGACTGAACTCTGTCCTGTTAAGTCGCAACATGCATCTACAGCTTCCATTGCCTGATTATTTTTGCTTCCTACTTAGTAGGGGAGAGAAAAAAGAGTTTATTAACAGTGTGCTCCCACCTTGTACAGCAGTACTTTAGGGTTTCTGACAACCTATAGAGCTGAGAAAACAAAAAATCACCTGTTGTAATTTCTCAAGACCCTGTGATCACGAGACTAAACACAATATTCTTAAATGGATGTAATAACTGCTTTCCTAGATATAATGTGGGTTCCTCAAACTCTATTTTTTCTTAATACACATATCTTTATGACATTATATATAGATTTATAGACAGGAAAGATATGTAGAAAACTATTTTTTTGTGCAACATGCATGCATAAACATGCAAAGTTGCAATCAAACTTTCTAATACAGTCTCATAAGAGAGAGTAATAGAAGACAACTTTATCTACTTGTCACATATCTTGGTAAACAGAAAGTGGGCAGCACAGGCAATAATTAAGTCCTACTCATATACGGAAATGACTGTTGTGAAAAAGGTGTTAAGTGGTTAAAGAACATTTCTTCAATATTTTCTATTGGATGGCATCTTTGAGGTGGTGAATATCACACTTGTTATGTTTCACATCTATTCATGATGCAATTTATGCAATATACATTTTGACATATTTCAAGTTCATATTTCTGTGAAGAAATAATTTTGTGGAGAATCTGACTCAGTAGAACATACCCTCAAACTGTTGAACTCATCTGTAGCCCCAAAAGGTTCATTAATGACTACTGACTACTTACACAGTTAGGGCAGTGATGTACCTCACAGTTTTGGTACTGAAAAAAAGTAAAAAGATCCACCCTCGAAGATAAAGCATGATTTTGTCATTTGGACCAAGGAGACAAACCTCAGATTACCTGAATTCTTTAACAAGTGTAAACACAGAAGTCTGAAAATAAAGATACCAAGCACACCAAATGTTGGTCACATTGGTGAAATCACATTTCCAGGTGTTCATGTGATCATCAGTGATTGACAGCATACTTTCTTCAGGAAAATGTACAGCCATAGCTGCTATCTCAGTTCTGGACATAGGTACAAAATGAAGAATTCACTTTTATATCTTTCCCTGCTGACATGAGGCTGGCATTCACAAGAATGCACCTACATGAAGAACAAATTGGCTCCAGTGACAGCATTTGATGCAGTATAGCACCTTTCAGATGAAATTCCTCTGTAATTTATGAGTAACTTATATAAAAATGACTAAGCAAGCTGTGGAGAGCTAAAGTTCAAGAGTTTTTTCCTGTACAGAAAAATAACCACAAAAAGACAGCCACAGAGAATCTCCATGCCTTTTTGGATGTGGAGGGGAACATGGCCAACAAGGACAAGGACAAGGCTGAGGTACTTACTTCCTTTTCTCTGCCTCAGTCTTTAATAGTCAGACCATTTGTTGCCAAGGCATTCAGTCCCTGAGCTGGAAGACAAGGACAGAGAGCAGAACAAACTCCCCATAATCCAGGAGGGAGCACTTAATGATCTGATATGCCATTTGGGCACTCACAAGTCCACGGGGCCAGGTGGCATTCACCCGAGACTACTGAGGGAGTTGGCAGGTCTTCATAGAATGACAGAATTGTAGGGGTTGGAAGGAAACTCAAGAGATAATCTAGTCCAACCCCCCTGTCAGAGCAGGTTCCTTAGGACAGAACTTCATCAAGCTGATCTGCTCCTATGACCAGGTGTCCCATCTAGACATCCCACCTAGTGTCCAGTCCCAGAGAGTTGTGGTAGATGGAGTTAAGTGCTGTTGGAGGGCAGTCACAAGTGTCCTTGAGGGCTCAATCTGAGGGCCAGTCTTGTTTAACGTCTTTATCAGTAATCTGGATGAGGGGATTGAGTGCATTCTGAGTAAATTTCCAGATGACACCAAACTGGGCAGAAGTGTTGATCTGCTCGAGGGTCAGAAGGCTTGGTAGAGGGATTTGAACAGGCTGGATTGACGGGCTGAGGTTAACTGCATCAGGTTTAACAAGGCCAAGTGCTGGGTCTTGCACTTGAGTCACAACCACCCCATGAAATGCTACAGACCTGTGAAAGAGTAGCTGGAAAGCTGCCTGGCAGAAAAGGACCTGGGGGTGTTGGTTGACAGCCAGCTGAATGTGAACCGGAAGTGTGCCAAGGATTCTGCACAGATTCCTGGGAAGTGTGAACCCTGGCTGCACATACACACTGGGGGATGAGATGCTGGAGGCCAGCCATGCTGCGAGGGATTTGGGGGTCTCAACAGCAAGTTAAACATGAGCCAGCAGTGTGCCCTGGCAACCAGGAGAGCCAACTGTATCCTGGAGTGCATCAAACACAGCATTGCCAGCAGGTCCGGGGGGGGGGGGGATTATCCCACCCTGCACTGTGTTCGTGCAGCCTCAGCTTGACTAGTGTGTGCAGTTTTAGGCGCCACAGTACAAGAGGGATACAAAGCTATTGGGAAGTATCACGAGGAGGGCAACAAGAAGGGTGAAGGATGTGGAGTGGGACGTGTGTGAGTCCCTTGGTTGGTTCAGCCTGGAGGAGGCTGACAGGAGACCTCCTCACACTCTACGGCTTCCAGATGAGGGGCAACGAAGGGGCAGGTGCAAATCTCCTCTTTGGTGACCACTGACAGAGCCCGAGGGAACAACATGAATCTGTGACATAGGAGGTTTAGGTTGGATATCAGGAAGAGGTTCTTTACTGAGAGGGAGGTCAGACACTGGAACAGGCTCATCAATGAAGGGGTCACAGCACTGAGCTTGGCTGAGTTCAGTAAACCTCTGGATGATGTGCTCAGTCCCACGGTCTAACTTGGCTGGCCCTGTGTGGAGCCAGGAGCTGGACTTGATCATGATGGGTCCATTCAGCTCAGGAGATTCTATGATGGTGGTCAAGGCCAACAGCATCCTGGCCAGTATCAGAAATAGTGTGTTCAGCAGGACTAGGGAAGTGCTGCCCTCAGCATGAGTAAGGCCATTCCTCAGGTAGTGTTCAGTTCTGGGCCCCTCACTACAAGGCACTGAGGTGCTGAAGCATTGTCCGAAAAAGAGCAACAAAGCTGGTGAAGGGTCTGCAGCACGGGTCTTATGAAGAGCAGCTGAGGGAACTGCTATTATTTAGCCTGCAGAAGAGGTGGCTGCGGGGAGATCTTACTGCTCTCTACACCATGAAAGGAGGTTGTATTGAGGTGAGTGTTGGCCTCTTCTCCCTAGTGACTAGCAATAGGACAAGAGGAAATGACCTCAAGTTGCATCAGGGGAGATTTAGGTTGGATATTAGGAGAAATTTCTTTGCTGAAAGAGCGGTGAAACGTTGGAACAGGGTTCCCAGGGAGGTCAGGGAGTTACTGGCCCTGGGGGTGTTTAAAAAATGGGTAGACAAGGCGGTTCAGGAGATAGTTCGGTGGTGTAGGGCTAATGGTTGGACTTGATTATCTTGAAGGTCTTTTTCAATTTTGATGAGTCTATGAACAAGCAACAAACCAAGAAGAAATGGCATCCAGTTCCATCAGGAAAGGTTTAGAACGGATTTTGGGAAAGGTTTCTTCACCAAAAGGACTACTACTTGCTGGAACAGGCTGTCCAGCAAGGTGGTAAAGTCACCACACCTGGAGGTGTTCAAAACATGTATAGACATGGAATTTTGGGACATGGTTTAGTAAATATGGTGGTGTTGGGTTGATTGTTGAGTCTTAGAGGTTTCTTCCAACATTAAGAATTTCCAACCTTAAAGATGACAACATAAAAATAAATGGAATTTACCCTCTTCCACTTGTTTTAATGGGATCATGAGAACTTATTTTCAATAATAAATCAGATAGATTCCCAGAAACTAAAAAAAAAAAAAATCAAAGGAAATATAAATGAAGTTTGACATTGAAGGAGATTATCAAAGAGGAGTATTCATTTAATTTTCTTCAGAATTAATATAGAAATATATGCATCTTTGTAAGAACTACATACATTTTGTTTAAAGGTGTGCAATGAGAAAAGTATGTTTCTCTATCATTGCTAAGAAATGGAAAAGGGGCTATATTAACAGTTACATTAATTTCATAATTTTCTGTCTCCAGCAATTAAAACAGCTTGTATATTAGCAGTACAATGAATCAACACATTGATGTTAAGTAGCCTGCAAATATTTCAATCATCGGTTCTGAACTAATTGAAGTTTCTGTCTTCTGAAGTTCTGTGGTAATGATCAAGCAGTTTAGAGTTTGGCGTAATCTTTCAGGATCATTTCCAATTTCTGGCTCAGCATGATGTTCCCCTTCACTTTCAGTTTTCCAGAAAAGAATGCCTACAAAAAGCAGAGGAGAAGCAAAAAAATGGATTTCACTGTTCACCCACAAACAGAGTTGTTAGAACGAAACAAGAAGTGAAAGACAAGTATGGTCATTTAGTGCTCAGGAGAAAGCCTTTAATGTGCAATGCCACAGGCTACTGTTTATTAACAGAAAAACATTCAAGTGTAATTCTAACAGCATTCAGAGCCACAGTTTCCCATCTAGCATGCAGGCAAGACCAGGTCTATCACTCAGGGCAACTTCAGTGACCACCTTTTCTATGTATAGCACAGAGGACTTCCCCTCGTGAAGACAAACTTCTTCACAGAAGCTGATGGCAAAACTAACATCAAGCCAGAAAAATAAAACTCCCAGTCCTCATCTCCCTATGCTCTGTGGTATATATATATATATATATATATATATATATATATATATATATATATATCCGTCTTTCCTTACACAAAATGAGAAAATGGAATGAAAAGGCCAGTTGATGAAAACTAAAGGCCTAATGAAAATGTCAGCTATTCACTCAAATTCCTAATAAATCCAAACAGAAACTTGCAGAATAGAAATACACACATATTCCAAATAATGACTTTATACACTACATATTACAACAAAAAGGAACTAAACAAGACTTCATTGTGTTTGAGGAATTATAGATCAACCAGTATTTTCACTGAAATGCTGGTATATAACATTTTTATTGTCCCTACTTCAAAGGGCTGTATACCCTGTTTCAATCTTGTAGGAGAGTGTGCATGTGTGTGGTAGGGGGTGGTGTTTAAACTAGTATTGCTTTGCTGTGGCTTTGCATATTCAAAGCTCTTGGAAAGTTCTGAAACAATGTGATTTTGCATCGTTCCATTAACTTGAAACACATTCAAATATGGAAAAGAGAGCACCAGCAGAAAATAAATAGATGCTTTGAGCTTCTTTAGATGAAAAACTTCACAGAAAGTCAAAGGAAATGCTAATGCCTAAGAACAGACAATGTTCCTGAATTGCAATCAATGTTCTTTAACATTTTGAAGATTACACATCAGTATCTTGTTTGTTTATGCTTTATGCCTGGTATATACAGAGGGGTCACTGAGGATTTTGCTCATGTGGTATGTAGGACTTACAACAAACATTTGCTATCATCGCTAGTCTCCAATTTTGCAATCAAAGTCTCCAACAGCTTTTGCTTGGGATCAAAGAAAAGGAACTGTTTGATATATGATGAACTTAATTAAGTTCTCATTTGCTCAAGCTGTAATCTGTAAGATGACATATTAAATTTGTGAGGGTTTAATTTATTTTTACAACACAAGGCATTTTATTTGCAGAATGAATTGTTTTAAGCACTTGGTTATACCAAGAAGTGGTGCAAACCCAGACTATGCCTTTCTTAAATCTTTCTTTCCATTTACAATCTACCTAGTTTAGGTGAATTTTGACCACTTTCAATGTATTGACATGCATGCACCTTCTAGGATTTCTCTTTGCTGTAGAGTAGGAGTATTTCAGAATATAGCAATAAATATGATCTTCCCACAAAATGACCAATCAAAAGAGCCTGAGTGATCAAACTGACAAACCCTATTGCAAATCATATACCATGAAGTGCCATGAAACAAACAACTAACTTTGTACTGCCAGACTTTATCTAACTTGATGGAGCTTTGTCTCAAGGTGATAAAGTTGGCATAAATTCCTCACTGCATCTCACTATTTCAGAGTAAGGTAACGATGCACTTTGATATCATCTGACTCTGGTTTGCACTTTAAAAACACCCAGTACTGTGGATTTCAGAATGAAAACAGTCATGAAGCAGAGCTTGATCCAAGGCAAATAATGTCTCCCTCGAGTGACTGCATCTGTGATGCACAGGTTTTACCTTTTGGGGATCGGTCTTTCGTTGTACCACGTCCATGAAATCCTCATCCGAGAGAGTGAAGGTGGTATCAGCAGAACTTTTTGCAGGTCCTTGATACACTGCTCCAGAGCCATTCTTTAAGTCAATTGCTGAGAAGCAGCAGCAAAGATAATTTTATTCAAAAATAAAGAACACTATTCTCATCTATTAATGTGAAGTCTAAACATAAATCTTGAACCAGCAGCCATCTAGACAAAGAGACATTTTAATTATTCTTCATTACAGAAAGAAAGAAAAATATTCCTGTACTAAGAGGAAAGGGGTTTACAGCAAGGACTTTCATTTCAAAATTATGGCAGAGATGGCAAAAAAATCCCATTTTTAAACAACGCTTAAGATTCAAAATATATTAATTAGTGTAATTACTGCAAATACGTCCAAGTTAGTAAAAAAGCTCTAATGTTTTTAAACAGCATCTTACATTCAGAGAATGCAAATGCAGTGGTGTTCAAACATGCTGTTGCATTTTTCTGTTCTGCCCTTCAGGCAATACAGCCCATTCTGCTTCATGCAAAGAACATTTAAAGCCTTGCCAAATATCTGTCTTTCTCTTCTGGAAAGCAAAATATTCTGCAAAGTGTCTGGAGCTTCAGAGTGTTCTTTTCCCACACCAAATGACCTGCCAAAATAATTTATTACAAGGCTAACACTATCAGGTATTGTGTCCTTTGCTTAGAAGAGTATTAGAAGAATATTTTGACAGGAAGTGCTCTATCAAATCAGCCTCAGATTTTGCAAATTCCCAGTCTTTCCCTTTACAACTTTTCTTCTTGCCCACTCTTCCCCCCAGGCTTTTTAAACGCAAAACAAAATCATTATTTAAGGGGATGTTCCCATAAGGACATGGCATCTTTAATCACAGAATCATGGCTGCCAAGCCAGTACTAATAGTATCAGTGTGTTTCTCTTGTTAGACAAATTTTAAGACACCAGCCCAACTATGGAGATTTATTTCTGCATACATTTCTCCTGTGTAATTTTTTTCCAAATAATTTTTCTGAAAGGTGAAACATGCAGACTGGGAATTCTCTTGTCTGTTTAAGTATTCATTTTTCTGAAATCTCTTCAAAGTAGTATTTATCCAGTTATATAAAAACTGGAAGGGGAAAAAAGTATAAGACGATGCTTACTGAGAAGTGAATTTTTATTATTAAATTACTGGATTTTTATTATTATTCATTTGATTTTAAGATAAATTTCAGGAACAGGTTTAATGGACATCGCTGACTTGATGCAATAGGAGAACAACATATAAATAAATTACTGGGCAACAGATGAACAACCTTTACCTTCTGTTTGTGGGTAGGACCCATGTAACACTCTGATCCAAGAAGGCTATGGCACAGTCTATCATCGTAAGTGAGCCTTTAAACATGGCTTATGTAGATTATGCAGGCTCAAACTACTATTAAAAGAATAATCTTTTGAATCATGAAATGCAAGTTTCTCAGTGGATACCAGCTTCTCAGATGAAGTTAGAAAAGCTCAACTGTCAACCTGCTTTTAAAATAAACCTCCACTCAAATGCTAGCCATGTATAAAGCCACAGCACTCTCTTTGAGCTAAACAGCACTAGTCAGCAAGCCCCACATACAAATTCACAGAACACACATGGTTTTCTAGGATACTTACAGTTCCAAATTAATTATTTGTAATTACTTTTGTATGTCAGAAATCAAAAGAGCATGAGTTTTGATATATCTCAGTGATACTCGTTTGACATGTCATCCATCAGTCTTATCAGTGTAAAGTTTAGCTGACAAAAAGTTAGAATTTAAAAAGGTGTAGAAAGTCAAGCAAGTTCTAATAGCTCTTAGATTTTAATCTGAATGCAGTATGTAACATTGTTACAACCACTGTTCTCCACTTTCTATCAAAGTTTCAAAAGCATTGCTTATCAATCCACATCTGTAATTAACTGTAAGTTCTCAAAGCACAAATATACCTGTGAACATTGCATAACAATGGTACTATGGGCAAAACTGCTCTGTTTAATCCCAACAAATCCTTGACCCACCTCAAATTAAAACTTACTATAAATTCTTAAAAAAAAAAAAAAAACAAGAATGAACTGATATAATTGTATGTACTTTTCCCAAAACCACCAAAACGTAATTTGATTAAGACTTTCCTTAAGGAACAGGGGGAGAACAAACAAAAACCCCACAAAAACCAACCACCACCACAAACAAAAAAAGCCAAAAATGAACAGAGGAGCCTCAAAAAAGATGAGCTCTGTGACAATGAATACCATAAATTTCACAAAACAAGAAGGATCTTTTACTGCTACTTGATGCACCCCTTTTCTAAAACTTAATGAGTTAGGACATCTCTAAAGAAAAAAAAGCCACCCAAACCCCCAAATGAACTTGGAGCAAGCAATGAAATCCTGCGACCAAATATGTAAGCCCTAATGGGTAAATTCTGGTGAGTCACCCTGGAGAAAGAGTGATCCAAAATATACCATATGTTAGTATTTTTAAGAGGGAAAGGAACTTCTCTCCTTAAAAACTACCCCCAAAACTTGTTCATTCATTTGTTTTGCAGGGAATGTGGGAGGTGAAATAAGAAAGATTAGAAGAATATGATCAGTTTTCTTGCCTCCTGATATACACCTACCCTAGAGTTTTCAGATGACAACTGAAATTAAAATACAGGACTGGCATAAGGACAAGTGGATATAAACTAGCAATGAAAGAAATGAGCCAAATACTGGAACAGATTCCAAGCATCAGACCAGAAAAATTCTAGCTTTCCAAAATTAGAGAGGGTGCCTTCTTGTAAAATACAATTTTATGAAATAAAGCTATATAACACAGCTGCCTGCTGTAGCAGGAAAGAGTCTTGATGCAAGTCTCCAATACATGTCTTCTTCGCATATCTCCTTGATAGGTGTCCCTGTGGTTGCAGCTACTGTCTTGTCACTGCAGCTTGCAAGGCTGCATGATTGCAGTAGCCAGTTTGATAACCCCAGAATCATGGAACGTTTTGGGTTGGAAGGGACCTTAGAATCAATTTAAGGGCAGGGACACCCATCACTAGACTAGGTTGCCCAAAGCCCCATCCAGCCTGGCCTTGAACACTGCCAGCCAGAGCTTCTCAGGGCAACCTGTTCCAGCGCCTCACTACCTTCACATTTTTTATATCTAATCTAAATCTACCCTCTTTTAGTTTAAAGCCATTACCCCTTGTCTTATCACTCCATGCCCCAGTAAACAGTCCCTCCCCAGCTTTTCTGTAGGTCCTTTTCATTAACTGGAATGCTGTTCTAAGGTCCCCCCAGAACCTTCTCCAGGCTGAAAAACCCCATCTCTCTCAACTTGTCTTCATAGGAGGGGTGCTCCAGCCCTATGATCAACTTCACAGCCCTCCTCTGGGCTCGCTTCAACATAATGACCTGGCACCAGCATAGCTACACCAGTACTCAGGTAGCTCGTGAACTGGACAACCACCAGGACAACCTCGCACACTGCTAGTGCAGCTCCAGTGTTACCAGTAACAAATGACTAACATAGTATGCTGTTCAGACTGTTTTTTGTTCAGTCTGGGTTTCATTATGCTTTACAGAGGGTAGGTAACTGCAATAAAGACTCCTTCTCAAAGTAAAAAGAACAAAGTGGCCCCAACTCTTCGTTGCCTTAAGTTACACTGCATCATAAATTATGAAGCAGTTTTGCTGAAATTTGTCAGATGTTCACAATCAACTGCATGTAACGATTTCTCCACAGTTCTCCCAACAGTTTTATTCTTCTGAGAACTGGAAAGGAACAGAAGTATCTTCTGCCTTCAGCAGTGCCTTCAGAGGCATGATGAAAAGCAACATATAGACAAACCCTTCTGAGTACTGTTCTAGAGAGCCAATCTATCAGCTAACAAAACTTGATAGCAATGTCTTTATAGAAAAAAAATTGTTGAAATAAAGTAGCTTAACTCCATCAAAAGGAGATACATATTTTGTAACCACTGAAAACAAAGGCAATCATTTTACTGTAATACAAATGCAGGAGAGAGCAAAGCATGCTTTAGGTAGTGAAGCTGACTGGAGAAATCAAAGTGGGGGGGTGTCTCAATTAAGAATTTTGTTAAAAAATTAATAAAAGATAGCTCCAGTACTAGTAAGCTTATTCCTTAGGTTTTGATACTGCCAAAATCAGTACTGCTTTATCTTCTTAAGAGGATTTTCAGAATCCTCCTAAAATACAAAAGCTTGCTTCTATAAAGAAATACCACTAATTAAGACTAGTTGTCAGTAGCTACAGTTCAATGTTGTTTAGACAGTGAATGATCTGTCCAAAATTTCACATCCTGAGTGCAAGATAATTGGTTCTACACCTCGCTATGGTTTCACAACATCCATGGAGAACTACATAAAAGTAAAGGTCATCACTAATTGAACAGACTAGTATTACTAATATTAGTGTTACCATCTCTGTAACAAAAAGCCTAAATCTGATTCACAAATTCCACTTCATTTAAAGTAGCAAGCAAAAATTTTGGCCTACTGCATAGAGATCAAACTGTTAGTTGAAATTAAAACATTAAAAATTACATTTAAAAGAAACCAAACTTTTGGTTCCTGAAAGTTTAGAAAACAGAAAAGTGACTGCACGCAAGAGAACAAGTATCACAGTAGTTCCTTATACTTCTTCTTTCCCTCCTTACTAGTCCTCAATACATTTGCTTTCCTCCCAGCTTCCATTTAGATCTTAAGAGGCTCAAGGAAATTAGAATCATAGGATCATAGAATGGTTCGGGTTGGAAGTGACCTTGAAGACCAATAAGTTCCAACCACCCTGGCACGGGCAGAGACACCTCTCACAAGACCAGGCTGCTCAAGGCCCCATCCAACCTGTCCCTGAACACCTTCAGAGAGAGGGCATCCACCACCTCCCTGGGAAACCTGTTCCACTGGCTCACCATCCGTTTAGTAAAGAATTTCTTCCTCATATCCAATCTAAACCTACACTCTTCCAAGTTAAAATCATTGTCCCTCATCCTATCACTACATGCCCTTCTAAAAAGTCCCTCCCCAGCTTTCTTGTAGGTTCCCTTCAGGTACTAGAAGGCTGCTATAAGGTCTCCCTGGAGCCTTCTCTTCTCCAGGCTGACCAACCCCAACTTGCTTAGACTGTCTTCATAGGAGAGGCGCTCCAGTCCTCCTCTGGACCCATTCCAACAGCTCCATGTCCTTCTTATTGTGAGGATTCCAGAACTGGACACAATTCTCAAGGTGGGGTCTCCTGAGAGCAGAGTAGAATCATCTCCCTTGACCTGCTGGCCCTGCTCCTTTTGATGCCACCCAGGATGTGGTTGGCCTTCTGGGCTGCAAGCATGCACTGTCAACTCATGTCAAGCTTGAAGAAGCTGGAGCTACAATCCAGCACCAGAAACTGGAGCTACAATCATTTCATAGATAATGAAACAATAACCAACAACTGAAGGCCTAAAATAAAACAAGACTCCCCCGCAAATAATCTACCTCCTATTTCTGTAGTATGAGTGAGAACATGTCAAGAATTTCAACCATATATTGAAGAGGTATGCAATATTTATCCACAGGAATCAAATTCTAAATTAATTTTAATGTAGTATTTTCCTTTTGGCTTTATTATAACTATGTATAAGATCTAGCTCTCAAAGCAACGATATTACTAAAAGACAGAAAGAAAATTCATAATTGTTCTAGTCTGACTTGACATAACACTTACAAAACTGATTCCAAATTCCTATACACAAAAGATCACCCAATACTTGGTGGGCCAAAATTAAATGTAGTGCAACAACTGTAATTCTACTGACAGAGTTGACTAACATTAAAATCTGAAGCAGATTTGAAACTGGCCAATATTGTGACACATAGTTAAATTCAAGCTACTACAAAGGTAATATTTTACTTTACTGTAACTACATTTCTTCAGAAATTAGTCAAAGTTAAAACTTTCAAATTCTATACAGAAGCTTCCATTCCATTAACAATGGCAGTCAGTAAATTTCATTGTCAATGTTGCATAATCTAAGTGACTGTCATTGTTCACGTGCATTACAAAAGTCTTGATGATGACTACATAAAGATTTACCAGAAATCTTTTGAGTTGTCAACAATATTTTTACTGCAAGAAAGCGGTCTTCCTTTAAATACAAAGTTAATAGACTTCTCTCTTCTTCCACATTTATCCATGTAAAATTAATTATCTGGTAGAAAAGACTGTAAATGATGATGCTCTTGAATACTGAATAACAACTTATGTAAATAAGCAAGAAGAATTAACCTGGTAATTGCTTAAAAATCTTGAATGTTTGGCTCTGGGAGGTCTTTTTTTGCTTTGAGTGGTTTTTAATGATCAGAATACTGCTTCAAAAAATCCCCAAAATAAAAATCCCGTCACACAGATACATTTACAAAAATCTACTGTAAGAGTTAAATAGACAGCAACAGTAGTATGCTATTAATCTGCAAAATGACAAACTATGAGAGTTGACACTACAGTTGTCACAACTGCTAACAGTCTGCCAGTGAGTTTACATAACTATTTTAATATTGCACTATTTAAATTATTAATGAAAAATTTAGCATCAATTATTTTGCTTTAGTATTTACCAACTCCTATGTTCTTCATCATTTAATTGCTTGAAATTTCAGTCACACAAAAATATTCAGAAAACCGTATGACATGGAAAATTGTTTGAAAAAGGGGGCATAAAAAGGGGGTATTTGCAAACCAATATTCCTGATGAGAAAAATATGGTCCATTTCTACATACACGCTTCTTGTCACCTAGACATTCACATTCAGGCTTACACACTTACTAAACCATTGAGACTACAAGAATTCATAAACACTAGCCACTGATTTGACACCTAGGCTTGAAGGAAGTAACCAGACTATAAAAATTTGCAGCTACTTTCCCAAGATTGTGGAAATGTTTCATGGAAGTTCTAAACAGTTGTCAGCAAAAGGAAACATTTAAAATATTAGATTACTTCCTCCAGCCTTGATCCCACGTGGAGCTTTAAGAAGTTCAAAATTCATATTGAAGTACAGATATTGTTCATTGTAACAGAAGCAGAGAGAAGCCATGGGAATAGGACAAAAACAGTTATGTCTATTTAATCAATTTTAGCTAGGGAAAAACACTTGAAGAAGGCATTACTTTTCTTCCACTGCTTCAGCAGAAAACTGAAGAGAGGACAAGCTTTGTTTCAAAAAGAGGAAAGACCAACTATAGATTTACTCAAGAGTACTCTCTCTTTCTATGTATATAATTACAAAAGCATCCACCTGTTTCTCCTCTAACAAAATTTGGCTTCATGAGGCAGGTAAGGCCACTGCTCAGGCCTCTCCATTCAGCAGTCTGCAGCAGCAGATCTTACCGAGTAGGAAATTTTATTCATGTCATGGGTATTCCTCATGAGATATTTTCTTCCATTAATTTGTCTTTCCATTCTTTAACTAGATGTAATACTGAGTTTAGCTGACAAGACAAAGCATTTCCAAAATTAAAGACAAGAATAAACTATCTTTAATACAGTTTTCTGGTTGCTATTTTAAGCATGACTATCACTTATACTACATTTATTTACACATGAAACAACAGGCATGACTGATATAGTAGAATGACACTCTAACAAACACAAGTATCCACTTCAAGTGTTTTGGAATTTAATTTATGTGCTTCTAATACATCTTCTGAAAATTTAAGCAAGAGCACAGGAAAGACTTCATAAGCCATCTGTTCAGGTTCTAAGTATGCCCATCATTTAAATTCCTGAGTGTAAAACTGAAAAACTGCATACAGTAGCAGCGATTAAGAGCAGTAATGATTTTCAGACAGGTTCCAAATTGAAATATGCACTATTTACCCCCATCTCATTTTGATGTATAGGTACTCAGCCTGCATAACCTATCCAGGTATATTCAATACATTGATTAACTGCTATCTTCGTGGAAAATCGCCCCTTATCCCTCAAAAACTGCTTAAAAGGCAGTACAGGTATAACAGAACTATCTTGATAAATCTATGTATGACATATTTTCCTGAAACTTAACATTGACCTTGATAGATCGAATCTCAGCTGGTGAACATTATGAAAAGAAAGTGAAATCATACATTTTTAAACCACTCTGAAAAAGAAAGCAGTTTCTTAAACACAACCATTTACTGAGAACAGACATTGCAAACAGTTAAAAAAGGTCATAGTCTATATAACAAAGCACAACAGAGCTGATCTATCAGATTAGAATATTAAACTATTAGACTATTTGCAAAAATACATGTCCTTACAAACTGAGCACAAAAGAATTTAAGACAAGAATTATTTTAAGGAAATAGCTTTGCTCTTATCAGCCCACCTCCCACACTTCTATAAACCACTTTGCCAGGAAACACTTCCCCTGACTCATTCTATTGGAAGTTTCAGTCTTTTTATCAACCCAGACCCATGCTTAAAGAATCAATAAGCATCATTGTATCATCATTAAACCTTGATCTCACAAAATTTGAATGGAAACAAATTTGGCCCTAATTTCACTGATGTAACAAGAATAATGCAGTAGAAATAAATTCTCATTTGTTGTAGATGAGTCAGCATGTACATCACCATCAGACTAATTAGTCTAACATAGAAAGAAGGCTAAATTAACCTGCTAAGAGCTATCAGTGCAGTGGCAATCCACTCTGGAAATAAAATGCGTAAATAGAAATGTACTGAAATTCTAGAAGACGGCATGCACATGCCTACATCCAAATATGGCAGGTCCAGAAGTACGCTCTGTAAGGTACTGGAATTGCGCCTTACCAATTGCCAACAGAACCGACACCCCTCTCTTCTCCTCTCACCTTACCAAACCTCATTCCTACATCACCACTGGTCAGGCCCAGGCTTCCAAGAACCTAATGACTATTCAACAAGCCACCCAGAAGAGAGACATCAGGAACCATTCACACATCAGGAGCCACTGCTCCACTATCAGGAGCACACATCGGGAGCCATTCACACATTGGACATTCCATCATCCACCCTGAAGCGTTCCCACAGGCCAGGTGGGAAGCTTGTAGCGAGACAAAGGAGCGGTATCCCTACAAAAAAGGGATGCAACAAGAGAGAAATCATCTGTCTTTTTCTTCATGCTTCATCTTCATCATGGAGGGACAAAGAAGGGAGCGCTCTCCCATCCCATCGGACCCAGAGAATACTCTGCCATGGGACGGAATGCTGTAGCCTAGTGGTGGTAGATATAGCCTCCCCTCACCCCTCTTCCTTTTTTCCATTCTCTCTCTATCTCTCTTTTTCACCCCCGTTTTCTCTTTCTTCCCCCCTTTCCCTGCACGTTTCTTTCCAAATAAAACAACCTTCACCTTGACTCCGTTTTGAGTCTCAATTCCATTCTCCGAGAACTGAATGGAGAACTGATCACGATAAAACACCTGGTAATTGGACATCACTTGGGGGTTAAGCCCAGCTGCCCCCAGCCACCCAGAGCGATCTGAGGTTTGGTTGGAAAGCAAGGGGGTTTAGCCTCTGCCAAACTAAAGTCTTGTCTAGGTTGTGGATCGTGACATGCTCCTATGGACATAACCTGACCTCCTTGTCATATGTGCATTCAAGATGCTTTCAGATTTTTAGGTGAGTGTTTTATCTACTACCTTATACTTAATTTCAAAATATCAGTTTAATTACAATGAATAAAAATTATCTCACTTTATTAAAAAAAAAAAAGCATCAGGACATTTAAAAAAGCTACAACTTACTCCACTGTATAGCTGTTTTTCCATCTTTAGTGATGTCCCACTGGAATACAGCATTTACTTTCTTTACCAACTCATTTCCTATCTCTTTTACGCGACGTCCAATTTCTTCAAACACAAGGTCACTCTGCAGTCCTGCAGTCTTTAAAAAAGAGGAAATGAAGAATTTAAAATCAAAATTCTGCTTTAGAAGTACTAAATACGTGTATTAGTTCAAGTACTATGTCCAGGAAAGTCTCTACTGCAGAATTATTAAATGCAACTGAGATTTCTTTCACCACAAATAATCACCTCTAGCAACTGTCAGCAGTAAAGAGTACATTCAAGCAGAGAATTATTTCAAATCTTGCTTTTGCAGCTTTTGCCATTTATCACTACAATTTAAGATATGTTCTATAACTAGTGCTCTATGGACTTCTAAACTGCCCTTTATGCCTTTTAGATGAGATCACTGCCACTTTTTTCATGGTGAATGTTATGTTAGTTTTTAAAACACAGAAACATTTTTACCAGTAAAAACTTTAACTTAACATGGAAGATGTTGAAACCATACTGGTATCATGAAAACATGCAGAACTCCAGTGTAGTTTGTAATTCAAGAGCAGGATTAGCTGCATTTGCATTTCCAACTTTTCCAAACAAGTATTATTTGCCAAGCCTTTCATTCCACTGTCTGTCAACATATATTTATATTGGGTAAAATGCTACTGTTTAATTAGTTGCTCCAGTGACATTTTCATCTAACTAGAATTGCCACAAAGAAGCTCTCATAGCTTTCCTTTTTCTGATGTACCTACCTGTACACCAGAATGCAATACCATAAATCATAAATACCATAAATCCTGTCACATCCTCGGTTAAGCCTAACATCTTCCATTACATAACAGAGTTCCCAATGACATCTAAATTTACCAATTTCAACTCACTCAGGCTAGCTCCCCTGGTGGATATCTGTCAGCAAACTTCTGCCAACGCAGCTTAATTTTTCAGAGTAAACTTAAAACCCAACCAACTGTTCAACCCATGTTATAAACCCCCACAACTCTACTTCACTAAAAAAGTTCTAATGCTTGCATGTTTGAACTTCAAATGTAGATTTGGCAACAGTTCCAGCTTTGCAAAATACAACACAGTGCTCATCACAACAGTTCAACTGACATAAAGCACTGTATTCCCCCCTTACATAGATTAATGAGCCTTTACCTTATATGCGTGTGTTCACACCTCTGAACTCATACACTCATCCAAGTATAGCAAATAAGATTGGTAAGTGACCTAAGTATTTTTGGCAGTTTTTTCACAAAAATAAAGCCTAACTATGCTGCTTTCCAAGTTAAGACTTCTATTGCTTCTGCTTACCTTCAGAGGCTGCCGAGCAGAAGGCTTATCCAAGCCTGGTACTATATCAACATAGCCCCCTGCAATAGCAATTTCTCCAGTCTCTTTGACCTGTATGTGTGGGGAGAAACTACATTAAACAGGTAAGATATTTGTAAAAGGTCACAACAGAAGGGCAAACAAGGAGCCTTCCTTACATTTTAAGATCAGAGATGAAGTAAAAACATAAAAGTTCCAGAGTGAAAGAGAACCCACTCCATAAATGCACTGTAGACTTTGAGGCAAGTTAGTACACTATGTTTTACGAAAAGCCCTTCAAACATCATGCCAAAATTCTATCAAAATATTTTGTTCACAAAAATAATAGGAAAAAATATTTATCTGAAAATTTGCCTCCAGTAACTGTTAATATTAACGAATAAATAACTCTGACAATAACATTATTCAAAAGTAGTTTTCCTTGAGGTAGATACACAAGATTTTGTCTGGATTGTTTCACTATCTCCAAGTGCTTTACACTGCAACTTGCAGTAGAAACAAGCTTTTAAGCACTGTAAACCCAGAAAGATTAGAAGAAAGATGAAAAAGTAAATTCTCTTCTATTTTCATTTTTTGAAACAGTTTATTCAGAGAAGAAAATGTATTGCCTTTTGGCACTGTCTCTTTAAGGGGTCAGACAAACCACTTTGACTTATGGCCGCAAACAGAAGATAGCAAAACGATCGATCAACAGTGCACGTAGAGAGCTTTATGATAAAGCACAGGAATATCCAGTATCACAGCCTAGCTTACTGCACAGGTGAAATTAATACGGAAAGACTAAACGATAATAAATACTCAAATCATGCCTAACAGCTTGTCACTTACTGTCACTGCAGACAAAAAATTAATGAAACCAGCATATTGAAGCTGTATGTCTACTTGTAGTTTGGTTTAACTGGAGCTTACTACAAATACAAAGATGGCTGGCTTTACTTCAGACTAATGGAACATGCAATAAGAATTCAGCAAGAATTGGTAACTGCTGAAACAAGGTGGTTTTCTATAACCCTGTTAAACATTGACATTTCTCCCAAAAATAAGCTACTCCACACTTGTGGGGAAAAAACCCCAAAAACCCAAACCAATTTATAGCAAAATTCCCCAAAACTCTACAGATTAGCAATGACTAAACCAGCATCTTAAAAAAAAACAGCCTTTAAACACAACACCCCATTCTGTTTACAGATTTCCAAAGGGCTTGGAAATACATAATGAATTCTGTTAATTTACACTGTACATGTGAACACTGAAAAGTAAATACCTGAAGTCTAGAGCTTCTCTCAGGACTGGGTGGTAGTACCTTCTAAATATAGCTATATCATCTCCAATACAGTAATCTCCAAAGCTCCTTTGAGGCAAAAAGCTGCCTTGTTTAGTACTAGTAACCAGAGATGGAGAATTTGTACATAGTAGCTTTGATGCTGCTATCATTCTAAAATTATATAGGTACTAACACTCATCCAGTCTACAAAATTTACCTCCTTCAGTCAACATTTATTACACAAAGCTGTATTCCCATGGAAAAAACAATCCTATGTCCTATAATGACTTTCCTCATTTGATTTTGCCTGCCCAATCCTCTCTGCAGCTGCCACTATGCCTGCTGCTGTACTCACTAATCAAGAGCTGGCTGCGTTTTTATAGAGATAGGGATGCAAAAATTTGGCCAGACAAAGCAATATAACTTGAATCTACATAAGCCAACACATATTGGCAAATACTGGCAGCAAATTATAGTTTAAGAAAGTGACAGTATCATAGGATGCTACAACAGAAAAAAATTGAATTTACTTTTAACCTCCACACAGATTCTAATAAGTACTGGACCAAGTGGAGGAGACTATTATAGGATACCCACATAAAATCCTAATAACAATGCCAAAGAAAAAATAATGCAAAAACTGAATTTACAAAAGCATAAACTCATTTCATTGTAGTTACTATGTCTAACTGCTATGAAACTTCCATTCTAAAGTACATCGTTACTGTAGATACAACTTAAGATTAACTCAATTTAAAGTAAATTTGTAGAAATTTACCTGCATAAACTGTCAGGAGTTTATTTAAAATAAATACTAAAAGATTAATATGCAAGATTATGATTAACGACAAGAAATAAGTACAAACTATGATGGCCTGAGAATGAATATTCTTAGCTCTTCCACAGCTGACACAGAAAATGCAACATAATGAATTGAGTTTTATATTATTTCATATAAGTGCCTTAAGTTCTGTAAGTATAATGGTAGTTTTATTGGAAAGTCCATAAAATAAGGACGAGCATTTAATTCTATTTCCTTAACTTTTTTACAAAACCTTCTTCAAATGTGTGCTTGATGAGACACTTTCTTTTCTACTCTTCTCTGTCTTAAGGAACCTGCTTTGGCAGGGGGGTAGACTCAATGACCTCTCAAGATCCCTTCCAACCCCTACAATTCCGTAAATTCCCTTCATACCACAAGTCTTAGAGACACATCTGTCTCTAAGCCCACAATGGCAAGTGTGTTCTGACCTTGGTCTGAAAATGGATCCTGTTTCCTTCCTTCCACATTTCTGTTTGTAGAGTTTGTCCTGGAAAGACTGGTTTCGCAAAGCGCACCTTGAAAAAAAACCAACAAAAACCCAAAAAAACAAACAGTGGGTGTGTGAACAGACCTCTCATGTGTGTGTACGTACACACACACACACACACACACACACGCATATAGATATATGCAAAGCTTAAAAATAAAGGCTCTGGTAAAATGTGAAAAAGCAGAGAAAAAAAAAAATCAGTCAACCAGTAATGTAGAAAGCCTAAATATTTAACTAAACATACTAGATAGAGGCATTAAAATGCATGCAGCAATAAGTAAAAGCAATTGTGGCAGTTAAAGACAGTGCAAAAGCTTTTTTCGCCACTAAAGGATTTTTTTTTCCACTAAAACCAGAAAAGTCAAGAAAATTAACTGCAAAGAGTGAACACACAGACCTTGATCGCCTTGAATCTGTTCACATCATTATTTGCAAACTGCTTCAAAACATTTCTAGCAGCAAACCCAAAGGTGCATAGTCCATGAAGTATAGGCTTCTTAAATCCTATTTTGAAAAGTTACACATGTATTATTACCAGTTTCCATGTTGCTTCTACAATTATCTATGTTTTATTCATAGCATTTTCCTCCAGTAATGTTCTTAATACCTCTTCTTTTTAACCTGATTTTAATCACTTAAAAGGTATCTGTTACAATTTACTGTTTTCTCTACTTTGAGGCAAAATGCTCACTAAGAACAGGTACTGCAACAGTGCCTATGTTGCATAAGAGTCACAAGCAGAACTAGTCCCTGCCTGTAGAGTAACAAAATGAAAAATAAGGGGATTGGATGTTTTAGTATACATGCATAGGCACATCAGATACTCTTGATATGCATGCTGCCATGTAAGAGGTATTGTAATGACTAAAAAGTCGTGATACCAAGATTTTGTGATGCTTCACATTTTAAATTCATGGTTGCCCGAAGTCCTGAAACGTAGTGAACATTTCAGGATAAACTTTTCCTTATTTAGAAGTGGAAAATAAACCCTGAAAGATTTCATGCATTTTGATAACATCTAACAAAAAACATCCAAACCTCCCCACCTCCCCCCAAAAAACCCCACCCCAAAGCAAGAATAAAAAAACAACAAAACACTGCCCTTCCAAAAAAAAAAAAAAAAGACAAAACCCCCACAAAACAAACAAACAAATAAAAAACCACCCAACCCCTAGAGAAACAAAATAAAAGGAGCCAAAAAAGGGGGGGATGTGAAACACTGTGTTTTGTTTATACTGTTTCCTCACACTCCAATGTTTTGGAGTGGGAGCGGAACCTTGGCAGAGGACAATATTTGTATTGGTGCTGAATCTTTTTGTCAAAGCCTGACAAAATAAACCTTTGAAGGCTGGCCTGAGATTTGCTAAAGTGTAATGGCTAAGTTTTAAAGATACTGTTTGTACTGAGTATGTTCTGATCCCTAACAGGTTGCTCTGACCTGACAGGGCATATGAACAGTAATTGATGACACTTGCTGCAGCCCAGGGACTGGAGACAGGTCTGCCCAGCTTTGGCTCTGAAAACAGTTGTTTTCTCTGGAAGTCATCTGTCACTTATGGCTGCCAAAGGCTGTTTTTCCTAAGCTCTAAACAACTCCTCATAGCACCTATACTCCACAAAAACTTGTCCCAAGGGACAAGAACTGAGTGAAACAACCAAAGAAGAGGAGATTCGAGAAAGTCTACCCTGCAGAGAATCAGAGGATGTAGAAAAAAGCACCTTCAAGTCAGAGACAAAAAAAGCTGGGAGAGATGGGAATTCCAAGACACAGCCCAAAGAGAAGACAAGACAAGAAAAAGGATAAGAAAAAGGATAAGAAACAGTAATATTGACTTGTTAGGTTAGGAGAGGAGATGTGACAGAAGGACAGGCTAAGAGGAATATATACGAGTCTGTTTTCCCACTGTATGTATTCCATTCTGCCATTTCCTCCCAGTAAAATACTTGAATATGCACACCTTTAATAGCAATCTCTTTTTTGTACGTTTTTTTTGTGCACCAAGTATTTCTGAAAGCACAGAGATACCAAGCAGTCAATTTTAAAGCAGATTATTTGCACTACTTTAACAGTATCAGGATTTGGTATGTATCATAGGTGACATGCATAGATATTACATATATGCATATATGTATTATAGGTGACAAATAGCTCTTTAAGAGTTTAGCTCAATTCACCATTCAAGAACCAAGACCCACTACTAGTTTCACAACTCAAAACCAAAAAATATATAAGGTCCTATCCTTCCCAGTATTTTCTTTATAATACTAATGCATACTCAAAGAAAAATCTGTAAGGCAATGAAGTCACTTTTTATCTAGACTAAAATGAAAATAAAGTAAATGTAGCTTTCACTTTCTAGTATCTTGGAAATAGACACAAGATAAAGGAATAAAGGCACAAGAATATAAACAGGTGTTTTCATGCAGTGTATCTCCTCTTAAACATTACACACAGGAAAGCTTAATGATAATCCTGGAATGCCCTGAGAGCATTAAATTGAATGCTTGCTTCACCCGCACACTGGTGAGTAAGTCACAGAGAACATTTACAGAGATTAAAGAGAAGAAGGGGTGTGAAAATGGCCAAAGAAAAAAGCCTTTGTATAACTAGGAAAAAAATTTCTGGAATATTTCTATAATCATTTTCTTCTTTGTCTGAACCTACACTTAGAATAGGTATTTGAGTACAAGACTGCCACAGTTCCAAAAATTGGTGCTAGTTTGCTGTTCAGACAAAGAGACTACCCCATCTACCAAGTTAATTTCATTTTTTACCATGTCTAAGTGCCAGGGGTCTTTTTGGAAGCATGTGGAAGATTTCTACTCCTTTTGTAAGGCTTATAAGATTATCATCATTATTTTAAACACTGGGGTTTCAATTATAAATGCATATTTTTCTCTTCCATCATCTTCAAGTTTAATTGGGTAATTCCACCTAGCTATTTATCCAAAATCATCAGCTGAACAAACAGAATGCTTTAATACTGGGGAAATGTCTTTATGTAGACTCTGGTATTTGGTTATCATTACTTATAAACACAAATTTACATAGAATTATGCAAAACACAGTTAAACAAACAATTATATCTATTTATGAAGGGAGACAATTTGTGGAAGTATGTTAAGCGTGATCAGAACAAGAAAGCATAGCTGTGCTCTATTTATCTTGGTAAGTGCACCATACTTCTGTATTATAAAGAAGTCACTAGAAAAATGCAGACTTGTTATTATAGACCAGTATTATTGTGTAAAGCTTATGAAGATAGCACACATATTCAGGAACATTTCTTAAATAAATCAAATTGCTGTCTGCCTGAAATAATTATACTACACTACCTGGAAGGCCTTAAAAAAACCATGAAAAATACCATTATAACAGAAATTTAAGAAAGCAGACCCTTCTTTAGTAATTACATCTCTGCAAGAATGAGTTAATACAGCCTATAGCCTGCTGCTTTGCCATGTAGCATTACATAGATGACCAAGCTACTGTGCTAGCAAGAGGTGCATTTAAGCAGTTCTATAGGAAGGAAGTCCTAACAAAAACCCTCTCTGCCACCCTCCTGCTATTTACTGGAACTGAGAAGACTACACAGAAGCACAAAAAATTCCACCATAATCTCAAGATTATTTGGATGGAAAGAATATATCTCTCAAAGACTTTGTGGAATTCTTTCTGAAGCTTTTGACAGCCAATTATTTCTGCTTATGAAACAGAGATTGTAAAGATGGTGTGGTGTCAGCAAATAAGCTTCAGAAGAAAAAATCGGGTAGGAGGCAGGTTTCTGTTGTATATACAGCCCAAGCATTATTCCACATTCCTAGCTACAATAAGCAATGCTTTAAAGTAGAGTCACACAAAACTTTGAAGACATCTAATGGTGACTCTAAGAACAGCTATCAAAAAAAGCACTCTTTTTTCCAGCTCGTTAAAAATGTACAGACTAAGTAAAAAAAAAAACCAAAACATTAAAAATACATTCACATCATCCTTCAAACAAATATTAATACAATGGCATCCCTCAGCTCACCTCCAAGAGCAGCAAAACCTGGATCAACATGTAAAGGATTCCAATCTCCACTCAGCCGGTATAAGGCAGCCTGCAGAAACAAATGACAATAGGAGTGGTGGCTGTGCTTGACAGAAACAAGCAGGAGTCACTCAAAAGCTTACAATAGATTAACAAATTTATCACAATCTATTTTACTAGTCCCTAGATAACACACTCTACAATGAAGCAGGTGAAGTAGAAATTAAATCTCCTTGTGCAAATAAACTGCCAAAGCTCCAAGGAAATGTGCCAAGAACTGTGTGTGGTCTTGGTACATAAGAAAGTAATGCATCTGCTTAATGGGAGGAAAAAACAACCTGCTCAGCTGACACAGAGATCCAACCTCACTAAAATTTGGCAACAGGGAAGTAATGCTTTTCTCTAGAAGTTGTCCATAGGTTCTTTAGTTTGGAGTGTAACTTTGAAATGGCTTCTCCCATGACAAATACATCGAGAATTTTAAATAAACTACGCATGAAACCTTTTTGTTCTTTCAAACACATACACATTACCATGCTTTTCAACATTCCACATATTTCAACATCTCTTAATCATATCAGAAATATCCCTGTCCTTCCCTGGTAAAACTAACATGATTGACTAATTGTGATACACTTCTCTCTTAGCAGCTTCTTAGGTAGCTGGTCCAAGTTTTCTAGAATACAGATTTAATGTTTTGTATAAGCTGTGACTGCAAATAAGTGTAAGAAATGCTGAGGGATATGGCTACTGTGCTTCAGTTTCCTGCCTCTGTAGGGTGTTAGAATTTTCATTGTAAAATCTTCTATATGGTCAGCAGTCCACAATAAAAGAGGTGTGTGTGTGTGACAAGCCAACCAGTCAATCTGTCAGAGGACTAAAACCTTATTCCCTGGTCATCAGCTTCCAGTGAAATCCAGTGACTAAATGATTGTTGAGTAGTCTCTATCACATGTCTCTACCATATTACCAAATATAGAGAGAAAATCAGCACGTGATGTTAACTAATATTAGCGAAGAAGAATTCAGCAGATTTATACTATGGCATATACAAATTGAAAATTAATGTCATTGAAAAAAAGCTTTTAAACTGAAAACAAATTTTATTTCAATCAAGCACATTATCGGCCTTTGGAACCTTTTATAACTAAACATTTTCTCCCAGCATTTTAGACTAGGATTGTAAAAAAAATGGTATGTGTTTATCCAAATGAGGGTAAACTGCAATAAATTCTGTTCTGAGGAAAGAAGCCAACAGATTTCTGAAAAAGAAATAAAGAAAAAAGAATGATTCCCCCTAAAGGAAGCATTTTCTGAAACACATCTAAGACAATTTCTTCTATTTAGTCTGCAACAAAGGATACTGTAACTAAAAAGATTTGGAATTCATGTTATCATTTTAATCCATGTTTAATTTTTTTTATCTGTTAATATTCACATCCACTTCAAGTATATACAGCTTTCATGCTAAACCCTAATTCTGTCTTATTTATCCTGGTAGCCTTTATCAATACAGCAAGTCTCAGCTATGTTGATATATGGAAGAGCTTGTCAATCCTTTTGTGTGACAGTTGGATACATACACTAGAAATGGCAAGAGGAAAATTCTAAACTGCACCAGAGCTCAACGACAGAAATCTTTGAAAAAGCAAGTACCAAGCTAACGCTTCTCCATGGCTGCTTATATTGCTGTTTAATTTTTTGGAAATACTTCTTTTCCATTTGTAAAACAAAGATGTGTCAGCAAGATTCATACTAATATAAGACTACACCTCAGATGGGTCCATGTTTGACCTTCAAAACAGGACAAAGGACAAGGCAAATACTTTGCTGAATGAACAGATAATCAGAAATAAATCTTGCAGATATTTCTGCTTTCTGGGGATGCTACCTCACCTCGTGAGAAGAATAAAGATTTCCTGGAGGCAGTATCCTCCAGTGCCATGACTGTTCAGCTAGCAGTCTACAAGCCAAATCAAGTCCAAAAGAGGAAGCCAAATGGACTGCCAAGTGATCCTACGCCACAGAGACTATTCTACAGAGGGCACCTATGGAGTGTGTAGTGAAACACACAGTACTAGCTCAGAGTGTTACAGGAAAGAAAGGTACATATTTACATGCTACCACACCGTCTAAGGCAGCTGGAGTGATGAGTAGGAAAAGGCAGCTGGAAACAGGCAAACAAGTGCCATCCATGGTTGGAACCTACTACTTTCACTTACTCTTCTCTCTTACCTCAAATTCTCATAAAAATAGAAGAAAAATGGGGAACTAAGAGTGCCTCCACACTTGCACACATTAAAAAAAACTCACAACAGCAGGGGTTCAAAGAACATGCACATGCTGCTCTTCTGACTTGCTGTATCTTTACTTCTCCCCACTCTTCCCCTGAGTAGTTGTTAAAACTGTTTTCACTGTCAAAAGGTAGAGGTGAACAGCTCTGATGTACCACTAGCTTCCTTGCTAAGAGCCATCTAAAGCCTTAATGCCATCAATATCAAAGTTATAACACTATGAAAAAGACCTTTACTGAGGAAAAAAACTGTAGTTCCTTTTAAAAAAAAATTAAAACCTGACAATTTAAAGAGAGTTGCTCTTAACTGAATTCTACAGAGTATCACCTTTCATCACTGAAGTTTTCTTTCAGGAGGGTCTAAAATCTATCAACAACTTTCTACTCTTGAGAACTAGAAAATAAAAATTGCCATATGTGAAATAATTAAGTGACTTTTAAAGTAAATTAAAACTCTAAGATATCACTTTCATTCTTCCATTAATTTGACTTTTTACAAAGCTTTCAGGAGACTATTTTCATGACGGACATGTAATAAATCTTAGTTCAAACTAAATATTTAGTTGCAGTACTGGAAAATTCTATTTATGTATGATAAAAAAGACAAATTGCTGTTTTAAGCTTCAATTTCAAATCTGGCTATGCAGCTGTTGCTTACTAAAGCTGTTCATTTGGGGCGATAATAAGCACTACTTGGGAGACAATACTACCAAATGCTTTCCAAAATTACTGTACTAAAAAATACTTGTGCTTCACTAACAAAGTAAATGTAGCATTTAGGAAATAATTAGGTTCAGAGAATTAAATGTGATAACTCAAAGTCTAACACATGAATATGGGAGATGAAACTTGTCTTTTTGTACTTTGAATAATTAGAGTGCTACTGGTCACAGCTAGAAAACACACAGGCTGAACTACATAAAAGTTACACATAGGGTTATTTCAGAATCAGTTCAGTAAAGTCAGGTCTGCCAACAAACTTCTTTTAATTTACCACAGTCTTCAGTATTACTTCATTATATGAATTACATTCCATACGAGAACGGAATTGTTTCAAAACCTTGCTGGCTCCACTTTCTATATTCCTCGAATAATGACATTTCTTGTAGTCTTGAGTGACAGCATTTTTTAAAAAACCCACAAAAAAAAAAAAATGTGATGCATCCTTGGAGGATGACAAGAGTCAATTGATGCGGGGCATTAGATTGAAGTCAGTCATAATATGGTTAGATTGTTCTCCAATTAATAACACAACTGTCAAGTCTCATTTCCTAACAGTTTAGGAGTTCTGCCAGACCACAAAAGAAAAGGCGATATCCAACCTGTCTGTGCCAATTTTTCAGCCTTGCCTGCAGACTGCAATAAAGGTCAGGAAAGCTAACAAAAAAGAAAGCCAAGGATCTACCATTTTCTCTTCCAACTGGGGAGAAAAAGGGCTCTGCAGAAGAGCTCATCTCACCAAGTATATGTGTATATACAGAAATACACGTGTACTTTACCTAACAGCTTATTTAAAGAGCAAGCAGTCAAGCAATCTCATGAAGGAAAAAACATCCACAAATCTTTCACCTTTCAATTTACTTTGAGAACAATGAATTTTTCCACTTAAACTAGCAGTGCTGATGGTTCAAGGGCTCAAATTTAGCACAGTACTTAGGTAATTCACTGTACTTAAAATTAAGCAGATACAGCAAGTGGGGATCTTTGTCAAATAGTATCTTCCTTTTTAAAGGGTAAGGATAGATATTAGGAAAGAGCAATTGGTAGAAACCAACACAGAGAAAGATAAAAGGGTTTATCTGTTCTTTCAGAGAATGAACTACTGTCCTGAAAGTAGGTGTATGTGGAAAATAAACAAAATCATTTAAGTTGCTCATAATAGTTTGAAATAGCTATTTTGTAGGAATCTGGATCACGTATGGTTCTATTTTTTAGCAAGATTGAAATGAAGAATGTCAGTGTATTGTTTCCTGGACTACCTTGCAATTATATATGTTTAGTGGTCTGGATTATCCAAAAGCTACCTTATTCCCTACGTGATTTTGACTGTCCCAATAAGAATTATTGAAATCTTCAATTAAAACACCTGCACATGCCCAGATATAAATGGGAATAGGTATAGGAGATATAAAACAGCACTACATCTTTTCTCCTTCCTCACTCCATATTATTCATGTCTTTACTGTTCATCCCTACGTTGTATTTTTCAAATTTAAAAATCAACTTATAAATTCTAGCACAGAAAATTAAGAATATCACATAACATTAGCCATTTTTCAGTAGCACAGACAACGCACAAGCCTTTCCTTTAATAGTGCTCCTGTTAGTCAAAGAGAACAAACCGCTTTCACTTGGGGAACTTCAAATACAGGAACAATTTTTATACCCTTTATTAAGACATGCATAGATAACAAGAGGAAACAAACAGCAATAAAGAGCATCTTGTTTCAACAAAATGACTGTCAGACTAATACCTTTTCTTCTTTTATCATCTGGACACACAAAATTCTATTCCAATCCAAGCCCTCAACTACTTCTCAAAATTGCAATGATTAGAAAATTATATTCTGATCTTCCCAACAGGAATAAACAGGGGCGGGAGGGGGAGGTGTGTGTGAGAGACTGGGGAGGGGAGGGAGTGGGGGTGGGTGTGTAAATCTTGAAATTATCATAACATAATGTAACAAACTTTTAATAGTAATTACTTTTCAAATGCTCATTCACTATGCAATTTCAAGGGTTCTGAGAGCATCATCTCTGCATGCTGAAATCTAGACAAATTAGGAAAACATTATCAAATCCTTGCTATGGCTTTACATCCCTTTGTTTTGCTTGTATCTTCCTTTATTGTTAAGCATTTGGTTTTTTTCTGGCATGCTTTCCATATCTATGAACCTACTGCAGCAGTTCATGTTTCATGATGTAGAAAAAATTATTTATGCTACAAACATTAAAAAGAAAAAAAAAAATCACCTGAGACTCTCAGGAGGCTCTCTTGTGCTAGTCTCTGAAGATAAATTTACATGTTTTCAGGCAACACTGTACTACAAACTATGCAGAACAGCACATAATAAAAAATTGTCCTGTAACCGTATTTTCCTCATCCATGAACATGTTTTCAACATTTTATCCCTCACATGACTTTACTGCACTCATTCAAAAAACATCCTTTACTCAAAACACCTTCTTAAAACTTTTTTCTTTTAATCTGCTTAAACTGAGAAATAAAATCTCTCCACGGAAATAAACATAAGCTGCAACCAATTTCTTTTTTTCCCCTCTATATGATGTTAACAATTATTTATCTGTGCATATGTTCTCTAAGAATACATAAATATTTACATACACTTGAAAAGAAAACACAGATTAAATCTGTGTAGAACAAAAGATGACTTTCCATAGGTAAGTATCTGCATCCCAAACACACAGAAGCCTGTAAGGGTCTTATCACACCATCCTCAAAGTAAAGCACTGACTCATAGTACTGAACCTGTTAACAGGCAGAAAACATCTTACAGTAGGATTTAGTTTAATAAAACATTAGGCTGTTTTTGAACTCGCCTCTTTCCTTCCAAGATACCTTTTTAATAAGTCTTTACTGCAAAATCCACTCTTTTATAACAAAACAGATCTGTGCATAATTGTCTTCAGAATTGTTTCCAGTAACATTAAGAACTCCAGTTTTAGCTGAACTTGACATGTTGAAAAATTAAACGCAGGTAGCTAAAGCACAGCAGTATGAGCAAGAAGACTGCAGGACTGAGAATGACTCAGGAAGGGAAGGACACTCCTGCAGTCTTAGTCACAGGATGCTGATGACACTACTTGAAACACGGCAGGTGCCAATTACTTTCTCCTCTTTCAGAGAAAAATGGAGAAGAACTGTATTTTAGAAAAAAACATACCACTAAAAAGTAGCAATTTCTTCGCACCCTGTCAGTCGATGCTTGAGCTACACCTCTAACAGAAGGCATTAAACAGAGCTTGTATATTTTAAGTCCTATTCAATTAGTCTAGGTGTGAATTTACTGCACCTCTAAAAAAAATCTCTGAATGAGTAGAGAATCACTATACTCTTTTTTGAGGTAAAAGCTGCTCACTGTATCACACTGACAAAAATCACCTTTGGATGCTATACACCACTCCTTTAAACATTCTCTTTACAATTAAAAATCCTCAATTATAAACATAATTACTTTACAGACTGGGAACTAAGAGAGCAGAAAAGATAACTGTCAGTAACAGAAACGAATGGTGGGTCTCCAATTTAACATCTGAAAGCGTAATTCTTCAAAGCGCACATTGCACTGGGTTTGTATGGCAAGGTTTTGGTAGCAAGGGGGGGATAAAGGTGAGGCTTAGGTGAGAAGCTGATAGAAGCCTCTCCTATGTTGAGCAGAGCTCCAAGACGGACCTGCTGCTAGCCAAGGATGAGCCAATCAGTGGTAGTGTGCCAGGGATAAAAGTTAAGGAGGGGAAAAAAAAGTAAACCACCAAGAGCAAAATCAGCCAAACAGTAAGATGTGAGAGGCACAACCCTGCAGAGACCATGGTCAGTGCAGAAGGAGAGGAAGGAGGTGCTACAGAAGAGATTTCCCTGCAGCCCCTGGAGAAGACCAAGGTGAGGCATGCTGTCTCCCTGCAGTCTATGGTGGAGCAAAAACTCACCTGCAACCCATGAAGGCCTACAACAGAGTAAATTTGCTGGCAGGACTTGCAGACTCATGGGGAACCCCAAGCTGTAGCAGTCTGGTCCTGAAGGTCTGCACCCCGTAAGAGGGACCCTTGCTGAAGCAGTTAATAAAGAACTGAAGCCAGTGGGAAGGACTCACACTGGAGAAGTTGATGGAGGACTGTCTACTGTGGAAGGGACCCCACACTGGAGCAGGGGAGGAATGTAAAGAATCCTCTCCTTGAGAAGGGAGCAGCAGAGATAATGTGTGATGAACCCAACACCCATTCTCCATCACCTGTGCCTCTGCAGGGGAGGAGGGAGAAAAAGAGAGAGTGAAATTAAGCCCAGGAAGAAGGGGGGTTGAGGGGAAGGGGTTTTAAGATTTGGTTTTATTTCTCACTACACCACTCAACCTTTCCCCAGGTTGAGTTTGTTTTGCCCATGACAGTAACTGCTGAGTTATCTCCCCCTCTCCTTATCTTGATCCAGCAGATTTCACTATTTAATTTTTCCTCCCCTGCCGAGCTGAGGGGCAGTGACAAACTGGTTTTGGGAGAGACCTGTCCCCCAGCCTGGGTCAACCCACCACACACATTTTTGAGGTACACTGTACAATTTCAGAACAGAGGCATGAATTTCAATTTCAGCCTGTGAACCCTGGTCTTCTAATTAGCAAGGCAGTATGAACATCTGAAAAGTCCTTGACTGCTGGGCAACAACTGAAACATCTATGTGTTACCAGCACTGCTCTCACCCTGACTCCCAAACATGGCATTCTACCTGCTGTTAGAAAGAAAATTAACTCTATCCTAGCCAAAACCAGGGCAGCCAGCGTAACTGAAAACTGTATCATAGAAGACTGCATAAAAAAGGAATTAAGACTACAAAATAAGCAAACTTATTTGGAATTTTTATCTTTTTAGGTACTCTGCAAAATTTAAAGTATTATTGTAGTTTTCCAAATTGAAGAAACTTAAAATTGACAGGATACAAAAATGCTCTTCCTCCAACAGGCCAGTATCAGTTTCAGTTTCATCAGCTCTAACAAGGAATTTTCAAATTCTTGAAAGCAAAAATGGTGAATTTTCCTGGCCCTGGAAACCATAAAGCAGAAGCAGTGTGTGCTTGAGGTACCCAACTTACATGGAAAAGTACTCTGGCAGAAATTCACATGTGACAGCTCATGGACACTCCCTTGTGGAGAATTTAAGGAGTCCAGTTGCACATACATAGCTGGCCCAAGAACATGGTAGGCTGAGACATTACTTCTTCAAAGATCTACCTAAATAGTCTTTTCTACCTCTTTGTCATATCTATTTCTACCAGTGTGAATAAAAAATACAGCATAAGAATTTAAAGTAGGAAAATGCTTTTCTGTTGCAAACAAAGAATCTTTCAATTGTTATTTGCAGAAATGAGGTGATATTAACAAACACTTGGAGGTCCTGTGAACTCCATGTTACAGCTTTAGTTTTTCCATATAGGCAAAGACAGATTTCAGCAGAAAGCAGGAAGAAACACAGAACAGTTTAACTAAAATTATTTCTTGATAATTCCCATTTCATGGTCTACTTTTACACTACTTATTTTCATAACATTGTGTATTCTGAATTTTAATTCTTATATTTGACAATAGAAGACAGTTTACTTCTTGTGAGGCAACCTGCACAATATCAGAATGTGTTGAGTTTTTCCACAAGCAAACACACTCCTCTCCCACCCCAAAAAAACCCAAACAAGCAAACAAAAAAATCCAACCAAAAAACCAAAACCACACAGAAAGGTCCCAAAAAACTGAAGTCACCATATTTGTTTCCTTCTTCAAAAGTTTACTACATCACTTAGACATCATTCACTTTAAAAACCCATTGCATCTTATTTTGTGTGTCACCAGAACATGAATTCCCAAGAAATTAACACATTTGGGAAGTGCGTGAAAATTCTGTGGAGATAAAACTCCACAGAGATAAGGTCATTCACTGCCTGTGGTTCTTTACAGCATCAGGAACCATTCAGCAAAATCTGTTTGATTGATTAATTTAAGGCCCTGGTTCAAAAACTAGCAGGACCAGAGTAGCTTGGTGATACTGAAGCTCTGTAACTACATTAAACATTCCCTACAGGGCTGAAATTGAATGATTCATTTCTTGCTAAACGGTTAATAGTCAAACACCCTCTAGACTTCTTGATCTTCTGTCAAAAGGTCTATTTTATTCAAAAGATTTATGGCAGTATATCCAGGAAAGCATAGCTCAGGTTACAGAGAGAGAACAAGCTAGAAAAATACCACAGCACATGCACATGTCTACAGGGCAAAGTGGAAAAAATGTCACCTAGTTCTTTGCAGAAAAATTCAGGAACACGCAGAAGAAATATTTTATGTCCTTTCTCAGCAGAATGCAAATTTTAAGCCTTAAAGCCTTTTAGAAGGTCAGATACTTCTAAATTTTTCTTAACCATTTTTCATCTTTTAAGCCGCTTACACTGTGGTAGTGCAAGTCATTCATAAACACTGGCTGGTGTTTAAAGAATTTTTCAGGAATGGGTACAGATTTGAAAGGGATAAACATTTATTACACTACCTGCTATTAATCATTGATAGCATTAACCAAAAGAATTAGTTTGTTCTGCAATGGTTACTGACATAATTTTTTAAGGAACTGCACTTGGGTCTACCCTCCATTCTTCTAACACTTGACAAAGGGCAATAATGGTTACTAGCTCTCTGTTCCCAGTACCCTCTTCAGTAAGCAGTGCTTACTCCTGTCTGAAAACATGTAAAAAACATTCTGCATCTTGGAAAAAAAATAATCTCATGTAGTTGAGTTAGAATTGAATATAACTTAAAAGATAACCACAGTCATTGACTTCAGTGAAAGACAGAAGTCATCACCATAAGCATTTTAAAAATAAGAATATATTCTACTAATCAGGACGTTTATTGCATGATCACACTAAGAAAAGGGGGAAAAATTCTAAACATGAAGAGCAGTTTAGCCATGTAATTGTAATAACACAAAAAATGAATGGTGAATGTCACAACTACCACTGGAAATAATACAGTTCAAGTTAACTCAAATGCCATCTGCAAACTGACTTTCAGTCTGTCTCATACTCTATACTAATTCAATAGCTGAATGGCAACAGTCATGCCTGCCAACACCTTTTTCATTTAAACACTAAGGAAAAAAAAAAATCAGCAACTTTGATGTAATTTGTGTGCCAGCTTCCATTTTTAAAAAGGATTTTAGGCAGTTATGTGTCATCCCAAAGACACATAAAATCTTGGTAACATTTCTTCAAGCTGTCCTTCATATGAAAGTCTGTAGTCATGCCTATAAAGTTCTCAGGTTCTACACATTCCCCCTTCTGCACACAGGCATCATCACTTAAGCACAAATGCTACTGAATAACTTTGCAGATAACCCTCCTTGCAATTCTGAAAGTCTGCTGGCTTGGGCTCCTGGAAGATCTAATTGTAGAGGAATTCTTCATACATACACCTGTCAGAATAGATCTTAAAACAAGTATGGTGCCTACTCTGCGCCACTTCATTTATTTCCAAAAATCAATTCTGCAGTAGCAAATTTTATCAACTTCTGCATTATAGGGTCACTACCATTTTCTTTCATTTCATGAAGTTAGCACTTTATGCACAGTAACACTTGCAGAGAAAAGAGTTTAAAGCTCAGAAACGAAAATTACCATATGAATAAGGGGATCACAAGTGTCATCTGAAAACTGGTGGACTTGGAATGATATAATCTGAACTAGGGTGCCAACATTCAAAGTGAATTATTTTAACTACCGAGCCATTAAGGTTTCTCTATGGGATGCTCTTCTGCTGCTAGAGAGCACCTTCCATTACATTTAGTCCCCTCCCAGGAATGAAATACTTTCTTGATGTTCCCTGTGCCTTGCTCACCCTGCCAATTTTCGATGAAGGCTATTTAGAAGAATTGGACAGCTGTACCTCCTAGACTGACACCGTGAATATTAGGATGCAGCAAGTCCGTCAGGGGTAGAAACAGAAATGCAGATTCAAACTTTCTTTCCTGGTTTAAGTGTGTAGGGCTTATTTGGACTTTAAGCACATGAATAAGCTTGATGAGACTTAAGTTTAATTACTCTGTATATAATCAGAGGCTAAACAAACATCACAGTTACCAGAGTTCAGCTGATGCTCAACATTTTAATAGCATCTCCAAAAGCTACAGCATCCTGCCATGACTAAGTTCCTTTTGAAAATACTATTCACTGTCTTAATAGTGCTTGTTCCAGACTTTCCTGTCTTATTTGTCTGACACTTGCATATGTGTACCTTCAGAGGAGGATATATTTGTTTACTTCAGTTTTTAATCAATGGAAAGTAGATGCCTGTGAACCAGTGGGACTGTGAACAAACAGAAACATACCTGAACAAACATCTGTACTTCAGATTACCCTGACTGCTGTTACTACAGAAACATAATTTCTTTAAAACTGTGAACTTTAAGTGGGGGTTTTGGGGGTCACAATGTGTTGGCTTGCACTGTTTGTTATAAATTTCATCGTTTCTGAACCTTTTTTTTTTTTTTCAAAAGAACACAAATGTGCTTTTCCTCCTCTTATGCAGATTTTTATAATAACCAATTATAAAATTGAATCAGCCTTATTAAAAGAATGGTTTAGATAGTACAGTCAACACTAACATCTAACTTAACCTAGCACAAATTTTAGCATCACTTTATTCGTAGATACATATACACACATAAATACACTACAAATATTCAATGTGTATGAGAAAATTTGAACTAGTAGCAAACATCATATGAGACTCTTTTCTTCAAACAAAACAAGTATTTCCACACCAATAACATAAAGCTTTACCTGATCAGCTGTTGTGACATCAGAAATTACAGCATCAGGGGGTCTCTTGGGAGGATTCACTGTTACCTAAAGCAGAAATAGCAGTATTAACATGTCACTGCAAAAATCTTTTCTCCATACCCACACCAGAATGTGTCAGGGATGTATAAAAAGAAAAAGCATTTACAAACCTGTTATGGTTTCTCCTACCCTTTCTACATTTACAGACAAATAGAAAAAGATACTTAGGCCAGAAGAAGTCTCTTATCAAAGGTTAGCTTGACAAAGATAGCAATTTTGAGGCATCAGATCTGACTAACAGTTACGTGTTACAGCTGATCCGTTTGATTGTGTTTCTTCCAAATGATCCAAAAATGCTCAAGAAGGAATTATTATTCCCTCTTTAAAAAATAGTTGTCTCATAGAACATTAGTGTTTTGGAACACATAAACAAAAATAAAGCTTTTACAATAATACCTTAATAAGCACAATGACATAAAAGGTAATTTAGTTCCCCACTCATGAGCTAAATCACTTTGGCCTTCAAAGCTTCCAGCTCTTTTTTTGTTATGCACTTTTTTCTTTTGCAATTACATGCTACATATTAAGACTCACATTATTGTAAAAAAAAGCTGCTCTTTGTGTAATATACATCTTGGTTGTTTAGTTTTGAAGATATAAGCTTTATCATCAGACTGACAGAATATTCTGGATCATTATAAGCACCATAACCAATTCAAAACTATTAAACTAGCAGAAATCTTTTACTCCTCTCCTTCTTGGGTTTTCAAAACAACTCCCAAAAAAGCCCAAAGAGAAACTGGTATATGCTCTAAAATGAAAGGAAGTAACCTAACGCTCACCTGTAGTAATTCTACATAATTTTAGTTTGTGGAATCTCCTTAAAAAAAAGAAATAAGAAATCAAAACAAACCAAGGGCTATGTAGTTTCATATTCAATAACAGAAAATTCTCTTTCCTCTTTCCAGTTTATTAGCAGCAGAGCAAAGCCACCTCTTGGGTGGAAGACATCACTTCTGCTCTTGCCACTTCAGGGAACCACAACAGACCAATACATTAATCATCTTGGTAACAAGAACACCACCTCACATGCTTTGAAAACAAGAATGACTTGCCAATCTATTTCCATCTGGTTTAAAGAAACTCAACCTGACCTGCCAAGCCATTAAGATGTTAAAACTAGCCAAGATGTGAATAATTTAGAGAATCCCTCTGCGAGTAGGGCAAGAAAACCTCACCACACTGTGAGAAACATAACTTACACAACACTGCTCATCTTAGACTTAGAAAGTGTTCTCCTTAGTTTGCAGATGCAATAAATGTGTAAGGTGACAGAAAGACATGTTATAAAACACGTCTGATCAGCTTGGCATTTCTTTTTTGGCACAGGAGGACATGCAAGTTTTTAATTTGCAATGTTTGCAAAAAAGAAAACAGGAAAATGTATTGTTTCAAACTAGCCTCTTGCATGCAGAGGCCTCTGTTGAATTTGCTATCCCTGTGTTGTCTTAACAGGACTTCTGTCACAAGGATAGAAGCGATTCTTCTGCTGCCTGAGAAAGTTACTTGTTATATTTTAAAATATAAAATCATGTATGTAGCATTCACATACTTCACTAAATAGAAAGAAAATGTTGCAGTTGCCTGGAGTGCAATGTTTAACTAAAAGGTGCCAAGGCCCTATAGTGGACTCACTGATGTCACCATTATAGATGAACAACATTTAGTAGAACATTTTTTTTTCTTCATATGAATTATATAAAATATGATTACAGAAGAATTAAAGGTTCCACCAAAAAGCTTTCTACACTGTCTGCAATAACATTCTGTGAACTTCTTGTGCTACACAGAGGCACTTCCCATTTCTCTTTGAAGCAGCAGACATTTTAAGATTTGATCTGTAAAGTTACGTAAGGGAAAACTTCTGTATAATTGATATAGATTTAAAATTGAAAACTTGAAGGTTTCAAAAAATCCCAAAGAACATGGATCTACAATATTACAGATGTACAAATCTAGTCATTTTATTAGAAATTTAAAAAAATATTTAACTTCAAATAGCCTCTATTCAGTTGACTATTTATTACTATAGTGTCTCAAGGCTCTAGTTCACAGTAACAGCATTCAGTCACGGCCAGCACTACCCTTAAACGTAATACAGGAGACAATAGTTAGCTGTCAGGTACCCAAGTAGCTACTTCATTCATTTAGACATACACATGATGTGCCCATTTGTCATTTGCTAAGTTTCTCCCAAAATGCAGGAGATCCGACTTCCCTGGAAGTGAAAAACTGTAATGCCATAGCTCTCTTTTCCTCTTTATGCTTTCCAAATCTCTCTCAAGCAAACACATAGATTTATAAACAGCTACACCTAGAGGTCTATTCTAGAAATTGCAAGTTCAAACCTAACACCACCTATTTGAGTACTTCTCAGCTTTTTACTGTGCTAGCCTTTTTTTAGTAGAGCAACATCTTGCAATATGAACAAATTATCATACCTATTAGCACAAATTTAACACATGAAAAACGAGTTACTAAACTGAACATGAACACTCTCTGTATACATACACACAGAATTATCACTAGCTATCAATTTATTTTTAAATACAAATAGTGCCTCCACCCCCTTAAACAAAAGCAAAGAAAATCTGAGTTGGAGCAGCGGAACACAGTGCTAAACTGATGACACACAGACCGCGTATTCCCAATTGGAGATGTAAGCACTGAGGCAGAAACTGAAATATGAACATGACAGCAGGGCTCAAAGAGGTTTAAACTGGGACTCTGTTACGAGTCTAACTGTCACAATACAAGAGCTCAGTAGTAGGCCCCTAGACAAAGTATCTAAAAGATCAACTTGACACTCTCCTTGCTGCCCATACTCAACAAAAGTGGCCAAAAAATCCTGCTGTTAAAGAACTTTTCTAGACAATCTCCTATTCTGTTTTCCATTAGGATATTCCATATCCATAATTAAAAAAAATCTGAAAGTAGGAATATCTTTTCAATTGCACATTTAGCAATTCACTTTTCTCTCTAATGGCTAAAACAAAGCATTTACTTCCTGAACAGCACTCTTCAACGAACAGAAGTATTAAAATTCTGTTTGATTTTTTCCTGCCAAACTGCTCAAATGCCAGTTTAGCCTTCCAGGTTGACGTATGAATTATTTTTCTTGCAGTGCTGTCAGAAGTTTGTATGTGAGGTTTTTTTAAATACAAATATGCATGAATTTACCTTTGCCTTTTCTGATGTTCGTTTTCCACCAAATCCTCCAGCCCCAACGAAGAACAAAGAGAACTGATTATAACACATTAGGTCCTTTCCACAATAGGTATGCACTGAAAGACAATGAAAGAGGAAGGCCATATATTGTCTTTAATCTCATTTTTCATATAGCTAGTTTGCGTTTTTATAGGAGGAAAGCTAAGCTTCAAACATGACCAAATTTCATTTTAACAACTGAAGGAACAGTGGTCACGCTTTCAAGTCGCACTTCCTGACTAGTGAACACTAATGATAGGTTTCAAACAAAATTATAGTTTATTTCTTCTATAGGAAATCATTAAAATTCAAAAATGAGTGATCAAAAAGCTGATGACATTCAAGGTGCTAAAGGTAATTTGAACAGAGTGCTGAAATTTCAGCATCTCACACTGCATTAGCAATTTATTTAAATAGGATAGGATTGTGCCATAAACAATGGTGTATTAGAAGCTCTATGGAATCCCTTGTGTGTAAAACACATTACCAATTCATACAAAAAGCTGCACTAGTTTCTTACATGAAGAGAATTTCAGAGCAAGCTTTAAGGTCACCTGGTCAGTCTTTTGAAAAAGTTAAATTTCTTACACTGAATCATGATTCAGCTTCCAACTTCCAGTTTCCTGTTCCACTCCCTTAGAACTTAGACTGAAATTGACATTATTGTTAATTACAGTCATTTCCAGTTCCAGAACAAATTTGTAAACCCTTAAGACTCCACTCATGAAAGGAACTTCCACATGTTCTAAAAACAGACAGGCTTAACATCAGCCCAGCATGGAATAAGAAAACAAGCAGGAGGAACAAAGGCACAGTGAAGACATTCTTAAAATTTTATCTGTAAACTGAAGAAATAACAGCTCAAGAGTATTTAGAGATTCACTACCTATTAACCTACTCTTGCAGTCTAATTTCCCAAGGGACCTTGGTTTAACTACATGTAAAAGATATCCAAATTCTGGAAGTGACAACTTAGCAGCTTCTGGACACATTCTGATGTTTTAACCTGGATAGAAGAGGAAGGAAATGGGGTTTTGTTTTCTTTTGTTTAGAAAAGTTTAATTACGACATAAAAAAAGAACAGAGGATGTGCTAATAATGATGGATGGTTTGCAGGTGGGTCCACACAACACACAGATATGAATAACCTCTGCAAAACTACCCCAAAAAACACATGCACGAATGTGCACACACACCCCTGCTGAAGAGCGACAGAAACTGTAATAGCTGCCTTTAGACAGGACTAAGTATTATGACTGAAATGGAATAAAGCACTATTCCACCTACATATGGGAAAAAACAACCCTTCTCTGAAATCTTTTTTATTTTTTACATTAACTGCCAAAGAACAATTAAATTATACATTTACACAGCTATTGCTAATTAGCTCACTTCTAAGCTCTCATTAAAATTTACTAAGCTTACAGTCTTTACAGTAGAAAGGCTGGCAATTATTGGTACAGCAACTTAAACTGAGCCTGCCAATTTGTAATGTATCCTCTCCAAAAAATTATAAAACTTACCATCTATAAGCAAGACTGCTCCTGATCCTTTATCAAGAATATCAGCAACAGTTGAAACTGAAGTCAATTGCCCTGTAAAAAAGAACAACACTTTCACTTTTTAAGGTTTTCCTTCAGGAATGAAGTTCACAGATCACTCATCACACTTCCCTAATAAGAACACTAATGATAGTAATGAAAAACATACTCATAGTAATCACAAGCATCATGATTATTTAAAAAAAGTCTGGAAAGCTTTTGCAAATCTTGGTCTCAGATGTGAAGAACTTTTTTTAACGTTTTGGGATTTTTTTAAAACAGAATCTTGCTATAGTTTTTGTATTCAGAGCTAAATACAAACCATGTTTCAGACTAGAACACATCACTATCTTCAAAGACAGCTCCAATTACTTAAGGACTGCCCACAAATTTCAAGAGGGCTGAGACAAAGTTCTACAGAAAAAAAAATCAGCTCAGGGTCTGGACCTGTGGATTTATAAGTTTGTCTCTAAACAGGTTATTGCTCTAGAAAGATACAAAACCATATTTGTTTACATGGAACTGGAAAGTAAAAAGCTTCATGAAGTCCTGGCAATCCATTATTAGTTACGAGTCTTCTTTGAAGTTACTGTAACTTCAACACAACTCTTGTTTCAACAAGACATTATGCCATTTATCTGTGGCTTGCAAGATCTTTCTTCTCCCTTCTGTTAAAGTAGGAACTGCTACCCAAGCAGTCACACATCATTCATGGTGTTGTATACACGTACTTACTCTTGGGCATGCTTTTTCTTCTTCAGATTCAACCTTAGGTTTCACACAGCAGTTTCTGGTGTTGGACTTCGCAAAATAATAAATGTAAACTGAAAGTACTACAGCAAGAACAGTCTAGGCTGGGTGTCTCTAAAGAGAGGGTCCAAAAAAGAGAAATCCCTGGGAAATTATACTCTTGTGATACATACACACCCCCTTCATTTACGGTCCACGTGTCCTTTAGTTTAATGGCAATTTTTGAGCTGGAGTCTTCTAACATCTAATTGGATTCTTTTTCTGTGTCCAGACAGGAAAGCTTTTATCTTTTTGACTTAAAGTTTCAGCTGAAGGTTAGAGCCTCCTTATCTTCTGGTTTACACTCCTTATGTCTCTGCTCTCACTGACAGAACACGGTTAACTAAGGATTCTCAGACTTGGGAAAAACGCTACCAAAGCATTAGTGAGATATCACAACAGTTTTCCATACTAAAAGCATAGGATCAGCTGCTACGAAAACTACTAAGAAAAATAACTCTATCATAGCCTAGCAGCTTCAGCAAATCTAGCTCTTCATGCTAAATAAAGCTAAGCAAACAGCACAAATCACTCCCTATTATAACCCTAAATAATTAATTCTAATTAAAACTTATTTATTTACACTAAACAAGTAATATCTCTTAACAGCACCTGTGTTTATTAAGCATTCCTGCTAACATGCTAAACAGAGTTCATGAATCCTTTTGTCGCTCAAACTTTCAGTTAAATTAATTACTTTATTAAATCCAGCACCTGAGACTCTGCTGTGGGAAATCTAGGGTTGAGCCTGAAGAAGGAGGAAGTGTGCCTAAGAACGAGTGACTCTATGAATGGTGTGTGAATGTCTGGGCAGCAGCTCCTCCTACACTGGAAAAGTTCTTTTTTAAAAATTGGTAATGAAGAAACACAGACGTGTGCGTGCATATATTGGATGAGTCTAACAAGCACCTCTTGAGTGTCTGTGTTTTCTGATTATGTATGTGAAAAGAGCGTCCTTGTTCAGTAGCTCTGAAAACAGCTTGCTATTGCAAGTAACAAATACCTTCAGAATTTTGACAGGAAGAAAAGTAACTGTTCTTTAGCCTTCTCGTTGAAATGCCCACTCCTCCTTTACATAGAGGATTTAAATCTTAGCTTTTCATGGGTACAGGGATGCAAGCAATGTTGAAGAATTTTTGGGTAAACATCACAAAAGTTCTATTATACAACTTTACAGAAAGAATTTGAAGTTCTGCTAGCTAGTATCAAACTTAAATGATTAATATACCAGCACAGTGTATCTGCTGATTATATCAAAGATTAGGCATGAGTTTGCCAAGTATACTACAGAAAACCAAATCAACACAGGTTTCAAAATTCCTTCAAAAATGCAACAAATTACCTCTCTTCTCCCCCACCCCTTGTAAAAGGAAGATGCAAAAATCCCTTTGGAAGCTATTTCCATTTATAATATAGCTACAGGAACTGCTGACATAGTGAGAAGCAAATCAGCAACAGAAAACAACTGACCTGAGGTTGGTAATGGTTTAAAGAGTTCCAGATATTGCTCACCATGTAGCATCTACATAAAGAAAGGCAGTGCTGTAACAACAATCAATATATTTTATTGCTTTCCCCACCACATTTGAAAGTGCTTGGTAGAAAAAACCCAAAAAGCCTTCACAACATTTTTTTGTTGTTAAAGACACCTTATAGGTATATAAAGCACAAACAAAACAAGATACTTAATTCTTTGGATACCTTTGCAAGATCAATATTTAGTCCCGGAAGAGAAGGAACACCATCAAACATTGAAGTCTGAGCAGGAATTACTCCAAAGCTAGGTAAACAGCAGAAGTCTTCACTTCCTTCAAAGAGAAATTTTAGATGATCTGGATCCTTAGTTGACATTCCCACACCAAGGGCATACAGAATAGGCTCTAAGTGAGTATATTTATACACATTGGTAGCCAACTCCCGGCCAACAATGCTTGCCTGAAATGAAAAGATAGTAAAAAAAACCTTAATTAATATGGCAATTGCATTCTATAATTCTCATATTTTAAAAAAAACAAACCCAAAAGCCACATTTAGGCATTTTCTTTATAGCTAAATATAAAGTATGACTAATAAATATACCATAAAATACTAATGTATTTTTGTAGTACCCTAATGTAATGCATTATATCTTGCTGCAAGCAATTTACTTCAAGAATAAATTGTACAGATTCATACAGCCCTAGTCCCAGCAACACATAAGAACTTCTCTAAAACAATCCACACATTGAATAACTAACATTGTAATAAGATTCAAAAAGGAAAAATTATCTATCTATAGAGAAAGAGGCAGAGGAAAACCACACTGCCCAACAAGACCCATTCCCTGTCCCTTTTCTAAACAATATCTTTCACAACACAAGGTTGTGCTGCCATTCAGCAAGACAGGGTAGGTAGAGAGCTAGGCAAAGAGTAACCAAATGAAATTCAAGAAGAAATGTAGGGAAAAAATAACCCCAGGCACCGGTACAGGTTAGAGGTTGACCTGCTGGGAAGCAGTGCTGTAGATAAGGACCTGGGAGTCCTGGTGGACAAGCTCTCCATGAGCCAAGCAGTGTGCTCTTGTGACCAAGAAGGTCAATGGACGGTATCCTGGGATGCAAAAAGAAAAGTGTGGCCAGAAGACTGAGGGAGGTTCTCCTCCCCCTCTACTCTGCCATGATGAGGCTACATCTGGAGTGCTGTGTCCAGTTCTGGGCTCCCTGGTTCAAGAACAACAGAGAATACTGGAGAGTCTTCAGCAGAGGGATACAGGGATGATGAGGGGACTGGAACATCTCTTGTATGAGGAAAGGAGAAGACCTGGGTCTGTTTAGCCTGGAGGAGGGAAGACTGAAAGGGGAACATATTAATGCTTGTAAATATCTAAAGAGTGGATGTCAAGAGGATGGGGCCAGACTCTTTTCAATAGCACCCAGTGACAGGACAAGGGGCAGTGGGCACAAAGTGGAACACAGGAAGTTCCATCTGAATATGTAGAAAACCTTTTTCACTGTGAGGGTGGCAGAGCGCTGGGAAAGGCTGTCCAGAGAGCTTGCGGAGTTTCCTTCTCTGAGAGACTCAAAACCCACCTGGATGCTGTCCTGTGCAACCTGCTCTAGGTGATCCTGCTTTAGCAGGTGAGTTGGACTAGATGATCCCAAGAGAACCCTTCCAACCCCGACTGTTCTGTGAATCTGTGAAGAGCCTTATAGAACTCACAAGTACTTGCATTCTGCAATACTCAGGTTATTCAGCCTTTAGTTTTCCATTATCAGTAAGAAAATGAAATCTGGAGATGTTTCTTATTTTGCTCCCTCACTTCACTGTTTAACCTTCATCTTTCTTTTTGCAGACAGCAAGCCAGAGTAGAAGCTGATAAGCAACACGAGTCTCTCAACAGTTTCAGCTAAATTCAAGTACATCTGGTAGACAGAAGTACTTACTGTGTCAACAGATGAAGAGACCACTGATCCAGAGCTGGTTGAATTCATAGAAACACTCCCTTGAGACTCTATCTGACTTAGAGCATCATTCAACACACTTATGGACTCTAGAAGAAGGAATTGAAAAAAAATTTACTTATAAATAGCCATGAGACACTCCAATTAGACACACAGACATGCCAGCAAATGAGATATAGCCTGGTACTTCTCAATTCACTTTTAAAAATAATAAATATCCATCTGCAAATTGAGCACAGTGATGCGTTATACAAGCATCTACACAACAGTTGATGTGAGTGATCTCTCCACACTTTTCATGAGCTCTGCACCCAGGATTCAACCATGGCACCTATCAAATTCAAGTGCCTGAAACACAACTGGTGCTACACATCACCACTCCATCCAAGGAGTATATCAGTACTTTGTTTCATGCCCTGAACCACAGTGTTAAGAAGATAACAAGCATTACATTTCAACTGTCTCAGAAGTAAACATCTGCAAACAGGTACTGCTTTTCTTATCTTGAAAATTATTTGCAATACAAATTATCAGGTCTGATCTTCTGGTGGTTACCCTTTTTCCACATGTAATTTCTATATATATAAATAAATAAGCCTTGGGCTTGAACAGTACCAACATTATAAGAGAGACGATGCATGGCTGAGATACGGAACTCAGCTGTGTTAGCGGCAGGACATCAACATTAAACATTCCTGCATTAGGATCAGAGAAACAGTGGTGACAACCATGCACAAAAAAATAAAGGTTTAAATAAGAGGAGCACAAGATCATTATTTAACTGCTTCTACCTTTAACTACCTTTATCTCCACTGCAAAATTCCTAAACACATACTGACTTGAACGGTTGCTCAGGCTAACTGTAGCTCTGTTGCACAGCACTCCCCTACATACCCTGCAAACTAGTCACACATTCTCTTGCAAGAGTCTTGATTTCCTAAACTGTTTCTTGTTTCCTAGTCTCACTGCCAAAATCATCATAATGTTTTATCTGTGGCCCGAATCTCACAAAGAAAAAGGAATAGCTACACAACAAATACATATTGACATGCCTTCTGTTGAAGACAAGCTTTATCTCTGTATACAGTCACTGTCTTAACATATGAGGTTGTGACATTTACATAATGTAAAAATGTGCAAAACAAGATAGTTATCATTTATAAAAACCCTTTAAAAGGTAATATTTTTTATCCCTTATTTCATTCATGAAATGAAGGAAAGTAGTACTGAGTTGGAGGGAGAAGTGGCAGACTGTTTCTACCTGTCTTGCATGAACCAAAGAAAGGCTTTCACAAGTGCTTTAAAATCTTCCAGGGAAATTACAGCATTGACTTCTACATAAACCTGAACGCTTCTGCAACTCTTTGCATCCCCACCCATTTCCACATAGGAATTTAACTACCATTTTTAATGGTGAAATACAAAAAGAAGATTACCAAGATGTGTTTTACATGCAATGACAGCATTAAGACCAACAGTATAAAAGCAACCTTTGGTTTAATAAAAGTGCAGAACACTACAATCTTCTTTTCAAGGAGTCTTTCTTCCAGAATATACGCTAATGAACAGACTCTCAAATTGTTGAGCTCATGAATGTCTGGCTGAACACTATGGAGATCATAAAATGGTTTGGTTTGGAAGGTACCTTCACAGGTCATCTAGTCCAACCTCTGCCCCCCCACAACGAGTGGGGACAGATTCAGCCAGATCAGATTGCTCAGAGACCAGACCAACCTGGCCCTGAACAATTCCAAGGATAGGTATGTATCACCTTTCTGGACAACCTCTTACAGTGGTTCATCATGTAGATCCAGGCCTGAGGTTGATGGCCCTGACTGTGGCAGGGGGGTTGGAGCTCTATGATCCTTGGGGTCCCTTCCAACCCATGCCATTCTATGATTCTATGATCACCCTCATTGCAAAGAAAATTATTCCTTGTACCTTTCTGAATCTATCCTCTTTTAGTTTAAACCGCCTGTATAGACCCTACTAAAAATGCTGTCCTCATCTTTCTTATAAGCCCCCTTCAAGTATTGAATGGCCACAGTAAGGTCTCTGCAGAGCCTGCTCTTCTCCAGGTTGAGTAACTCCAACTCTCTCAGCCTGTCTTCATAGAAAAGGTGCTCCAGCTCTCTGATCATACTCATGGCCCTCCTCTGGACTAGCTGGACTAGTCCATGTCTTTCTTATGCTGGGGAACCCAGAGCTGGACACAGCACTCCAGGTGGTGTCACCGATTAAGATATTAAAGAGGAAGGGTTCCAGTATGGATCCCTGAGAGATACCATACCACCGGTCACCAACTTCCACCTGGACACTGAGCTTGATTGGATGGTTACATGCAGAGTTTAGTGATCAACAGCTCAGTGTCCAGGTGGAAGTTGGTACATTTTAAGATGTGAGATGTGTCATTGTTCACCCTTAACTTAAAGCCCTCACTAAAATTGTTTTTTAAAATTTGGCCTATTATTACATTTGTAATTAGCAACAGCACTTGACCTGAAACATGTAGTAACACTGCATGTTGCAAAGCACATTTATGTAGAAAAAGGTCTACTAAAGGGGAAAAAAATATTTGTTTTTTTAATTCACCCCAGTAATGACATGTTCCTATCATTTTTCAAGGCCTGCAAGAGGCACAAGGATGTCTGAAACCTTATGTTTCAGCAGTAGGCTTTACTATGACAATTTGTACTTTTTAATATATGAGCTTTGGCAGGGGGGTTGGACCTGATGATCTCTTGAGGTCCCTTCCAACCCCTATGATTCTGTGTGATTCTGTGATATATGACTCTACAAGCTCAATAAGGCTCTATGCCAGTGATAAGCTTGTGAAGCATCCCAAAAGAAAGCCAGTGAGAATACTGATTTAGCTGAATCTAGCTTGTATATTCCCAACCAGGAGGATATCAAGACCAAACAAGAGAGATTACTTTATATGGGCAATAGACATAATTAATTCTCTTTTCCTAGATAACAAAACAGTGAACAATGAAAATACCAACCCGCGCAATACACAGAACAGAATGTTGTACTCATTATACAATCTGCAAAACAGGAATGGTTGTCTTCCACCTACTTCCCAACACAATCTGATTTCTCCCTTTGCAAACGAGGAACAGGATTAGGACACAAAAGTAAGTAGTGCATTGTGGAGGCATGGTCTACTGGGTATACCTTTGAGAGGAAATAGAAGGAGACGACATACCAATGTGCAGCACAATCTGGAACTGCACATGCACCACACATTCAGAAGCTTCTGCATTGCATTTAATTTAGTCCTTGTGCTTACACACAGGCAAAGAAGTCCATTACCAAGAGAAATATGTCATCTTACTACAGGCACCTGCAAACGAGAGTCTGAGTAATTCCCTTCTAGTAGTAGTTGAGCCAAGTCACACTATTTGCAATTGTTACTGCCTAAGGACATGCAGGGAGCTGGTTACAGTGACTTGCTGATGTACATCATAAGTTGATTCTGTGTCCTAACCCTAAGGCTCTGGTTGTGACCAGTTTACTTTCTGGAAAGACTGCTTGTTTGTTCTGAAGTGGTACAGAGTAAGCTAAAACTTACTTCATTAGTAACAAAACAACTTCATACAAGTTAAGCAAATGCCCTAACACCTAAGTTGCTGCAGATTCATTGCTGCCTCAGATGCAGTGACATTTTCATGTTGCATTAAGTAGATGGTTCCCTTTCACTCCTGGTGAAGGAAATGTGAGAATACACCCCAGCAAAACTACATCTTCTATTTCTTCATTTTTATAAGGCCTAAATTCTCATGTAGCTTCTTGGGGAAAAAACAAAAAAAGTAGTCTGTTCTCAGATTTTTCTGTTGTTAAAAAAACATTGTGTAGTGAAAACACAAGTCATTGCATAAAGCTTCAGGAATAACAACAGAGAACATTCAAATACACCTGAGGCATTAAAAGGAAAGTGAAAAGCCAGGCATAGTCAGTTACGCAGACTGTGTCAGATAGCTTTCTGGGTAATATAGGAGCTCAGGCAAAAGACAGTGTTGTGCATTCAGCACGTGCCCGACTATAAAAACGTAAAAAAGGGCAAAGATGTAACCAAGAAAGATTACTGAGCACATTATTGTTATAACTGAGAAAATGAGTTACTGAATTAACATCAACTGACAAATCAAGTGACAATTAGCTATTTCCTATTAATTAAAATTGCACAATCCCTATAAAACCACACTCTGGTACACAAGCAAGAGTCTTGCGGGTTGGTTTTGGTGTCAAGAGAACAAGTTAAGCCTACAAACTGAAGGTGTGCTTGAAAAAAGATGGAAAGAATTTTACTTAAATTTTATTTTTCATTTAAAGTGGTGTTAAGAAAAATAATTCAATGTTTCTATTTCTTAAGACACACACTAAAACATAAAGATGGGACAGTATTTTCATTTACTCATCAAGAGTTCAGCATCTCCTGCAGAATGACCTTGGCTAGAATATACAACTGTGAATGTGTTCTAGTTAAACATTATACGAGTGCTTTGCTAGGGAGGGCACTAAATACATAATCAGATATTAGATGTGAAGCACTTGATTGATTTATCTTTAAGAGAATAACTTCCTCTCATGCTTGCAAAAAAGAGAATTCTAAGTAAAAAAAACCCAATCAACCAACCAACGAAGTACAATATGAATCCCAGTACTAAATGATCTGTGACTGCTGCACAGCTAAGAAAAATTACTATTAAGAAAACCACCAAACCAACAAACCAACAGCTGATGCTCCTATTTCTTTCTAACTCACAAAAAAGAAGTCAAACTGCTCTTACCAGTATGCCCAAATTATGAAAACAAGGTTAACATCTCTTATTATGGCATTTTCTACTATATTACAAATGCTTTTATCTAATTGGTATTTTCTTATAATTATACATCATGATTAATACATGATTGGTTTTTACAGCATCTAATTACTTAATGAGGTCTTCTGGGACAGTTTAACTTGCAGATATTAGGCATTGCAGCTTTTCACTTTTAATGGAAATACCGTAACTAGTTTCCCTTATTTAGCAGCTGAATATGGTCAAGCAATAAAGTAGAAACTTTCAATACAGAACTGAAAATTCTATTCAGCTAATTTCTTCAGAATTTTCTTCAACTTTTCTGCTGACTCTCACATACTACAAATTAATGCAAGAATTTTCATTCAGCCTGACAGTATCTATGGCTTGACGTTGCTAAAAGGACAATGCTGTATTCTGGCTAAATTCATAACAAAACAGAAGATAAGGTATGTTCCCTGCATGGGATATTCATGTTAATGTAATATTTATAATTTCCAAACTGTAGAAGTGTGCTATGTTGTATTATAAGCACATTTACTTCAGAACTTCAAAATTTTGTTCAATTTTTTCTCCTGATAGCATCAAGTAGCAGATGTGAAATATCACATGCAACGCTGGAGCAATTTACAAAAGAAATTCCCATCTACAAATTTTCTCTACAATGTCTGCTTGCAACCATAAAAATAAAATAGTACATGTGACTGGCTGGAGAAGAGATCAAAAGCTATAAATATGGACTTATGCTGTTATAATACCATTCCACAGCAGGATTGTGAGCATTTATAAACTAACATGTATTGGGAGACACGACATCTGTAAGCCAAAGATTAGTGAAAACAGTCAGTAAGGCAACAGAGAACTATTGTATGGCTTAGCTATACTCCTCTGCCAAGATCTGAGGCAAAGGACAAAGTGCCTCCTGTTGTGATTTTGGTTCATGCATCTAGAAATACACCCTACAGGTTTCAATGAAGTGCCCTACTGGATTTCAGGGCCAACAACCTAAACATCTGCTGGGCATCTAAGTATCTTTGATGAAATTCAACTGGCATTGTACATAAGAATGGGTCTTTCACTCTGCCTCCAAACACTTAAATGCTGGCATTTCCTAACCTGGCAAATACTGCATCTTTGACCTAAATAACGAAAGGCACAATAACAAAACAGCCATCAGTTATTCTAAGTACATGTACTCACACCAACAAAAGGTAACATCTTGAGAAATCATGGAAAGTACTTGGGAATATTAGTCAGTATGGTTCATATGAGAACTATGACAACCATGGATCTAAATAAAGAGATATAAGACAAAGAGAAAGCTTGAAAGACCAAAGAGAAGCAAACACAGCAGCAGGAAAGATCAGAGTAATTTGTGTAAAAAGCCAAACCAAACAAGCCAAAAAAACTCCACAAACAAAAAAACCACCTACAAAATAATAGGAAGGAACAAAGAAAGGACACAAAGCCTTGGAAGAGACAGTCAGGATCACAAGGCAGTAAGGAGGAACTTCTTTGCTATGTTATACCAAATAAATGAAATAGAGAGCTTTTTCATATGGAGACATCTACAAAAAACAAGATTCCAATTCCAAAAAGAAAATACAATCTCTGCTACTACCTGTGTGTAGGTGTTATCAAATAAAACAGTACCATAAATGTAATATATAAAATGATGGTGATGTTACTTCCATAGTAACTTGTAAGAAAGACAAACCGGTCTAAATTCTACAGGGAAGAACACAGAAGTTTCCTTACAAAGAACCGACTGAAACTATAAATGATTAATGTTATCCATTTACAAAATAATTCACTGGTTCTGTAGGCTTCAGAAGTAAAGTTTTAGCAAATACCTGACAGGAAAGCCCTGTTTACCCAAACTATCCACATTAACAGTTTCCTTTACCTTGGATACTTCTGGGTTTGCTGGCGTTATCAAAGTTGCAGACCTTCTCCCATTTATCTCGTACTGCTTCAGGTGTCATTGGTTGATTCTTTCCTCTGACAATAGCACCCAAGGATCGCTCCCAGCGTACTAACAGAAAACACAAGCCAGAGAGTTCAAGTAATTAAGAAACTTTCAGTTTCTTTAGATCACTCTAATCTAGGCCACTACTTTCAAGTCAGTTCAAGAAAGGAATGGTTATAAGAACTCCTATTTAACTCATCAGTATAACTTCAAGATGAACTAAAAGCCATCACTGCTTTCAACTAACATTTAGACAAGGAGTAGCACGGGTTTTACATTTCATTAAAGTCACAACAGACTAATTGCTCTCTGAAAATGTTCCACCAGTATTAGGATTCTGTCTAATAAAGACCTATAGCTAGTATGTATCTACAGACATTCTCTTCTGACATGATTTTGGCTATTAATGCTTAGGAACCTTCTAAAAGCCTTAGAAACCTATAGGGGAAATGTGAGAAAACACTGGTTATCTATAAAGAATGTTAATACCAATAGCCAGCATCTCCAGGCATTACCTGAAGTTTATTTCAATACTCTAACTTGAGAGAAACTAGAAGACTATTTTGAAACCTGTTCTGAAAGGACACAGATTTCCTGGATTCCAACTAGTTCTTAATCTGTCATGTTGGTTTTGCTCTTAATTAGGAACAGACAATGAATAAGGCCATACCAGGACTTCATTCAAATGAGATCAGATTGTTAAATACTTCAACAGTAGCTATTATAATGATGAAAACCAGTATTTTCTATTGACCAGAGAAGCCACAGATTTGCAGCTGCATTAAAACTCAAGTCTTTGTGCGGGGCACCAAGGTTTTACACCGTGGCAAAAATTTGTTTGATAGATTACTCAGGAAATGTTATTCCAGTTCCACCAGAATATTTACAGTTAGTAAGAAATACACGAAATCTTTATCCAGTGGGAAAAAAATAAATATTGGAAGAAAGGGAACCACTTCTTTAGTTTATCTTCCAATGGACCGGTGATACGTACACTGGGAAGTCCATGAACAGTTCAGGAAAATAATGATGGCATTTTGTTCCACATATTTAGGAAACAAGTTTAGACATTTCACACACTGAATTAAGTTTTCCATCTCATAAACCTTCAGTATTATCTGCAAGTTTTTGTTAAGCTCGTATTTATTAGTGGAATCACTGAAGGAAAACACCTATCTAGCATAGCTACTGGTTATTAAGATGGCTAATTGCCTCAACATATTAATGCATATCACTAGTATTTTAATAGAAGCATAAAGGTAGAAAGCAACTAAAAAGCAGCCTGTTTACCAGCACGGGCTATGTTAATACCATGAAAAATTGAAGTTAATAAGAAAAAGCAACAACATGGAGATTGTTCTTGACTTCAGTTATACTTCTGAAATTCAAAAGTTAAGGTATCTTAGGCAGATTTTCTGTTACTATTAGTCAGATAGGTGCTTTATTATGTTTTTAGCGAAGTTACCAGTTTCCCTCATGTGTAGTAAAATTTGAAACTTCTACTTAAAATAAGCAGTCTCTTCCAAACCTGGGGTTTTGCCAATCTTCTAAGTAAAAGAGCAGAAGTTAACTGCAAATACAACTTGCATGCTTCTTTCGTCAATTCAAAAAATAGAAATCAGTACTGCAACACAAAGCACTTACATTTTCCAATCCATCCAGCTCCCACCTGCCAAGAAAAAAGAAAATCATCAGCTTACCACATTACAGAGTAATATTTTGGTAATGTAAGTAAAACTATACTTCAGAACAAACTCAACATAGTAAAAATTTCTGAACTACTGCTGGTTATATTTAACAGTTAAGCTAAACACTGGAATGTGAGCAACATAAAATTCCAAGAACAAGCTAACAGCTTCCATGCAATTTATGAGCCAGCTGTTTCATACACCTCTAACGTATTCCATAACTAAGTAATTCATCCTTCCAGCAAGTTGCTTTGTGTTTGAAGGATTTAGAAAACACAAACCTCTTCTGAAGTAGTTGCTTTGATACCTATACAAACTTATCACATCAGTACTATTTTGAGCAAACACCCAGAATATGAGAAGGTAGTTACTGACTGATGAACCTGCCATATACAGCATAACAGAGTCAACATTTCTTCTGTCAATGCTGACTATGTAATATTTCACATGATAATTCATTTCCAGCAAAAAGGCTAAGATTGGTCTGGCTCAAGCAAACTATTAATTTCAGAGGAAGGGACAAAGAGAGGGAAAGAAAGGGAAAATAAAATTACCTCAAACAGACTGCCATTCTCCACACAGCTCTCGTGGCAAAGCCAAACAACTAAGGGAGCAACATACTCTGGTTTGAAAGCATCGACCAGATCTAGAGCAAATTGAAGGGGGAATCATAAAATAGAAATACTGTATGATTTCACTACATTATTCTTCCTCTAACACCTTCTGATGAACAGCAGAGCCAGGGAGAATTTAACCAACAGTGTTCTACCATGAAAATAAAAGAACAAATGAAATAGAACACTTGAAGCTTTATTAAATATGAACTCCTGAGATGTATGTATACCTCCAAATCCAGCTGCATTGGTTCTCAGCCACACTGCCAAAGTTTTGGAGCACTGTAATATGCAGATTGCAAAGCTAGGTAACCTCCATCTGAAAGGCAGCTTCAGCCAAATATAATCCTGACAAAAACATATCTGAGCAATTTCCCTTTTAATCTGCTAGTCTGTTACAAAGACAGGGAGGGAGTGAACAAGGTAAGAATCAGAACTGTAACTTATACAGACACCTTGCTGGTCTTAGAAAGACTAAGTAAATTTTTTTTAATCGCTCTGTAAATATGTTTAGAAAATTCCAGCTACTGAACTCCCCTTCATGCTTCAGGAACTTATGGCTGCTAGATGAATGTTTGACTCATACCTGCAACTAAGTACAATAAATCTACAACCTATTGAGGTGCTAGACTGCATGATCACTGGGATTATTTAGACCTAAACCAGGAAACTTTACACAGAACTTAATTAGTCAAACAAAATCAGGCTTCAACCCAAGCATAACTATTACTTTTCTTTATCTTGTATATCAGTCTGAAAAACGTAATGATTCCCTTAACTTTGAAATCTGTCACAAGGTAAAGAAGGGCAGGATGGAAATAATACACACTGATTCTAGAAGTCTTCAAAAGCAATTGCCTTTTACAGACTTTTCCTCCAGTTTTTATTGTTTCTTCTGGTGATTTGACAAATTAATTAGTCGCTCTATTTACACTAAATTTATACTTTACACACAACTGTCTCATGTCTTTACACTGACTTCCCAATGCAGTGCTCTGTTAAAGCCTGTTCAAGCACTGAAAGATCAGTAAGTGTGTAATAAAGGAAAACATATTGGGCAATTCAGTTCATTATCATCTCCTACTGATGATGAAACAAAGTAGTGCCCACATGACATGTTGTGCAAAAAAACCGGTATTTCGCAATTAGAGAATATTATAACAAGTGCAGACACCTTATGGACATACATGATTCTGCATCTGATGAAACAGGCATTTCCTCTGCCACAAGAGGATCTTTGAAGAGATTAACTGAAGAGCCTTGTAACATGAAATGGCTTTTGTGAATTACAAAAATTGTTTCTTACCTTGTGGCAGAAAATAAGAATGCCTTTCAACAGGCAAAGTAAGGTGACAGCTCAGAAACAAAAAGACAGTGGTAATAATGAATTATCAGAGTGTAAAGTGTGAAGATTTTGTATTTTCTAAGAGATAAGTAAGCTATCAGTCCTTCAATTCCTTGAAAAATACAAGTACACGTAGACATTAAATGATTCACCTTGTGGCATGACAGTCTGGGTCAGTCTGGATCCCGCAGTAGGGGCAATCGTGTTGCAGTGGATGTTATATTTTCGACCTTCAATTGCAATTGTGTTTGAAAGACCCAAAAGGCCAAGTTTTGCAGCACTGTAGTTTGCTTGACCAAAGTTTCCATATATTCCAGCAGCTGAGGAAGTCATAATTATTCTTACGGGAGAGAAAGAGGGAAAAAAAGAAAAAAAAACACTCAGTGATTTCTTCACAGCAGCTTTTTCCAGCTTTGGCACTACTCCATATCCCACAAAACAAAAACATGTAAAGAAGAAAACATTATTTGTTGGTTTTGCTAACAGATGCCTTTTTTATATTTGGTAGCAAACATGTGACAAATCCTGAAGAGCTGTCATAGTAGTAGAAAGCAAGCACAGCCATAAGCCTTTTCGAGTTATAGTGTAGTGCAAAATTTCAGCAGACATTCTTTGACAATGGGATACAGTATGGAGGAAAGTATTTTCATGTTCTAACTGCACATCAAGTGGTGCTATTTGTATAATTAACAAATGGCTTTAATGATCAGAATTATTTTATTGAAAATTACTCTGCCTTAATATCTAACTGGCAATATGTATCACTGACATAAAAACATCTCTTGGCTTTCACTGTGCTGCATGTTTTAAACTGGAATTCAAAATAGAAGGATCTACACCTCTAATTCTAAATAAAGCCTTATCAGAATCTGTTCCAATCTACTGTAAACACACTCCATAGCTGGATTCAAAATATATTTCATTTTTATTATTGTGACACTGACAATAATCAACTGTTTTAAACTTCACTAAATAAATATGTTACAAGTGGTGGCTCAACAAGACAAAGATTTTTCAGAAAGCTACAAAATCAGTACAAAGCAGGCATTTGGCAAATGGCACACATCTATACATACAACTGCAGAAGCACTTGCTACCATTATTATCAGAGCAAGTACAGAGAAGGAGCCAAGAGAAGCATTTTCCTAAGTGGATGCAACTCCTAGGCTTTAACCTGCTGATATTTTCCCTTATCCTTACAGTTCAGTTGCCTGTATGAGAATTAATGTCAGTTTGTTCACAGCATGACAAAGCAACTCATACACCATGTGAGTATCAAGATTAATATATCTTGATACTATGTGAGTATCAAGACTAATATATTCACATGAGTGTTCTGATAAGGAAAACAACAAAAGTGACAAAATTTCAAGTTCTGAATTCACTTCTCTCAGTCAACAGTAATACTAAGAACACTTCTACAACTTCTAAGTATATTTGAACTGTATTTGAACTGACTTTGTTTTGCCCCAGTGAAAGAAGAGGATGCAAAACTTATCCTTCACCCTACTGAGAAACAACAAAGAAAACCAAAAAAAATAAACTCTTACCTGCCAAATTTTTGATTTTTCATATGATCCCATGCAGCTCGGGTGACCAGGAATGATCCCCTCAAATGAATTCTATGAATTATATCTAGAAACAAATTAAAGTCAGTTTAATAATTCCAGGCTTTCATCTCCAAACTTGAAATGCATCATTTGTTTCTTCATGACAAAATCTGCATTCCCATCACACCCTCAAGCTGTTGGTAAGAAAAACTGGGGGGTTTGTTTGCAGGCTTTTGTTACTTTTTTATACATCATTTTGAAGTGTTTGCCTGAACATACATTGCTTTACCTCCTGGATGGGGCTCTCCTGCACAGAATTCACAAGCATTCAAAACTCCTGCACTTAAGCACAAACAGACTACAGAAGCTAGACTTTGTTAAAGTCTGTTCAACTGCCTAGTCACCAACGACCACTGAAGGTTCCCCCTATTCTTCTGTCTCTTGGCACTCCTCTGAGTCTTATAAGCCTGTTTAGCCTTTAGCTAGTCAGTGCTGGCACTTAGGAATGTGTTCTGCTCACAAAAATTATTGTGTGTGTTTCACAAGGATGTTGTTTGTATTCCACTCAGCAACTAGGAGTGGCAGCTAGAACCTTTCTTCCCATTTGGAACAGCATACGCCTACCAGGCATTGCAGCACAGATATGGTTGCAAGATTAACATAAGGCAGCTGAACACAACTAGCTTAACACTAAACTTTCAGGGCAAAAAGATAATCCTCTGACCTGGCACAGACTTCCACACCTTCTCTCCTTCCTTGAACAAAAAGGAGGGATGTGCCTTTCATCTTTCACACAGAAAGAACATTTTAAAGTTTATCAACTCACCCCAATCTTCATCACTGATCCGAACAAATGAACGGTCTCTTAGGATCCTAAAACACATCATTAGAACAAAACAAACCAAAAAGATGAACAGGGATTTACACAAAAGTGACAGCTCACAACCAAACATGAAAAAAACATCAAGTTTACTCACCCAGCATTGTTTATAACGATATCTTGTGGGGGTAGGAGAAAGGAAAGAGAAGAAAAAAAAAAACCAAACAACTAAGTGAATGCACATATAAAATACAAGTTGGTTTCTATCTCTCTCCCACTTCTAACAATGTTTAGAGACAAGAACACTGCACACACACATCATATTACCATTCTATAGCTCCTTGACCTAACAGTGGAACTCTACAGTTGGACAATAATTAACACAAGACAGAATATTTCAGACATGCAAGTCTTAGCCTGCTAACAGAATAAAGCCCAACGGGGAGGTACAGCTGAGAAGTCGTGGATACCTACAAACATAATACCTGCAGGATGTAGCAACCCTGCAGAGTCCTGCAGCAGCTCTGAATTCCAGAACACTCCTGGTTATGCGATTTGTACAACTTTGTTGCAGTAACCCCAAATTATAAATGGAAGAACCACAGAGTCCCAGAACCACTGAAGCAACCTGGATCATAACCATTTTTTGTCAAATAGTTAATTTCTTTCCTGTTGTCTTTGGTAATGCGGAGTTTTATCCATTTAACCCCAAGTTAAAATCACATAACTTCACAATTAAGCAGTGGCAATCATATGGTAAAGAGGAGCATTACCTAATGTTAGGTAAAATACCTCAAGGGTTTTGGTTTGCGTTTTTGTTGGTTGGTTGGTTGGTTGGGGGGGAGGGGATCGTGTGTGTGTGCGCACATGCACATGTTAAAGCATGTTTGCATAGGCAAAAGAGCTTCCAAAGTATGACAGAGCATCGCTGACTCTTCAGCAGCATTATCTATCCTAATTTTGTGCAGCTAGTTATAGTACTTGATGAACAGAAATTGTTCACCATTCCCAAAGTACAAATTCTGAAAGGCAAGAAACCAAGAATTATATATTGAGCTCTAAACTTTTGTTAAAAAGTACCAAAAAGATGGAAAGGTTGCCCATTGAGATTTAAAGCAGAAAGCCCCTGATTTAGGTTTCACTAAGGGCATCATGGGTTGGTAAGTTTTACTTACAGTATTGTCACACTGTGTTTCATACACTATTTATAATGGCTCTGAACTTGAAAACAAGTTACTAGAAGAATTAAGCAACTGTACCTATCCTCCCAAAAGCTTCAAGTGCTGTCTTCACAAGTTTTTCACCATCTTCCACAGAATCTATAAGAGAAAGTATGAATTTTCAGGTAAAGTGAATGGAATACACTCTACTTCCAAGATATTAAAACTAATTCCATGGATCTAAGAAAAATAATCATGTACCACACCAGTGTAAAATAAATTCAAATTCTGCCACCATTTGCCTGAAGCAAATCACACACATAGTAAGTCTAAGTGGCACAATGTTTAGCACTGCAAGATGAACAGGAAGCAAAACTACTAGGAACGATCTTTTCCCATCTTCCACTCACAACTGCAGATGGACAGCCTTTTAATAAAGTATATGACAGGAAAGGGCACTAATGGACAAGTATTAACTAAAAAGGCAACTTATGCCCTTGCTTTCAATGTAATGTGGAGCAGGGACACCAAGACTTACATCTATTTAATTTATATGGTATAGGAAAGCTGGCAGTAGTCCTTTACTAAGCAGTGTCAGCCTGTCATTCAACAGGTCCACTTTTTCTAAAGATAAAGCATTAGATTATTTTGGAAAAATAACATACCATAATTGGGTACTGCTTTCCCTCCTTTTGCTCTGATTTCCTCAACAACTTTGTCAGCAGCTGAGGAGCTCTTGCCATATCCCTTGAAATCACCTCCAAGATCATTCACTGTGTATCACAAAGAAATTAATTTAAGAGTATTAATAAAACCTGCTTCATCTGGATACTACTGAGAATCTCAAATGATCACAGGAAACAGTAGGCCACATAATTTTATTTTTTTTTTAAAACCCAGTATATATAAAGCGTTACTCAGATTTATTATTTTTCTTTCCACCATCCATTCCACTTGCTTGCCCTGCCCAGGCTATCTCCCTAATTGTGATATTGTATTTCAGAGATTATGATCAAGATTACATATCAATCATAGGCGATTAGTTCTGCTCTCCTGTCAAACTGCTACAGCTACTGCATGACCTGTAAACAAGACTGAGATGACTTTGTTCCCGTTTAGTAAGAGTAACTACCATGTTCTTAGTAAGCTTCCGTACAGAACAGATTAGGGATCTGAACAAAGGGAGAAGAGCCTGCTCTGGAGCTTCAGATCCTGCTCATGCAGGATAAAATGGCCACTTAACACAGCTTTGTTTCAAGGTTGCTCTCTGTACCAGGGCATGCATCATTAACTACTGCTGCCCTGTATCATCACCACCGTTTGCTGCACTACTGTATTTGCATGTCTCTCAGATTTATGGACTTCAGCAGGGGAACAGAAACACCTTCAAAAAAAAAAAAACAACCCCATGCATTGTATCTTTACAAAGAATTTTTTAAAATGCTAAGAAGTATGTCTAAATGGGTGCAAAATGAAATTCTAAGAAAAAACAGAACTGAGTATGTATTTACATGCAACACTGGTGCTTTGCTAAGCAGTCATTTGTTTTAGGTGCTCCAGCTTTGCACTTAAATCCTCCCAAGCCAGCCTTAGTGAAATCCACAAAAACATGGAAGATAGCCTTGCTGGGCTTGATGATAAACAGGAACTGTAAGCCTACTGTATCATCAAAAATGGAATTTAAAAAAAAAAAAAAAAGCCACCAACCAAAACCCACACAATATGGGTTTAAGCTCTCTATGTAAAGAGGAACAGTTTGCAGGACACATGACAAAACCAAACCATTCTCTCTTACTGAGAACCAGAAAGTCTCATCCGGAATCCTGATTTCGACTTTATGTGCAGCACTTCAAGAGAGATGTAGAAACACTGCAGAAAATCTGTATGAGTTAATGAAAAACCAAAACTGAAAACCAAAATCAAGACCCACCTAGCCCGAAGCCAGAAGAATTAAGACAGAACACTGATGTGCTGAAGTACATTAACAGACTGAAACAGAAAAGAGACAAAATCTCCAAGGTAAGTAGATAAGTATCTTAACAGCTCGAACAGGCTGCAAGTACAATGAGTACAATTCAGGTGCGATATTAGGGAAAATTTCCAAGTGTAGTGAAGCTTTAGAATAGGCAACATGGGCAGACTGCTCAGTGTGCAAAATCAAAGGCCTTTAACATGACATTAAAGAAGGAACAGCGTTAGGATTTCCAATCTGCACTGGGAAGAAAAGTGAACAATTTTGTAGTAAATATTTACAAAAAAATATTCAATTTGTCTCGTTAAGTCATTATGGTTCTAATACGCATATGCTTATATTAAGTTTATCCTTCAATAGTAATTTGCTGACAAAAGCTTAATTAAATGTTTGGGAAAATTTTCAGAGGTAGCAAAGCACCTGAGGCTAAGTGCAGGTGCTAAAGTATTGAAGAAGAAATTAGTGCACAAGAAAGAACAGAGCTATTCTAGGCTTCGAAAACTGCAGAATAAATCCATGAGTGTGACAGTAATTTAAAAACCCAACAGGGAAACGAGAAAGAAAAAAAAAAAACATCAAATAACATTATTTTAAACTCAAGTTTTGTATCATATAACTCCCAGTGAAAACATCAAGTAGAAAAGAGGCAGAGACTGTAGCTGTTGTGACAAAGCACAGTTATAGTCTGAACTACAGAAAATTCCTCTAAAGCTAAGCATGCATTGTTAGCAAGTAGTGCAGAGCAGCTGAAGCAAATCTGTAGAGTGAAAATGGTTTATGTTGAGGACCTGACATCTACAGGACACATTTTCTTAAAAAATAAGACAGCTCATTTCTTGCTGTAATCCAGTGTCACAAATAAAACACACATCTGGAACAATTCAGATGCACTGCTAAATTGCAACCTCTAGTTCAGTTTTCAAGGGAGAGCCACTCATGTGTTTCAATACCATCCCACAATACAAACAAAAATACTAATAGATATGAATCAGGAGAGATGCTTCAAAAGCATGACTCTAAAACAGTGACAAAGAAGAGTCCTCATGTAGGCTGAAGAGGAAAAAACAGTGATAAAGGTTGCAAGACAAAAAACAAAGCACTCCTTTCCCCCACTTCCAACTTTTTCTAGTGAGAAGCATGAAAGAGGGGAAGCATGACCGAAAAAGGTGATAGCAGGCAGCATTTGGGTTAGAAGACAGAAGATTTTCACTTGGTCATACTGGTCAGTCTAACCATGCTAACAGCAACTTAATCAGCTGAAGGTTGTACACAGAGAGAGACATGCAACCAGACAGAAAAAGCTCCAATCTTGAGACCCACCAGTATTCCTCCAGCTAGACTATTTGATGACTGCTCTTTACAAGATACCTTAATTTCCAACACTTCAAAGAGGGAGCTTGTGTTAAAGAGACAAGGCAGGAGTCTCATATCTTTAGTTATTTTTTACTATATCATTAATAGTTATTAATCTATTAATGAATATATTAATATATTAAATTCATATATTATTAATGTATATAATTATTAGTGATAACATGTTTAGTTAGAATTCACGTCTTTACACAACTCCTTGAGGTCAGAATTATCAGAGAACAACAGTAAGAAAAATAAGTGCAAGCATGAAGAGGTAATTGCAAAGTACTACTGTAAGAAGTGAGGTGCAGTTTCCCTAACAGCTAATTCTTAACTGACTGAATTAGCTCTTGTGCAATAAGGCCATGAGATAAAGGAGTACTAGCTGTGGGCAGCTGAGGTAGTTAATTTTCTTCAAGGTAGCTAGCATAGCACTGTTCTGGATTTTTGCTGAAAACAGTGGTGGTAATATGGAGATGGTTTTGTTACATAGAGATTCTTTTGTTCTTGTTGAGCAGCGCTTACACAGAGAAGCTTTTAGGCTTCTCATACCACCCCATCAATGAGTAGGCTGAGAGCGCATCAAGAGATTGGAGGCAACACAGCTAGGACAGGTGACCCCAACTGACCAAAGGGACGACCCATACCATACGGCAGCATGCTCAGCTTGTAAGGGGCTAGGGAAGAGGGAGGAAGAAAGGATGGGAGAATGACAATAGTAAGACTGATAGCATTTGTCTTTCCAAATCACCATTAAACATAACAAAGCTCTGCTGTCCTGGAGATGGCTGAGCACTTGCCAGCCCACAGGAAGAAGTGCACAAATTCCTTGTTTTGTTTTATGTGAGTGTGCAGCTTTTGCTTTATCTACTGAACTTTTTCTCAACGCCTTAGTTTTCTTACTTCCACTCTTCTGATTTTCTCCCCCATCCTGCTGAGGGACAGTGAGCATGCAGGTGTGTGGAGTTTAGTTACCTGTCACAGCTAAACCACAACATCAAAAATACAATCCATTTTCTTCCAGATCATTCTGGGAAGTTAGAACAGCACTAGTTACACAGAGTCAATACAATTAAACATTTGGGCTGCGTTAGTGACCTAACTTTTCTTAAGTAAGAACTTGAGATGAAGTATTTATGTTTCTAGCAAAAGAGGTAAGCATTAAAGGTGGCTGCTACAAAAAAAAAAAAAAAAACAAACCAAACCACCTTTGACTTTTAAAAACAGTCTAAAGACAAACTTCTTGTATTTAATCAATAAAAGAAAAAAGAAATTCTGTAAACTGAAATTAGGATTTTTATTAGAAAGATACTAAAAAAAACAGTAATAAAGTTCTCTTCCATAATCTGGTTAAACATTTAACCTTGAACTCATCAACAATACCTTTACAAATTCACCATTTGACTGCCTATGAAAGATGCCAACTGCTGGAGAGTGCCCAAGAACATAATTTAACCTTCAGAATTAGCCTATGATACAGCATTTTGCATAATTTCAACCAAATGACTACAAAACTATCAGAAATCCTTCACTGAGAGCTACTTGGCACAGTCACTGAGACCAGTCGGCTATTTTGTATGATACACTGCAGAAAGAAACAATGCAGTGTGCTTTCAGGACATCCTGTTTTTTCTGTGGGTACCAATACTGCTTTACATTCCAATAACTCCTTCCCTGGGAAAAGGTACTAGCAGATTCACATTTTCAGTCATATTACAAGTTTCTGAACCGTTTTCATGTAAGATAACACCGTCTCTGGCCACAACTCTCAGTAACGATTGATTATGTATCGATGAAAGTCAAGCCTGGGAAATTATCTGATACAAACTGGCTTTCATACAAAGATAAGTCCTTGGACAAACTTGGGCAACTGGCTTCATAAGAAAATAAAGCTTAGAAGCAGAATTTAAATAGCAAAAGATAAGAGAGAAAACCATAAAATAACAAAGGTTATTGACTAAAAGGGCATGGACTGTTGAATGTAAGCTATGCAAAAAGGCAAAGGTTATTGTCTAGGTCAAGTTAGTTAACATAAAACTTACCAACTACCGAAGCTCCTCTTTCAGCAAAAGCCAAAGCATATGCTCTGCCCAAACCTAGTTTAAAAAAATAAAATACATTTTTTAAAAAGTCAGTTTGTCTCCTGGATCACAGTTCAAAGAAAAAGCTATGAAAACATGAATTGCATTAAGAAAAATGCCCCAAATCAACACAACCACCTTGTAAGTTCAAAGTAAAACATTATTTCCCACAGGAGTTAAAAATTTCATGTAAATTCAAAAGATTAAACAGATGAATAGTAGATAAAGTTTCCTGTCAAGAACAAAAATTAAAAGTGATTTTAAAAAATCCCATGCTTACTCCTTGTTACTGCACTTAACAGAACCATCAGGGAATGCTGTCTGCTACTGAGTTTGTGCTCGTGATAAAAAAATACATTTGTAAGGCTGAAAGTTTAATTTCTTGAGGTAACCTTGAAGAAGGAGGGGATTTTTCAAGTTAATTAATTACATTCTAACCAGGAAAGTATGTTATTCACTTAAAGTTAGTCTGTAAGATTTGAAGAAGAAACTGAACAAAATTTAACTGTGATTGAAGATGTACTGACAGACCACCCCAATTATTTGGATACAAAGGAATCCCCAAATACCACAGTTAACAAGATGCATTCATAGTTCACCTATCATAACCAAAGACTCTCATTTTTGCCTCACATACAAACACAAGACTCTCGCACCTTTACTCTGGCTTAGATTCTAGACATGTTATACATTAGTTATTCCTTACGACAAATGATTTACAGAGAGATTATCTGCTGTACTGGCCAAAAGTGATTGAAATCAATTACAATGATCCTTTTCCTTTTTCAGAATGAATCGAGTTCAATGATCAAAAGATTATCAGAAAAATGTTTCTCAGAGTGCAACAGCATTTCTTTTTCTCTCCTCAAAACATTCAGAACTAGCTCCGAAAAAAATTTTAAAACTGAACAGAACTGGCTAGATTGTTTTGAAACACACCGATCTCACACCGACAAACTGGAATTTTCCTGAAGACTCCTATGAGCCTTTGCAATAGGGAGTATCACATTAGGTGCATATACATTCACTGTTCAATGTAACTCAAGTCCAAGAAAACTTTTGTTTGTTTTATGTGATATATGTTCCTGTGATTTGTGTTAACGTGGAATAATGTTGGGGTGCATAATGTCATACCCTTGTATGGTCGCGGGCCTGGGAGGGACAGTTTGAGATTTTGCAGGTACTCTGTTGAAACAGCAATAAACTATATAAAGGATATGCAAATCTTCACCTAAAGGACCACAATGTAGTATACTGCGTGCATTGTGATACCTCTGGCTCTGAAAGGAAAGTGATCAACAGAGGCGCCCTGAACCAGCAGAACCAGCTGCCCAACCAGTAACAAGACAAAAGCTACAGGATGTCTTGTGGGGGTTACCTGGCTGGCACTCCAACATGTCAGTTGTATATGGCTGTTATGTCTTGTGGGGGTCGCCTGGCAGCACTCCAGCCTGTCAGTTTACACTGGGAGGCTGTGTTATCCCTGGAAGGTATATAAGCCAGGGACTGGTACTGTTCCGGGTGCGTCTTGGTGGGGCAGAGACTCCCGGCGCACCTGGGGCTGACCGTGCACCCCAGCACCTTTTGCTGCCTTTATTCGCTTAATAAATTATTCAATTTGGCTACAATCCTGTTTCGGACCAAATAATTTATAACATTTTAGAAAGCCACACACCTGAGAGGTGCACAAAATCCAGACCCTTTTATATGTGTCAGTATTTTCAACTGGAAATCAAGGACTGAATGCTTTTAGGTTTTTATTAATCTTAAACAGAAAAAAAAATAGCCTGAATCACACAACCAATGACAATGCTGCATGACAAGCAGACACAATACTTCATGAGAGATTTGCTCAAACTGAAAAGAAACTACTGTATTCCTAGATACATGTGCATGTGAAAACAGGTCTCATTTTAAAACACATTAGCAATCCAGATGTTTTAGACAAATTCCCAGCTCTGACCTGTTCACCAGCACCTGATTCACAAATCAATGTTGACAAACAATGCCATTAGAAGTACAGTCTGACTAAAGTGCTGTGAACTAAATAAAAGAAAAACAATAATTAATCTGTAGGTAACAGGGCCTTCCTTTATCTTGGCTTAGATTTAATCAGCCATTTATCAAAAAACTATTGTGAAATAAAACATCCAAGGACAGTTTTCCCTGTTAACAAACCATTTTCAAGCAGCCTAATAGTAGAAGTACAAGGGTCACTGTATCCACACTTAGGACAAGCAATTTTTGCTCCATGTTGTGCTTTTTTAGAAGCTTTGTTGCTGCCAAACTCTTTGCTTTGCTGTTACCAAATACGTTAACCTGCTCTTCAGTGACATTTGTTACATAGAGAGAAACATATACATACAGGTCTGGTGAACACATACAAAGATGTGGCCTCAAATACTTTCATGTTTGTCACCCTCAGGTGACATCAGTGGACTGTTCAGTACTTGCCACAAAATCTCCTGTTCTTGATCCTTCTCTGCAAGACACCACATAACCTAAGCTCCCAAAATGACCCCTCTGGATACATGCAGCTCCACAAAAAAAAAGTCCAAAGCTTCAGTGTGGGAATGCAGAACTTTCTGAGAGGAACAAGCACCTTTAGCAGCTCGGGACAACTAGAAACTTTGCCTCTCTGTCATCCATGCTCACAGCTCCTATCTTCGCTGGAAGTCCCAGAGTAGCCAGAAGTCAAAGCATGCATCCAGAGGGGGAAAATAAAGAAAAACAAACCAAAAACCAACCAATCAACCCTACACCACAACAACAAATACAAAGACATTTCCTGGCAAAACCAAACATTCCACCGCAGAACTACCTCCCCAGAGAGACCAGGCCCACACCCACGGACAGCACAGGCCAGCCAGGCTGCCGAAAGAAACCTCTCCCCAGGCTCCCACCGCCCCCTGCCCTCTCCCTGCGCCCTCAGGCTGCCTCCCAGGCAGGGGTCTGGGAAGGCAATAGGAGGTCGGACAGAGGCTGCTTTTCTGCAGCAGCGCTGGCACATGTCAAACCCTTGCTGGAGCAACACCGTGCCGGAGCACGTTGACTGCATCTGTCAGGCCCGATGTGTAAGGCAACACATGGAGGAATTAGGATACCAAAACACTACGTGGGGCAGCACATCCATTACTGAGCGGTGTGAGGCAACATTACTCCTCCCGTGTGTCTGAAGGACAGAAGACACACGTCTGGAGACGGCACTAACGCGCTAGTTCCCATGAGCGTCGGGACTCGGGTCAAGCTGCAGAGGCTCCCAAGCGCTGGAAGGAGGGCGGCGGTAACCCCTGTACAGCCTTGGCGCGGTCACCGCCCCCTGACAGCGAGGGCCGGCACCTGACAGCGCCGCCGTGGGGCCCGGCCTTGCCCGCAGACCCGCGCCCCCTATCCGCCGTCACTCCACTCTCTTCTACGGGGAAAAAAACCAACCCAAAGCGTTTTTAACGAGTAAAGCCCTCACAGACGTGCCCCTCTCCCGCCGGAGGGCACCTGCCAGGGCAGCGGCGGCTGCGGGGCGCCTGCCTCGCCCGGTCTCCGCGGGAAGCCCCTTAACGGATCCAGCCGCCTACTGCGGGGAACGAAACCCTCGCCACACCGCACCCCAGGGGTGAGACGGCCCCGCTCACCTCCTCCGGCGCCGGTCACCAGCACCACTCTCCCGTCAAACCTCAGCCCCGCCGACATAGCGCTGCGTTGTCCTTCGCTTCACTACGCTGCGCGTCGGGCCGGTCCCCGCTGGCGGCGCAGGTCAAGGCGGCGGGGGCGGAGCCAGGGGCGACTCCGCGCGTGCGCCGCCGCCCCCGGAAGAGGCCGTCTGTGCTGCCCGAGCAGGGCCCGGCGGCAGCGGGGCCGTGGCCTGGGGGGGTTTTGTGGTCCGGCGCCGTGGGCTCTTTCTCCTGGCTTGTCTCCACGGGCAGGGCGACTGGCTTGGGAAACGCCGCGGTTTCAGCAGGAGAGCTTGTCGGGCCTGCTCCGCGGCAGGCCTGTGCCCCCACAGGCCTGCAGGGGCTGCAGCTGAGTAGGGTGGATTTCAGGATCAGTCTGCCTTGGCGTAGGCATCAAGCCTCCGTTCGGGGCTAATCTCTGCTTCTTTTACAGTAATCTTACAGTTCATGTTGCATTGCTTTTTGTGTTTACTCTTTCACAATCCAAATCCCAGTTTTCAGACATCGCTTCCCTGGTTGTGGGAGGGATTTGGTTGAACAATCAATGTGCTGCCTTTTATCCCCCCTGGATTCTTCCTCTGTGTGGAAGGCTGCACTGGGTGTCTGCACAGGGTCCTCTCTGTGAGGGGCTGCCCTGTGCTGGACACAGACAGCTCCAGCAGGCCCTGATCTGTGCCACCAGGAGGTGCTCCCTCTCTGAGAACGTGTTGAATGAAGTGTAGTAGTTGTGGGGGAAAGGATGGGAAAAAGGTGAGAGCAGCAGGCCTGCAGACACCCAGGTCAGTGCAGAACGAGGGGGAGGAGGTGTTCGAGGCACTGCAGAAGTGGGTCCCCTGCAAAAGACCATGGTGAGGCAGCCCATGGAGGTTGATGGGTGAGCAGGTATCTCACGGAGGCCTACAATGGAGCAGGTTTGCTGCCAGGACATGGGGCCCCGCAAGGAGCCCATGCTGGAGCAGTCTGTTCCTGAAGGTCTGTACTGAATGGGAGACACCCATGCTCAAACAGTTCACAAAGAACTGCAGCCTGTGGGAAGGACCCCACAGTGAAGCAGGGAAACAGTGTGAAGAGGAAAGAGTGGCAGAGATAACTATGTTGTGGAACCAGCCAGTGTGCTAAGTACGAAGGAACATGCCTTTAGTATATCATTGCAGGCATGATGTAGTGTGAGATGGTGTCATTCAGAATTTAATTGTATTGGAGTTTTGTAGGGCCACTGCTCTGGATCTCAGTAGTAGATATAGTTAGGATGTTCTAGTTTTACTCACCCAACGCAGATGATATCAAAACTATTTGAACTATGGACAGGGATATCATGGAACTATTCCTTCTTACTTTTTCAGTCTCCCAGCTGACTGAAAGCACCATAAACCTGAGCTCTGGGGAGCTGTAAATTTCTTTGCATTGTCCATCTTAGATCTAGGAGGTGCTTGGGAAACGGGATTATATAAAGGAGTGCCCAGAGGTCAGAGCTGACTAGCTTGTTTTGTTGGGGAAATCACCTACGTAGCCCCTCTGCACAGATGAACTTTAATTCATGATTACCCTTTATTGTACATTTTGTAAATTTTGCATGATTTCTGGAGCTATTAGGAAGAAAAATGTGTTTTGCTGCAGATTATCTCTTTGGCTGTTGGTGCTTTACTGTCTACATTGAGAAGAAGTAGTAACATTTTGGGGACTTACAAACTAGAACAGATTAGCATTTCTGACCTCAAGTAGTCTGTAATATTCACTGCTTTAGAAGCATTCGGAATAGAGATGTAATACCTGTGTTTTTATTGCATGCAATTCAGTTTGGGACGGAAAATTGCATTGAATTGCAATTTGCAGTTTGGGCACTAGATGGAGCATTGTGCTACAGTAAAACTGAATAAAATATTCCAGTTAGATACCACAACACGAGTAATGAAACTTAGGCGACAAACCTAAAAGCAGTTTGCACACACATCGAGTCACACTGGTTTGAATGCACGCTGGTTTTACTTAGACAATAGATGCATCGGCATGGCGGCATTCTTCTGGCTGTGTTGGCACGCTGTGTGTGTGCACTGGAAACTACAAATTGTTCTAGAAGCAAGTAAAAGAACACAGAACAATAATGTACAACTAATCACGAGTTTTAAGTTTGGCAAATACTGCTGAATGTGTGCAAAAGCAACAGCTTACACGGGATGTGTGTTATTCTGGTACCGCATTAGTAAGTACAAAATACTCTCAAAACTAATTAGACTTGCAAACTTGCCTGTTTCATTTGAATGCAGCTCAACAGAAAAGCACAAGCTGTGGATACTGTAAGTCTTAATCCTACTGAAAATGTTTTCCACCATCTGCTGCTGTAGGTGGTGAGTACCTATGAACCTTTTATTCAGGAGTGAATAAAAGAATTGACTGGTTTCTTTCTACTCTATTTTTTAATTTTGCTAAAAGATCAGTTTGGATCATAAGGTTAATTGTCGAGTACTTTTTCTAAAGGATTTTTCTTGTGGAGATTTTTGGAGCTCTGTTCACTGGGAACAAAGATTTCTTGACAAATGTGAGTGAAGGAGGCAACCAGATGCCTTTTGCCATGATGAGCAATTAGGTACTGAGTCTGTGAGCACTACAAAAGCATGGCCTAGCACAGATGATGCCTCCCCACAGCCTTAGTGTTGTAGAAGTCCCCAGGGCTTTGAAGGCAGACTTTTCTCACTGCGGCCAGAAGCCCTGCAGCTGAGTCCTGGTCCCCATTTCCTCTCTCTATCTGCAGCCATCTTCTGGCTGCCAATGCAGAGATACCATTGGGAGGTCTCAGCACTGAGTTGGCCACAAATGTTCATCTCATACAAGCCAAATGTATGGTCCAGCTCAACCTACTAATTACTCTCTCAGTAAAAGTGGTTGGAGCAAAATAGTTATTATGATTTGGTAAAATTTTATGCGATGGAGACCCCCACTGACGAATTCTTCATAGCTGACACAGTGTTTCTACTGATTCCTTTATCTGCAGGAACAGCTAGTAGTATTATTTCTATTCTAGCTCGTAGTCTTGTGTTACTTTTCTGTAAGCCTGCAGACAGTGGGGGTTTCTTGCCATAGAATCCATTGTTTGTCATGCTCAGAACTTGAAAAGCAGCTTTGCTGATATGATGTTGAGAGGCAGCTAACTGTGTAGTTAATACCGGATATATTATGAACCAAATGTAAATGCAAACACTTGTTATAGCTCTTGTCAACAACCCACATCACAGAAAGTCTTATGTCCCTGTTTTGGCAAGAAACTTTAATTTTGTCATTTGTTGCATGTACCACTCCATTCAGTGGAAAATCCATGCACAAGCAGAGCACTGTGTAAGCTCTGCCTTTACTTCCATGAGAGACTTCCAGTTTAAGGGAGACAGAAGCCCGGGGTCAGTCAGATCGTGGTGGACTGCTGAGCTGGTGTGTAAAAACACCTTAACAGAACAAACTCATCAAGCGGAAACGACTTGCTTGTGCACATCTACAGCTCTGAAAATAAATCCTGTGGAGGGATATTAGGGAGGTGCCAGCAAAAGGTTACGTTGCTGCTCTCTCAATGCCAACCACTACATTTCACCCTAAATGATTCTTCATGGAAGCTTGGTCTCTTTGAAGACAAAAAACAAAGAATAAAAACCACATGGACTAAAATAAGAGGAAAAAAGACTAGCAAATAGCCATATGTTGCATTCCGTGGAAAACAAATACATACTGGCACTACTACTAAGTTTGATGAGCTCAATCTTTACTGAATAGATGGAAGTCGAGGGGAAGGCTGTGGATGTGGCCTACTTGGACTTCATTAATGCCTTTGTCACAGTTTCTCACAGCATTCTGACTGAGAAATTGTCTGCCACAGGCCTGGGCAGGGGGACCCTCAGCTGGGTTAAAAACTGGCTGGATGGCTGGGCCCAAAGGGTGGTGGTAAATGGCACAAAATCCAGTTGGAGGCTGGTCACAAGTGGTGTCCCCCAGAGATCAGTCCTGAGTCCAGTTGTGTTCAAGATCTTTATCAATGACCTCGATGAAGGGGTTGAATGCTCCCTCAGTGAGTTTGCACATGACACTAAACTAGGAGGAAGTGTTGATCTGCCTGAGGGTAGGAAGGCTCTTCAGAGGGATCTGAACAGACTGGACCGGTGGGCTGAGAGCAGTAGGATGAGGTTTAAAACGGCCAAATGTTATAGTGCTGCACTTGGGACATAACAACCCCATGCAGTGCTACAGGCTTGGGGGAGTCTGGCTGGAGAGCTGTCAGGCAGAAAAGGACCTGGGAGTGTTGGTTGACTGCAGGCTGAATATGAGTCAGCAGGGTGCCCAGGTGGCCAAGAAGGCCAATGGCATCTTGGCTTGTACCCAAAACAATGTGGCCAGTAGGTCTAAGGAAGTAATTGTGCCCCTGTACTCAGCATTGTTGAGGCCACACCTCGAGTACTGTGTCCAGTTCTGGGCTCCTCACCATAAGAAGGACATTGAGGTCCTTGAATGAGTCCAGAGAAGGGGAACCAGGCTGGTGAAGGGGCTGGAGGGCAAATCCTGTGAGGAACAGCTGAAGGAGCTGGGGCTGTTTAGCCTGGAGAAGAGGAGGCTGAGGGGAGACCTTATCACCACCTACAACTACCTGAGAGGTGGACGATGGTCTCTTCAGCCAGGTGACAGGAGATAGGAAATGGCACAAAGCTTCCCCAGGGAAGGTTCAGATTAGATATTATAAAAAAAATTACTGAAAGAGTTGTCAGGGCCTGGAACAGGCTGCCCAGGGAGGTGGTTGAGTCACCATCCCTGGATGTGTTTAAAAAAGGGTAGATGAGGTACTTAGGGTTATGGTTTAGCTTAGGACAGTAACAGTTGACTTGATGAACTTAAACATCTTCTCCAACCTTGTAATTCTCTGATTCTGTGTGACTCCAAATGCCTCCTGAAAAGACTGATTCAGTGCAGTTACTTCCTGAGTTAAAGGCAACATAGTGCTTTGTAACAGCCAAAAATTACAAAACGTTCTGCTCTTGGAATAATAAATCCATGCAGCTCCATTAATAAGCAGAAGATCTGCACATATACTTTTAAACTGTGCCTCCTAAAATGGCCTCTCCTCTCAAGATGCCATATTCTAGAGTTCTTAATCCCATGTTGTTACAGAAGCTTTCTATGCACACAACAGCACCTGCATATTCGTTCCCCCCAGATAACCAGCAGACTTCCAGCTGTGTCTCAGATATAACCACTCCGCCAGCTTCCATTCCAACCACCCCAAAAATGCAAATGAAAGCCAAACATCACTGGTGCAGACTGGCTGTATTTTGTGGTGAGAATTCCTTTCCAGTCCACAATAAAGAGCAAGTTTAGTCAAGAACACATTAAGTATGGGATAGCCCACTGATAGAGGGAGAATAGCCAGTCAGCCATCTAACAACATAAACACCTTTTCCTTCAGGAGATTGTACTTCTCTTCAGCAGTTGCTTTGCTCATCAGGAATGGGCTGGAAAGACAGAGGTTCTCCCAGCTCCAAACAGTAGCAAAGACTAGTTTTCATTGGTACTGTATTGTAAAGGGCCTCCATCTCTATTTCCACATTTTGTAGCATGAGTTCCTCTGTTCTAGTTTTGGGGTAATAGTAGATTGCAGTGTCATAAGATACTGCAACTGTAACCTTAAACATGCTGTCTTATCTAGCCAAAGTCAAATGCCTGTGCTTACAGTAGGCAGTAGACCTTACCACAGTGAAAATGACAAAGCAAGCTTAATGACATCTTTGTCTGATCAAAGCCCTTTCTCCCAGAAAAGCTCTAAGCTTTCCTTTCCAATTTCCTTCATAGTTTCTTGTATGATGGCAAAGCAAATGTACCTTTGGGAGTGTCCATACCACTGAAATTGAGTTAAGCAGCCTATGACTGAGGTAGCTTTCCAGCTGGGGAGACTCTCTTTAGTTCCAAGGATGAGATAATTTTTCTGATGCTGAATTATCAAGATTCTTGAGATACAGAACCGGCTTTCTTGAAAGTAACAGCTGATGTCACACCATCTCCTGGGACTGATGCACTTCCCCACCGTGGCTCAAAGCACTGCTTCAGTCCATTTCATTTCTGCAACCTCTTAGCAAGCTTAGGAGGTGATACACAGTTGTAGGTCTTGACTCTCCACAAAATAAAACTGAACAAGCAAAGCAAAAAACCACAGTATCTCAAGTCCAGTCAGTGAAGCGAACCAAAAGCACCAGCTAAGTGCTTCTGGGAAGGTTGTCCTTTCATATCACAAGAACCCTTAACTAACAGTAGTTAGCAGCAGCCAGGGGACTTTTGCCTCAGGACCCAAGCCAAGCCCAGCTGCTGAAAAAGATTTCTTGAATGCAAGAAGACTAAGCTGTGGTCAAGAAAGCAAAATAATTTTTCAAGATAATTCCATAATAGAGTAGAACTGGTACATTGCCATTTCCAAGCAAGAAAAGAAGGGTTGGTGGTATATGGGCCCTACTTTATTCCATCTACATCATCATATTTCCTATATTAAAACCTCACACAAATTGAATGTAACAGTATTTTTTGTCGACTATTTGCTGTGGCCTGGCCAAAACAAGTTATTATTAATCAAGTCTGAAAAACATCATTCAAAATGTCCCACAAAGGCAGTTGCAAATTAAGAGCTCTAAATTGCCATAAATGGGGCTGATACTCTGAAAAGCTGCCAGCAGGAACTGAAGAACAGGAGGGTGAAAAGCCAACAATTTTCTCTTGGAACAACCTGGATTTATCAAAACCTTCAGAATTATGTTCACCAAGATTCTTTATAGCACACAAAACACCTGACTGAGGAAAAACCAATGTGTCTAGTAAGAGTATTATGCGCGAGGCTGACTTACTTGTTTCAGGTCATATTTATATGTATTAATAACAGCATATTTACAATCCAAATATTTAATAAAACTGAAGGAATTGTCATGAAGCCAATGGGAAGAATGATTTTAAAATTCAGTGTTAAGACGTTTTAGAGTAGAAAGTGGAAGATCTTATGTGTGATGCTAAAAGTAATTTATATCTAAATCACAGTAACTGTAGGAAGCTCCACCTTTGTCCTCCACCTACCACACCAAGACTTTCCCACAGGGGAGAACAACAAATAGCAAACAGGTTTCGGTTGCTTGGGAAAGCTTGGCAAGTAACATACCTCCTTTAATTCCATTATTCTTAATCATTAAAGTCTACTGCTTTGCTTGATACTGTGTAATTATGGAACATCCCAAAGCTATCAGCTGTCTTTTTTCAATTTCAAGTAGAAAGAAATGTCATAAGGGATGTTTCTCCAGAAACTGGTGGAGTGATAGCAGGTTGAAATTCACAGGAAGTTAGAACATAGACTTAAGTTCCTGTATTTCCCAAACTGGCAAAAATAAGTGGGTATTGATTCAAATATGTCCTACATGTAAGTATCAGCTTTACAAATCAAACCAGATATCTAAATATTAAAAGAGTACTAAAACAGGTCACTTACGCAATTTGTGGTTTAAACATTCAGAAATCTTCATTTGGGATACAGGCCAAGCACTGCTGTAACAGAGATAGCTCTTAGATATATCCCATAAGCAGATACTACTCTATTTTCATAGAGGGAAAGTACATCACATGGTAACCTAAAATATATGCTACTATAGGTACGAATATCAAAGTTGCAACATAATTTCAGCTGCAGTGGGCACCAATAGATTAATAATGTAGTGTGCATTAATTTTTAGAGCTTCTCTTTAAGAACAAACGCAAGGGTTGGTTGAGTCTGGGGGGTTTTTTTAGCAAATGGGAAATAGCAGCTGCATTACTTAGGTCTTTCTGAGTAGTAGCCACAGTGTGGTTTTGGGTAGAAACTTTCTTTTTTATAAGATAGATAGGAAAGTTTCCTCTCCCAAAAGAAGTTTTCTTTATGTGCAAAACATAAAAACAAGATATTATGGAACTTTTCTGGACAGCTATAATCTCCTTTGACAGTTGTTTTATCCAGAGCACAGATGTTTGCCACTTATCCATGAATGCTGGCTGACCTGCCCAAATCTCAATGAGAAACAGTTGTAACAAGAAGGTTTCTCTGCAATAGCTATGCAAACAGGAATCTTCATTTCATGTTGATACAAAAGTATACTCTCTGTAATGCATTCAAAGGAACTTTTTTGGTTTATTCTTTTTTTATGACTCAGAAGTCCATGTACTGAAATCAAAGCTAAATGCTTACTCTACTGATGAGGGTATAGATTATATAAAAATAGCATTAACAACTAAATCAAGACATAGATTATTCTCTCAGAGTTTTCAATTACATTGCAAAAAAACCCCAGGAAACTGGTATTTAGCTGTTTTTTCCATTAAGTGGGTAACATTGTTCTGGTGACAGTGGGTACAGAGAAGGTAGAATTACTGAATGGCTTCTTTCATTAGGTCTCTGGAATCCCAGACTCTGGAGGTAGGGGACAAAGTCTGGATAAAGGAAGCCTTTTCCTTAGAATCATAGAAACACAGAGTGGTTTGAATTGAATACCTCAAAGATCGTCTAGTTCCAACCTCCTATCATGGGGAGGAACACCCTCCACTACACCAGGTTGCCCAAAGCTTCATTCAACCTGGCCTTAAACACTTAGACAGATGGGGCTTCTACAATCTCTCTGGGCAACCTGTTCCAGCACCTCACCACACACAGAGTGAAGAATCCCTTCCAACATCTAATCTAAACCTGCCCACTTTCACCTTGAAGCCATTGACCCTTGTCCTATCACTGCACTCCCTGGTGAACAATCCCTCTCCCACTGATACTGTAGGACCCTTTTAAGTATCTGTAGGCCATAATTAAGGCCAGATATTCCCCTGTAACCTATGGAAAATGCTGGGGAACAGAGATAATGCCTGTAACCCGTGGAAGACTCCATGCTGGAACAGGTAGAGACGTATGAATGACACTAACCTCGTGGGAAATGAACACTGGAGCAAGATCCTGTCAGGACTTGCAGCCCCTGGGGAGAGGTTTGCAGGGGACTTGTGACTCCATGGGGGACCAGGCTGGAGCCGTTTGGGCCAGGAGGTCTGCACCCCATGGAAATGACCCACACTGAGGCAGCTGGTGAAGAGTTGAAGCCTCATGGGGAAGGACTCAGACTGGAGTTTGTGGAGGGCTGTTTCTCATGGGAGGGACCCCACACTGGAGCAGGGGAAGAGTGTGAGGAATGCTCTCCTCCCCTCCTACCCCCCAAGACCAAAACCCCCATTCTTCCCTTCCCTGCCCCTCCCTGTGCCACAATGGGCACATCTCTCGCTCATCTCTGTGTTTCTGCTTCTCTTCATGGGTTACAAGTGCTGGCAAGGGCTTGTTCCAACTTGGGTCACAGCATCTTGTCTATGGCTCCACCTGCTCCATCCAGTGTGGAGCCTCTCCACAGGCCTTTTCCATGGACTGTGGGGGGGTAACATCTCCTCTACCATGGGTTTCTCCATGGGCTGCAGGGGCATTTTTCTCTCTGGCACCTGGGGTGCCTCCTCCTCCCCAGCCTTGGTGTCTGCACAGCTCATTACATCTCCTCACTCCCTTCTCCAGTGGGAAAATGCAGCTTCTTCCAGGTTTTTTTTCCTCCTATATGTGATTCCCAGAGGCACTGTGACCATCGCAGATTGGCTTGGCCTTGGTCAGCTGCAACTCTGGCCTTGAATTGGCTGATGTTTACAATCTGGGGCTGGCAGAGCATTCCAGCAGCTCCTTACAGCAGCCATTTTCTGCAGCTCCCGTTCTCTCCCAGCACCCAGCTACGCAAAACTGCGACACAAGGGTCTGGAAAGCAAGTGGAGCCAACTGTCATTAAAACCAGTTTGCTATTTCCTTGGGACAATGCAATCTTTATAAGGATATGCGAGAAAGCTTTTGGCCATCTCCTCATTCCTTTATTTCACAGGAATTTGCTTTTGGGTGGGGCTGAATCTTTTTTTAGAACAGATGCGATTTGGTATTTTCCTAGAGAAAAAAGAACTCACACTAGCTGCTGACACCTTCCAGACTCCTGATAATCTCTGTACCTCCCAAATAGAGATAAATCTCAAAACAACTTAAGGACAAGAACAAGACTTGTAACTTAATTGTGTCTTTTTGTTTGTCTATACATACACACAGAATGCATATAAACATTATTAAGGAGTGGCCAGAAGTTCTAGAGAATTCCTTTTAAGGCAGCACACACAAAACAGCCATGGTAACATACCTGTAGCTTCTTTTCGTTGTATGGCTGAGATCACAGCTATTTGATATGTACTGCAGAAGGCATTTAGGGTCTGACTTAAGACTTTTCCAATACCTCTACAAGGCTGTAACATTAGTTTCAACTTGTACAGCTTCACCAACACACATCTGTGATCACATTGGGCACCACCTTTTAATCGAACACTAAAAAGATGTTACAAATATGAAACACCTAAGAGACTGAGATTTAAAAGCCAACTGTAAAATGAGTTCATGAAGACTGAATTTCAATATATTTTCTATACTATTAAAATGGCGTTGCACCTGTTTTACAGCACACAATAATTGTACTATACCACTCATAGTCAAACAGCACTACTGTAACCTTTTTTAAATTCCTGACTAGAGGGTTGATGCTTTAATACAAGTGCATTAGAAGAAAAAAATGCTATAGATTTATTTCTAAATTTTGATAACTAACGCCACTATGTATGCTGCAGGAAAAATCACTGCAAAATTACACAGCTTGAGTGCTACATCTTGTTAATTATAAAGGTAGGTCTTTGCAAACCCAGAACAATTGGTTTTTTCACGGTTACAGGAGTCACTTCGTATTTGAAAATCAATGTCAGACAAGAATTACTGTTACAGCATTTCAAAAGAATGCAACTAGATTATGAGCTAACTATAGCTTCTGGTTGGCATGTTTTTATGCTTATAACCAAATCTCCATGAGGAATTTTCACTTGTTTCTAAAAAGTATATGGCCAGGGAATGCAACTGAGTAAGAAGCTACTGTTACCAAAAATATATGTTCTTTGACTACAGTAGGGCTCAAATATGTAAGCACGTGTTCATTAGCAGTGTACAAAGGCCATTTAAGGAATTTTTGTCCCAGAGAAAAATAAAAGTCGAGCAGTCAAAATATTCTGGGTCATGGCTGAAGAAAATCTTCTGTGATTTACATGGCACATGAGTGTATTGTGCCTGGTTCTAAACAAGGTACCACCCTGTCCTCCTTTCAGCAAATGGTACCATTCATTACAAACTGTGCTGCTTTGGAGATCAGAACATGATTTAGAAATAGGATTTATAAAGTAAACAGTTTAAATTTCTAGAAGTTACTTTTTATTCTCAGCTCAGAGAAAGAAAAACAGCTTTCTCTTTGTAGGTGGGAAAAGATATAGGTGGAGCAGTCCTATGCATGATTTCTGACGGACATAAATACAATGTATTTACAGTTTAAGTAAAACAAGGGAAGGGATCTTAAACTATATTCCTTCAGCTGTCAAGCTAACAACTTACTTCTCAAATTCTGGTGTACTGTCCTTACATCAGTTCTTCGTTATTCCAACCCAGCTGTACATTCATCTTCTGTCTCTGGTAGATGCTCATGGCTTGAAAAATGTGAGTTCACATTTTGAACATGTATTTCTGGCACTTTTATGGGAATATTCAGAACCCAGTGGCCAAACAAAGATGAATAAAAGTTAATTTTCTCTCTTAAAAATTATCACAGATAATGTTGAAGCCATACATCAGAGGCTGTGATGCTTTGGTTGCTGGCACAGGCCACATCTGCTTCTTTTAATTTAAAATGCAACAAGGGAAAAAAAAAAGGCATGAAAAGTTCAGAGTGCAAATATTCTTTGGTTTACTCATTAAAACAAAAGGACACAGCAAACAGCAAAAACAATGGCAATTAAATAAACAGAAAATTCTTTAAAAGCTTCCTAACAAAAAGTCTTCAGGTGTTTGAAATGTATTAACTTCATGCTTTTAAGTACATTACAGTGTCTAGAAAGTCACATTTTTTTTTTATCCCCAAGCGCAAGGAAGGGAGATGAGGGAGAAAGAGGATAAAAGGAAGGAGAAAAGAAAAAAAAAATAGTCAAGATGCTATTTTTTTAATTAAACTATGTAACACGATGATAAAACTAATTTCTGTTTCTAGTTTCATTGTACACAAAGCAAATAGGCTTGGAATTTATTTTCAGATTAGTAAAGTTTCTGAATTCACATCGTCAGACACATCAGCCTAGTGTATAGAATATACTGACTCACACCTTTCCAAAAAGAACTATGACCTATTAGCAATATTCTAAGTATCTTAAGGAATTGCACAGGTAAGTCACTGCGATTTACCGTATTGTAGGCAAAGTTAAAAATTACGTACCGCAAGTGTTTTCTAGGGAATAGTTTTCCCTAGTTAGGCTATTTTACTGTAGCTTATTCCTCAAATAATCCCCATATAATCAAAGGAAGCAAGCATCTGTGCATGTCTATAAGGATCTATATTTGGTAGCCCTGCAGACAGAAGTTTTCAGCACCAAGCTGGAGGTGAACAAGCCTGTTAAGACTCTATATGACAGCATCACTGAACGCTTTTTAAGGACAAAACTAGGAAATTGTCATCTGTGCAGAAAGCATAAAAAGACTATAAATGAATCAAATATATATTTTACAAATAAGTCAAAGAAATTATAGAGCGTACCATCACCATGACAGCCTGTTACTAACATTACTGGACTTGGATAGTTTAGAAGTAATTCTGCAAAAGTATGAAAGATTTGGATTGTCTGACAGCATATTAGTTTGTTTTGTATCTCTATCTTGCAAGACTCTTACTCTACTTGGACCACTCTTTTATTGTCTTTATGCAGCTGTTTTTGTAGACAAGCACAGTAAAAAAAAACCCCAAAAAAACCCCAACCATGTGCAGTCTCTCTTCCAGATGGATTATGAATAGCAACAGATAGTTCATAATAAGGAACCAGTTTAATAGTTTGGAAATATTTGCCATAATGTAAAAAACCCTTTTTGCATGCTCCCTTATTCCTTCATAAATCAACAGTGTTACATCTACAAATAATGCATAGGCAGTCAACTTTAATACAAGTACTTATATGTTCCCCTCATCTAGCATTTTGTTGACACCATCACAAAGTTTCTGCAAATGGAGTTTATAAGGTCCAAAGGGATTGTACAAGGCAGCCAAAAACTCACAATCAGAGAAGTGATCAAAAACATTGTTGACACGTCCATGCGACTTTGCAGTTAGGTGGCGCTGAATGATTTTATGAAGTAGCTCTCTACAGTCATTTAACAGTTTGGACAAAAAATTCCTGTCAAAGGTATAATCCACCTGATGGAAGCTAACCACGGTCTTAGCCAGCTGATGAACTTTCTTCTTGAATTTCTCCATCAACGCTATTTCATCCTGATTAAATTGGTTGTTCCTGTAGAGAATTGCCAATTTGAGGACTATTTTTATGAGGTTTTTGATTATTTTCTCTGCTTCCTTTTTATTTTGCGTATATTCCTTTGTCACTCTGTAGAGCTCATCTAAAACATCACTGCTTGTATCATCGATCAACGTAGTTGCTATTGATTTGGACACCATTTTTCCAAGGATCTTCTTCTGGGCCTGAATGGCCAGACTTTTGGAGTTGAAGACATCTGTAGCCACTGCAGGAGGAAGAAAAGGTATACAGTCAATACTTTGTAAAAGACACTATGGACACTAAGTTGAGGAATATTTAAATGTCTATCCCTTCCTGTTAGTCCTACCAACTGCCACAGAAGTAATGCAAACCTATGTAGTTGCAGAAAAAATATCTCTTCAATCCCTAAAACTCTGTTGTCTTTAGGTTTACATTCTTTCAGACTGTTTTACTTCTCAGAAAACACAAAATGAGATAAAAATTGCTCAAAAAATGGTTTAAAGTCTCTCAATATATATGGATTGATGGGCTTTCAAACTGACAAAATAAGCCTGCCCTGTTTGGTCACATGAGTTGAGTCTGATCCGATTCTCGTATTCATAATGAAATCTGAAACCACAACTTTCCGAATGTCATGACAATCACCACTGCTACTCATTTGGAGATAGTAATTCAGTGACCTGTGGTAAAAAATTTTCCTGCATAGCATTTACACAATCAGTGAATTCAGATCCCATATTTATATACACACATATATTAAAAAAATACAATAAAAACACAAAAATCCTTTGTCAGCAAAGAATACTAAGGTTCTATGGGTGCAATACGAAGATGCTCATTTTCAGAAGGAAAGCAAGTAGAGATTAACACTTCTGTTATTTTTATTCTACTTAATACAGAAATAGCCATAAATGAAGAGTCATGGGACTGCTGTAACATTGCTAGCAGAAACTTACAAAAGAAATTGTTCTGTGACCCACAAAATATCCTCCAAAATTATCTCTGCTTGCACTAGTAGACCTAATGTTACTGGTCTGTAATGTTTTCCAAACACTTTAGAAACCCCAAACATTCTTACAGATACTTGTTTTGTGAAATGTCATTACCCGTGTTCTATTGCCAGTGACAATTATTTACAGCCTATTTCCTTTGCTGCACCTTTTCCACTTTTTATTTCCAGGTTGAACACTCTGGGGGATGGCTTCCTTCATGCTGCTACTTTCCTGGAGTCTCCTCAGGCTGAAGGAAAACTTCATCTGTTTACATTTAATTCACATATGGAAGGTTTGCTTTGCAAACACGGGGTCTGGAAACTTCCCCCCCACCCCACATCCCGCCTTTTTAATCAAAACATAGACTCTGCAGATGTCATACCATAAGTCCCTGAATTTGGAAAAGATGTACTCTTAACTGTTTGCATTTGAGCAGCTGGGTGCATTCAGACACCGTGTGCCTCTGGGGTTCTAGCAAATAGAAGGAACTTGTCCTTCAGGACATGTGAGACACAAATCTCTATTTTTGTCTACAAGGGTACCTTTCAGAAACTTGGTAACAAGCTCCTTTTTTGTCATCTCAGAAACTTTCAAGCATGTTTGTTTCTTAAGTCTTGCAGTGGATACCTGTATTTTGCTTTGAAGCATGCAGCATTTAAGCAAATTTTTAAAAATCTTTACTCCATGGGGGTGCTAAAAAAACCCAAAGAGCCCATTGTTCACTACTATCTTGAGCAAAGCACTCAAGATCACAAGACAGACACATTTCTCAACCACAAAGACAAGAAGGCATTAAAGACACTAAGCAGTCAGCCTGGACCGAAAACATTTGATTCTTTTTGAGTTTTAATAGCTAAAAACTGCAAAGGGTGGTCAAATACTAAAAATCAGCAGCCACATCTTTACAAAGATTTCCAGACAAATGACAGTTTTCTTCCTAAAATGGGGACATCTATTTGTAACTTTTATTTCTTAAAGCCTTCCCATTTACAAATTGCTCATGATGTCTTCTGACACATCACAAAGAGATACATATATATAGGTGTTCATACTAATAGCAGTCTCTCTTTCAAAGTACATTCCATAAATTTGCAGAGGATCCTCCAACCCCTCTGTGCAATATACACGTGTTTTAAAATGTTATTTTCCAGGATGTTGTAGGTGTTAAGAAATGCTACTGTACCACACAGAATGCTACGCTGCATGGAACAGGTATCTGTACAACACAAACACTCAAGCATGGTTCTAACATAATACCCACTTCAAGAAACTGAAAACATGACAGTTTTCTAAAAGCTTCACAGTTTTAATGGCATTTCTCTAAAGACTGTCCAAGTTTTGGGGTCTACCCAGCACAGTCTACTTTCTATCTACTTTGCAATATACCAGAAGTCAGCTTCATTTTCCTTCAGCTATTGCAAATGTCCTGATTTAATTGCTAAATACATACATTGCATACTTCAGTATTTCAGCCAATCCAAAAAGGAACTTCTGAACTGTTTGTATTTATTATCAGAATTTTTTTCACTTTACCAATGGCAGAAAGACCTAAAAGCTACTTCACAGTCAATTACTTAAATAAAATGAAGTATAAACTGTAAGATTATTATTACAGAGCTTTTCGGACTGAATATTCATACTTCCTTAAAAAAAAAGTAAAATTATTACTTACTTGTTCATCAGATGGAATTGAAAATGCTAATACTGACAGCCAAAAAACACGACAAAATACCCGAGGCAAAGACTGGCCTGTGGCTTATTTACTCCAGTAAATCCAGCACACACTTTATCATGTGCTTTGAAATGCTGTCAGAAGCTATTAGGGAGCGAACGTGGGTTTCTCCCTCTCACCATCGCAGCAGCAGCCACCTTTCCCTCCTTGCCTTGTCGTGCTTCATTTTGCTCTGGCACCTCAGAATGCAAAAAATACATCATGGTGGTTTCACTTCCTTGAAAAGAGAGCTGAAAGGAAATTGCACTGCTGAGCAAGCACTGCAACCCCAATAGCCGTTATTGCTAACTGTCACTGGGACAATTAGCAGAAGGGGAGAAGAAAGGTCCTGTGACTCAAAAGGGCAGGGGACATGTCAAGAAAAGGTTAAAACATTAACCCAGTATCTACAAATGCCGATAGTCGGTGTATCTGAGGAGCCTGATTCACGGGTCACATTGGTGAGGGGCGGCCACCAGCTGTAAATGTCACCACCCCCACTCCCAACGACAGGGTAGCGAGCACCCCCTTTCAACCCTCCCAGTGAAATTTCAGACCTAAAAATATGCCTGCAAGTCCACATTTATTCAAGTACTTAAAGGAGCCTCATTTTCTTAAGGTTGACAGTGTGTAGACGAGACACTTTTTAAAGAGTGATCACAGCAGTTGGCTGGGAGGTACAGATCCCTGGCCACGCTTACCTCCTAGCAGGCCCTAGGCCTGCACTTTAAGCTCAAATAATGCCATTTCTGCAGCGGCCAGCAGTAGACCCAGAATTTGGGCAGGTAATCACACTAACTTTAAATGTCTCGCTGATAGTTTTTCCTCACGACTGCTCTTTACAGCTCTTGTTCCTTTTCAGCTTCACACTTCCCTTTTAAGAAGTGTATAATAAAAAAAAAAAAATTAAACCCTTTGAAAACAACAGGATGTCATTTTATGTACAATCTACACAAATAAAGAAGATTTTGCTCTGTAGAGCTGCCCCTCCGCAGAGTAGGGCAGTGCAAGGGGAAAGGCTCTCAGAAGAAACCCTGCCGCCAGGACTTTAAAATTGACAGGATCTTAGAAATAATGGGGACATCCACAAAGTCTTCCAATTTATGATTTAGATAAGCAAACAAGTTGCAAGAGACTGCCTCCTGTGAAAGTTGGGAGCTTATTAATTGTGCAACTCCATAATTTTTGCAAACAAAAGCATGTTTAGAATTAGCATTTTGTGTGTTAAAGTCAATGGATATTGGACGTGTTGCATTCTGGATGTGTTTTCCCCAAAACATTTTGCCTTACAGAAGTCTTCCTTGAAACTGTGGTGGAAATATAAACATTCAGTGAAAATTTAGAATTGTGGGTTAATAACCTCTCAGGAGACCAGTATAAATGTACAAGGCAGCTACTACTTACAGCTGCAATGCTGACTTTTCCCTGACATGTAAGCTAGTATACCTCCTCCGTAATGCTGCAAATGCCTACTACCAAATATCCTATTTCTAAGCTCTTTTTTTTTTTCTTATTTTTAGTTGAAATAAAGTAACTGAAAAATCAACCCCAACAACCAACAGTTGAATCAGATTCTTTCACTGTCTTAAATCAAGGCAGAATGTTTTTTCCATAGGTTAATAGCCAATGGTAGATTCAGTATCACTTGCAGTTGAGTGTACTCAAAATAATATACATTGAAAATGAATACTTGAGTCACCGAGTATTTTTAAGCTGCTTGTAATAAAGAAGGACCTGAAAAAAGGCATCTAGTAAGAGCTTCCAGTAAGCCACATTAAATTCCATAGGCACGTCCAGAGTTGAGCTTACTGAGTTGCATTTCTACCACATACATCAGTATGTTGACACAACAGTCCCAACGGAAGAGAAAATGTGACTGTGAAGCCATTAATCACAGTAACGGCTGCTCAGAACCCAGTTCTCACTGTAGTGACTGACACACTGTGTACTGCATGGGTACCTGGTGAGTACGAGGTCCAAAACCGAGGTGGGTTTTTGAGCAAGGCACAAAGAACACTTACATGGGATTAGAACGAAAGACAGTACCCCCTGGGCGCATTTGAAAGACTGTATCGCAGAGCTTTGAGAACTGTAGCAACTGATTTCCTGCCAAGCATCCTGTGACAAGTGTGTTTGTCTCTACAGACCGCAGGTGAGAGCTACACTTAAAAGCCCGTGCACGCCTTAGGAACGGAGTGCAGTCAGACTCACGGAGTGCAAGAGCATCGTTTCACTGGAGGGAGGCAACCTGAAATCAAATGGAATCTCTGAGTGTGCGTGAGCATGAGTCACGCACCTCTGAAATCATGAGATCACCTAGATATCAAGGGGTAAAAAAATTTGCTCAATTTTTACTTTTTCTTGTGCCTTCTGCGTTCTGAGTCTTTACAGGGCTACCGCTTGTTTTCAGTAATGATAGAGGGCAGAAACATTAAAAAAATAAAACATTCAGGCCTGTAAATATATGACTTCATCTATAAACACATGAGTTCAGTAAGGTAAAGCTCCAACAGCGATAAACTAACTGAAAGAGCTAGCATCAGTGGACGAACAAGTCCTGAGGTACAGAGCAGGCAGAGACAGAGTCATAAACCTGTTACCAGTGCTGTAACAGTTTTCACATTGTACTTATTACCTGACGATAAGATTAAAAAACGAATAGTAGGACACAGACTATGAATTCTCCAGATATGAATATACAGCAAGCTGATTTTTCTCGTTGCCACCATGATTTATAGCTTCTTAATAACCATCTGAGTCACAGTTTCAACGAATGTTTTTTGGTGGTGGTTGTTGGTTGTTTTTTTTTTTTTTAAAACAGAAGAGTCAGTGTTTTGATTCTTATCTACGTACTTCATAGTTTCCTGGGTAAAAGGTGTGTTAACTTTAAAAAAGCAAAGATAACATCCTTGCAATGTAGGAATCATTCCAAAAATGCAGCAGTCACCAGGCGGCCACTTCAGCATACTGGCTGGCCTCTGCATTCACAGGCATCACAAGCATTTGTTCACGTGTTGGCTTTTCAAAAGCTGATGAAAACTGAAGCTTCTACCAGATGCGCAAGACCAGACAGCTCTCTGACAGCTTCCACTCTTGAACCTCAGACACCACGACTGCAACTTTTAAGCTGGCTGGTGGCAGGGATGAGATCAGGGCAGCCACAGAGTTTTCTGCAAAAAAGGACTGGAACAGGGCAGATAGCTTGGGCAAGCACCATCAGGCAGTGGAAAACCCAGAGGGTAAATGGCTAAGTACAGAAGGAGAAAAAAAAAATCCCCAACAAACAAGGGCCCTATACAGGACTTACTTTTTCCATATACATCTGCTTTTTTTGATTCAAATACACAAGGTTCTTATTTGAAGAGCAAATATTTTATTTGGCACCTTGTTTTTAAAAGGGGAGATTTATATATGAATATCAATTTTAACTAGAAAACAGTTCAAACTAAAATTTTTAATGCATACAAAGCATTCGTTCATAAAGGTAAGTAACCCTTACTTACAGTTCTCATAATAGGTTCAGTAAATCGTACCAAATTCTCCCTCACCATAAACTTTACAACCTGAGCATACTATGAGAAAGTTAATCACTCAAGCAACATATACTAGCTTTAACAGTGTTAAAAAAACCAACTCAAATCTGAAGCCAAGCCTAATGCACTGAACATACTGCACAAGCAGGCCTACTGGATTTGGAAGTCACTCTGGAACAACAGTTCATCAAGTAATTTTGGAAAACAATCTGGCTAATTGAGCATTTTGTGCAATATACAGTATGCCTAATACAGACTCATACACTGAAAGTGAGCATACATTCAGCAGCAGGAATAATGTAATGAGAAAGGAAAAGCTTGCAATCACTACTGGGAACACCTTTTTTAACTCACTGAAGTGCTTTAAAAAAATCATTGTCAATAGGCTTGCAAAACATGTGATATTGTTATATGCTTCCTAAGTTTCCTATTTCATTCTAGTCTTAGTGTATTTAAATGTCCAAAATTTGACCACCAACAAAAAATGGCCCACCTTATAGCTCTAAATTCAAAACCAAACCATGAAAAAAACCCTGAAAACAAAGTGATTTTTTGATCAAGAGGCGAGAAGAGTTGCCAAAAAAGTACCTGGAAGTTAATGCTGGGTAGTGTGGCAAGTAAAGATGCTATTTCCAATGTAAGTGCAGAGTTTTGCAGTCCTACAAGAGCAGTCTGAGACAACAAGTTATTCTGGTTTTACATACCTGTGCTTCCCACAGCCACCCTGAGCATCACATGATACATATACTGCAGCTGATTTAGAAATTTTAAAAAGCCCTTTTTCCTAGAGCCTGTGCATGTGTTTAAATTAACAGTGCAGCTTTAATAAGAAAAAAAAATTAACTTCTGATGACTACTCTTAGAGGAGCATATTTTACATTATCCTGGATATCAAACAGAGAAGATGACAGTCACTCAGAGTAGGGTCATGAACTTAATTTGGTATTTCACTCCTTTGCCACCATTTGTTATCCTTGCTGGAATGTAACAACAGGTGCTGTGGTATTAAATACGCAGCCTGTGCATTTCAGCTGTTGTCCATTTCAGAGCTACTTCAAGTTTCTCTGTATCTACCAGGTGTTCGTGCACATGCAACAGTAATACTGCACATATCTTTTCATAGGAAACAAAGCGTATCTTAGGTCATTCCTTCCCATCAAGTGAATGCAAAGCAGGTACCGTATTTTCTTCCCCAGCCTCAGAAACACATACCAAACCACAGTAAGGTAACAGTGCCAAGCTCACTAATTCAAGAGGCAATGCCAATAAAATAATCTGGCCATTACAATTTAATGTTTTACCAAAAGTTAAAGTTTAAAAAGAAATATCTACATGGTCTTACAACCACTCTGGCAAAAGGAATGTCTTTTCATGAAAAAACCCAAAACCTTAGCTGTAGGCATACGACCTATGGTTCAACAGAAGAGCTTCTGGCTTGAAAGCAGAAGGAAAAGCACTGAGGCCAGCAGCCCTGGGGAACTCCAATGCATCAGAGAGACTTAAATTAGATGTGGGGGCTGGGGAAAGTTAAAAGGAAGTTTAAGATACATGTGGCAAAAACACAAGGAGCTGGAAGGTTGAGACCAGATGGCAATCTGGCATGAAGGGAACAGGGAACAATTACAAGGACAAGGTAGCAACCTGGCTGTCAGCGTGCAAAGGATATACATTTTGAATAGCATGTGAAGAAAGCCACAGCAGAGGCTTCAGAGAGCTCAGATGACAGGAAGGTTTGTGACTGATCTTGCAATGGCTCTGAAAGCAGTTAATATTGCTTTTCCTGTATTTCTAGTTTTGGTTCTCTTCTCAACATCAATACCTACACCACCCTGTCTGTTTCTTGCAGACAGGAATCCCTCACCTCTCTTTCAGCCTAATGCTGGGAAGGTCTGGATTGCTAGTTTGCACTTTGTTTATATGTATCACTCTTGTATCTTCCTCTGGTTGCCTGAGAAACTAAATGAAACCTGCCCCCTTCCAACTCACCCCCACCCCCAAAAAGAAAAATAAATACATTGTTTCCTCTCTCTTCCTTCCTAAAGAAACTTCTGTGGCACTGAAGACTGCCACTGCCCCAGGCCAGATACAGAAAGATAACAGTAGTGATTCTCAGGGCAATTAGTTCTCAGGTGTCTGGTCATTATATTCTTTTTTCAGTATTGAAACTGAAATGCAGATAATGTTTTATAAACACAAAATATGTCATCTAAGAATTTTACTGGCTGTTCTTTATGCCTGGCACACTAATGACACCTCACCTCTCCTGCAGTTTACATTTTTCACATACATGTTTTATAGCATGAAGGGTACATTTTCTGGCATTAAATGCATGGCTATACATAAAATATATGCTTTGTCTACTCTTGCACCAATAATTCACAGTACCTGTGATCACGGAGGACTTGGTGGCCATAGTGGTCTTCTCCACTACCACTGCTAATTTCCCTTACTCTCCTCTTCCACAAGGAGCAAAATAAACCAACCCCACAGTTTTAATTTTGTCTCACAATATTTAGTGGCTACAACCTGCTTCCCCTGTATCCATGCTACAACTGCCAGGAGTTCAGTTCAATCATACAGCCATTAAATCAATAGTTGAAAGTAAACACTTTCCTTCATTCCCTTACTCCTTGCCATCAGGTTCTGAGCAGGCTCCCAGAACCCAAATGCAGTCTTATCTTCTGCAGGCATTGCTTTGACTCCTGTTTGTTTCCACTTGGTTTGCTTTATTCCTCGCATCTCCAATAGAAAACCAATGGTTAACACAGCTGAGAAGGTATGCAAACTATTTTTATATGTAATACTTACTGGGAGTCTCCCCTAAAAAAATCTTTAAAATCTTTCACTTAACAATAAAAACCTCTCAAACATAAACTCAGACCGTCAAAACACAAGTCCACCTCCCCACTTGTCTTAAATCCTAGTTGAATATGAATAATAAAGAAAAATTAGGTCTTTAGTACTGTTAGCAACTTGTTCTTCAGTATTGTTAAATTTTCTGGTACACCCTGCCTGCGACACTGTCATTTTACGCCAGGAAGTATTACTATTTGGGTACAGAACTTTGATATCTAGAAAAGAACTAGCAATTGTATTTATTTTTCAGTGTTGCAAACAACTAAAACCACCTTTCAGCCTCAAGTATTCTGAGATGCCATGAAACCTGGATCTATTCTTTAGCTCACTCCCTGGGGCAAGGCATCAGAGATTGAATGCACTGGTTTTTTACAGCTGTTGACTCCTGTAGAATTTAAATGACCACCTTCTTTACTTTGCACTGGCATCAAATGGTAGTTTTAAGTAGGTGATGTACATCACCGATCAGCTATGAAGGAATATCCACAACCAGGAAACATTGTCGTAACTTGACATTTTCAGGCTTATTACCAGAAAGTATGAAGGAGGGAATGCTAATTCGATCCTGGAGAAGGCAAGGCCTCAAGTGGTGAAAATAAACACCATAGATCTAAATTTCAAACTTGCTAGGATGACATTCTCGCAACCGAAATAAAAACATGGGCAGTTTCTGCTGGCCTCACTATGATACCGTTATCCTCTTCTCCCACAGAGCGTTATGTAACCCGTCACAACAAACCCATCACCATCAAAATCCACCCTGACTTAAATCTCTTTCAATTGATTGTAATACCAGCTGCTTGTGGCAAAGAAAGGTTAGCTTAAACACACATCCGGGACAGTAATGTCTTGCATCACAGGCTTCCAAATCTCTTTTCTTTGCCACTGAGGACACAGCTGTGAGCTTGGTGAAGACATCTTACCACAGATGTAGACACCAGAGCTGAACTTTACTCTTATCCCTTCCTGAAGAATCCAGTATTTCTGTTCACAGCTGCTCAAATTCATGATTCATTGTTAGTTTCTGATAAAAAGCCTGTCATTATTTCTCCATGGATGTTTTTAATATAAATCTTTTTAAGTGAATAGAAGCATTCATTCGCTTTCTCTTCTGCAAGTAGGCAAAAATAGCCATTGGAATTAGTATCTGAAGTATTCACCAGTGTCATTTATGTGCTTTTGTCAGTATTAAACCAAAATGTTCTTCTTTCTATAAATAAAATAATTTTTAACAGTTTGGTACAGAATCATAGAATATACTGAGTTGGAGTTGAGTCCAACTCCATAGTAAAAGCAAAACCAGATCTTACAAAAGCTTTGAAACAATGGAATTTCTGCATTTTTCAGTCTTAACTTCCTACACACTTCAGTGATGATAATTAAGTGGAAGCCTGCCTGTGCATGCACTGATTCAGTGCTTTATTAATTCCTATATGAAGTGAAATGTACATGCTTTGGGATCAAGGCTTGAGGGTTTCACATTCTTAGAGGTCCATCACACTTAAGGTCCATTCCTGTGGTACTCACAGGTCAGCTACCAATGCCTTCCAGAAGTCTGCAAGTACCAGCCTTCTCGATATACATGTCTCAGAGGATGTCCCTGGATTTCAAATTATAAACCTCTCAAGGATAAATGGTCTCAAATAAATTAAATCATAACTGCCACTTTACAGCAATTTTTCCTCATTACTGCAGACTGCCAGCAGGAACAAGACTCTCTGCTGGCACCCCCCCAACATTTCTATATAGTTGTATATTCTGTATAGTTACTGCATATCAATACTGAGCTCTGAGAAAGGTATGGAAAAATAAATTAGTTTATACAGTGTATACAACCCTCTTAATTGCCTCTGCTGGAACACATCTGTGTGGCAGATTTTGGTTCCCCAGACTGAATTTGCCATGTCATGCAGAGCCACAGGCACTCTACCTCTCATTGCTAGTTCAAGAAGAACTAAAAATTAACTAGTTAACTGTTCTGTAAAACAGAACTGTGACAGGGAATCATCTGATGAAACTGAATCAAACCACAGCCCCAGCTCAGAATCTTACAAAGAAAAACAAAAGTTGCGATGGATGTAGAATGAAACTCTCAAAGGACAGGTTTCCCAATTTCTCTCCTCCTCACTCAAAACAAAACTGTGCCCAAATGACAGCAGGTTTAAGGCTTGTGCCTTTGCTGACAATGTATTTGCACTGTTAATGTGTATCCTGTTCAGCACTCATGATCAAGATGCATCCACAAAACTGCACAGCTAACATTAAAAAACACAAGTAACTCAGCAAATGTACTGATGCAGACAGAGAAAACATGAGAATCTGTAACTTCCAGACTTCCTGAAGTGCAAAAAATGTTAATGTCAATTTGTTTAAGACTAATGTTCAGATTTGTGCCATTTATTAATACAGGAACATTCAGTTTAAGCACTCAGATTTCTTACAAAGTCATATACAACAACTGTTAGACTTAATCGTACAAAGATCCACTGGATCCATGAATTATCTACCCAATAAGCAGAGATAAAAATTTACTCCTTAAATATGAAAAAAAGTCATTTTGGCTTTACAGTCATTATAAAATAGATGGCATTATTTTTAGCCTCCTACTTCTTCTATTGAGTGTGATGTGCAGAAAAACAGAAGTTGTTTCATAAAACAGCATAAAAATCAGTTATCTTCTCTTTCACACCTCCGTATAAAACGTTCTCCTTTCACCACATTTTGAAATCTAATTGTAATAAAAAACCCACCACCACCACAAGAGCAGGTTGAAACACCACCTGCAATATAGCTTTTATTTGCTTTATTTATTACCCAAATGCATTTATAGAGACTCCACGTCGGAGGAGGGGGGGGGGGGAGGGAAGTAATTTGTTTCTCAAAAAGCAGTATTTAAGAACCCTTATGAAACTGTCACATTTACCAGAAGGTTTTACCAAATGATAAGTCACTACTGACAAAGGAATGAGGTATGCTTTTGAATACGCACTGCAAATCAGAATTGAGTGTAACATTTTCCTTATGTTATCCCTGGCACACGTTATCACAAAATACTCATAGTTCTTAGCAGCAATTCATTTACCCTGTTGCTACGCTTGGAAATAATACTGATAAAGAACACAGCTTTCCTGAATGTAGGCACAAGGCCCTTCCCATACCCACATGCTTCTTTTGGTTCTCCAGAGATTCACTGTCTTTTGCTCTCTGACCTCTAACCTCTATCTCATTTATAACAGCACAGATTTTGCAAATTCTTTAAATAAAAAAACCAGAGGGCCTGAGAAAGTATTATAACACAGCAAATGCTGTCATCAGCAGATAAATGGAAGGAAGGTACGGAAACTAAATGTCCAGTACAACACCCAATTCTGTAAGACAGAAAAGACTGGTAGAATTTCAAAACAAACTATCATGTGGAGTACTGGGTTCAGTTCTGGGCTCCCCAATCTCTCTTCAAAAAAGGGAGCTGACAAACAGAAGCAAGTCCGGCAGACAGACAACAAGGTGATCGGGGAGCTGGAGGACAGGCTGAGTGCATGACATTTTCTCACCCTGAAAACCAACTGTGGACCTAACCAATACATCCAACCTGTTACTGAGTAGTTACAGAGAAGACCGAGGAAGGCTCACACAGCAGAAGAGCAAGGGGCAACGGACACAGCAAGGGGAATTCACATCAGGAATAACCACCTTCACACCAAGGACAGTAAATATTGGGAGTATTTTGGGAAAGAAGTTGTGGGACCACCACTCTTGAAGACACTACCAACCTGACTAGAAAACCTTGCCTATCTTTGAATCTGGATCCAGGTGCAAGGCTTGTTCTGCCTGGAGTGGAAAGTGTGTCCAATGACCTCTCCAAGTTCCTTGCAGCCTCAGGCAACCTACGATTCTCTCTACTGACCAGATAGCTCAAGGGACTGTATCTTATTTGAAATTAAACACACTTCAGTTTGCTAGGGATTAAAAGATTTGATTGCGTAAGTGTAATTATATTAATGGCATTTTCTCAAAGCAATCTAGCATTCAACCCAACAATCACAGCTAAATGATTAACCTGTTAGGAGTTTCAGCAATTCGCTGAAGTAACCTACCAGCTACAGCTAGTGCTTATCCCAGGACCTCTGCTCAAATTACCACCTAGCTTCCTCATCTACTCCAGCTGCACAAGGAAAAGGCTGCTAAGTACATGGGGTATGAAGTGTTCTGCAGGACACATCTGCTCCATATGGACGTTCAAATGTGGTATACAACAAGAAAAACCCAATGGTTAAACACATTCAATTCTGAGCCTGTAGAAGCAGCAATGAGGGTGGCCACTTAATCCATTCACAGATAGGTTATCTTAGAGGTTACCCTGAATATAAAACCAATCATTTTTTTGACTTCTCAGGAGAGATGCAGAGCTGATTCCAGTCTTACTGTTTAACAGCCTTAAGTCGGTGCTCTTACTGAGATATTGAAGTGTCTGTGTCTAGATGGAGCTCCAGCAGCTGTGCTACAAACCCAGGCAGTTGCACTGCTGTCCTCAAAGCCCCTTATTCCTTCTCCTTTATTCTCCTTCATTAAATGTACAATCTTGAAAACTGCATTAAAAAAATCTACCAGTTCTGACTTGCCTGTGCACTGCTATCTTTACTTCCTCCAAATGTCCCACTGCACTCTCTTCATTAAGGTGTTAGCTTCTTGCTTTCCCTTGCACCCCCATTTTTTTGCATCTCTGGCAACGCTTTCCCTATGCATGTGCGATACAGCATTCCAGTGCCCGGTTAGTAATAATTCTTTCTAATTTTGCCATTACTTCCTTTTTTTTCTTTCCTGCACTAAAGTTGTCTATTTTGCCTTTAGCTTGTCCTATTAATCTTGAAGTCTAACAAGTTGTAGAAGGGATTACATGAAATGTCAAATTGTTAAGTACTGCTCTGATTTAGAGAGCTGTGAACATGATATGTAGGATCCCAGTGATCTTTTAATTCCCTTCAACAGTGGGTAAGTTATCTGTGGAATAAAAATAAAATCCTACAATTGAATAGTCTAGATCTTGAACACATCCACTGAGGCCAGATGATTCTTCCTGCTCCTGAAACAAGCTGTTCAAACTACTCTCAACAAAAAAAGCCCCTTAATGTTTTATAGATTGTTGACAACGGACTGTAAGCAAAGAGCAGGTGAAAAAAAGGAAGACCACATATTGCTGTCTACAGGATGAGAAGAAAGAGAGTCAGGTATGTGGGGCTTAGTACCAAATGTCTGTGCTGCTTCCCTGTGGCTTCAATATGGAGAAATGAGCTCCACAAAAGAGAAACAGCTGTGAAAGCTACCACAATTCACACATACACATTCAAATCTGTACCCAAGACATCCTATTTCTGTTTAATCTTATGGTTTTCATCCAGTTTATTCTAATTACGCTTAAAAATAGTCTGTGGCTTCAAAGGTTAATATGAAACAGGACTGTCATTACCTGGTACACGTTGCATTTAAGTATGGATAATGCACTACTTGCACAGATTGGATCTTCCCAATCACTGTCATAAGAGCATAAAAGGTTCTAACAAATGCTAGTTTTGGAGGTAGTGGGATGGAGAATCATACATTACAGACTGTCATAGATGTTTGGATGGCATAAGTGGCCTGTAGGAGCATAAGAGCAGACAATTTGTTATCTAAATGAACACGATTCTGTCCTGGAAAACTTTCACACAATGAGAGGTGACTGAGAAATGTCAAAGCAACTCCATGACTACTTATAGGAGGGAGTACTGACTTCTTAAAACAGTGAGTGAGTGCTCTGTCATTTTGTAACCCCGTCTTTGTTCTGAGCTCTAGAAGGAAGAAAACAGGTGAACTCATTCTCAGTAATCTCATTTGGATTTAAAAATGCTAATTGTATCTAAAAAAGCTCTGAGGACTTGTAGGAATGCAGAGATGTCTTCCTTCCATGAAATGTGGTAGTTAAAACTAAGTATGATAAAGGTGTGATACAGGCTGTCTCTGCTTCTGACTTTGTAATACAATATCCATCGTTTCATGGGCTATGTGTTACTTCACACTTATATCTGTTATTTACTTCTCCTTTGACACATTAGATTTATCTCCTGTTTTCTAAATATCCAACGTAAAACCCATAGAATAAAGATAAGTTCTTTTAAGCTTTACATAAATTACTATTTCCTTCTACTGAGGAAATACTATGTAAGAAATCTGTTAACACTGCAATTTAAACCAGTATTGGCAGGTATTAAAAAAGGTATATTCATTATATCTATTTTTATTATGATAGCATTACAAACATTTTCCTTAGATCGCAGGGAGGAAGTATGCCAAATAACATCCTAAAACTATCTGTTACCTTCCTTGGTACATGGCATGCCATCATCAAACACCAGACTGCACTGAGCCATGCAATTAAATGCTAGTCTTTTCCTTTACTTAACCACACTCTTAGCATCGTCCAGGACAAAAGTAACTACAAGAAAATGTGCCAGGGCTATTTATATCATGACAGCTGTTGGAATCTGTAAACGCTATACAGATTGTTGTCATACATACACCAGCACATACACATATTTACCACGGCACTGTGGTATACAGATGAATATAAAGATTGTTCTGATGTTTCTAAGAAGAATGATGGGAGAAGAAAAACTGTTTCATGTTGCCATTCTAATATGGACCACGCAGAGATCAAAGGCAGTATCTGAAAGGCCCAGATACACCGCTGCATACACCATATCCAGCAATTAGTACAAAATACAGTGTGCAATGATTGTCTTAGAGAGATGCACTTTTACTCTCAGTTACTGCTAAAGAGGTAATATTTGACTAGAGGTCAAAGACTCTACCTTTATTAGATTATTAAAAAAAGAAAAGAGTCATTTGTATTCAAAACTCAGCTTCATTCTGGATTTCACTGTAACAATGTGTATAGTCCATTTTTACAGTAGCTCAACCTAGGGCTTTTAATTTGGTTACACAGGCTTTAAAAAATAATGCATATTAACCCATTAAATCCACTTTTATAGACATCCCAATATTCTCCAAATACTGATATTCACTCATATAAAGTAACTGGAATTGAAGCTTTGCTCACTTCAGCATCAGAACATACATGATGTTGGATGCTACTGATGTGCCCTCAAACCTCCTTTTTATTCAGGCTGATCTCCCAACACGTGGTCTGAGAGTCACATCTGGAAGTTGCAAATGAATTTCAGAGCTCCTCATACATCCCCTTCACTAGCTCCTGCCAGTGATGCTTCCCTGGACACTGGAGCACCTCTGCCTAAAGGAAAATAGAGAACTCTGCCTTTGCTTACAAATTTTAAAACATTTTCCTGTAGCTTTCCCCTCCTCTCACATTTTAAATTGTAGCAGATGAACTCTGTGCTTTCATTCCTAGCTTTGACCTTGAAGCGTACAGAATTTGGTAAAATAACTACATTATAGTTGTCCACATGTACCCTCTGCCACTTCCATAAGAAGCCACAAACCTTTACCTAGGAATTCCCTGGCAGAGATTCATCATTTATGGGCAAGTCTGCGAGTGATCTAAATGAAGAATCAACCACCACCCTTTTAGTACACCACTTACAAGATCATATATATCCTTAATGTCAAAAGCTTGAGCTCCAAATTCAGTTTGAAGCATCAATTACCAACACCAGCTTTTTGATGAAACAAAGTTAGGTAGCTGAAAGACTCTGTGTGCCTATTTTATGCCAAATCCAGTTATTGGACTGTATTTTTCAGTATGCTGATCAGCGATCTTTCATGCCATGTGCAATCAGACTAGGCAAAGTAGTCTAAAACCTGCACCTCTACATATTCACCCATTAATCCCAGTCTCTATTCACATATATATTAAACTCCCTTTTCTAATGCATCTTCTTAATTCCTTTACAGATGGGAGTGTATTACTAGGAATGTGTTTAGAAACTGATTAATACACCTTCTCAGTGACATCAGTGCCTCACTGTCTTATGATGACTACTGTTTTTATGTTCTATTAAAATCCAGCATAGAAAAAACCCTATTTTTTTCCCCAGGTAAAAAAAAAAAAACTAACCCAAAAGCTATCCATCCATTCTTTCCTGTCTTAGCCACCCGCTCCAAATGGGTTTTTTTCAGCATGAAAATCGTGGCATCTCAAAATGTTTCAAAAGAAATGCTCAGAAAGGCAGAGGAATATTTTCAGAGGATTTTAAGACTCTTGAGTCATCTAAGGAGGTAAAAGGTTTCTTCAAACAAGAAAATTTACATTTCAAATACAGACAACTTGGTAAAATTGTCTGGAGCTTCCTGTATGTAAACCACAGGATCTTTCACACTATGGCATGCATGTTGATCTCTCCAGCTGTAAAACTGAGGAAGAATGTTCATATTGCCATATTCTTTTCACATATTCTCCTTTTCAAACAGTTTCTGCACAGATTTTTTTTTCAGTTCTCTTTTTCAGTAAATCTGTCCTATAACATCTTCTTAGAAAAAAAAAACAACAAAAGACCAAGCTGTTTTTTTTAGTTCTTCTGTTCATTTGATGAGAATAAAGAGGAAAAAGAAAACAAAACTATTTGTAACTCTTATCAAAACACAGGCTGTTGCGCTGCACTAATAACCAGGTTCTATCAGCATTAAACTTGATCCAGTCCAAGCTGAGTTTTCTGCAAATCAAAAAAACCCCTTTTTTACACAAGTAAGCAGACAAAGGTCCCGTGTAATGTTATTCTTCAACTGGGGGAAGTACAGAGAGTAAGGGGAAAAACATCTAAAACATTGCGAAAATGCCTAGTTTTCATCAAATACGAAACGCTTCGGTTGCCTTACTGCTCGCTTAATGCGTTCTGCTTCTAAATTATCTCCTGCCGAACCTCTGGAAGTTTGAGCCTCCCCGCAGACTATTCCTAGCCATGAAACATTAGTTCTGTCTGAAGAAACCCAGCGTATAACCCCACTCCTGCCCTGTTCCCTCTTCCTTATAAATGCTCTTTTGTATATAGGCACTTTCAGGAAATTGCCCTCCTCCTCCCCCGCTCGCTCCCCACTGTCCTGCTCCGGCTGGCACCCCCTCCCAATCAACACCAGTGACTGCATTTTTGTTGGAGCCCTTCCAGCTCCTTCACACGTTTCACTGCAGAAGCCGTAAATGAAACCCCGTAGCTCCGGCACATTCCTCCCGGCTCTCAGAGGCGTGCAACGCACGCTCGTCCGCACAGGGAACTCAGTGGCACCGAGCTTCTTCCCAAAATAATGACCTTTCGCTTCTCCCCCATGCAACTTCCTCTTCTGCCGAAAAATACAGTGCTTACAACATTTAAAAAAAATAAATAAAAAGAAGGGTCTTCCTCTTTCAATGTCCTATTCGCAGTGTCTGCAAACAGCACCCCTGCCACCACCCGCGTTTCACGGGAGAGTAAGCCACCGCTGCCGAGACGGACACGGGTCCCTGGCCCCTTCGGCCAACTCTATCCACCGAAATCACCAGGAATCTGTACGGCTTTGCCAAGGCGCTCTTCCCTCCCCTTCCGAAACCCCCAAAAGAGCTAAAGCGAGCAGAAACTCTCCTCTGCGCCCACGAGCGCGGCGCCGCGACCCCGCAGGCTTCCTGCCCCGTGGAAAGAGCGAAAGCCCCGTACCTTCCTTGGGTTCATCGGCCTCCGCGCTCATGGTGCCAGCACAAGGCGCGGGGAGCGGGCTGCGGCGGGCGTGCGCGGAGAGGCGGCGGCAGCTCAACTTCTCGGAATAAAAAAAATAGAAAAAAAAAAGGGAAAAAAAAAAGGGGGGGGGAGAAAGGGAAAAAAAAAAAAAAAAAAGAGGGTTGGGATTTTAAGGGGAAAAGTCTATGAATGCAGCAAATCACAAGCAAGCGGCTTGAAAAGGACCCCGCCCCTTGCTCAGCTGCACACCAGCGGCTGCCTGGGAAGGCAGCACCTTCGCAGAAACCCTCATTTTGCTCGCCAGCAGCCGCCGTTTATCCACTTTATTCTCCCCGGTCTGTATGTAGGAAGGGTGGAGTTTCACTTGTTGCAGCTTGCCAACGTGGTATGAGAAAGCAAGCAGGGGAGACCAGAAAAGCCCTGAGCGCAGAGCAGTGTCTGATTGCGGTAACTGGCAATCAGATTGGGGCTCCTTTAACTCGCAGGAAAATCTAATTTAAATCAGTATTTTTTTTTAAGCCTAAATTGTACATGTCAACACTGGTTACTATCTGGAATTAGTTCTGTAGCCTCTGCAATTACACTGACTAATAGAGGATGACTAAATACGTACTTAAAGAGTGAGAAACAGCAGCTTTCTTTCAGGTAGTTCAAGCTAAAGAATTAATTTTAGTTTCATCAGGCTCACTGCATGGTGCTGCCTACCCTGAAAGAAGCAATGCGCCTTTACTTCTTGGAAAAAATACCTGATTTCTTTGCGCTACAGACACCCACACACACACTCCGCACCCCCTCCCCCTCCCCATCCTGGCAAGGAACATTACTTTTAGCCATTACTCAACGTTGTTTTACAGCACAGCAAGGGAACGGGGGCTCTTTGGCAGCCACCCCCCAACTCGCCATGTATCACACACACATTCAGAGCAAAATCATGGGGAATTACATGGAAGTTTGTTTTCCTCCTGTAAAATCACAGCCAGAAGGAACTATCTTTTCCTACTTAATCATTTAATATATTTTTAGCACTGAGAACCGCGGTGGAAATGCGACTGCTCAGACAAAAAGAGGTGCGATGTGTCAGAAGCCCTGATGGTACTGCCAGCTCCCACATTAAACCAAACTCCCACCTACCTCCCCCTCAGAGGGTTAAATGCGCATGCCTGGCGGGCTGTCAGGGTCCTCATGGAAGTAATGCTATTAACAGTTAGCAAGCACGTTACTGGAGTCAAGTAGAAGTAAGTGTATTTCAAGGTGAAGTTAGAAAGCAACAAAGCTGTCAGCTGCATAGAAAACGGGATACATGGGGGAAGGAAAAAACCCTCAAACATTTCAGCTGTAGCGTTCAGCTGTATTCATTAAAGTTTACGGGAAGGCTGTAAGTACATAGGATGTCTTGTATTCAAAAGGTAGAGAGTCGGTAAGGGCAGTATGAGTTCTTCCACCACAGCAAAGCTGCTTTGGCAACCAGGGTAAATAGTACTTCAGAGTGCGAGCAACTTTTGTCCTATTTTGACCAATTTTATTCGTGATAAGCACTACCCTTTGACATGTACTTCTCCCATGCCTAAGGAAGGCAGATCACATTTTAGTTAAAGGCTCTTATTGACACTGCCAATTTTCATTGCACAACATGCACAATACCAAGGGCCCCTTCAGGACATTCCTCAAGAAGCTAGCTGACTTCCCCAGGCCTCATGGTCTCCTGTGGTGCAGGAAAGCATCCTTCAAAGCTCGGAGAATTAAAGCAAATATTACGCTAAGCGATAATCACAAAAGTAATTACAACATAGGGCAAACTAAATAAGTCACATTTTCAAGTTAAGAAAACAAAACAAAATACTACCACAAAAAAAAACCAACCAAAAAGCAATTTGGAGTAATTACTGAATAGTATATTGAAACCACTCAAAAAGCCTCGCAGAGCATATAGAAGGAACATTAAGAAATATAGTGTTAGTCAAGACAAACTACAAGAGCCTTTGGGGTCCTTTAATCAAAGGGAATGTTGGTAGACAGATAAAATAGCCAGAACATTACCCAGTATGAAGAACCCTGCATCAACAGGGCTAGAAAGATACAGCAGGACACAACAGATAAATGTCTTTTTCTTATTTTAGAGAACAGATTGGCAAGGAGAGATAATGAGCCTTGTGGTTAAACGTCAGCAAGTTCTGCAAATTAAGATTTCTCAAATCACTCAGAAACTGCAGACCTCTCTGGACAGATAAAGAAAACCCAAAGATTTTATTTTGTTTCCTTCCTACAAAGTCAAGATTGGATCTTCTCAGCCCTGTTCCTTGGGCTAACAGGGTCTCAGTTCAGATTTCAGAAATGGTTTTTTATGTTTTCTTTTGGTTGTTATGCTTCCGAAAAATAGATCTTGGCTGAAAAGACCCCAACCAGGCGAAAGAGAATTTAGGTAGGTAGTTAGGTAGTTTTCCAATCTCAGTGTTAAGCAACAAATTGTAGTGGCATTCAATCATTATCACCTTCTTCAGTGTCTGTACTTAATGAAAAAAATGCTTTTGTTTAGAAGGCCAATGAAAGTAACAAAATAAGGCAGGTAAAATTAAAGAGATGCTGTGGACAACACTGGTGGCCAGATAAGGGATGACACTACCTGCTCACCTGCAGAGAAGAGACAGTTATTTGAAGCATCCAGACAGAGATTTTTGGATCAATGAGTTTGGATCAATGATCAGTGTTAACTGCAATGAGTTAACAGCCTGGAAGCTTGAAAAAACTCTTTAATTTTAAACTGCATGTGAATCAGACAAAGCAAAGTATGACAAAAAATAGTTAGTAAAAACAGTCAGCTAAATTTCATAGGGCAGATTCTCTTAGGGGAAAAAAAAGATGAACTTCCTAGCACGAAGGGCTTAAAGCCAGCCACACATCTAGACAGACGCAGTCTTAGAGAGGAGGACAGAGTTCCCAGAGGAAAATTAAACCTTTTGTGTGGTGCCACATAGAAAAATTAGTTTACATACTGTTTCAGTGGCTAAAAATCTAAAAGCCACAAAGCTTGGTAAGACAAGGGGTTCCGAGAGAAGTGCAGTCCTTTAGACTGTATCTGCTGAAACGAAAAATCTTCTGGGTTTCCTCTTCCAAAAATTTAGGTTGTTTTGGTTTGGGTTTAAGCTCGTAATTTGTAAATTGCTCCCATTTCTGCTAGCACAAAGGCAAGGTTACCACGCAAAGAACATGCTGTAGGCAGGCCTTGTCTTCCTACAGCACCATGCAGGGCATTGTGAAGGATGGGTAGCTGTGCCAGCACATCCCCAGCCCAGCTCAAAACCTTGCTCGTATTTTGTGCCTCAATGCATACTGAGACAACTCTGTTTACAGAAGCATTTTCTTATTAGATACACAGGTGTCAATTCCTATTACATCCTTTATAAATATGTAAAATAAATAATGAATGTCATAGTAGCCAAAAAAATTGTGCTAAAATTACTGCCAAGATTTTGAAGCTTCATGCTGAAATGTCAAAAAGACTGCAATGTTTTGGTTCACCAAAAAGAGGAAGCTGCACACCTAATGAAAAATATCAGGAAGCTTTTAAGAGGAGGCAGCTGCCATGGAAGCAACAAAAAAAAATCTACTGAAAAAAACCCCCCAACAACCCACACAGCCCTAAAACAGTTCTAGAGAAGGAAGTGGTAATGTATCGCTTCAGATACTACATATTCATGGCACTTAAAAAAAATAATTAAAAATCTCCCCATGTTTGGTTCATATCATTAGTCTGGTGATAACTTCTGCTCATCCAGAACGTCATGTTCAGTGGACGGCAGACCTTTAAGGAATAACATAAATAACATAAATAAATTCCATGTCCAACTCCAGATCCTTGCCAGAGATGATAGACGCCAATCATTTTCTCTTTCTAAGCCAACTCCATGTCTTTTGCCAGCTCTACCTGCATTGAGTTATTTGAAGCCACCTGATGTATCTCTGATGGTGGCTGAGGAAACCTGGGTTTCCCACTCTACTGCCAACTATGAGACAGAAGAAAGGCATGCACAGGTACCCTGAAAGATACCCATAACTACAGGTATGGTTTCTTTATGCTATGCCAGTAGCCATGCCATAGATATTCTGTTTCCCATGAAATAGCAAGGATGGGGAATGTTGTGCAGATCAACAGATGAGACAGTAAAAGTGTTGTACTATACTGTTCCATGTAAGACTGTACAGTTAAATGAAGTACTGGCTTTCACATTACTAGTACAAAGAAAGCTTTTCACCCAGCTGCTTTCATAGAGTAAACTCAGATACCATAGTTAGACCTATAACCTAGGGATTATGTAAACTTTGCCATTTAGCAATTGTGAACTAATATAAGGAAAGCTTACGCCATCTCTCTTCTGGAGCCCAAACAAGTTGTATCTATTTCTGATAGAAGGGGTTTGGGTTGACTAATTTTCAATTTGTGGCATTCTTCAATGAGTGTGGATTACAGGCCTGTAACACTAGTTTTCACACAAGACAAGGAGGACATCAGATACTGTCCCGAAGCACTCACATGTGTTACTTCTTCATTTGTATCATTTGCAAAATGTAATGAGAAATGATGTATTACACCTGTCGCTGTAAATGCATTTCACCAATTCTCAAATATTTCTCTAAAACTCATGTTCTGAACGGGAAGGAGGGATAAGCTGCATTTTATTTTGATCCAAGACCTCCCAAAGAAAATTAAGTGCCGCAGGTCTGGTCTGCACACACTTATGGAATCTCCAAACATGCTGCCTTATCAGAAGGGCAACAAGACATTTGTACAGTATCTCTATTGGTCCATTTCTGCATCTCTCCCAGTACCAGTACAGCCTTTTTTTCAAGCAGACAGGTCATAACTGCGCTGAATTTTAAGATAACGCAGGTTTATAAAATAGGAGACATTTTTGTTTTCTAGCCCTTCCCTATTAGTTTAGACTAGTGGATAAGCTTTTTGGGATTCCTTACTAAGCACTGAGATCTTGCAGCACAAAGCGAGGAGCTGCAGCCTCCTCCAGCACTGCCCATCTCTTGGGATGCAAAATCCACCTATCCAGCATCCTCCCAGCATCCACGAAGCGCAGCCCTGACCTGCTGTCTGTGTCTTCAGCTGCTGCCACACAAAGACAACACGCGTGCACAAAGGTGCACACACACATCACATGCACAGTGGTGCACTGGGAGGGGCACAGTCACAGAAAAAAGTAACATTTCAGTTTTCAGCCATCGTATCTAAGCTGTTCTGCTTTCAGTTAGACACTTCAGCAGTTACACACAGACATTCAAATTAGCAAACCAAGAAGCTATTTTAAAGTTATTTCCTAACCCAGAAGTAGAGCAACACCAACTGTAGTTGTGTTAGAGCTACTATTGCAAAACAGAGTGCAATACGCTTTGTATAGTGTGAGCACAGCAAAAACACATTCCAACTCTTAGGCAACTTTGTTAATTTGAGGTTTAATAATATTTTGCAGTAAAAATAAGATTTCTGATTAGCTCTGTGATTTTAATAGCACTTTTATAAAGTTCTCTAACTAAAAGAATCAGGTACAATAGTCCATCTGTCATTGCTGTAGCTAGACTTTACTCCTGATTTCTATTTATTATCTTCTACCATAAACCACACACACATCAAGACTACCTAGACAGTGCTTAGCTTTTGATTGTTTTCAGCACACACCATTCAGTATTTTCATATAACAGCACAATTCTAATTTCTCTGTTACCTAAAATGCAGAATTGTCAAGCAATTTTGTCTTCACACACACAAACTGCATACCAGGTACTGTTTTCATTTTAAGAAAATTCAGTCTACTGAAAGCTAGAGAGAAAAAAATTAATCAAAACATTAGCATTAACTTGTTGGGGTTTTTTTTCCCTTTGCACAACGGAATTCAAACAAGTTCAAATGATACTGCTTGTGGCACTTGTTGAAGCACTCACAATACTTCCACCTATTGGGCAGACCCATGAATGATACTCTGGTGCATGCTTCTACCATGTGGTTAACAGATCATAAAAAGTCCAGCCCTGAGGGATCAGGTGATCCCTTCAACAAATTCTGCATCATGCTTGGCATCCAGCACTTCATCCTATTCTCCCACTTACCCTGTGCAGTCCTCCTTGCCTGTTTCCATACCCTCCTGTTCAGCATCCATTCTCTACTCTGCTAGTGGTTTGTTCCAGCCCATCCATCCTTTTGCTTCCAAATGGCAAGAGTAATATACAGCAAGACTACTATCTCATGATCCCAAACCACACTGCGGGTACAGCCTTCAAATTAAGCAAAAACTAGGGTTTCACCAGATTAAACCACACAAAAGTATGTCTAGAGATCTCCTTTCTGAAAATGAACTGGTGGAATGAGGAGCAGTACAGGGTGGCAAATGGTTGCACAGTGAATACCCCCAAGTTAAGGACAGCAAGAAGCAGCACATAGGGGACACACCCTGGTTTTCATATGTATGCAGTAAACTTGCTTTAGAGGCTCCTTGCCTCAGCTCTTCTCCCCAAGACAGAAAGCAGACAGAAGGAAGGCTTCAAAGTTGAACCTGACTAATATAACTTTGCTATAAAATTTTAGAAGACCTGTGTTGTGGTTTAGCATGGCAAGGTTTGGGAAGGGGATGGGTGGGTAGGGAGCTGCAGGGGTGGCATCTGCAAGAAGCAGCTAGAAGTTCTCTATAGGCCCAACAGAGTAAACACCAGCTGGGCTCAAGGATGAGTCCATAATGAGTGCTGACCAAGGCCGAGACCATCAAGTGGCCCTCATAGTACCTCTGCAAATCACATTTAAGAGGTAAAAAACAAAAGCAGATGCTTTTTGCCACCAGACAAGAGAGTGAGATGATGTAAGAAAGTTTTATAGACGCCAAGATTACTGACGAAGTGGGGGGAGGAGATGCTCCAGGCACCAGAGAAAAAGATGTCCCTGCAGCCCATGGAGAAGACCATGGTGGACCAGGTTGATCCCCTGCAGCTTATGGAGGATGACAGGGAGAGACACCCCACACTGGAGCATGTAGAGAAATAGGGAAGATGCTGTAACCTGTGTTGCAGCAAGCCCCTGGCAGCAGATCAGCAGCTCATGAAGAGAGAGGTCCACACTGAAGCAGGTTTGCTGGGTGGTAGGTGTGTGTGGGGGGGTGTGTGTGACTCCATGGGGGACCAGGCTGGAGCAGTTTGGGCCTGAGGGACTGCACTCCATAGAAGTGACCCACACTGCAGCAGCGGGTGAAGAGCTGAAGCCCTGTGGGAAAGGACTCTCACTGGAGTTTGTGGAGGACTGTCTCCGTGGGTGGGACCCCCACACCCTGGAGCAGGGGAAAAGGGTGAGGAATGCCCTTCCTACCCCAGCTAAGAAGGGAAACAACTTGTGAGGAACCAACTGAAACCCCTATTTCCCATTTCTCCCCTGTGACACCTCCAGGATGGGGAGAATACGGTGGGAGAGAAATAATGACTTCAGTTGAGTACATGAAGAAGGATGGGGTGGGGTGGGGTGGAGGGAGGTGTTTTAAGATTCGCCTGTACTTCTCATTAGCCTAGTCTAGTTTATCTCTCTGTAATAAATCAGATGGTTCCTTACTTTATTCCCTGTTGAATCTGCTTCGCCCGTGATGCTGACTGTGGAATGATCTCTCCCTGCCCTTCTCTCGACTCCGAAGTCTCTCAATACATATTTTCTCCCCTGTCCAGATGAGGAAGGCAGTGACAGAGTGACTTTGGTGGGCATGTGGCCTCCAGCCAGGATCAAGCCACCACAACTTGTTGGTCTCATCTGTACAGTTTACAGTGTCTACTGGCACAAAACCCACAATCACACACAAGTATTTGCAGCACTGATGCCCTAAGAAAGAAACATTAACCACCTTGCCAATTGTCCAGAATACTGCGCAGGACGCATCTTCCAAACCTGTGTGCCTGTTACAAACATGCCGAGATTGTTGGTTTCTAAATAGTGACAGCCATTGTTTTCAAGCTGACGTTGCCTCAACTCAACAGCTATGTGCTTAAGAGGTGAGGAAACATCGTCCCTTACCCTCAAAACACAGCTTTCTTCATGAGTTTTATCAGCAATAATTATCAGACATTTTGGCCATAGCACAGCCTCAGCACAGAGCTGGGATGCTACCATAGACTGATCCCAACCTCTTGGCCTCAAGATGAACATCATTTGTAACAGACTGCCACGCTGCCAGGGTATAAAACTGCTCTGAGCTCCAACTGGGTTTCACTGGCTTACCTTTTTTCCTTTCAGAGCAACTGCAAATTCGCACACAGAGCAATGCCATGACTTTCAAGATGTTAACTGTAATCTATTTCTGCTCCACCATTATAGGTATCACATTGTACAAAGCCCCTGATAACAACATTGGCTTTATTGTAGCCACACAGACACCATGCATTGAGAGGTGTTCATTTATCCAGCAGTTACTGAATACATGGTTTCAGTGCAGGAACAAGTGTAAAATAATTCTGAAAAGCAAACATGCCAAATGACATTCAGTAACTTAGTTACTATACACGAATAGGTGATAATCAGTGATGGTTTCTGAAAGTTCAAGAGCTCATAGAGGACATGGCAGAAGTTAAAATTCAAGGTTTGTTTTCTTTTGAGGGCCTTGCACCGAAGACTGTAACAGGTACTGATACAGGCTTATGGAACCATTTCTCCAGACACCAAAAATTTGATTCATTATTTTAATTTCTTGTTTAGAAGAAGCACACATGGATTGCTACTGCCAATACCAATACACCAAGCAAAAGGCAGCACTGAAGAAAATGAGACAGTAATGAAGATTCCAATATTAACAGAAGTCAGGTTTCCTATTTGGAAAAGAGTACAGCAGGTCTGAGCTAGTTTTGTCACACAGAAAAATAAGCTTCCCAAACAAAAGAAGAAATCTGTGGGGCAGAATGCTAGAAACATAAACATGAAAAAACCCTCCATCAAAAACAGAATGCACAGAGACTAACAGCATCACCACAAGCCATGAGAAGAGATCCTTACACCAGATCTATGTTTTGCTCTCAGCAAGGCGTAAGAAAAGAGGTATTACCAGATACTTATGCATCAAAACACAGTGCTGGAACAATTTTAACTGAGAAAGAGTATTTTAATTAAAACCAGAAAATCTAGTATCGCATAGCCAAAAGTTAAGAAGAGTTTGAGAACAAACTGTCTGAACTCGTGTTAAATACAATACATTTTTAACTGTTCTACTAGAGCCTATGGCCAATAGGATTGTATTGCTTTTTTTAAAGAGGTTTAACAGTGATGCTCACAGAACTGAAAACTGAGTATTAACTTAAAAAAGAAGGGGTTTGTTTGTATGAAAGCAGTGTACATATGGGAAAACACATGTGTCTCAGTTTGCAACGGCTGTGTTCCAGTCCCAAGCCAACCATCCAAGTGCTTTGCTAATGCGTAACAATCAAGCTATACCCTTTTTCTTTAGATGCCAAAGCCATTAATCATGCAGTCAAAACACCACTTGCATATCAAATGCAATCTTATCTAGACATAATTTAAAATCAAACAAATCTAAAAAATACCAAGCTGTAAGAATAATCTCCTTTTAGTTCAAATTTAAATAAAAGAGATTAAAAGGGGGATTTAAATGGATATTAAACCTAAGCAGAGTTTCCTCTTTAAAAATTCAGTTTAGTTCTAGTTTACATTCGCAAACCAGATGTAGCTAATTATGTGGTGTTCATTCAAAGAACCATATTGATTTCTGCATGTTATAAATCAGTTTATTATTATTTGCCTAAATCTTAACTGGAAGACACATTAAGAATATGGAAAAGTACTTGCAAGAACTGCATTTCTTTGGGGAAAATACTAAGACTGTGGTGAACAAGTGCTGAAAAGTCAGTTCCGAATAACCAAACAAAATTAGGAACTCATGGCTTATCACAGCCTTGGAGGGAAGAGTTTCAACACTTCAATTCCCCTGGCCCATGGTGACATTTTCCTAACTAAATCAGCATTTTAGATTGGTGCAAGTGATAGTGCCTGTCTTACAAAACAGCAGCATCTTCCTCCTCTTTCACCTAGGTGCCAGCATTGTCACGTGGTGTCCACCTAAGGAAGATCGCAGTTCTAGCTAAGCTATCCTTTTATTGTTGTTGTTGTTAGGAGAATTTTAATCTAAAATAGTTCTCTGATCCTTTTAATACATTAATTGTAGCTAAAAGTATTTCCCTCACAAAAAAAAAAAAAAGGCATGACTGATTTCTAATCTAGTTATGGCAAACAAAAATGCATACCTTGCTCATTTTTACCTATACTAAGCAGGCTTCTGCTAATGAGAAATGTAGACTAAATTATTTAGCACTTCAGCATTACATAAAAAACTCGGTGTTGGATTTTTCTTGATTGCTGAGTTCAATTAAAAAAAAATCAGAATTTTTGCCTGAGCCCAAATCAGTTTGGTTAGTAGAAGCATGTCTAACCTCTCAAGTATTTTATCTACATTACAGGAAATTCATACTTCAGCTCTTAGAATGCTGTAGCAACAATAATAACACCAGATTTTGCCTCTGGGGCTAGGCCAAACTGCATACCACTTCACAGGGTTATTGCAAAACTTTCTTGAACTATTTCACATATTCAGTTTCAAAAAGAAAAAGACGTGGATAACAAGATCTGAACAAGACTTCCTAATCTTTTTCCTCTACATCTCCTTTGCTGAAAGCTGAATTATGACACCTACTTAAGATGATTTACTGTTCAGGTGGCTGGTCTGTTGAGGCTGCACCATTTCAATTCTTCCTAAAGGATTTTACAGTGTGTTTCCCAACTCTGAAGCTCATTATGTACAATGGTTAGTATCATTGTCCACTTTAGAAAATAAATGGATCAAGAAAAAGAATAAAGACTACCACTGACTCTGCCACTGTTGGTGCACATGTGATGGAGCACTTTAATCAGAAATTCCATGTAACAAACTTCTCAGTGTTGCACTGAGGTAAAGCCTTAAGAGGCCCCCACAGATCTACATCCACCAGCCCATTACGCCCTGCGCATCCCACATCCATCTTGCTCCTGACATCTGTCAGTGCCTGATGTAGGTCACTGAGCATTTGTTGCTAGTTTTGGCCAATGCCACGAGGTGGCAACAGCACCTTGAAGAAAAAAAAGCATGTCTTCAGGGTTGTTTTGCTCCCGTCTAGCGGACAGAGTCGGGAAGGCAGCAGGCCTGCCAGCAGCCTGACTCTCCTCACAGAAGACATAGGCCCTGACAATATCCTCGCGGTCCTGTGAGACAGAAAAGTTACGCTGAGAGGTTTTTGGTAATCACAATCTCAAAACATGGCAGCCTTGAAGACAAGGGTACAGACTGCCCTACACCAAGGAGTTGTGGGAAGGTATTTGGGAGTAAGTGAAGATGTCAAGAGCCATCCATAATAAATGATCGACACAGCAGGTGTGCAGATACTTTTAGACATCAGAGGTAAACTAACAATGCTTAGCTATAATATATGCTTATCAGAACCCGTTATAATTACTAACTGATGTTTTGTGTGAACAGTGTGTGTAACCAATTAGCAGTTTTTTAGCTTGCCATGTTTGCAGTAACAAATGTATATAATCTGCATGATTTCGCCCAATAAACGGCTTCACCTTAATTCATATGGAATTACATGTTGCCCATCGCCGATCTGAGCAGGGCAGTGCAGGATCAGCAGTAAAAATCAGGTTAAAAAGTCGAGCAGCTTCACATACAGCCCAGCGTTAACATTTCCTATTGTAACTCACACAAAAAAAAGTTGAAACTGTTTTTCATTTAGGATGGAAAATCAGGTGAACTAAATGCTTCTGATGCATTGGTCACTGCCTGACATCAGTCATCAACATATCAAGCAGCAGAAAATGTCTGTAATGTTTTCTAACACAAATGTTGCGTATATCTGACAAAAAGACTTAAATCTACCTAGAGAAGGCTTATATTAAGACATTAATATAACAACTAATATGGTGGTAATGACTTGGCTACTTGAATTTAAATCCGTACCAAATTTTCAAGTATCAGTTCAAGGCACGGATATAACTGCACAACTCATGATGCTCATCCCTCATGCCCAATTTCTGCCTGCACTGACTCAGTTCAGCCCTGTTCTAGCTGTATGTTTTTCCTCTCCCTATCCTGCTGTTGCCCTTCCAGAGATAATGTAACCCTTTTTTTGTCCCCGCCTGGAGGGATTTCAAGATACCTATTGCTCACTTTCCCAGCTCCAGAATCAGTGACAGTCTCTCCTCTCACCAGACATCCACAGACTGTGGAAAAACAGGATAAATCAGGCAGAGAGTGGAAGGAAGAACAGTCAGAACTGGAGTAGGTCTCCTGGATTTCGTGAATTCAAATCGGAGGAGGACTCTTCACAGTGGAGTCATCTCTGTGAAGAAGAGGTCAAGCTTAAACAGAACCTAGGTCCTTGCAAGGTACAGAGAGGGTGAAGGAGCAGTGGGGAGGTCAGTGTAAGGAAGGAAGAGATGAGACCCAGTCCTCATCAGGAACGCTGGCAGCCACTTGCCTGATGCATAGCGGTGATACAAGGTCTGATGCCAAGAAGTCACGAATATCATTACTGTGCAGAATTAAAATGCCTATCATAACCAAGGAATGACACGGATAAAGACTGCACATACAACCTTCCCTAAGCCTGCAAAACATCCTCAAGTGCTTTCTTTTTCTTTGTGTTACTTCCAGGAAAAGGCAGTCACAGCAGTTCTCTTAGAGTTCAAAAATGCAAAAGATTTTTTTTCTTTTAAAAACTAAAAGCAGCTCAAGTAGTGGAGAAAGGATGGTTTATCTAAAATTAAGTAGGATTCTGTATACACTGTAAAATTGCAACTATTTGAGGACTACCACCCCAATCTTATTTTACCAAATTATTATAACTTTATTTATGTCTGCATGTCAATTAAAGCTTACCAGATTATTTTTTTTTTTAAAGCAGGTTTTTTGCAGTAAGACAAATTAGGATATTATAGTTTAATCGGTGTAGAAACACCTGCCTACCATATTTCCAAAGGAAGTAAAACAAATACTAAATCTATGTTTTCTACTTCCTGGTTGCCTTAAAGCATTTAATCCTAAATATATGCAAAAATGCATTCACATTCCCCATGAAAAAATGATGAAGCAGGAGTTGCCACAACTTAGGTTATTCCCATTACTAAACAATGCGATCTAAGCCGGTAAGGTTTTCCCCAGCATCGTGATCCGTATTTTAAGCCAATGCAGAGTTACCCATTTCTTAATTTCTGTAAGTGAAGTTGAAAAAAATAAGTGCCCATTCTTTATCAAATACCAGACATGGCATGCTTCTCTGAACATGTAACTAAAAGAATGGAACTATTATTAATGTGTTCTTACACATTAACTGAAAGCAGTACAATATAATCTAACTCAGCAGAAAGCTGCTATATTTGATTGGCTATACAGCTGTTCCATTCAAACTGGATTTTTATATCCACACTGGCTTACTTGATCTCAACGCAGTTGACTGGGCAGAAAACAGTAGCAAGTCTAGTCGATGAACAGAAAAGCAGAGGTGAAATGTAGCATTATGAGGCATGGGTGCAAATATATTTGACTCAGGGCTAATGCAATTCCTTCCCAAAACACATCACTCCTACATCTACATAATGTAATGCTTTTAACATCAGGAAAGAGCCAGCAGAAGCTTACCTGACAGTAAACAGTGACTGTGTTTGGGCAACATAATACTAAAGCTATCATGTTTCCCCATTTCCCAAGGCTTTGGTTTCACAATCCTTTGAAGTTTTTACTCCCCTTTACACAATAAATGCAGAATGACTTTCAAGCTTGTCACCAAGTTAGCTCTTCAACAGTCACTGAATAAATAGTTTAATTTATTATCAAAATTCCTATGGAATGCAAAACCAGCAGTCTTCAGACCTAGATACCTCAAAATCCAGAGGTGTATCAATTTATCAAACTGATAAATCATGATGTAAAGAAAAGTTCCCAGCAAAAATTGCAGGCATGACAAAAAACCACAAGGAAAGCCATCTCAACTAGTTACAGGACTTTTTGATCCTACTGACTGCACCAAAGAAACTGGAATTCCTATTTGTCATAATAGAGTTTTAGCCTTTTATCCAATATAAATCAAAAATAGATTAAATAAAAACAATTAGTAGTAAATAAATAAGAATGAGAACCTACTGCACTAAAATATACAAGTATCTAACACCAATAAAGAAAACTGTTTTAATATAATATTTGAAGGGAAACATTGTCATAAAGCTTTTTTACAAAATTGGTAATCAAACTAGTATTTTGTGATGATTGATTGCTGACAAACTGCTGCTTTAACTTAGGAGTTGTGAACTAGGTGCATTTTCTTATTTCTCTATCTTTGAAGAAGCATGCAAGCACACTGGGCATTACATGTTGCTTTTCTAAGTGCTACAGTACAGCAAGTGTCAGTATTCCCCATATGATTCAGGGTGACACAAGTTTCTATGGAGCCTTCACTAGTGATGCATACACACACACACACAGGGAACCTGTGGGTTTTCTTTTGTATATCTGTTTTTTCCAGATCCTTTGAAATATGGTATCTATGTATATTTACCTTTCAAAAAGTGTTACACATTGATGCCACCTCCTTCCTTTAAACACAGGTTAAAAATTCTTTGCAGAAATACAGAAGTACAGTATACTTGGAGTACAATGTTCATAATGAAAACCAGAAAGCACTCATAGTTAATAATGTTTGTGCAACAGAAATCTGCAAGATAGTAATGTATTTCATGACCACAGAGATTTATCTTTATCTTATCTGATCTCCAACTCAGAACTGCTTGTGACTTTTCACCAGATGCTTTCTAAACATAACCAGAAATGAACTGAGTTTCAAATGTTCAGCCTTGACTGAGACATGTAATAATTTCTTATCTTCTTGAAACTGCTCTTAACCTCAGTATATGAAGGAAAAAAACCAAACAACAAACCCTAAAAATGATACTTTGTCTGATTCCATGTATTAGCAACGTCCATGCATTGATAAGCCTTGTTTCAGAGTGAAAGCTCGAGGATACAAATTTTAGTCTGCAACCAGCACTGCCTTTCTATTCAAGGTAGGGCAGTTCTCTCCACAGAGGACCTAGGACCTCACGCAAGTCAGCTTCCCTACTGAGACTCAGGCAAGCCCTTACCTAACCTACTGGTGGTTTTAAGCTCAGGGCACTGATGGCCAGCCCAGAGCTGTGTGCTGAAATCCCTCGGGGAGTAGGACTACAGCTTTTTTTCCCCAATTTTTATATTAAAACTCCAACTAGACATAACTGTTACTTTGACTAAATAAGACAAATGAAACTGTATCTTCTGTATCTGAGCAGAACTGCCAACCTCCAATGGCATGTTTCTCCACCAATAGTTATCAATCGAAGTGTCTCATACGCATCCACTGAAAACAGGGTTAGCAACATTAAGAAAGATAAAGTCCAGGTAGTGAAAAAAGCCATTAACACTTAGCATCTATGAAGGCACCTGCAACACTCTTGTTTATTTGCAATTCCTGATTTTCCTGGTTTCAGCCAGGATAGAGTTAATTTCTTTCTAGCAGCTGATTGAATGACATGTTTGGGAGTCAGGGTGCGAGCAGTGCTAATAACACACTGATCTTTCTAGTTGCCCAGCAGTCAGTGACTTTTCAGTTGTTCATACTGCCCTGCTAACAAGAAGGTGGGGGGCACCCAGGAAGCTGGGAGGGGACACAGCCAGGACAGGTGACCCAAACTGGCCAAAGGGTATTCCATGCCAATGACATACATGCTCACCCAAAGCGGGGCTGGTGGGGGCGGAAGCAGGCAGATCCAGAATGTGTAGCTTTGGGGATGGTCCAGTTTTGGGAGAGCTCTGAGCTGTATGGCCTGAGTTGTGCAGTTCAGTGAGAAACTGCATTGTGTATCATCAGTATTGTGTATTTTGCTATAAAGTCTTGTTATTATATCCATCTCTGCCACGCCACAGGAAAAGATTCCCCTGCAGCCCATGGAGAAGACCACGTGACAGCAGGTTGTCCTCCTCAGCTTATGGAGGATGACAGGGAGCAGAGACCCCACCTGCATGGAAAGGCCCATCTGGAGCAGGTGGGACATACAGGAGATGCTGTGACCTGCGTTGGAGCAAGCCCCTGCCAGCAGTTGCAGCCCATGGAGAAAGAGACGGAGATGAGCGAGAGAGACTCATGTTGGACAGGTTTGCTGGGGGGACTTGTGATTCTGGGGGATCAAGCTGGAGCAGTTAGCACCTAAGGGACTGAGAGACATTCTATGATTTTATGACTGCCTGCCATAGCAATGACCCACACTGCAGCAGCTGGTGAAGAGCTGAAGCCTTGTGGGAAAGGACTCTCGTTGGAGGAGTTTGTGGAGGACTGTCTCCCACAGGACGCATCTTCCAAACCTGTGTGCCTGTTACAAACATGCCGAGATTGTTGGTTTCTAAATAGTGACAGCCATTGTTTTCAAGCTGCCGTTGCCTCAACTCAACAGCTATGTGGTTAAGAGGTGAGGAAACATCTTCCCTTACCCTCAAAACACAGCTTTCTTCATGAGTTTTATCAGCAATAATTATCAGACATTTTGGCCACAGCACAGCCTCAGCACAGAGCTGGGATGCTACTATAGACTGATCCCCACCTCTTGGCCTCAAGATGAACATCATTTGTAACAGACTGCCCCGTTGCCAGGGTACAAAACTACTCTGGCAGTAAAGGGGAGTGACAGAGTTAGTTACTTTGTTGGGCATCTGGACTCCAGCCAGGGTTAAGCTACCACAAGGAGGAAGATCTCATACTCCTGTTTATGTGATTCATTATGGTTGTTAACTGTCAACAATAAGCATGACAGCTGCTGATTTAGTAGGAAAATGCTAGACCTGTGCTGGATACAGCTACTGCATACAGGTATACAGAAATGGTATTCCTCAACCATCCAAGCATGCTACCATGCTGATGACTGTGACCTCTATGTCATCTGTATCTGGACAGTTTCCCAGAAAGCTTGCCTAGCCTTGTATCATTCAGAAAGGATTTAATATTCTCAGAAGGACAGCCATCTTTGGGGACTGATGATGCCTTAGATCACTTTATGTGGAATATGGCCTGAGAGACAGTGTCAGTTGATGACATCATGCATTCCAGTATAGTCAGGCAGGGTGTCATAAACAGAAGGAGTGATTTTCTTGGCGATACTGCTGCAAATGAAATGGGAAGTCGGTGTCCAAATGCAGAACAGAGAAAGACCAAAAAGAACACACCACTTTTGTCAGGCATTCAAAAATCTGGTGGTGAGATACAGTTGGAGGCCAAGACAGGAAGACGGTCTATCAGCAACAGCATTGCTTCATTTTCTGTATGTATGGATCAGTAAAAATGGTCATGTTAAGTAACAGATGCAGAGTTTGCAGCTCCAGAGAAGGTTAAATTCTATTTTAGTTTCATTCAGAGACTGTGCGGAAAATGAAGGGGAATTCCTCAATGGTAGAGCTCCAAGTCTTTGCTGTTGCAACTCCAGCATCTCTCATACGGAAAACTCAAAGCAAGATGATCTGGATGAATAATGCAGTCATTTTACTTCTTTAAGAAAAGGACATTTTTTTTAAAGCATTCAAATTCAGTGAATATAAATTGTTAATTTTGACAAAATAATTTCAATTTATTGAGCTAATCTGTTGAGTAGCTTGGAAATACAAATTCTATCACAAGCACCAGGACACATACATATTTTTACCAAACAAGCAGAATGTCAGTTATTTTTCACAGTTAACAGCAATAAGGGAAAACAGTTCAAAATGGATAAAGAGGAAGCCACCAGCTTAAGCAGTAAAACCACGTAAAACTTGTGTTTTCCAAGGATTTCCAAGATACTCATCGCTTCTGGCATCTGGCAGCAGCTACCCCAACCTCTGTAGGAATCAAAATATGACAGATCCCTCAAACTTGTCACCACACATTTCAACAAGTTTGGGTGGATCTCTCTTCTTCATATTGATTGTCCCTAAAATTGAACTTCTCCAAGCTTAACAGCTCTCTCAGACTCTCCTCTCATGAACAGCCCACTAATTATTTTTTTGATTCCTTGTTGGACTTATTCCAGTAAGTGAATTATCCTTCTTGAAATGGGAACTCCAGAAGTTGATACAAAACTCTGCATGTGGCCTCTCCAGTGCTTAAGAGAAAAATTACTACCTTTCTTGATGCTCTAGCAAATCTCTTACTAAAACAGCCCAAAAGGTTGTAAGCCTTTGCCACAGTGGCACACTGCTGGCTCATGGTCAGCTTGATGTCCACCAGGAACCACAGGTTCTTCTCTGCAGAGCTGCTCTCCAGTCCATCAGGCATCAGCATTTACTTGTGCATGTAGTAATTCTCAGGTACAGGATTTGGCATTTCCTCTCGCTGAACTTCATGAGATTTCACTCAGCCTAATTCTCCATCCTGTCCAAGTCCCTGTTAATAGCAGCACAACCCACCACTCCTCCTCCCATCTGTGAACCTGCTGAGGGTGCACTTTGTTCCAGCACCCAAGTCACTTAAAAGAGGTTAAGCAGTACTGGCCACAGTACAAACCACTACGGTACATCACTCCTGACTTGCCTTCAATTGGACTTGATCCCACTGACCACAACCCCTCTGGACCTGGCTGTTCAGCCAGCCTTCAGACCTCCTCACTGTGCACTCATTTAAGTAGTACTTTGTCAGTTTGTCTAGAAGGATATTGTGAGAGAATGTGTGTCAAAAGCCTTACCAAAGTTGAGGTAACAACGGTCACTGCTTTCCCCTTATCTACCAAGTCATCTCACTGTTGAAAGCTATCAGGTTGGGTGATTTCCCAACCCATACTATGATTTCCCCTCTGTTAATCCATCCTGACTTCTCACAGTTCCCATCTTGTCCTTCATGTGTTTGAAAATGCTTTCCAGGACGATTTTCTCTATCGTCTTCCCAGAAACTAAAGTGGTGCTGAACTCCTCCTGTTTCCCTATGTCTTCCTTCTGGTGGACACCAGTGACATTTGCTTTCTTCAGGAACCTGTTTCACTTGCCATGAAAAAAAATAGTAGAGATTGGGCTTTTTGCGTACATCCAGTTTGCTTAAGTGCTCCTGACCCCTACGTCTGGAGCAAAGGTTGAGTACCCCTGTGTTTTCGTTGCCACAATTTCCCCTGCCCCATTCAGCAGCAGACTGTTTTTTTCTAGCCTTCCTTTTCCTGTTAGTGTGCTTGAAGAAGTCTTTCATGTTGCTTTTTCCATTCCTTCACTGATTCAATGCCAGGTCAATGTTGGCTTTCGTAAGGCTATCCCTGCATGCTTGGACACCATCTCTGTATTCCTCCTGGGTCACCTGTCCCTGCTTCCATCTCCTGCGCATTTCTTTTTTATGTCGAAGTTTTGTCAGGAGCTCCTGGCTCATGCATGCAGGCCTCCTGCTGTGTCTGCTGATTTTCTGCTTGTTGGGATTTCCTGAGTTTGGAAGAGGTGATCCTTGAGATCAGCCAACTTTCTTGGACTGCTTTTCTTTTTAAAAAAAATTTATTTTATCCTCATGATAGTAAAAGATCCAGTGGTGTCTGTCAGTCAGTGTCTGTCCGACAAGGGAGAAAAAAACCTGCCAGCAGTTTCCTTACCCTACCTTCAAACCTCAGAACACCTTAGGCTCCTCATTAGGAAAAACACACATTCTTTGCAGTACTAGAAACCTCCCAGTTCATGCAGTCTTTCAAACTTGAAAGTCTGGGTAGGTAATCAGAGTTAACACTACCAGTGAAGCATACGCATTAGCGGCTTTTGCTGCAGTGACCTTACAACTTTTAAAAACACAGCTCTTAGTTGTTCTCCATTTAAGTAATCACTTCTGAACATAAAGAGCAGCTGCACCAGAACAGATCAAAGGTCTATTTGTGCCAGAACTCTACCTCCAGCAGTGGCCAAAGCACATGACAACTACAGCAGTAATGCCACCGGTCACCCTCCTGACCATCTGCAGCTCAAGAAGCATTGGAGGCAGAGGTGGGTTGTAAATAATCACATACAAAAGGATTTGAAAAAGTACTGGAGCCGATAAATAAATATGGATGAAAATATAATCAGGAAGGATCAGGAACACATTTAATAGTTCATAAATCTGTAACTTGGGAAATACGAAATACATTTCATAACTCATTAGGTTAAAGCTTTTAGCTTGTATAACTAATGTGTAAATAAAAGAGGACAATACCACATTGATCACTAAGAATCATGACTACATTTACTTAAAGGATTTATATGGGAACTACTTGTACATTCAAACATCTGTGCAACTTTTTCATGTTTTGAAGTTATAAATGCTTAATTTAGAACTGCTGGATCCAGTCCCAGTATCAACCTATCCAAATTTCTTAAATATTACTCCTCTGTGGAATTAAGCAGAACTACCTCTTAGAGTACTAGGCCAATCTTAGTCTATAAAGACTAGCACTTCTTTTTTAACACATTTTTTTTAAACTACAGTAATTAAGGGTACTAAAATAGGTGTTAACTCTTCATATTGTACAGGTAAACCTGAAATTAGAACAAAAGTTACATTAGTTTATAAAGCATTCAAAAGTTCTACTATATATATGCACCTAGCTTTCCCAAATGCTGATTAACTACGGTGGACCTCCACAGCCTCACCATATATATCCTGCCAACACACTGAAAAGCTCCAACAACCTCCTGTGATGTGTAACAAGTAAACTTGAATCTATTCTGCTTGGATCTACTTTTTAGAAACACTACTGCAAAATAATGCCAAGTCCCAAGGGCTTTGAGGTAATTCACTGACAAATCTTGTGGGATCTCCAAAGGTCTTTCAAAACCCCTGGACCACATACATTGATACCAAATGACTCTATCCCACATGTGCAGTGAAGAAGTACCATGGAATTTAGTTGCCAAAAATTACAAGCGAAGCATTTTTATTGAATAACTGGAAAGTTCTGTTTGCCATGAGGTTCTAGGTGTTTTGGTGAACAGGGTTTCCTATGATACTGACTTGGTGCTTCGGTTAGCTCTGGGGGTGAGGAGTCCAAAACACATGTCCTGGTAGACTGCGTTGTGCTGGTTTATACAGTCTCTTCATAAGGAGAAACTCAATCACAAAACTGTGTCAAGAGCCAGTGAAAGAATCTGCCTGTATTATTGGCAGGACACATCTCGTGGGGCTTACTAGTTCAAGCTTTTGAGTCAAATCAGGATCACATCCTCTCAGTGAGGAGGATGGCACACACTTTCTTCAATAGAATCCACCTATGGAAATCCTTCACAACAATGGTATTAATGCTGCCTTCTGGAGATTTTATATTATTAATCCGATATGAGTTTCCAAATATACAACTAGATTTCTGATCCAATTCACAAAGCTGCTGATTGGTCGACAAGCTGAGTGGTGTGGTCAACACCCTAGAAGGAAAGGAAGCCATCCAGAGGGATCTTGACAGGCTGGAAAAATGGGCCCAGGTGAACCTTATGAGGTTCAACACTGCCAAGTGTAAGGTGTTGCACTTGGGCCGGAAGAATCCAAGACATAGATACAGACTGGGAGAAGAGCTTCTTGAGAGTAGCCCTGCTGAGAAGGACCTGGGTGTCACCGTGGATGAGAAACATAACATGAGCCAGCAGTGTGCTCTTGGAGCTCACAAGGCCAATGGTATCCTGGGCTCCATCAGAAGAGGGGTGGCCAGCAGGGACAGGGAGGTGATTGTCCCTCTCTACTCTGCCCTCGTGAGGCCCCACCTGGAGTACTGTGTCCAGATCTGGGGCCCCCAATACAAGAAGGATGTAGAACTGTTGGAGAGGGTTCAGAGGAGGGCCACAAGGATGATTAGAGGGCTGGAGCACCTGCCTTACAAGGAGAGGCTGAGGGAGCTGGGCTTGTTCAGCCTGGAGAAGAGAAGGCTGCGGGGGGACCTCATTGCAGCCTTCCAGTACCTGAAGGGAGCATACAAACAGGAGGGGAATCAACTTTTTAAAAGGGCAGATAATGGCAGGACAAGGGGGAATGGTTTAAAGCTGAAGGAGGGAAGATTTAGATTTAATATTAGGGGGAAGTTTTTTACAGAAAGAGTGGTGAGGTCCTGGAATAGGCTGCCCAGAGAGGTGGTGGATGCCCCATCCCTGGAAGTGTTCAAGGCCAGGTTGGATGGGGCCCTGGGCAACCTTGTGTAGCTCCAGGCCTGAGGTTGGTGGCCCTGCCTGTGGCAGGGGGGTTGGAGCTTTATGATCCTTGGGGTCCCTTCCAACCCTTGCCATTCTATGATTCTATGATTGTTTTACTTGCATTGCTGCACTTTCTTTGAATCATGAGACAATCTAAAGGAAAGTTTCGGTAGTCTAGGAAAAGATCTTGGGTTCCATATCCCAAGAATTCATTTTACTTTATGTTTTTAACACATTTCAGCTGCTGCTGCTGTTAACAGAACAATATAGTGTATTGGAAGGTGAGAAATTCTTCAGCACAGTCTTATGCACTACCAGGTAATTGTTCTGAAGACTTAGGAAGAATTAGACTCCACTGGAAAAACACCTCAAAAAACCCTCACAAACCATATTAATCACCTAAAATAATTCCTGTTATGGCATTTGTTTTTTATTTTACCTTAGTGGTGATAGCCAAGGAAAACAGCAATGTGAGTCTATGCAACAGCATGAAAAAGTACACACATTAATCCCACTTCTTGTTCTGTATCCCGCCAACTACATAAGATGCTTTTCTTCTTCCTTTTTAATCTGAGCATTGCAGGCCAGAAAACATTATTTTTTGTGTTTGACTACAGATTACATGATCTAGATACTCACTGCTAACTACAAGTGTGTGTGCAGTTGCGCCCCCCCCCCCCCCCGCCTTTTTAAAAAGCTATTATAGGTAAATACCCTAGCCTACTCACTAAATGTATCTTACACATCTCTAAACAACCTTTCACCTATCTCTTGAAGAAGCTGGAAAAAATCCTAAGCAGTAAAATCAGACACCTATGTCTACCAAACTGTCACCATTCTGGTTCAGCAGAGAATAATTTAAAAACTGTAATAGAGAAGGCAAGCCCCAGCATCTTGGTTTCTGTGTACTGTCCTGAGTGTTTTTCAATTATCTCTGTCACAACTAATGCTATTTGAAGCAAACTTCTGCATTATAGCTTTAAAGAAACAAAGAACAGCAACAAGTAACTCAGGATTCAGCTTAATCATTCTAAGAAGTAAAATTTTGACTTTTGCATGTCTTTTGAAAGAGACTTCAGTTCAGGATTAAATACTACCAGTTTTCCTCCCTTACTTAATATTTAAAATATTTTTTTAAATCTCAGTACTTCCTTCACTTTTAGTGACTTGCCATTTGCATGGAAAAGCTATATTGAAACAAACAACTGCTAAAGAAGCATATTTTTAAAACTCTGTGTGGTTACTATAAACATAAGAGGATTTTGACCTTGACATGTATATCAGCTACATATTTATTTATTGAGATGTTTACACAGCAAAGGGTTTATCTACAACACAGTAACACATACATATGGAGTGCAGATGGCCCTTCTCAAATACATCCTGGAATGCAGCTCTGCCACTGCTGGTACTGAGAAAACAGATACGCTCACAAGAGCTAAGTACAAAATAAAGGCACTGTACAAGCTAAAGAAAGGCTAAGACTAATGGAAAAACCTGCGTGTCTGGTGTCTTTTGTTTTCCACACATCAATTGTGCTTAAGACATTCCCTATGTTCCAACGTAAGTTTCTCACTTTGTCAAGTTGTACTAATAAATTCCAAACACTACAGTGGCACAACATGCAGGTTATAGAGCATAAGCATTACACAAAGGCAGCTTGGCATGCAAGTTTACATTTGAGAAACAAAGCCATGCTGTATTAAAATACTCCATGTTCCAGCAAAAAATATACTTGAAAAAACTGAGTTAAAGATAATCAAACACCTCTCCTAAAGACATTTCAGATTGCAAACACTCTACAAAATTTTCTAAAAAGTTCTTATACACACATGTTGATTATACAGATTTAAGGTTGAATAAATTATATCTGTAATTTTGGAAAACTGCAAAACAGCAAATGAAGGGAAATGGAGCTACAGGCCTGTTAGCCTACATCAGCATTTCTGGGTATGGAAAGCTTTTTAAAGAAAGATGGGATAACAAAACTGAAACATAACTCAGGAATGGTGACCTCAAAAGTAGACCATATGAAAATAACTCACTAACTCAAGAGAGGAAACATCACAACCATTTTTAAAAGAGTAGGAAGGAGGACTCTGGGAACTACCACCCTGTCAGCCTCACCTCTGTGCCTGGGAAGATCATGGAACAGCTCCTCCTAGAAGCTGTGCTGAGGCACATGGAGGACAGGGAGGTGATTCAAGACAGCCAGTACAGCTTTACCTGGGGCAAGTCCTGCCTGACCAATCTAGTGGCTTTCTACAATGGAATAACTGCATCAGTGGAAAAAGGAAGAGCGACAGATGCCATCTATCTGGATTTCTGCAAGGCCTTTGACACGGTCCCCCACAACATCCTTCTCTCTAAGTTGGAGAGATACAGATTTGATGGGCAGACTGTTCAGGGGATAAGGAATTGGCTGGATGGTGACATCCAAAGGGTGGTGGTCAATGACTCCAAGTCCAGATGGAAGACAGTGACAAGCGGAGTTCCTCAGGGTCTGTGCTGGGACTGGTGCTGTTTAGTATCTTTATTAATGATAATGACAGTGGGATTGAGTGCACCCTCAGCAAGTCTGCTGATGACACCAAGCTGAGTGGTGAGGTTAATGTGCCAGCAGGATGGGATATCATCCAGAGGGACCTGGACAGGCTGGAGAAGTGGGCCCAGGTGAACCTCATGAGGTTCAACAAAGCGAAGTGCAGGGTCCTGCACCTGGGTCAGGACAGCCCCTGTCATCCATACAGGTCAGGAGATGATGTGCAGCCCTGAGGAAGAGGACTTGGGAGTACTCATGGATGAGAAGCTGGACATGAGCCACCAATGTGCGTCTGCAGCCCAGAAGGCCAGATGCATCCTGGGCTGCATCACAAGAAGAGCTGCCAGCAGATCCAGAGAGGTGATTCTGCCTCTCTAACTCTGCCCTGGTGAGACTTCACCTGGAGTACTGTGTCCAGGTTTGGAGCCCTCAACACAAGAAGGACATGGAGTGCATCCAGAGGAGGGTCACAAAAACAATGAAAGGGCTGAAGCACCACTCATCTGAAGACAGGCTGAGAGAGTTGGGCTTGTTCAGCTTGGAGAAGAGAAGGCTCCGGGGGGACCTTATAGAGGCCTTCCAGTACCTGAAACATGCCTACAAGAAAGCTGGGGAAGAACTGTTTGTGAGGGCATGTTGCAACAGGACACGAACTACTAATGGTTTTAAAATATAAAAGGATAAATTTAGTTGGGATATTAGGAAAAAATTCTTCAATATGAGGGTGGAAGATCACTGAAAGAGGTTGCCCAGAGTTGTAGTGGAGGCCCCATCCCTGGAGATATTCAAAGTCAGGCTTGATGGGCTCTGAGTGACATGATTTAGTGAAGATGTCCCTGCTTCACTGCAGGGGGCAGATGGACTAGATGCTCTTCCAACCTAACACATTCTATGATTCTATGATCTTTTCCCAATCTAGACTTATTATATGAAAACTTTAGTCTAGGTGGTCCCACTCTGCAGAGAGGCTGGACTAGATGATCTTTCAAGATCCCTTCCAACACCCAATGCTCTGTGATTCTGCGAAACTATTAGTGAGTCATCCATTGGTGACTGTTAGTGCATAGTGGGACAGTGCATTTCCTAAAGGAAAAATGTAAATAGGGAGTTCTGAAAAGGTAAATACCAGGCTAACAGAAGGTTTCTTCTACAGTTTAGGTAAGGCTAAATCTTGCAACACATTTAACCAAACCTTTTGTAATAGAACTTGGCTTAAAGGAACATAAGAGTTTGTGCAATGCCTCCCACAAAGCTGAAGAGTCATCTTTAACATAAAAAGACAAAACATAAACAAAAAAACATGAACAAAATGGAGCACAGCCAATATCAGTAAAATGGGATACACATCAGTATATCTAGGTGCAAAGTCAGATTGAGAGACTTCCATGAACACAATCTTGTAAGCATTGCCTCCAAATGAAGCGGTTGCACAATTCAGACCCGCTACACCAACGCTCTCTTGCCATCTCACACCAGCCTGAGAGCTCTCTGTAGTAGTGGAAGTATCTGTTTAGCTGTATGGCACACAGGATTGTAGAACTGCTCCACAGAAAAGAATTGCTGGGAAAAAAAGGCTAACTGATCTCATGATTGAGTTCCTCAGTCTGATGAACATGAATGTTTCTGCTGACACAAGGAAGGAAATAATATGGGCACAGGAGCAGGTCTGAATGACACTTTTGGCAACCAAAGATGTGGGTGAAATTAGTGCTTACTCACTTGAATCCTTCAGCAAAGAGAGGATAACATCAACTGGAAACAAAATAAAAAGATCCTGTGCCACAAGATCATGACAAATCAACCAGTCTCCTGCCACTTTGAAAAAGATAAGACTATAACGGTAAGATGCAATAATTACCTCCATGATGACACAGATACTTGGCATGAGATTAAGCAATAAACCACAACTTCAGGTCTCCTACATAAATGCACAAAAGCCATGGACAGTGTGGTCTTAAGGATGCCTTGTTTCTTCATTCCCTGCCCAGCGGTAAGTGAGGATCATCATCCCTTTAGCCAACTGGAGACCCCATAGGTAAAAAAAAAAATACTCCATCATCTCTTTCTGATCTGAGGTTGAAAATTAATTAGCTCACATTACATTTCCTTTAGTTATGCAGCCCTTGTTCACAGTGACCAGTCCAATGCTCTAGCTGTCTCTCTCATGCTTGATTACACAGGGCCTCCTGCATTTGAAGTCACACTCACCACACTTTTCCAAAAACAGCTGATTTCTCAGCCCAAGTTTCTTTTACATTCACACAGGCATTAAGTGGGCTTGGCAACTAAGTGACATTATCCACCCTCTACAGCTTTTCCTAGGTGAACTGCATTTCTTTCTATCTACTCAGTCTGCATCGAACCTGCCAACATTTTGACCATCCCCAGGCCAAAATTCAGGTCTGCCACAACAATGTCCCCAGCTTGGCTTTCATTGCATCATATCTGCCTGGACAGCACCGGTGACTGATCTTGTTCATTTCAGCAACCATCTCTTCCATTGCACAGCACCCAGTTCTACTGGTGAAGGTGGGCAAGAAGATGACATCAGAACCACTCCCAACAGCCTGGGATCATGGCAGCACAATACTCACCCCCCCACAGGCTTCCTTGGGGGCTAACATACCCACAAGTCCTGACACCTATCGCTGCCTGAAATGTTGTAAATGTCAATATAAACAAACACCATGGACTGTCCCTACTGCTGACTGGAAATTTATCTTATAAAATTGGACCTTCTTCACCCTCAAGCCAACTTTAGATGAGCAGCTACCTCTGTTCCAGAACTGCTGCAACAGTACAAGCACAGTTAAAGCCAGTGTATTTCTGCTTGCAGCACCATGAAACCCTTAGCAAAAGAGCCCACCAGTCTCTCTGCAGTAAAGAGAAAAGTAATTCCAGCAGAGACAAAACTCTTACCTAGAAATGCTATTTATGACAGACATACATGTGTGTACATAACCAAAAATACGCATGTGCCTACACTGTTCAGGAGAGCAGAATTCAAACCAGAGGAAACGCAAAGCACAGCAGTCAAGGGAAGGGAGCACTCATCCTGTAGCAGCAGCCAGAAGTGTTTGGCATATTTACTCTTTCGACAAGCAAGCTCACTACAGAAGAGCTCAGTCTATAAAAACTTCCAGGAGCTGAAGGGCAGGTAATGGAAAGAATTACTTCCGCTTACAGGCTGATATGAAAACGAGAAGACTAGCCAAAAAGAACAAAAAAAAGTACAACTCTTATAATCAGAAGCCTCCAGTACTAGAGCAATCCGCCATCTACCTCTGTAGAGGGCGCAAGCACCTGCGCAGAATTAAAATGCAGTCTGACCCTAACACAACCCACAGTTACTCACTGCATGGGCCTGAAGCCAGTCATTCAAAAGTCAGGTTTCTTCCAGTTACCCCGTCCTAGAACACAGCCACTACCAGCCCAATGAAATCTGTTTGAGTGAATACACGACCTTAACTTACCAAAACTCTTAATTAAGGGAATGTCTTAAGGGAATTTCTTAATTGTTAAAGGCAAAAGTTCTGGCAAGTGTCACCTGATTTCAAGCTAACACCACATACACTAGCAAAACATATTTAGCACGAATTCCAAGGTAATCAGCAATTAAACACCAGAAAATACTTCTGTGAATCAAAGTGGATAATATTCAGTTATTTGAAGAACAGCAGTGAAATTTATTTCCAGAGACATATTATTTTTTAAAATTGCACAGCCAGTGAAAGTAACAAAAATGTCCATCACTAGTTTGATTCTGATTAACTTCATACTACAAACCTCACATTTAAAGTTCTATTTCCTTAAATTTATCTTCCAACTAAGAAAATAAAATGAACACTTAGTAAATTCATGGACATATTTCTACATCTGTGGTACCAAAACTCGTTTTTAAAAGGTTTCACGTATTAGATATTTTCTCCTTTCAGGAAAGAAGCTTGAGAAGTGTCATTACAGTTCCTATTTGGAAAACAATGGAAGAGAAAAATCTGAGTGAAAGTGGCAGATGATTGCAGCAAGAGAGATGGTTTCAGTCAATGACTAGAGAAGCACATACTGGTTTTAACATGCATTGGATGAAGTAGTTTCTTAACAATTCAGACTCCTGGCTTGAAGCTTTCCTGTAAGGAAAGCATATCAGTCACCAGAGGATTTGTCTCCTTGCACACTCTCTAAAACAAATACATGTATTATTTTGCAAGAGGGCAAACAGCTGCATTTCCTGGAATGTGCTCAAGCTAGTCATTATTACTGTCAGGTAACATCTGCAAAGCATTTGAAACAAAAAAATTATGCTATCCAAAGGACAGTGTGTAAAATTTCCTTATTATATGGCTACTGGTAAGGTATGCTTCCTTATGGCTAACAAGGAGGTGCGTAATTGTTATTCTGCATTACTGTTAGATTTTCATTCTAAGCCATGCAAATAATTTTTAAGCAAGGTTAAAATTTCCATAATTTTATATCTGAAAAACAGGTTCCCAATCTACATATCCTACCCAAGGAAGCGTGAAAGGGCTTAAAGAGCTCACTTCCCATGGCTGACAAACAAAAAAGGTGCTCTTGCCAGACAGGAGAGGTACATTACCTGAACCAACACCATCTTTCAAGGGGAACGAACGTGCAAGTGTCATACTTTAGAGGACCTGGTGCCTGTGTTTCTTCAGTCCATCTGTACTTTACACATGAACAGGAATCATAGGAAAAAACTCCAACCAAAATAAGTAATACTTATAAAAACACACAGAACTGATCATATATAAATTTTCTGAATATAAATCAAAACCAGTTACTCTGAAAGGTGTGGGATTCTGCACTGAACTGTTTCTTTCATCTGAATGATCTGAATAGAAGATGTATCTCCATTTGAAAGTTTTACAAGTCTGATGTAGATTTTAATTTTTTTCACAAAAAAAAAGCCCAAAAAATTCTTAAACAGCTCCATGACACCAGAAGATCTGGAAGTATCATAGCTAAATATTAAATTAATTAAGCCTCATGGAACCTCCATCTTCTTTTGCATTAGCTAGGAATATTCCTTTTTTGAAATGGAACTCTATTGAATGCACAGGCATGTCATTCTAAAATGGGAAAAATCCTCTTAAATAGTCAAATTTTCCTTGAAAATTAAGGCTGTCACCTGCCACAGTTAAATGTCTGCTTCCACTGTTCTGACCTTACTTGTTTCTCCTGGATTAAGGTTATGAATTGCTATTCATAAATTAGGCATGCTTTCCCTAATACAGACTGAGGGACTGTCAGTTCCTTCCATCCCTTCCTCTCTCTTTTTGAAACAAGTTATTGTCCATCTGTTCCCATTTAGCCACATAGGTTAAGGACAGAGGTGGGAACTGTAAGCATATTCAAAAGCATGGAAGGGAATCTGAAAGAAAAATATGTAAAAATAAAAAATACAAGCTGCTTTGAACTTTCTTTGCTATGGCAAAGTGGCTAGGAAAAGAGTTTGAACAATCAGACAGCTGCTGTGTATTTTCAACTCCACAGTAAACAAGCCATCTCCATCTCTAAGCATCCCTTAATAGTGTCACCAAAAATAAAGCATTTAGAGGTAATATTCTGCACAAGTATTAGAAATATGCTATATGATAATTGGATTTCTAAATACTAAATAAGGATACCTAGGAACACTAGGTAAGATTAAGAAAATTCCCACTGGTAGACAAAATTTGGACATGAGGTGGCAATGTGCACTTCTAGCCCAGAAAATCAATCACACCCTGGGCTGCATCAATGTCAGTATGGCCAGAAGCAGGAGGGTCGTGATGCTCCCCCTTTACTTCGCTCTCCAAAGACCCTGCATCCCCCTCCCTGGACCCCTTCCTTCCCCCCCAGAGTACTGGTGATATACTGGAACAAGAGCTCAGGTGGGTGGTCGATGCCCCCTCCCTGGAGGTGTTCATGGCTGGGTTGGATGAAGCCTTGAGCAGCCTGCCTATGGCAGGGGAGGTTGGAACTTGATGATCTTTACAGTCCCTTCCAACCCTAATCATTCTATGATTCGGCTGCATCCAGCTAAAGGCCCAAGCACCAGAAGATATGGATCTGTCAGAGCTGGTGTGGAGTAAGGCCGCAGAGCCTGTCAGAGGGTGGAAGTACCTCTCCTGTGAGGAAAGGCCGCCCACTGGGCATGTTCAGCCTGGAAAATGCAAAGGAGAACACTGCTCAGACAGACACTACACTGACTTGCTGTACGTGTAACTACATGCAGCTGCTACAGAGGAATTTACAGAAACCTGTCTGGATTTGGTACTCTACAAAAAAATCCCAAGCAGAGAGATGAGATGCAGGGAGAAAGGCAACTTGCAAAGCACCTTGCATTTCATTCATCAGTAAACAGGGGTTAACACCAGGTGTCTGAGAAACAACGTTTAGCTCTGTATGAACTGTCTCTTAAACTGTGTATAAAGATGGATGTGTACTATGTAAGAATACACTCTCTCAAATTATACTCACGACTAAATATTACCAGTTACCATGAAATGCTCATGAAAATGTCTGCAAAACAAAAAGAGCATAAAAGTTCACTGAGAAATGCTTTTCTCCACCAGACTCCTTCTAGCTTGGTTTGGTCTGTCCAAAACAGGTAAGAGTTCAGCATCCGTAAACATATTTACCCTGGATCACACTACCAGCTCTACAGCCACCAGCTATAATTCACTTACACACCTCTCCTTTTACTAACAGATTGCGTGTGCTCAAAGGGGAACCCATTGTCCTTTTGCGATCATTATTTCTTGCTGGGTCACCTCAGGCCGTCTTCATCTTAGACTATTCAAATACCTCTGGGGATTTTCCAGAGAACAGGAGCAGGGGAAAGAAGAATTGAGTACAAGTCCTTTACAGAAGGATCCCGCAGACAAGAGGAACTGCAAAACTTGCTAGTCAGAGTACATCAACATCTCTGTATATATGGACATGTATGGTGCCGGGGGTACTATAAGAGCAGATGGGTGTAAAATTAATTAGTTTACTTCCTTTGGAGCACAGAACAAGAGGGTACTCAAAGAGCAGGTGAAGGTACTGCCTGGAGTCTTTCCACAGGTTCTGAATTTCATCTTCCTATTTCACTGGCTTATGGTAGATACATTTTTTGCTCTATCTTCCCATTTTCTCTCCGTTGTTAAGCTGGACTGCCAAAATACTGTTGCTCTAACTTTTTCTTTAACAATACCATGGATTTGGGAACAGCCTCAGGTTTCCCATTTTAACTATCAACGCCTGTTTATAGCTAAAAATCATGCATAAATACCACACCTTGAAATAATTTTAATGGAAGAAAGGAAGAAAAAATAAGAGGTTTATGTTTTGAAGACTTGACTGGCTTTTCTTTCCTCTAAACAGTATTACTTTGGATTCACTTCAAGATTTCAGATGCAAAACAGGAGTTAGTTTTGCTATTAGCTGCTACCCATGAAGTGTCACAGAATACCTGCTGCACTGCAATCCCATCCATACAGACAGCTATTTCCTACTGCAGTCCCTACCCTCGTCACCCACAGTTTTCAGATACACGAGCGTAACTTTTGGGATGTGATCACCTGGCGCTGTGCTCTGCTGCAGGCTCAGCACACACCAAGAATCCCAGAAGTAAGAAGTAAGAGGAGTTGTGGGAACCTGTCACACTCAGACATACCCCATCGGCCTCTCTCATCACACACTACACATCTCTATTGTCCTCCATGTGGGAATGTTCAACACCACATTGTCTAAAACAGTCATCAGTAAAACCAGCAGGCCTAATGATGAAAATACAAGCCATGGAAACACCACTGGTTGTTTTCTGAGAATCATTTGTTCCTCGGGCAGATCCATTTGGGCCATCAGGTCTTCTGCTGCTTGTAAAGACTGTGATGCAAACTTGAACAAGTGCTCAAAGATGCTCTGTGGTCACACATGGAGAATAGAGCAGATGATGTCGCAATATGCTTTTGAACAAAAATCTAACAGGTCTCTGTAAGTTTAATTTTGGAGGAATTGTTTTCCTAGTACTTTATTGCAGTAACAGGGGTTGAGAGAGGGATGGATTTGTCCAGAGGGCAAGATTACCTCGTCTTTGACTATGAAGGACTTTGAGCAGGATGCATAGCTTTCAGCAAGCAGCACTTGCTCCATACTTGGAAAACTGAAACTACAATACGCTGTTGAGGTATAAACAAGCTTAAACCACATAATTCTCAGGGTTACCCTGCAGCAACACTATGCACCCGAAAGAATTGCCTTCAAATTAGTCAGGTGCAGCAGAGCTGTCTTTGAAGGAACTTCATTTGAATATACCTGAGCAGAGATATTAGCAATGGTCACTGCTTTCATGCCACCTGTGTAGCATCAATTGACGAAATGTTTATTTCCCTCAACTGTAAAGTGTCATCTCAGAAGTACCCGGTCACCCGCCCAAATACTCTTGCCCGATACTGGCGCATTATGGAAGGAGTGTGGTTACTCTGGGTAGTTAATCACAACTGTGACACATGTGAGGTTTGCAAGAAACTTTATGCAATACGCCTGCGCCTGCCCCTCCACAAGGCACCACCAGAAGACATGGGCTGCCCTCAACAGTCACGGCACATGGGGGGCTTCTGCTCCCCGCAGTCTGAGGCACCATGCCAGCTACTGAGTCCCACAAAGAGCCATGCCCCAGTTGTGAGCTTCAATTAATGGGACAGATAGTGTGTGCCCAGTTTTCTTGATATGACTCTCCCTCTAAAGACAAGAAGCCTTCCAAGATATTTTTATCACAGGGAAATTCACTTAAGTGTTTTCAGCTCATATCCATCCAAAACAGAAATAATACCAAAAAAAGAGCTTTAGTTCACCAATTCTACCACTTTGTCACAGCACGCCCTTAGTTCACTGAGCACAGAGGAAAAAGGACAGTGTCAGAAGTTTCAGAGTGATTCCCCAGATATCTAAACCACTTCTACAATATGAAGAGGCTTTGAAAAAGACTTCGCTTCTGCCTGGCCCTGCTGTGAAATAGTTTTTATTGGCTTTAGATTACTTCACTGTGGTAATGTCCAGAGAATATCCACAATATCCTCTTGATATTAAGGAGAAAAAGAAAACCAAACTTCTATATAAATGAAGCTTTTATTTTCAGTCTTTCGATTTTGGCCTCAAGAAGTTAAATTAGGCTCCTGAAGATTTCTCACCTAGCCTAGTATTTGATCAAATTCTGAATTTATTCCTCCTAGCCAATTCTTAATTATGCCTATCTGTTAATGGCCATGATTCTTCATCAATGCATTTCTACCTGTCACGACACAGAACACCAATTTTCAGTTTTGCGCTGCAACTGGTTCACTTTTTAAGCAACACAGTTGTAAGGCAAAGAAAGGTGAAAGCAGTCATAGCTGCACTCTTAGCAGTGGACTCCCACCTAAAACTGGAAAACTAATAGATTATTAAATGGAGCATGCTGCATTTAAGCTTGCCGAGTACAGATCTGCTTGCTTATCATTATCACTGTAACAGTATGCTCTCCTTCCCCAAACCTACACAGAACCTCTTGTTCTTGAGCAGAAAATAGGTTTGTTTTGTGACCTGCTTTCCTGTGTACATAACAGCAGCACATGCTCTGGCTCAGGTCCCCGTGGGTTTTATAGGTCTCAAATGCTGACTCCCTCTCAGCTGGGCCCAAACATTCTGAAAATGTTTTCAATACACCAATGTTCTACTGGGTACCTCATGCAAAGCAGGACCTTTACACAAATACGTGGTTTCTTTTTTAAAAGCTCTTACATTATTTTAAAGCAGCTGATCAGAAAATGCTGAAATACTAAGAAACTTTTAAAAAAATGCACATAACAAAAGATAACTTACACAAAGCTTATGGGAAAACACAGGGAAGCCACCAGTATTTAGGGATGCCAGAGGAGATGGACAGCACTGCTCAAACTGCAGTTAAATATTATAGGCTATGTCCTGTGCTCTTCATCTTCTGATGTCACCTAGAACGTGCTTTCAATAGACAGATCTATTTGTAATAATCTGGACTTCCAGTAATCTCTCCTATCCAGCCTAATATCTGAAGCAGAACAAATGTATAAACTGCCTATCAACTGAGATTACACTGAACACCCTACTGGAATAAGTAAAAATAAACACACTATATTGCCTATCACTGACTTCACATTCCGTAGGCTACTCCCACTCACCTCTTAGCCTGGTAGCTTCCCTGTATTAACAACACATTTCACATTTCAAATGACTTTTAAGTATTCACCTGCATGTTAAAAACAACTTGTACAGCAAATACTGCTAGTGAATCTGCACAAAAGCATTTGGTCACCATCAGCATACTTTCTGCATCACTGACCAGGGTGGTGTTTTGCAGACCGGTACAACATGAATTTGTGGCTTGGATTACAGAGATTTCTCTAGAATTCAAAGCTTAATCACATTTACAGTATTCTTTAATGCAACATGTAACTTTTAATAAGTTTTTAAAAGGTCCAAGCCAAAATGGATTTGCAGATTTATTTTTCCATAACATGAGGCCAACCCAATACACCAAAGTACTACAACAAACATTTTGATGAATAACAAATGAAGTGGGTACGCCTGGAAGTAATCAACTGAATTCACATAAAGTAGCAGGCAAGACCTCAACTTGAAATTCAAAGAAATATAGAAGTATCATATAAAAAATTTCTGGAATGACACCTTCACATGAGAAACAATTCCACCTAGTAATATGGTATCAACTACTGGGTGTGTGGGGGAAACAAGGCTTACAAGTTCTTTTAAAATTGCTTTTAATAACTTAAAAGAATGGGGTGGGGAGAGGGGGAGTGAGGAAGAAGTGGTGGTGAAACATTAAACCTCTCTCCCACCACTGCAGACATGTCTGTTTAGGTATCTGCAAGTTTTTGCTTTACAACCTTTGTATCACAAGGTTAACATTAAAATAAAACAACTTGGCTTCTCAATTTTGTTACACAAAAATTTCAAGAACAGCAGAGGTACAAAAAATCCTTGAGCTGGATTATTTGAAATTTCCCTCCAGTAATGGCCATCACTAAACAGCTAAAGATTATCAATGCCTTGCTTCTAACTTGACTTGCTAAATTTTGGACAGATTAACAAACTTGAAGACTCCTAAAATAAACTCAGCTTTGACTGTCTTGCTCTGGCTACCCTCTACCTAGATTCTTCTTTTCTTCCCTGTATCTTATGCAAAACGTTTCTACGTTTTAATCTTATAAGAAGCATGATTAAGTTACACTTGCCACTAAAACCCCCCTAGGTGTTTACAAAATCATTCCAGTCATGCCAAAAAGATAACACGGCGAGAAGTGCTAGCAATACCATAAATAAGACCAAGTCTAGACTACTTGAGAGACAGGTTTTATGTCTGAAATCCCAAACAGAGCAGCAAATTATTTTCCTTAATATAAACTCTACAATTAAAATATATCAAGGATGTACAGCTCTAAGTAGGTTGGCAAGGTATCATCAGAAAGGGAATTTAAAAAAACAATAACTAGAGAATTCTGTAGTTAGGAGTCATAAAGACAGTTCTACAAACAGAAGGATTAGAGAAAATCTTAATACTGACATTTGTGGACTTAAGACATGAAGATGAGCTGGAATTAAAAAAGATAAACTGCTCAACAGTTCTGCTGATTTTTGTTTCACCTTGTAAAGAAGTGGGAAATACAAAATTCAGAGGAAGTGCTGCTGATAAAATGCAGAGGTTGTGTTCCCAGTTGAGGACAACAGCTGTGGGATCAGCTGAAGGTGGCCAAAGGTTCCTCCATAGGACTTGAAAATTACTTCAAAGCTCTGAAAGAAATGTGAGCAGCAAATATACAAAACAGATGCTCTTCTACCAAAACCGGGAAGGATATGATAAATATACACATACCTAATTATGAATATCCTAAATTGGCTCAACAAGCAGGGCTTAATTGTAAGCTATTTACCTAGACTTAACCTTATCTAGGTCTTTTATGTCTGCGCATAAGCACCGCATGGAGAGTACCTTCTGCAGCAGATGAGTCAGAAATTCACAGTACCTGCCAGTACCAGTGTTTCTTCTACACCACTCTGAAACCATGTTCTTTAAACAATCTGAAATTCTACAAAATATTTTGGGAAAGATGGAGGCATGGCCTAGCTATATATTTCCGATTAGTTAACCACAATACACCAGTGAAAGTGCTAAAAACTCACTGTTTTATGTAAAACTGTGATGCTTATTAATAGGAATTAACATAACAGCAAATCCTTTTTTTTTCCCCCCTTAAAGCAACGCAGCACCAACTCCCCCTTCAGAACTATGTGTCTAAAAATTACATTGGATGTAAAAAATAACATTAGAATGCTTTCAGTAAGCCAAGAGGCAGTTACTTTCTTTAGACAGTGTAACAAAAAAGTGGGCTCTTATTTTAGGAGTATTTCACTATTCATGTCCAGCGACACTGATGACTTGGTTATATACAGAGCTACGGGAAGCAGGAACTGAAGGCTGTCTTTCTTTCACGACTGAGTGGCGGCAGAGATATTTCTACATCTGGCATGCTAGATGGCATACCTACCCCACACACTTTTGACAATGCTCCCCTCCTCACCAGAAACCTATTTTTAGTATCTTTTATTCCAGGATTTCCAGATTAATTTCCAGAACTTCAGCTGTACTTGCATGCAAAACAAAGTCTTTAAGCACTTACAGTATTCTGCAGTAATGACAGCGTACTTTTGATAGCTAAGTACAGCCTATCTAATTGGATGTGGCCAACACTGTTATGTATCAGTTGGGTTCAGACCAACTTACGTCAGCTAGAAACTACAGGGCAATTCATTTTCATGGAGAATAGAGTGGCTATAGACATCATGTTTCCCAATTCATCTTTGGGATGTGGTAGCACTTTGTCTGATAAACTCCATTTTAACATGTCTTTGAATCAAATTATCTTACACATATTTTTTGATCCAAACAGCTGAAAGATTTTCTTTGCCTTCCTGGATCACTTATTACTTAAGCACAAAATCACAGAATATCCTGAGTTTAAAAGGATGTGTAAGGACCATCAAGTCCAACTCCTGGCTCCTAGACAGCCAAGTCAGAGCATGTGACTGCATATATTCTCCAGATGCTTCTTGAACTCAGTCAAGCTCGGTGCTGTGACCCCTTCCCCGAGGAGCCTGTTCCAGCCTGTGGGCCTTTGCTCCCCCTGGTCAGGAAGTCACAGACTGTGATGAGGTCTCCTCTTAGCCTCCTTCTCTCCGGACTGAACAAATGAACGGAAAAATGATTAGCAGAGTTAGATGTGAGCTTGGATTAAGCCAGGCAAATTTAACACTAAAATTCACCTAATAGGAGGTAAAATTTTAGTCAATGAAAAAGAAGATAAAAGAAATGCCGATTTTTGTACTGGTATCTTCTAGACTTACTCATTAATGTGCATCTCACTAGCTTACTGATGCCAACTATGGGTTTATTTGGTGGTTTAGTGTGGCTGGGTTTGAGACGGGGACGGGCTGCTACAGCAGTGGCTTCTGCAAGAAGCAGCTAGAAGCGTTCTGCAGGCCTGAGGCCAGAGTTGGTGCGGACACAAGATAGGACGCTGTGACCCTGTGGGAAGCCTGTGTTAGAGCAAGCTGCTGGCTGGTCCTGCTGCTGATGGAGAGGCCCACGCCACAGCAGGTTTGCTGGGGGCACTTGTGACTCTGTGGAAGACCAGGCTGGAGCAGTCTGGGCCTAATGGCCTGAGAGACATTTTATGATTCCCTGGCTGCACCCCAGAGACGTGACCCACGCTGGGGCAGTTGGTGAGACGCTGAAGCCTTGTGGGAAAGGACTTCCGTTGGTGAAGTTTGTGGAGGACTGTCTCCTGTGGGTGAGACCCCATGCTGGACCAAAGGAAGAGTATGAGGAGCTCACCCCCCCCATACACACACACACACACACACACACACACACACACACACACACACAAAGAAGGAGAACTTGTGAAGAATTGACTGAAACCCCCACCCCTGTCTTCCCTTGTGCCACCTGGGCAGGGAGGAAGGGAGAAAAATCATGAATTTGAATCTGTACTTCTCAGTATCCTACTATGGTTTCTCTGCGTGTTTCTGCATAGTGTAATAAATTAGATGGGTTTTGGGTTTTATTCTGCGTTGAGTCTCTTTAGCCCATGATGTTGATTGTGGAATGATCTCTCCCTGTCCTTATCTCGATTACTAAGCCTCTCACTATGTATTTTCTCCCCTGTCCAGCTGAGAAGGTGTCGGGGAAGACAGCAGGCCTTCCGGCGGCCTAGCTCTCTTCACCCAAGACTTGGGCGCTGACAATATTCTTCTGTTCCCATGAGAAAGGAAAAGTTCCTCATGCTAAGAGGATCCTAATAGTCGCATTTTCCAAACACAGCGGCCTCGCTGATAGGGGCACAGGCCACCCTAAACTAAGAAGCAGTTATGGGGAGGTATTTGGGAGTAACGGAACATGTTAGGAACCAGCCATAACAAGACGGTCAAAACCAGCAAGTGTGCGGATGCTTTTAGGTATTTAAGGTAAACTATGGATGTTGAGCTATAAGATAGGTTTATCAGAAATCGTTATAGTTACTAACCAATCAATATGGTGTGAACAGTGTGTGTAACCAATTAGCAGTTTTTTAGCTTGCCACGTTTGCAGTAAGAAAGGTATATAATCTGTGGGATTCACATAATAAAATGGCTTCACCGAAAATTCATATTGAATTGCTTGTTGCTCTCTTCCGGTCGCCATAAGAAGGGGAGTGATAGAGCAACTCTGGTAGGCGTCTGGCCTCCAGCCAGGGTTAAACTGCCACAGTTTGTTTTCTAAAAGGGCACCTTAATGCCTCTGGAGTCTCTGTAAGTTTCCTCAAGATACAGGACTCTTCTCACCACCTGGGATTCCAAAAAAAAGGTTAAATGAAATTAAGTAACAGCTTTAAGTTGCTTCATTTAAAGGGCATGTATTTTGTGTGAGACTCCATCTCACACATCTGCCTTGGTACATTCTAGGCTGCTGCAGAGATCTCAGGAACCACCACAGAGAAATAGAGAAGTAATTTTTAGCTCCAAGCAATAGAGCCAATGATCAGTTCATAAAACAGCGCCTGAAGCATGTGACTATAGGCTATTAATCTACATCTTTGACTGGTTCTGTGTGGAGCCAGGAGTTTGACTCAATGATTCTTGTCCAACTCAGGATATCCCTTGATTATAGAGCACGTATTCTGTTCTCTTCTCCTTTTTTGAGATCAGTTAGAGATGCCAATGAAATGGCATGTGCTACTGCTCTGCAAATCACATACCTCAGTCTCGAGGCACAGAGCTCACACCTCTCAGTAGGGGTGAGGTCAGTTTATCTTTCAGTCAAAAAAAGAAAATCTCACATGTGCAAAGGACTACATGAGAGAGTGTACAAATGCCTGGTGAAACTGCTTGCTTGCTCAACTAACAAAAGGCCATCTTATAAGTTCTACTTGACCACACAAATCATTACACTGGGTCTTATGATCTGAAGAAGCTGGAGGCATAAGGGAAAAAAAACCACCCCATAACTAATTTCAAGCCATACTCACTTTCTTTGATCATGAAGCCAGTCTCAAATAAAGAAGACTAGATCGTCAGCTACAGCACAGCTGAAACATGCTGCTAACATTTCTATTACAGATCAAATAGACAACATGGTTGCTCGTGGCTGTAAGCATACAGACACACAAAAACCCAAAGACAATCCTAAAAAGTCTCCAACTTTGTCATTAGATCATCACCTCCTGGAGCGCCCATATTACAACCAACAGAGAGAATACTCAGATTTCTTCAATTGAGGTACATCTCACTGGAACACATAATGTTGCTTGTGCAAGATAGGCTGCATAGAAAGTATACTTCCCCCGTGAGAAAATCCTTGACAGACACTACACTTTCAGTTAAATTTTGCCGTGTGCATCGGATCAATCTGATCCACAAAACCTAACTTCAACGAAGCAGAAATTACTCTTTGGATTCACAGCAGCATAAAAGTAGCACGATAAGGAGGGGAATGTGTGCAGCTGAATTTCAAGTTACAACTGCACAGACTTGCACCATCTCCAAAGTTTACTGAGATGCTTATTAATCGCTGCAAGCTAGAAAGAGTAATCGGAAACTTCCACCACAGGGGGATAGTTTCCCAGCAAAAGCCAACCAAATGAAGACTAACGGGCAGCACGCAGTGCCAATGGCTTCTCCTGTGTTTTTAAACCACATCCATCTATTCCAACATGCTTCCCACCAGGAGAACAGGAACGGTGCGCAAGATCTAGGCTTCACTCAGCCATGGTGCCCTTAGAGATATGACACAGCCTGACCCATTAACAGCTGCCCCTGCAATACCTGCTGCACATCTCCCCATAAAGAAGGGCAACTCTGGATCTCACAGCACTGCCTGCAACTGGTTATGTTCACACCAGCCACGCTTGGGTCTGGACCAGACCCATGGCCTGTGGCACCCGAAAGGCCATTTGGCCTGACTGCTCCACTATCAGTGCTCTTTCAAAGCTTCCACTGGGAAGCGAGCAGCAGAGCTGGCAGGAGTCATCCGAGTCACAGCTCCTCATCTGGCATGTTCCACTGCTTGGAGAATTTGGGCCCAGACAGGTGGTTGGTAGCACGAGTTGCTTCACTAGTCAGCTGTGGGACATCACTTACAAAGGAACATAATCAAGCGACATGCAGAACAGAACATCATTCAGACTGCGCTGTGCTTTCCCAAGTGGTCAAGACAGACTGCACACACGCGTCTCGGGGAGACACACAGCCCACCAGCACAGAAAGCCAGGCCACCCGCCTTTCCAAAAGCGCAAAGCCCGCACAGACCCGCGATCTCTCTCGTTTCTTTAACTTGCAACTTGAAACTAAGGCAGAAGCGAGTTCTACTGGCGTGCTAGAAGTACTTCAAATCCCAATTCACGTAGCTCGAGGAAGCCCGTGTTTCACCTGCGCCACGGCCAGCTGCCTTACTGCCCCGGCTGCCGTGCCCAAGCCCACCCTAACGGCGGGCGGCTCACTCCGGGCGGCAGCAGAAGCGCGGCTGAAGGCAGCCGAAAGCTTGCCTCTTCGCCCGGGAAAACCACAGCGGGACGACGGGCGGTGAGGCCGCCCCGAACAGAAACCCATGCCCGGCTTTCACCCCAACGCACTTTGGCGTGACGAAACTCTTAACGTGGGTGTTCCGGGACCGCTCCCATCTGGAGAACTTCTTCGAGGCGGTGCGGGGGCTCCGCAGCGCCGGCAGCCACGGGGAAGGAGGCGGCAGCGACGTGCCCCAATCCCGGCGCCGTGGAGCTTCCCGAGTTTCGCCCCAGTCGCCGCACCGCTCCCCCCCACGCCGAGATCGAGCAACGCCGGGAGCCCCTTTCTGCTTCCCAGCGCCGCCCTGGGGTCCGCCACCTGCGGGAAGGCAGCCGGGGCGCCGCCGGGCTGCCAGGCCCGGGCCCGTCCTGCCGTGGCGGGGCAGCGGGCCTCGCCTACCCCTTCCACGGGCGCGCGGGGGGGGGGGGGGCTGTCCGGGGCGGCGGGAGCGGGACCCCGGGATGCGGCGCGGCGGCACTTACTGTGGGGGACGAGGGCGGCGGCGCCTCCACCGGGCTGGCAGCGGGAGCGGCGGTGCCGAGGCGCTGTGGGCGCGGGAGAAGCAACCCCGGCCTCCCGCGCCGCGGGGCGGGGCGGGGCGCGGCCGCAGCTGGCGGGCGGGAGACGGGCGCTTCTGCCCTCCGCTGCCCGGCGCCGCCGCTCGCCCCGGAGCCGCCCCCCGCGGTGAGCAGCGCTCTCCGCAAGCAGGGCCGCCGGTCTGCGTCGCCTTAGCACCCCTTAAACTTCCTCCCCGGCCGAGCGGCGGCAGGCAGCGCAGTGATTCTCGTGTCGCCCCGGGAGCAGGCAGGAAAGCGTCCCGTGGCGAAGGAACGCGCGGTGCGGTGCTCAACTCCGGGATAGGCCTTGTCTTCGCCTCTTTCCCCGCTTCGCTCCCGCAGGAGGAGTTGTAACTATTCCGCGGGCAAAACCCAAATAAAGTGGTTCTTCCGTTTGTACTGACCTCGATGTTACGGCACTCCTCAGTTTGGCAGCAGCCTGCTGCCTAGACTTAACAGTTTCGCGTCTCTCCCGGCGTGGAGCTCCCCAGGGCTACCACGGGCTTTCACGTTTCAGTGGAACAGACAAGGGGTTGAGAGTTGAGGAAGAAAGGGCCACCACCGCATCACTCCCATTCCACCGAGAAAGAGCTTGGAGCTGCTCTCAACTGAGAGTTGCATAGTGGATCACTTAAAAAAAACCCCAAAGAACACGGAACAAGAACCCCCCCAAAACCAACCACACGTTCAAGAACTAAAACAAGCAGGAAAAAGGAAGGCACTGAAAACAACCGCCACCGCGCGCCACCCTCCCCCCCCCCCCCCCCCCCAAATCGATCAAAACCAAGGGGAGGAATAATAAACACCAAGAAACTTGGTAAATCAGTCTCTTTTATTTTATAGAGAGTAATTTGGTCAGTGTGCTAAACCTGCCATTAGAGGCAGGTTTGTTTTCAATAAGAACAAACATTTGAAACAACCCCTTAGAGAACAGTCTCCAAGCTTATTTCTTCTAATCGCTGTTGCTTCTGTCATGCCTGTTGCAGCTATTCTTAACACCGCGGGCTCTTAAGAGGAACGCAGAAGTAGCAGCAACTTGAAGTTCTAGAGGGTTTGAGTTTCTGCAGGATTTATTAGGAAGATAATGCAAGTGTGGCAAATACACTCTAATATGACATAATTCCATTCTGAGAGTGGCTTACGGTAACTAACAGAAAATGACATCACAGAAAATGCCCACTGACAGTCCACACTCTTCCAGTTTAAGCCTGAGTTTGCCAGGATTCTTCATAGTGCAGCTCTATATGCAGACAACACAACAACATTGTATGTCTCGGCAATTGCACACAAAACCTGCCCAATTCACACATACGCAGCGTTTTGTGATCACCAGTACAATAAACCTAGCTTGAAATACTGAGGCTAATGAGATACATCAAACTTCTCATTACCCAACTCTGGTGTCACTAGGTGTATGGTGTAGCGTAATGAATTAAGAGTTTTCTTTTCTTTCTTCCATGCTGAGTCTGTTTTACCAGTGACACTGAATGCGGAACGATCTCTCCCTGTCCTTGGGTCGACTTCTAATCCTCTTGAATCTTTGAAAAGCCAGTATCAAACTCAGTAGCCTTAGTATTCTTTATTGTAGCACTGGGCACACAGGGGATCACTCCTAATGTCCACACTGTTTTGAGCAAAATTTCTGATATTTATACAGTTTAACTATAGATATTCATGTCAATTGCTAAGAAAAGGCAGCCTCACGAACACTATTTCCAGGAAGTCATTTACATTAACCCCTCCCAGATAGAGCATGCTCACTGACGCTCAGGGGCATCTGGTAGTCTTCAGGGCTGCAAGCTGAGTGCCTTTCTCTCAGTGCACCTCATGTCTTTTCCTTCAATGCAGGCTCTTTATATTTTTCTCCATAGTCTCAAAAACACATTCTTGCTCTCAAAAAACACATTCCTACAGAAAGTAGTTAGGAACCCCTGTTAGCTAAAAACAAGATCTACTCTGCCTCTTCACTGGTTGTTGGCCTCATTCTTGATCACTTCCCTGTCTTCACTTTGTTTATCGTCAAGGCTGTTCACGGATTAAATTTTGTAGCTCCTCTAACAAAAGGGGTCAAAGAGCTGCAGCCATAGTCCGCAAAAACATAGAGCACGCACATAACTTTCTATTCTTCTTCTGCTAGGGATCAATCTACCCAGTATTATTATAAATCATTGAATTACTCTCAATATACAATTTCTCCCTTGCCCAGAAGGAAAATGGGGTGATAGAGCGACTTTGGTGGGTGTCAGGCCTGCAGCCAGGGTCAAACCACCACACGTCATTACCCGGTGTGCAGTACGTCAACAGACACACACAGCAGAGGTATTGGATTTATTTCTTGTCTGCGCAGAGATGGGTGCTAGGTGGCGATTCCACCAAACGAGCCCCCTACACACAGAATTTACAACCTCTTTCTCTTGTTCCAGCAGAGCAGGCTTCTTGTCAATCCTTCATCAGGGTATCGGTCTCCCTGCTTTGAGAGGATCAGGCTTCTTGTGGCTCTTACATTATAGCTGTCCTTTCGACAAGTACTACTGAACGCACTGCTCCAATATTTACCATCTTAGTAGCGTGAAGTTACTTAGGCTTTCTGAGAGGTTCTATGATTATCCCCGGGGAGGAAAAATTTCATTTCATCCATAAACAATCAAGCCAATACACAAGCAAATTATTGTGCTAAACCAAAAGACAATTAGCTTGTTAAGCACTTAGTCTCTATTTGAGCAAGTTCCTGTTTCTCTGGCACACTTCATCCAGGTTAACTTCTCTAGTTGGTTGCAGAGGCCCATGCATCTTTATCAGGCCTTGGTGCGCTTTTTACCTGTGGGTAATGAATCCAGGAATTAATTCCCTCTACCTTGAGGGCCGAGCAGCATAAGCCTTCGGTTGCACAGGACAGGGTCCTTTCCATATCTTAGTGGTTCGTCTTTGCAGGTCTGTATGGAAAGAAGGTCTCCCAGTTGGAAGGGGTGAACCGGTGTGTCCAAAGGAAGGGAATTTTGACTGAGGTGCCTGTGCAGTGAAGACAAAGTCTGCGAAAGAGGGATTGAGTCCTTGTTACTTGCTGCCTGGCCTTTTCTATGCACTTGGTCCTCCTTGAGCTTTGAAAGGTAGTTAGGAGTCATAAAGACAGTGCTACAAACAGAATTAGTTTTCCTCACCAGAAACCTATTTTTAGTATCTTTTTTTTTTTTCAGGATTTCCAGATTAATTTCCAGAACTTCAGCTGTACTTGCATGCAAAACAAAGTCTTTAAGCACTTACAGTACTCTGCAGTAATGACAGCGTACTTTTGATAGCTAAGTACAGCCTATCTGTATCCTGTTACAGGTATTTCCTGCACAGAGGAAAGACATGGACGACGGTTAAGAGTTTTTCTTCAGTTCAACTATTTAGGACAGACAATGCTTGAGCTGCAGTAACTTTTGCAGATAAAACAATAAAAAACATACTATCTCTGTTCAAGTATATGATTAGCAGAGTTAGGTGTGAGCTTGGATTAAGCCCGGCACATTTACCACCGAAATTCACCTACTAGGAGGTACAATTTTCGTCAATGAAAAAGAAGTTAAAGAAATGCTGATTTTTGCACTGGTATCTTCTAGACTTAATCATTAATCTATATCTGACTAGCTTACCGATGCCAACTATGGGTTTATGTTGTGGTTTTGTGTGGCTGGGTTTGGGACGGGGTCGAGGGGGGGGCGTGGTGCTGCAGCAGTGGCTTCTGCAAGAAGCAGCTAGAAGCTTTCTGCAGGCCTGCGGGAGTAAACACCAGCCTGCTCAAGGCCAGACCTGGCGCTGACCAAGCCTGAGCCTATCAGCAATGCTGGCAGTGCCACTGTAATATTTAAGAGAAAAAAAAAAAAAGCAAGCTTTTTGCCACCAGAGAAGGAAGTGAGAAGATTTAAGAAACTCTGCAGACACCAAGGTCAGTGGGGAAGGGAGGGAGGTGGCATTGTAGAGAGGTGCCACAGAGAAAGATTCTGCTGCAGCCCACGGAGAAGACCATGGTGGAGCAGATTTTTCCCCCTGCAGCCCATGGAATATGATAGGGAGCAGAGATCCCATCTGTAGCCTGTGGAGGGCCTCAGGCCAGAGTTGGTGCGGACACAAGACAGGACGCTGTGACCCTGTGGGAAGCCTGTGTTAGAGCAAGCTGCTGGCTGGACCTGCTGCTAATGGAGAGGCCCACGCCACAGCAGGTTTGCTGGGGGCACTTGTGACTCTGTGGAAGACCAGGCTGGAGCAGTCTGGGCCTAATGGACTGAGAGACATTTTATGATTCCCTGGCTGCACCCCAGAGACGTGACCCACGCTGGGGCAGTTGGTGAGACGCTGAAGCCTTGTGGGAAAGGACTTCCGTTGGTGAAGTTTGTGGAGGACTGTCTCCTGTGGGTGAGACCCCATGCTGGACCAAAGGAAGAGTATGAGGAGCTCCCCCCCCCCCATACACACACACACACACACACACACACACACACACACACACACAGACACAAAGAAGGAGAACTTGTGAAGAATTGACTGAAGCCCCCACCCCTGTCTTCCCTTGTGCCACCTGGGCAGGGAGGAAGGGAGAAAAATCATGAATTTGAATCTGTACTTCTCAGTATCCTACTATGGTTTCTCTGCGTGTTTCAGCATAGTGTAAAAAATTAGATGGGTTTTGGGTTTTATTCTGCGTTGAGTCTCTTTAGCCCATGATGTTGATTGTGGAATGATCTCTCCCTGTCCTTATCTCGATTACTAAGCCTCTCACTATGTATTTTCTCCCCTGTCCAGCTGAGAAGGTGTCGGGGAAGACAGCAGGCCTTCCGGCGGCCTTGCTCTCTTCACCCAAGACTTAGGCCCTGACAATATTCTTCTGTTCCCATGAGAAAGGAAAAGTTCCTCATGCTAAGAGGATCCTAATAGTCGCATTTTCCAAACACAGCGGCCTCGCTGATAGGGGCACAGGCCACCCTAAACTAAGAAGCAGTTATGGGGAGGTATTTGGGAGTAACGGAACATGTTAGGAACCAACCATAACAAGACGGTCAAAACCAGCAGGTGTGCGGATGCTTTTAGGTATTTAAGGTAAACTAAGGATGTTTAGCTATAAGATAGGTTTATCAGAAATCGTTATAGTTACTAACCAATCAATATGGTGTGAACAGTGTGTGTGACCAATTAGCAGTTTATTAGCTTGCCACGTTTGCAGTAAGAAAGGTATATAATCTGTGGGATTTCACATAATAAAATGGCTTCACCGAAAATTCCTATCGAAGGGGAGATGAAAATAGCTTAAATGATCTACAGAGAGGTAGATCTGTAGATCTCTACACAGAAGCCTGCAGAGCAGGCTTCTTGTCAATCCTTTGTCGCTTCTTCCGAAGCAGAGCTGTTAGCGAAGCAGGTCAGTACATTTACCCCAAGAGTGTCAAAGCACTGAGCCAAACACACTTCTGTCCCCACGACAATTTGACATTATGGGTATCCCCGGGGGTGTCCGAGCCCCGCTTCTGCCTCCCCTTCAGCTTGGAGCACCCCCATGCTGCCCCTCCCCCCACCCCATAGGCTGTGCCCAGCACCCGCAACCAGCGGCTCTGTGACATCAGCGCCGTGGCCAAGGGCACCCCAGGTAACAGGGGTACTGGGGGCACTCTGTCAGCTGCTGCGCTGCGGGTAACAAGCCCTGCTTGGTTCTTTGCAGCTGCTGTGTGCTTCTGCTGCTCCTGCTGGCAGCCATGAAGCTGCTCACCTTCCTCATTCTTCTGTCCTTGTGTCAGCCGGGGCAGGGCACGTGGGACACCTGCTGGTAAGCGTCCCGTGGCTCTTGGAGGGAGCTTGGGCAAGCCTTATGGGATTCACTGCAGGGTGCCCGCTTGTCCCCCGTGGCCACACCACTGAACCCCCTGTGGGAGCCTCAGGTCCTTGCCAGCACCCAGGCTGCTGGCACCGGTTGTCAACAGGGTTAAAGCCAAAACAGAGGCAGATGGGACTTGTGCCCCGTGGGGTTGGTTCCCTGGCCCCGCTGTCCATACAACACCTTGCGGGGAGGGAAGGCAGCTGACTTCAACCTGAATGCCAGCAAGCCATCGAGCAGGACAGTAACGACCTTCTGCTTACAGGACCTGCGGGCTCCGGCCCATGGCCCGGAACTCTGGCACGTCGCGTGTTGTGGGTGGCACAGCTGCCCAGACGGGAGCCTGGCCCTGGATCGTGAGCATCCAGAATCCCTGGAGCCCGGGCACAGGGCATATATGCGGAGGCTCCCTGATCCACCCTCAGTGGGTCCTCACAGCAGCCCACTGCTTCATCGATGTCTGGTAAGGAGGAGCAGGGAACAGTACAACACTCACAGCTGCCCTGCCCACAGTACCCCGCGCTACCCCCGTCCCATCCCATCCCATCCCATCCCATCCCATCCCATCCCATCCCATCCCATCCCATCCCATCCCATCCCATCCCATTCGTCCGCTGAATGCCCAGTGGCTGGACACTGCCCAGCCCATCTGAGAGACTGCTCAGGGGAAAGCTGGGCTCGCACCGCTGCTTCCCAGCAGCCTCCAGCTCCATGTTCCTTGTTCCCAAGGCATGCTAGGGCAGTCGTGCCCTCCATAGCGCCGCTTTCCTCTCTTGTCAAGAGCGGGGGACAGGACACTGCTGGGCTGCGGCAGGACGTGGCTCTGCTGGCACTGAGCGCTCTCTCTCTCTGCCTTCCAGGTACGTCACCACATGGCGCGTGGTCATCGGTGCCACGCACTTGGCTCAGCTGGGTCCCGAAGTCCAAGTGCGCGGTATCAGACGTCTGATTGCTCACGAACACTACAGCAACATCACGCAGAAGAACGACATTGCGCTGCTGGAACTGGACCAGCCTGTCCAGTGCAGTGACTACATCCAGCTTGCCTGCGTGCCTGATGCCCTGCTGAGAGTGTCAGAGCTGAGCAACTGCTATGTCAGTGGCTGGGGCGCCACGACTGCAAGATGTGAGTTCCCATGCACTCCTCGTGTCCCAAGGGCAAGCATGTCACACTGTGGGGGTGGGCTGGGCTTCCAGGAAGCAGAGGCAACTTGTCACCGTAGTCAGGCTGCAGGGAGTTGTGGTGAGAGAGAGGGGGGGGTGGGCCTGACCTGTTAGTCAAAGCGAGAAAGATGGCAAACACCGCTGCAGTGCTTTCTGGAGGCCAAGCCAAACCCTAGGCAAGGGGCTTGCCCAGACCAGGGAGGAGAACCGGCAACGAGCCGCTGCAATCTCTTCTCTGCTCACAGCTACAGAAGCCACCGATGTGCTGCAGGAGGCCAAGGTCAACCTCATTGATGTCCAGCAGTGTAATAGCAGCGGGTGGTACCGAGGAGCCATCCACAGAGAAAACCTGTGTGCTGGCTATCCACAGGGTGGCATTGACACCTGCCAGGTAGGAGCCTGCGACAAACCGGGCCCCAGCACCTCCGGCAACCCTGTCACCATGGCCCAAAATACCCGTGGCGTGAGCTTTGCCTGGCAAGTCACCCTCCCAGTGCTGCTGGGACTGGCCACTCCTTCCCCATGGGCACGGCCTTACCTGGTGCCCTGCCTTGGCCCACTCAGCGCTCTTGGCGGCCCGCATGCCCACATCCCTATCCTGACAAATGCATCTCCTGCTCATCCAGCATCCATCCAGCAGAGCGGAGGGAGAGCCCATGGCCACCTCCCAGGCAAGGGACGGAGCTCTGGCTCCTGGGAAGGAGCCAGCCGTAGTGCTGACAGTGGCCACCCAACACCACCTTCATGCTCTCTCCTCCCCTGCAGGGTGACAGCGGTGGTCCCCTCATGTGCCAGGGCAAGAACGCAGAGTACTTCTGGCTTGTGGGAGTGACCAGCTGGGGCAGAGGCTGTGCCAGAGCAAAGCGGCCTGGCGTCTACACCTCCACCCAGCACTATTACGACTGGATCCTGGTCCAGATGAGATCGCACCCGGCAGACAAGGCTACCGTGACAGCACAGCCACAGAGCCACTTCCTAACCACCTCAAGGCCCTTCCAGAAGCCAGTCCCAACACCAGCTCCGACAAGTGGGTCAGCCTCCTGCCCATTTCCCACTGAGAAGCTGGTGCAATTCTTCACTCAGGTGCGCAGTCTCCTGCGGGAGCTCCTGCGGGACCTGTGGGGAGAAAAGGTGTGAGGAAGCAGGAGGGCCAGGATCCAGGCCAAGCAGCACAGTACCAACGCTGTCTGCTGCTGGGCCAATGGCCGCTGATCTGCAGTGTCAGAGGCCTGCTCGGTCCTGCCCATGCTTCTTGGGACTTCCAACAGTTAGTTGCTGATTTCAGCTTGGTTTTTGAAATAAAGTTGTCTGTTTTCATAGCTCACCATGCTTCAGCTCAGTTTCCCGGGCAAGGGCAAGCGCTTCCACGCCCCGCGCAGCCAAAATCCATCCACAGTCAAGTAGGGCACAACGGGGAAGAGTCACTCAAAAGGGCTGCAACCATGTCAGCTCAGAGAGGAGGTTGCTCTCAGCAACTGTGGGTTAGAGCGACCTGTCATCACCCAGAAGCAAGAAAAAGGAGCAGAGGTTTTGGATTTATTCTTTGTCTGCACAGAGATTCCACCAAACGAGCCCCCTACACACAGAATTTACAGCCTATTTCTCTTGTTAGAGGATTAGAAAAATCCCCCTAAATTTCCATTAGTTGATGAGTAATTACTGCATCATCACCTATTGGTCAAGCACAGTCAAAGTAGCAGGCATGCTGCTTGAAGGTGCTGGGCTGCGGCATTTGCACAGGCCTTCAGCTGGGTGGGTGGTTGCGATCTCCCCCTGCCACGTGTCCCTTCTCCCCAGTTTTTGTTGCTCCCGGGCCTCTCCGTCTGTGCCCCAGCTCTTGCACACACTGGGGCAGGATGTTTCCTCTTGATCAGTCTTTCAGCTCTTCTCCAAGGACACTTTGGAGCATAGCAGGCTACTTACCAGTCCTTCCTTTGGCCCTCCTTCAAAAGTAGAGCTGTTAGCAAAGCTGATCAGTACGTTTACCTACCCCTAACCTAAACGCTGTCAAAGCACTCACCCAAACACATTTCTGTCCCTGTGAAAATGCGATTTTATGGGTATCAGTCTCCCTGCTTTGAGAGGATCAGGCTTCTTGTGGCTCTTACATTATAGCTGTCCTTTCGACAAGTACTACTGAACGCACTGCTCCAATATTTACCGTCTTAGTAGCGTGAAGTTACTTAGGCTTTCTGAGAGGTTCTATGATTATCCCCGGGGAGGAAAAATTTCATTTCATCCATAAACAATCAAGCCAATACACAAGCAAATTATTGTGCTAAACCAAAAGACAATTAGCTTGTTAAGCACTTAGTCTCTATTTGAGCAAGTTCCTGTTTCTCTGGCACACTTCATCCAGGTTAACTTCTCTAGTTGGTTGCAGAGGCCCATGCATCTTTATCAGGCCTTGGTGCGCTTTTTACCTGTGGGTAATGAATCCAGGAATTAATTCCCTCTACCTTGAGGGCCGAGCGGCATAAGCCTTCGGTTGCACAGGACAGGGTCCTTTCCATATCTTAGTGGTTCGTCTTTGCAGGTCTGTATGGAAAGAAGGTCTCCCAGTTGGAAGGGGTGAACCGGTGTGTCCAAAGGAAGGGAATTTTGACTGAGGTGCCTGTGCAGTGAAGACAAAGTCTGCGAAAGAGGGATTGAGTCCTTGTTACTTGCTGCCTGGCCTTTTCTATGCACTTGGTCCTCCTTGACCTTTGAAGATTTAAGAAACTCTGCAGACACCAAGGTCAGTGGGGAAGGGAGGGAGGTGGCATTGTAGAGAGGTGCCACAGAGAAAGATTCTGCTGCAGCCCACGGAGAAGACCATGGTGGAGCAGATTTTTCCCCCTGCAGCCCATGGAATATGATAGGGAGCAGAGATCCCCTCTGTCGCCTGTGGAGGACCTCAGGCCAGAGTTGGTGCGGACACAAGACAGGACGCTGTGACCCTGTGGGAAGCCTGTGTTAGAGCAAGCTGCTGGCTGGACCTGCTGCTAATGGAGAGGCCCACGCCACAGCAGGTTTGCTGGGGGCACTTGTGACTCTGTGGAAGACCAGGCTGGAGCAGTCTGGGCCTAATGGACTGAGAGACATTTTATGATTCCCTGGCTGCACCCCAGAGACGTGACCCACGCTGGGGCAGTTGGTGAGACGCTGAAGCCTTGTGGGAAAGGACTTCCGTTGGTGAAGTTTGTGGAGGACTGTCTCCTGTGGGTGAGACCCCATGCTGGACCAAAGGAAGAGTATGAGCAGCTCACCCCCCCCATACACACACACACGCACACACACATAAAGAAGGAGAACTTGTGAAGAATTGACTGAAACCCCCACCCCTGTCTTCCCTTGTGCCACCTGGGCAGGGAGGAAGGGAGAAAAATCATGAATTTGAATCTGTACTTCTCAGTATCCTACTATGGTTTCTCTGCGTGTTTCTGCATAGTGTAAAAAATTAGATGGGTTTTGGGTTTTATTCTGCGTTGAGTCTCTTTAGCCCATGATGTTGATTGTGGAATGATCTCTCCCTGTCCTTATCTCGATTACTAAGCCTCTCACTATGTATTTTCTCCCCTGTCCAGCTGAGAAGGTGTCGGGGAAGACAGCAGGCCTTCCGGTGGCCTTGCTCTCTTCACCCAAGACTTAGGCCCTGACAATATTCTTCTGTTCCCATGAGAAAGGAAAAGTTCCTCATGCTAAGAGGATCCTAATAGTCGCATTTTCCAAACACAGCGGCCTCGCTGATAGGGGCACAGGCCACCCTAAACTAAGAAGCAGTTATGGGGAGGTATTTGGGAGTAACGGAACATGTTAGGAACCAACCATAACAAGACGGTCAAAACCAGCAGGTGTGCGGATGCTTTTAGGTATTTAAGGTAAACTAAGGATGTTTAGCTATAAGATAGGTTTATCAGAAATCGTTATAGTTACTAACCAATCAATATGGTGTGAACAGTGTGTGTGACCAATTAGCAGTTTATTAGCTTGCCACGTTTGCAGTAAGAAAGGTATATAATCTGTGGGATTTCACATAATAAAATGGCTTCACCGAAAATTCCTATCGAAGGGGAGATGAAAATAGCTTAAATGATCTACAGAGAGGTAGATCTGTAGATCTCTACACAGAAGCCTGCAGAGCAGGCTTCTTGTCAATCCTTTGTCCCTTCTTCCGAAGCAGAGCTGTTAGCGAAGCAGGTCAGTACATTTACCCCAAGAGTGTCAAAGCACTGAGCCAAACACACTTCTGTCCCCACGACAATTTGACATTATGGGTATCCCCGGGGGTGTCCGAGCCCCGCTTCTGCCTCCCCTTCAGCTTGGAGCACCCCCATGCTGCCCCTCCCCCCACCCCATAGGCTGTGCCCAGCACCCGCAACCAGCGGCTCTGTGACATCAGCGCCGTGGCCAAGGGCACCCCAGGTAACAGGGGTACTGGGGGCACTCTGTCAGCTGCTGCGCTGCGGGTAACAAGCCCTGCTTGGTTCTTTGCAGCTGCTGTGTGCTTCTGCTGCTCCTGCTGGCAGCCATGAAGCTGCTCGCCTTCCTCATTCTTCTGTCCTTGTGTCAGCCGGGGCAGGGCACGTGGGACACCTGCTGGTAAGCGTCCCGTGGCTCTTGGAGGGAGCTTGGGCAAGCCTTATGGGATTCACTGCAGGGTGCCCGCTTGTCCCCCGTGGCCACACCACTGAACCCCCTGTGGGAGCCTCAGGTCCTTGCCAGCACCCAGGCTGCTGGCACCGGTTGTCAACAGGGTTAAAGCCAAAACAGAGGCAGATGGGACTTGTGCCCCGTGGGGTTGGTTCCCTGGCCCCGCTGTCCATACAACACCTTGCGGGGAGGGAAGGCAGCTGACTTCAACCTGAATGCCAGCAAGCCATCGAGCAGGACAGTAACGACCTTCTGCTTACAGGACCTGCGGGCTCCGGCCCATGGCCCGGAACTCTGGCACGTCGCGTGTTGTGGGTGGCACAGCTGCCCAGACGGGAGCCTGGCCCTGGATCGTGAGCATCCAGAATCCCTGGAGCCCGGGCACAGGGCATATATGCGGAGGCTCCCTGATCCACCCTCAGTGGGTCCTCACAGCAGCCCACTGCTTCATCGATGTCTGGTAAGGAGGAGCAGGGAACAGTACAACACTCACAGCTGCCCTGCCCACAGTACCCCGCGCTACCCCCGTCCCATCCCATCCCATCCCATCCCATCCCATCCCATCCCATCCCATCCCATCCCATCCCATCCCATCCCATCCCATTCGTCCGCTGAATGCCCAGTGGCTGGACACTGCCCAGCCCATCTGAGAGACTGCTCAGGGGAAAGCTGGGCTCGCACCGCTGCTTCCCAGCAGCCTCCAGCTCCATGTTCCTTGTTCCCAAGGCATGCTAGGGCAGTCGTGCCCTCCATAGCGCCGCTTTCCTCTCTTGTCAAGAGCGGGGGACAGGACACTGCTGGGCTGCGGCAGGACGTGGCTCTGCTGGCACTGAGCGCTCTCTCTCTCTGCCTTCCAGGTATGTCACCACATGGCGCGTGGTCATCGGTGCCACGCACTTGGCTCAGCTGGGTCCCGAAGTCCAAGTGCGCGGTATCAGACGGCTGATTGCTCACGAACACTACAGCAACATCACGCAGAAGAACGACATTGCGCTGCTGGAACTGGACCAGCCTGTCCAGTGCAGTGACTACATCCAGCTTGCCTGCGTGCCTGATGCCCTGCTGAGAGTGTCAGAGCTGAGCAACTGCTATGTCAGTGGCTGGGGCGCCACGACTGCAAGATGTGAGTTCCCATGCACTCCTCGTGTCCCAAGGGCAAGCATGTCACACTGTGGGGGTGGGCTGGGCTTCCAGGTGCAGAGGCAACTTGTCACCGTAGTCAGGCTGCAGGGAGTTGTGGTGAGAGAGAGGGGGGGGTGGGCCTGACCTGTTAGTCAAAGCGAGAAAGATGGCAAACACCGCTGCAGTGCTTTCTGGAGGCCAAGCCAAACCCTAGGCAAGGGGCTTGCCCAGACCAGGGAGGAGAACCGGCAACGAGCCGCTGCAATCTCTTCTCTGCTCACAGCTACAGAAGCCACCGATGTGCTGCAGGAGGCCAAGGTCAACCTCATTGATGTCCAGCAGTGTAATAGCAGCGGGTGGTACCGAGGAGCCATCCACAGAGAAAACCTGTGTGCTGGCTATCCACAGGGTGGCATTGACACCTGCCAGGTAGGAGCCTGCGACAAACCGGGCCCCAGCACCTCCGGCAACCCTGTCACCATGGCCCAAAATACCCGTGGCGTGAGCTTTGCCTGGCAAGTCACCCTCCCAGTGCTGCTGGGACTGGCCACTCCTTCCCCATGGGCACGGCCTTACCTGGTGCCCTGCCTTGGCCCACTCAGCGCTCTTGGCGGCCCGCATGCCCACATCCCTATCCTGACAAATGCATCTCCTGCTCATCCAGCATCCATCCAGCAGAGCGGAGGGAGAGCCCATGGCCACCTCCCAGGCAAGGGACGGAGCTCTGGCTCCTGGGAAGGAGCCAGCCGTAGTGCTGACAGTGGCCACCCAACACCACCTTCATGCTCTCTCCTCCCCTGCAGGGTGACAGCGGTGGTCCCCTCATGTGCCAGGGCAAGAACGCAGAGTACTTCTGGCTTGTGGGAGTGACCAGCTGGGGCAGAGGCTGTGCCAGAGCAAAGCGGCCTGGCGTCTACACCTCCACCCAGCACTATTACGACTGGATCCTGGTCCAGATGAGATCGCACCCGGCAGACAAGGCTACCGTGACAGCACAGCCACAGAGCCACTTCCTAACCACCTCAAGGCCCTTCCAGAAGCCAGTCCCAACACCAGCTCCGACAAGTGGGTCAGCCTCCTGCCCATTTCCCACTGAGAAGCTGGTGCAATTCTTCACTCAGGTGCGCAGTCTCCTGCGGGAGCTCCTGCGGGACCTGTGGGGAGAAAAGGTGTGAGGAAGCAGGAGGGCCAGGATCCAGGCCAAGCAGCACAGTACCAACGCTGTCTGCTGCTGGGCCAATGGCCGCTGATCTGCAGTGTCAGAGGCCTGCTCGGTCCTGCCCATGCTTCTTGGGACTTCCAACAGTTAGTTGCTGATTTCAGCTTGGTTTTTGAAATAAAGTTGTCTGTTTTCATAGCTCACCATGCTTCAGCTCAGTTTCCCGGGCAAGGGCAAGCGCTTCCACGCCCCGCGCAGCCAAAATCCATCCACAGTCAAGTAGGGCACAACGGGGAAGAGTCACTCAAAAGGGCTGCAACCATGTCAGCTCAGAGAGGAGGTTGCTCTCAGCAACTGTGGGTTAGAGCGACCTGTCATCACCCAGAAGCAAGAAAAAGGAGCAGAGGTTTTGGATTTATTCTTTGTCTGCACAGAGATTCCACCAAACGAGCCCCCTACACACAGAATTTACAGCCTATTTCTCTTGTTAGAGGATTAGAAAAATCCCCCTAAATTTCCATTAGTTGATGAGTAATTACTGCATCATCACCTATTGGTCAAGCACGGTCAAAGTAGCAGGCATGCTGCTTGAAGGTGCTGGGCTGCGGCATTTGCACAGGCCTTCAGCTGGGTGGGTGGTTGCGATCTCCCCCTGCCACGTGTCCCTTCTCCCCAGTTTTTGTTGCTCCCGGGCCTCTCCGTCTGTGCCCCAGCTCTTGCACACACTGGGGCAGGATGTTTCCTCTTGATCAGTCTTTCAGCTCTTCTCCAAGGACACTTTGGAGCATAGCAGGCTACTTACCAGTCCTTCCTTTGGCCCTCCTTCAAAAGTAGAGCTGTTAGCAAAGCTGATCAGTACGTTTACCTACCCCTAACCTAAACGCTGTCAAAGCACTCACCCAAACACATTTCTGTCCCTGTGAAAATGCGATTTTATGGGTATCAGTCTCCCTGCTTTGAGAGGATCAGGCTTCTTGTGGCTCTTACATTATAGCTGTCCTTTCGACAAGTACTACTGAACGCACTGCTCCAATATTTACCGTCTTAGTAGCGTGAAGTTACTTAGGCTTTCTGAGAGGTTCTATGATTATCCCCGGGGAGGAAAAATTTCATTTCATCCATAAACAATCAAGCCAATACACAAGCAAATTATTGTGCTAAACCAAAAGACAATTAGCTTGTTAAGCACTTAGTCTCTATTTGAGCAAGTTCCTGTTTCTCTGGCACACTTCATCCAGGTTAACTTCTCTAGTTGGTTGCAGAGGCCCATGCATCTTTATCAGGCCTTGGTGCGCTTTTTACCTGTGGGTAATGAATCCAGGAATTAATTCCCTCTACCTTGAGGGCCGAGCGGCATAAGCCTTCGGTTGCACAGGACAGGGTCCTTTCCATATCTTAGTGGTTCGTCTTTGCAGGTCTGTATGGAAAGAAGGTCTCCCAGTTGGAAGGGGTGAACCGGTGTGTCCAAAGGAAGGGAATTTTGACTGAGGTGCCTGTGCAGTGAAGACAAAGTCTGCGAAAGAGGGATTGAGTCCTTGTTACTTGCTGCCTGGCCTTTTCTATGCACTTGGTCCTCCTTGAGCTTTGAAAGGTAGTTAGGAGTCATAAAGACAGTGCTACAAACAGAATTAGTTTTCCTCACCAGCAACCTATTTTTAGTATCTTTTTTTTTTTCAGGATTTCCAGATTAATTTCCAGAACTTCAGCTGTACTTGCATGCAAAACAAAGTCTTTAAGCACTTACAGTATTCTGCAGTAATGACAGCGTACTTTTGATAGCTAAGTACAGCCTATCTAATTGGTCACACCTGCGTGGTGTAGAGCGGGTGACTTAAAATGCTTTTCAAGACAGCCAAATTTATCACATTGTCTGCACGTCATACATATGCTGGAGAGGACAGAGAGCTTGAAAATCAGTTACTGGAACCGAGAAGTTTCTTATTTCCTTCACTAATTAAGTATTTTGTTTCAAGAGACAAATGTGTTTGCAGTTAACCACCTAGATGTGCGCCTTCTCCATTTAGAGTTTATTTCCCCACTTCTCAGTACCCTACCATTTAATGCATTCTATCCTGTTACAGGTATTTCCTGCACAGAGGAAAGACATGGACGATGGTTAAGAGTTTTTCTTCAGTTCAACTATTTAGGACAGACAATGCTTGAGCTGCAGTAACTTTTGCAGATAAAACAATAAAAAACATACTATCTCTGTTCAAGTATATGATTAGCAGAGTTAGGTGTGAGCTTGGATTAAGCCGGGCACATTTAACACCGAAATTCACCTACTAGGAGGTACAATTTTAGTCAATGAAAAAGAAGTTAAAGAAATGCTGATTTTTGCACTGGTATCTTCTAGACTTAATCATTAATCTATATCTGACTAGCTTACCGATGCCAACTATGGGTTTATGTTGTGGTTTTGTGTGGCTGGGTTTGGGACGGGGTCGAGGGGGGGGCGTGGTGCTGCAGCAGTGGCTTCTGCAAGAAGCAGCTAGAAGCTTTCTGCAGGCCTGCGGGAGTAAACACCAGCCTGCTCAAGGCCAGACCTGGCGCTGACCAAGCCTGAGCCTATCAGCAATGCTGGCAGTGCCACTGTAATATTTAAGAGAAAAAAAAAAAAAGCAAGCTTTTTGCCACCAGAGAAGGAAGTGAGAAGATTTAAGAAACTCTGCAGACACCAAGGTCAGTGGGGAAGGGAGGGAGGTGGCATTGTAGAGAGGTGCCACAGAGAAAGATTCTGCTGCAGCCCACGGAGAAGACCATGGTGGAGCAGATTTTTCCCCCTGCAGCCCATGGAATATGATAGGGAGCAGAGATCCCATCTGTAGCCTGTGGAGGGCCTCAGGCCAGAGTTGGTGCGGACACAAGACAGGACGCTGTGACCCTGTGGGAAGCCTGTGTTAGAGCAAGCTGGTGGCTGGACCTGCTGCTGATGGAGAGGCCCACGCCACAGCAGGTTTGCTGGGGGCACTTGTGACTCTGTGGAAGACCAGGCTGGAGCAGTCTGGGCCTAATGGACTGAGAGACATTTTATGATTCCCTGGCTGCACCCCAGAGACGTGACCCACGCTGGGGCAGTTGGTGAGACGCTGAAGCCTTGTGGGAAAGGACTTCCGTTGGTGAAGTTTGTGGAGGACTGTCTCCTGTGGGTGAGACCCCATGCTGGACCAAAGGAAGAGTATGAGGAGCTCACCCCCCCCCATACACACACACACACACACACACACACACACACACACACACACAGACACAAAGAAGGAGAACTTGTGAAGAATTGACTGAAGCCCCCACCCCTGTCTTCCCTTGTGCCACCTGGGCAGGGAGGAAGGGAGAAAAATCATGAATTTGAATCTGTACTTCTCAGTATCCTACTATGGTTTCTCTGCGTGTTTCTGCATAGTGTAAAAAATTAGATGGGTTTTGGGTTTTATTCTGCGTTGAGTCTCTTTAGCCCATGATGTTGATTGTGGAATGATCTCTCCCTGTCCTTATCTCGATTACTAAGCCTCTCACTATGTATTTTCTCCCCTGTCCAGCTGAGAAGGTGTCGGGGAAGACAGCAGGCCTTCCGGCGGCCTTGCTCTCTTCACCCAAGACTTAGGCCCTGACAATATTCTTCTGTTCCCATGAGAAAGGAAAAGTTCCTCATGCTAAGAGGATCCTAATAGTCGCATTTTCCAAACACAGCGGCCTCGCTGATAGGGGCACAGGCCACCCTAAACTAAGAAGCAGTTATGGGGAGGTATTTGGGAGTAACGGAACATGTTAGGAACCAACCATAACAAGACGGTCAAAACCAGCAGGTGTGCGGATGCTTTTAGGTATTTAAGGTAAACTAAGGATGTTTAGCTATAAGATAGGTTTATCAGAAATCGTTATAGTTACTAACCAATCAATATGGTGTGAACAGTGTGTGTGACCAATTAGCAGTTTATTAGCTTGCCACGTTTGCAGTAAGAAAGGTATATAATCTGTGGGATTTCACATAATAAAATGGCTTCACCGAAAATTCCTATCGAAGGGGAGATGAAAATAGCTTAAATGATCTACAGAGAGGTAGATCTGTAGATCTCTACACAGAAGCCTGCAGAGCAGGCTTCTTGTCAATCCTTTGTCCCTTCTTCCGAAGCAGAGCTGTTAGCGAAGCAGGTCAGTACATTTACCCCAAGAGTGTCAAAGCACTGAGCCAAACACACTTCTGTCCCCACGACAATTTGACATTATGGGTATCCCCGGGGGTGTCCGAGCCCCGCTTCTGCCTCCCCTTCAGCTTGGAGCACCCCCATGCTGCCCCTCCCCCCACCCCATAGGCTGTGCCCAGCACCCGCAACCAGCGGCTCTGTGACATCAGCGCCGTGGCCAAGGGCACCCCAGGTAACAGGGGTACTGGGGGCACTCTGTCAGCTGCTGCGCTGCGGGTAACAAGCCCTGCTTGGTTCTTTGCAGCTGCTGTGTGCTTCTGCTGCTCCTGCTGGCAGCCATGAAGCTGCTCGCCTTCCTCATTCTTCTGTCCTTGTGTCAGCCGGGGCAGGGCACGTGGGACACCTGCTGGTAAGCGTCCCGTGGCTCTTGGAGGGAGCTTGGGCAAGCCTTATGGGATTCACTGCAGGGTGCCCGCTTGTCCCCTGTGGCCACACCACTGAACCCCCTGTGGGAGCCTCAGGTCCTTGCCAGCACCCAGGCTGCTGGCACCGGTTGTCAACAGGGTTAAAGCCAAAACAGAGGCAGATGGGACTTGTGCCCCGTGGGGTTGGTTCCCTGGCCCCGCTGTCCATACAACACCTTGCGGGGAGGGAAGGCAGCTGACTTCAACCTGAATGCCAGCAAGCCATCGAGCAGGACAGTAACGACCTTCTGCTTACAGGACCTGCGGGCTCCGGCCCATGGCCCGGAACTCTGGCACGTCGCGTGTTGTGGGTGGCACAGCTGCCCAGACGGGAGCCTGGCCCTGGATCGTGAGCATCCAGAATCCCTGGAGCCCGGGCACAGGGCATATATGCGGAGGCTCCCTGATCCACCCTCAGTGGGTCCTCACAGCAGCCCACTGCTTCATCGATGTCTGGTAAGGAGGAGCAGGGAACAGTACAACACTCACAGCTGCCCTGCCCACAGTACCCCGCACTACCCCCGTCCCATCCCATCCCATCCCATCCCATCCCATCCCATCCCATCCCATCCCATCCCATCCCATCCCATCCCATCCCATCCCATCCCATCCCATCCCATCCCATTCGTCCGCTGAATGCCCGGTGGCTGGACACTGCCCAGCCCATCTGAGAGACTGCTCAGGGGAAAGCTGGGCTCGCACCGCTGCTTCCCAGCAGCCTCCAGCTCCATGTTCCTTGTTCCCAAGGCATGCTAGGGCAGTCGTGCCCTCCATAGCGCCGCTTTCCTCTCTTGTCAAGAGCGGGGGACAGGACACTGCTGGGCTGCGGCAGGACGTGGCTCTGCTGGCACTGAGCGCTCTCTCTCTCTGCCTTCCAGGTACGTCACCACATGGCGCGTGGTCATCGGTGCCACGCACTTGGCTCAGCTGGGTCCCGAAGTCCAAGTGCGCGGTATCAGACGTCTGATTGCTCACGAACACTACAGCAACATCACGCAGAAGAACGACATTGCGCTGCTGGAACTGGACCAGCCTGTCCAGTGCAGTGACTACATCCAGCTTGCCTGCGTGCCTGATGCCCTGCTGAGAGTGTCAGAGCTGAGCAACTGCTATGTCAGTGGCTGGGGCGCCACGACTGCAAGATGTGAGTTCCCATGCACTCCTCGTGTCCCAAGGGCAAGCATGTCACACTGTGGGGGTGGGCTGGGCTTCCAGGCAGCAGAGGCAACTTGTCACCGTAGTCAGGCTGCAGGGAGTTGTGGTGAGAGAGAGGGGGGGGTGGGCCTGACCTGTTAGTCAAAGCGAGAAAGATGGCAAACACCGCTGCAGTGCTTTCTGGAGGCCAAGCCAAACCCTAGGCAAGGGGCTTGCCCAGACCAGGGAGGAGAACCGGCAACGAGCCGCTGCAATCTCTTCTCTGCTCACAGCTACAGAAGCCACCGATGTGCTGCAGGAGGCCAAGGTCAACCTCATTGATGTCCAGCAGTGTAATAGCAGCGGGTGGTACCGAGGAGCCATCCACAGAGAAAACCTGTGTGCTGGCTATCCACAGGGTGGCATTGACACCTGCCAGGTAGGAGCCTGCGACAAACCGGGCCCCAGCACCTCCGGCAACCCTGTCACCATGGCCCAAAATACCCGTGGCGTGAGCTTTGCCTGGCAAGTCACCCTCCCAGTGCTGCTGGGACTGGCCACTCCTTCCCCATGGGCACGGCCTTACCTGGTGCCCTGCCTTGGCCCACTCAGCGCTCTTGGCGGCCCGCATGCCCACATCCCTGTCCTGACAAATGCATCTCCTGCTCATCCAGCATCCATCCAGCAGAGCGGAGGGAGAGCCCATGGCCACCTCCCAGGCAAGGGACGGAGCTCTGGCTCCTGGGAAGGAGCCAGCCGTAGTGCTGACATTGGCCACCCAACACCACCTTCATGCTCTCTCCTCCCCTGCAGGGTGACAGCGGTGGTCCCCTCATGTGCCAGGGCAAGAACGCAGAGTACTTCTGGCTTGTGGGAGTGACCAGCTGGGGCAGAGGCTGTGCCAGAGCAAAGCGGCCTGGCGTCTACACCTCCACCCAGCACTATTACGACTGGATCCTGGTCCAGATGAGATCGCACCCGGCAGACAAGGCTACCGTGACAGCACAGCCACAGAGCCACTTCCTAACCACCTCAAGGCCCTTCCAGAAGCCAGTCCCAACACCAGCTCCGACAAGTGGGTCAGCCTCCTGCCCATTTCCCACTGAGAAGCTGGTGCAGTTCTTCACTCAGGTGCGCAGTCTCCTGCGGGAGCTCCTGCGGGACCTGTGGGGAGAAAAGGTGTGAGGAAGCAGGAGGGCCAGGATCCAGGCCAAGCAGCACAGTACCAACGCTGTCTGCTGCTGGGCCAATGGCCGCTGATCTGCAGTGTCAGAGGCCTGCTCGGTCCTGCCCATGCTTCTTGGGACTTCCAACAGTTAGTTGATGATTTCAGCTTGGTTTTTGAAATAAAGTTGTCTGTTTTCATAGCTCACCATGCTTCAGCTCAGTTTCCCGGGCAAGGGCAAGCGCTTCCACGCCCCGCGCAGCCAAAATCCATCCACAGTCAAGTAGGGCACAACGGGGAAGAGTCACTCAAAAGGGCTGCAACCATGTCAGCTCAGAGAGGAGGTTGCTCTCAGCAACTGTGGGTTAGAGCGACCTGTCATCACCCAGAAGCAAGAAAAAGGAGCAGAGGTTTTGGATTTATTCTTTGTCTGCACAGAGATTCCACCAAACGAGCCCCCTACACACAGAATTTACAGCCTATTTCTCTTGTTAGAGGATTAGAAAAATCCCCCTAAATTTCCATTAGTTGATGAGTAATTACTGCATCATCACCTATTGGTCAAGCACGGTCAAAGTAGCAGGCATGCTGCTTGAAGGTGCTGGGCTGCGGCATTTGCACAGGCCTTCAGCTGGGTGGGTGGTTGCGATCTCCCCCTGCCACGTGTCCCTTCTCCCCAGTTTTTGTTGCTCCCGGGCCTCTCTGTCTGTGCCCCAGCTCTTGCACACACTGGGGCAGGATGTTTCCTCTTGATCAGTCTTTCAGCTCTTCTCCAAGGACACTTTGGAGCATAGCAGGCTACTTACCAGTCCTTCCTTTGGCCCTCCTTCAAAAGTAGAGCTGTTAGCAAAGCTGATCAGTACGTTTACCTACCCCTAACCTAAACGCTGTCAAAGCACTCACCCAAACACATTTCTGTCCCTGTGAAAATGCGATTTTATGGGTATCAGTCTCCCTGCTTTGAGAGGATCAGGCTTCTTGTGGCTCTTACATTATAGCTGTCCTTTCGACAAGTACTACTGAACGCACTGCTCCAATATTTACCGTCTTAGTAGCGTGAAGTTACTTAGGCTTTCTGAGAGGTTCTATGATTATCCCCGGGGAGGAAAAATTTCATTTCATCCATAAACAATCAAGCCAATACACAAGCAAATTATTGTGCTAAACCAAAAGACAATTAGCTTGTTAAGCACTTAGTCTCTATTTGAGCAAGTTCCTGTTTCTCTGGCACACTTCATCCAGGTTAACTTCTCTAGTTGGTTGCAGAGGCCCATGCATCTTTATCAGGCCTTGGTGCGCTTTTTACCTGTGGGTAATGAATCCAGGAATTAATTCCCTCTACCTTGAGGGCCGAGCGGCATAAGCCTTCGGTTGCACAGGACAGGGTCCTTTCCATATCTTAGTGGTTCGTCTTTGCAGGTCTGTATGGAAAGAAGGTCTCCCAGTTGGAAGGGGTGAACCGGTGTGTCCAAAGGAAGGGAATTTTGACTGAGGTGCCTGTGCAGTGAAGACAAAGTCTGCGAAAGAGGGATTGAGTCCTTGTTACTTGCTGCCTGGCCTTTTCTATGCACTTGGTCCTCCTTGAGCTTTGAAAGGTAGTTAGGAGTCATAAAGACAGTGCTACAAACAGAATTAGTTTTCCTCACCAGCAACCTATTTTTAGTATCTTTTTTTTTTTCAGGATTTCCAGATTAATTTCCAGAACTTCAGCTGTACTTGCATGCAAAACAAAGTCTTTAAGCACTTACAGTATTCTGCAGTAATGACAGCGTACTTTTGATAGCTAAGTACAGCCTATCTAATTGGTCACACCTGCGTGGTGTAGAGCGGGTGACTTAAAATGCTTTTCAAGACAGCCAAATTTATCACATTGTCTGCACGTCATACATATGCTGGAGAGGACAGAGAGCTTGAAAATCAGTTACTGGAACCGAGAAGTTTCTTATTTCCTTCACTAATTAAGTATTTTGTTTCAAGAGACAAATGTGTTTGCAGTTAACCACCTAGATGTGCGCCTTCTCCATTTAGAGTTTATTTCCCCACTTCTCAGTACCCTACCATTTAATGCATTCTATCCTGTTACAGGTATTTCCTGCACAGAGGAAAGACATGGACGACGGTTAAGAGTTTTTCTTCAGTTCAACTATTTAGGACAGACAATGCTTGAGCTGCAGTAACTTTTGCAGATAAAACAATAAAAAACATACTATCTCTGTTCAAGTATATGATTAGCAGAGTTAGGTGTGAGCTTGGATTAAGCCGGGCACATTTAACACCGAAATTCACCTACTAGGAGGTACAATTTTAGTCAATGAAAAAGAAGTTAAAGAAATGCTGATTTTTGCACTGGTATCTTCTAGACTTAATCATTAATCTATATCTGACTAGCTTACCGATGCCAACTATGGGTTTATGTTGTGGTTTTGTGTGGCTGGGTTTGGGACGGGGTGGAGGGGGGGGCGTGGTGCTGCAGCAGTGGCTTCTGCAAGAAGCAGCTAGAAGCTTTCTGCAGGCCTGCGGGAGTAAACACCAGCCTGCTCAAGGCCAGACCTGGCGCTGACCAAGCCTGAGCCTATCAGCAATGCTGGCAGTGCCACTGTAATATTTAAGAGAAAAAAAAAAAAAGCAAGCTTTTTGCCGCCAGAGAAGGAAGTGAGAAGATTTAAGAAACTCTGCAGACACCAAGGTCAGTGGGGAAGGGAGGGAGGTGGCATTGTAGAGAGGTGCCACAGAGAAAGATTCTGCTGCGGCCCATGGAGAAGACCATGGTGGAGCAGATTTTTCCCCCTGCAGCCCATGGAATATGATAGGGAGCAGAGATCCCATCTGTAGCCTGTGGAGGACCTCAGGCCAGAGTTGGTGCGGACACAAGACAGGACGCTGTGACCCTGTGGGAAGCCTGTGTTAGAGCAAGCTGCTGGCTGGACCTGCTGCTGATGGAGAGGCCCACGCCACAGCAGGTTTGCTGGGGGCACTTGTGACTCTGTGGAAGACCAGGCTGGAGCAGTCTGGGCCTAATGGACTGAGAGACATTTTATGATTCCCTGGCTGCACCCCAGAGACGTGACCCACGCTGAGGCAGTTGGTGAGACGCTGAAGCCTTGTGGGAAAGGACTTCCGTTGGTGAAGTTTGTGGAGGACTGTCTCCTGTGGGTGAGACCCCATGCTGGACCAAAGGAAGAGTATGAGGAGCTCACCCCCCCCATACACACACACACACACACAGACACAAAGAAGGAGAACTTGTGAAGAATTGACTGAAACCCCCACCCCTGTCTTCCCTTGTGCCACCTGGGCAGGGAGGAAGGGAGAAAAATCATGAATTTGAATCTGTACTTCTCAGTATCCTACTATGGTTTCTCTGCGTGTTTCTGCATAGTGTAAAAAATTAGATGGGTTTTGGGTTTTATTCTGCGTTGAGTCTCTTTAGCCCATGATGTTGATTGTGGAATGATCTCTCCCTGTCCTTATCTCGATTACTAAGCCTCTCACTATGTATTTTCTCCCCTGTCCAGCTGAGAAGGTGTCGGGGAAGACAGCAGGCCTTCCGGCGGCCTTGCTTTCTTCACCCAAGACTTAGGCCCTGACAATATTCTTCTGTTCCCATGAGAAAGGAAAAGTTCCTCATGCTAAGAGGATCCTAATAGTCGCATTTTCCAAACACAGCGGCCTCGCTGATAGGGGCACAGGCCACCCTAAACTAAGAAGCAGTTATGGGGAGGTATTTGGGAGTAACGGAACATGTTAGGAACCAACCATAACAAGACGGTCAAAACCAGCAGGTGTGCGGATGCTTTTAGGTATTTAAGGTAAACTAAGGATGTTTAGCTATAAGATAGGTTTATCAGAAATCGTTATAGTTACTAACCAATCAATATGGTTTGAACAGTGTGTGTGACCAATTAGCAGTTTATTAGCTTGCCACGTTTGCAGTAAGAAAGGTATATAATCTGTGGGATTTCACATAATAAAATGGCTTCACCGAAAATTCCTATCGAAGGGGAGATGAAAATAGCTTAAATGATCTACAGAGAGGTAGATCTGTAGATCTCTACACAGAAGCCTGCAGAGCAGGCTTCTTGTCAATCCTTTGTCCCTTCTTCCGAAGCAGAGCTGTTAGCGAAGCAGGTCAGTACATTTACCCCAAGAGTGTCAAAGCACTGAGCCAAACACACTTCTGTCCCCACGAAAATTTGACATTATGGGTATCCCCGGGGGTGTCCGAGCCCCGCTTCTGCCTCCCCTTCAGCTTGAAGCACCCCCATGCTGCCCCTCCCCCCACCCCATAGGCTGTGCCCAGCACCCGCAACCAGCGGCTCTGTGACATCAGCGCTGTGGCCAAGGGCACCCCAGGTAACAGGGGTACTGGGGGCACTCTGTCAGCTGCTGCGCTGCGGGTAACAAGCCCTGCTTGGTTCTTTGCAGCTGCTGTGTGCTTCTGCTGCTCCTGCTGGCAGCCATGAAGCTGCTCGCCTTCCTCATTCTTCTGTCCTTGTGTCAGCCGGGGCAGGGCACGTGGGACACCTGCTGGTAAGCGTCCCGTGGCTCTTGGAGGGAGCTTGGGCAAGCCTTATGGGATTCACTGCAGGGTGCCCGCTTGTCCCCCGTGGCCACACCACTGAACCCCCTGTGGGAGCCTCAGGTCCTTGCCAGCACCCAGGCTGCTGGCACCGGTTGTCAACAGGGTTAAAGCCAAAACAGAGGCAGATGGGACTTGTGCCCCGTGGGGTTGGTTCCCTGGCCCCGCTGTCCATACAACACCTTGCGGGGAGGGAAGGCAGCTGACTTCAACCTGAATGCCAGCAAGCCATCGAGCAGGACAGTAACGACCTTCTGCTTACAGGACCTGCGGGCTCCGGCCCATGGCCCGGAACTCTGGCACGTCGCGTGTTGTGGGTGGCACAGCTGCCCAGACGGGAGCCTGGCCCTGGATCGTGAGCATCCAGAATCCCTGGAGCCCGGGCACAGGGCATATATGCGGAGGCTCCCTGATCCACCCTCAGTGGGTCCTCACAGCAGCCCACTGCTTCATCGATGTCTGGTAAGGAGGAGCAGGGAACAGTACAACACTCACAGCTGCCCTGCCCACAGTACCCCGCGCTACCCCCGTCCCATCCCATCCCATCCCATCCCATCCCATCCCATCCCATCCCATCCCATCCCATCCCATCCCATCCCATCCCATCCCATCCCATCCCATCCCATCCCATCCCATCCCATCCCATCCCATTCGTCCGCTGAATGCCCAGTGGCTGGACACTGCCCAGCCCATCTGAGAGACTGCTCAGGGGAAAGCTGGGCTCGCACCGCTGCTTCCCAGCAGCCTCCAGCTCCATGTTCCTTGTTCCCAAGGCATGCTAGGGCAGTCGTGCCCTCCATAGCGCCGCTTTCCTCTCTTGTCAAGAGCGGGGGACAGGACACTGCTGGGCTGCGGCAGGACGTGGCTCTGCTGGCACTGAGCGCTCTCTCTCTCTGCCTTCCAGGTACGTCACCACATGGCGCGTGGTCATCGGTGCCACGCACTTGGCTCAGCTGGGTCCCGAAGTCCAAGTGCGCGGTATCAGACGTCTGATTGCTCACGAACACTACAGCAACATCACGCAGAAGAACGACATTGCGCTGCTGGAACTGGACCAGCCTGTCCAGTGCAGTGACTACATCCAGCTTGCCTGCGTGCCTGATGCCCTGCTGAGAGTGTCAGAGCTGAGCAACTGCTATGTCAGTGGCTGGGGCGCCACGACTGCAAGATGTGAGTTCCCATGCACTCCTCGTGTCCCAAGGGCAAGCATGTCACACTGTGGGGGTGGGCTGGGCTTCCAGGCAGCAGAGGCAACTTGTCACCGTAGTCAGGCTGCAGGGAGTTGTGGTGAGAGAGAGGGGGGGGTGGGCCTGACCTGTTAGTCAAAGCGAGAAAGATGGCAAACACCGCTGCAGTGCTTTCTGGAGGCCAAGCCAAACCCTAGGCAAGGGGCTTGCCCAGACCAGGGAGGAGAACCGGCAACGAGCCGCTGCAATCTCTTCTCTGCTCACAGCTACAGAAGCCACCGATGTGCTGCAGGAGGCCAAGGTCAACCTCATTGATGTCCAGCAGTGTAATAGCAGCGGGTGGTACCGAGGAGCCATCCACAGAGAAAACCTGTGTGCTGGCTATCCACAGGGTGGCATTGACACCTGCCAGGTAGGAGCCTGCGACAAACCGGGCCCCAGCACCTCCGGCAACCCTGTCACCATGGCCCAAAATACCCGTGGCGTGAGCTTTGCCTGGCAAGTCACCCTCCCAGTGCTGCTGGGACTGGCCACTCCTTCCCCATGGGCACGGCCTTACCTGGTGCCCTGCCTTGGCCCACTCAGCGCTCTTGGCGGCCCGCATGCCCACATCCCTGTCCTGACAAATGCATCTCCTGCTCATCCAGCATCCATCCAGCAGAGCGGAGGGAGAGCCCATGGCCACCTCCCAGGCAAGGGACGGAGCTCTGGCTCCTGGGAAGGAGCCAGCCGTAGTGCTGACATTGGCCACCCAACACCACCTTCATGCTCTCTCCTCCCCTGCAGGGTGACAGCGGTGGTCCCCTCATGTGCCAGGGCAAGAACGCAGAGTACTTCTGGCTTGTGGGAGTGACCAGCTGGGGCAGAGGCTGTGCCAGAGCAAAGCGGCCTGGCGTCTACACCTCCACCCAGCACTATTACGACTGGATCCTGGTCCAGATGAGATCGCACCCGGCAGACAAGGCTACCGTGACAGCACAGCCACAGAGCCACTTCCTAACCACCTCAAGGCCCTTCCAGAAGCCAGTCCCAACACCAGCTCCGACAAGTGGGTCAGCCTCCTGCCCATTTCCCACTGAGAAGCTGGTGCAATTCTTCACTCAGGTGCGCAGTCTCCTGCGGGAGCTCCTGCGGGACCTGTGGGGAGAAAAGGTGTGAGGAAGCAGGAGGGCCAGGATCCAGGCCAAGCAGCACAGTACCAACGCTGTCTGCTGCTGGGCCAATGGCCGCTGATCTGCAGTGTCAGAGGCCTGCTCGGTCCTGCCCATGCTTCTTGGGACTTCCAACAGTTAGTTGCTGATTTCAGCTTGGTTTTTGAAATAAAGTTGTCTGTTTTCATAGCTCACCATGCTTCAGCTCAGTTTCCCGGGCAAGGGCAAGCGCTTCCACGCCCCGCGCAGCCAAAATCCATCCACAGTCAAGTAGGGCACAACGGGGAAGAGTCACTCAAAAGGGCTGCAACCATGTCAGCTCAGAGAGGAGGTTGCTCTCAGCGACTGTGGGTTAGAGCGACCTGTCATCACCCAGAAGCAAGAAAAAGGAGCAGAGGTTTTGGATTTATTCTTTGTCTGCACAGAGATTCCACCAAACGAGCCCCCTACACACAGAATTTACAGCCTATTTCTCTTGTTAGAGGATTAGAAAAATCCCCCTAAATTTCCATTAGTTGATGAGTAATTACTGCATCATCACCTATTGGTCAAGCACGGTCAAAGTAGCAGGCATGCTGCTTGAAGGTGCTGGGCTGCGGCATTTGCACAGGCCTTCAGCTGGGTGGGTGGTTGCGATCTCCCCCTGCCACGTGTCCCTTCTCCCCAGTTTTTGTTGCTCCCGGGCCTCTCCGTCTGTGCCCCAGCTCTTGCACACACTGGGGCAGGATGTTTCCTCTTGATCAGTCTTTCAGCTCTTCTCCAAGGACACTTTGGAGCATAGCAGGCTACTTACCAGTCCTTCCTTTGGCCCTCCTTCAAAAGTAGAGCTGTTAGCAAAGCTGATCAGTACGTTTTCCTACCCCTAACCTAAACGCTGTCAAAGCACTCACCCAAACACATTTCTGTCCCTGTGAAAATGCGATTTTATGGGTATCAGTCTCCCTGCTTTGAGAGGATCAGGCTTCTTGTGGCTCTTACATTATAGCTGTCCTTTCGACAAGTACTACTGAACGCACTGCTCCAATATTTACCGTCTTAGTAGCGTGAAGTTACTTAGGCTTTGGTCACACTTCATCCAGGTTAACTTCTCTAGTTGGTTGCAGAGGCCCATGCATCTTTATCAGGCCTTGGTGCGCTTTTTACCTGTGGGTAATGAATCCAGGAATTAATTCCCTCTACCTTGAGGGCCGAGCGGCATAAGCCTTCAGTTGCACAGGACAGGGACCTTTCCATATCTTAGTGGTTCGTCTTTGCAGGTCTGTATGGAAAGAAGGTCTCCCAGTTGGAAGGGGTGAACCGGTGTGTCCAAAGGAAGGGAATTTTGACTGAGGTGCCTGTGCAGTGAAGACAAAGTCTGCGAAAGAGGGATTGAGTCCTTGCTACTTGCTGCCTGGCCTTTTCTATGCACTTGATCCTCCTTGACCTTTGAAGATTTAAGAAACTCTGCAGACACCAAGGTCAGTGGGGAAGGGAGGGAGGTGGCATTGTAGAGAGGTGCCACAGAGAAAGATTCTGCTGCAGCCCACGGAGAAGACCATGGTGGAGCAGATTTTTCCCCCTGCAGCCCATGGAATATGATAGGGAGCAGAGATCCCCTCTGTCGCCTGTGGAGGACCTCAGGCCAGAGTTGGTGCGGACACAAGACAGGACGCTGTGACCCTGTGGGAAGCCTGTGTTAGAGCAAGCTGCTGGCTGGACCTGCTGCTGATGGAGAGGCCCACGCCACAGCAGGTTTGCTGGGGGCACTTGTGACTCTGTGGAAGACCAGGCTGGAGCAGTCTGGGCCTAATGGACTGAGAGACATTTTATGATTCCCTGGCTGCACCCCAGAGACGTGACCCACGCTGGGTCAGTTGGTGAGACGCTGAAGCCTTGTGGGAAAGGACTTCCGTTGGTGAAGTTTGTGGAGGACTGTCTCCTGTGGGTGAGACCCCATGCTGGACCAAAGGAAGAGTATGAGGAGCTTACCCCCCCCATACACACACACACACACACACACACACACACACACACTCAGAGAGAGAGGACATAGCTTCAAAATCACTTAGCTTCCAGGCACTCTTCATAGGTATCAGTGTCAATCAACAAGCTGTCTACCTATTGTAACAGTGTGACAGTATTCTACTCAGCATGCCCTTGTTCTAGTTCCTTTTGCCTGTACATCACCAAACAACTTGGGGCTAGATTTGAATCCCTTGGGAAATTCAGTCCAGCAGAGTAGCATCTTCCGTCTTGTGGCTGGGTTTTCCCGGACTTACTCTGTTCACCCACAGGCATACAAAGGGAAGCATCCTTCAAGCCCAGGACTGTAAAATAAGTATTGCTCTCCAGAAGTGAGGCAAGGAGGGGATAAGGATTTGGAATCATCAGGTGCATGTCTGTAGATCTCACTTCCCGTTAATCTTGTGCCAGTCTGCATTCCTGGGAGTGAGGCTTCTTGACGGGCAAAACTGGAGTCTTAAATTCCGACTGGCGTTCCCTTAGTTGCCCGGGCTCTACAAGGGAATTTATTAGAGGTTCCAGTCCCTTCCAATCTTCTACGTTAATAGGACACCGTTGTCTTTCTTACCAGCTGGGCTCCTGCTTTCAGATGCATCTTGACCGGAGTCACATTCTTGGCTCTGCCTGAGGTTCCCGAGGACCACGCTGCAGGTATGGCATCCTCACTTCATCAGGCATATCTCCCTTTTCCATAGGATTCTTCTTCATCACAGGTGTATCTGAGCTCTCTGTGCATTCTCTGGGGGAGTCTGTAACCAAACAGGATCTTCAGAGAAGGTTAATTGTGCGTTTAATGGAGTAACAGAGCAAATCCCATCCAAGTAATGGCAAAGGGCATTCTGGCATAGAGACAAATTGAGGTGTCAATTTAGTATCCCCAATTCCGGGTTTCATAGGCTGTCAAAATGGCCTCAAAAGATTTTTTTCCCCTGTAGTACCTAAAATGCTTACCTTAGTCTTACTTAATGGTCCCTTGGAACTAGTCAGTAGAGTTGTTTCCCCAGCTTAACGAGAGGATCGGCTGGGGAAGCTTGACTAGATTCCTCGGGTCCCCTGCAATCTAACCGGAATTCTGCTGTTACCCCAACAGTGTCCCCCTTCTCTCGACTATTGAAGAGGCATGGGCCTTCCTTCTTCCTGTGACCCTCTTTCTTACCATAGGCACACTGATTTGTTCTTAGAGCAACTGCTCTCACATTCGCTTCTCGTGAATTTTGTACCAGTCCAATTGCAGGATGATCTCTCCCTGTCCTTATCTCAACTCTTGAGCTTCTCCATATATGCATGTTCTTCCCTGTCCAGCTGCAAAGGGCAGCAATAGACCAACTTTGGTGGGTGTCCAGCCTGCAGCCATGGTCAAACCACCACACCTGGCTAGCAGCTCTTGCAGTCCCAAATCTGCTCTCTAATGTGTAAACCTGGGAGCAAGGGGGAAAAGTTAGTGGGGATTTGTCCCTGGGTCGGGAAGCTACAAGGAAGGAGAAAGGTAGGAGCAAAGAAAGACATAGGGGCTGAATAAGCATGTCAGACAGAGATAGAAGGGAGCCTGAGTCAGTCACACACAAGGAGACCGCTGATAGGTTGGTTGGTTGAGTGAGCCTTGCACCGAATCATCACCATACATCCTGTCTTCTTTTTGAAGAGTGAAATTTTGAAGATGAAATTCAACAAAAGCAAGTGTAAAGTCTTGAACCTGGGGAGGAACAACCGCATCTATCAGTACAGGCTGGGGTTTGACCTGCTGGAGAAGAGCTCTGTGGAGAAGGACCTGGGGGTCCTAGTTGACCATAGGTTGGCTATGAGTCAGCAGTGTGCCCTGGTGGCTAAGAGAGCCAATGGGATCCTGGGGTGCACCAGGAGGAGTGTGGGCAGCAGGTCGAAGGAGGTGATCCTCCCCCTCTACTCTGCCCTGGTCAGGCCCCACCTGGAGTATTGTGTCCAGTTCTGGGCTCCCTGGTACAAAAAGGACAGGGACCTCCTGGAGAGAGTCCAGAGAAGGGCTACGAAGAAGATTAAGGGCCTGGAACATCTATCCTATGAGGAAAGGCTGAGAGAGATGGGGCTGTTCAGCCTGGAGAAAAGAAGACGGAGGGGGGACCTAATCAATGTTTATAAATATCTACAGTATGGGGTGCAGGGGGAATCGGCCTGCCCCTTGTCTGTGGAGACAGGACAAGAGGCAATGGCTGCAAATTGGACCACAGGAAGTTCCGCACCAACATGCGGAGGAACTTTTTCACAGTGAGGGTGACAGAGTCCTGGGACAGGCTGCCCAGGGAGGTGGTGGAGTCTCCTTCTCTGGAGATATTCAAGACTCATCTGGACGCCTGTCTGTGCAGTATGAGCTGGGGAGCTGCTTTGGCAGGGGGGCTAGACACGATGATCTCTCGAGGTCCCTTCCAACCCCTACAACTCTGTGATTCCAAGCTGTCTTCTGTGTGGTGCTACTCAGAGAGCTACTGGTGGGAGTGCTCTGTGTGTGTGTGTGTGTGTGTGTAGTTCACTAGTGAACCTGAAGCTGGACTAGCTCACAATCAAGAGGAGGTATAGACCTGCAAGGTCCCATGGACTGTGTCACTTACTGGGTAAACACCTTGATGTGGATCCATGGACTGTAATGGAACTTAATTCCCATGCTCATATCGAAGGGATCCATGACCACGCTGTTGTGGTTTAATCCTCACCAGTACCTGAGCACCACACAGTCAAGGCAGATATAATAAGGTAAGGTCCTCTGAATGTTAACCATTGCTGATCTTGCATGCAGGTGGAGAGGAAGCTATCAATTGCAGATCAAGAACAATTGAAGGGGACTTTAGGGCCTTATGGTGGCTGGTGAGAGAATCTGGGTGCATTTTATTTTTTCCTTTCCCCTTCCAGGTGCAGGCACCTTGGATTGATGGAATCCAATCCAAGCTACCTATCTTTGATACTGGGATGGACAATGTGGTAGCAGGCTTGCCGGTTTCAAATGGGAAACACCTTTCCTGAGAAAATATGGGATAGGTGAGTGGACAGTGAGGTGGGTTGAGAACTGGCTGTTGGACTGAGCTCAGAGGGTGGTGATCAGTGGAGCAGAGTCTGACTGGAGACCTTTAACTAGCAGTGCTCCCCAGGGCTGGTTTTGGGTCCAGTCTTGTTTAACATCTTCACCAACCTCGATGAGGGAATAGCATCCACCCTCAAGGACATGGACGATACAAAGCTGGGAGGAGTGGCTGACACACAGGAACACCGTGCTGGCATTCAGTGAGACCTCGACCGGCTGGAGAGCTGGGTAGGGAGAAACCTAATGAGGTTTAATAAAAGCAAGTGTAGAAGCTTCTGCCGTTCATATGTTAGAATGAATAACAAAAATAAAGGGAAATGCTATGCCAAAACCTCTATTAAGAGGCAAAGTGAAGACTTAATACCTGAAACCTGGAAGAAACTTAATCATAAGGACGTAACATCTCTTGAGTTACCTGCTTTGAAGATAATTGGGAATTTTTCTGTCCCTCACTTGGAAGATTTGACAGACTAAAACCACCACATTGGTCTTCCAAGCAGAAAAAACCCAGCAGGAAGGCACTGAAACACCATGCCTCCCACCCCTGCAACAAAATCAAAGCCATGCAGATTTGAGAGCTAGAAAGGAGGAAGAGTAAGAAACACCAGGAAACTTGGTTAATCAGTCTTTATAAAATAGTTTTGTCAGTGTGCTGAACCTGCCGTAAGAGGTGGGTTTCTCTGTTTTCACTAAGAACAAACATTTGAAACAACCCCTTAGAGAACAGACTGTCTCCAAGCTTCTTTTAATTGCTGTTGCTTTTGTCATGCCTGTTGCAGCTATTCTAACACCCGGGGCTCTCAAAAGGAGCGCAGCAGTACCTAATGGAGGGTAGCTCAACAGCATATGTATTTCTGTAACTAGCAGCGAGGTTCCTGAAATGCAGAACATACATGAGCTTACCTTGGGCCACAGCAAGGCAGAACAAGCCCTGCATTTATTCCACTCTCCCTCTTTCTCCATCAACATCCCATGGCATCAGCTGTTGGCTGAGAATGTTCTGGTTGAAAGCCGCACAGCAAGCCAGTTTAACTACCCAGATGGCCAGAGTTTTGGCTGTCGCAAGTTACTGAAGGACCGGTAAAGAACAGGGATCATGCTGCTGTTAGAGGCAACTGGATCAAGTAGCAACATAAGAATGACGCACGCCGATGGCAATACATATCACTACACAGACAAACCCAAGCTGCACCTCTACGATATTTCAAAGGGACATGACCAACCATAAGCTAGGTTATTTTGCCTGGATGTGGAACTACGCTTGATTAAGCACCACTAAAGGCAAGTTTTCAGGTCAGTTTGTGCGCTCTGCTCCATTGGAGGGACTTGCAGAGCAACAGGGAGAAAGCATTAGTTGCCAGAGGACAAAAGACAGCAGAAGTTAAGGGCAACAGCAGGGACACCTATGACTGCCTTCTTCCTCAGTGCCTAGTTTTAGAGTTGAGAATGTCCTTTTAAAAGCTTGAGATACAACAGAAGTGAACTCGCTTGGAGGATTCCATCATCACAAGCAAGCTGCCAGAAATGCGGCTTACACTAATGTTAAACATCAGGGAACAAGCACAACTGATTACACAAGTAAATGAAGTATCAGCGACTTGGAGTTCTAGAGGGTTTGAGTTTCTGCAGGATTTATTGAGAAGATTATGCAAGTGTGGCAAATACACTCTGATTTGACAGAATTCCATTCCAAGAGTGGCTTACGGTAACTATAAACATCACAGAAAATGCCCACTGACAGTCCACACTCTTCCAGCTTAAGCCTGAGTTTGCCAGGATTCCTCATAGTGCAGCTCTGTATGCAGACAACATTGTATGTCTCGGCAATTGCACACAAAACCTGCCCAATTCACAGATACGCAGCGTTTTGTGATCACCAGTACAATAAACCTAGCTTGAAATATTGAAGCTAACGAGATATAAATATTAAAGGACAAGACATCAAGGACATCATTGTCTACTGTTGCCACGACCTTTGCACGTTTTCCTTTTCTGAAGGTGACTGTGTTAGTTGAGTGGGTGCCTAAAAGTAACGCATGTCTACAAGCAGCTACATAGTCAGGGTTTCCGTTGATTCTCAAGGAGGGTGCTACTGGTAACTCTGTTGTTTTTCTTTTCATAACAATAAGGAATATTAGAAGCTCCGACACTGAGCAGATACGACATACACGTTGGGCGAGCCTGTTTGGAAGGTGGTGTCACTGCCGGTCGGTCGCTTTTCTGATCCATCACTGTACTTCAACTGTTCTGATATCAACTTCAATTCCAATCTCTAGGTGGTGTGGCAGAACAATTCCAGTTGACTCCCTGAACAGCTGTACCAGTCTGAAATGCTGTCATGTGTTTCTTCATGGCAAAATATTCACATTCTTTTTATTGCACAATGGGAAAATTCAGGTTATGTGCATATGAACCTTCATAGTGTTTGCACTGCAACTTGCGAAACAGACATTTAAAATGACCTTAATACGTTTTACAAAATCTTTTTAAACAGTTTTATATTCTTAAGATAAAAGCATCCTGAGAATGTTACAAAGTTCTTTTTACAAGCCCTTCATTTCTGCTATGCTTTATTTATCCCCATAGTTCCTAATTGGACAAGTTTATTTTACAGTTAGCATATTGGTGCTGTATTTCACAAAATATCTTTTAGCAAAAAGTACACCATTGGCATTCAAGTAATCCAGCCTCACATCTAATTTACAAATTAAACCTCTGTCGAGCTCTCATGTCAGGAAAAGTAAACCAGAACAGGTTTGAGCCGACTAAAAAAGAAAAGTGAAGGCTTTGTGCATTAATAATTTGGTCAAGCATTTAAGTTGTGCCGGTTGGTATTTTGGCAAAAAAAAAATTCCATCTCTCCCTTCCAAAAATGTCTTCTTTCAGTTCACACCAGACGTAAACACACGGTACAAAGACTGACAGTATGAAAGTTCTTTGCTGTTGGACTTGTTTCCTTTTTCCTTTTCTAAAGTACTTAGGAAAAGCAGACAAACAAGAACTTAAGTGCTAAGAATGAGGGGAGAATCTTTGGGCTAAATAAAGGTCTTACAGGGAACAAAACAAAAAATAAATTATGTTTTTTTTAACTCCATCTGCAGACATGTACATAAATAGCCTCTGAAGAAATTCTAGTGCTGTGTCGCAACACAGTATCTTCCAGTAGCTCTATGATAAAGACTAAAGCTTCACACATAATCTTGACAGGTTTACTAGGAGGATATCCATTAATATTTACACGCTTTTGTAAAGGGAGTGTTTGGGGTTAAAAATATATTTCTTCTTAAAAGGTAAGTCTGCCATCCTGATGGCAGTGATTCAAGCTATAGAAGAGAAGACGAGTTTCAGAACATCCTTCAGTTTCTTATACCCTAGGTCAGAGGAAAGAGATGAGCCAAGCGAGAGAGGTAAGCAGCTGGGATTCCAGGAATGGAGACAAGCAGTGGCCCACTATAGGAATGTTTGTGTGGCCAGGAGTGCCTATGCATACAGGCTTTGTGACTCTTCTACACGTATGTAGAATGTTTTGTTGCCAGCTGACTAAGCGCGTCCAGAAGAGGGACAGGTATGGGTGCCACAGTGAAAGAGTAACATTATCTCCAGCTTCCTCCTGGAAAGACCAGCCTTTAGAAGCTGTTGAATGTAAGCAGAGGCCGTGCCCAGGCAGTGCACTCCAGGTGGGAGCGTCACTACCTTGTCACTACCTCAAAAGGAAGAGTAAACCACTTCAGTGACATCTCTGTAGTATTAGAAGTATGCAATTCAGAGAGTTGTGTACAGCTTTGATTTTAGGCAACGATCAAAATCTGAAGGACCTTGTTAATCTTTAAGGCATCAGTGCACCGGGGATCAAAAGCTCCAGGTGACAAATATGGAGGGGAGAGAAGAACAAAAATATCCCCCACCCTCCTCCCCCCCCAATTTTTGTGGCACAAGCTATCGGCTGTGTTTCTGCTGTGTTAGCTAGTTCCAGGACAAATCTTTTCAGGGATGGTGGAAGGGGAACGCTACATGCAGTTCTGAGAAAAATACTAGATCATAAATTTCACGTCATTTTTTAACACGTCGTTTAAAGGGCTGAACCTGTCAGGTATGATCCTCATCTTTACTGTTCCATCCGCACCACAGGAGAATATGTGATTTGCTGGTCCTGTCTCAATTTGCATAACTCCCGTCCCAATGTTTCTGAAGAGAGACTGGCGTGCATGCTCATTGATGAAAGTGTGAAGAAGGCTAAACGTAGACAGACTCCATACCTGGAAAAAGCATCAAAACATCCATCTCTTATAAAGAAGACTGCCATGCTCTTAAAATCCACCAGTAACGATTCACAGAGAAACTGGACTGTTTTGCATTCATTTTTCTGACACCAGCTAGGAAGCGAAGGAGACACATAGCTACGTGTAACGACACAGTTACAGAATACTGATATCCATTTTTGGTAATAAGGAGTATGTACAGGGTCTAAGGCAAGGCAATAGGAGGACTGAAAGGCAAGGTGAGTATGTCAGAATTAAGTTCACAAATATAAAAGTCAGGGCTGAAAACAAATGCAGAACACACAACCTATCGGAGTACTCCACACGAATACAAGAGCATCTCTGAGTCTGCACATCATCCCCATATTCACCTCTGCTCCCTCCCCCTCCTTAGTACCTTTATGTTGCCTTCTGCAGATCCTGTGACAAAATACTCTTCCGTGGGATCAACAGCAATTGCTTTGACTGGAGAGTCATGACTCTGGACTAACTGTTGCTGCTGTTTCTGGCGAAGATCAATTATACACGTAAAGCCTTTTCTGCCTCCAGAGATTAACAGCTGATGTTTTGGAGCATACGCTAGCACAGTTGCTCCGCTGTCATGACAGGTAAAAGCTGAAAGCCAAAGCAAATGTCAATAAACACAGTGCTAACTTTAAGCTTCTGTCCACTTCTCATGTTCCAAGACAGAGTAACAATGACTTTGATGCTGTAACCCAGTTGACACAACCAGTCCTCGTGCTGCAGTGCCCTATACATGTAAGCCTGGATTCACATCAGGAACCCTGAAGTCACAGATACCGGCAAATGAAGCAATTACAGTCTCTGTGAAAGACAACTGTATGTCCCTTTTTCTAACCCCGTGTAAGGAGAAACCATTCAGACTTGATCAGAAACAGTTTCTTTACAAACTCTGCAACGCTTGTCATTTTAAGATACCTTTCTTAGGTCTTTGAGACACCTGTGGAACAGGAAATACCCTCAATTAGTTGCCCAAGTTATCTTTCAAGTCTCCACTTTTAATTTGCTGCCTTCACATTGGTCTGGCTATGTCTACTCCCCTCAGCTAAGTGTAGGAAGTGAATGAAGGTTATGCTTGCCGGAACAAAGCTTGCTCTGCCTGGGACAAGATTCCCTGAATCCTAGCACATGGCATGCAGGATGTTGTGTTTGATGTGCAAAGGGTTCTCTAACTTTATGGACAGAAATTCCACACATCTCCCACACTCAAACAGGACAGTGAAAGATGTTTCAGCGCTAATATTAAAATTACTTCTCACAGTAATAGAATGAATCATAGAATCATAGAATGGCAAAGGTTGGAAGGGACCCCAAGGATCATAATGCTCCAACCCCCCTGCCGCAGGCAGGGCCACCAACCTCAGGCCTAGAGCTACACAAGGTTGCCCAGGGCCCCATCCAACCTGGCCTTGAACACTTCCAGGGACGGGGCATCCACCACCTCTCTGGGCAGCCTGTTCTAGCACCTCACCACTCTTTCTGTAAAAAACTTCCCCCTAATATCCAATCCAAACCTTCCCTCCTTTAGCTTTAAACCATTCCCCTTTGTCCTGCCATTATCTGCCCTTGTAAAAAGTTGATTCCCCTCCTGTTTGTATGCTCCCTTCAGGTACTGGAAGGCTGCAGTGAGGTCTCCCTGCAGCCTTCTCTTCTCCAGGCTGAACAAGCCCAGCTGCCTCAGCCTCTCTTTGTAGGGCAGGTGCTCCAGCCCTCTAATCATCCTTGTGGCCCTCCTCTGAACCCTCTCCAACAGTTCTACATCTTTCTTGTATTGGGGGCCCCAGATCTGGACATAGTACTCCAGGTGGGGCCTCACGAGGGCAGAGTAGAGAGGGACAATCACCTCCCTGTCCCTGCTGGCCACCCCTCTGCTGATGGAGCCCAGGATATAATAATACATCCACACTTTCATGTTATTTTTGACCGTGATAAATATTTTGCTGGCTGTGTTTTACTTACCATGCACCAAGCTATTTGTAGGTGAAACCAAAGTATCCCAAAGACAGATATTTCTGCAAAAAAAGACAGGTCTTAATTCAGCAACAGATGTTCTGAAGTATTTTGAAAAGTCATCTGAATCTCAAAGAGATTACTTCAGGCATAAAAGCCACAGAACACGAGTATTACTTTTAAGCAGACCTCAAATTACCTTTAATTACACATGCTACGAGAACATGCCCTCCACATTTACAACAGGTTATTCTCATAAAGGACTCATATTGAGATTACAGTCTTCTATAGCCGACTTCACCTGAATGTTAGCAGTTTTTCCTATTTCTTGATCAAAACTTACTGAAGAAAAAGCATGAAAGGAAGAGCTATGCACCATTCCCTGTGTCTACAGAGCAAGTAAGACAGGCTCGTATTAACAGAATTAAACAGAACAGAGGATTTCAGTTGGAAGGGACCTACAACCATCACCTAGCCCAACTGCCTGACCCTTCAGGGGTACAAGAAGTTAAAGCATGGTAACAGCAGTGTCCAAATGCCTCTCAAACACAGACAGGCTTGGCGCATTTACCACCTCACTAGGAAGCCTGTGCTGGTGTCCAACCAACCTCTCAGTGAATAAATGCTTCCTGATGTCAACTCTGATTCAGAGCTGCATTGGGGGAGGTTCATTCACACACGGCCTGTCACTAGATCCCAGAGAGAAGAGCACAGCACCTCCCTCCCCACTTCTCCTGTGGAACACAAACAGATGATCCGTGCTTCCCTACAAAACCTCCTCTAACAGGCATGGAGAATGCAGCTGCCAACACTGCTTCTTTCCCCTCCCGCAAAGGAGAAGAGAATTATGCACACTGTGCTTAGACTGCTTCAGGAGAATAATTTTCTAAACTGGGGACAGGAGATACAAACATGCCACCCTTCATGTTTACACATTATCACAGTGGTTCTTACCTGTTGTCAGAAGACAATCCTGCCGTGGCTATCAAAGATGCTGAACTGATGAAAACAAAGTCATTGGCTGTTTTGTTATGACACTGCCATGTCTGAAAAATTCCAGTTTAGAAATTAGTAATTACAAAAGAAATAGATTTTCTGTAAACACAAAGTCTTAACTTCCTCAGGGAGGCAAGCTGCTTCAAAAACAACAAAACCAACACCGATATAAAGGTACGTACATGCCTTCTGATACTCTTAATTTTTCATGGAAGTATAGTTTCCAGTCCTGTGTTATGGAAAAATGATCAACAATTGACAGTTATTGATAAGTCTGACAGCATTCTGACTGAGAAACTGGCTGCCACTGGCCTGGACAGGTGGACCCTCAGCTGGGTTAAAAACTGGCTGGATGGCCGGGCCCAAAGGGTGGTGGTAAATGGCACAAAATCCAACTGGAGGCCGGTCACGAGTGGCGTCCCCAGGGCTCAGTTGTGGGTCCAATTTTGTTCAACATCTTTATCAATTACCTCGATGAAGGGATTGAATGCTCCCTCAGTGAGTTTGCAGATGAGACTAAGCTGGGAGGAAGTGTTGATCTGCCTGAGGGTAGGGAGGCTCTTAAGAGGGATCTGAACAGACTGGATCAATGGGCTGAGACCAATGGGATGAGGTTTAACAAGGCCAAGTGTAGAGTGATACCCATGAGACAAACATCCCATGCAGCTGTCAGGCAGAGAAGGACCTGGGGTTGTTGGTTGACTGCAAGCTGTATATGAGCCAGCAGTGTGCCCAGGCAGCCAGGAAGGCCAATGGCATCCTGGCTTGTATCAAAAACAGTGTGGCCGGTAGGTCTAAGGAAGTGTTTGTGCCCCTGTACTCAGCATTGTTGAGGCCACACCTCGAGTACTGTGTCCAGTTCTGGGCTCCTCACCATAAGAAGGACATTGAGATCCTCGAGCGAGTCCAGAGAAGGGCAACCAGGCTGGTGAAGGGGCTGGAGGGCAAATCCTGTGAGGAACAGCTGAGGGAGCTGGGGCTGTTTAGCTTGGAGAAGAGGAAGCTGAGGGGAGACCTTATCACCACCTACAACTACCTGAAGGGAGGTTGTAGAGAGGTGGGTGATAGTCTCTTCAGCCAGGTGACAGAAGATAGGAGAAGGGGAAATAGCACAAAGCTGCACCAGGGCAGGTTCAGATTAGATGTTAGGAAAAAATTTTGTACTGAAAGAGTTGTCAGGGCTTGGCACAGGCTGCCCAGGGAAGGGGTTGAGTCACCTTCCCTGGATGTGTTTAAAAGATGGGTAGATGAGGTACTTAGGGCTATGGTTTAGCATAGGATGGGAACAGTTAGATTTGATGATTTTAAATGTCTTCTCCAACCTTGTGATTCTCTGGAGTCACAACATCAAAATTCTTTCAGGTCAAGCATTGCATGTTCTGCTCTCCAACTTTGCAAGAACTTGTCTGTCAGACATTATCACAGGATGGCAAAGGATGTCTCCTTTAACAATGAGTATCAGCCCAATCCCTTCCCTCTCCTAAAAGCTTTAAAAGGGGAAGGAAATAAGTGAGTACAATTAGAGTTTCTGGAAGTAAATCTGGTTTTCAGCTTACCAAATACGGTTTCGGTGAAGTTCCAGTAAGCGGGCAACACTTCCAATTTGTTTGATATAAGCTGATATATCCATCAGCATCAACTATTCCAAACTGGGGGGAAAAAGCAAATACATATGCATGGATTACAGAAAAGTTATCTGCAATTCAGAGTGACTACTCTAGTTTTGAAGAATGGGTTCTTTTTGTTAATTTGCAATTACATCTTGGGGAGGGGTGGAGGGTGAGGGGGTGGGGTAATACAGAGGCATTCCATCAGTTACCTTGTTTCCTTGGTAACTGAACCTCATCCGAGTTACTCTGGAGTTGCCACCAGACCGAAAACACGTGATTTGCTGTGCATGACCCCACTCAAACATTCGGACACTACCGTCTTGGGCACCTGTCAGGTCTGCAACAGAAAATATTTACAGTGCTGGTGTTGTAGCAACTCAGCAGGAAAGTTCCTTCCAAACCTTGAAGAAAAGGCACACTAGCTTGCAGCATCCTCAAATTACACAGTGCCACAGCACGCGCCATAGTTCCCAGTGTACTGTAGGAGCAATGGGTACCACTGATACTTCCACTCATGCTACTGAAACTTCACTGAGCTGTACTGAAGAGTACAGTACTCTTCATTATTGAAGAGCTGTATTTAGCTGTGTATTTCAATCCTATCTAGTTACTTGGAGATAATAAACATGTATTTTTTTCTACTATATTGAAACTACCTCACTAATAAAAGAAATACAGTATCTTCTGCAATCCATAAAACATTAAAATACTATTTCTAAAGGCTATTCTATAAACCCCAGTATTATTGCTTTGGGAAATGAAGAATAGTTTCAGAAAAAGACAGCTTACAATCAACTTTTAATACACATATATTTCTCAGGTAAAACAAAACAGCAGCATACTAAGAAATAGTGCCAATAAATATGCAACCTTTTGAAATACTTTTTTTAAAAATTGAAACTGAACTTACAGTAGGGTAGTGTTGGGTGAGAAGCCATTCTTCTGACATTATTAATAGCCTTCTTGAGCATCTGTTCAATAAACCAAATAACAGAAAATAATTAAACAATATTATGAACAACAGGTTAATGAAATAGAACACTTAGTGATCACAGAATTGTTTCCTTACAAAATGCTTACTGAAAGGAAGTATGGATTTAGAAATTCAGAAAAAAAAAATCGCTTTCTCCCAGGACTAGTGTAGATGTTAATACTTTTGTGGCTTTAAACATGTAGGTAAATAGTAACTTTTTGCTTCAGAGATTTATGGATCCAAATAGAAAGACTCCTTAGACTGCAGTCTTACCTCTTTTCTTGCCAATTCCTTTCTGATTCCATTAAATTTATTGGAATATTCCTGAATATTGTAAGATAAGCAAGAGAGAGGCAGAAGCATGTAAAGAAAGAGGTAAACATACTTTAACAGAAGTAAAAAAGTAGGAAGGAATATATTTTCAAGTTTAGTTAATGTATTGTCATTGGAAAGTGATTATTTGTGGCCCTCCAGAATAAGCAATATACCTAACAACTGTTAAGTAAAAAATATCTTCAAAAGTGTTCATAATTTTTCAAATACAGTTCCAATCCAATGGATTTTCTGTAGCACTTTTGTTCCTAAATTCCACTCTTTGTTTTGAGCAAGGTACACTATGAGAGATGCTGTTTTGCTTGGTTAAATTATTTCTAAATGGAAAGTGCTCAATGTATGAAAGAAAAATGAAAACATTAGACAATTAAGTTAAAAACTCTTTGTAATTAAAACTTAGATCCAACACACAAAAGGAAAGAAGCAGTAGGGTTTTTTTTATCAGGGAAAAGCATCGACATTTTTCCTTGCATGTCTCTTCCCTTCTTTTCCTTCTGTTTACGTACACTGAATTGAAGTTTTCATTCTTTATTTCCTGTTAGCTCTCCTCAAAAGGATCTGCCTACTTTAGGGACTGTCTTTCCTCAGAAAATTCTTGGATTCATGCACGTTTACCTGAACATTTGAGAGGGAAGAGGGTTTACATATGCATTTGTGTCAAGTGTTAACTTGAAATCGAACAAGCAAAATTTGTTGCCAGAGCTCTCACTTCCAGCACAGTAACTCACCTCTTACTGTGCCTCAGGAGCACGATGGCACTGCTTCCAATGGTTTACACTGGAAAAGACCTTTAAGATCATCCAGTCCAACCATGACTTTTCAACTGCTATAGTTTTGTACAGTATTTTGCCACTGCTTTGTCACTGAAACAGTAGATAGTGAATCAAGTATTTTACGTATGTTTGTCTCCCCAGTCTGCAATTGTATTGGTGTCTACTAGAAGAAGGCATGAATGGCAAATTTTTACTTGCTTCAGATCACTAAATATGATGCACAGCGTTGAAAAGCCGTGCTCCCCAGGTTTTCAGTTTGCAAACAAAAAGGAGGAAAAATACTTACAAGAGACTTACAATAGTTGACTTTCTTGCTAGAATTTCCCAGATTTAGATTAGTGGAGTATTGCTATCATCCTGATTATACTTTGATTATATATCCTGATTATATAATTTCAATAGATCTTTCAATCCTCAAAGGTTTATTATTTCTTGAATAAAAACCCTTATACCTCTTGGTTACCCAAGTTTATTTCAAACTACTTTCCCTGAAGATGATCTTTAAATACATTTTTTCCTCTTTTTCTGTAAGTACTTTAAATAACAGTGAAAAAAGATCAATCGTTTGGTAAATCACTGGTGAATAAAACAATAGCCATAGTATAAGAATTAGGACAAGAGAGGTATTCTCTGAAGATCAGTGCACACAGCAATCAGTAAGTATCTGCTTTCTAAACTTACAATTTATCTCAACATCTAAGTGAAAGAACAGTTCTTCATGCTCATTCTGTTTCTTCATCAAAATGAAGGGCTATATTGAGTTTTACAGCTACTAACTTTTACCCAGAAGTCAATGGCAATCATCTTCATTCAACAAGTAATTATGCTTTATGGTTTCCCAATCCCTACCGGATTATGCTTTGGAAAAATGCAAGTTTACAGAAACATGCCTTTGAAAGACTATGCTAACCTGAGTCTCCAGTACCGTGTCTCTGATTTAGAAGCCAAGTATCATTGATAATGTAAATGGCATTTGATACTGCTAGTCCTCAGATTCCTCTTAACAAAAGCTAAACTGATTTGTTGGACAGTTGGGTGCTTTGGGCCTAATGTACAGTAGTAATACTGAAGATGAAAAAGCTTAAAATCAGATTCCACCAGCTATTAAAATTATGAATGCTGTTGTCAGTCACACCGGCTTGGAAGACAAGCTGAGTTTCAAAGCTGACAGTATGTCCTATTTACTTTGGTGCTCTCTTAAAACACCTCCTTTTAGAGGTGTGCAAACATACTGTACTGAAGGGTTAGGTGGCAAAGCTCCTTACTTACCTTGTACAAACTGTGTAGAAGAGTAACAAAAAACCCCTTAGAGCTAATAAAACATTGTTAAGTACCTGAATATCATAAATCCAATTTCCCTTTCTGATGGAAGTGAAGCAAAGAAGACTGAAAAGCCAGTAATGGTGAAGAACAGTGGACTACATCTACTAAATGGACTGCAAATTATGGAAAAGCAAAGATGAGAATAAGGATCAAAAACAGTATCTGAAGGAACAAAGTAACAAAGAGTAGCAACAAAAGAGTTTCGTGAAGCTGGTTTTCCTCCAGATTTGAGCTCTTCCACAGTAAGACTATTTCCTCACAAGAAACTGTATCTTCCTTCATTTACTTTGTCCTTCACTCAGTACCTTTGTCTCTCCTCCCTAGTGGGCAGGTGTCCTTGTGCGCTGTGGTTGGTTCTCTACTCTGCCACAGTTAAACAGTATGCCAAACAAAATTTAGGTCGAAACAAAATTTAGGTTCAAAATTTAACAGCATACACATTCAACACAAGCACAGTCTTTAGGTAAGAAAGTTTTACTACATATAAAATAGCACATCATGCAAGAACAGTTTACATTGACAAGCCCTGTTAATTATTTTGTTGAGAAATACACAAACAACTCCAATACATATTCATGTGTAAATATACAGACACATGTGTCTATACATATATATAATGGAAGCAAGAGGAGAAAAAGGCAATGACATTCTAAGAGTACTTGCAGAAGAAACCTGATCATGATAGAGCTGTGAAACTGGCAATTAGGATCTGTAGTGTCTAAATAGAGGGGAAAAGTGTAAGTACTGGCACTATATCCACTTCCAAGTGGGCATTACATTACATTATCATTGTTATAGTACTCATTCCTTGTTTAGTCCTTCTCATCTTGTCTTCTAAAAAATTAACTATAATAAGAATTAATACATGGTTCTTTGATTTCACTGCAAGTTACGGACTAGCTCTGACCTGTTAAATGCCATAAAGTGCAGCCAAGTCACAAGATGTCATTCACTCAGTTATCCATGAAAATCCCACATCTACGTGCAGACAGGCTGAGACACACAGGTGTCTTGTATGACCATTTCAGCCCAGTTAAGTGGCTTCAAGTAAGCATCTACCAGCTGACTAATCAACAGATCCGCATTATTGGGAAGCATCTACACTGTATAGGAACCAAGGCAAGTATGTCAATGGCCAGACTACAATTATCATTTGATCTGAATTAATTCCTAACTAATAGCTTTTTGCTCAAAGTCAAGGTTTACTCCAGGCACAGAACCTATTTCTATAAGTAGGAACTACTCTTGTGCAAGTGTCACCTCCATGTTAAGAAGGATCAACACAGACACCCTTTACTGGGGGTCCCTTATCTAGCCTTCTTCAAAAATGCCCAACAATGAAACTGATTATCTCCTCTAAAACATAATCTTCAACAGTGGGATACTGAACAATGCTGTAAGTAGAGTAATGGCAAAACTGCGCAGCAGTTCAAAGAGCTGACAACCGCCTTGGAGATAAACAGTCATACATCAGCATGACATGTAGTTCAAATCACATATGATGTTTGCCGTTGGTCCTATTTCTGCAGTTCTGCCTTCCTTGTTTTCCTTATGAAACCTAAAAATCCCTATTTTTCCCAAACTCAAATTTCTCAGTTTCCAGAGTTTAATTTCATTTGAGCCTCTGCCCTGCCTGAGGCTATATGTCATGCTAGAGCAGAAATTGGTCTTTACTTTTCAGTAAAAACTGGAAATTGTCTGGAACTCAGAGTGAAAGATAGTGCTTAAAATGCTACCTTGATATTTCATACAAGTATTTTCTAGCCAAGCTTTACTAATTTATATCCTAAAATTGCTGGAGTACGTGCTTTTTGGATACAGTATTTTACTTCAAGTCATTAAACAACAATTTAAGTTGCAACTTCCTACCTTAACCCTTATTTTTTTTCTTTTAATTATGTATCTTAAGAAAGCATATATACCTTCACTAAAAAACCTGCTTGCTTAATTGGAGTATCTTAAACTTGTGTGGTATTTTAACATATTAAACAGATCATTATAAAGCATTTCTGCTTGCTTGATTAAACAGAAAAGCTACATTTATTTACACACTAATTGTAAAACTAACCAGCCACCCTACACAAACAAGAGGAGAGAATCAGACCAGGCTGATACTGTAGAAGCGACTTACCACAGATGCACCCCTGCCCGTTTGTGTACTGCCAAGCCAAGGCATATTGATAGGTGTGCCAGGATTACTATGCGTGTATGGAGTGGTTCCCTGAACATTGACCAGATCATCACGAGCATGTATGACTAAGAAGTCATCAGTCCTATAAATGAAACAATGTACATTAAATTTCAGCCACATTATATACTGTGCTTTTTTACACCAATTTATACAGAGTTCAGCTGCGATACTTGAAACATAGAAAGTATACCCTTTATTTTCTATTTCAGCATCATCATCAACCCAGGTATATATCTGTGTAGCTAAAATTGCAGAAACATCTAATTCTTGAATGTCATGACTTGATGCTATCGCAATGCAGTTCCGATTTGCCTGGAGGAAAAAAGAAAAAAGAATCACAAAAAAGCTAGTACAAAAGGAATATTCACCAAAAAGGTGATTAATTTTATTATTTTCTTTGGTTGTGGTACAGTTGTCCATAAAAACATACACTTAATCAATTAACAAAACCCAAATATTCATATCTACAAATCTATATACCTGAACTGTCTAAACTTGACGTTTCCTTTTTTTAAACTTTTGCATCTGGGATAGCATCATACACTATTTGTATTGTATACCTCTCTCCAGCAGCTCTAGTTTCTTTTTGCTTTCCTTAAAGGATAAATAAGAGGTAACCATAATGCGGTGCTTGCAATCAAGCTCCCTGTCACAGTCTTGCATAGCTAGGTGCTGACCGAGAAGGCTGCTGCAAGAAGCAGCTAGAAGCATTCTGCAGGCCCTGGAAAGTAAACATTGGCTGATTCAAGGCCAGAGTTGCTGCTGACCAAGGCCAAGCCAATCTGTGATGGTCACAGTGCCTCTGGGAATCACATATAGGAGAAAAAAAAATGCAGCCAGATGCATTTTGCTGCCAGAGAAGGAAGTGAGAAGATAGAACAAGCTGTGCAGGCACCAAAACCAGGGAAGAAGGTGCCAGAGAGATTTCCCCTGCAGCTCGTGAAGACCACCATGGTGGAGTGGATGTTCCCTCGCAGCCCATGGGTAATGAAGGGGAGCAGAGACCATCTACAGCCTGTGAAGGGATTGGCCCACACCACAGCAGGTTTGCTGGGGGACCTGTGACTCTGGCGAGGATCAGGCTGTAGGAGTCTGGGCCTGAACGTCAGCACCCAATGAAAGGGAGCCACTGAGGTAAGTGGTGAGGAGATGACTCCCCGATAGAAAGGACTCACGCTGGAGAAGTTTGTGGAGACAGGCTGGAGAAGTTTGTGGAGGACTGTCTCCTGTGGGTGAGACCCCACAGTGCTGCAGGGGAAGGGTGTGTTTGTGTGTGGAATGACTCCCCCAGATATGAAGGAAGACAACTCGGGAGGAACCGACTGAAAACCTACATTCCTTGCTTGGCCCGTCCATGCGACATGTTTGGGGAGGAGGGGGGTGGGGAAGAAGGAAGTAAAATTGTGATGAAGTCTGCTAACAAGGGAAAGTTGAGGGGAGGGTGCTTTAAGACCTGACTGCAGTTCTCATCACCCAACTGGTTCACTGGGTGTGTAGTTGTAGTGTAATAAATAACTTTTCTTTCTTTTATTCTGTGTTGAGTCTGTTTGGCCATTGCACTAAGTACAGAGTGATCTCTCTTTGTCCTTATCTTGAATCCTAAGCCTCACAATATATATTTTCTCCCCTTTATGGCTGAGAAGGGGTGTGACAGAGTGGCTCTGGTGGGCATTTGGCCTCTAGCCAGGGCCAAACCACCGCAGTCCTGTTTCGCACCTTCCCCTTAAGGCCTAAACTGTTAATCTGTGATGATCTTTCACCAATTCCCAATGAGGACACCACCTGTTTACCAGGTGGACATACAACACAATTATGTCACCCTGCTTCCCTTATACTCACCTTATTGACTGCAAAAGCAGTAATGATATCAGACTCTTTATGAATTATTCTTGCCTTGCCTCCTGGGTATCCAAAATCTGTTTCTATCTGTATATAAAAGGTAAAGCATATTTAAAACCAAACTTCTATGTAACACTGTTTTTTATTGGAAATACAGAAAACAAACACTGGATGAAATGTTATGTATATGTATATGACATATAATGTCTAATAATTATGGCAAACCTGCTTTGTGTGCAATAATCTAACTTCCTGGTGCCATGTTAAGATTACCATAGTAACAGAGAAATTGTCATTTGTCACAGAAGTCACAGTGTTGTGTTCATTCTCAAGTTTTTCAGGGATGCTAGAAGCAAGCAGGGCTACATGCACACTTGTGGGTGTTGATAACAAAACATCAAGATTCCAACTTTTTTATTAAAAAAATGTGCTCAGTCTTTTCATGCTCGTAGCAAACACTTTTGGCCACTAAATATGAGATAGTCTGAAAGAATGTGCTGACAAGATCCTGAGCAGGAACATAAATCTGAACTTTGCCAGCTTGCTTATTCACCATTCTCCATAATTAAATAAATCTAGAACCCTGCACATTCCACAAACAAACTTTTTACTTCCTTATTATATTTGTTCCTCTTAAATGTTATCAAATGTTGTATTTATTTGAATCTAGTCTACCTTTTTCTATTTTAGAAATCCAGGTACATGTCAGCACACAACAGAATTCTGACTATTACTAGCACTCCTGTTCAAAATTAAAGAGATCAGCATTGCAAGTATTAAACTGATAAAATTAGTAACTCCAGTCTGAGTTACAAATGTAAAATGTTGTATTTTCTTCAAAACACAAAGAATTATTCCAGAACTACAATTTCTCAGCCTTTACCCTTCAATTCCTCAATTGTCTGGTCTTCAAAAGATTCACTGGAAGAGGCTGCCCCCTCCCTGGCAGTGTTCAAGGCCACGCTGAATGGGGCTTTGGGCAAGTGGGGGGTGTCATTGCCCATAGCAGGGGGGTTGGAACTACATGATCTTTGAGGTCTCTTCCAACCAAACCATTCAGTGATTCTATAAAAATGGGGCTGTCAAAGAACTGCAAACACTCTTCTTCAAAATCTGTAAAAAGTCTGTAGCTGTTATAGACCACAAAGTAGAATAATTTTTTTAAGATTAAAACAAAGTTTATACTCTGGTGATTTTATATATGTAAAAACTGCGCTGACAAATAGATACAAAAACATGATCTTATTGTATGGTGAACAAACCTGCATGACATTATTTTTCCCCAGTGAGTTTCAATTAACAGCTTGCTAATACTGTTTGCATTATTAACAACAAGGTACCCCAAGTACACTACAGGGTTCTCCCATTTCTGCCTTCTTACTAGTTTTGAAAAAGAAAGCTTGAAGAATATAGTATTTGTTCACATTCCTAGGTATAGAATTATACATTAGTAGTTGCTCATACTCAAGAAAGTAGTTATAGAGTTAATATATGGGTTCATTTGTCATTATCTTAAAACTAAGGCTCAGAAAATTTTCAGTAGCAAATTAGCATCATGCTAGCAAACTGCTCCAACTTCAGTTAACTACCTTCACTTACAGGAAACTATTCTAGTCATTTCATACAGCTGAAAGGTCCTATACATACTACGCTCCCACAGAACTACCAAATTTTTGTCACTTGGGAGAATCTCAACCTCACCTCTTCACTTGGAAACCGGTAATATATACTGTTCTTACCTGGATGTTTAATCCAGCTAAGTTACATTTAGTTTCAGAGAGACTCTATAACAAGACCAGTTTAACTCAATCTCTTGCAAAACTGAATTTTTGAGCTTATTTGTTATATCAGCAAAGAATTTTTAAGGGTGATCAGCACCATTTCAAAAAGTATTTCATAATAAGGTCTCACTTGATCATTACTGCTATGTACCTTATTGATGATGGGGTCCTCCACCACAGAATTTTTCATGGTTTCATTGTGCTCCTCTAATGACTTCATCAAGGAAAGAACAACCACAGAACAAAAAATAAGGATAAGACGTAACACACAAGGTATCAAGGAAATCCCTAATTCCTTTCTGGTTACCCCAACACAGAACAACTGAAACACAACAGCATGTTTGCACACATATATGTACATATTTTAAGTATTAAAAGTATCAAATTCTAAACTCTATACAGAAGAGAAATATTTACCTATTCTGTACTGTAACAGCATCTTGTCTATCTTGAAAGTAAAATTTATTGCAAGATAAGCAATTTCCACTGACGTTTTATCAGGTAACATGAGGATACAGAACAAAGCCAAATCCACCTATGCTATGTAAGGCTGTTTCTGATCCTACTTCGAAAGCTGTAAACTGCATCTAAAACATTCCAAAATACCTCTCCATACAGTACAGCAACACGGCTGCAGTAACGTAGGGCATGATCAGAAATGGTGCAGCTTCAAAGGACAAGACAAAGGGAACAATCTTCCTTTTAACTGTACTCTGTAGCGAACACAACTAGCCACAAATAATCAAACAAGCTAGTACTGTAGTTGTGACAGGACAAAGATTAGCTCATACAGCAATCTGCTGTCATGGCTTTACTACTCATAAATACTCTCTCCTGCATGCCTAATTGGTTGAGATCTGCTTTTTTCTCTTATGTTTCTACTATTCCATAGTTTTTCTATAAAACAAGTCATGTTCTTGTAATATTGGTAGCAGGGGTGAGTAAGAAAGAAAAAGATCAACTACAGAGAAAGATAATACACGATCCATAAAATCCCATTAGAGACGACAACTTTAAAACATTTAACTGCATTTGGAATCTGGATTCCAGTTAAGACACTGGGACAGGTAGGTTATTAGAATCAGAAAAATTAACCTGTTGCATGATCATTTTTCTTATTAAAATTGAATCCTAACACGATAGAAAATGGTGGATAAACCCAGAATGACTATGGCAGGGACAAACTCAAACTTATAGAACTCTGACCAATTAGTTTATTACCTTTGACATTTTAAAGTTTGCCATCCTTTGGAGGCAAGTTTTCATACTGATCTTAGTGAAGAGACTGACTATAGTTAAGTGTTGTTAGTTATCAGTCTACAGTCAAAGACCAATTGTTTTTGTTTTCAATATAGCAATGGAAAAAGGTTTTTAAGAAGAAATACCACAGATTTGAAGTAAGCCACAGATTTAAATTCATCAAAGTATATCATCCACTCATGCTATATAAAGTAAACAAGTCAGCCAAATAACTTAAGAAAATGTTCAGATAGACCTGCAATACTTTATATACCATACCAACCTCACTGAGGCATCTCTTCTTTGTAAAAATATTTCTTATAAAGGTTTCCTGGACTTCTTCCTGTTTAACCAAGTACTGCCAGAGCCTCTTCACAGACAGTGCAACATGACTGTTAGATCTACAGAATAAAGTTGAATATTTACATCATGTAAGATACTACAACATCTTCTATCCTAATCAAACCAGAAAAAAATGCTGAAGCAAAACTACAGCTCTCTAAAATCCATACAAGACCTACTTGAAAGCATTCTGGTACCATGTTCCTGCCAAACCTATATTGGAGAGGCAGTACAAAAGGAAGAAGAAAAAAAAATATCACATTTTCACCTCCTTGAGACAAGTGAGAAAAATCTTTAAAGAGATTGCACAATAACAAGGTCAGCATACAGATTATCTATTAGGCCACCTCCTTCTTTATAACATGGATCATTTCTGTTTACTGCTAATGCGTCCTTCTATCACATGGACAATGAATAACTAACACTTCCTGCTAAGAACATACTGTCAGTTGTGTAACATCTCTGAATCAACCATGACTTTTCAGTAACAAAATTGAAAGGACTGTAAATCAGGTTAGATTTTAAATGTTTATGCTTATCCCTAGAAACCGCATGCTCGAGCAAAATGTGAGAACAGAGAAATAGCTGCTTACAGCAGCAGCATGCACAAAACCCAAACTGTGAATTGCTTTAAAATCACAATGTGAAAAGTAATGCCAGGCAGCAGACACGTTAAGCTGTTCAGTTTTAAATCAACTCAAGCTCTTAAACTGTGAGAATCGTGAGGTATTTTAGAACAAAAAAACCAGTCTTTCCATCGATTTTGCAATCACAAGTGATATACAAGATTTAAAAGGCAGACATTTAGCTTTAAAATATGAATTTAAGAAACTGAGCACAATCTTCTGGCTGAAGATGTGGAGTCAAAGCTATGAAAATATTATGAACAACAAATATTTCTTCTCTGATTTCAGGAAAAGATACTGGTAAGAATGCAATTTTATTTCCTCCTAAGATGAGGCAATTATTTAAATCACTGTCAATCTGCTGTAATTATCTCTTGGGATAAGTTTGTTATTCTTTACTGTCAACCAGTTTTCCAGAGAGACACTCAAAATCCATATGTTAAGCTTCAATTAAAGAACTTTAAAAATTCAACACTTTTTACTGTTTTTCCTGACCTTGTTTTAAACCAGAGAGGCATGAATTCTGATACATGCCCACAATGGATTAGAGCAAACCCAGAAAGTGGCATTACCTCTTATGGTTTATCACATACACTAACAACATCATGTTCAATGTATTTTATAGATACTATAGCGTTTATAGAAGCCAGACTCACCTGAATGGAGTGTTTGTAGGCTCAAGTAAAGTTTTATGGCGAAGCAATGCAGGACCAGCAGCTAGGGCATCTTCAGAAGCATGAACTGAAATGTAATGTTGAGGTGGACCGCCATATAACTCAAGACGCCGGAAAAGAACTTGTTCCCAGCGCTGTAGTGTTTTTAAAACTGCATGGCATATTGGAGAACTAACTGGAAGCTCTAGAATGGCAAGTAAATAATAACAGATCCATCATACCTTGATAAAGATACTTCCACAGCTGAAGAGTGACATGTATTTTAAGTATCTCCATAAACTAAGCTTTACTGACATCTCAACTTGATATTTACAAGTATAAATAGATGAACTGCTTTGTGCCATCATTGCTAAATAAAGGGCAGACTTCTCCAATACTGATAGAAATCAATTATCATGGAATAGATCCTCCTCAAAACTCTACCAAGGCACATGGATGACAGGCAGGTGATGAGAGAAAGCCAACAGGGCTTCACAATGTGCACATCGTGTCTGACTTGGCACTCTGATGTACTGACTGTACTGTTGGGCAAGGGAAGGGCAACTGATGTCCCCTACTTCTGAGTCCTGTAAGCATCTGACATGGTTCTACACAATATCCTTACTACTAAATTGGAGCAAGATGGTTTTGATGGATAAGGAAATGGCTGAATGATGGCAACCAAAGAGCTGCAGTCAATGGGTCAATGTGCAAATGGAGATCAGCAATAAGTGGTGTCCCTCAGGGGTGTATATTGGGGCTGGTTCTGTTTAGTGTCTTTGGTAATGGCAAAGACAATGGTAGTGAACACTCTCAGTACATTTGCAGATAACACCAAGACGAGTGGTGCAGGTGATCTGTTCAAGGGAAGGGCTGCCATTCAGAGAGACCTTGACAAACTTGAAGAGTGGGCCCATGTGAATTTTATGAAGTTCAACAAGGACAAGTGCAAGTTCCTGCACATGGGTCAGGGCAATCCCCTGGTATCAACAGAGATTTGAGTGACAAACGGATTGAAACTATCCCTACAGAGAGGGACATGGGAATACCGATGGATGAAAAATTGGACATGAGTCAGAAATATGCACTTGCAGCCCAAAATCAAATCACATTCTGAGCTGAATCAAAAGAAAAATGTTCAACAGGGCAAGGGAGATTATTTCCTCCCACTAATTCATTCTCATGAGACCTCACCTAGAATACATCCAGCTCTGAGGCCCCTGGTACCAGAAAGACAAGGAACTGATGGGGTGAGTACAGGGGAAGGCCACAAAGATGCTAAGAGAACTGCAGCACCTCTCCTATGAAGGTTGAGAGACTTGGGCTTGTTCAACCTGGAGAAGAGAAGCTCTAGCAGACACCTTATATATACCCCCACTATGGCCTTTCAATATTTAAGGGGAAGTTACAAGAAAGATGGAGGATGATGTTTTACCAAGGCCTGTAGTGACCAGAAAATAATGGCTTTAAATAGAAGAGAGTACATTTAGATTAGATATAAGGAAGAAGTTTATGAGGATGGTGAGACACCGGACTAGGTTCTCAGAAGTTGCAGATGTTCCATTCCCTCAAAACGTTCAAGGTCACACCAGATGGGGCTTCGAGCAATACAACCTAGTGAAAGATGCCTTTGCCCACGACAGGGGACTTGGACTACATGATCTTTAAAGATCCCTTCCAACACAAACCGTTCCATGATTCTATGAAACAAGGAATAGGAAATAATAGGATTTCCACCAAGAAATACTGTAAAAAGTGCTATATGACTAAGAGGCAAAGAAATACACCAACTATGCAGAGCCTTCTGCTTACTACTGACCATTCCTTTTCACCCACTCATCTTACCCACCCACCACATTATTTCATAAATATACCTGTATCAGAACATTTATTCCCAGATGATGGGAAAATTAAGAACTTTTGAACTACAACATATCTATTATTCAAAACGTTACTGATTTTAAATGTGGTTATTGAGTATGAAAAGACAACTCTGCTGTTTATTACCTGAAAGATCATGTCCAGCCAAAGGGTAGAAGGTCTTCAAATTGTGAAGTACCAGCTGAACCATTGCCAATCTCATCAGCGACCAACTAACAAGAAAGCACTAGTAAGTCATATATTAAGAAGAAAATTTTTCTCTAATTTATTCACAGTTAGAAACTGTGAATGACTACACTATGTATTAATAAGGAAAATAAGAACTTTGAGAAATAAGAATTTTGAGAAATTAATTACTAAGTCTAGACAATACACTGCCGTGTAATTGGTATCTTATCTCAAAAGTCCAGAAATATAAGTCATTGCAGAACATCTTGCATTCTAGAGTTTCTTACCTGTATGAATTTGAATTTAAATGCTCTTGATTATGTGAATTGGATGGAAACACATCTCCATCAGTATCTTCATCATCTTCACCACTTTCCTGACTCTCTTCTGAATCATACTCCACTCTACTTTGTGATGGAAGAAAAGGCTGAAAATTTAAGCAGTATTTCTTTAGTGTCTTCTTGTCAAGAGTTAAATTACCATATAAAAATACTTCATTATAATACTTAATGCTTTTTTAAAAAAAAGTAGGCATATAATCTTAGACAATTTAGTAACATTTGGAGTTTGTACCTCCTGAAAATGATAACTGTTAATGAGTGCTGCAGCTTCGAATTTTGAATAAAAATAGTTAATGACAAAAATTAAAATACTAACAGTTTCTAAATTCTTATTTTGCTTTGCTTTCAAGTCAGATTTATCAAACCACACATAGGACACAGAAGCTTGTCACTTGTCAGAGACCAGCCAAAACCACCCATGTTTTCCTTTCTAGTTACCTCTAGGGCTCAAAGTACGAAGAAGAAAATTCTATCCCCTGTTTACAGAGTTCACTATTTGTGTTAAGCCCATATTCTAATAATAAGCCCATATTTCTAATTTCTCTTTTTGCCCTTGCTTCTAAATCTTTCTCATGTTTATTTTGCTGACATGACTAACATCTGATAGAGAAATATGCCATACAGCCCCATAAAATTGTGTAACTTTCTATAAAGAAATATCTGCCACAGCAGACTTGAGAGAACACAATGCAATTTCATTTCCAGCAAATATACACACTCACTTCACCCATTTGAAACAAATGATAAAAAGCTTCTCATTTCCTATCTATAATTACCTATACATATGTACTTTACAACTGTGAAAAGCAATGTGTTGTTCATACCATTATCTGAAAACAAAAAGTGTTGCTGTTTCAAAAATAGCGGTAGGAAGTGGTTTAGAAAAAAACTCAATATGAGTAATAAGACAGCCAGCTTCTACCACGCATCTAAACTGATATGTAGAATAAAGACTAAGAAAAAAGCTTACCATTCTAGAAGCAATCGAGAGCATTTAATTGTCATAGCAGCTAAAAATTACCTTTGCAATGAAATAATCCCAGATGCTAAGCTCAGGAGGAATAAATCTTTCTTTGTAAAATGGAGATTCTTGGTCTACCAGCGGCAATTCAGGCAACTGAGAACTCTCTTTTGGAGAGGTATTTGACGAAAGCCTGTAACGTTTTTGCTGCTTCTCTCCATCATCTAGAGGAAGAAAATACATTATTTTGCTATAAACTGCTCCACCTCCCTATTACTTTTAATAATGGGATTTAAAACAGAAAGTAAAAATCTTCATTAAAAGTTGTCATAATTTTAGCTTACCATCTCTGTAGCTAATAAGCACAGAGAATATTAATCCTCAACTGTACAAAACTAATACATACCTAGAACTCCAATAAAGAACAGCCCCCAAAGGGGGGGGAACCCCAGCACAGAACATACAGAATTGTACATTATACTCATGCTGCATGAGCAGCTTTCTCCCTATAAAGATGACAAATATCACTGCTCAAGCAACAAGACTGAGAACCTAAATTAGTTTAGTACATTTGGTTATGCATATTTAAGACAAGCCAAGAGTCTTGTCTTTCAGAACATACAATGCAAGCATCTGAGATTTTTCATTTCAAGTTTTAACTCTGTGTCTCCTTCCAGATGAAATGTGTACTTTTTTCTGAATGGTACAATTTTGATAAATCTATGTCCTGACAGTATAGTTCTCCAAAAGATATAAAAGATCCAATTTCAACATGCAATCTGATATATACCTTAACAAACAGGGAAGGGCTAATTATTTTTAATAATACTCTAATTCTTGGGGTAGAGGGATCCCCTCACTTCATCCAAAATTGACTTTTTTCAGAACAGGAAGTGTCTGCAAGAGAATTATTTTATTTACATTCTTGATGACTACACTACTCAAGAAAAGACTTTATTCAAGGTATCAGAAATTTCTTAATGCAGTTATATCACAAAAGAATGAGCAAAGAAGCCTTATTTCAGATCCCTGACTTTCTTGATAATCGAGAAGTAATCAACAAATATGGGAAAAGCAATGGCTTAAAGAAGAGGCTCACATAATCATCTGATACAAAGAACCAGAATGACCTCAGGTTAAGTGAATTGTATTCCGATACAGCCTTTCTGTTAGTAAAGGAGGAATTACATTGTTTATCAGTGTCTGTGACCAGTCATGTTTGTTACAGAGATTTGATAGAACACTGTAACCTTCATTCATCTTCCACTACAGACAGAAAGAACTTGTACTTCCTACCTGACAGCAAAATTTGGTTTTTATTTTCAAGTATATGCATGCAAGGCAAAGAAATTAGTTTCAATAGTGAAACAGTTTCATGGGTTAAAGACTTTGGTAAACCAAAGAAAGCTGAAACATTAGGACCAAAAAGGAGTCAGTGTTTTAACTGACTTTTGAAGTTCACAAAACTTTCAACACCTATTTGACTACTGAGAAAGATTTATTTCTTTCTTAAGCATTTATAAAATCTCCCTTTTCCAGTCAAGGGTTGAAAAAATATGACATCAGCTAAAGGAATCTTAGAACACATTTAAATTCCACTCCCGCCTACATTTTTATAAAAAGCACAAAAGTTCAGTTGAGGAAGAAGAGTATAATTAAATAAGAAAAAACCAGAAGTTTTTCTAAGTGGGGATTTTGGCTTGCACAGAGCAATGAGACCTGGCAACTAGTCGTAAAAGATCTCACCTAAACACTATAAGGTAAAGGGGAATATGGGATGCTTTGTAACTTGAGTCTTTGGAGGATGTAATAGCAGTAATAGGCTCCAAGACAAATCTGGAGGACCTGACCTGGAGGTTAGGTATCTGTATCACTAAGTTCAAGCACAAACATGTTAGGCCAGCCTATTTGCAAGGATGAACTAGTATCACAAATGCAAATGGATGCTTTATTATTTTAGCTTTCCTTATTCCCTTCTGATACCAAAAGCCCACAAAATTAAGTTCCACTGAAGCTTCTGAAATTACTTTCTCCTGTTAATAATTTTGGGTATGACACAAAAAGCAACAGCATCTCTATGTACGCATGGAGCAAACAACTACAAAGAAATCTCTCCTATAACCTCATTTTTTTTGTTTATGTGTTTTATCCACAGGAGACTTCTGAGTCTTGACAGATGCCTGAAAGACTTGTTACTTTAAAACTCTTATGGGTACTGCAATCACTTGAAAACAAAAGGTCTAACGGGCTGGATGAAAGCAAAACATCACTCATTTAAGACCAGTTATATTCCACATGTAAGACTTATATGCTCAGAACACAAAGTGAGCCAACTAAACCGTAGGGGAGATAAGATTTAAGTTGATTTAAAACAAAACTCCGCAAAATCAAAACCGACTTTTAGGGTTTTCTTAATAAAATTTTTGCTTTCTTTTAAATTGGCAAATTCTGTGTAGTCACAGTGGATGACAGAATTTTTTCATGATTTCTGGCTATCTTTGGACCAGAAAAAAACCAACCCAAACATGTTTATTTCAACGTTGTTCAAAAACATTTTTGACCATTTACGAAGAAGACCTTTACCTCTAACAAGCAGCTGAACTATAAAATAATTTACATAGAGTATCTAATAAAAGCCAAAGACATCTCATTTTTCATCTTGAAATTGGGATATTTTAGCAATCTGTGTTGCACTGCTATATTACACCATGTCGTAACATTTTTCTTTCCCTGTTTAGAATATTATTTGAAATCCACTTACCTGTACTAAAAGTCACAAATGTAACAGCTGCAGTACAATGCATTTTCATTTCATTATTCTAAGCTCATCAGCTAAGAAAGAGCATGCACATGCATCACTGTATAAATTTTTGGCAATTGCTTAAAAAAAATTCAATAGGCATGAAATAAGGAGCAAGTGTTGCATAGCAAAAATAAGCAAGTATATGCTTGCACATTATTTTTCTAAGCAAGCAGATTGTTGAAAAAGCAAACGCTTTACTTTGATACATTTTTCCACTCTGTTGGATCACTCTTCATATTTTTAAGAATACTGCAGGCTGGCCATCAGGGAAAAAAAAATTAAAAATCAATGTTTAAGACAAATGAAAGTACAACCACCGAAGTGATGTGAAATACATACTACTAATGCCCGTTTCTATCTTCTTCCCCCTATTCTAAAAATCTTTAAATAAGTTACACTGATTAAAAATTCCACTTTGTCTTTTGGGATTTCAGATCACTGATTATATTCAGTTTGATTTTTCTCGTACTTCTAGTTAAACCTCTTCTAAATGTGTGAAGGCTTTTTGTATTAAATTTTTTGTATTAAAATAAGTGTAAGACAAATAGAAAATTTATTTTACTTTCTAAGAATACTGGAGCATTTCAGACAGGGAAAATGCCTCTATTTTTGCCAAGAATTAATATATTTGATGAAATTCAAAAGACCTGTTGTCCATACCACCTCCCTTCCACTCTCCCCAGAAGAGCTAAAAGGTAGATCATTCTCAATGGCAAAAAACCCTAAAAGGCAACGCAGAGTTACTGTGTTGCATTGAAGACTGTACACAGGTATACACCAAACCCTCAACATCCTATTAAAAAAATACAAGTCTATATTAAGAGATGTAAAATTATAAAATCCTCTTCTTAAACAAGCATCATTCTTCACATTATGTATATCAGCAAATATCAGCATCACTGAAGCCCAGAATAAAGAGGAATGACAGAGATATGACAAAGAAATACCAATCTTGAATCACACCTAGAATCATTCTAGGAAGTATGTAAAGCCCTACACAGTTTTCTGTAATTTGAGAAGCTATGAAAGCCAACTAGAACGGCAGCCTCATGAAACTCTAAACTGCCAGACACTTCAATGTCAAACCTAAAAAGAACTTGCATTTTGCAAGGTTACAAATCCTTAAGTTTTCAACATAATATTCTGCTTACTCATGGGTAGTAACTTATGTGGCTAACATGATGAATTCAATGCATTAGTATGTTCAGTAGCAACCACAATTACGTTCCGTAAGCTGCTGTTTGATTACTGTATGTATACAAAACTAAATTCTTTGTCGTATTTAAACACCATTTAATGAATCCTGAAAAGTTCAAAGTTCAGCTCTCAGATGTCTCTGAAGGTATTAGGTGCATTTCAATTAACAGAGAATGGAAACCTCAAAAACTTAGATAAGTACAATGAAATACCTGGTGGCATACACTAACTTTGCTGACATTTCCTGTTCTGAACATCTCAAACTACTTCTACTGAGCCAGAACAACTCCATCATTCATTTGAAGTGCAAACACAAATGAAATTTCTAATATCTTTTAATGGCTGACTTATACAAGAGAAAGACAGTAACAGTGAAAAGACAAAGACTTTAATACAGAATGACCACATAATGAAGTAATGAAGTAATCAGTACTCCAAAGGACCGTAAGAAAACAAGCCCAATTCCTGAGCTGGAATTCAAGGCAATTAATCCCACATTAATGTCAGTTTCCATTACTAACAATCTTGTGGGGAATTCTGCAGTAGAAAGGAACACTTTGGCATGACTATTGTAGGCCATTACACAAGCTAGAGGGTGTTTAAAGATTCTGTAGAATTTCATGTATTCTGAGATTAAGCCATTCCTGCTGATAAAGAGTCTAAAAATGAAGCCCTTTTATCGTTACTTCTGATTTGCTGGTGAAATTAAGTAACAGATACACCATACTATTGGGTCCAGTCCAAAGCAGAAGGTTTCTAGGCCAAAACACTACTGATGCAAGTCCAGGGGTTTCTGTTGTTTTGTTACAGATTCTGGATCAAACCTATCTCACAGAAGCAGAAAAATGGATTTTTTTATTTTTCTTTACAGTTGCCTAAGCAAAACTTGACCAAATGCTAGATTAATGTTTTGCTTAAACGTGCTGTTACTCTAAGCCAGAAACAAAAATCAATAGCATTATTTTCAAACACTAATTGCGCCTCTGAAAACAGAGCATAGCCACAATTGTAAGACATGATGTAAATTTTCAAACTCTAACTCAAGTTCGTCAAAATAATTTGCTGCAACTGCAGAAATAAGAAACACCAATGGAAAACATAGCATGTCAGGCAGCTCTAAAAAGCATTCAAACAGCTATGCTGCTTCTGATCTTTACTATAAAAGAGACAATAAAAGCATGTTTTTTCATACAAACTAATTCCTAACAGAGGTCAGAATTTTACAAGACTAAGGACTATTGTTTTGTCTCCTATTTTTTTGGTCATGTTTGAAAGAAAGATCATATTTATGTAAGAGAAATTTTATGTCCAAACATATTACATGCTAAAGTCAACCACAGCGAAGAGCACAAAGGGAAATCACATACAGCACTGTACATAGTACTATCCTTTCTTAAAATAAGTTTGAAACATGGAAATCAACATCCATATTCTGATAAACTGCTAAAGGATGGGAAAAGGTGGGAGATGGTGGGATGGGCAAGGAGAAAAAGACATGATACGTAGCTATATTAGAATTTCTAGTAAGTTCTAGTTAAGAAAATCTAGTTAAGATTTTTTGGCTTTTGATCTCCATTTGAGAACACTTCAAGCATCTAAAAGTAAACTTAAAAACTAGATATGCATAACTAAATGGTAAGCTATAGGAACTCTAAATTGTATTGTGAAAGAATTTATCATAGTTGACTGGAACAAGAATTCCAGTTACTTCTCAGTGTTCATTAATGGTTTTCAGAAGAAAAAAATGACAGTAAAAAAATACAGCTGATTGTGCTCTGACTCCTCTGCATCACTGATGGTCTATTTTTTTCCTTTTAATTTTTTTAAAGTGACAGATACGTTTCTCAAAAATTTGCCCCAGAATCTGATCTAGATGAACATGCATTAAAAAAAGACTCACAAAACCCTAGAATTACAGAGGTTGGAAGAGACCTCATCCAACACCTTGATCAGAACAGGACTGACTCTGGTGATGGCCTAGTTCATTCAAGTTTTGAATAACTTCAAAGATGGAGACTCTATAACTCCCCTAGGCTCCTTTTCTGATATTTGATTATTCCTACAAATTTGTATATAAAAGAGACACCTTCCTCAAATTTTTACTTTCAGCTTCCGGATTACTCCAGCAACATTTTTATTAATTCTGCAACCTGTCAGTCAGCACTCATTTTTAAGAAAACCATGTAGCAGACATTTAGTACGTATTTCAGAATATTTTTCCATATAATAACAATGATTTTAAAACAGTTGTAGCAGCAGCATTAACAGACCTCAGTATACAGTTAACAAAAGTTAGAATTGCCAATAAAAGCCAATTATGCTTTCCAACAATTCTGACATAGCAAATGTTATTTACCTCAAATTTATGAGAAATATTTCTTCAATACCACAGATAAAACTGATAAGATCTAGAATAAGAACTCACTTTTGATTAGAGATCTCTACTCCAAAAATACTTTTCTAAGTGTTTGACAAAGTCTGATTTAAGCAGACCTGCATTTTCCATTTTCCTTAATGCAAGGTACAACATTTTTAGATGCAACAGACACCTAATAACAGTAGTAATAAATATATGGCTTAAATTAAATATCACATGTTCAAGATAATTTATCTTTACAAAATGTTCCTTTTAAGAAAATCAGATTGCTTGTAAAACTGTTGCCCTTGGTTTTATAGAAGTCCAACTAAATTACAAAGTATAAATCTGTACCAAAAAAAGAAAAGAATTACAGAATTCATTCTCAACCTCAGGATAATTTATAATCATCTGAATTCAAAACTTATAGGACATTTCACTTTCCTGTAAGATTCTTAGTTTATCAAAATTGATTATCAAGACACCTGTTCTTTATAATATCTAGAATGAACACTTAGAAATCCACATGCATAATAACACTTATAGTCAAAAAGCAAAACAAGCAGCTTTACAAAGATGTGAAATACTTCTGATACTTTCAAACCATGGTCAAAGTAATTTTATATTTAATATAAATTTCAAATTAAGTGTAGTAGGAATACAACAGCATTGCCAATTTTCTTTTTTAAAAAGGCCCAATTCAACTGCTGCTTTAATTACAAAACTTCACTTCAAATTTCAATGTCATGGCTTGCAAACAGAAGTTTTTCTGTCTCTACATATGCAAAAAAAAAAAGTCACACAGAGCAAACTGCATGTAGAGGCCTAGTACTAAATCTAGTATCTTGCCTGAAGATTTGGTAGGACTATGAGTACTGAAGGCAGTAAGGGATTTGGAAAACCCCACGCATTCCATGGAGAACACTACTACCTGATGTGGGCTAGGCATTGGGAAGTGCCTACCTGCCAAGAGAGAAAACATACTGTATTTGTAAAACGGGAATATATTCCTGTTGTAAGAGAAATGGAAAGCTTTAAAATTACCATTAAAAACTAGGCTGCAATACTACTGAAAATTTTAAGAATAACTTAACACACTCACACTACAGCACTTGTGCTACCTGGAAACCTTATTTTAGTAACATTCACTTCTGCTTCCACTCTGTTCTACAGAGTATCTCTGCCAATAATTAAAGGTCCTCGTTTTTCCTTGTACATCACAAAAATATAATCACAGAATCACAGAGCTGTAGGGGTTCAAAGGGACCTCAATAGACCAAGTCCAACCCCCAAATTGTTACTGAACACAAACTATTTAAAGCAATTACTCAAGCTTTTGTTAGTCACAAGATTTTCATTAAAAATCAACAGAAAACAAACATAAGTAAAACAATAGAACTAACCAGTTTTTGTCTTCAATTGAAGTTGTCCTCTGCTGGGTGTATAAGCTCCTCCTCCAAAGACAGCAGACCACATTTTGCTGTTAAGTGGATGAGCCATAATTCTGTACAACTCACTACTAGAATGTGTTGCCAGGCCATGGATGAACAGGCTCAGATAGATCGCAGTTAGAATTTCACAAAGTAAAACCGTGAGGCCTGGCTGGGCTTCCTCACCAGCAGAATTCAACAGACGTATTAGAGCTGTTATTCCTGTTTATTAAAAAAGGGAAAAAAAGAGCATATATCTGTGTGTGAATGTACTCTGGATTATCATGGGTATTTGACAGGCATCCTATGTAATTTTGTACCTCCTAGTGTAGAAAAATTCTAAGTTTTAAAGCAAAATGAAACCTTTATTTTTAACAGTTGATTATAGCTTTTCAGCTTCATGTTTTGAACTACAGTTGAAAAAATAAATGCCAGCTTTCCAAGAATGTAAAAGGGAAAAAAAAACCCAAACCAATCCCACAACAACAGCCATTCAAACTCTGGGATACATTGTAAAAGCAGCTCCATGAGCAGCTTTAAATCAGCTTCCTGGTACTGAAAACTCTGTAATACCAAATTTAGTTACATTACTTATATGAATCTTTCTTCCACCTGTATCTCAAGCTCTCTCTTTTTCTGGCTGCCCAATTCTCTGAGCAAAGGGTTGGCTCTATGTTCTCTGCTTTTAATCCAGCGCCTCACAGTAAATTCAATATGTAACATTCAAATCTTAAACTTAAAATATCATTTCTGCTCACTGACTCTCTAGTGATATTTTTCACTGGTTAGGTTTACAACTACAGCATAACACTCAGTTGAAAAGCTACATTATTGCTTCACAGAGGTAAAACCTAACAAAAATCACGGGCACCAACCCAAACTATGCATTGTCTGACAAGTGTTCTTTTATCCAAGTATTAAATATCTTGTAGTGTTTCTGTGGTCCCACAGGAAGTTGCAGAGTTTCAGCTGTGGCTCTGATTGTGTCACTTTGTGCACATAACTGAAAACACAGGTAGCAGTGGACAAAAAATTCTATCTTGTGTCATACTCTCCCATGTGCACACAAAACACGTGAAGCTATTAAAACAGAGAAATCAGTTCAAGATTATGTTACCTCTAAGAACAACTGCTAACAATCCCTTGTCTCATTCATTACAAATTTAGCTCCAATAAGGAGAAAAAAGCCTGAATTATCTATAAAATCTGTAGGTTCAGTGACACAAAATTCTGCAGAAAACTAAACAAAACAACACAGTAGAGCATCAAAACAAAGACTACTTAAGATTTTGTTATGTACAATTTTCTTATAAGTCCCATAATTTGAAAGCTTTTTTTTTAATGCTTATATAAAGTTAGTGATGTAAACTCAAGCTCATACAGACATACATTTCATCGTTTACACGATGGGTGGATTTTAGAGCTATATTAATTATAAATCTCTATTAATCAGTAGTTTCAAATTATTTCAAAAGCAGTACATAAGCTAAAATCACTCTGAGATGAGATGAAGCACAAACTGAGAAAGACCTTCAGGCCCTGTGCAGAACTGGAATAATGGTGAGACTGATCTGTTGCCTGCAGGGGGAGCAAGAAAGCCGCAGTACAGCACTTCACCCTACTTTACAGTTACGTGCACGTTACTAGGGTCTCCACTAACATTTTTTAATAAGAGAAAGCAATATACATCAACGTGACTAAGCGAATAACTAGAATTAATAGCTTACAGCTTTTGAATAATGAAGACAAAATTTTATTATTGGAACTTATTTTATCCCACAACTGTTACAAATACTACTAGAAACTCCAGAGCATAGCTACATGAGCTTACAGTGGATTGAGACAGCTAAGTTTTCCTTAAGAGGAAAGAAACAAGTCAACACTAGATACCTGGCCATTGAGCAGGTGATGTATTGGGAGTCACTGTTTCTTCTAAGCCTGTTGTTCTTAGAGAATGGCGCTGAGTTAATAGCACTGTCTGATACACTGTTCCAGTGAACTGATTTGCTGGAAATGAGCTGTGAAACAGAAAGGTGGGATGTTGTATTTATAAAAAAAAAGTTATGGTTAAAACTATTCAAGTGATAGTCCTTTCTAGATGTAGGCAGGTGTGACCACTGCCTTCGGGTGCAGTATCTATTATACCATCCCTACAGTGAGATGGTGTGCTGGCCATTTTCTAAAAAGGACTTTTCATAGACCTTTACCTGTAGCTGTGGCCGTCACAAAGACATTGGTAGATGCAAGCAGAAAGTGACGCTGCTAAGGTATGCATTACGTATATCTGAAAGACAAAATTTTATGGAACATGTTACACTCAAGATGAACAGAGTATCATAGTCTTTCACACAGACAGATTTGTACCAGTGGCACAAGCGCTGTATATGGAAGGTATAAGCACTTAGGGCAAAATTCAAATACAAAGCCACCTTCCCTTCAGAATAAATTTCTGATCAATTCACTTTGCAATGAGAGAGATGTGGAAGTGGTCACTCACCCCACCACCAAGCCATAGTCACAGAACAGGTAGCTGCAATGTTTTCAATTCAGAAAGAGCAGAGGAAGCCTCTATAACAGTCATAAGTGATTATACCCTAATATGCTGACTCAGAAAGTCTTTGCCTCAGAATAAAAGTTTTAATGCAGCTTGGTTTTTAATCAGTTCTTGTGCAGCTCTGGCACATGCAGATTACTCAGTACACTAACCCCTATTTTTACCATAACTGATAATTATCACAAAACACATGTAAAGAGAGAATCTATTGATCAAAAAGGTTCTGTTAAAAAAAGTTTACTACACTTATTTGTCCATTTGCTCATAAATAAAGCACACATTAGGAACTGAAAAATCCTCCGAGTATTTTCTTAGAAATCCCTAGTAAAAGTAAGTATTTAGGACCTACCTAAAAGTAAATAAATAGGGCCTACCACATACAAAAACTTCAGGAGAGATATAACCTAACATGGTTAAAATTTGGTTTCCTATCCAAGGTTAAATACAGATGTCTTAAAGAAACATTACTTAAAAATAGACTATATTTTACTGTATGAACATATATACTGTTTCACAAAATAGTCTGAGTTTACTTCACTTTCTGACAATGAGGTTTTACACTTCAAAATTTAGTTTTACTTCATTCTAGGACTGAAACGTACTTCTGTTATGATCTTATTGTCATATAGATAAATGACACTGACAGTGTAATACATGTTTTCCCTAACAGACATCATCTTAGAAAAATATCCAGTCCTGAGAAGCACTGATTTGCTTCAGTTTACTGAACCAGATCAGCACCAAAACAATACGTAATAATAAAATGTGGACATCATTTTAGAACAAGATATATACTACAAAAAAAAACGTTCCACAGTTTTACTTGTCACAGGCACATCAGAAAGTTTCCATGTTTCAGAAAAAAACAAGCGACTTCAAACTGGACAATGACAATAACCAACCCAAACAATTATAATATAATACACACCTTGTTGTTCTGAGTATCTGGATGAGGTGGTGAATCAAGGTTTATTATGGCGTGTAATATATCATGAGTTAAGTTACCCAGATGTAGCAGTGGATTAGCCACCACTGTTTTGGCACTAGCTGTGCAAGCAAACAGGAGAGGTATGGAGCTTTGCTCTGGTAGAGGGCTGGAAGGTATCTGGATTGACTGCTCCTAAATAGAAGCAAGAAAACCACAAAGTGATAGCACAGCTTCCTGAAGGGAACAGAAGAACTTTTTAAAGAGTGTATTAAAAACTGTGTTATATTTCATCCCAACAGGTGCAACACATCAGGAAAACTTTAACAATAATATGTAATGCATTCAGAAAACCTACAACAAACCTGAATCAGAGAAAACACAAATTAAACTCCCTTACATACCTGTTGAGATTCCTGCAATAGCAGAATTAATTCCATTCTGACAGATGCCAAACCTCCACCATGAGAGCCATGAAGTATACAGTAGCTAAGGAACATTCTTAGGAGAGACTGGTATTTCAGAAGCCATTGACGTCTTTTCTGAAAGTCTTCTTTTTGTAGCATATCTCTTTGCTGGTCAGCTAAGTCTTCAGTGTTTTCATGTAATGTAGCTTCCTCTGTCATGCTAATTCCTGACTCTGTACCTTCCACTTCCATATTATAATCACAGGTCTTTTGAAGAGCTACCACTTCTCTTTCAAGCCACTGATAAAGCTGATACCTCAACTTCCCACCATCTACCTCATATCCAGTGGACAGTGTACGAAGTTCTACAGTAAGAATTTTCAGGCATGCTCTAAACTTCAGCTGTGCTGAAATTATATCTTCTGATGGATTTAGAATATCTTTTTCATCAACCACACTAAAAGATTCTGTGTAGCTAGAACTGGTTTCATACAATTTTTCAGCTTTCTTCAGAGGTTTTAGTTCTTTCATTACCAGGGAAGAATCTTCACTCTCATCACTTTCATCACTGTCCAACTGTAGTTTCAAGTGGTCATCTTGGAATGCCACACTTGGTTGGCTCCAGTCAAAGGAAAGAGTTGAACTTGAATGTTTTCCTGATGAACAGTCTGAAGATGAACCCAGACCGTTCAGTACTGGCTGTGACCAATCGATACTAGAAGACTGATCTTTTGTTTCCAACTCTTTAACTGGAGAAGATGGTGACAAATCTTTACTAGTATCCACTAAACTAGGGGATCTACAGAATGACTTTGACCTCTTGACAACTTTGGGCATCTTTGATAACACTTCTAAAGCCAGCATAGGACAACCAGCTTTTAGATGAGCATATGCAGTGGTGAAAAAGAGCCGTCTTTCATCCAGGTTGATTTTGTCAGCTAATCCATTTTCTACTGTTAAGCAAACGTGAGTGGAAGATGTATCAGAAGAGCCAAAATGACGTCTCAGCAAGAGAGGGTGTGTTCTTAAGTAGTTATAGAAGTTAAACACTGCAGGGTTACAACCAGATGAGCCATCTCCTTCATCTGAAAAGACATGCATCATGAAGAAAATCTACCATTCTATATGAAATAAACTTAGAACTTTGCAGATTAGTTATCAGAAAGCTATTAAGCCTGAGTATTCATTTTACTGCTTACTACGCTGCACCCCCTTTTAAACTTCCTTTGCACTTTTATCATTTGGGTATCTTGGGAAGGAGGATACTGCCAAATGTAATTACTAATAAAGAGAGAGGTTCGAGTGGGAGAACAAGACAGACATTTAAACAGCTGCCATTTCTTTTCCTTGTGGTCAGGCCAGTTCTGCTGCAATTAAACAATACCATGTTCCTGTTCAGTTTAGATTTCTGAAGTCTCCATCACTAAGTGACAGTAAGATGTATCTTACTGACGATTTTTACTTTCAAGTGTCTTTTTTTAAATTTTGGATTAGTATGTTTTTGTCTACCTCCTAATAGCAAAGCAACTTACAATAAAACTAAGAAATCTGTGATTCAAATATATGAATTCTACATCAGTGCAGCATCTACTCATTCTATTTTAATGTCTGAAACCAGAACACAAAAATCTCTGAAAAGGCGTGAGTATCAGCACAACAATTTACACAGCTTTCAGAGTCTGGATTATCTGAGATAGAACCCTTATTGTTCCCTCTATCAGGGTTAGCGTACAACAGAACAACAACAGACAAGTACATGAAAGAGCATCTTTCAAGCAAGAAAATAAAGCAGAATACCACAAACAAGTCACTGAACTGATTCAAGAATTTATAACATTTAAAAGTGATTATACATAAGAGGATGTGACAAGGATCGAAACAAATTAATATTATATATCTTGTTTGCTCGAAATCATCCTGAAGCATGCAACTTCCACTGAAATTAGTTTTTAAATTAACTACTCAACTCTACGGATTTGAGTTTTCGATTATCCCCATCAAGCCTCCCTCAGTAGCCAGAGCTGAAACGATGCTACTAGGGACCTGAAACATTTCCCTCAAGAACATGAACTTTACTGACTCTTACAAGTCCAAGGAGCTAGAAAGCGACTTACAGACTATTTCAGGTACCACAGGGGCCTCTTCATATCATACAAAATATCAAAATCTTTCCTATGTCAGTTTATCATTGTTGTCAACCATTCCTTGCCACGACTAAAAGCTATAAAACACACTATCTTCCAGACTGCTATACGACTGGAATCATGTTTTTTTTCCCCTTAGGTTGTGATGGGGTCAAATCAGCTAACGAAGTTAATGTTCTCTCTTCACTTTTAAACTGTAGTTGGGAAAACAGCTACATCACTGTAGGGTTGTTCTCACTATCCAAATATTCACATACAGGATAAATTAGGTATTTATCATGGGATACAGGTAATAATTCAGTCACCACATTTAATACAGAAACCACATACATTGTTACAGTAAGATATTTACTAGTGACAGTGAGCAGTTGCACAGCACCTGGTATTGTTCAGACTACGAAACTATTATTTCAATGAACAAATAGTTAAAACCAACCTAAAAGACAAAATACTTGTATTCTTACCTCCTTCATCTTCAACAGAATGTCTAATCAAAGTGTCAAGAGCCTTGCTATAATCTTCCAAAATCCAGTAAGCTATACTTCGCAGAAAAGGATCACAGTGCATGTTCCCTGAGCTCTCTTTTCCAGGAAACGCACTTCCTAGAATTCTCTTCTGTAGTACGGATTTGTAAGTAGTAGATACTTCAAACTCTGACTCATAAAGTCTTGATATTACTAGAGCCAATTGAATGTCATTCAGTTTTTCAAGGCATACCTAATTGAAAATAAGATGAAACACTGTAATTTCTCCTTTGGTTAAAATGATCACAAGACAGAAAAGTGATCTCTGTAAGTTCAGACTGAGACAAGTACATCTATCAATTCAAAAAAAAATTAGCAGAACTATGCAGAATAGCTGTGGCCAACTATTATATGCAAGATTTGATTTGCAATTTCTTCAATTTAGTCTGACATGACATCAGATCTTTGGAATCAACTGGCTTCAATAAATAATTGTCAGCATGCATATGCCACCTCTTGAAGCTGGAGGCTTTGGTCACAAAGCTTTACAGAACAAATCCTTTATGATCAAAGAGATTAATTTCCTCCTAACTTTTCAATTCAGACTCAGGAAATAGTTTTGTTTTTGTGAAGGAGTCAATCCATATGACTGCCAGAAAGATTTCTTTTTCAGATCTGGAACTTCGTAATGACAACACTCAGTTGTCTTCATATAGATAAAGATATCTATCTGGCAGGGCAGACAATTTGAGAGCACTTCAACGGTAGGTGGGTCTCTTGTTATTACAGATAAATTAACCATGAGACATTTTAGAATCATTAGTATGAGAGCTAAAGCAGAATCACAACTGCAAAGACCACAGATTTCTATTAGGCAGGGAAGGGAAAGAGCACAAACCAACCAAAACCTTCAGGGCTCATACTAATGCACAAAGTGGGTCTCATTCAATATACGTTTGGGACAACTTAACAGTCTTAAACATAAAAAAAAAATTTCATTATTTTATTACCTCCACTGCATCTTTTAAGTGTCCTGCCAACAAGAAAAATGCTGCAGAATGTTCAAAACGCTGTTTGCCAAGTAAAGAAAAAGCATTCTTTAATGCTGCTTTACGCCATCTGTCCTCAGTAAAGTTGTTTCCAAAAAACTGTGTCATTTTAGTATCTTTTTGGGACCTGCACGTTGAACATAATTGATAAAAATGTTATTCTACTAGATGCACTATGGCTCTTCATTTCCTCAGATGACAGTAAAACTTCACAGATCTTTTCATTAGGAAATACAGCAGCTCTCACCACACTGGTGGTTTCATATTCAAAAGTAACAAAAAATTTAGTAAATACAAAACCTAGCAGTATTTTCAGTTAACCTGATATAGAAAAGCTAATTTTTTCCTAGATGAGCTCGTAAGAGTAAATACAGTGCAAACTACGTTTTAAAATTCGCAACATTGAATGTTGTATTATGAGATGCCCGTTGGAAAGACAGAATTAATTTGGTCCTACGAACCTTAAAATTTATATCAATTTTCTAAAGCTACCCATGTCACTCCACACATTAAACAGGTAGTTCTCAAAAGTAAGAATTATACTAGAGAGTATGAAAGTCCATGTAAGAGCTTGCATATCTCCTACCTGTACAACCCCCAGATCACAGCCTTCTTTTTCATGGCGAGGTAAAAGATGGCTGCATCAAGCGGATCATTGTTTCGCTGAAAGGCTGCTTTAGCCACCTGTTAAGGCAGTTCAACAGCAAAAGAAAAAACAAACCAAAATTTAAATGAAACTTAAACCAGGATTCTTATCACTTCTGGTACGTCAGAAGTATCCCATAGTGCTTGGAAGTTCTCTTTAATATAGCATCCCTCCTCTAACTATGATGTATGAACACATAAAGCTACCGCTGCTTTAACCTGTTGTTTTTATTTGGTATCATTTAGCTAATGCTGTTCCAGCTCTCAAAGCTTTTTGGCAGATCAAATGGGATTGTCTGTATCTGGTAAGATTTTTGGAAATAATGAAAACATTCATTTTTTAGTTGCTCTGGTAGTCAAAGCAGAGATGGGGTCTTGAACAGGCTGGGATGAGACACAGCAGAAAAGTTGTTTCCATGAGACTACTTCTGGAGCTTGGAAAGGAAAAAAGGGTAAGTGGCAGCACGAATTATTTAAGACCATGTAAGGCAATACTAAATGCAGGCCCAGAACATTTGGAATATTTTTTAATGCAAGGCAAGTAAGTTTCATAAAGTGTGATTATCTGCTGAAGATTGAAAATTAAAATTGGAGACACACACTTTATGCTTTATAGTCAACATACCTTTTGCATATCACTTTCTAGCTCAACACATTTGGCTTTTCCAAGAGCTTAAAAAAAGTGATAATGTTAGGCTTACTACCACATCCGTCATGATTAAAATGCACATTTCCAAAAAATTTTTTTTTAAGCCTTTTTAAATCATGGAAGTGTATTAATTCAGAAGATAGATGTAAAATATCTTAGTTGATCCCACTTCTGGTAAGCTATGGAAAAAGGCTTTTCTTAGAAAGTTTTTCAGTTTTGCTATAAAACACACCCCTCTGCGGTAAACCTTTATCCTGAGCATCCGCAGTAAACACTCTACACTGCCACCTTCAAAAAGGAGTATCTAAAAGCCCACAATGTACTCCAGGTTTCAAATTCCTGTGTGAAGTACTAAAAATGTAGTTAAATACAGAATTTCCTACACATATAATTAACTATGTACCAAAAAAAATCCCATTATGAAACATTCAGAAACACTGAACATATCTAAATATTTAAAACCACATAAATAGAAGGTTAATACCAGAGGACAGCTGTTTGAAAAAGAGTTTGGTAGTTTTGTTTCAGAATGCTGTATTTACCTTTTCTATGCATTTCCGCAGGCTATGGATATTTCGTACCCACCATCCTACACCCATAGCTCTGAGTTCTGACCACATTGGATCTCCTTTCTGCATTGCAGGGAGCATGCTTAGTAGTTCTTCTTCGGCTACTGAATGAAATGCCCAGGCAAAATGACTAGTAGATAAGCCTACAATAAGCCATTCAAAACAAACAAATAGATAAAAAAAATCATTAATAAATTAATCCAGAATTTGATGTACAGGAGGTGTGAAAGAGAAAGTCATACTGTTTATTCTGGATTTTTAAGTGCATTGTTAATCAGACAATATAAATTTAAGAGTCTTTGTAAGCACTGCATAGCAAATATTAAAGAAAGCTCATACAGATTAAAACATTTTGTCACCTGTAAACTCTTTATGTAAGTATGCAAAGACCAGAGTTTTTGAGTGAGTGAAGTGTTAAGATTATCTGTGATACAAAGCGCAACATACTGCATAAACTTTTCAAGTTTTGAAAGGGAAGTTTACTATTTTGATTTCAAGTAGAAATCTGACAATTTTCAGACAAATCATAGTAGAAAACAGGTTTGAGGACAGAAATACAAAAAACCCCAAAACTCAAAGGAAAAAAAAAAAAAATCACATGAGAAAGACAGTCATTGTTAAGAAGCAAACCCAGCTATAGGTAATTGCAACTCTAGCGAGGGCTAGGAGATACTTCTTTGCACAGTACTCAACTGTACCTCTGCAGATTCCTTGGAGGCACTTCTTACTCTCAACAATTTCTGAGCTCAGCAGAGGCATAAGTATCTCAACTAAAAGTATTCCATCAGAGACCTAACTCAGCAGTACTCTGTTGTGCCAGTCTTGGCAAATTCCAAGCTCTGACACAGCTGAAGGGTAATAAGCCATGAGACTGAAAATGCCATGAAGTCCAAACAGACTGCAGGCATTTTTTCTTTACCCAAACGTATTAAAAAAACTAAATAAAAACATACTCCATTTTCTACTGCATTATTCCTACTGCAGGTTATTGGAACAACTTGCTACTAGAAGTAAAGACAGTTCTTTTGGAGAAATGAAAAAAGCTAAAAAATTGTTAGGGAAATTAAAAAAATTAAATCACTTCAGTTTCAAGACCTCTGCCTAAAATAAAAATTGGTATTTTCTGCTCTAGCATACATATATACGGAACAATTTTTTTTAAAAGCCAAAAATGTAACAGAGACATGTCAACAGCACAGCAATAATATGTACAGCCACATCAGGAAGATTCACCTCACCCAAGAAAACACATCAGTTACCTTGGTGAAGCAGTTGAGCACGATGTACAGGAGGAAGTGAAGTTGTCAGAAATGTGTGAAGCTGAACAGCCAGTAAAAATTTTAAGCCACACTCATCAAGAGTTTCTCCTCCTGGAATTAAATATTTTATACACACTTTAGAGAAACTACTGAAAGTAGCTATTGGGTGTCTTAATGGAGGAAATACTTAACAATTCTGTGACTACTAATGCTTTAAATTCATAAATTTAATAGCTTAATTTATAATTCTTCCCTTCAAGGAAAAAAGGAAAACTTTCAAACATAAAAAAGCTTTGAAGTTATTTGTTCTTAATGCAAGAAAGAGAACAAGTATTATCATATTAAAAAAAATCCATAAACTTATTTTTCATTTGTCTGTATATTGCAACATTGACCATTAAGTTGTCTATTCAAAAGTGAGTTAGAAAGAATTAGTTTATGTGGACTGATGGACTAACACTGGCATTGTTAGCAATATAAAATTTGATTTTATGAAAGTCTGAAGTCTCAAATCTGTAGTTAAACTGTAAATACCGTGATGGCAAAGTAAATAATAGTATAGGCTATACTCTGAAACAAAACTATGACGTGCTTTCATAAGCCACCAAAATTACTGCAAGATGGGAAAAGCTGCCAAAAAAGGTTTGTGAAGCACAGCAGTACATTTAACTTGAAACAAACAGCTTACCCTGATTTCTGTCTCTGCTTTCTCCAATGTCAGTACTGGTAGTAGCAATTGTATCTGCCAAGGCCATCAATGACATTTGCTCCATCCTAGTCAGACCTGGCAAGCTTGAATGAAGCAAGTGACGAGAAAGAACTTGAGCATGTTCTGGCCCAAAGTAAGTTGGGCTGTACTGAGAAAGATCTATGACTTTTGGTTTTGAACTGTCTTCATCTGCATCAAACATAACAAGTTCATCTGTACTTACAACAGTATTTTGAAATAGATCTTCGTAATTGTCATTGGGCATGTCTTTTTTAGTTTGACTATTTTGATTATTAGATTTCTCTGAACAGGAGTAAGATGAATCATCATCCGCAGCAAGCAGAGCATACAAAGGCAATGGTGGAACAGAGTCTATTTCAATATAGTCTGTAGTCTCAGTTTTGCTGAATGTTTTGGGATCTCTTGCAGTACTTCCACTAGCACTGATAGTCAGAGATCTGAGCCTCTTATCATGATTAGGTTCAGACTCATTTACAGCAACAACTTCTCCAGCAATGCACTTCACCAGATGGGACAGAATGGCTTTTGCTCTACGTACTTTACCAAGATCCATGAGTTCCAACAATTGATAAGGATGGTACTGAGGTAAAGTAGGAGACAGCATATGAGCTGCTTCAAAAAGACCAGAATCTTCCATTTCCATAGACAGATCACAGGCAGATCTTTTCCCACTAAGTTTCTGTGCAAGGCTAGTCATAGACCTGGTCAACATTCGCTTTGGAGGATGCAGACCTGAGGCAGCTGACTGGCTTTGTTTCATTAAGCTAGTTATACAGGGTGTACTGCCACTGTAGGAACCTGTACTAACTAGTTCCTGCTTGGAAGGAGACTGCCACTGGGAATAAACATGCATTTCACAATCCATTCCAACTACAAGAATGCCATCACGCACCCAAGACAAGGAGACTGGAAAAGGAGGTGACCCCTCAACAGATGAAACCAAGTCAACACAACGCAGCAGAACAAATCTAGAGAGGGTTGTAGCCTTTGTACTGCCACTGTGGGAGATTGCTACTACCTCCTTACCATTTTGTTCTTGCATTTTCCCAGACAGCTGACCAAACATATAAAGTTTTGATCCAATTCCCACTGTTAGAATATGTGAACCATCTTCCCGAGACATCCAATCTAAGTGTATCAAGTGCTTAATGCTGTGGATAATACTGCCACCAGGAGACAGAGAGATGTCCTGTTGGCTACACGCCACTAAATTACTATCAATACTAACTGCAGAGTCTAACGTGGTGCCTATCTCATCTAAGTGAAGAGTCTGTTCTAGAACCCAAGAAGACCCACCTGTGGATTCACATTCAAAAATACTAACATGCATTACAAAATCTTGAGAAAGGTGACTATTTTTAGATGTTACCTGCTTGTATGCTACTGCTAGTCTGTTAGTGTGTGCACAGCTAACTTCGGTTGGCCTTCCTGGAACATTAATAGCACTACTACTAAGAAGTCCATCCCCAATCAGTAACGGCCATTCTTCCCACACATATGTAACATCACCACATGCACTATATTCTGGCACAGAGGAAGCTGCTGCTTCAGTAGTAACTCTGCATCTCCAAAACCGAACTTTTCCATCAGAGCATGAAGTAGCCAGCAGATATGGCGCACGACAAACAGGATATATGGAAGAAGAACTCAGATGTCCTAAAATTAAGTAAAATATAGTGTTACTAGGGGAAATATTAAAAAGCAAGTAAAAAAGTTTAGACTTTTTACTCCCTTATTTCAGTATTCTGAAACACACAAATAGGCACCACTTCTTCACAAAGAGGGTTGTCTGCAGGGCCTCACAGAAGACACAACATGACAAAATTCCCATGAAACAACTTACCCTCTATTACATATTCCAGAGAAGAGTCAAATAAGATTTAAATGTGAATATTAACATTGACCATCTCTCAAACATTCCCCATTCAGAAATCTAAAAATCTATATAAAATGTTTTTTAAATATTACTGATGGAAGCCTTAGAATTTAAGTATAGATCCTACAAAATATTCATAAATGACTGGAAAAACCAAATCTGTGTTTCTGTAATTCCTTTTATTGAAAGAATCTGGAATTCAATAGATATTATGCCTTAAATAAAAGCTTTATTTTAGTATTAGTTCCAGGACTGAGATATAAAGCCTGGGGAGCAAGTATTCATAAATCTTTTGGATCCACTTACAGACATTTTAAACACCAAACTTACTATTACACTGTTTCTATTTTAAAATAAAGCCAGAAAGACAAGGATTCCTTATTTTATTCTCTTATAAAAAAATTACCAACCTGCTGATGGCTTTACACTCAGTATCTCTACTCCTTCTGGCAAATTCAACTCTTGACTATACACCATTTTAGAAGACAGAGTAAGCCAGCTGGTGCTCTGCAGGTTTGCTCTACAGGCCTGATACTTTTGAGTGAAGGGTGACTGGATCTTCTCTGGATCTGGTGAAGAATACAATTCTTCTGTTTGAGTTGCTGCTTCAGGTGCATTTGAATCTATCTTTTCATCTAAAAAAAAGTTTGCAGCTAATTTTAAAAAGTAAACGATTTCTTTTAACCTAAGAAGCAATTTTCCCCACTCTAAACATTCGAAAAAGGTAGATAAACCACAACTTGAAATTTTTCTTTCAATGTTGATGTGTTCCCACATTAAGATTTAAAAAGAAATGCTGTCACATTTCAGATCAAATACTTCTGAAATTCTAGAACTGCTGAGAAGTCAAGTCTGAAGAGTTTAAAGCTATCAAACTAAGCAGAAACATCAAACCTGCAGATGAGTGAAGTATGTGAGCGGTCATCCATGCAAATTAGTGCTTCATGAAGCACAAAACACCTGCAGCTAGACAAAATTACATCAAGACCTTTGTGTCTTACCTTGAAAACTGAGGAAAGATATTTTTCAGAAAAGTTTTCTTAATACTTCTTACCAGATAGCATCTCAGATCGTGTGATACTAATGCTTCATTAACAAAAACTAAGAAGCAAAACATCTGAACTGTTAAACTGTCTTAAAACCAGATAAATATATTTGCCCTTGGAATTCACAAAAAACTTTGGGCTCAGGCTGAACCCAAAACCTTCATCATTCTGAAGATTAAGAAGGTATCAAGGAAGCATGGATTGTGGTAACAGCTTGTAACAGAAGACTTGCAGATTCTTTTGTGAAAACTATAATACAGTTTAGAACACACTGAGTAGCAGACATTAATGAGTCAGGAACTTTTTTAAAGAGAAAAGCACAAGAAAGAGGGCTTACCTACTGAGACAGGAATTGACTTCAAATGTAAGTGCCACATGTGTAGTAATGAACGGTTTTGAGTATACTCTATCACTATTAAGTAGAATTTTTCAGAGAATCCATTCTGCTGGTTTCCTGATGAAATTCAGAAAAGGAAGATCTTAGGGGATAGTCACCTGAAAGCAGAACTAAATTTTGCTGGCTAGCAAATAATCATATTAAGCTACTGTGAAGTAATTCAGAAATGCAATGGTCTGACTATATCAAACTCTGTTACAGTACTTTTCTCCATTTTTTAATCACAAGGAGAAACAATTATAATTACAGGTACACACATGAAGAACTGTCAATTTTTTTTTTGAAAGGACAAAGTATTTGCCTGAATTTGTCGTGTTTAAAGTTAAAATCCCAGATTGTACTCTCAGCTCTACATCTATGTCTTTTACTGCTTGTTTCTTACAATTCCGTATCTAACTGGTGACTGTAACAATTAAAACAGTGAGCTAGACAGAGCTTTGCCCTTTAACATATAAAAGTTATACAAACTCCATCCAGAAAAGAAATGCCCTGTCAACAGTTGGGAAACTGAGAGTCTGGTCTAATGGGATAGGCTCATGCATCATAGCTCAGCCAGAAAAACACAAGAGGTACTATGCTTCTCCCTAATTTGCTATAGTTTCACCTCAAGAACTTACATGTTTTATTAAATAGGAAAGTATGAGGGTTTAAAACTGAAGAGCTTTATAACTCTAGAAAATACTTTCAAATTAGAATATATGTCAATTATATGCTTCTAATTTAAGGCTTTTGCAAGAGGCCCATTTAGCCCAATTTCTTGCACAGCAGCAATCCAAATAGGCCTTCAAAACATATACATTTCCTTTTCTAAAGCCAAATAGTTTCTTTTTCTTTTCAAATCCTCAAGAATCATCCTTTACTAAAATGCTCAAGATGCAAGCATACAACAAATTTATACTGTTCTTTTCGTTCTACGTATTGTTCCTAATTTTCAACACCCCATCTGCACTTTTTGACCACTGCTGAGAGTTAGGTTGACATTTTTGTATACTATCCCCACCACTCCAAACTTCTTTCTCAACTAGAAACTCTGACTTGATCATTACGTATACACAGTTCAGGTAATATTTCCCTAGATGTCTGCCTTTCCTTCCAACAAAGTAAGTTTGCTGTGTATTATGCAAGTTTGGACAACATTCCATAACTCTGTGCCACCCCCTCTCCCCTCCCACTTTCCCCCCCAAGTTATTTTTCTGGAACAGAAGAAAACAAAAATGAGATGTAAACACAACCACTGCCCAACTGCACTAACAAGAACTGATCATTTATTCCAGAGCAATTCAGATCTGCACTAGCACCTATAAATCCATGCACTGCTCATAGTATTGTATTTCATAGTTGTGTTTCGGAGGATTTGTTTGGCCTGTCATTTATTAGGCAATGGAAGTCCTAAGGAGCAGTACAGAGCTGATGTAAAGGATGAATATCCATTATGGAAGGATGCACATAAGCCTTCTCTGTCACACTCTACAGCCGCAGGCGCTACATTTAAAATCCTTTACCCCTCAAGTAAAAATGGCATCAACAATGGAATGCTCAATACACTCCATGACAGGTATCTCGTGACTTAAGATACTTTATCTAAAATTGGTTGCACACTATTCAATGTAAATGAAACACTCATGAACTTCATTAGACTTGATATTCTTCTTTGGTATAAGATTTCAAATAAATTAAAGTATTTGACCTTAAAATGCTTCAAGCTATAAAAGTTCTTCCTCATCTGTGGAATGAATACTTTGTCTACTCTATGAAAACTAATGGTTTACCAGAGTCTGATAAATTATTCTTCTTTTCAGGTATTTCCTTCTCCTGGTTATTCAAAATGAAGTCTTCTTGAAAAACATGGAATAACTGTGTTTTCCTGCCATGCTAAGAGAGTAAAAACACACAAGAAGTTAACATCATGGAGTGTGTGCACTGTTTAAGACTGCTCTCTAACAAGGCAGTTTTTAACAATTGTTAAGCTATATGCAACAAAGATTTCTCACAAAAATACACCTTCACTAATCTCTTTTTTTTTTTCATTTACAGGTACAATGAAACCATAAACAAGTGTATGTCAGAATCAGTTTTTATATAACCTCATCTTTACCTGATGGTAAGCTGCAAGTTAAATCTTATGAACATTTTTTAAACAAGCTAATTATGGTATAAAATGAGGACAGAAAAAGGTCTTACAAGCTCTGTGATAGCATCCAGTTCGATGATACAGCCTGGGCGAGCCGTAGATTGCTGACTTATGATGTTAAAAACTTCACCAACATATTTCTGTTTAAAAAGAGTCAGGGGAATGGTCTTGTTACCACAGTTTGTGCACTTCTGTGGCATAGTCTGCTAGGTAGGTTCAACATCACTAAGCAGATGTTAACTACACCATTAAACATACACTGTTTGTAATCTATCAAGAACACAGTTAACATTCCCAGTTTTATGAGGAGCTAAGTTGTTTTTTGATGGCTGAAAGATGAAAAGAACTTGCATCTCTCAACTGGAAAGACCCACATTTACCAGGGTACTGTCCTTTCTCCTAGCTGCACTGTCATCACAACTTTTCCTTAGTATGGACAACCCACACACATAGTTTGTTGCTTTGTTATTACTCCTTTTAGTGCAAGTGTTTCAGAGGTACTTCCCAACCAAACACTGTCCTGCCTCAATATGCAGAGTTTAGGATTAAATGGAAGGAAGTATGACTACAATGTGAAATCCTCAGCAACCAGCTAGCTTAGTTACCATCAAATCTGTTGGTGCTACTGAATGAAGTTCCAGCCTCCAAAAACTTGAGACAGCTTTTCACTTACAGAAATTTCTGGATTGGAGAGCTCACACAAAAGTTTCTTAGCATCTATTACAGCTTGATATAATCTCAAATGCAGTCCATCACTAGCCACAAAGCAGGCACTTGGAGAATTACAGTATGCACCTGAAAAATAAGAACATACAAAGTGCTCAAATATTCAAACAGCAACTCTCCCCCTTTACTTTTTTAGCAAGAAAATTATGGAGGAATTATGCAAGAAAACAATATAGCATAAGAAAAATTCTATTTTGTTAATTTCTGTTTACAAGCAAGAACTCCAAAGTTTAATGCCACACTCAGCAACCAGTGAGAATCCCATTTGTAAAACAGAGCAAGATCTATGCCTGCTTTTAAGTGTTCACCACAGTCTGAAGTATGCACTATCATTTAAGAACTTTACTGCATTAGCTCCTGAAATATCAGTTACATAAAAAGAACAGAAGAACACAACAATCTTTCACACAGAAATAAACGATTTCCAAGTATCGGTAGCTTGGAAATTTGTGAAATAAAGGACCCATGCTTAACATTTTTTCAAATGCATCAAATACATTACCTATTTAATAGCATTATTGTGTCATATTACTTTTATTTCTAGAACACAAATGAGGAAACCAAACTCACCAAGGCAATAGCTGGGTATAAGTGTAGGCAGCCAAGCAACATTAGAAAAAGCTGAAACATGGAGAGAATTGATCCGAGCAAGTTCAGAAACTCCACCAGAAAAGGACAAAGGCCCAACAGGGTCAACTCTCCAAAGAATAAGTTCACTGTAAACTGCATTGGGATCCTGGGATGTTGCATCTGCATTGCCCCTACTCTGAAGTCTTACAGGTGACTCCTGAGACTTTAAAGAATCATTGGCCTGTTTTGCATTCTCTACATTGGGTGAAATAAGAGCATTATGATGTGAGGTTGTAAGCAGCAGTGGTAATACTGAGTGGCAAGCCAAGTCATTAAGATGAAAACGGTGCCCACAATATCGGGATTTATGTGAAATACTGAGTACAGTTGAAAATGCAGATTCCTCAGCAAAACTCACTAGCCACTGGTTCAACGACCCATCTGCATGTTTGGAAATCATCATAACATTGGGTGTAAAGATACTGAGTTTTAAACTGTTGGTTGATTTACTGTGTCCAGAAGAAATAAGCATAGATGTAGATCGTGTAAGGCCAGGAGGCTTTTGCTTGCCTTGTTGAATAGCTAAGTCAACATTTTTGGTACAAGCATACATTACTATACTTCTGCAGAGAGAGTTTGCATCGCCCGTTGGAAATGCAACAGGAATTCTTGAAACAAATGACACCTGGAATTTTAAGAAAGGAAGAAAGAGTAAGTTATTTTCTTATCGCAATTCTCACTGAATAAAAATGTACACTTCAGAAAATATTAAGTACCTGCACCTGGCGAAACATGCCAGGCTGGTATTCATCTAGCCAGTCCACATGCCATACCAGCAGTGAACCATCCATAGGATGTATACTGAACAGCATGTCAGCATTTTTACTCCATTCAGAAAGTAGTACTTCAATTTCATGATCAATAATAGCAGAAGATAAAGGGACAAGTCTTGAATTTGGAGTAGTTCTCTCATCACTCAGTTCCTTCTTCTCATGATTTCCTTTTTGTTCATCTCCATTTTCATCAACTTCTAGAACACAGTGATACATGTTATATTCAAAAGCAGCATTATTCAGGCAACAGAGCATCTTTCAGACCTTTTATAAACACTCAATTTAAAGCAATGAAAATTTAAACCAGAAATCCACTAGCCAGTCAATAACTTACACTTTAAAATATCACCTTAGAAGTATTTATTTTTCCATGTTTTATATAAACTTTTGCAAGCACAGGCAGAACAAAAGCAGTCAGCTTTAAACAGTATAATTTAAATTAATCATCCAAATTATTTTATATAATAAAGCTAGTTAAATTAGGTGTACATTAATATTGACTAAAAGAAATTAAGGTAGCACCTGCTTCCTTAACCATGCTAGAATATCACACTTTCATGCAAAGGCTTTCATGTCAGCCTAATACCATTTTTTGCATGAATACCTCAATCTTTGGAGCATCCATAACCTAATTCAGATTTCTAGATAAACATTTCTAAAATTAACTTAGGTACTTCCCGCATAAGGGAAGTAACCACATAGAAATGCCACTGTAACCTGCCTTATATCCTTGTCACTTCCCCCTCTTCTTACTCCACATGAAAGAACATTACAAAGTATTTTGTCAAATGAAAGCCATTTGTCTACAATAATACTTTTACCTTCTTCAGATCTGCAATTCATTTGATTAGATTCCTCAGTATTAGTCTCAGGAGAATGATGTTCAAAACTCTTTTTAAGTTGCTGCAAAAATACTTCCATGGATAAGGTAAAGTGAAGTTCTTTATTGTTTAGCCAGTGCACAACAAAAGGTCCACTCTTTTCTTCATTTTCACCAAGACTCAGAGATGTGATAGAAGGGAGTAGAGGAATATCTATCGAAAAGATATTGACATTTTTGAAGAAAAAAAAAGTAGTTTATTCAAAAAGTTCTATTTTAGAGAAACAGTTTTTAAGCAGAACACCTACCATGACCAAGAAAAAGATACTAACAGTATTGTAGCTTGTTGTTTATTTCACCAACATCATATACTTTCAGTATTACACTGCTTGACTAATAGAATAAAGAGATATTCCACAGGGAGGCTTTTCAGTGTGCTTACATTAGGATTACAGTATAGTGCTGTGCTGTAACATCTTCATGATGTAACACTGTTGGTACACCTTATTTTACCTTATCTTTCGCTACTACAGCTCAGTATGAGCATATCATATGCTCAGTATCAGCATACTTTCCCAATGGTTAGTCCACAAAGGAGGTTGCAGTAGGTAGAGACTGTCATCAAGGACCATGTACAATAGGGCCAACACTAGCAAAAACTGGTGAAGCGACCAGATGATGTCCTCTGTGACACCATCAGATAAAGCCAGGGTTTCTGATTCCTCTAAGTTCAACCAGCATTTTATATTGCCATTTGATGCTACCATGTCCCACGTGGCTATGCAAAAGAAAGCCGCAATCACAAAGTAAGTGACAGAAGCGAATTTCAGACTGCCGCAGAGTCTGATATTAAGTGTGGCTAAACACCATCTAAATTAAGTGTGGGTAAAAGAGCAAGTATGTGATTTACTGCAATTTTCTCAAATGGGCTATATGGCAATATAGCAAAAGCTCAGTCTGCATTTAATGTCCACCTATTAGTCTCCATATATATTTTAATCTCCTTTTGCTCCCTATTTATGCTGCATTACTTAAATTCTATGCTCTGGGAGACTGAGTTCTTTTGACTCCAAATCTGGCTGGGTTTTTGGGGGGGTCTTTGAGTTTTGTATGTTTCAGTTTTTGGTGGTGTTTTATTTGTTGGTTTGATTTTTTTTTCAAAACCAGTGATGGGTTTAAATTAAGTACTCTCCAGTGTAGCACAAGAAAACGTTAACTGACAGACAAAAGTAAGAATCACCAATTTTATTGTGGGGAGGGAGGGCATGAAGAATACAGAGTATTTAAGAAATAAAGTCTGTCTTCCTAAAAATGTCATTGAATGTCAATCTCAAAAACATTCTAATACATTTGGCAAAACCAGAACTTAAAAGGGAAGAATTCCATTGAATTCTCTTTGGAAGATAAAACTAGTAATTGCAAATAAGGAAATGAATTTCAAAGATGAATTTTCAGATCAGATAGGTCTACTTTGAATATGTATTAAAAAACTGGTAAAGAAACAAGTTTTCCCATTATCCTACCTCAAAACTACAAGACTCTAACAGATGAGCCCTGGACATAATCATCAGTGAGTTTCTATTGGCTTTATTAATCACATTCACTCTTTCCAAAAAGTTCGAAGGTATTTGGATTCAAGAACTTTTTTTGGATTTTACCTGGAGATGATTTGTCCTAACAACCACTGCTTATTCCTTACACTGTACTCTGCTGAGACTGAATACCAATTTAAATTACTCTCTAGTATAAAAGAATGTTTTAAAGTATTTTCTTGCTGCAAGAAAACGAGTTTGAAAAACCAACAACAGGACACAAATAAATAAAAACTTTAAAGAAATTTATTCTTTTATATAACTGCATTAATATTCTTCAAAGAATGAATGAGAGATAAAAACTAAGGCCAAAGCAGCTTTATGAAGTACTCTGTATTTGGTAATAAGGGCAAATTTTCAAGTAAAAGCTCATAAAGTGATTTGGTTTAAATTAAATGAAAGAAAAGACAATTTCTGATCCAATTCAATTTCAAGAGGTCAAACTAAAAGGACTACCTAGACAATCTGGTTAGACCCAGGTACTTAAGGACTTGACTGTGAGGGAGAACAGAGATTTCTTCAAACTAAGATTTAAGTTGTAAAAATTACTTTGAACAGAGGTTCCACATGAAAGACCAACCCATTATCCAATGTAGTGAGTTAGAGTAAGTGGTCCCAAAGATTGTATCAAGATATATTAACGTTAATACAGATAACAAAAGGAATAGAAGGTTAAAAAAGACAAGTATTAAACAACTAAGAAAATCTTCTACCGTTCTTTTCCAAAATTATTTTTATTCCTATTCTGTGAGTTTGCTGTTGGATACATTTATATTGTGAAGTCTATTAAAAGAGAAATTAAAGTTTACTTAGTTATTATGTATAAACAAACAAGGAAAGAACTGGATTAAGAGTAGATTAAAAAAAAAAAATTGTGGAAGATTATGTGCTAGCCACATAATTTAAGATCCAGAAAGGCAGAGGAGAACAACAAATCTCCAAGATGATGTAGGGAAGTTTTCCTTTATGCTGTTGGGTTGTAACCTATGTTATGACTGGAGGTAATTCCCCAGAAATAGGCTAGCATTGATGGTACAACACAAAACTGCAAAAAATTTCCTTAATATCTGTTAAAAGAAACATGAGCCAATACTAAAAAAAACCATGAGGACTAATCTTACAGAATTAACAGTATTTACAGCTTGCTTAGCCCAGCAATGGCAACATAAACTAATAGTCTTTATGATCATGCCAAATACTGTAGAGCTACAAATACAGCCTAATCATGAATGCCTTTAAGTAAAAAACTGGCCTCTCAAACAAGGGTCAGTACAAACAACAACAACAAAAAATCAACTAATTTTAAAATACTAATTGTAAGACAGAGGTTAACTAGTTTAAAAAAAGGATTACATAATATGTTTGCTCATTAAATCTAGACATAGAATCACATCACAGCAATAAAAACCTTAATGAAAGGCCATTCTATATTCTGTTTCTATTCAGTTTTTCAATGAGCAGGCAGGCACTTGATTGTCAGTATACACGATTATAAAAACAGAAATATTAGTCACTACTAGAGATTCTCCTTAATGCCTATCAACATATTGCCCAAGTGCAAAAGAACATTGAAGTTTATGGAACACAGATGCAGGAGTGTTTTGCTTGGATCAGAGAAGAGTAGGGACACTTGTGTCAGGTACTAATTCTAAGCAGCTTGGATTTATCAGTGTGCTCCCAATATCAGACACAGTTCCCCCTAAATTTATAACTCTGTTCCCCCTAAATTTAAAACTTTATTTATTAATACTTAGCCTTCTGCCTCTCAGACCACTGTCAATCTCAGTTAAAGATTACCAAAAATGAAAGACAGCATTACTGTGGAGGAACTCTAGTCATATCATTTTATTACTGTCAAAGATGACTCTTCATGCCTAAAATGAAACCTACATACTGGTAATTCTGCATGATCACGTAAATACTGTACAAATACATCTGAACCAGTTAACGCAGACAACACAAACCCAACAGAAATTGTAGTTCACCCTGTAGCAAGGATTTACCACACTTTTTACCTGTGGCTGGATTGATGCTGGCAGCAATATGGAAGTGACAAAGTGCATTTGCACGAGGAGGGGCATTCCTATGAACTTCATGGGGATCCTGCTGATGTGGAGCATATCCAGTATGTGCTACAACAGCACCTGAACGCCTCCTTCCTCTTCGGAAGTGCCTCAGGTTTAACTGCATGAAGAATAAGGTGTCATTTTTAATTCCTTTCAAAAAGAAAAGGCAAGTTTCATCTGTAATTCGTTTTCTACATACTAGGAAAATATTTTTTTTCGGTTTGAAAGCTACTTTAAAGCATCAGTGTAGCTTTTTACAAAAATTACACTGTTCAGGTTCTGCCTGCAGCACAGATCTTCCAGTTCCTTTAGGTTTTCTCAAAGTCCCATACAGTACCTTGACATAGTAACTGCTTCATATTTCACTGTGCAAAAAAGCTTTTATACTCTAAAGAGAAAATACTACTACATTTCATAAACATATATCATGCTTCCAAGATTCTGAACAAAAAGAGCAGCAAATCTGAATAATCTCAGAGACTGAAAAACCTGGATCAGTACTTTGGATCAGTACTTCCACTCCCATCATAAGGGCCCAGGGTCTTTTTTAAGGTCTTAACCCCTTTATGCAAACAGCTGTTTCTAAGGGATAAAAATAGTCTATTTTTAAGACTGATAATGCCAGTACGAAAAAGTCTCACTCCACATAGAGCACAGTTCAAGGCCACTGTGCAATAGATACCATATAAGTAGAAGGTGCACAATTTGCATTAAGAGGAAGAGGTCTTGAAATAATACTCTTGGCATTAATTTTCACTTGCTATCTTTTGCATCTTACTAGAGCACACATGTAATATAGTTTTGTCTCAATTTTTATGTTAATTTTTATTTCTGATGTCTAATGTCGTCTCGTATTTTCAACAAAATGCAAAACTGTATCCAAATTCCTTTCCCCTTCCTCTTTTGAGTATTTTCTTTGTTTTGTTGTGCCTTTCAGACTGTTTTATTTTTCACCTGTGACACATGCTAAGAAAACATCATGATCCTGATCAATATGTCACTCTACTAAGAGCACAATAACCACAGACTCTCTACACATCTTTGTGGGAGACCACTAATGCTTCACCTTCCCCAGCTTTCCATTGGTTAGAAAACACTATCTGGTAAGAATCACTTGCCTTAGAGATGAGTATTACAAGCAGTTTGCTCTGCTTGAGGACCACAGCAGAATGGCAACAAAGGCTATAATTTTTCCCCTCCATATTAATCTGTTTTTTTCAGTTGCAGAAGGCAAAGAACATCCCACAATGTCAAAGGTAACAAGTGAGCTCCCACCATGTATTTTAAGGCAGCATCATTAGTGGCTTTCACAAAACCCCTATACAGTATGCCCTCTATACTTCCTAGCCTTTTGAACTGGATACTGCAAAGCATCTTGCTTCAGCCACCAGAACAAACTAGGCAGCAGAGACATAACAATACTGTGTCTTCTAATACAAAAGTTCCATATGAGGGCTGTCAGCTTAGCCTTCCTAAAGAAGATCTGAATTAAATTCACACTTTTATAACAACTTATGCATGTCTATGGTATAGGGATTTCATCTAACAACAGATGTTCAAGTTTCTAATTACAATCCTGTCTAAAATTGTGGGTATTTATTCTCATAATGAATCTTTCCATTTCACTTCTTACCTCTAAAGCATTTTGCACTTTTTCCTTATTTGAAGTATTTCTCTTGAAGTTATTTGTGAGGTTCACTGCTTCACTCCAATTGTTGTATCCTCCACCATACAACAGACTGTCATTGGGTAACAAAGTCTCTGCCCAGAGACGACAAACATTATCCTTACAGCAAGTCAGGAGTACGTTGCAGACAGCACCACTAATGAAAGAAAATGTAAGGTGTGAAGAAGCTGCTTAAGTATCACATAATGTCAAAACAAATCAACAATATAAACAGTTTACCAATTTTCAGAATTGCACCAACTAAAAGATCCTAAGGAAAGAAAAACTCAACAATATGTTCTTCAAAAAGAAACAATATATCCATTTAAGTCAATCGAGTTTCACATCTATTCAGGTAATTCAATGCAAATTGGCAAACTTCATTTCACCACTGTGCAACACCAAATCATGGATTTACAGAATTAGTCAGTCATAGTTGCAACAGCAAAACATAGGCTTTTCTTTTTTAAAGTCCTCCACACAGAAAGCTAATGATATTCTGGATAACTGAATACATATACAAAGCGAAGTAATATTGCAAGACCTGATGTTATTTTCAGCCCAGTCTCTCAGCCACTCTGTGGGACTTTGCTGTTCTTTCCAGTTCCTTCCAAGGAAAGGGGATGCTTACCATCAAGTTGTTGGACTTGATCCTTATGGGTCCCTTCCAACTCAGTACATTCTACAATTCCATGATTCTCTCAAGAACTTCAGTGGGGAAGAATTATATGAACACACTCAAACACTATACAATGTATGAAAACTCACTTTTTAGCTGCACAGCTTGTGTGACTGTACAGCTGGAAAGACTGGGCAATTTACAAATATCAGGTATTAGAACTACTGACCGTGGCATGAATTTACTGGTCTTTCTCCATGAAAGTGCATTTACTGATCGAGGATGAGCCAAATAAACAAATGAAAAATCAACTTCTTTTGCTTGCTTTTCAGGACTTGTGCCAGGTGGTGTTATGGCTGATCGCCAGCTGTCTGTATTGTACCATACTTTCACAAGACAATCATCCTGGGGAAAGAAAAAAGACAATAAATAAGACTGTCTTGCACAAGATTATGAGGCACCGAGTACTTCTGGGTATGTCTCCTGGGTTTTCATTTTTCTTTTACATAAAATACTCTCCTGATGACAGAAAGGCAGTTCAGTAAACAGAATTTCAAAACCTGATCATAAAGAAAACAGTAGAGAGCTTCCTTTTAATCTCTCTTGCCATTAATCCTGCTCCTCCTGATAATCTGCCAGTTTTAACCACAAAAATACAAGTGGTATTGGTTTGAGCTGGAATTCAGATGTTAATAAAATTTATTGTGCTTTGACAGAGAAGGCCCAAAATCCACACACTCAAATTTAAATGCTAGGAATACACAGAAAGGTCAAAAATAACACCTCAAGAATCAAGCTCAGTACTGTTTGCTCTGCTTTTTCAGATATACACATAAATAAACTGTAAAAAACCCCCATGCTTCTAATGTCCTTGTCCTTACATCTTTAATTATCAGAATTATCTGGATCTAGATTCCCAAGATGTTGATCATATGAATGGAAATGAAATATTCTATGACCCTACTGAGAAAAGGGCAGGTTGTTTTGCTGACCAGCAAAAAAAACTTAAAGAAAGAAAACTCAAAGAAAGGCACATTTTAAAGATTCTTCAGGAAGACAATTCACTTTGCCATTTATGGTCAGGCTTGATGGAGCTCTGATCTAGTGAAGATGCCCCTGCTTACTGCAGGGGCATTGGACAAGGTGACCACTAAAAGTCCCTTTCAGCCTAATGAAATTCTATAGTAAAAAAAAAAATCAGTTATTAATTTTCCCACTTATTAATTATGATTTTTCCTATTTATTCTAGCTGTATTTAGTAATTGTGCTTAGCATGATTTTCTAATGCATGATAACTCATAAAACATTCCTGCCAAGAACTCTGCAAGGATATTACCTTATACAACCTATTAGCAGATTAATTTATTTTTCCAGAATTCAATGACATTATAACATTAGAATCCACTAAAACTTCTCTGAAATATATCTGATTATTGTGTGTACATATCCATTTTTTATTTATGCTTCTGAGACAGACTAGACCAAACTGCACAACTGTCTTTAAGTCTGAAACTCATTCTGTGACGCTAATACTGCTCTGGATTCTGAGACAAACCAGGTTTTCACTAATCTCATCAAATACATTGTCCAAATTAGCCTTGCATATTAGCATTTTTTTCCTTTTTAACACTTCTGCAGTCTCTGCTATCTTCTCTAGTTGGTAGCACAAAGATGATGCCTACCTGTATTTGCTAATTTGTGTTAAAATTGCTCCTACTGTTTAGTTTTCTGTTTCTTTTTTTAAAAAAAATTCCCACACCTTCCCCCCATAACCTGTGTTGATAATCCCATAAATTCTCAGAAGATGGGCCTGGACATTTATACTACAATTTTTTAACCCATCAATGTGACTCTCCTCTCAAACGCAAGAATTTTATTTGCTCATTTTGCATCCCGTAACAAGCAATAGAATTTTTTACTGGATCCTCTTTTTTTTTTCCTACATTGACTTGTTATTCTCTTAAAAAACATGAACAACAAGTTTTATACGATAAATAAAAGATTAATTAGTGTTTCAGGAAGTGAAAAGACAGGACTGACACCTGGCTTTAACTGTTTTGCCTATTTTTCCAAGGGGTTTTATCATTTTTGATCATGAACCCCTAATGCTGAGCACAGAGAGCTAATCTCTAAGACTGGCCAAAAACTGACAATAACCACGTGCAAATATAACTATAGAAAGGAGTGTGAATTATCCTCTATATATACAAACAGACACACAGATATATTTACACAAAAAAAATAGTATCCTTTTTATTAAAGAGCTATTTTTTATTAATGGCGTAGCAGTAATAGTGAAATACTGAATAGATTTCTTTGGTAGAAGGATATCCAGAAGTGAGTTCACCCACAGATCTCCTCCCCCACTTCCTGAAACTCTTCTCTTTCCTACATCTGATAATTTGGTACTGATTTTAAAATTGGTATTTTAAAATAGCAAGCACTGCATATTAGTTGGGTTCACCCTCAAAACTATGTTTCCCCCAAGTGCTCACTTACCAAAGCATAAAGATGCACAGAGGGATTACTGGAAATGCTATGAAAAAATACCCCACAAAACACAAACTTTTTATTAAATAGCTTTGCTTGGTTTTTTAAATGCATGGTTTTGTTTATTTACTTTGATAGCTTATCTGAATTAGTACAAAACAAATTACAAAAAACCCTCCAACGCTTACCTTTCCAGCAGTAGCAAAAAACTCCCCATCTGGTGAAAATTTCATTAAACAAACTTGAGAAGCAGTTCTAGGAAATAAAGACCATTAGAAATAGAAAATAAGTTTCAGGAACTTTTCAAAACTCCAAACAGGTTTTTTTTCCCCCCTTGAACTCATGGAATTGATTTAATTCTTACATGCAAGTGTCCATTCAGACTGATAAGAGTTGGGCTTGTTCAATCTGGAGAAGAGAAGGTTCAGGGGAGACCTTATAGTGGCTTTCCAGTACCTGAAGAGACTACAGGAAAGCTGGAAAGGAGCTGTTTGTAAGGGCACTTAACAATAGGAAGAGGGCCAATGGTTTTAAACTAGAGCAGGATAGGTTTAGATTAGACATTAGGAAAGAGTTCTTTACTATAAGGCCGGTGAGACAATTGGAACGGGTTGGGCAGAGAGGTAGAAGCAGCCCCATCCCTGGGGACATTCAAGGCTGAGTGACCTGATATACGAAGATGTCCCTGATTCCTGCAGGGGGGTTGGACTAGATGACCTTTAAAGGTTCCTTCCAACTTAACACATCCTATGATTCATTGTATTGTGTGAAACAACTTAGCCTTTGACTAAGTCCAGAAGGAGCAGGAGGTACACTTGTGTGCAACACATGATTGCCATCACACAGAAAAAAAAAAGGCTGTAGCTCAGCGTTTTGCATTAGACACTGTAGCTACAATATGCAATATTCCAAAATATTCTAAGAGAAAAAAGGGCTGCTAATAGATGAAACTCTATGCAGATATGGTCTTCCTCCATTTTACAATCATTTCCACTTCAAATTGATTTCTGTTGTCCTATATAATCTTCCAACTTATCTCAAGGACACCTTAATTTCTCATACTACCCATAGTTTTAACTCAAGAGAACAAAAAGGCATCAAAAGAATAAAGTCATTAAGAAGTACCTGAAACTTGTTTGTACATGAATAGTCACATTGGAAAGAGATGCCACATCAAAAAAGTTTCAACCTAAGTATGTGGTTCATTTTTGCTGTGTTTTAACTTTCATTGGAAATACCAATAAATGAGCTTCTTTTACAGGTTTTGAAGCACTGAGCTATTGCCTAAATGACAGTCTTATTAACGGCAACAAAAGCATACAAGAATTTAATTGTGCAGCATAAGTACATTGTACTTTTTCATTTTGAATTTATTAGACATTCATACCGAGCTGTAAGGCCTAACTCTCAGGGCTGTTAGCCATAATGTCAACAAAAGTATGATGCATTCAGTGTGTGCGGTAATTACAGAGTCAGCTACAAAAGCTGCGTGCAAATTTTTACCTAGGTTTAAGAAACGTTCTCCTAGTAAAGCCAACATGAAGCCATTTTGGGAATGCCTCCTTTAGACATTAGAAACTATTCTGGCAAAGGGTAGTACTGCAAAATCACTATCTTGCAAAATTCTCTTTAAGAAAAACATATTCTAAATCTAACCAAAGTACAAATGCCAGAAGACCTACAAGCCTAAAAGGTGAAGGACAAAGCAAGAGTTCTGTTGACCCCTTCCAGGACCCACTAGTTTAAAGCACATAACAACTTCTGTATCTCTCCTTCACAAAAGAATTTAAGAGGGAAACAGGTGGAAAGCTATGAAGACTTTTCTAAGTTTTATGATACAAATACAAAATACATTACTGAAGGGACAGAAGAAAAGCAGTACCTGTATTATCTTGCCTACTGTTACCGCAACACCAGAGTCTAAAACCATACCCATAGCATCCCATCTATAGGTTGACTCCTCTTACCAGGCTGAGAGATGAGGATCTAAAGCTGTTGTGATAAATGACTAAATCTTCCACTTCCTTTCTAAATAAAGTCCTTTGTAAATAAAGTCCATCATACTCAAAGAAAAAATTTTAGATTGTCATTTGGGTACCTTGGGATTTTAACCATATCCATGATAAAAGTTATAAAGTACACAAAAACAAGAACAACTGAAGGATTAAAAAAAAAAAACAAAACAAAACATTTTTCCAGGTACATCCAGGGAACTACCCAACTAATTCTAAGTGCTTCATAAAGAAAGAGTTTGAGGTGGGTCCTTCAAGTCAGCCACTTTGGGAGACTTCTTTAAACTGCCATATGATACACCTGTCCAAAGTGAACAGTGCATCTGATGTACTGGAAAAATCTGTCTATGGCAGGAAGGACCACTATTTAAATGGTCTTAGGAACTGAAGACCTAAATTAAAACCCTTCTGAATGTACCAATACACAGACACAAAGATTAAAATGATTAATCAACATGACTACAAGAGCATTCAGACATGCAGTACACTGGAATGCATGACTGTTCCAAATATCCACAATAAACATAGCAGAAGTAAAAGGTGTGTGCAAGGTGGGACATGTGGAAAGCTGCAGTACGTCAGACATTGAGAGAAGTTTATTTTCATCATTCCTGCAAGCAGAGTAGTTTTCAAATATACAGCTTTCACATCTTGTACAAGGAATAAAGTCTACTGGGATAGTCTCAATAGCAGCCTTCCCTCTGTATTTTACTGGTGGTCAATATAACTGAAGAACCACTTAAGAACATAAACTACTCCCAAAACAGTTACAACTGATCTTGTAGGAAGAAAGGTCATATATTCAAGGGAAATATGATTCAAATTTGTAATATATCAATACAATTTATCAAGTAACAGTATAGAATAGGACTTCACTGAACCTCACTAAGTATTTCATCTGAAAGGTATGAATTAGCAAGGAAAAAGGAATTACTAGTTTAAAGACAAGTTTCTTACTTGCATTGCCAGATACACTTCCATTCTCCAAGTCCAGCATCTGTTTTTTCACTACTGTCGGTATCAGAAGGGCTTTCCAAAGGAGCATTGGACCAAAGCTGAAGACAACTGGAACCAGTCAAAAGACGAGTGCCTAAAACAAGTATTTACAACAATAAAACTACCAAAAAAACAAAGTAGCAAAATATAGACTTCTATAGAGAAAAACACCCCCACAGTTTGCAAAGCTGAAACTATACAACAAAATATGCCAACTATCTTAACACCTTTTTATAGCAAGTTTACTATAATATTCACCTACATGGATATTGATTGGGTCAATTTCAGAAGAAGAACCTCTCATATAGAAGACAACATTTTGATCTGAGGATCTATGCTCAAATAGTGAAAACTGATCAGAGTGTCAGAATAGCTCTCTCCAAAAGTAACTCATAGAGCTACTGCAAACATCTCTCAAGAAATACTTACCATTTAAAAAGCCATTTAAACATTAGATAGTGCTGAGATTAGGATAGTCAAATGAAAACATACAGGTGCACTTAATATTTTGGTTCTACTCCTATAAGTGAAAAAGGTAGATTTCATTCCATTTTGATGCTCTCTATCATGCTAGGTCAAAACATTTTCTTTGTCCCAGGGAACAGTGAAATTTAAATTAAAAATTAGCTGTGGCATCAAATAGTTGTTTCTTTCATTCTATTCTTACCTGTGGGATCCCACGTTAGATTATGTGCTATGTCTTCTAGTAAGATTTGAGCATTCTTCTGCCACTGATAATGTAATATCTGAAATTTTAAGTATTCAAAAATATTAGCATCACAACACATACATTTTTCAAGTAAACATTCCCATACCAAAAATATCAAACTGGCAGTTGCAAAAGTTAAGTTATAAGAAATATTTTTTTCAGAAGTTTGGTAAAAACCAGTAATAAGTAATGACAGAAAAGTATCTAAATTAAATATTTCTGAAGCTGGTTTCTCAGTTGTGTTTTTTGGGGGTTTTGTTTTGGTTTAGGTTTCTTTAGATCCTGAACATTTAAGTAAATGGAAGACACAATCTTACAATGCCCTAAATATGCTGCCAATTATTGCATAGAGATTAACAGCAAGAATGAAGTAGAAGACAAATTTCTTCAGTTATAAATATTTGAAAGTAAATCACAATTGGACAGCAATTCCTCCATGCTTACAGTTACCAAACTACTTCAAAAGTTTCAATATAAGTGGACTGTTTACCAGTAGAGAAAAACACTCAGAATGGATTTAATGGCTCAAATGATTAAAAAAAAAAAAAAAAAAAAAAAAAGAAAAAAGGAAGCAGTACCTCCAGACAACTGAGCAGGTCATAGAAAGGAATCTACTACATGGCCATGTAAATAATTTAACCATATAGAGACCAAACCACTGAAGAGGGAAAGAGAAGCTCCTTGAGCAACAGCTGTCAGAGCACTCACATCAAACTGACTTTAATTACCTCTAATGCTTCTAGTGGTGACTAATTCTCTCCATGTAAGAGGCATGGCTAAACAACTTGCTCTAGATCACATTACTAACCAGAAATTACAATTCTGGCTGCTAATTCACTACGTAACTGCCACCAGGACTGAGCCGTGCTATCAAGGGAATAAATACTTTCTTACTCATCATTACAACACTGAAGCATAAGCATTCAGTTATTTTAAGAGAGCCATAGACTTTTTGAAACTACTACAGATTTGACCAAGTTTCATAAACCAAAGTTAAAATAAGTATTGTGGGACACATCAAGACATGAAGGCTACAAAGGATGCCCCCAAAAAGAATTCCTACTGTAATGGTTATACTCTGGAGACTGTGGGCATGAACATATTTTGTGATTTTGGAATATTTCAGATATGAATTGTAGTATTTGATAAATCAGTAATATAAAACATCCTAGTTTTAAAATAAATAGGTGTTACTATTTCAAACCACACTTCTTTACTTTCCTCATACTATTGTCACTTCCCAGGGAACATCTTATCTCTCAATTTTACTCCAGCATTAAAAGAAAACATCAAAGGTATCTTCAACTTTAAAGCAAACCAGAAGAATGAGTCAGGCTTTATAACCAAGTAAATTAATTAAGGAGTGATGAATTACTTACATTATGATGACTGCTGTTCTGCTTCAAGAGGCTAACTGGCTCAAAGATACAAATCACATTTCCATAAGAAGCTGCAATCTAAAATTATTCATATTATAAATTGATTATAAATTGTGTACAAAAATACATACAGAAGAAAGAAGCTATAGAACAAGAAAGAATAAAAAAATTGTTGATTCTGCTTTTAACGATCCTGTCAGATAAGTTTGAAGCTCACATCCATATTCTTTCTCAATAACAGAAAAACATCTTCCAGCAAAAATCTTGAAGCAAGTGTTGACAATAATAAAAACACAATCTTTATTTACACATTAGTCCTGACAAACTAACGAGAGTACAGATGAACAGAAGGGTTTTTTTGTTTTTAATCAGTTCTATTATTTTCTGTCTTTTCATATTACATTAGGTAAACACTTGAAGGAGTCTGACAGGCCCACATTCTCAGAAACAGAACGAATATCAGTTCAGGGCACTTTTGTGGACTTCTACAGCATGAGAACATGCTACGTTATAGAGAGTTAATTCAGAAGACTTGAGCTAAGCAAGGTGAATACCAAATGCAGAGAACTGCAAAACAGAAAAAATACCAAATGCTATCATAAAATACTTCAAAAAGATTTTGGCATGGTTAGCTTTAATTGGTATTTCAAAGTCTTATTCCATCAGCTGTATCAGCCACCCTAATCTTGCATTACAACAAAATTAAGAGTATTTTATTTTGATATATATACATATAAATATGACAGCAACCCAAACAAGTCAATTTTATGTTAAAAACCTCAGGCACAAAGCAATGTTGCTTAAAATTACTCTGAAACTCAGATTTACCAAAAACAAGTTTGCATAGGTCACACATAATGGACAGCCAGCATTCTGAAGTGATGTTAGAAGTATTACAATTACAGTACAGATATGCTGTAATAGCTGACTTCCTTTTTCTGTTAAATTCTGACTCAAAGTATTCACAATTTTCCTTTAACAACACTAAAAGACTTTATAACAAACATTTTTATTTCAGTATCAGCCACAGCAGCTATAGGGGAAAAAATCCCACTAAACTGTCATACCCAAGTGATACTATTTACTTATCCATTAATTACAGATGTACATGAACATTTGTACAAATAACACAGATCTTAAAATCCATAGTGCTGTAGCTTCAAGAGAAGCCCTGTGCATTAAAAGGAACAAATAAGGTAATAAATTTCTATCACACTAACAGTCTAAACATCAGCTTGACCCAAAAATGCCAAGAGTAATTTTATCACAGTTGTAAAATGCCTGAAGAATCTTTTTCCTTGCATCAGACCAATATTTGCCCTAATTCTCTTGAACTACCTCACTTACTCTTTTATTCTTGTACTTCCATTCCACACCCTAACAGCAACAAGCTTATATAAACTCATAATAATTATATTTCACCTTTTTGCTTTTTTCCAAGCATGGAGAGTTCCCCCCCTTTTTTTTAATTGTTTAGTGGATTTTTGAAACAAACTAACATTAGCATGCAAAAAAGCTAAACAGTATCCAGAGCAACTGTTAACTCCTGAAGTTTCCACAGGCTTCCACTATGATACAGCCACCCAGACTGGTCCTCACTGAGCAGCACACTGCCGAAAAGAATAATGCAAATTTGTGTTGAAGAATTTCCCAAATGACCACAATAAATCACCCAGACACCAACCAAATATCTGTTGTCGTCTGAAGTCCTGTTACCTCAAATAAGATGCTCAGTGAAGACTTACTGCACTCTAAGACACAGTCGTTCTCAATAATAGACAGTGGTAGAGAGCACACCTTCAGAACATTTGCAGGTAACACCACGATGAGTGGTGCAGCTTAAGGGAAGGGCTGCCATCCAGAGAGACCCGTGTGAACCACGGGAAGTTTAATACCGGCAAGTTCCAGGTCCTGCACCTTGGAGAATTCTCAGCATCAATACAGACTAGGGGAATGAATGGACTGAGAACAGTCCAGAAGAGGACTTGGGGGTACTGGTGGATGAAAAATTGCGTTATGAGCTGGCAAGGCATTCTTGTAGCCATTTGCTTTCTGGGCTGCATCAAAAGGGTGGCCAGCAAGTTGAGGGAAATGATTCTCTCTCTCCAGTGAAACCCTACTGAGAGTACTACATCCAGCTCTGGTGTTCCCAGCAGCAGAAAGACACAGACCTGTTAGAGTGGGTCCAGAGGAGGACCACAAAGATGATTAGAGTGCTGGAGCACCTCTGCTATGAAAACAAGCTGAGAGAGTTGAGCTTCTTCAGCCTGGAGAAGGCACTGCAGAGACCTTATTGTGGCCTTTCAGTACTTAAAGGGGACTTAAGAACTAAGACAAACTTTTTACCAAGGCCTGACCAACTGGACAAGGAATAATGGTTTTAAATTAAAAGAAACTACATTTAGATTAGATAAGGAAGACATTTTTTACCATGAGGATGGTGAGACACCACAACAGGTAGTCAGAGAAGTTGCAAGTGCCCTATTCCCTGGAATCATTCAAGGTCAGGTTGAATGGTGCTTTGGGCAACATGATCTACTGACAGATTTCCTTGCATGCCAAGGTGGGTAGTGGTATTACACTAGATCATCTTTACAGGCCCCTTCCAACCCCACTTTACTTCCATAATGAGACAGTAACTCTCTTGCAAAGCATTTCTATCATCCAAAACAAGAATCACAAAGATCCTTCAAAGAAAATAAAGCCAGCTATTAGGGAGAAAATGCTTGATAGAAATTGTCCCTGAAGTGAAAGAAAAATAAACGGGTACATAATTTGTAAGCTACAATTTATAACTAGACATTTTCTAGAAAGGTTAAAAATTGCTGCCTAAATAAGCTGCACTATTTATATTTTGCTTCTTCCCATAGATTTTAGACAACAAAGAATAATCTGGAGGTGAACTGAAGAGAAATCTGTGTGTCAGTACAGATGAAAAAGCTGTAAGAAGAACTTCCATCCTTGTAAGAGTGAACTGGAAATGTACTGCGTAGCCCAGTCAGTAAGTAGAGTCATAGCCATTCATTGCTTAGTATTTCAATGCTGCACAAATACATCTAGTCTAAATGATAACAGCAATCAATATCATCTTGCAGAACTGGAATGACCACATAGGTCTACCTAAGAAACAAAAAAACCTCTGAAGTTTAATAAGCTTGAACATTTGATATATTCGAATGTGCTAATTTACAATACGAGGACAGTCTGTCATTTAAATACATACAGAACTTCTGTAGTGCAGTGCAGATCACATTCAGTTAATCTTATAAAAATTTCACATATTTGTAAGGTTATGTGCATGTGTATTTTACCATCTATTAATATGTGGCTAGTGAATCAAAAAAAAAAAGAGTAGACAGTGAAGAAACTCAGGTGGTCTTTATGGTTATGAGGTACCAGAGACACAGAGAAGAACATTTCCTTATTTTCATTTACATTCCTTCATTACCATTGCCAAGACTTTACCACTCAAACATCAAAAAACAGGAACAGAGAACGGCTGGTGATCATCACCTAGCCTTCACATGTAAACATGAACTGGTTTCCATCCAGAGGTCTTGACTCAAGATGGATATCAGAATCTAACCAAAGCTCCTCTCAACTCATAAGACTTGTAGTGATGTGTTGAAGGCTCAGATTATCTCCTCATTAGGACAGGGATAAAGAAAGCAACAAAAAAACCTCTTAGATGAGCCAATATACAGTTCCTACTGAATTGGGTAGGGTACAATCACACTGTGGCATTCCAATGGATAGAGTTAACTGGTTATTTCTTCCTTTCTTTGACAGAACAATTAAGAAAGAGGTTTGTAAAAAGGACCTGAACCTTAATAGTGTCTAAAGCACAACATTTCTGATCCAGTTTACCTATGAAAGAAGCAGATGAGGATTCAAGAAAGCAAAACCCCATCCAAGAGCAATTATAAAGCCTTTATTAATTACTTGAAAGGGATACAATTTTTTTCTGCATGACCTGATTTTTGTGGAAGCACTCACTGTTGCCAACCACTAACAAGTTGATGACATGACCAATAGTGTGAAGCCATAGTAAGTTACCTTTGCTTACACCTTACTCAACTTTTGCTAGATTTTGCAATCTCCTCTATCCAGCTGTGATACCTGTATCTTCCCACGCAACCCAAGGTATCTTCTATGTTCTCATATCTATAGTTACTATTTCACATTCACTGTGCTGCATACCACAATGACATTACGTGATCTGTCGTTTTCGTATTTACTCTTCTGTACTTGCTTTAATTTTCAAGTATCCACAGTCTTGAGAAAATGCTTAACATGAAATTGCTAGAACTTTATTAGAAATGCTGCTCTACATACCTTCCCCTGTTGCACTGAACAGTCCACGCATCCCACCTGAATGTTTCCATGTTTTGCTCCAGGGATGACCTGCAATCTTTCAAAGTCAGTCCCCAATACCACAATGTCACATCCTGATGCATATGCCTGCAAAAAAATAAGTGAAACTTTAGCTATTTACAACACATCAGAAAAGTATGAAACAGCATAATCCACGTGTCCTTTCCATGTGGAACACTACAGAAGTACAGAGGTGTTAGCAGAGTTCAGGTGTCTACATATTAAATCAAACAGAAGTGGTAAATTACTCTTCCTCCATGCTCAGAAGTGCATCACAACACTTGCATAACAAGCAAACAGTGGTTCAAGATAAAAGAGGCAAAAACAATGGAGTTCTGAAAACATCTAAGAAAAAAGAAAAAAAAAACCCGAGAAACAATGTTCCATTGAGGTAGGAAAAGGTAGTATTTCCTGAGACTGGAGGCAAAAGCATTTTAAAATATTTTTTTGCAAAGGAGGACTAGAACTGAGGAGGTAAAATGCTACAGAAGACCTCGTAAGGAATTTAGCAAAGGAAAAACTGGAAACAGAAACACTGAAGCTTAGCTGCAGACAAGTAAATCTGTGCTTTCAGACTTGTTCGATCTCCTGTTACTTGCATGTCATGGATTCATTTTATTTCCTCTTAAATATACAGTCACTAAGCAATCTGACACATTTAATACATTCACAGACTTAGTTGAGTGCTGCAATGTCTGAGTCAAAATTTTTGTATTTATGTAAGTTTTGTTAGAAACTGAGCACAGGTTAAAACAGAGAGAAAGACTGCAGAAACTTGTAGCAACAATAGTGAGCTGAATCATCCAATAGATGTAGGAATATAGCATTCAGCGATTAAAGTCCTAGAATAAAGAACCCATGTGCATTAAAAAGGTAAGAGCCAGGAAGCCACCAACAAAATGAAGAGCACAAAATCCTGTATCCAGTTAGAGAGCAGGAGAACTATTCAAAGGACTATTCAAACCACCATTTTAGTTGACAAAAAGATTCAAGAGCAGAACAGTCTCACAAAATTGTAGATAGAAGGTTTCTGCATAGTGTCCTGTTTTGTCTTACAACCAATCCTACTAATTTGTGAGCTATTAACTACAAACACTCTTCACTTGAAAAAAAAAAAAAATCAGAAAAAATTAATTCTGGATTTAGAAATTTTAAATCTGATAATGTTTTCATGTGCTTCAGCCAAGCCTGACCTAAACTATCATGCCACTACATACCTGAAGATAAATAAAAAATATGAATATTTCAGCCCAAATACATTTTTCCCCCCAAGAGGATTCAGTGGTATTTCACAGAACATTCTGATGCAGAGAACTCCATTCTCAGCAGAAAGTTATTACTTTCCAACCAGCAGACCACTACCCACTCTTAAAATAACCTGGCAATTAAAAATGCTGTCTAGAATGATTCTGCAGACTAAATATAAGCATAGATTTACCTGTGATCATTTATTACTGGTTCAGGTCTTTGAGCCTCCAGCTTCAAGAAGAGATTCAAGCAGCATAATTCCTCCCAACAGAATAGCAGCATTTGTTACAAATCAACATGTTAAACCTCAGAGTCCAAAGAAGTCTAATTTAAAATATAGTCCAAATGAGGAGATTGAATACTATTTTTGTTAAAGTGATTCTTTTGATATCGCAATGCCAAAAACTTTGGACCTGTTCCTCACAGAACTTTTTTTACTTAAAAACCACCTGACCTGGCGACTCACTGATTAAGGCCTTAGTATATCAGGCAAAGGTTATTCAGAAATACCATATATACAATTTTTGCCAAAGTAATTTTTCTGAATTTAGTATTCCATACAGAAGCAATTTTAAGAGAAAGTTCTTCACTTTAAAGATCTAACATGGCTTTATTAAAAAGGTCTTCAAATGACTGAAGCGCCAAAGACCACGTGAAGCCCACTTTCTCTTCTGTATGCCCCTTCTAAGCCTCACCAGCACTTAATACATTTACTAAGTTTCTCCCATCTGGTTTTCACCACTTCTAGCTTCACAGGCAAGCCTGAGATCACATACGGCCAAAACACTGCAATATTTCCGCCACAGTGAACAAGAACTAGCATATACAGTAACACAAATCATTAGCTCATGAACTAACTAATGGTATCAAGAGCTCAATACAAAAATATTGCATAAACTTTCCATTTTGCACTGAAGAACTCTAGAGTAGCTATCCAACACTACATGCTGGATTCTCTAGGAGCTGGCATACTCATCACTGTATCAGGAACAAGGACCCAAAATTGCATCAAGCTCAGTCTTACCTCCTGTTAGCCCAAGATCTGCTGGACAGCAGCAGCTCAGTGGTATGTAAACATACATACACTTGACACTTCCTGAAAACGTCCCTTTTGTAAATATAAATTCTTGTTCAAAGGCTGTAAATTCCTCTTCCCTTTTGCTATGTTTGAACATTACTATTATTTTGTATTTAATACTAATTTCTTGCCCAACTTCATATACTGTGTGTTTAAAAAAAAAAAAAAAAAAAAAAAAGCTTGGCAAATCAGGAATGAACTTGCTGAAGAAATGCCGGGCAATACTTTCTCTTACTGTCAGCTCTCAGTTCTATGATGTAAGTGCACTCCTAAGAATACAAACCAGGGTGATGTGGCGGTTGCATCCTGGCTGGAGACCAGATGCCCACCAAAGTCACTCTATCACTGCCCTTCTCAGCTGGACAGGAGAGAAAATATATATTGAGAGGCTAAGGAGTCGAGATAAGGACAGGGAGAGATCATTCCACAATCAGCGTCACAGGCAAAACAGACTCAACATGGAATTAAAAAACCCCTAATTTATTACACTACACTCTCACTGAAACCAGAGTAGAATTATGAGAAGTAAAACCAGATCTTAAAGCACCTACCCCTCCCCTTCCCTTCTCCACAGACTCAAATTCATGGTTTCTCTCCCTTCTTTCCCCTGAAGTGGCACATGGGAGATGGGGTCAGTTCCTCATGAGCTCTTTTCCTTCTTGGGGGTGGAGGGGGGTGCGCAGAGAGGGCATTCCTCACACTCTTTAGCCCTGCTGCAGCAGGTAGACCCTGGCTGGAGGCAAGGTGCCCACCAAAGCCACTCTCTCACTCCCTATCCTCAGCTGGGCAGAGCAGAGAAAATAAAATGAAAGGCTCCTGGTTGAGATAAGGACAAGAAGAGATCAGTAACTCATTAGCATCATGGACAAAACAGACTCAACCTGGGGAAGTCACTTCATCACCAACTGGATCAGAGTAGAGAGAAATAAAAAATAAATCTCTGAATACCTTTTCCTGATCTCTCCCTTCTTCCCAGTCTTAAGTTTACTCCCTGTTTCTCTCCCTCCTCTCCCCTCAGTGGCACAGGGGGAGAGGAAATGGGAGTCAGTTCATCACACATTGTCTCTGCCGCTCCCTCCTCCTCAGGGGGAGAACTCCTCACACTCTTCCCCTGCTCCAGCACGGGTCCCTCCCATGTGGTGCAGACCTTCAGAAATAAGACTGCTCCAGCATGGGTCCCACACAGGGTCACAAATGGGACACTTGCACTCTTCACCTACTCCAGCCTGGGCTCCTCTGTCTATGAGGCCACAAGTCATGGCAGGAGCTTGCTCCAGCACATCCTCCCCTTTGGTCCTCCACCTACTCCAGCATGGACTTCCATGGGCTGCAATGGGACAGCCTGCCTCACCACAGTCCCCTCCAGGAGCCACAGGGGAATCTCTGCTCCTGGAGTACCTCCTCCCCCTCCTTCTGCACTGACATTGGTGTCTGCAGGGCTGTTCCTGTCTTTACTCCACTGTCCTGCTGCAATTGCTGCTGCCCCATTTATTTTTCCCCATTCTTAACTCCGTTATCCCAGAGGCACTACCACCACTGCTGACAGGCTCAGCCCTGGTCAGTGGCAGCTCTGTCTTGAAGCTGTCTAGTATTGGCTTGCTCAGACATGGGGGAAGCTTCCAGCAGTTTCTCACAGAAGCCACACCTATAGCCCCACTACTACCAGAACCCTGCCACACAAACCCCAATACGTAGTGTCCTTTTAAAATCCTATCCTTGATAGAAAATACATAGTCATTCCAATCCTTACATTCTGGCAATTCTCCATATTACCTGGAGAAAAAAAAAAACCAAAAAACATCCAGGAAAAACAGAATCACTTCTGACATCAGTCTGTGCAGATGGATTAGATTATACTTGATCACATTGACTTCCCAATCCCCAATAAGCTGCAGAACTACCTTATAAGCCTGTACAGCTGATCTGTCCCCAAAGAGGTAGGAAGGGGAAAAAAAAAAAAAAGAAACCACCCAACCAAAACCAAATACATTATCAAAGAGCTTCCAAATATAACTACAGCCAAGCAGAAGGATGATGACTTGGAGGTTATTTTTGATGTTTACTCAGTGTTCGCCTGCAGAAAAAACACAATTTGAAAGACAAAAGGCAAAAGATGCAGAGGGGAAGGAAGCAATGTTTTTTCACAGAAAAACGTGTCTGAATAGAAGATAACTTATCTGGCAAATGAAACTGCAACATGCTCCCTTTTGTACTGCTATCTACCATACCAATCCCATTACACCTCACACTGATGAGAGGTGTGCATACTGTTTGAGAGGGAAGCTTCAGGGCTACCCCCCTCCTAAGGTGTCATTCCTTTGGTTCTTTGCTGTCCCTACTGCAACGTGTCCATTAGATTGCCTCTCTGCAGAGAAGACACATTCTCATATACACACACTGGAACTCAAACTCCAGATCCTTTTTCTAAGACAAAAGCACAAAATTAACTGCTGGACTAATTTTACACTTACATTTTTTTCACCTCAGGAAACTGTATGAGGTATTTTTGCGAAGTATAGTGGAAGTCAGTACTCAGGAGCAGCAGTCTCAGATGCAACAAAAATTACTTCTGCCTACCAGTCAACTTTATTTGCTCTTTACTGCAAGACTTGTCCACAATAGTTCATATGTCACTCATTTTCATTTTGACACAAGTTACTGAGATTGTATTTTTTATAAGCTATGGAAAGTAGAAAAAAAGTCAGCGTTCTACTGTGTGTAGAGCAAGAAGCAATTTCAGAGTCCAACCATTTTTCAATTTCTTTTATCTATATTCTTGTCTACACTACCTGGCCCTTAGCTGGGGATGTTGGAGTGGGGAACCACACAAAATACTGCCATACAGTTCCAACTGGGAAAGAATTCCTAAACAAAAGTTTTTTTAAAAATCCTAATAAAAGCCTGTGATGTTGTTTTAAAGCAAGCAGAGCCTCCAAGTGATTTTGACAATCCATAAAATCATTTCACCTTAAGAATGTCCTAGAATATTTAAAAGTTGTCTTTGCACAATGACACAAGCAAATACTGTTGGTATTGTCACAATGTTCTTGGAATGTTTATTAAACAATGCTTAGTTCTTCTGTTACACAAATGAACAAGATAGAACTAGTTCAGGCTGCATGAACATGGATTTCACTAGCTATTGACATAGCAAAAAGAAGTCTGAAATCAGGAAGTGAAAGATGTTTCAGGCCTGTGAAAATACACGTGATTTTGCATGCAGTCCTGCGTTTTTACACAATTCTACCCATTCTTTTCATCAGATATCATTCTTATTGATAAAACTGTATTTCTTTGAGGAAAATTATCAGGTCCTTTAACAATAACAGTGCTTTAGAGGCATGTAAGTTTTAACAGAAAATAGTACAGGAAATTATATCTGAACTACTCTAATTTCTTTGTGAAGTGAAAGCCTGATATAGAGAACTCTCAAAACCAGACAACGGTGCTGGCAAATCACTCTATTCTCAACAGAAGAAAAGCAAATGAGCAAAGGGCTTGATCTTTTACATAGCACAGCACCTCAAAAGCAATTATTTCCCTTGTACTTTAAGTATTTCTTCCATGTACAGACATAAAAGTATTTGCTGTAGTTTCTGCTACAGCTACATAAAAGACTGACACGTTGTCTTGCACAAACTTTTTTTACCCTACACCTTTTACATGAAGGGCACAAGTAAACCTACCATAAATTGCCAGCTAGAACCTACAGGTGAATGCAGTAGAATCTGTGCACACATACACATTTATAAAGTTATATATACATACAAACATTTGTATGATGAACATACCAACTAGAAAGATAACGCAGAACACTGTGCTGGACTCAAGGTCATACAGAACCACTCAGACAAAGCAGAGCAAGGGACTGGCTGCATCTAGCAGTTCACAGGAACTTTTATGGAAATGTTCTCTCCACACTATAGCTATATTGGAAGTTTACTGGTACAACCACCCACATTACCTTTTCCTTCTTTTGTTTTGCAACTATTTAAGTTACTGTATGAGAGGTAGTTCTCAAGCCACATCAAGACCATCTTTATCACTGATGAGACCCAAGCATTCTTACATCCCTTGTAAATGAGATAAAGCACATCCCAAAGGTCAGAAGGCCAGGGCTCACTATCAAATTGACCAATTAAAAAAGATTCTCTCTCAACCATTATACTTTAGGGGAGATTGACCTCCCCAGTTAAAGAAACGCAAAAAAAAAAAGCAGCAAGCTATTCCCTGGAAAAGTATTGTAGACTTATAAAACCTAATCTTTATTAATAAGATCAGATGCCTGCTTCTTCTGTTAGATTGAGCATATAAACATACTAAATTCTTAGTCTGCAAGGGCTAAATACTGCTTATGTGCAATACAAATAGGTAGAGGTGGGAGTATTTCTCTGTGTCTGGCTTCTCTTATTCCCCTCAAAAGTTCCTCTTCTAAGAAAAATTTACAAAGGTCGTTCTTATGAAAAGTTAAGACAAAAAATTAAAGGCAAGTAATTCTATTAATCAGGTGATACTGCAGTAACACCTGTATTTTTCTCCTTTGCAGAGGATGGTCCAAATCAAAAGGCACAGGTACCCCAAGGAATTACTCTATTTGAAAAAAAATAATTCTCACTCATGCAGCTAAAAATCTGCATTACATTTTAGCACAGTGTCTCCTCAATCTCACTATTGTATCAAACAGATACACTAGCCTAAGTACTGTATTTGAGTATCATTTTTTAAAAAAATTATTTCATTAAAGAAACGGTCTTTTATCATGCTTGGAAAAAAAACCAACCCCAAACACACACCTTTCTAAACTATCAAAAGTACTTGAACTAGTATACTTCCTAAAGTTGCAAGTTGACTGTCCCTCCACTTTCAAACCAGTCTCACTGAAACTGTACTTCGCATTGAAGTGTAAAGAGTTTTTAACACCCCATACACGCATGCCCCCTCCTGGGTTGTTGGGTTATTTTAAAGATTAATTCAGTTAAAAACCACCGTAATTTCTGAAGTTCAGAACAGGTTAAGTGGAACATGGGGGGGGAAAAGGAAGTATCAGAAAGGGTTTCCTTCCCTAAATCATCATCAAGAAGCAGGTGTAAATAGCTTAACTTCTTGAGTGATTTATGACCAGTCAATTTTCTTTACTCATGGATATACATTGAATTGTAAATACAAAGAAAACGTTAAGCATTTTTTTCACAGATAACTAACAATTCTGAGCCACAGAACCTAGCTTTACTTAGCAAAAAAATTTACAAAGCTGGAAAACTTTATATCACAAACCAGTTTCTTTGGAAAATTTAGTGTGGTCCTGACCAAACTATCCAAACCCCACATTTTCCAAGCCCTATTCAACTTAATAGTTGACATTCACAGTTTTATCAATCATAAAAAGTGAGTCTGAAGTCCAGGTTGAATTTAACCACACACAGAGAAGGAATTTGTCCACAAAACATTCTGGTTACATTGAAATACACCATGAAATTTCTCTTTCTTTTCACCCCTATGAACAATCACTCTTTTGTGACTACTGTTACCAGTCAAAGGACTTGTAGTAAGTCGCTATTGCTCACAGGTTGGTTTGTTTTTTCTCCCCCCCTCTTCTGGTACAGAAAAAAAAAAATTACAGAAGCAGAATGGAATAAGCAAAAATGGACAAAGCCCTCAAATATTTCACATGTGAAGCAAAATGAACCAAAAAAAAAAAAAGAGCAAAGGATGCATTCTGCTCTGGACAAGGTCCTGGAAAACAAACCAATTCCATTTCAGGAGAAGCACATAGAGAACGAAAGTTAAGTTCTGACTTCTGGGGGCTGAGTTCTCATTCTTTTAATGTGTTACGCTCCATTCCTGCCCACTTTCAGCAGTTAACGGGCATGCTTCTTATGTTATCTTGATGCTTATGAGCCTTTTTCTATGTATAAATGATGTGACAAAAATTATCAGTTTATGCTCCACTTCTTAATCTTAAAAAAGGAAGGCCAGAACAACGAACCTGCACACTATTAGGGCAAGTATCTAAAATATCATAAAATGTAATAACAAAACATGTTCAAAAAATTGCATGGAATTCAGTTGAGCATGGGCCCTTTTTAATAGTCTAAATTAAAAGTTTTCAGAATTTAGAAGAAGAATCTGTTATTTTTGTCTTAAAACTGTAATACTAAAAAATGTTCACCTTAAATGTTCAGTACTGCATATCAGACCGTATTCTGAACCATACTGTATAAATAAAAGTATTACAGACTGAGTTCTCTTGACAGTCAAAGGAACTCCTGCCAACTGTACAGTACATAACCCCTGAAACTCCTATGAGCTCTCGGACACAAAACCTGGAAGAAGTTTAATCAGACAGTGTTTCCCCCCCCACCCCCTCTCCCTGCTTCCAAGATATCTGACAACAGTATTTATACTTATTAATGTTAATATTGTGACTCCAGATATGGATAAACAACTGCCTGTTCTTGCTGGACATTCAAAAGGTTAAGTTCACCATTTCTTTCCAAAAAGGCATAAATTTGCTTCAGAAGGATTAAGAAGTTAATGATACTGAGCAACCTCATGAACATAGCATTATAAAGTGAGTACAAGCAACTAAAAAAGCCAAACTCACCCCCTCCCCCCAAAAAACCCCCTGAAGCAGTAGAGGATATTTCAGTTAGCAGTTTTAAATCTCAGAAAAAGTAATCCATTAATAACTTTCTGGGTAAAAGGATGAAACAAAAGATCATGAACGTGTCTACAGAAAACATTATTACTATATTTATGGCAAAATAGTTCCTGTAAGGAAATCATAGAAACAGTTACTGAAAACTACACTTCCCAGTTATTCATTCCTCTCTCTACTATGAGATTCTTATTCTTCCTATCCATTGGGGAGCTCTAACACTTCTGGTAAGTTGAGCCAGGCAGAGAGTGCTTCAGTGGCATTAACAACTCAATTATTTCCCTCAAAAGAGAATGATACCAAAATGGGAAACGTATGAGAAAACAGTTCAAAAGCTTACTAACATTTAACTGTAAAGCAAACCTCCTTGTCTCTTACCGAAGGCCTTCCCACCACTAGTGGGTCTTTAACATTTCTGCTAAGTCTGGCACAGTTGGAATTTGAAGTCCCAATGGCTGCAGTTTAAGAAATCTTCCAGCACGAATGCATTTACAGGATTCATTTTCTTGGAAGTAGATCACTGGACAAGGCTTTAGATAAATGGACCTTGCAAAGCCAGCCTAACTCTGGGACGCAGCTGACTGTGCCCCACCTTTCCAGCACTGACACTGCACGGCTGCTGCAGAAGGAAGCTTCAAGTAGCCAGCTGAATTTAACTGCACACCTCAGAGGGCACAGGAAAAGAAATTAAAAAGTTTCTTCATTGCTGCGTTTGTACCTATAATTCCTCTATCAAACTCAAAGCCACCCTATGCTGCAATTGCAGGCAGCCAGAAAAGGTAAGGTCATACATACTCAAACAGCACACTAGAGAAACTCTGTTGTGCCTTACTTACTTCATCCCTCTCCTTCCCAAAACGGAAGGCAGGAAAGGTGTATTTCAAAGGGAGTGCAGCACGAGAAACACAAAAACAGAAATCTGTTTACAAACCAAAAGTGAAAGGGAGGAAAGGGAAGACTAATAACAGGCTTCAGCCTTTACTGAATACCGCAAGTGGGGTTTATTTCTCCACTGTAAACACCGAGAGGCAGTCCAAAAACGGGTTACAAACCTTAGCGCTAAGGCACAGTGTTACAGGCTTTTTCCTCAACTATGACCAGCCAGGACTCCCAACCACACATCTGACGGAAAGCGGGGACTGAAATCCCCTTCCACAGAAAGTCGCATGTACAGGCTGACGTTTATGTAATCTTTTATCGAAGCCACCATATTCCTGCGTTAGCGAACGCCCCTGGAAGCGACATGTGCGTGCCAGCTTCTGCCGGGCACCGCACTGGTCCCGGGCCCCTTCCCTCCCTGCCCAGCCTAGAGAGGCCGCCCGTCCCGTCCCGTCCCGTCCCGCCCAGCCCAGCCGCAGCCCGTGCCGCCGGGCTCGGGAACCGGCGCAGCTCCAGCAAAGTTTCGCACGCCACCCCCCGCCCCGGCTCGGGGAACGCCAGGGCCAGGTGAGCCGCAGGCCTGTCGGGGAAGCCTCCCACCGGCTGCGGGCAGAGCCGCTGACAGCCGACGACGTTACCGGGAGTGAGCGCCAAGGGCCGGCTCCCGCCGCCGCGCCTGACGCAGCCGCTTTCGCAGCGCAGAGGCGCGGGCCCGGAGGAGGCGCCCGGGCCCCGGCCGAGAGCTCACCGTGAAGGGTTGGTCGTGCAGGCTGCCCACGGAAAAGCAGTTGTCCCCGGGGTTCACGGCCCCCGTCAGCACCTGGTGAAGGTTCATGACGAGAGACCGCTACCACCCCCACCACTCGGCCACCCTCGTCCCGCAGGCGGCGGAGGAGGCGACTTCACATACTGCGGGGCGGAGCCTCGCCGGGGAGGGCGGGGCGGCAGAGCGCCCCTGCCACCGGCCGCGCCCCCGACACCGGCCGCGCCGCCCGCTCCTGCCTCCTCGGCAGCGCCGCGCCTGCTCTCGCGAGAACGCGCTCTGGCTGTGTCACACCACCTGCGCTCCCTCGAACGTCATGGCGTTTCTCCCTCAACCTGCCCCCGGCTCCAGCCGCCGCGCATGCGCACCGCCCGGGACGGACGACGCCAAGGGAAGTGCGAGGGGGCCCGCCTGCGCATGTGTAGCCGGCCGGCGCTTTGGGGCTAGTGCCGTCCGACTAGGCAGGGAGGGCCTGGGGAGTGCAAGCCTATGACCTGCTGCGGGCTGGCTCGCCTTCCCGTGGCAGGCTGTGGGTAATGGCAGCTCAGCGATTAATTTAATGTACTTACTAAAGCAGCCTCAGAAAATGCTGCCTCAGCGTGGTAGCAGAGGACGTCCATGTAGCTGACCCCGGGGGCCTCAAAACTGGTCACACTTGCTGTTCTGTAGCCCTCCTCATCGGCTGGAAATCCTTGTGAGAGTCAGAGGCCCCGAATGCACCTCCCTCCAGCCCACATACTTTCACAAGTAGATTTAGATGCAGCCTTTCTGCAGGCCACTGCAAGAAGCAGCACCTGGCAGTGGAAGACACGGTTCCCTGAGGCTTGGGAAGCAAAGAGGACATTTTCCTGTGGCATTACATTTGCTGCCCAAAACCGGCTTTTTCACCTTCCTCACAACAGGAGAAAAAACAGGAGCCATACAGGATGGGTATTGATTTACACGCAGTTAAAGAGGGGAGTTAATGGAGGCTGGTTTGGTCCAGTGAGATGTGGCCAGGCCAGGCCCAAGTGTGGCAGCAGTGCAACCTGCATGCTCAATGATGGGAGCATCATCATATCCACCCTACCAGAGGGCCTTGCTCTTAAGTAGCATTTCACCACTAAATGGACTGAAATACTGAGGTGTTGCCCAGTAGTAAGAAAGCATGGCCATTCTCTCTGTTATGCTGAAAACTTCTCAGGTTACTAATGTTTATTTCTCTAACTAGTTTTTCAGATTCCATCAATCATAAAAACTTGAGCATTAATTTTGTTTTTCTTTGCACCCACATCAATTTTCATTCTTGTGTTATCCCTGTATTGAGTATTAGAGCCTCTTTCTGCCCACCACCTCTTCCAAGAAGTAATACAAACTCAGAATCATTTACTGATCTATAGGCATAACTTGTGTATGTCATATCCCACAATATTTATGAGTTAATACCACATACCTGTATGTGTTACTGCCTTCTTGTGTTACTTTTCCAGCCCTTGTTTAAAGCAAGGTCAACCCCATACCCTTACCCTTCCAAGCATGGTGTTTCATGTATTTTTTAGTAAATGTTAGCTTTACATCCTTTGAAAAGCAGATTGAAAAGCATCTTGCTATAACACTGCTGGCTGCAGTAATTCGTACAAGTGAAAGAAAGATTCCTCCTACTTTCTGATGTCTTCTGATGTGAGAAAAATCCATCAGATTTAGCACTGTGTGTATACAGTCATTCCTTCAAAAAGCCATGGTTTTCTCATGCTGGTTACAGATTGCTATCATCCAATTTATTCTTTTTTCTTTTTTAAAGGATCGAAAAGTATATCAAATAATCCTATCAATGAGTAGTGATCTTACTCTTACCAGGAGTGCTTATCATTTCTAAGTGATCTTATCCTTCTACCAGCTGTAGAATTCATAGAGTAACCTTAATGGATCTTTAACTTAACAAAAATAACTTTCATTGGGTTCTGAGCAAGAAAGTGAATATAATTGAAATCAGTAAAAGGCCCTTAATTGTGATTTTTCAGCACAGGTGTTCACTCCTGGGCGCAGACTGTGAACTGCTCCCACTTTGGCTACAGCCTAGCTGATACTTCCTCCCACAAGCACTGCTCCAGGATATGCTGGACAGAAAAGGTTGGAGATCCTGTAGAGCCATACCAGTTCTTCAACCTTATTTTCTCCAAAGCAATAAAGCAGAAAGGATTTGCAGTATGACAAGATAATGGAGTAACACTAGACATCAATCCCAGACCTCAGCCTGAGGAAGGTGAAGAATTCAGGAAGAAGGGGAGACTCAGGACACCAAGTGAAAGACTGAAAGGAAGAGTTCTACTCATAACTGCTTTTTAATCTACATTTAATTACAACACAGTATGGTATGTTTAACCACCTTAACATGCCACCTTAACACACCTTAACATGCTGATATGGTAAAATATACAGAACTTCCCTTCCTAACTAGATTTGGTCTTTGTGACTATTCAGATTAATATGTTTGGATTGCTTCATATCACAAAGGACATTACCTTTTACCCTCTCCTTTGTGGACAGTCAGGCCCCGTGTAATGACATGCCAGGCACATGCATCCACACTCTGGCTCCCGTCCCTATGGGCATGAGGCACTGTCTGTCCCTTCCCACATTTACTGTCCACACAGAGCTGTAGCGCAGGAGCTCCCACACTCCTCACTGCTGCTGTGCCCTTTCCACTCTCAATCTAGGGGGGTGGCAAGGGCAGCAACCTTGGAGTGGAAGTGGGGCCCAGGCACATGTCTTTCACTTTGGTGGCCCTTCTTACCTTGCTTGCAATATCTGTGAATTCAGCTACAGAAAAAACATGTACTGAACATTTTATTATAATTATTTTATTATGATATCAAAGTGAGTGCACTGTTGGAGACTGACAAATTCCAACTCTGGCCTGCCAACTCATTCTGCAGGCATTTTAAAAAAGACCTTAAAATTATTCAATAAAAAGTATACGTTGTCTTGTTGACAAAAACAGAAGATGGTTTTGCTCAGAATTTCAAGACCTGACAGTTGCTGGAAGGTAAAGAAAAGTATGTCAGAAAGCTAATTACCACCACAAAAGCATTTCCTGTGCTTTTTGTTCATTTCACGTATTTCTATCACCTTCTCAGTATTTTTTTCAAAAAAAGACCTTTGTTTTGCCTTTCACTCAGAAGTATCTAAAAACCAGAAAAGGCATTGTGTTTTCCCTAAAGGATTACAAAATACCATCACAAGCTCCTTTCCAATGCTTTTTGCCCCATAACCTCAGTAAGTCTGCTTTTTTTGAGTCTTTCAGGAGCTGTAATTCTTCTCATAAGCTGCTGACTACTGTCATTCACAACTGCTGCTGAACATGCTTCCTCAGTCCTGCCTTGGCCTTTCTAAAGGGGCACAATACAAAATACTGTCAACATCAGAATAGCAGAATGTCGGGGAAGACAGCAGGCCTTCCGGCGGCCTAGCTCTCTTCACCCAAGACATAGGCCCTGACAATATCCTTCTGTTCCCATGAGAAAGGAAAAGTTCCTCATGCTAAGAGGATCCTAATAGTCGCATTTTCCAAACACAGTGGCCTCGCTGAGAGGGGTACAGGCCACCCTAAACCAAGAAGCAGTTATGGGGAGGTATTTGGGAGTAACGGAACATGTTAGGAACCAGCCATAACAAGATGGTCAAAACCAGCAAGTGTGCGGATGCTTTTAGGTATTTAAGGTAAACTAAGGATGTTTAGCTATAAGATAGGTTTATCAGAAATCGTTATAGTTACTAACCAATCAATGTGGTGTGAACAGTGTGTGTAACCAATTAGCAGTTTTTTAGCTTGCCACGTTTGCAGTAAGAAAGGTATATAATCTGTGGGATTTCACATCATAAAATGGCTTCACTGAAAATTCATATTGAATTGCGTGTTGCTCCCTGCTGGATGCCACAGCAGAAGACATTGAAGTCTATTGCTTCCCAAAATTGTAACCTGCTGTGGCTGTGACTATTTAGAAGGTCTGCCAGAATTTCAGCCCTTCTGCCTGCATAGAAGGGTTTGGAAGTAAAGGATTTACTGCTTTTTTATTATTGACCAAAGCATTACTTTTTTCAGTAATAGTGAGGCCTTTGAATGCTCCAGAAAGCAATGCCAAGTATATAAATAGACATTTTTCAGTATTAAGTCTTGCTTCTATTTTCCTAATGATGTCTGAGGAAAGTCCAAATGAGTTTTAAATCATACTCTCACAAGTCTCTTCTAAATTCAGAATTGCACCTTGGCGAAGCAAATCTATTTTAACAATATTCTTCATTGTAATGCCATAGAAAATGGATGCATATTGGTAAACTATTTCACTTGCACAAGTACAATGACATAACTTTGTGTTCTTTCTGTACAATAAACATCCGTGAGTCACTCATTAACAGCAGTGAGCTCGTTTATGTCAATGATACACAGGCGGTTTTGAAAGAAGCTGACTTTTTGAGTGGCATGTTTAGAGTTTGCCTACAGTAGTAGAAAATGTTTGTTTCTTCCCTGTTTTCTTAATAATACGCTATAGGCAGTTAGTATTTTTTTTCTCTCTCCCCTCTTTCCCCCTGAAATAATTTATCGTATGGAATTCATTACATTTTAATTTGCTTCTTATTAAAACAATGCACTGCAGCCAGGAACAACTGTTCCACCTCATATACTCTCCAACCTTGTCTGTGTTGCCCTTGATCTTTCTGGAGAGTTTCTTTAGTTTGTGAATACCCAAGGCAAAAGTCTGACCTTGGTAAGGTCAAGAGAAAAAACCTTTACTGATCTCCCCAAGATCTGGAATTCCCCTGCCCTGTGCTCACACTGGGAATCACTTGAAGAAGTACTTGACCCCCTTTTGAGCTTTTATGACTTTTAATGGTGTAAAAAGAGTCAAAACACATAGTGGCATCTTGCAAAAATGTGAAATGAAGAAACACATAAACACTGACGTTGAGTAGTACAGTTGACCACTTTGTGAAACCTTTCTTTGTGCAAAGGCTGCTTTGCTCATGTCTTTAGTACCCTGTGTTTTCTATCTGTAGCCTGCAGGTCACAGTGATATTTGCTTCCTTTTTTGTACTGTTTTCATTTGGTGAAAGACGTTTTGTAACAGCTCATGTCCCTGTCACATCCTTTAATATGTACAATGCAGTACATTTTCTTTCACTTCAGTGATCTCATTTAACCTTTTACTTGGTGAAGGAGATACATGCTGACTGATAGCCTTTTTACAATAGATTAGTGAAGATACTTGGATTTATTAAATTCATAATGTATTTGGCTTTTGGTGAAACTTCCTTTTCATAAACTCAGACTATCTTCCACACTTGTTTCCAAGGTAAAGGCCAACCATTTAATAGATCCTTCAGACTTGCAAATAGGCAGTTAACAGTTAACAAGCTATTAAAATTCCCATTCAAATTCAGAGTTTTACATTCATTTCACAGTCTGGCTTTGAAGCTTCTTTTTAATAATATCACCAAAGGGCTGCTGGATAATACATGAGCTGTCCACTGTGTATTTATAAAATATTCTGTGGTCACTAATAATTTAGGAAATGGAGGTTAGGATATATTTTCCTTGCACCATTTACTGATCCCTGTGTCAGTAAACTCAGCTTGTGCTCACCGGTTCATCTAGACCCAATGATCTTGGTGGGAATTTTGGGCCAGGCCATTTGCGCCTACCTTCTGTTTGCTGTTTCTTTATCCTCAATATCCAGGCAGTGCTGTTTTAAAGTGCACTTTGGAAAGCTTGAGCCTGGGCCCCTGTCTGTGGAAATAGTGTGCATTTCACTCCTTCCCACCTCTATCCCTTAGGATAGAAGCCAGGTGAGGGTGGGGGTGTGAGCAGGAGCTAAAGATAGTGGAGGATGCTGAGTTGGACTTGATCTCTCCAGTGAGGGTGGCAGGGTGCTGGCAGGGAGGCTTCTCACAGATATCTCCATCGTTGCTCTAGCAGGCTGCTGCAAGGCCATGGGCCTGCACCACAGCAGGTTTGTGAGAGCCACGTTGGCTGATCACTGGAGGACTCAGCAGCACATGTGTTGAGGGTCATCTTGCATGGCATGTAGGAGTCCTGTCTATACTGTCTATGCTCAACAGTGCCGATTTCCAGATGCATTAGTTCATTTTCAGATGTCACTGGCTTTGTGAACAATCTGTATTTTGTGCCACAGTGTGGTAGTCAGTATCCTGGAAACAAGCCAGGCTTTCTCTGGCCATGCAAGGATGTCCTTTTAGTTGGTTCATTCTTTGTGTAGATCTGTGAGACTCCATCTGGGCTTGGAGAAGTTCCTCTGATAGCTCACCTGCTGACATCAAGCTCTGATTAGTCTGCTCATGCATAATCTGTTCTTTGGAATTCAGATAAAAAATGCATATTGAAATATACATTATGCAGTACTCTTTACCAGAATATATTTGTCCTTTTTATGTAAAACTTAAATTATTCAATAAGTCGATGTTCTTCTCAGAGATACAGTTGATTTCAAGTTGAGTATAATACCAAATACTTACTTTTAGTTTACAATTAAATGTTAAATGATAAGTAAATAAATATTTATTTCCACACTCACATACTGAATATTCCATTCATACTTCCAGTCTGTTCTAATGGAGAATATTTAATGATATATTTTGCACTTTCATATATGTTTTTCATGTCGTAGTTAAAAGGGTGACTCTCTTCATCGGTGTCCCTAACAAAGTTATCTGAAGTATGATGCAATCACTTTACCATTCCTCTCATGTTTATATCAAGTGTGTGTATTTATGTTCCAAATTCAGTATCACCACAAATCTATCACAAACAAATGTTTATATTTAGGCCTTTGAAAAGGGCTAGGCTGAAAAGAGAAAAAGTGATTTTATGGTATTTTCCAACCTTTTTAGCACTTTAAGGTTATGTTCAGGTTTTTGTGTTGTAGGAGGGCATTGTGAAAATGTGACAGAGGACTAGTAACTGACCCATACCTACACACAAGTTTAAGCAGAATGTCTTCAAGTATTGGGAAAGAAAAATACTAAGCACACTAGCCTGCTGTTCTCCTGTTGCAGCTTAACTCAAACATAAACCATTCCCCCCTCAAATACAAACACCTCCTCTTATCACACAGGCACTTGGCAAGTTAGTGTCCCTTTTTGTTCTTTTGCCAGCAGTTTTACTGGTTTGCAGTGAAAGCTCACAAGTTGTTTCTTTCTCTGCTTGCTGTGTTTCAGCAACAGACCCGTGTTCTTCTGCTTAGATATTCACATAGATAGATATATGCAGGGTGCCTGACTGGTTAGGCATCCTTGTTTTTTAAAATTAATATCACCTTCTTTATATTGCTTTTATCCCCTGAAGTAAAGAGAGCAAGAGCAACCAAATCAAGGTGAGCTCATTGTTGTGTTACTGCAAATTTCTTCCACCATTTGAAGGCATATTCATAGCTGAGTGGAAACATAAAAAGGCGAGTAGCTCAGGTGAATAAAACACTAATGTTTCAGCCTAGTTGCAGAGTCACATATGCTGCTATATGCTGAGTAGAAAATTGTGCTACTATTACCATTTTGAGTGGAACTAACCACAATTAACAAGGCTTGAAAAGAGCTATTAAACTTTCACATCACTTGATCACCTGTATGTGATCTGTTTTACTCAAAGTGTTTGTGTTTTGTTTTCATAGGAGAGAATGGTATTGAAACATCCTCCATTTTATAAATAACAAATTGTAAGACAACAGTTGTTGACAGGACCTAAAATTTACACATATGCATAATAACTTTTTGCATAAATTTTTTTGGGGGACCTAATTAGTGTTTACAAGTATCTTAGACATGGGTGGCAGGGGGAATTGGCCAGCCCCTTTTCAGTGGTCAGTGGGGACAGGACTAGGGGCAATGGCTGTAAGCTGGAGCACAGGAAGTTCCGCACCAACATGCGGAAGAACTTTTTCACAGTGAGGGTGACAGAGCAGTGGAATAGGCTGCCCAGGGAGGTGGTGGAGTCTCCTTCTCTGGAGATATTCAAGTCTCGTCTGGATGCCTATCTATGTAATATGAGATAGGGAGCCTGCTTTGGCAGGGGGGTTGGACCCGATGATCTCTTGAGGTCCCTTCCAACCCCTAAGATTCTGTGATTCTGTGATTCTGTGATTTTTAAAGAACACACGATTTCCTTTGTTTAAATTTCGCTGTGATTGTAAAGTGTCCCTGTGTTTAATGAAGACTGTGACTTTCCTGAAACAGCATGTGCTTTAGTGATGTAAACTGTTTAATTTGCCCAAGAGCAATAATGCTGTCTCGTGACTCTTGCTGTACCACATACTGTACACTCCACCTCAATGGACTGATTTTATTTACTGCTGAGTCAATATTTACCACTTTTGCTACTGCCTGCAGTAGTTTTAATCCCTGTCTGAGCAACTGAATGGTACCAGAAGCTTTTTAAAGCATTTAGGCCTCAATCCTGTCACATTCAATGATTTTTCTAGGGAAAGTTAAGGGTGCTGTACACCCCCAAGCACTAAAACAGAAGTCTGTTTGGAGAAACCATGTGCAACAGAGCAGCTCTGAGAAACACATTTTTCCATTCAAAGGTTGATTCTTCTTGTAGTGTAACATTATTTGCTTGTACATGAAACAATATTTAATTGCAGAGGCTCATCAGGAAATACTTTTGCAATATAAAACACTTAATTTCACAAATGAGAGTTGGCACGGGCAACAGCAGGATTTCCTCGACCGTCCTAGCTCCTGTTATCAGTTGGAATTGCAAAAGTGTATTTAAATGCAGTATGTAGGGAAAAAAGGGACTATGCAATACAACTGGCAGAGAATTATCATCTCAGGTGTTTTGATAAGATAAAGGGCTGTTTGGTGTCACTGATAACCAGACATTGATGGCTGTATGGTGCAGCAGGCAGCAGTGTCACTGGAAGGGGGAAAATAACAGTCACCTTTACTGGGGCAGGCACCAGAGGCTTTCTGTGGCAGCTTGCGCAGGAGTGACAGCAGGGAAGGTTGTCCTGGCATATGTGGGTGGTGGATGAGAAGGAAACTGGTAATATTTTTTATTTACCTACACCTTGGTTATTACTGTTTATTGGTTGTATTGCAGTAGCCCTGTACAACTTGACCAGATAATAGGGAAATGCTGTGCAAAGCAGAGATTTTATAAAAACTGGAAGGTTCATTACATGTCCCTATGGAGCAAGTAATAGGCTATTTTCCATGCACCTGTGAACAGAAGGGATCTTGTTGTACCAGAAGTACACACCTGAGAAGGAATCAAACCTAAAAGACAAATGAAACAATAGCCTTCAAGAAGCGGGTGTCCTGCTCTGCTTTGCTACACTAAATGACTTTGTGTGCTCAGGCTCAGGTCCAGGCAAGGCTGTTTCACCCTTTTATTCCACATTAGGTATATGTATATATTTTTTTTTTGGTAAGCAGTTTGTCAGGTTTTCGGGCAATGATTTTAAACCACAAAATATGCTTGATTTATGCACACATATTAAAATGCCAAAAGGGCAAACAAAAAACCAGCTGTGCAAAGCTTTATTCAATAAATGCAGTTAGCTCACATGTAAAAAATTGTAGCTGGTTGGTTTAGACAGCTGTGTTGTAAAGACAATGCCCTCAAACACATTTTGAAGGACAATAAAGAAAATTACCTTCTGTAATTCCAGTGTCTTTGTATGTTAACTGCTGAACTTCAATTGCAAAGGCCGCTGTGATTCAGAGGCACCAATAAATAGTGTAGTGCTTTGTCAGTACCAATCTCGGTAAGGTATTTTAGTTTCAAATTTACATTAAGTATATATATATATATAGATATATTTCCCTTCTGGGCTTTGCAAAGCAGCAGGTAGCAAATGCAGTCAGAAGGCAAAAGAGAAGCCTGAACGCATTCTGTGTTTGCTTTTACAGCTCACTCTGGCTTCTTAAACAAAAATAGAAAGACCCAGCCTCACCTCAGGATGAGAAAGAAGTAAGATTGGTAGCAATCAGATATAACCTATAAGTAGGTTCTGTGTTTAAATATGTCCAGGGAGAAAACCACCCCAAAAATATAAAATAATGAGCACCAAAAAGCCTAGAACAAGCAGTTCAGTCTAGGAAATTGTTTCCTGCTCTTGACTTCCACATGAGCAATGAACAGTCCTTCTTCCCTTTGCAGGCGTATGTTTGTGCATCCACATATGTGTGTGTTTGTGTGCGAGAAGGAAAGAGGTTATGAATCACCACTAATGCATGCTACTTGGCCTGTTTGCAGAATGCATAACAATCAGCAATGTTTGCTTGTAAATATGAGGAGATATGAATTTTTAATTATTTCATTGCTAGATGGTTCAACCAAAAGCTCATCACCCTTTAGTTTACAAGCTTTCTACTATTTGAAGAATCCACACTGGTTTTATATTACATAAAAAGTACTGTCTAATATAAAGTGGGGTTTTTTGCTAGATGTAGCATTATAGTTTTGTATTATCACCAAATGACTATCTGAAAAATCAGTATTGCATTATTTTAATGTGCTATATAATAAGCAACAGAAAATATGAGACAGTATATCAAAAATATTAACATCAGCTGTTTGGTTTTGATCATAGCTAGATGAAATTTACTGTGACAAGTGTGATTTTCCATTGAATGGCTGATACACAAGTAATTAAAAATAACTGTTCTCAGGAAATTGCTGGTGAACTATTATATTTGGTTTCAGTACTGCTTGCATAGTTTTCCTGCTGTCATCTTTAATATCTTACAAAACTGTGAGCAAAAGAGGGCTCAAAAAACCCACCCCAAACACCCCTCCTAGGATTTTTTAACAAAGCCATGCTCCCATTTTAACAAAGGATATAAATATTGGGAGGGGGGGTGGAAGAGGAGGGGGAGGGGTGAGTTAGGTGTTCATCTTTAATGTTTTGCAATTTACATGTTAATTCTAAACTAGTTTTAGTTGTGAGAGCTTTGAATTTATGGAGTTCCAGATTAAATGCTCCAACACTTTTTTTATGAAGATACATTGCATATAGAACACAAATGCATTTTACGTTTGGGGAAGTAGTAATTTAGGTTATAAGCCAAATTTGCGTAAGATTATATTAAATAAAATAACTTAATTGGATGAAATGTAAAGTTTCATAAAAGCAAGAAAAATTAACAGCTTTGCTGCATAATTGTATCATGTCCACTGGTCAGATGACAGGAAGGGTAATAGAAATTAAAGCATAATGCAGATCATATACTAAATGCAGCAGCTGCTAATTTTATCAAGTTTGGAGAAATGAATGAGAAAAAATGTCTAGAAATTTCATTCTACTAAAATCCCAAACACGCAAATACTTTCTGTTCTCAAAATACACAAATTCTCCTTATATTAAAGCTATATTAATTAATTGTCTCTTAAGCTACATTATTGAATCACTTTCTAAGGTAAGTGATCTAAGTTTCAGTCAAGTGTGGATTTGATTTACTGATTAGAAAAAGGAACTGAGAGATAGACCTGGGTATTTTCCAAACTTCTCCATAGATACTAAATATATACAAAAAAGAATGTGACCCTCTTTTATGTATGTCAGTTAAGTGATGCCTGTCGTGGGGTGTGAAGCTGGCAAACACTGAAGTATATATTCAGTATATATCAATACACTTTGATACCAGGCAGTATTCCGTTGATTCCACTAATGGACCAGGGTGAGAAGCTCAGTGGTGCCCTGTGAAGATGGTATTTGTTGCCTGTCTATTCAAATATTTGGCAGTAACCCTGGAAAAAGATTATCCCCAGGCACAGTGGACAGAGATAAATCAACTGAGTAGGGAGAAGCATGCTTCTTTGCTTCTCATTATCTCTGTTAGAAACATGCGAGGTCCTGGCCTAAGATGGCCGGGACATGAAATGTGTTCACAGGTGCCATGGTTAAGATGGAAGTTATTTTAAACATACCTTCCAGTGCTTTGCTGACAGGCCCCACTGCAGCAGCAGTGAGCAGCATAAACCTGCCTGTCACATCTGTTCAGGCTCACACACAGCTCCCTTTGTTGCTGCCTTCAATCTCCTTACACACCAGCCGTGGGCACAGGACAAATCAGGTGAGGCACAGATTGATACAAAACAGGTTATTTTATGGTTAGCTGCTCCCCATTAAAAACTGCCTACACTTCTTTGCCTCTACATAAAGGACTTTATTCAGTGTAGGGCACATGCTGAGCACCTGAATGTGGTGTAAATGCACATTCCAAATAATTTATTGTACTCATCTGTGCACCTTTCTGACTTTGCAGTGCACAAATCATATCAATGAAAATTTCTGTCACATTCTAGTAAACAACCTGTGAGCAAACCCAGGTAATTTGAAGATAAACTATTTATAAGCTATCAAGGAATTTGTCACCTTTATTTCTATCAGACCAGGCTTTTTAACATAGTGGCTGGTTTATTAATTTTACACCTGAGAAGGGCACACAGAATTGTCATACTATGACTGTATACCCTTTCTCTGTTTCGTAACTTTAGGTGGCAGCACCATAACCTCTGCTGCATGTGATCACACAGATAGACAACAGCAAAACCAGTATTAGACACAGGTCTAACTACAGAATACCCAAAACCATGCATATTCACATAATAGGGTGCATCCAGGAGCTGCACTAACTGCATCTGTGTTACATGGCTGTTAGGTGGCTTTCAGCATCGTGTAGTGACGATGCTTTTGTGATTTTTTTTCCCTTCCCATGCAGATGTCACCTTAGCTGGCCTTGAACATTCAGAAGTTTTATTCCTTCCAGCCTATTTCCCACTCTTCACTGAAGTGCATGCTGGTTTTTATTACTGATCTTAGTAGAAGAACACTGAGCCATCTTTTCCTATTATATCCCAGCAGTTTTTTTGCTCTGTGGGCCACAGTGTTATAGCATGGGACTTCAAATTCCTCAGTTCTCCAGACCATACTTGTTACAGGAAACGATAAGGTATGATTATTTCAGGTCCATTCAGCAAGGAGCTTCCAAGTTCTCAAATACAGGTCTATATATGCACAGAAATAATATTTTGAAAAAAATAGAGCTTCCTCTATTATTTTTATCCTTTGGATTTTATTTTTTTTTCCACAAAACTTTTAGCATTTGCAAGGGGAATCAGGCTCCTTAAGAAAGCAGACCTATAGCCAGACTCACAGTTCAAAGGCAACTGAAGCCCCACAGCACATGGGAGAGACTCCATGGATGGGACCTATGGAGAGCACACTATTGGATTCCCAGCTTGCTCCAATGCTGTGTACAGAGGCTGGAGCGCCAGGGCTGGTTCAGTTTGGACAAGGGGTTCTTTGGGCACACCTAAAAGCAGCTGAAGTGCCTGTGGGGGGCTGCCTGACTCTTAGAGGGTCACAGTGAGCAGGTCAAGGACAGGAGAGGTTGGGACCAGCTGTAAGGAAACCTTTGCCCAGGAGGACAGGCTGCCCACAGGCTGTGCAGGCTCCCTCCCTCCCTGAGCAGCCTGGTCTGACCCCCGTGGCTGACTGATGGGAGTAACACCTTGCACCAGGCACCTCCTGAGCTCCCTCTTCACTTGGGTTACCCAGTGGCACTGTGTTCCTTTGAACTTATCTTTGACATTAACATAAAAATATTTAACCTTTCATTATATATTGCAACCTTTTACAAGCACTTTCAATATTAACCATCTAAAAACTGCTCAGGAACCCTTTCAAGAGTGTGTTTGATGACACAGATCTCTAGAGACGTTAATGCTGTCTACAACTACCTGAAAGGAGCTTGTAGTGAGCTGGAGGTTGGTCTCTTCTCCCAGTTAATAAGCAACAGAGCAAGAGGAAATGATCTCAAGTTGCATGAGGGGAGGTTTATTTTAGATATTAGGAAAAATTTCTTCTCCGAAAAAGTGGTCAGGCAATAGAACAGGCTACCCAGAGAGGTCATGGAGTCACCATCCCTGAAGGTGTTCAAAAAATGTATAGACGTAGCACTCCAGGACATGGTTTCATTGACATGGTGGTGTTGGACAGACAGTTGGACTTGATAATCTGACCTCTTTCCCAACCTTAAAGATCTTATGATTCTGTGATCCTAAGAGCTACTTCACCATCCTGCTTGCTGCACATGCTGACTCCTTTTTCCATGTGAGAGCTGGTAGAAACAGATTTCCGCACTTGTTCCACTTTGTTTACTTCACTGCTACATGTTGCTTCCTTCTATCTCCCACTAAATATAAAGCAAAGGGCAAATGACAGCTTTTTTCTGAAAGGTTGTCCTTTGAAAGCTTGTTTTACAGAAGTACAAGCAGCTGCCTCAGTAACCACAGCCTACCATATGGTGCTGTGGTGTACACATAATTTTCAGGCATCCTGGAACCTCAGTCATTTTACTATTCTTTGCAATGTTACGACATTTTAAATTAATTTGGGTTGATTATGCTTTTTGCTGCCTTGATTTAAGAAAGGTTTCTGGCTACTATTTCATGTTAATTAGCAGTTCTCCTGGGGATTGTCTCCATTTAAGACACTGTTCTGAAGTTCAGCAAAGTCAAGCTTGGATCCTTTGTCAAAGACTAAACTTGTTCTTTTATTGTGCTTTCCAGTGAACAACTCAGTGGATAATATCTGGTAATTTATGTTTCTCATTTAACTCTTTAATCCTCCACTCTTTGTTTAAAATCCTGAGTGCTTACAGTGAACACATCATTAGACACATCAATTTTAATACTCTAATGTTGACAAATACGGATTTATGGTGTGCTGCAATATGATTATTAAAGCCTCTGATAATGTAATTTCCAGTCAATGACATAACATTATAACATGACCTTTGCCAGAATATACTTTTAGAGTTTGGTTTCTGCATTTCCAGAACTGCACTGTCCACTTTACTGTTTTTACAGGTTTCATACTCTTTTTTTTTTTTTTTTTTAATCTTTGTGCAGACTTTTACCATTTGTTACACCATCTGAAGCTTGCTATAATACTTGCCCTGACATAATTTAATTACCTTAAGTAGTAAGTCATCAATGATATGTACCTCTGAATTGAGCTGGTGTGTAACTTCCCAGGCTGCCTTACTGGGATGACTTTAATGAGTTTCTGCAGTGTCTCATCTTTTGCTGTGATTGCTGAAAATTTATTCCTCATTATTTCTGAGACTGGATAATCTCAGAAAATTATTTATCTTATAAAAGCCTACATTTTTCAAACACAGTTGTCAGATACTTGGAGAGCATTCATCTTATCAGATGCCTCACCAATCTCCATTTCTCTGTTTATACACTATTATTGAAGGATAGAGTAATATTTGGGCAAAAAAAACCCAGGTTGTATTTTGGGAGGCAGGCACACTTATTTTTCCTTTCCTAGGGATATTGTGAGTTTCTAAAATGCTTCTACAAGCAAAGAATATCTGAAAAGACGTGTCACAGATTTGATTACCCTCAAGCACCTAAGCCAGAATCTGTCATCCTCTTTTCTTACATAACTAATAGGTTCTTCTGTTCTCACTAATTACTTCTTGTGTAAAATGGTGCTTAGACTGTGCTTTGAGTGTCTTTCTCATGACTAGAGAAATGTTTCTGGGATGAGGAATCTCTGGACAGTTATTTAGTATTCCACAAACAGTTTTATTCTGCTACTAAACATACACTGATAAAGATAATATTATTTGTTTGACTTGTTTTTCCCTGGACAGCAGATAGTTCCAAAATGTTTACACCTTTCTGTAACTGTCCCAGGATCTTTCAGGTGCTGGACACTGTTGGCAGCTGTGCACACTCCCTGTTTTTGCTCTAGACTCTCTTCTGAAAATTATTCTAGGTTTCCAGGCTCCATTTTTGGAGGACAGTGTATTTATTGTAGTCATATCTTTTCTCTCTAACATTTTATTTCTTGTCAATTTCTTTTATGTTAACACACCTAGAGAGCTTTATAAAGATTAGTCTGTGTCTTCTATCAGTCTTTCTCATACCTTGTATTCCTGATTTCAATTACTGTATGATAGCGAGTGTAAATAAGATAAATATGAGTAATATGAAGTGTGTCTGAATCATTATTGAAAGTTTAATAAAAAAAAAAATCTTTAGAGAATTCTCCTCCCTTTTGCAGCCTGGTGTCAAATCTGCATTTTTTTCAAAAGTAGTTTTTCTTAGAAATGCTGTTACCATTCAGCTTACTGTCTATAAAATCTCATTAATTGCCTTCTCATCCTGATTTGTCAAAAACTCCAGCAATATTAAAGAAAATCAGTTGTGTCTGTGAGTCTCCTCCTTGGATCCTTTTAACCTTTTCCCCAGTATTTTACAACAATGTGAGTAAGTTTCAAGCCTTCTAATTATTATTTTTTTTACCCCAAAAGTCCTCTTGTAGGACCCCTCTGCAGCTACTGAACTGGATCCCTAGGTTGGGACTCCTCAGAAGTGGAGGTATGAATCGAGATGCAAATTAGGAAAGGTGTAATGGTATTATATTCATAGAGGAGGATGGTGCATGTGTGCCACTGTCAGCCTTCCCAAGATCTACGCAGGTGACAGCCTGTGACAGCTCTGTGATGGCCCATTCCTTATGTGTGCACTTCCTGTAGTGGCTTTACGCTGGTTTGAGATAGTTGCTGTTCAGACCATCTCAAACGCCTGGTTCAGGGCACAATCGAGTGCTGGTCTTTGGAAAAAAAAAAAAGTAAAAAAAAAAAGCCAGCAGGCTCATTGGGATTCACTGCTGCCTCTTATCTCAGAGTTGGCCCAGAGTCTCCCAAGAATACACTGTTCCTGGACTGTCTGCCCAATACACTGAGCAACCATTTTCCCTCTTATTGGACAATACTATGAAATGCAAATACACACCTTAAATTCACAGGGTGTTCATTAAGCAGGTATCTACTGTGTAATAAACACATACGCCCCTGCATCCTGTATCTTTATCCTATGTTTAATGATTCTGCTGGCCTGGCATGTACAGTGAGATAGGAAATGGCCTTTCCTTCCTCCTTTGTCTTCCTCAGCCCGCCTGTGCAGCCTTATGACTACAGTCATCTGTATTACATGCCTGAAGGAACAATTTGGTGCCTCCCTGTTTAAATGTGTAAGCATACCCCATCTCTTCATTTCACCTCCACACAGCTTGTCCTTGTAGAGACAACATCAGGGAGAAATAGCCCCAGCACCCTTTTAAGAAAATCCCTGTTGTGACTGGTTGCAAGCCAAGAGAGGTTTTGTAGATTTCCTGAAGTCAGGTTGAGGTTCCAGATGAAAGATAAGGTAGATGCCATATCCTTGTCTGGGGCCGGCCCTAAGAACCGTATTGTAGGGTTCCTGTTATTTCTACATTGGATCAAAGTTTCTACTTGGCTACTACATTATCAAGCAGATGGTAGAGCTGCAATAACACAAAAACATCTGCACTACTAGAACTATTTACTGTGCAAGGCCACTCCGTGGAACTACGTATTTGGTTTTCTTTAGCCTTGTTCAAGTCTTCCAAAGAAGTTAAAACTTCTTGGGAAAAGAATCTGAGTCAGCCTAAGGAAAAGAATTTAGTTGGGATCTAGCAAAGCATTTGAATTAGGCTATTAAAAAGGAAACTGCTCAGCAAAATGGAAACATTTCTAAAATAAATAAGGCAGTTTATTTTTACTCCCTCTGATTTGCTGACTACTGGAAGAAAAAGCATGTTTTGTCTGACAGTACTTTTTATTATGTCCACAAGTCTTTGTAGGGGAAACAAATCCATGAACTTCAATTTAACTTCTTTAAATGCCTGACTTCATTAACGGTATTGTTGGGATTAAGACGAATTAGCAATTACATTGCCTGCTACAGTAAGCAAAATGATTAGGAGCAGAGCAGGAGAATCACAAAATCATGGAAGTTTCATCAGAGGTAGCTAAGGAGGATATTATTACATCATGCATCACTGTTATAACTTTGTCTAAAAATGATCTTGGTTGGCTTAAGTATCTGTTTAACTATCCAGGCTTAACCATAATTAAAGAATACAAACTAATGACAGGGCTGTGACAGATGCAGCCTGTCTAAATACGTAAGACTGGGACAAGAAACAGCAGATTTGGGACATCTACACTGTTAGATATAAAGACAGAGGACTGATTTGCCCTGTGGCAGTGAACAGGAAGCATCCAAGAATGGTTCTTTGAAGGACCAGGTGGCACTCTGAATCCTTCCTCTTGATTCACTCACCAGGACTTGCAGGCACGGAGGAGAAAATCAACTGCTGTACTGTATGCTCTGCTATCTAAGGTGCTCTGTATAGTTCAAAGTTCTTTCTGCTGGAAATATGTGCCTCATAAATCCATCTTTCTTTCCATGCCACATACTATTTTCCCCTTTCTCCATTCACCTTACAGTAGACTGTAGTCTAGGGTTTCAGATATTCAGATATATTATTTAACACCAGTTTAGGGTTTGGTCTGTAAATTCAGGACAGTGGTTCTGCATGTATACTGAGCTCTTCTGGCTTGCTTTACATTTTCACATCTGTCAATAACGTCCTTAAGCAGTCAAGAGATGAAGCTGTGCGATGCTCACATTTCACAGACTGGCAATGTTTTTTTCTTGTTCTTTATAAGGGATTTCAGCTGACTCTCCTATGCTATTGCTGTAACTTAAGGCTTTTTGATGTAGACTTGTGTAGGAGACTGTATTTACAGCAGCAAAAAGATACCATGGAATGTACAGTATATCGGTTCTGTGAAACTACCCAAACTAAGCAGTGGCAAGATGTTGTTAAACACACGGGTGTGAGTAAAGTCACCCTGACACTTCCCCTTTGCACTGTCAAGCCCTCCAAATGACTAAAACCTCTTGTGTTTAAAGAGACAGGTACTTCTCCCTTTTCAAGGTGCACTTGCAGCCAAGAATAAATCACTCTGCTCATGTCTGTTGGTTGCATATACTATTCTGATAGAAGGAACAGTAAACAAGGCTAATGTTATATTGTAAGACAGGTAGAGTTTGGACTTCTTTCATCCTTAAAGCTTTGTGCTTGTTTGTTTGTTAAGACCAAGAAGTAATCCAGCGACACTTAGTGTAGGAGGTAAATGTAAAGACGAGGGAGGAATTACCACACTTAAGGAAACTGCCTGCTTTTGACCAGCTAGAGTAAGGCATACCATTACTGACGCTGGGGCAGCAAGCACTTAAGAAATACTGTAATTACTATGTTTGACCACGTTCCCAGCACAGGTTTGTGAAACATACTCAGGTGAAATTTTTGTGCTGACTTTGAAATGATTTGCTGAATGCAGAGCTTCTAACATGAATGGGAAAATGGCTTCTGACATCCTGGAGTGCTCTGTGGAAGTACAGCTGCAGAACGCTGACTTTCAGAGGCCTTCAGTCAGCTCACAGTTAAAGATTTTGGTTGGCATTAACCAGTGCACTCAGAATCTTCTCTCTCCCCGGGACATACCACCTCTGCATCAGCAGTACAAGCTGATACAAGTGAATTCTCCGTACAGGACGGTTAGCTTCCCAGAGACTTGTAACATACAGGAGTTGCCCCTGGCTAGGCCTGAAAGCAGCAGCTGTCTTGCCTAGCTCTAAAGGTACAAAGCTGTGGGGGAAACACTGACCCACAGCTACAATAGTTCAGTAGGTATCACTTCAAAGTCAATGTGCCTGCTGCTTGTTTTAACCTCTACATCACTGAATTTCACTCGTTTTGTTCTGCACCCACTCTTTGTATTTTCAGCTGCCTTGTACAGATCCTGAGGCATACCGAGGTTACATGACAAACTGTATTTGTGTCTATACAGTGCATAGATTTTGATCTTGGAATATGATTTTAGGCAAGGATTTTCAAATTAGGATGAAGTTCTTAATTCTAACTGTAATGCACTCCAGGTTATCAGGGTTGCAATCAGAGGCTGCAGTTGCAGGTTTAGTGATTAGAATTACCCGTGTTATTAGCCCAGTATCACAAGTGAGGCCATGATGCAATCAGAAGCCTCGCTGCCAGACTTTCAGATCAGCGCTGAGAAGACCATGTTTGAAAATGTGTTTACATGTTACAAATACCCAGGAAGTTAATAATCTGTCACATGATGTATTTAATTTACCTCAGATATTTGGTCTAGGCTGTTTGAAAAAGGGAGATGATGCATGTGGCCTCATAAAATGCTTTTCTGAAATTCTGCGTGAGTTTCTTAAGCAAAATGTGAAATCTAGTTACAACAGATAAAATCAACTGAGAAAGCAGTTATTTTTTACAAACATAAACCAACCCGACACATAGGCCACTTTTGGCAACTGAAATAGTACTTTAATGATCTCTTTCAAATCTTTTGGAACTAACTACTAGCAGCAAAATAAAGAATCAAGTACACAGAGATTTGCTAAATCACAGAAACAGCACCAGGGAGCTAAGCTGAAGCAGCAGATTGGTGTTGCTTCACAGCACACGGTGGCACGGACAAGACAACAGCTGCAGCAGCAGCAGCAGCAACAGGACAGGAAAGGAAATGTTGGTGTGCAAAAGGAAGGGTGACAGACAAAAAAACCCACAAGGGATTATTTTTAGCTGGCAATACTTGGATATGTTGCTTTTTACCCTTCCAGCAGATTATGACTGCGCTCTGCACAGGGCTGGCCCACAGCAAGACAGTGACTGGAGACCAAGGCCAGACTCACAGGCAGCAGTGCATGCCCAGGAAAGCAGTCTGTTTTCCCAGCATTTACATTTTTACTCGTCTTTTACTTTTTTTACTGACACTAGAGATCTGAACAGAAAGATGGATTTTTTTCTCCAACTCATTCCCCTTTCAGCATGCTTCTGCCAGCACTAGTGCTCTGCTAGCCACAGGGTAAGCTGGTGTATCTGAGAATAAATTAAGAGAAATAAACTTGCAGGGTGGTTGTGTGGGCATGTGATAAACCTGCGTAAGCATTAAGGGACATAGGGAGGGTGGAAAGAAAGGTGAGATGATCACCAGCAGCAGCGACAATTTATGTACACCTTCAAATTATTTGTTGCATTCAGACACATGCTGTGACTTTTACAGTTTTCTAAACAGATACAGGCTTGCATAGCATGTTCATTTGGGCTTGATGGAAATTGGCTGGAGGCAGCCTGCCTTAGCATTGTCTAACACCTGCTGCACTGCCAGCACTCAACAGTTTCTGAGCCGGAACAAGCAAACATTATTTTGTCAGAACTCAATATGCACACGTTTGTTGACAGTTCTTGTTAGGAGGAGGAATCACTAATGTACCATAAGTGACTACCTTGTGAGGCACAAACGCCTGCAGAGCCATTGGCATCTGCCCTCCAAATGCAGCATGCTAAATTCCAAGGGTAGGTAGATTGCAAACAAGTATACAAGCACTTCCATATTTATCAAATTCGTTTGGAGTAGCAATCTTTCGAATTAGTAATACTTTGTAGTAAGAAATCCAACCAAATTGCTCAATAGCTGCCCCTCAATAATAGCTGATAACACAGCTGTATCTATGCCAGAGCTGTTAGGCTCTGCTAGCACACCTGTTATGTAAAATACATTTGTAAGTGATGAATGATACCTGCAGAAGTCTGTAGTTGCAGAGACATCTTCAGCCTCCTGAGGGATTTTCTCTTCAAAATCAGACATACGTAAACTGCTTAGACTAACTTGGGTGGTACCTCAAGGGCAACATCTGTGTGGATGTTTGTCCACCCCCAGTACCTCCTGTCTTCATGGAAGAAAAAAGCGACAATCTAAGTACCTTTATATAACCTAGTTGAAATTAGTTTCATTGCAGATTCCCAAAAAGATTTCATTGTTTTAAGACTGAGTAAAGAAACAATCGTTCTACTCACAATATGTATCCTTGTCTACATTATTACTTTTTTGAAATGGATGGCAACTATCCCGAAGTGAAAGGGAGAAAGAGGAAGAATGTTACCTGGTAGTAACAGCATGTGAAAACATGCACTCCAACAGTTTTGTGATGTTGTAATTACCGTGCAAAGTCACACCCTCATTATTTCACAGTAACTCATTTGTGCAGCTATAACCAAAACCAAAAGTGTATATATATAGGAGTTAGCATGAGACAGAAGGGATGGAATAGTCATTTTCAACTACTTCTTTGGATGGAAACAGCATTTCCTTACAGGGTATCTCAAAGCTGTGAAGAAAAAAAGTTTTAATTGATGAACATAATTGTCTCACAAATCCTGTGGTTCTGAGAACGAGACATAGAAAATATCTCCCTTTTGGCAAACACTGCAGTATACTGCTAAAGGACAAGAGTCAGCTCTATAGAAGAATTCTCAATAGACAGAATAAAGGCAGAATCACTGCTGCAAAGCATTTTGGACATGATTCCACAAATTTTCGTTCTTATGTCAACAGAAAAAAATGCAGATGAAGATCAAGCAACAAACACGATATTTCAGTAGCTGCGGCTGTTTCTCTAGTTTATATAAAGGATATTTCCAACCATCCAGCAGTGATTAAGCTATCTGAAATGAATTCTGTGTTTTTCAAGTCACTTCCTAAAAGTTTTTACAAAGCAGTGAGTTATTGTGAATGACAGACAAATCCAAACACTTAAATAGAATAGGCAATGTCTGCAGCCCACCGGTTCAACAGATTAAGAGACAATATTATGCACTGTACATCTTTGTTACACTGCTTTTACTATGCATTCAATTTTTTGGTACTGGGTGGCTACATTTCAGTGGGTTTTGGATGGGGTTTTTTTCAGGTTTTTTTTTTCTCCTTTGCAATCCTTAGCTGCCCAAACAAGTACAATAGGATGTTTTATGCCCAGCTTTTATATAGTAAATCAATTATAGTATGGCAGCCTCTCCAACAGAGAGAGCCATGGACAGCTGTTACCTTGGAGCCTCACAGCATTTCTGTGCATGTAAAATAATACAACACTCCAGCAGTAGTCAGCAAGTGGGAGGCTGGAGTTGTATTATTCCAGACAGGTACCTTGTCTCAGTAAACCATTCTTTTTTGCTTCAAAAAGGCCCGCCATAAAACAGAAGTGACCTGACAAACCAAATCAATGTATGATTGCAGAAAATAATCTCTTCCCCAAAACTCACCAGTTCCTGTTTTTCAGTTCAGACACCCTTAAACTTGTCCCACACAGAGTTCTATTGCCATGCATTTACTGATAATGCTCTTCAAAACCCTTATCTAATACATTGGCTTCTGTATGTGCACATAGCCTTGTGTTCACATATGTTGCCAGCTTAGAAGATCCATTCTTCTATACAAATAGAAAGATGTCTGTCTGCTGTGAGGAACTGAGGCAGAAACAAAAGTGTCATCTCTTTCTTTTTCACAGCAGCCTTTGTATGAGCACCTCCCAGCTCAACTGTCTCCAACCTTGTTTCCCCCTTGGCTCCCAGGCCTCAGTGCTAGTCAGTTCTCCAGGCTTGCTTGCAGTGTGCTCAGACAGCATCTTAGCCTGTCATGGCTTCCAAGATCCCAGCCCTGACTTTGCTTATGCAGCCTTCACCTCAGGCTGACACCTGTGACTGTGCAGTAAGCCCGTTCAGGCCGTTCATTCAGCTTAACTGCTGGCTCTTGGAGCCCCTGCATGTATAGCCAACTATGGAGGTGGACAGGAAAGAAGCGCAGCTGGTCTTAATTCAACATTTGTCAGCTGCCTTGGAAGCACTTTCTGTATGAGGATACAGCTTCTCCAAAAAAAGATCATAAACCCAGAGGGATTTCAAGTTACTTCAGTTGGCATTTGAAACCATGAGTCAAGTGAGGCAGTAGAAACATGGGACTTTGAATTAACTTTCCACTTTGAATTAATTTTCAAAGTTTCACTATCAAAAGCTGATGGGAAACTGCACCTGCTTACTTGAATGCACTTGTTTGAGAACTGCCACCCTGACAACTTCTTCACATCTCTTTAAATATACACATGTTAAATTTTAACTTCTCGGAGCTGTTTCTGTACGGGTGCAGAAGAGACCAGACGTGCAGAGGAATGGTACTTTCCATAAAATCTAATGGACTTTCCATACTACAGTGAGTCTATAGCTAGTCACTAAACATGTGATCATTCATGTTCCCAAAAAGGGAAGAGTGCAGTACATCAAAGAGGATTAAATACAAGTAAGAAGCTCCCAGTCACACCATCATTTAGATCTGTAAATTTACAAATTGCAAACACTAGTCCAAGGAGATGCTGTGAGTTCCTTGGGTTTCTAATATGATTTAAGTATGCATATCAAAAACTAAACATAGTCATCCATTAAGTAGGTAGTGCAGATATATCTACCCATTAGCCTGTGAAACTGATTATCAAAGACCTGCTATAAAGACTATTTTACTTTTTGCCTTAATCTTCAATATTCAGGTTATTTCCCACCTTAAAATTGTTCTGTTGTTTAATACTTTTTGACCTAAATTTTTAAAATGATTTTTTCTTTTTTAAATTAGTATCTAAATCTGTACTTTGCTGGCCTGCAGTAAGAGAAGTTGCTGGTCTGTTAGGTTCTGGAACAACACATTTATTGCAATCACTAGCCCTGTTCCAAAAAACCAGTAGAGTTGGCTTTTAATTCCTTCTGCTTTTGCTGGTAGTCTAGAACAGCAATATTCTGTTAATGGGAACCCCTATCTTCAAGCTAAAATTTAGTTGCAGGCAGTTTATCCTAACCTGATCTCCTGCCAACATTTTCCTCCAGTCTAAACCGCTCACTTTTCAGGGGTAAATATACAGAGAAAAGCTATAGCACTCTCTCTGTTTAGCCTCTAGCTATTTCTGGCTACATCTGCCAAGTCCCTTGACAATGAAATGACTTCATGTCATGTTATTATTACATTTATTTTAGGCATCTATCTGCAGATCAATTTTATTCTCAGACCAAAACAGTTTACAATGGTTTAATTTTAAGCTTATGAGTGAAGCCTATTTATTCTTACCAGACCAGGTAAATCCTCACTTTTTGAGGACTCTGAGGGGAAGCTGTGAAGACATACCTAGGTTCCTACCAGTAGCACTGCATGGGGGCTCTTTTCAATAAGGTGGAAGCAGAAAGGCAACCCTGGACAAATTCATCAATACTTCTGCCCACCTTGGCATTACTTCTAATAATCATCAAAAAAAAAGCCCTTTGTAGTTTATACCAAATCATCTTGGGGCAAGGGTAACATATAATACTAGCAATAAAAACCCTTAAAAATATAAAATGTGCGCACTGGCATTTTCCTTTTTCTTATGTTATTTTTCTTTTGCATTTATGTTATGTAATTTTTAAGGTCAGTTTCACAATCAATGGTAATTTTTTTTCTTGTGGGTAAAATGCATTCTAGCAGCTATACAAGAAAATAGATTTGTACCTCAAGCTACAAATACAAAACTAGAATACAAAAAATACAAAATTAAACAGAAAAAAACATTATAATATTGTCCATGTGTCTAGTTTCAGCAGGCCTAAGTTACATGAAATGGTTTTGAAGACTGTAGGTAGGTAAACACATATTTTCTTTTGGACAAAGAAGAAAACCCAGGAAACACCACAATCAGCCAACTCACCTGCAGTTGCTAGTATCATGAAAGATACCCTGTGTTGTATCACTAGTTACCACATTTCAATAGATCTCGAAGGTAAACTGAAACAACCTTGAACTGGAAAGATTATGGAGCAAATCATCCTGAGAGCACTGGAACAGACTGCCTAGAGCGGTTGTGGAGTCTCCTTCTCTGAAGACATTTAAAACCCATCTGGACGCATTCCTGTGTGACATAATCTAGGTGATCCTGCCCTGGCAGGGGGCTTGGACTAAATGATCTTTCGAGGTCCCTTCCAACCTCTAACATTTTGTAATTCTGTGAATCACAAGGAGGGCTGTAAGGAGCACCCAGGGAACTATAGGCGTCTTAGTCCGACCCCAGGGCCTGGTAAGGTTATGAAACAAAGCATCCTGAGTGTCATTATGTAGCATGACCAAGAAAAGCAGTCAATCAGGCCCAGTCAGCATGAGTTCATGGAAGGCAGGTCCTGCTTGACCAACCTGATCTCTTTCTGTGACAAGATGACCCACTTAGTGGATGAGGGAAAAGCTGTGGATGCTGTCTGTCTGGATTCTGGCAAAGCTTTTGACATCGTTTCCCACAGCATTCTCCTGGAGAAACTGGCTGCTCTTGGCTTGGACACCTGTACTCTTTATTCGGTAAAAAACTGGTGGGATGGCCAGGCCTAGAGAGTGGCAGTGAATGGAATTAAATCTAGTTGGTGGCTGGTCACCAGTGCTGTTTCTCAGGGTTCCGTGCTGAGACCAGTTCTCTTTATTATCTGTATTAAGGAACTGGATAAGGGGATCGAGTATACCCTCAGGAAGTTCACAGTAAGTTGAGGGTAGGAAGGATCTGAACAGGCTGGATCGATGGGCCAAGGCAAATGTCATGGAATTCAACAAAGCCAAGTGCCAGGTCTTGCATTTGGGTCACAATAATGTGTTCCACAGGTGTGTTCTCCACAGGTGTGGAGAAGAGTGGCTGGAAAGCTACCTGGCTGAGAAGAACCTGACGATGTTGATTGACAGCTGGCTGAATATGACCCAACAGTGTGCCCAAGTGGCCAAGAAGGCCAACAGGGTCCTGGCCTGTATTAAAGAGTAGTTAGTGTGTTGAGTTGGACTAGGGAGGTAATTCTCCCCCTGTACTCAGCGCTGGTGAGGCCGCACATCAAGTACTGCATTCAGTTTTGGGCCCCTCACTGCAGAAAAAATATTGAGGTCCTGAAGGGTGTCTAGAAAAGGGTGATGAGGCTGGGAGGTGACTGGAGAATAAATATTATGAAGAGCATCTGAGAGAACTGGAGTTGTTTAGCTTGGAGAAAAGGAGGTTGAGGGGAGACTTCCAATTGCTCTTTACAACTACCTGAAAGGAGGCTGTGGAGAGGTGATGGTTGACCTTTTCTCCCGAGTAACAAGTAATAGGGAAAGAGGAAATGGCGTCAAATTACACCACTGGAGGTTTAGATCAGATTATCAGGAAAACAACCCTCTCCGTGAAGAAGTTTAGGCACTGGAACAGGCTGCCCAGGAAGCTGGTTGAGTCTTCATCCCTGAAGGTATTTAAATGACAGATCTGCTGCTGAGGGACATGGTTTAGTGTGATTGGCAGGTAAGGGTGATGGTTGGACTTGATGATCAGAAGGGTCCTTTCCAACCAAGCCAATTCTATGATTCTAACTTCATCTTTTACTGTGTAAGAGACACCAATATATTCTGTTATCATAGATAACTTGATGAGCACAGTAACTTGAGTCTAAATCATCTATATCTACAGTTTATATCTTAAGAACAGGTACTACTAAGGTTGGAAAAGGTAGTCAAAGCTTATCTGTCACTTTACCGCACTCCTGTTTCCATAGCTTCTGCTGCAGAGTTGCTCCTAGAGTTGTGTGAACTCATGATACAGTGTAAAAAGCACCTATAGACAAGGTAATGCACCTATGTCTACTCTAAAGCACTTCAAAATATCAATTCATATTGTGAGGTATGCACTTAGCGATCAGCAGTTAATTTAAAACCAAACCAAACCAGCAACGGTTATTTAATTCTCCAGCGTAACTGAGATCAGCACCAGAATACTGGTTCCTACGCTACCCTCGCCAAGTTAAAACCTATGGCGCCGAGGGCTTTCTGGTACCTTATGCCTTGCAGAGGAGTTGTCACCCTCACAGGCCCCGTAGCCAGGCTCCGGCCAGGCCCGCCGTCCAGCAGCCTTCCCCCCTCCACATGCCGAGGCGCACGGGCTAAGCGGCTATCCGCGCCGAAGGAGTGGCCGCGGGCGGCAGCGTCAGTCGCTAGACCCGGGCCGTTCAGAGGGCAAGGCTGCGGCCTGCCGCAAGGCCCCGCCGCTGGGGCAGGCGGGCCGTCAACACCGCCCTCGCCGCCTCCAGGTGCCAGCACCGTTCCGGGTGAGGGCAGCGGCGGCTCCGCGCTCCCAGGGCCCCGGTCCCCAGCCCGGGCAGGCGGCGAAAGGGACCTAGAGTGTGCAGCCTGCGCCGCCGAGTGACGCGAGTCAACAGCACCCCCTGCCGGCCGCGCCGCCGGAAAGGCTCTCCGCGCCCCGGTCGGGTCAGCAGTTCCCGTTAAGGTTCCCCCCCATCTCGCACTGACTGACACAGCCCCCGTCAGGCCTCCCTCGCGCCCTGGCCGGGCCGGGCCCCGCGAAGGGGCGGCCCCCCAACAAGGGGCGGGAGCACCTCACGTGAGCAGGGATGGCTGCCTTTCCTGCGCGCCGGCGCCCCCTTCCGGCGCCTCCCGCCGCACCGGCATGGAGCAGGGCATGGCGGTGGCCGGTAGCAAGATGCCCTCGGCGCTGGGTGAGGAGCACGAGGAGCACGAGGGCTGCGCGGGCCTGTGGGAGCTGCCGGTGGAGCGCTGCGAGAGGCGGCCAGAGTGCGGGCGTTGCAGGTGACGCGCAGAGCAGGGCCCTGGACGAGCCGCGGGGTGTCGGCGGGCCCCGCCGGCTTTCGCCCCGCCCCGGTCTCCGAGAGGCTGCGCTGAGGCCCCGGAGCGGCGCGTCGGGGCGGGGGCGGGAGGCGGCGGGCGGCGCAGAGAGGTCGGGGTTCGGTTATTTGGCGGTCCGGCCGGGGGCTCGTTTAGTCAGCGGGCGAGCAGTGGCAAAGTCACGCGCAGCCGCACGCGCGCGCTCGAGTTTAACCGAAATCTCGCGTGCCGCTGCGGCGGGATGCGCGCGACTCGCGGCTCGCGTCCGCTGCCGGCTGCGGAACCGGAGCCGCCTGGCGGCCGATTCACCGTGGGCGGGGCACCCGCCTCAGCGGCGCTCGGCCGCGGGGGTGGTGGGCAGTGGAGCTCAGCAGCGCGCTGCTGTAACGTGAAGCGGCTGATGTTTCTCGGCGGGCGCGGGGTCGTGGCGGTGCCGGGTTAGACCCCGGGCACAGCCTGGCGCTGCGAGGGAAAGAGCAGGGGTAGCGGGCAGGGGTATCTCGGTACGGCTCCTCAGTCTGCGGTGCTTTGTCAAAGGAAAACGGGAAACTAACCTTACATAAGAACTGTACAGCTGATTTTGAGTTCCCGTAGGTTTCAGAAAGAAGGGAAGGCAGATAATCTTACTAATGCGCTAGTTCTACTCTCTTTGAAGTTCAGGAGCGTGTTTATGGTGAGGTTCAGGAAAGTCATAATAAAAATATCGTGTAAGTTATAACCCAGTTCCTCAGCAATAGTTGATGCCCAACGATGAAAACCAAGGAGATAGATGATACTTATTTTGTGCCTTTTTTTTTTTTTTTTTCTCACCAATGACTTTTAGCTCAGGGAACTTCTTGACCCAGATGTGGTTTTGTGTTTATTTAATATGTCCCAGTAGATATCTTCAGTCCCTCTTAAACCCGTGTAACGTTTTCTGTCAGTAACCTCTTCCCCAGGCAGGAAGAATTCCTTTTTGTTGTGGTTTAACCCCAACTAGCAACTAAGCTCCGTGCTTTCTCACTCCCAGTCTACCCCTCCACCACCACCCCTTCCACTCCATCCCAAGGGTGAGATAAAGACAGTTTAATAGGGAAAACAAAACCACACATACAAGCAAAGCAAGTACATGTACCCCACTTCCCAGGGGCAGACAGGTGTTCTGTCATCTCCAGAAAAATGCCTAACAATGACTTACTCTTCCCCAGCCCCTTACAAGCTGAGAATGATGCCATATGGTCTGGGATATCCCTGTGGTCATTTGGGGTCAGCTGTCCTGGCCGTGTCCCCTTCCAATTCCTTGTGCACCCCCAGCCATCCCACTGGTGGGGTGGGGTGAGAAGAAGAAAAGGCCTTGGCTCTGTGTCAGCACTGCTCAGCAGCAACAGAAACATCCCTGTGTTAAAAACACCATTTCCTGCACAAATCCAAACAACAGCCCCATACAAGCTATTATGAAGAAAAGTAACTGTCAGTTAATTCCAACACAAATCCAAACCTAATAGCTAGCTACGCTATCTCAACCAGTACCAACGCATCTTCTTGTTTATTTTGTTTGTGGGTTCTGCCTTCCTCTTTTGCATGTTTATTCAAGATGTGAGTGAACCAGAGCTGTATGCTTTGGGTGATGTGTTTCTGCTTATTCTTATAAGGACCTTTCCTCATACAGTTGGTACTTAGTTTCCTAGTAACACTTTTGGAAAGGGACTTTGTTAAAAGTCTTCTGGAATGCTAGAAGACTGTGTGATACTCTCCGATACTCTGCGAGCTCTGTGATACTATTTTGAGATTATTTTCTTGTGTGAGTCAGAGTTCACTGTTTTATAGACGCCTTATGTGCTGGTAAGGAAAAAGCATTTTCACAGTAGAAAAACAATAAATGCACAATGACTTGTTAACCACAGATCTTGACTGTGCATGTGCAGAATTTTAGTGTAGCACGAGAACTTCTGAGGCATATTTTCAGGAAAAACTAGTATTTTTAACTGTGACTATCATTTGTGATCTATGGGCACTACTAGGATTCTTGCAGGCCATCACATTGCTACTGGACACAGTCCTCTATATTTGCAGGGCTAATATATGTTGTAAAGTTAGGATAACATAGTATCATAGAATGCATTTGGTTGGAAGGGACCTTCAAAGGTCATCCATTCCAACCCACCTGCAGTAAGCAGGGACACTTTTAAATAGATCAGGTTGCTCAGAGCTTCATCAAGCCTGACCCTGAATGCCTGCAGGGGTGGGGTGACCAACCTGTTCTAGTGTCTCACCACCCTCATAGGGAAGAACTTATTCATAATGTCTAATCTAAACCTTCTCCACTCTAGTTTAAAATCACGGTCCCTTCCCCTATCACTACGTGCCCTTACAAACAGCCCTTCCTCAGCTTCCCTATAGGTCCCCTTCAGGTACTGGAAGGCTGAGCTTTCTCCAGGCTGAAAAAGCCCAACTCTTTCAGCCTGTCTTCCTAGGAGGGGTGCTCCAGCACTTTGAACAACCTCAAGGTCCTTCTCTGGACCCACTCCAGGAGGTCCATGTCCTTCTTGTGATGAGGGCTCCAGAGTTGCACACAGTAATCCAGGGGTGGGGTCTCACCAAAGCAGTGTAGAGGCGCGGAATCACCCCTCTCAGTCTGCTGGCCACACTTCTTTTGATGTAACCCAGGATGCAATTGACCTTCTGGGCTGCAAGGGCACATTGCTAGCTCATATCCAGCTTCTACCCCCATGTTTTTCCTCAGGGCTGCTCTCTATCACATTGTCTCCCAGCCTGTGCTGGTAACAAGGATTGTCTCCACCCATGTACAGGACCTTGCACTTCTCTTTGTTGAACTTCATACGAGGTTTGCATGGACCCACTTCTCTACCTGGTCCAGGTCCCTCTGGATGACATCCAATCTCTAGTGTGTTGATTGCACTACTCAGCATGGTGTCATCTCTAAACTTGCTGAGGGTGCATTTGATCCCACTGTCTGTAACTGTAAAGACACTGAACAATACTCGTCCCAGTATGGATCCTTGAGGGACACCACTTGTTACCCCTCTCTGTCTTCACATTGAACCATTGCCCACCACCCTCTGGATGTGACCATCCAGCCAATTCCTTATCCATCAGACAGTCCACCCATCAAATCTGTATTTCTTTAATTTGGAGAGAACCGCCACTGGGTTGTTCTTATTTTTATTTTTTGGCAGGATTGGCTATGATATATGCTGTTATATGTTAACTTGTATTTCAAGAGGAAGGATGGAGAAAGAGAAGTAATAACTGAAGTCCTTTAATACTAATGTCCCCTTTGCCTATATCTATAATAGTACAGATCCTGTATTTAGTCTGGGTACTGCATGAGTGCTCTTGGTAGCATTGATAGCTTGAGAATGACATGATGCAGTAGTGCTACATCATACTTTGAAGAAAAATGTAATATTCTTACATGAGTGTCCCACATTTGTTAATAATCGCTGAGTCTGAAGAAGACTTTGTTCAACGCAATAAACATATGCAGTTGCTTTATAGCATGTTGGTCTGCTAAGTGTAAACATGACTTTTAAAGTTTAGTTAACTATCAGAGAAAGTGAAATAAGCACACATTAATTCTTTTAGCAATGCCTGTTGCAAGAAAATGGCTCCATAGTCTTTGATGTTCTTAAACTTTAACTCTGGGCATTTACTTCCACAGCTCTAAGTTTATTGCAATTTTTCATTCCCTGTAATCTTGATTCCTTATCACTGCTTAAATAAACTTCTTATGTAACTGAAACTATATATTCCCCCATGGTTCATGACTTGTAATGGGTACTTTACTGTTCTGTAGAATATTTTTTAAATGATTCATACATTTCCGAATATGTTTGCATTGAAAAAAAAAAGAAAGAAAAAAGCAAAACACCACATGGCTCGGTGACAGGCATCACTTGAGTGAATTTTGGCATTTCAGGTTCTTAAGTGATGTATCAGAGCTAAACTTTTAAAATGCTATTAGCATTTTTAAGGACTCCTAAATCAGAGCAATATTTTTGTTGAATGTACTCATTTTCAATGTACTTCAATGTATAAAGTGGGTTTACAAGTGTATCTGAGAATGTACATGTCAAAATTACATGGATGAGTAAGTTGATTGTGCAGAGTTTAGAAGGGGCTAAATAAGTGCATCATCAGAAGACAGAGAAAGGCAGAGCAGATGAAACAAAAATGAGATCCATTCACATGCTTGCTGCATTTGGCAGCAACTGAAAGCGAGATTGTGCCAGTCATTATTTTTCTTCATTGGAAGAGGTGTTTCACTGTGTAACTGGAAGGACTCTTGTAGGATTTCAGGAGGGAGTTGCTGTGTATCATAATTTGGTTTTATTTTTTTCCTTTTTAGGCATTTTCTCTTTTGCTGTGTGTGAGAAATACTCACTTCCTATCAGGCCATAATTATCAATGACCACTCTCACAGTCCAGCAGGGTTAGGGTTCTCAGCTGTAGCTGTAGTATGATCACTTTGTCATGTCACCGTTGTTTACATCGCATCATGGTGGGAAGTTGACATAGACCTCTTGAGATCATCTAGTCCAGACCCCTGCTCAAGAAGGGTCAGCTAGGCAGGTTGCCCAGGACAGTGGCTAGTTGGATTTTGAGTATCTCCAAGGATAGACACTCACAACCACTCTGAGAAAATTTTCCAGTGTTTGACCAGTAAAGAAATGTTTTCCTGTGATCATGTGGGGTTTAATGTGGTTTATTTGCACCCACTGCCTCTTGCCCTGATAACAGGTGCTGAAGAAGAGTCTGGCTCCTTTGTCTTCATTACCTCCCATCATCCAGTTGTACACATGGATATGACTCTCCTGAGTTTTATAATTTCCAGGCTGAAGAGTCCCAGCTTTCAGCCTCATATGAAAAACACTCCTGTTCCTTTGTTGTTTTTGGCAGTGTGCTGGGCATGCTCTAATAAGTTTTTCCATGTGGTACTGAGAAGTCCAGAACTGAACCCTACAGCCCAGATATGGCCTTAGCAGTGCTGGGTGGAGAGGAAGGATCACCTCCCTTGACCTCCAGGCAGTGTTCTTAATGCACCCCAGGGTGTCCTTGGCATGGGCAAGGACACTTTGCTGGCTCATAATTAGCTTGTCTTCCAGGTCCTTCTCTATAGAGCTGTCTTCCAGCCATCTGGTTCCCAAGCAGGTACTTGTGGCTGGAGTTATTCTTCCCCATATGCAGGACTTCGCATTTCCCTTTGTTGAAACTTCATGAGACTCCAGTCAGCCCATTTGTCCAGCCTCTCAAGGTCCGTCCTGCTAAAGTCCAGTATTCCCTGATAAGGATTTTCTAGGTATTCTACAAAGGGAAAGGTTGAAAGTTTAACAGCAAGTTTACTTATTTGGATTTTACATGAGTTTTGATTTAGCAGAGTGATAAAGCAGTGTACTGAAATTGCAACAAAATCACACAGTGATTGCAATCCACACTGGATATTGATCATAATAGAACTATGATTGTCAGTCTTCATATGCTAGCCATTGCTACACTGTGTGTCCTACATTGCCAGGAAAGAACATGTGTTTAACCCAGCTCAAAGCAATTGCTCTCTTCAAAATTCATTTGGTGCTTGTTAAAGTTTTATACGATGCTGAGCTGAGGCACATGCATGCCTTCTCCATGCTGGTCTGTCTGGGTCACGAAGATCATACTCTCTATTGATTATATCAGGGGAGGCTTTTTACACAAACGGCTGACCCAGTCAACTGATAGAGCAGTTTATCTAAAGCAAAAACCACCCTCAAGTTTCCTTTGTTTGGAAACAAGTCCAACTTCATTTATAGTAGCTGTGGTGATTTCCTGAATTGTTTTCTGAGCCTTTCTTGAAAGGGTTCATTTATCCATAACGCCTCTGGATGGCAGCACAGCCATGTACTCACCACTCCTTACAATTATAATCTGTGAATTTAAGGATGCGCTCTGTCCCAGCATCCAGGTCACTATTGAAGGGGTTTAACAATATTTGCCCCAGTATCAATGCCTGGAGTACTCCACTAGCAACTTGTCCTCCTGTTGTTCACATCCCTGAGCACCTGGTGGTTCAGACAGTTTTCACTTCTCACCGATGGCTTATCTAAAAGCGTGTTAGGGCAGACTGATAAACTGTCAGAAGCATTTTCACAGTTGATACAGCAACAACCCCTCCTCTCCCCTCATCCACCAAGCTAGTCACCTCACTGTAGAAGGCAGTCAGGTCGGTCAAGTATTATTTTCCATCTGACTACTCCAAATCCCATTCTTGTCCTTCATATGTTTGGACATGGTTTCCATGAGGATTTTCTCCATGATTTTCCCAGAGATTGATGTGAGGTTGACTGACCTGTGCTTTCCTGGATCTTATTGCCCTTTTTGCAGACAGGAGTGACATTTGCTTTCTTTCAGTCTTAAGCAATGTCTCCCACTATCCAGAGGTAATGAAACTGGCCTCACAATAGCAACAGACAGCTCTTTTACTGTGCATGTATGCAGTCCATCAGGCCTCCTGCACTTCTGAACATCCAGTTTGTTTAAGTGCTCCCTAACCCTGTCCTCCTCCACCAAGGGTAAGTCCTCCTTGCTCCGTACTTTTCCCACTGGTTTCAAAGGCCTGGGATTCCCAAACGTTGTTTTTACTGTTAAAGACAGAGGCAAAGGAGGCATAGGACCATTGAGTCCTGCTGAGACCCTTCCTCCTCAGCAGCAGGATTGACAAGAATACCACCTGTTTGCTAGACAGCCACTCCAGAGCTCTGTAGTCACCCCCTGATATCTTTAGGTCCTCCCAACAGTGTCATTGGTGCCTACATGGAAGATAGCAGAGGGTAGTAGTCAGAGGGCCAGATGAGCAGCCTTGGTTACTTTTGCACAACATCCCAAATGTAAGTCCCAGCAAGAAGCAAACTTTCCTAGACGACCTATCATAGAATCAGTAGTTTGGAAAAGACCCTTGAGATCATCAAGTCCAACCATACCTGTCCTCTACTAAACCATATCCCTGAGCACCTCATCTACCTGTTTTTTGAATATATCCAGTGACCTCCTGAAACACTTTCATGTTGTAGCACAGCTAATGGACTGTAGTGTGGCTAACTGCATGGCTTCTGAGGGCTAGAAGACCAAATGTCCCAGTGATAGGCCCCTACCACTACCTGCAGCCTGAGATTTGCTTTCTGCTTCTGAAGCTCTGTCTAGGTCTTAAGAGTTTAAACGGATGTATACTCCAGTGGTGCCTGAGAATGGTGCCTCATGGCCACCATTGCTGGCAGCAGTGTTCTAATCCTGTGTAGATTAATTACCATGAAATACCTCAAGTTGGACAGGACCCATAAAGTCACTGAGTCCAACTCCCCTCTCCTCAGAGAACTACCTAAAACTAGACTGTATGACTTAAGAGCATGTCCAGATGCTCCTTAACTCTGTCAGACTTGGTTCTGTGACCGTGCCCTAGGGGCCCTATTCCAATGACCACCCTCTCATTGAAGAACCTTTTTCTAACGTCCAGTTTGAACTTCCGCTGATGTAGCTTCATTCAGTTTTCCTTCATGTGCTATTGTTGGTCCTCAGAGAGAGATCAACTCCTTCCCCTTCCTGACCCCTTTTAGAAAATTGTATATTGTGATGGCGTCTCCCCTCAGCCTTCTTCTCTACTAGCCACAGGAACCAGTTAATTGTTCTGCTGAGATTTTTTTGTGGGAATTTTTTTACCAGCTTTCTGCCTGCTGTTATCAGGCTGAAGGTAGAGGGTGGAACAATGGAAACTTGACTTGGATAGGGCACTGAGATGATGCTACTAAATCAAAAGTATCGCCATTCAAAATAAATTAAAATTATTATATATCTTTCTGTGAGATACCGATGATGATAATAATGTAACAATTAATTAATTAATTCTTCATATAATTCCTGGACATTCGACCAAAGCTGGCATGCCTTCAACAGGGTAGTTGGTCATGGTGAAATTATAGGATAGTAATGAGACAATAGATCAGAGATCTGCCAGAAGAGCACAAGTAGCTGGTATTAAAATCTAAGCCGGAGATGAGGCAAAAAATTCTGGAAGTAGTAATCTTTTGTTAACATGAAGCTGGCTCTCCAGTTCTTAGTGGCAGTCAAAGGTTGAATTTAGAAGATGCTACATGTTGTAGCTTACATGAGAGTATCTCAAGAGTGTCTGCAGTATCAGCATTTGCTGAGGAATATATTTTGGTGGGTAGTATTCAGTATTTTGTAGATGTCAAACAGAACATATGTGAAGTGTTGAAGAAATAAAATCTTAGGTCTGCCTTTGGATTTGTGTGGAAGGACTTTGTCAGTGACATAAGTCCAGTTTGAGACAAGGGAAGAAGGGAGTGCCTAGCAGGGAAACAGCAGGAGAGAAGTTATGTTTTTTAAAAGACTGTTAATAGCTGTTGCTGTTAATAGGAGATGGGTATGTTGTTTTGTGTGTTCCAATATAGGTGAAGGATTCAGAAAATCTTTATCTCTTCATGGATTTTTGGCCTGTGGAACTCAATTTTATTTCTTGTCTTTTATATTTTTTCATTTATTACTTTTCAAAAAACAAGGTGCATTTGCAATTCTTTTGTTGTCCTTGTGTAATTGCACGCATAGTTTTTTCAAAGTGTCATCCAAACACGGGGACAGAATTCCCTGTACTGGTGAATTGCTGAGACTTTTGTAAGCTAGTTTCAACACAGAAGTACTTCAGGCCTAGTGACGTATAAGTTTTATTTCTTTGAAAAATAACTGGAAGTATTGGCAAAGATTTTTCATATCCTTACTGTGAATGCAAAATAAGTGCTTATTCCTGATATTCAGTGATTTTGATAAAAAATTATATCAAATATGTGTATATTACAGAAAAGTAGAGGTGTAAATGTATTTCAGTTTCTGTAAGTGTAGGCATATAGGCAGCTGAGGAGGCAAGAGAGACCTTGGTGTAAATCAAGTGTCCGACCTTGCTTTAGGACTTTGTCAACCTGGTAGCAAAAATGAATGGCATGAAGAAGAACTCTGTTGCTGTGACTGTATGCTTTTTGATACTTCATAGCCAGTTTGGATATTTGTGTATGCACATAGAGACTTCTGAAGCAGTGTCCTTAGAAAGCTAGCAGGTGAGTTAAGTTCTTAAGCAAGGAGGTGCTATTGGCCTGGCTTGTGTCTGGATAGGGATTTGAGTGCACTTTACATGCCATCAGAAAATCCAGCTGCAAGACCTCAGAACAAATTGCTGTTGTGAATTTTACATTTAAAAACATGAATGAAGGGGAAAATATTACTCACAGGTTTTATAGCTTAATGCAGATTTATTGAATAATAAATACCTATTTTTGAAACAGAAAAAAGTTTTTCTACAAACTGAGAGTTTATTTCATCAGTAAGGTGGGTATGTAGATTTTCCTGCCATTGGAACAGGAGAGCTATTTATACAGTAATTTATCAGCTCTTCTAAAGAAGCTAGGAAATCTTAATAGAGCTGGAGATGTGGAAAGCACCAGTATACAAGCTGAAAGTCTCTACCATTCAAGAATTATCTTTTTCCCTCATAGACACGTTTTTTGAGTTTTTATATTCGGAATGTTAGGAGGAACTATTAAAATTCTATACTTAATAATAAAATAGACTTAGAACTTATCAATTGCAAACAACACTGTAACTTGTTGGAAATAGATGAACTAAAATATATGTAATCTGTTCATTTTTGGAAGAGAAGCTAAAGGTAAGTGGAAAAATTTCCAAGCATCAGTTTTCAAGTTCAGTGCCTTGTGTAATCTTAACACAGGTTGATTAATGTTGCTTCAAATAACTATTGTTTACACAGTAAATTCTGTGGCTTCTGTTGGTTCACATCACAAATATAAACATTGGTCAGTGGGGTTTCAGATGACTTTTGCTTTGCATTTAGCAGTTACTGCATCCAGAGTGGTTTCTGATGCTATTGTTTCTTTGGCTCAAATTAGCAATAATGAGTGGTACCAGAACTGTTGATGAATTAAAAATTTTAGTGGCTTGAATGTTACTTTTTTCTGTTGGGCTAAATTTCAGAGACATTTATTAATTTCCTATTACACTGTGATCAGATTAACAAGTAGTGACCTTTTTTAGGCCACTTGTGCTCAGCCAACTTGCGTAGCATCTATTTTGATCTGCTTCCATTAGAAATTTTTAAAATAAGAAAAGTGGGATATGTCAGGCTGGCCATATCCTTTTGACTGTGGATGGCTATAGGCTAGTAGGAGTATAACCAGAGACAAGGAACACAGCAGAGAATAATCTTGTTAATTAAAGCAGCTCTAGTACCTTTGATCTTCTCCTTTTCTGTAATTACACCAAGTGCAACTTTGCCTTGGGGATGGTTGTGTTTTGTAAGAGAAGCCAAAGATGTTTCAACATCAGTCAAGCCTTCCCAATTTAATCATAAGGAATGCTAAAACATACTGGTGGTTACTTCACAAGAGTTGTTATTGATTTTTATAAACACAACACAAAGCAAAAAATTAAAAAAAGAAGTATTTTACTTTTCATACTGTGATGGCTACAACAGTAGATGAAAGCTGGAGACTTAACCATATACCCAAGTAAGCTGACTTTATGTCCCTTTTAGTGTCCAAATAGATAACACTCCCCGTGTCCCCCCCTCCTGCCCGAGTACAACAGACTTTAATGTATGTATAGCCCCTTCATGCCTTCTGAAACTGAAGCAGAGATTCTGATAGATATGAATGTGTTTTAAACTCATGGAGTTTCCAAGGAATCTAGACACCTAAATATCATGGAGCTTCAGTCTCTAAAACTACTTTGGTAATGTCTTTGGTATTTATGACAATAGAGTAAATACAATCCATCAAACCCTATTAAATTCTATTAAACTTTTAATATCCTCCTGTTGTAAGCAACTGCTTTGGTTTAATTTCTGTTAATGTTTGCAAATACAGATTATGTAGCAGTCTGCAGTGGTGTCAGAGCAGAAATTTAATAAAGGCACTATCAGAGGACTAATAAAGTCATGTACCACAAAAACCAAGTGGGGGTAGAGGACAGAAGGAAGAACAGCATGCCCCCCTTCTTTGCCAGAGTGATTAATGGATTTAATAGTATCTAACCATGATGACAGTTTCTGAAATAATTGTGGTTACATTTGTCTTTGTGGATAAGAATACTAGGGAGGCGTTTGGCTATTTTCTACAATATCCTTGTAGTCAAGCTGAGAATATAAAGACTAGATGAACGTGGCTGCAAAATGACCAAAGATCTGTCTGTGTTGTTGAGCTCCAGTGATCCACAATCCAAAGTCTATGAGACAGCTGCTTTGGAGAGGTTTCTCTGAGGGTTCATACTGTGTGCAAAGCTGGTGAACATGTTCCCAGTGACCAGGTTGGTGGGGTAGAAGGCACGCACAAGCAGCTTTCAGGTGGCACTATGATAGACGAGACTGAGCAGTGCTGTAATGGAGGAGGCTAGAGCTGCCATTCAGAAAGACACTGACAAACTCTTGTCATTAGCGCCCTCACAAAATTCAGTAAATTCAAAGCCCTGTGCCCAGGGCTGAACAGGCACTATCAGTGTTGCAGCCTGTGTCCTGGCCAGCAAAGGAACTTCTCTGCAGGAAAGGACTAGAGCACCAAGGTGGGCAGCAGGCTGAGTGGGGCCACAGTGTTCTCTGCTAACAGAAGAGCTCTGGAGAATCCTGACTATTTCAACCAGAGTGTATCCTGGCTGTGTTTCAACTTAAGAAAACAAACTATTATTTTAGAGAGTGGTTAAATGCTAGAGCTAGTTAGTTGCCTTAAGACTGTGGAGTCTCCATCCTTTTAAGTGCTCAGATCAGGTTGCTCAAGGGCTTTGAAATTTTTCCTGTTTGGACTGGGAACCTGGCCTAGATGACCTGTGGAGGTCTCTTCCCATCTAAATTATTTATTGAGTCTGTTTAGAGCTTTGTACTGCTATGCTTTGTCTGAGTTAATACCAGAGGCCTCTCAGACCAGGCAATGCTAATTTTCTCAGCGCAATCTTAACTGGTGTGATCTATGTCATTCCTATCAGTCTCTTAATGAGGTACTCAGGTGCAGTCTAGCCCTGTTTTTATTAACTTTTATAAACAACATAAACATATGTGACATTAGTTATAAAACAAGTGTTTACAAATTGCACAAGGATAGGCTTCTTTATGCAACAGACTTCTATCTTTCCTATTCAAATAAGGTATTATTGTAAGGTATTTTTCCTTAGAAATGCTGTCTGCAATGCACCTTGAGTGGTCATTAGGTACAAATTAATATGGCTCTGGGATTTGATGTGGTGACTGCTATATTCAACATTTAAAAGCACTTGTGGTTAATTAGCTGTAAACTTTAAAAGCAACATCTTAACAGTATCCCCCAAAAGCGGTTGAATAACCTAATTAACTCCATGCCTGATTAATAAAGAAAATATTCTGTGTTCAGTAAGAATCAACATGCTTTGATGAAATATAATAACTGCTTTATGTTTAATAACAGGTGTAGTACTTTCAAATACGTTATTTCATTGCATTTTATAGCAGTTTACTGTTTTTTAGTAAGATTGATGCTAGGTCAAAATCAGAATGAAAGTGCATTCGACAGGCGTGCCTGCTATTCAGAAAAAGGGCGCTAGAGTGTAGTATAGCATTTATGATACTCTCATGGCCAAGTGGTATCCGGAAGGCTGAACAGACCTTGCTTGCACGCTGCCTTTTTTCATGTGGCATTACAGTGCTGAGTTTTACCAAGCACAACTCTGTTCTTCTACCGTCTGTGGCAGAAGACGTGAGTAGTACACTAAAATAATTCAACTGAAGATTCTATTTAATATTTAACCTTTTTCCTAACTTTGTTTATTCATCGTATGAATCTCTGTTAACTGTATGTTTTTGCTTACATTCAGTTGAATTGCAGAGAATGGTAGATTTTCCTTTTAACAAGAATGTGTACTCTAAAGAAGTTTTGTCTGATAGAAGGTATCCACTTTTATGTTAATGCTAAATACAGATTTCTATTGTGTACTTGTCTGTTTTACCAAAATATAGAAATACGTTAGTTGCAGTCTTTTTAATTTATGAGAGATTAAATTCACATCTGTAAGTGACAGGATATGGCACTGTTGCATGAATTAAGAGATACAAAAACTTCGATCTTCCACGTGCATACTAAGCCTACTTTCATTAAAAAATCTATGTTATAAATCACTTCTAATTTCATTTGGTGCAGAACTGAGCTTTTAATTTAACTCCTTTTTGCCATATCCTTGTTTGAATCTAAGATTCAGACTTTTTTCTGTTAAAGTGTGCATGCCAGTAGGGTTTCTATTTAAAGTCCTGTATTAAATAAGGTAAAATTGCATAGGTAAACCTAAATTTCAGATTTTAAAAGTCCTATGGCTTATGTAGAGATAGAGAAGTGAGGTTGGTTGACACTTGATCTGTGCTTTTGGAACAAGAGAATGCTGTGGATGTAATTTAAACTGACTAAAAGTAAAAACCTGAAAATCTTCATAAACTGTTGATATGGGAAGTTAGTGTTAGACGTTTTTATTCTTACATAGACCCTTGCAAGGTTACCCTTATTGACAAGATGTAATTATCATTTTTTAATCAACAAACGAACAATAAAATGATAAAAACCCCCAATAGTAACAAGCCCCAATGCATGTAGCTTTTAGGTAATTTAACTTCAGATCTTTATACTGCATTTACACAGCTTCAGTTACTGTTTGAACCACGGACTGCAGCTGAAATGTGCTTGTCACTAGCTCTAACCAGCAGTTGCTTAATCCCTCAGCTTCTCCAGCTGCCTTTTCCCTGGCTCGCTGCAGTGCTTACTATGATTCTTTATTCCACATGGGTGCAAAACAGCCTGTATTTCCTCACAGCAAGGTATGAGCCTGAGGAACAGAGGGCGAGAAGGGCTGGTTAGCCACAATTTATGAGTCCTCTGCAGGGAGGCTTTTTGGGCAGGCACACAGTGGGGCTGGCAAGTCTACCAGACCCTAGGCTAAAGAGAGGAAGGACCCTGTCTGCTGGTCCTGGCAAGTTGGAAGATGTCATCCTCTGTACAGAAGTCCAAGTTTCATGTGTAATATATGTTTAGTCCTTTTGGTGGATTGTAATGAAAGCAAAGTTCCAGCAGAGAATCAGCGCAGAGTTTGTGTCTGGTGGCTTTTACTGCTTTGGAAGAACCATTGTTCTCTTGCAGACAGAGTAAGAGGCACAAGCAAACTTCCCTTAGGTTGTGCTTCTCCAATTTATCAATTACAGAATCGTAGAAATACAGACTGTGTTAGGTTGGAAGGGACCTTTGAAGGCCATCCAGTCCAATCCCCCTTAGTAAGCATGGACATCTTCACTAGATCAAGTTGCTTAGAGCCTTGAATGTCTCCAGGGATGGGGCCTGCACCACCTCTCTGACCAACCAGTGTCTCACCACCCTTGTGTACATTGCTGTGTGTGGAGATACATATGTTAGCCATGCACTGGACAATTTGTTTTGCAAACCCGTGTAAAAATGTAATAAAATTAATGAGTACATATACAATTAAGATTTATATAATTATTTGTTGCTAACCTAAAGAGGAGCTGAAACACTGCTCAAATACTATTTTCTGGTGAGTGTATTAATACTTGTTAAAATGCCATTCCATCCAATATTAAATAAAATTTACTATTGAATGGAATTTCTTATTTTGAAGCTTGTTGAAATCCGAGGGGCTAAGGATCATGTGCATCAGTGGGGGGCTGCAGGCCTGTGCTGGCAGATTTCTGGGTACTACCTGGGAAGGACTGCATGTCAGGAGCAGCCCCGGTTGGGTTTTGGCTTAGTGGCCCTTGCCAGGGAAGCCATATAGCAGGTACTTTCTGTGTTGTAACTGGTTTTGCTCCTCTGAACTGTTCTGTAGCTTAGTGGTTTCTGCCATGTTCCAGTCCATGCCTTCAAGATAGTTTTCAGGGTTTTTTTTAATTTTCAGTTCTCGTAAGGAAAATAAGATACTGTAAACATTTTTGGCCAGGTTAGGACAGAACTTCCTAATACATAACATTCCTGCAGGTAAATGGGCAGCAAGTTTAATTCTAGCCAAGTAACAGCTTATATGTTTTTTTTTCATACGAAAGCCTTTAGAAAAGGGAATAGGTCAGATTGTATAACTGAAGTGTTATTCTGTGTCACTCCATTTAAAATTTCCAAAAAGATATAAATTAAGGAAGGCTTAGAAATAAAAAATTAAAGAGAATCTCTTTGAGAGTCTTATTTTAATGAGTATTTTTATTCTTTTTTAACAAAGGGTTTGGTGCAGGACTTTTAGATGTAGGCACTTCTTAACCATCTTACAAGCAAGCTGCATCTTAGTTTAAATAAACCATAGCTGAACTCAGCTTTATCATATAAAGCCAATGGCACAGGTTCTAATATTGTAATTATTATTTCCAAGGCTAAAACAGTAACAAGCATTTGGAGAAATACAAGTCTTCAGTTTGAAGCAAATATTCAAACAAATGTACTTCTGTAGTGTTACAAAAAAACCCCCAACTTCAGCCAATGATATACACAGAACTCATTTAACTTATGAGGTTCCTGAATTAATGCTTCTTAAGTTCTTTAAAAACATGCTTCAGTTTTTACTTTATGCTGTTAGCAGTATTTTCTGTATATATACAGATGCTTGAAAGAATCAAGATGCTTATTCCATGTTGTTGGATTTTTTTTTTCTCTTTCTTGCATTGATGGCTCCCTCTGCTCCCCAGGAAATTCTGAGCTTTTCCACAAGACTTTTTTTGGTTACAGATTTTTTTCTTTCTGTTTTTTTTTAATTTTTTTTTGTTTGCTTGCGGGATCATTTTTTGGAGGGGGTGGGGTGGGAGTGTGGGGGGGTTTGTTTGGGATTTTTTTTTTTGGGTTTTTGTTTGTTTGTTTTTTGGTGGTCTCTCAATTCCTGAGACAGATTGGCTGGCAATGTGAAACTTCAGTTTTACTTAATGTCTTAGTGGTTCTCTTTAAATTCTGTTACTGCTTCACCTTCTTAAAAAAATTTACAGTGTTGCTAACTGTCTGGCATCAAGATTGTCACAATGCCAGCTATTTTGCCAGACTGTAGAGCCAAGATGCATGAAAATGTCAACAATCTCAGGCTCATTAGTTTTTGGCTTTCCTGGCCTTTCTGTAATGACTGCAGTGCTGTATAAGTTAAATGCTATTTTTTTATTTACTCCTATTAGTTACAGTAGATGCCATAGCCAACTTTAATGTAAATGTTGAAATAGTTGAAAGAGCGTTGTCCTATTGATTTGTTAACTTCAGTTATTTGCAATGAAAGCTGCCTGCCAAGGTCTGCTTCCATATAGCAAGTTAGGAAAATAGAAAAAGTGGATATTTTGTTCTTTTCTTCTTCATATCTTTTCTCTTTTTATAGAATTAGAAGGTATTTGTTGGTTTTAATATGTTCAGATTAGCCTCATAAAGTTGCCATGAACATTCCAGGCAAAAAAAATTAAAATCCCCAAGTGTACTTGTTTGTCCTTTATTTATGATTTAATTGGCCAGGCAAAAAGGTTATTTGCTTTGGGAAATGGTCACATGACAACACTGCACAACTTAGAGCCTTTAATAAAGGTGTCATGGACCTTGTCCACTTTTCTGAAATATATTGGTTTTTGTCTGTATACCTTCAGCATGAAAATATGTAAAAGAAAAAAAAAATACAAACCACTCCTTGAGGACATCTAACACTTGACATATAGCATTCATATAGATGTCGTATGAATGAATCTATTAATTTTGTTGGGTAACTTGTTACCTTCCTTTGTAATGTCAAAGTCTGAAGAAAACCTCCAAATAATTTAAAAATAATTATAACATAATTGCCTGTCACCATAATGTTATAAACTTGTCCCTAAAAGCTACTTCACCCTGAAGTGATAAATCTCTGGATACAGCTATCTCTCCAATACATAATAGTAAAAACGCCAACAACAACAATAATAATCAGTTGTACTATTGACTTACTGTTCAAAAATCATGGTGAATAATAGGATAATGAAAAATAGAAGGGAACTTTGGAATAATATATAGACTACAATTACTTGAAATGGAAGGGTTTTTTTCTTTACTAATTTTAGATATTTTTACAAATCTGCATTTCCTGGAGAAAAATATATATGTTTGTAGGTATGTATGTTTACTTATTTGCCTGATTTTTCAAGAAACACACTAGCTGAATTAATTTTTCGTAAGATAGGAATCTTGTCCTTAATGAGAACTCTAAGCTTGTAATGAAATAAATGACTGTTTTCATCTCTTATGTCTGGAGATGCCTTTTTAGTCTTAAAACCAGGAAGAATGACATCTTGTAATCTTTGTAAGATAGGCTTTTCAAATGTTTTTCCATGGTTGTTCAAATCCAGACCAGCTGAGCTTCAACTGAATATCACTGCCAGCTGATAGCTGTTTAGTTCTGAAAAGCAGATCTATGGCCTTTGGAAAAAGGGGCAGGTCAGTCATAAGGATTACAAAAAAGCAGTGAGGCTGTGCAGGGAAAAAATTAGAAGGGCAAAAGTACAACTAGGACTGAACCTGGCCTCTGATGTTAAGGGCAAAAAAAAAGTTTCTATAAATACATTATTAATAAAAAGAGGACTGACTAAGGACAGCCTCTTTCCTGTGTAGTAGATGGGGTTCACAGAATCACAGAATCACAGAATTGTAGGGGTTGGAAGGGACCTCGAGAGATCATCGGGTCCAACCCCCCTGCCAAAGCAGCTCCCTAGCTCATACTGCACAGATAGGCATCCAGATGGGTCTTGAATATCTCCAGAGAAGGAGACTCCACCACCTCCCTGGGCAGCCTGTCCCAGTGCTCTGTCACCCTCACTGGGAAAAAGTTCCTCCGCATGTTGGTGCGGAACTTTCTGTGCTCCAATTTGCAGCCATTGCCCCTTGTCCTGTCTCCACTGACCAAAGAAAAGGGGCAGGCCAATTCCCCCTGCACCCCATACATAAGATATTTATAAACATTGATTAGGTCTCGCCTTAATCTTCTTTTCTCTAGACTGAACAGTCCCAGCTTATTCAGCCTCTCCTCACAGGGGAGATGCTCCAGGCCCTTAATCATCTTCGTAGCCCTTCTTTGGACTCTCTCCAGGAGATCCCTGTCCTTTTTACACCAGGGAGCCCAGAACTGGACACAGTACTCCAGGTGGGGCCTGACCAGGGCAGAGTAGAGGGGGAGGATCACCTCCTTCGACCTGCTGGCCACACTCCTCCTGATGCACCCCAGGATCCCATTGGCTCTCTTAGCCACCAGGGCACACTGCTGACTCATCGCCAACCTATCGTCAACCAGGACCCCCAGGTCCAGGTTGGTAACATAGTGACAAAGGATGAGGATGCCTCGGGCTTAACAGCAAGACCAGTTGTTCCCTGAGTACCAAGCCCCCTGAGCTGGAAGACAGGAAGAGCAGCATAAAGCAGCCCGTGTAGTCTAAGGGGAAATGGTGAGTTGCTTCAGCACCTAAATGTATGTCTATGGAGCCAGATGAGATCCACCCAAGGATGAGGGATTTGGTGGAAGTGTTCAGCAGGCCACCTTCCATCATTTGTGAGCGGTCTGCCTGACCGAGGAGGTCCCAGTTGACTGGACATTAGTGAATGTGATGTCCAGTGATAGGACAAGGGGCAGTGTATGCAAACTGGAGCATAGCAAGTTCTGTGTTCCAACATAAGGAAAAACTTTCTCACTGTCAGGGTGACAGAGCACTGGGACAGGCTGCCCAGAGAAGCTGTGGAGTCTCTTTATCTGAAGACATTCAAAACCCACCTGGACACATTCCTGTGTGACCTAATCTAGGTGATCCTGGTCTGGCAGAGAGGTTGGACTGGATGATCTTTCAAGGTCCCTTCCAACCTCTAACATTTTGTAATTCTGTAATTCTGTGATTCTGTGAGTCACAAGAAGGGCTGAAAGGAGCACCCAGGGAACTATAGGAATAGTGGTTCTGGGATTTTCTGAACCAAAAAGGATATCCATGCTTCAGTAGCTCTTGATGATTGATACCCTTTTTTTTCCTGCCCTGAGTTTTTATGTTTTTATTATCACGTGGTGTACAACACAGCTATCCATGAAACAGATGCAAATAGGTTTTTAATATTTGAACTGACTCTCATCATTGCTTGATGCCTCTGTCAACTGCCTTGTTTGTTGGGTTTTCTGAAGTCCATTAGTCCGTTGCTCTGGGCAAAGGCCCAAGGTTGTTTCAATTTTGCAAGTCAGCAGTAGTTTTCAAATTCATGGAGAAATCTTGATTGTAATGGAAAACATCATCAAGGTTTTGGTCATGAATTTAAAATGTAATGCTGCAGGAACTTTTCCTGGAGCTAGATGGAAAAGTTTTGAAAGATGGATGAGGTACTTAAGGATGTGGCTTAGTTAGTAATATAGATGGCGGGGGGACCATTGGACTAGATGATCTTTGAGGTCTTTTCCAACCTTAATGATTCTGTGATTCTGTGAAATTTGTAACAGAATACATGGCAGGTTTGAATTGATCTAGTCTGATAATACCCTAAATGTGTGTTTCTAGAAGAATGCTTCTCTGTTACTGCCTGGTGCTTCAGAACAGTGAATGGAGAAAACTTATACTTCTAGACCATTATATGTAATCCTGACATTTATACTCAGTATAACGACATTTATACTCGTTAGTGTAGTTCACATTCTCTATGCATTGGTAAATGATTTTCCACAAAATGTAAGGACACCAAATGACTTCATGGCTCACATGGTAATGGGGGTAGATCTTTTCTATGAATTGGAACTAGTATTTTGGATTTCTGATTAGCTGAATTATTTTATACCTGTTTTGAATTCCTTAAAGCTAGTATCTCTGTTGAAAAGGTTGAAAAGCCTTTGTGCAGGACAACTGTAAGATTTCTTTAGATAGTTAACTCTTTACTAAGGGCAGTTTGTTTACAAAGTAGTTGATGCATATTGTCAGGTAAGATGAAAATGAGATTTTACCTGTTGTGTGTGAACTTTTCTTTGGACAGAATACCTTTCCTGTGCATGATTTTATGGAGGAGGTTAGCAGAATAATTAATCCTATGCTCTTTAAATGCTTATTAAGAAGCTGATGAAGATGTTGAGCTGGGGATAAGAAGGAGTATTTGATTTGTCCAGGAATGCAGGTTGACTAATTAGTAGATATCATAATCAGTTTTGAAGACTGTTTTATTAATTAATATATAATTAACCTTTAAGTTAAAATTTGAAATTCAAAAGGCAGTAATAATTTTCACCATGATTTGTATTAGATGTTTCTCCATTAAAATGTTTTTTTTATTCAAGAAACAGATATGTCCTATTGAATTCACTGGCTGCATCATTTAAAAAAACCCCAACAAAACAAACAAGATATAGCTGTTTGTTGGTTTGGTTTTTTTTCTTAAACTTCTTATGGGAAGCAAAACCTCAGCAATCTTCCTTTTTCTTTTTTTCTTTTTTTTTCCCCCTCCCCAGCTGGTGCTATGCCGGTTACCTTTTTCTTTTTTTCTTTTTTTTTCCCCCTCCCCAGCTGGTGCTATGCCGGTTACCCATAGGAAAAGAAGGTGCTTTGTTGATTTTTCTGGATACTCTGTCCACATGTGTTTCTGATACTGTGTTTTTTAATTTATGTGGATGTTGACTCTTAATGAAGTTTGTAAGAATTTAATTGTAAATCTTCATGCCCTGTGACCAGTGAGTTCCACCATTACACTAGGGCTTGGAAATTCTGCTTGAGTAAAGAGTATTTAAAATAAGCCTAAAAGAAACCTAAAAAATACTGATGGCTCCTTGAGTTTCTGGGCATTGCATGGGAGCAATAGCACTTTCCAAAATTTACTTTAAAGAGAAATTGAAGAGTGAGCTGGTAGGCATGTAATTAGAAAACTGAGACTAAAAAAAGATGAGCTTTTATTTTGTTTTTATTTCTCGATCTTGTCTGTGGGAGTAAGTCTTCTGTTCATTTGGACGATTGTGAGAATAGTAGTGGATGTCTTAAAAGTACAATAATTCAAGCAGGGACAATAACATAACAAAATAGGGTGACCATAAATGTCATAATGAAATCTGAAGTATGACAGGGGTGGTATTTTATTTTTTCTGTGCTCCAGGGTAACTGAGCATGAGACTAAAGGACTACTAGCACTGCAACTGTGAGAAATATTTACATGGTAATGTTACACTGCTGTCTTGTAGCGCCTTAAAATTGCTCAGCCACATTACCCATACACTGCCTGCTACTGAGAACATAAGTGCAGCTCATAGTAACTGAAGCAGTGGTAATGATTTAATTGGCTCATCCTGTTCAATTTTAAAATAAAGGAGAGAACTCTATGTAATTTCTTCATTTATTATTTCAGTATTGTAGTTTACAATATCCCTCTTAGTACTTTTAAAGCACGTGTGAGCTTCAATTAACAAAGCAGATCAGAGAGCTTGTATATTTGGAGTTTCTAGTTTAAATCTGACATATTTGGATCAGAGGATGGGCAAGTTTTCAGAAATGTCAAGTCTACTGTGTAGTCTTAGCTAGAGCGAACTTTAGGCCTGTCTTTAATGTACTGATCAACTGGTGAATGTGGCAGTTTGGCTCTCCTTGCAGGATTTATGCTTAATACCAGCAAAGCTTCAGGGAATACCAAATCTTCCTTCTGGCTGCAGTAGCGCTGGGTTTACCAGATGGTCATTGGCCATGTAGAGGATGAGATAATCAATTATTTTATTTGTGTTTAGCACAAGGGAGAGAGGTTTTCCTTTAATAGAAATGGCTTCTTCTATGAAAGTTATGGCAGTTGCATCAGGTCACATACTGTGTACCTGTAGGGCAAGGAAAAGTATAAATATAATCAGCAAATTGTTTTTTAAGATTGCAGTTATTCCTGTCAGCTATAGCGGGCCACCCCAAAGGAGCTATAAGATTGTGCCCAGAGAAATGCAGGTGTACATACAAAGTTTAGAGCTACAAAACAAAAAGTAAAAAAATATAGTTAGGTAATCTCCAGTGACTGCAGTTGGCCTTGTACACTTTCATTTTAAATTACGCAGACTGAGACTAGAAGAATGGCCGTACCAGAGCATATCAAAGGTCCGTTGGCAGAGCATTCTGTCACCAGCTATGAACAGATTCAGTAATGAGCATATATGTATATCTACAGCAGCTGATCCTGCTGTCCTTTTCTCTGCCTGCCTTCAGCTCAGGGCACTTTGAGTGTGCGGTGACTTTGTACCTTCAGTGATGGTGCTTCCATATGTGATGGATTTTTATTTCACAAAGTTTTCCAATTTCCCTTGATCCCATGTAAAGTTCTTGTGTACACAGCATGGGAGAATAAGGAGATCTGTGGCCCTTGGCACAAGGAATTTGTTCCATGTGTGTGTTTCTGACTTGGCTTTTCCAGCCTTTTTTTGCACTGGGAGTGAAAGATGGGGCTAAACCAGAGGTTTATGTAGTGGCATGATGATGTTGCCTGTTTATTTCTTTCATCCTGTCCTAGTAACACTTAACATCTGATCTGAATTTTTAATAACTGCCAGGCATTAAACTTCTATTTCCATAGAACTGCTGTCTTACTCGGGAATGTTGCACCATATTAACCTTAGACTGTGAGGTTTTTCTGTCTGTTGGATTAGGATTGTTTCTTCCTAAGTGCATGTTTATCTATGTTTAACTGAATCCACTCATTCCTTTAAGGTTGTTCCATAGCTGCAGCAGTTATGATGTAGGATGCAAAATGTAATCCTAATACCATTTTAAATTTGTGTTTGTCTCAACATAAAACTAGCAACAATAATATTTGTTCTCAGATTTTATAAAATCTGTGGGCTTCTGCCTTTAAGCTTCCAGTACAGCTTTGCAAAACTCCTGAATGTTGTTTTAATGTATGTGTATAATGGACTTGTGTTAGTATAAAACCTGTATTAAAACATTAGTCTATAGCAAACATATGGTAGCTGGGTGGCTTTTCTCCAGATGTTTCTTTGAAAATACATTGTCTGGGGCCCAACCTTGGCAAGATGTGTTGGAACATGAAGATGTTGCCACAAGTGTTAGTAGTTTTAAAACATCAGCTTCCTGTTTATTTTAATATTGCAACCATTGTTCCTAGAGCATGTGTTTGGCGCTCAGCCTCTTTATAGCTTTCCCTAGAAACCTGTACAAATGCTGAGCATAAAATTGTAATGTTGCTATTCCTTGCTTACTTTAGGTTTAAATCCTTGAATTGCCTACCTTTAGTTCTCTGAGGATGGATGTAAGAATACATTTATTTGTGTTCCCAGTTTGGTGCCTGTTTGCAGAAGCCCTTTGGAGTCATAACAAGGTAAAAGTCCTGAACTGAGTAAGGACATTTATATTTGCAGGAAAATCATACGAAGACTTGGAAAGAGTTTCAGAATTAGCTCACTATTTTCCAGGCTGCTGCATATTTGCTTTTAGAGTATCTCTGCACAGACTAGTAATCACACTAATCTTTACACCACAGCACAGCACAGTCTGCAGTCCAGACTCGGTTTTGCTGGGAAAATAGGCTAAATGTTATCTAAATCTTAACATCATTAATTTAGATGTGAGTAATGGAAGAAAAGCTATGAGAAGTCTGTGCATATGCATGGCTCTTTTATATGTGGAGCACTTTTGCATGACACTGAATGTTGGGGGGGGGGAGTCTGTGTTAATTTATGCTTTATTTCAGTCCCACCAATGTGACAGGTTATTTTGTCATAAGTTTTTAAACTAGAAATTCTGTATTGAAAAACTGGTAAGAACCCACTGGATATGTTTGAGCTGTAGTGAAATTGTATACAGGTGAATAATACTGTCAGAATTATCTTTCTTCAAATCCTAGTCCCCACACACAGTACTACCGTTCTCCCTGAGGCAGATTGCTACTTGCATTTCCACAAATGGGAGAAAACTGATCTTCTTTACATGAGTTCTCTAGCCCCTAGCCTTCTGTAACTTCTGCCCTGTATGTAGGGCAAGACCATAGTAGAATCTTTAAAGTGAAGAAAAAGACAAAAACCCCATTTTCTGCCTAGGTGGCCTTTCTCGAAGCAAAGGCAGCTTTTGTAGTGGTGTAACAGAACTACTCTTGTTCTGCAGTGCTTTGGGGCTGACTGATGCAGGCTGATGATATCAGATTTGCAGAAGAATAATGTTTTTATGGTTTGGTGTGGGTTTTGTTTTTTTTTTTGTCTGCTGGGTTGTGGTTTGTTTTTTTTTTTGGTCTTGGCACAATAACCATTAGGTACCAAAGTGAAAGTAGGGAAATAAGAATTGTGCCCCTAGGATGGAGTTGTAAAAGTATCATTCAACATAATTAGGTACCTAATTGAGTGCTTAAAGTTAAGTAACATACATACATATGTAAGTAATTAAATTATATTGGAAGGTATTTTATTTGTCATGGTTTGTGCTCTGCTCCCTACAAATCAAATTATAGATACAGTTTATTCTTTAACTATTTTAAAATGCTTGCTTTCTGGGTAATTTCCTTTTTTGGTTTGGGTTTTGTTTGTTGTGTTTTGGGTTTTTTCTTTTGGTGAGGTTAACAGAGCTTAAAAAACTACCCATGAAAAATCCAAGCCAGTGTGGAAAATAAAAAAAGGGTATGCAAAAAGGAGACTTTTAACATAAGTTAAAGCAAACTTTGTGATAGTTAAAGAGCACAAAGTCAGAAATTACTAGAAACTTTCCGTCTGCTTTTAAAGGCCAGTGAAGCCAGTGAACAATGCAGCATTTTCGATTGAAGTCACAAGCTAAGTGTTTTGGAACAGCTTTGTGTAGTAGATTTTCATGCCTTTAATCTCTTCTCAGTAGAAAATACCATAATGGGGAGAACTTTAACAACTTCTCTTTTCAGTGAAACCAGTCATTTAATAACGGGAAGAAACTAAGAAATTGCACTTAGTACAAAATTGAGTTTCCACTAAATTTGGTGATCAAAAAGAGGATGAGCTTCTACTTAACAATGAGGGCACAGGTAAAAAACAACCTCCTGGGGTACCTGCTGCTTTCAGGTTGTTAGCAAAACTGTTTTTAGAAATTTCTTTTTAAATTGGTTACAAGTGAGAAAATTTTGGTCCAGCATTAAAGGACATCTGAAATTAGACCTACCAGAACAGGAAGGAAGGTTGGTTTCAGTTAATTCACAGTGATGGTCCCTGGAATATCCACTGAATAGTGAAATTATTGAATGCTTAATTTTATGCTCAAAGCTTGCCCATTAATAAAAGAGAATATGCCAAATTTGTGAAGTAATAGCAACAGGAAAATGCCAAGTGCGAAGGGAAGACAGACAGCAGACCACTAGAAAATAAAATATACCACAAGAGTGTATGAGAACCATTTCTGTTGTGTCATGGCTGATTTCTTGGCCATGGGCCTTTTAGTCTGAATACTTTAAAAATTATTTTGATGAGTACCAATTTCTTCTCTTGCAGCAACTTTCCCCTCATGACTTTGGTTTGACTGTTGTTGAGTAACCTCTAACTATATACCCTGTGTAGAAGGGAATAGCCTCTGTGTCTCAGTAGTTTGGGCTAGAAATAGGGGGGTTAAATTAACACAACTCATCAGCTGTTAAAGAGGAGCTTATCTATTTTACTGCCTTTTAATAATACCAGCATTTACTAGTGAGGACTGATGTTTGACTGGGAAACAGTTACACTGGCTTGGATTACTGTAACATTACTTAGTATACTGGTATAAAAAAGACAGGGACCTTCTGGAGAGAGTCCAGAGAAGGGCGACAAAGTTGATTAGGGGTCTGGAACATCTCCCCTATGAGGAAAGGCTGAGTGAGCTGGGTCTATTCAGCCTTGAAAAAGAAGACTTAGGGGGGACCTAATTAGTGTTTATAAATATCTTAGGCATGGGTTGCAGGGGGAATTGGCCAGCCCCTTTTCAGTGGTCTGTGGGGACAGGACTAGGGGCAATGGCTGTAAGCTGGAGCACAGGAAGTTCCGCACCAACATGCGGAAGAACTTTTTCACAGTGAGGGTGACAGAGCAGTGGAATAGGCTGCCCAGGGAGGTGGTGGAGTCTCCTTCTCTGGAGATATTCAAGTCTCGTCTGGACGCCTATCTATGTAATATGAGATAGGGAGCCTGCTTTGGCAGGGGGGTTGGACCCGATGATCTCTTGAGGTCCCTTCCTATCCCTAAGATTCTGTGATACTTGGCTGTGTGTGTGCTCTCATGGACACACAAGTGCAGTGTCAGTCAGGCTCACCACAAACTTGGCCGGCGTCTGTCCTCAGAATTCACTTTTGTGAATCATGCCTACTGCAGTGCTTGCTTGATGTCTCTTACAGTGGCTGACATACAAACTGTTACCAAGAAAGACTGCAGGGAAAATCCAGGTGAAGTTGTGCTCTGAGTCCCTAGCATTCTGCTGAAAATACTGACTTTATATTTTCTAAGCTCAGAGAGATTTGTTTACAGGGATTATATGATTTTTAAGTGGTCAATATTTGTAATAGCTTCACTGTTAAGGAAATATTTTTTCTGAGTTACTGAATAATATAGAGAAGTAGCTACAGTGACTTTGTGTGTGCACATGCATATGTGTATATGTGCTTTTGCTGCAATAACTTCAATTATTCTGTGAATGACTTTGAACTTAATTCTTTGCTTCTGTTTATTCTTGATAATTCAGCATGTAAATTTCGTGCCAAGCAATATTTAAGTTCATGTCTTTAGATATACTCCATTCCATTAGTTTTTTAACAGTTGCATGCAGCACACCAAAGAATTGTTTAATTTTCTTTTTTCAGACTTAAATTAGAAGTTCCTGATAAGGATTTTTTTGGTTTCATACTACATATCTACTACCTATTTTAGTATAGATTGAATTATAAGATTGGAACCTGACCATAAATGCAGCCTATTGTGTGTATACTTCTAAAATTTTCTATTAATCCATTGCAAATACTACATCAATTATTACATATTATAATATTTTATCAAGTTGTTGAAACACTAACTTGGTATGAAAAACAGTAACAGATTTCTCTGATTGGTGTATGGATGCCATTAAAGTTGCTCTTTCTGAAGATGGTGAAAGGATTTTGAGAGTGCTTTAATCCTAACCAGACCACAGGAGGGGACTGAACACTGTTCTCAAAACTCAATTTCATTAAAACCTGGTCCTTTATTTTTAGAAACAGAAGGTGTTTCTAATGGAAAACTACATCAGGTTTAATATACTGTATTGTAAGGGGAAATTCTTAACATGCCTCTTGAGAAGTGTTATGTGTTTGTGCAATGTATTTATGCCATCTTTCATAAATTGCTTATTACTTTTATTGTTCTTTCACTCCCTCCTGTCATGTAGCCGTCCTCAGAAGGTGTGTTTATGTCCATTCCTGCCAATACATCCGCTAAAGGTCTCCACCTGCTTGTATATAATTCAGCATCCAGCGGAGGTGAGTAAGGCTGTGGTAACTGTTGGAGTTCAGCTACAATCTTAATGCACGAAATGACAGGCAAGAGGAAACTTGTTCCTTTTAAACTTGATCAATTTAAATACCAGTTCACCTGAGTTACTGTATCTTTTATTCAGTTCTTCTGAATTATATTGTGTCTTCTGAAATCACGCCTCTCTGCAACTTCCATACACACAAGACGTATTTTCTTATTGGAATGGTCCTGATAGAATCTGAAGTCTGCTTGCCTTGATACAGAGTACAAGAATTAATCTTGACATGGTGTCTCATGGAGGTCCTCAGAGTTGATCCAGAGAAGAATGTGTTTTGAGTATAGCTGTGGTCTTTTATTGTTAGTCTTCTGTAAATAATATGAACTAATCAATTAATCTTAGTGATGACCTTAGCTGTTCAGCCAATGAAAAACTATAGTTTATCTTCAGAACAGTATGTTTTGATTTACCTAACAGAAGTTACATTGATGTTTTCTTGTCTCTTAACAATGGAATATTGTGCTAGATCTTAAAGGGTTTAGAAGCTGGGCTGCAGTTACGCAGATCTGTAAGGATGGTGGGTTTACAAATTAGATTGTGAGGTTCAGAAACTTGTCTTCTGCTCTGGCTGTTTACTTAACATTATACAGTAGCTCAATCAGCATGCAGAGAGTCTTCGCCTGAAGACACTTAGGCAGAATGTAAAAAAGTTAGAGAAAAGTGTTCTCTCACAGAGAAATAGAACAGAATCTATGACATACTTGCTCCTTAAATTGGAAAGCTGTGGTTTTTAATTGAATACTTGTAATACCGTTTTGTGTTACTTCTTATTTCAGAAGTACTTAAGTATATGCTTAAGTCGCTTGCTGGAAAAAAGAGGTTTAAAAATGTTCCAGAGAATTTTGAACTGGCATTTGAATTCTGTTGAATTTCTTATTCCTGGTGGAAGGTATTAGAAAAAGTTTGTAGATTGTTTTTAGATTTTCTACACTACTCCTATGTCCTTCTGAAAGGCTACCTACACTTTTTATTAATCAGCATTCACAAGAGCTGTCTGTTACAACGGGACTGTCATGGTTCAGCCCCAGCCAGCAGCTGAGCTCTGTGCAGCCACTTGGTAGCTCACTCACCCCTCCAATCCCTTATGGGATGAGGAGAATGGGAAGACAGAGGCAAACCTCACAGTTTGGAATAAAGACAGTTTGCTGGGACAGCACCAGGGAGGAGCAGAGTAATAAATTGGGACGGAATATGCATGGTTGATAACACAAAGCAATTTGTTCACAACCCAGCAACTTAAACACTGCTATCCTGGAGCAGCTACTCTTCCTCTATTAGCCTCCAGTTGTTCTGAGTATACAGTATGGAATACCCCTTTGGCTAGTTTGGATGATCCCTCCTGGCTGAGTCTCCTACAAGCTTCTTGTGAAAATTAACTATCCTAACTAAAAACCAGGACAGGAATGCAAGATTTACATTAGTACATGTTGTGCAATGGAAATCACACAATCAAGTAGTATTGGAAGACCACTGTATCTGAAGACAGTCCATCTGAGAGGAAAAATTCAACTAGCTGACTATACGAGGGCACTTGGATTTATCTCTAATAAGCTAAACAATGGTGGGCAGCTAAGAATATCTTTGAAAATGTTTGTCTTAAATGATCACGGATGATTCTTTTGTCTGAGAATAGCAGAGGCATATCTGACCTACCTTTGCTGTAGGTCACTGACGTAGTTGGGTGAACAATCCCCTGTACACAGTTGACTTAACTTTGCTGTTTATCACCCTTGAGTGTTCTCCAGCAGAACATAGGCCATTATGTACTTTTCAAAGCCTGGGTGATAGGTATAACTTGGGACAGAGCTCTCAAAGCATAGCAAAGAGTGTATCTGTTTAGATTGTTCTGCTTCCCTGCCTTCTTTTGGTAAGTGTAGGAGTTTTCAATATTAAGAATCTAAGAAGAAAACTCTTTTTTGCATGACAAGTCTTTGATAGCAGGGGAGCTACAGGGTGGTTTCTGCAGTAAGCTGCTAGAAGCTTCCCCCATGTCTGACAGAGCCAATACCAGCAGACTCCAAGATGGACCAACTGCTGTCCAACACTGAGCCCATCAGCAGTGATTGTAGCACCTCTACGATAACACAAAGAAGGGGAAAAAAAGGCAAACTAGCAGCAGTATTTGTAGCCAGAGAAAGGAGTGAGGATATGTGAGAGGAACAGTCCTGCAGACACCAATGTCGGTGCAAAAGGTGGGGGAGGAGGTGCTCCAGACTCCCGAGCAGAGATTCCCCTGCAGCCCCTGCAGGAGACCTTGGTGAGGCAAACTGTGCCAGAGCAGCCCAAGGAGAATGATGGTAGAGCAAATATCCACCTGCAAGCTGTGGAGAACCGAGGCTGTGGCCCTGTGGGAAGGTTCTCGCAGGACCTGTGGCCCCATGGAGATTGGAGTCCAGGCTATAGCAGCTCTGCTGGCAGGCCTTGTGACCCTGTGGGGGACCCGCACTGTAGCAGTCTGTTCCTGAAGATCTGCACCCTGTGGGAAAGACCCGCACTAGAGCAGCTCATGAAGAACTGTAGCCCATGAGATGGACTTACATTAGAGGAATTAATGGAGGACTGTCCCATGGTAGGGAGTCCATGCTGGAGCAGGAAAGGAGTGTGAGGAGTTCTCCCCTTTAGAGACAACATGTGATGAACTGACTCCAACCCCCATTCCCTGTCCCCCTGTGCTGACTGAAGCTGACCAAAGGGATATTCCATTAACATATGACACAACAAAAGCTGGGAAGCAGCATTTGTTATTAAGTTGTTTACTTTCTGGAGCAACCACTACACATGCTGAGACCCTGTTTCCCAGGAAGTGACTGAACATCATGTGCTGATATGAAGTGGAAAATCTACTTCCACACATGGCCTTTCCTTTTCTTTATTAAACTGCCTTATCTCAACCCACAAGTTGATTTTCATCTTCCTTTTATCCTTCCTGCTGAGGATGGGGAGTGATAGAGTGGCTTGTAGGCACCTGGAGGCCATCCAAGGTCAACTCACTACATAAGCTCTGATCCTCTTTCTGTTTATGTACTTTAGTGGTCAAATAATGAATAAAAAGAGTTGCAAATCACTATTAGAACACTAAGAAGAACAAAGGAGAGAATAACTGCTCACTTTCAAACCAGTAAATGGAAAATAGCTGGTATGATAACAAGTCAATACAAATGGTTTTAATGAAGAAAATTATAAGCCAGTGAAACCTTTTTAGATGTTAGTTTGACTTAGCTGTTCTTAAGATTCTGTTCTTGGACAGTTCCTTCCAGCTTTGAATTTAATGTATTATCTTCCTGTAAACATGGATTGTTTTTTAGATGAGAAAGTTCCATTTTCCCTGTACTAGGAGAATGTATTTATTTGATATGAAAGGTAATTCTGAAGTAATGATATGACATTGGAGAGAACAGTTGAATTACTTTCCCTTGACTGATGATAGCTCTTTTGGTTTTGCTTATCACAGACAAATAATTGATTTTCTTCCAGTTCCTTTATTGCCACTTCTTACGAAGAAGGGAGTCTTCTGACTAGTGAATTGGAGTGTTATTTAATTAGGATTAAATAAAAAACAAATAATACTGAACCACTGGTTTATTCTGCTTCACTGAGATAGAAGAAATCAATGGTGGTTGGAAGGCTCTTTCTCCACCCCTCCCCTTACTAGCACTTCACTATCCAGATACTTTGATCTTCATCTATCCCTAGGAGGCATCATGCTGCTGCCGTCGTGCAAAGTGGTGGTGGAGGTAGCAAGACAACTTTTTCCTTCAACTCCATGATGTTTTATTTATAGAAGATCAGTAGATATGGATCAGAAAAAAGCAGAATTAATAAAGGTTTTAGGCAGCAGTGATAGAAGTCTTCACAAAACTAATTTAACAGCAATTTGGTAGCAAGACAATGTGTAAGCTGCAGGCAGCTTCACAATGATACCTGTGGAAGGTAACAACCACCCAGAGAGAAGTGAGAGAGCTAATCAAGCCCTTGTATTCACAAATACTGAATTGTTGATACACAGTTCATAAATCAAAAGACAGACCAACTCCCCCACCTTGGGTTTTCATTAATTAGTCCTGTGGTTTAGGGACTGATCTTTGGATTTTCATTATCTGAATCATGAGATGCTCAGGCTGAGAATAGAGTAAGAACTATTTTTTTACTAGGTTTAGGGGCTTCATAATCCTCACCTGACCTCTAGTGTCTTGCCTCCTGCTAGACTTAGTTTCCTTCGTTCCTCTTGTGATAAACAAACTGAAACTTTCATTCAGGTTTTGGTGTTAGCTTGCTGTCTTCATTAAATGAAAGATAAACCTGTGCTCTCCCTTCCTTGATGGGAAAACAAAAATTGACATCCTAAATATTCAAGCTCAGTTTGCAATACTTCTTGTCTAGATAAAAAAACCCTAATGTGTTCCCAAGTGTGCTAAAGGACAGAAATAAGTTTCTGTCTTTGATAAGTAGATGGTTTACTTCAGCTGCCAGTACTTTCCTCTTTCTTCATTTTCTGAAGTTCTGCTCCAACATGGGTCTCTTCAATGTTCTTTGAGATCTGAAGAGTCCCTGCTCCCTACCCCATTATGGAAGTCACCTTTCTTATCCATGGCAGAAAGATGTAGGTAGATTCCTGGTCAACTCAGCCTGAATGGTGTGAGCTGGAGTACTTACGGCAGTGTTGGTGTTGTTGCCCTGTTTACTGTAAGTGACAGCAGAGTGGAGGTGTTTATATTTCAGACTCTGTTCTGATAGACCACATCCTGTGATTTTTACTTTTAGCACCTGTTTGTGGAAATCAAGCACTCTCCTCATTTTCAAATATAAAGACAGTGGCTTCCCAACCTATTACATTAATGCTAATGCTGAAGTTTTTTTGTCCCCTGTTTATTAGTCTGTGAAGTGTCATCATAGTTTTTCATCCTGATAGCCATGTTCAAACTTATGCAGATGATCTTTGATTAGTTAAGACTAAGTTTAATACTCTCAGTCAAAACATTACAGTTTGAATCTTCATTTTCCATTGTCTGGTTAGATTTCTTTCTTCTGTCTGTAATCAAAGGAACTTTAAAGTAAATGGAGACATTAACAATTCAGAGGAAGCCTCCTTTTGTTCAAAAGCAATTTTTCTTTTTCACAGGAAAGTCGAGTATTAAGGACAGTACCTTTGCTAGCAGCTTGTCTCCCTCCAGAAAAATGTAAAATTTTGGTTGGTCGACGTTTTAGTGAAGACAGGTGAGTGGGACTGCCTATGCATTTTCTGTCCTCTGTAAATTGTGGAGTTATTGTTTTCAGTGTCTGTTAATAGTAAATTTTTATTTCAAATGTGTACATTCCCTTATGATACAAGCTTCTCATTTCCAGCAAAGAGAAATATGTATAATAATCAGAAATACTCGGTATGTCTTCCTCTGGATTCTAGCTTTTACTGTCTAGTTTTTTGGTCTTGGAAAGTTCAAGAGGTTTTTCTGCAACTCTTAGGTTTTTGCAGTTCTGTTCTTACCTGTCATTAGGTTTGTCTTGCTATTCTCTATGGTTCTTTTTGTATTTGCTTTTCTGTTCCTGAAATTTAAGTAATATTTTTTACTTAAGTGTTGGAGATTGTATTTGAGAAGGGAGTCCAGTAGTGAAAAACTTTTAAAGAATGTATTTTTTCAAACCCTTTTCTCTTAAAAATAATTAGTATAGCTTTCAGAGTTTTTTTGGGTTTTTTTTATTATTCCAAGACCTTGGATGATACTGGTTTCCCACATAATGTCTTTAATCTTCATTAGATGAAGCTAAAAGTCTTAGAAACCAGTTCTTGGCACAAATGTCAGTGAAATTTTACCACATACATTTTCAATAAAAGCAAATAAAAATCATGAATACTAATGACAGAAATTAATTCTAAAATTGAGTTTAATCTGTGGAGAAAACTTTTTAAAGGGTTCAGTGAATAAAAAAGTCAGAAGGTGGTTTAGAATGATGCTCCCACATTTTTGTACTGCCTCTATAGTAGCCAGAGCACATTAGAAATACATAGCTTTTCTATTAGTCTTCTGTGATAATAACTATAATAATTATCTGAGAAGTTCCAGACTACAGGGAAAATGCACTGTCTCCCTATTAAACCTGAAAATGAAGCAACTCTTCACGCTGATGTGCACAGGGTGGAACATTATCAATAGAGTCTGCTTCTAGTAAATCTCCTTAGAATTTTTTTACCAGTGATGATTACAGTATTAAAACTTCATCAAATTTGAATCTGGAAATATTTCTCAACCTAAAGTCTCCTTTTTAGTTCAAAAGCAGTTATGGAACTCTCAACCTCAAAACCTGTTTAAACAGATTCATAGTTACCTAGTTCCTCTAAGGGTTTTTTTTTCCATAAAACATACTGGAGGCAGTGGAAGAAATGGAAATAAGCCTTAGGTTAATATGACTTTTGGTGATCTGACATACCTGGATGCAGGGCTAAAAGTACTTAGGTAGCAGTTATGGCTTCATTCTGTCTGCAGTATGCCTGCTTTGTACTGTGAATGGGACTGCAGAAATAAGGAGTGTTCCATCATGGAGTTTATTCCTACCTTCTTGGGAATGGTGAGAAGGTGGGGAATGTTAATTTTTCACCTTTCAAAGTGTTATTTGTATATAACTTTTTTTTTAGCTATATATGCATTCTAACAATATTTAATCTGTATTTCTTATTTGTAACTAGTATTTGGTACTTTAATATCTGTGGTTTTTTTGACTTGTAGCATTCTTTCAGTCTGTAAGCTGGGTATATGTGTTCATAGAGCTCACATTAATCATCTGAGGTGACTTAAATTCCTTCTCTGCTGTAGTATTTTCTAGGAAAACCATCTGTAGATGAAGTAGAACTATCTCACTGTTTACTGTCAATAAGGACAGCTGTATTGGGCAGGTGAAGATCTTTGCTAATAGGATTTTTAAAGCCTCATAACATGCAGTAGTTTACCTCATGGTTGAGGGCATATTAAACTGAACAGGTGGTTTACTTTAGTTTTTGTGTGGTTTGGGTTTTGTTGTTTTGTTTTCTTAAAAGACACGTTGTAAGCAATTTGGTAGCTCCTGTACAAGCAACTTAATCAACCTTGACCCATGAGCAGAGAGGAATTCTGTTTTTGTTACTTTGAAGAAAAAAAATTAGCAAGGAATGCTTGCTTAAAAATTTTGTAAGAATCATTGTTTTGAAGCACATTAAGGCCATAGCTTTGATTTTTTTAAAGTTGTATGATACTAGGGATAATGGTTTGGAACTAGAAAAGGGTAGATATAAGTTGGATATTAGATTCTTTATTGGAGCACTGGAACAGGTTCCCCAGGGAAGTGGTCACAGCACTGAGCTTGACTGAATTCAGGAAGCATCTGGATGATGTGCTCCATCCTGTGGTCTGACTTGTCTGGCCCTGGGTGGAGCCAGGAGTTGGACTCCATGATCCTTATGCGTCCCTTCCAACTCAGGAGATTCTGATTCTATTTATGTCTTTTGCACTTTCCAGGGTGCCCAGATAGGAAGTGCAAAGATTGGAATGAAATAGAAACAGTGTAAATGTAAATCTATGCTTGTGCTGATCTTGCAGGTCAACGATGCCTCCTGATGGAGGGGTAATGTGGTGCACTACACATAGATGCCGTACCTTGCAGTAGACCTGGGAAAGTGATGTTCTTGATGGTTGCCCATACATTTATAAATTATCAAAATAGAATGGTAGCGGGCTTATCTACCTTATCACCGGACCCAGCAGCTCTTGGTAACAGCTCTGAAAACTTCTTACACTTCAAGGTAGCCTTTGGAAGCATAAGTAATTGTCACAAGTAAAAAAAAAAAATTAAAGCTCAGCAAGCTGGCAGTTCTTAATCTGTAGCTTTCATAAGAGGTCTGCTTTCAGGTGAGAACAAACATGCCTTCTGAGCAGGGTAGCTCTTTCAGTCTTCAATGCAAGTCTCTTCAAGAGAAAAGTAAGCTTGTTGTTCTGTGTAGGTTATTTTTCTTCATTTGTCCTAGCACAATTGCCTAGTATGGAAGGCAGGAATGTGGGAGGATAGGGTTAGCTTCACTGCCAGGTTGGCGGTTGAATTGTATGTGTAAGTGTAAGAAACTTACTTGTCTGTTTGATATACCTTCTTAATACAGATGCTGAGAATGTTAAAGATAGGCATGTTTTAGACATCAGCTAGGACAGCATGAGCAAGCACAGGGCTCAAATCGCTTGTATTGAAATTTTAAAGTCTTACACAAAGCAAACTTCCTTACTTGAACCAGGTCAGACCGATTCTGTGGTAACTGGAGTTTTTGATTCTGCCTTCTTGAAGTGATCATGTTATCATGTAGCAGACACAGAAACCTTGATAGTAAGGATTAGCCAGACCTACCAAAACACTGTGGTAGGACTTTGGTTAATTTCTAAATTGGCTGTAGTATCAGTTATTTCTATTTATTACTATTATAAAGCCAGTTTTGTGGTGTTGATGCTGCAAAACCCAGTGGTATTTAGAGTGATTATGACCGTGACAAAATGTTTTACCAATAAATTTGACTAGAGAGTCTTCTAACAGCCTGTACCTTAGATTTTTGAACTCTCTAGAAAAAAAAATGTGGAAGTTAGTTTATATTGGTATCTAGGAATTTTTGTCCTGTATTTCTGAAACAAAGGTATTTTTAACTTTGTAGTAATTGTTATATGTGTAACTTAATTGCCTTCATTAGGAACCGTAGGAAAGTGTGTTTATACTTACTTTAGCATTGTATCAATTTTATTTTCTTCCTCTTTCACTTAGGAACACTACTTTTCTAATGTTTGTAGTTGCTTTTTGTTTCATGTCTATTTATTTTTTTTTAGCATTTTTTGTACTGACAACAGATGACAGTTATATTGCTCCTTTGCTTCCTGTCAATATTCAGATATGCATAACTTTTGCATAATTTTCTTTCCTTTTTCCCCATCTGTTTTGGTATGTTTATATATTAGAAATCACAAATGTCTTTGGTCTTTTTTCCATTCCTTGCTTAGGTCTTCTAACAGCACAAATCCAGATAGCCTTTCCTAATTTTCCCCCTCTTAGACTACTATTTCATCTGATTATTTTAAAAATCCCTTATTATTTTCATTAGCTCTCACTATTCAAGCCCTTTGTGCCCAAGATCTCTAGATCTTCCTTAGATGATGGTATCTCAAATTCTCTAGCATTAGTTAGAATAACTTCTGATTCATAGTTCTAGATTAAACCCTATTTTTACTATATCAGTGTCTCTGGTTAATTGCTTTTGCTTATCAAAGGTATATGTAATACTTCCAACATGATGTTCTCTTAGATTTCTAAATACTCCCTCCTCCCTCAGTAATTTCCAGCAGCCTCCTCCTTTCTGCTTTTACTCAGTTGTCAGATGGTTTCAGTTTATCAGTGTTTATCGCTGAGATTATCAGCCCTGAAGCGTCTGCTTCCTGTTCTCCACTGGTATGACCACCTTCCTGTCCATGACAGAACATACTTTCTGTGCTCACCTTATCCTGTCCTTCAGTTCTGCTATCTTTGCAACAAAGCAATTTTAAATTAAATTAAAGCAATTCTAAATTAAATTTCCCATTGTATTTTGCAACTAACAGTGCCACCATCAAGGCTTAATTTCTTGAAAAACGCAGATCTTCCTCCCACTGTATCCTCAGAATTTATAGTTTTTCTTGAATAATATTGACAGAACACAGTAATGTGGGTTTTGTTCTTGCCTTGTGGGGTTTCCTTCATTCTGCTCTGCACTGGCAAAAGACAATATTTTTCTCATTCTTTCCTTTTTTCTAGCTTGGGTATTTCATCTAGTGACACTTTTCTGTTTTCTCTTGGCCTTGTCTCTATTACCCGTCTTTCAAAACTTTGTTTTAATCTTGGGATATCTTCTGCGTTTTTGTAGTCTCATGTTGTTTAGTTTCTGTCCCTATATCATCATTTTGGCTTCGCGGTATTGTTCTTTGGTTCAGGGCCTGGTTCTTCTCTGCTGTTCTTCTCTGGTTCAGGCCTTGTAGAGGCCTACGTCTTTTTTCTGCGTTTTTTACTGATGATCTACAGACAGATGATGTATCTTGCCCAAATGGTGAAAACTTTCAAGTCTATGGTCTTTTGGAATAGAAGGAGAGATCCTATTTCTCTGGTATGTTCTGCTGACTGTTAAGCTTGAGCTTACAAGCCTGTCTTGGCTTTCATCTGTTTCAAATATTATAGCAAGCTTTTCTTTGGCATTGATAAACGTAACATTTTTCCCATGAAGGTCCATCCAAAGTCCTACTGAATAACTGTTTTCTCAGCTTATTGAACTGCTTTGTCCTGGTTGACAAGTCAGGATGTTATCTCTTGTTGTCAGACTGAAAGTATATATGTCATTTGCAGAGCTTTTCTTTGCCTTGTGTCCTGTCTTCCCACTCACTCTTGAAATGTCTATTTTTACCTCCTGTTACTCAACAGGACTTACTATTGTTACACGTTACTGTTTCCTTATTTCTTTGTAATATTTGGTTGAATTTGTTCCATATATCTTTTTACGCTTCACTTACTGTCTTGGAAACGCTTGCAGAGATAATTAGTCTCTGCTTGGTCTGTTTGAAAAATTCAATTTGCAATAAATTTTAATATGCACACACAGAATCACATCAGGCTCTCAATATACTGCATATGCTTAAAGTGTGTGCTTCCCATTATTCTTATTTTAGATTTCTTATTCCTTAATCTATTTTATGTCTAGTTTGTTAATTACTTGATAGGGACTAGATACTTTTTTTTTGTTTTTACAGTTTCTCAGTGAATTGATGTCTGGTCTCGGAAAGTGAGAGTCTTCAGTGCTTGTGTAATGTAAATCAGTGTATTAGAGCTCATACCTGTGACTTCAATCTGCAATTGTAGTATCATGTGTATATTTGTTATGCTAATGTAGCTGACAGTAGTTCTAGTATATCACATGTAGGAGGCTCTCGAAGCACATTAGTGTGTCATTATATACACAGAAACAGACATTGCCTGAATCAAAATTGATCATGGTAATGTTGGCATGGGAACACTGAATGTCTGTCCTCTTCATCCTCTTTTTATTCCAGCTAAATTTGTGCTTTTACATAGAACATAACAAATTGGTCAAACAATGGCACTTGAAAAATACTTCACTGAACATTTTGTTAAATACTTTTAAAGTGAGGGCTGACATGCATTAATTGTTTCATCTAGACCCCATATCATACAATGATTTGGGTGGAAGATACCTCAAAGATCATCAGTTCCAACTTCCTGCCATGGGCAGGGATACCCTCCACAAGACCAGGTTGCCCAAAGCCTAATCCAAACTGGCCTTGAACACTGCCAGTGAGGGGACAGCCACAGCTTCTCTCAGCAACCTGTGCCAGGGACTTCCCACCCTCACAGGGAAGAATTTCTTCCTAATGTCTAATCTGAATCTACCCTCTTTTAGGTTAAAGCCGTTGCCCCTTGCCCTGTCACTACACTACCTGATAAAGAGACTCTCTCTGTCTTTCCCGTAGGTCCCTTCAGATACTGTAAGGCTGCAATTGGGTCTCCCCAGATCCTTCTCCAGGCTGAATAAGCCCGACTCTCTCAGCCTGTCTTCATAGGAGAGGTGCTCCAGCCCTCTCATAATCTTCATGGCCCTCTTCTGGACTTGCTCCAGGTCTGTGAGTACTGGGACCCCCAGAGCTGGATGCGGTACTCCAGGTGGGGTTTCATCAGAACAGAGTAGAGAATCACTTTCCTTGATTCACTGGCTGTGCTTTTTTTGATGCTGCCCAGGATACTGTTGCCTTTCTGGGCTATGAGTCTTTGTTGCTGGCTTGTATTGAGCTTCTTACACACCAGCACCCCCAAGTCATCTCCTCAGGGCTGCCCTCAATCCAGTCTCTTCCCATCCTGAAGTTGAGCCTGGGTTTTCCCCAACTCCTGTGCAGGACTTTCACTGAAATTAACTTTGCACTCAGCCTTGTTGAACTCCATGAGGTTTGCATGGGCCTACCTCTGAAGCCTACTGCTCAAGGACTCTCTGGACAAAGTTGTTAAGCAGTGCTGGTCCTGATACTCACCTCTGCGGAACTCCACTGGTTACTCCAAAGTTCTGACTTTGGGCATTTTCAACAGTAAGTTTAAGTGTATGCAACCCCTTTTGTCAGAGCCTGTTTCTGGTGTGTTGCATTTGCACTGTGAGTACTCCAGGAAATAAAGTTTACTGAACTCCGAGTGGATTGTGAAAGTTGCATGGTAGTGATGTTTAAGGTGATAAAGGGCAACCAACATGCCCATTTGGTCAAGATACTGACACACTGGAAAGGAAGATAAAATGCAAAAGTATTTGTAGTGAAATATTTTCAATAGTAAGTTTCCTTTACATGACCTAAATTTCAAGCCTTGCACTGAAAATGGAATGGGTTTGTTAGTACATGTGATGTGGTGAGCAGGGGCAATTAAAAATATTAAGATATGTGTGCAAAGACAAAGGAGTAGCTAGGACATGTGTTGTCTCAATTTGTGTAGGTAATTATTCTTTCCTTTATACAGAGTTAAGGTCTAGTTTATATAGCTGGATGTATAGTTTGCAGTATGGTTTTCTGAAATACCAGCTACAGGAGCATTTTCATTTTTAAGGATGTCTGTTAAGCTACTAATTTTATAAAGAAATTATACTTCAAAAAAGGGGAATAGGTGGGGGAAAAATAAGTGCTGTTTTCTTTTCCTATAATTGTTCATAGCACTGTATCTAACAATTGCAGTACGTTCTTTGAGCAGTAGGTTTGCTATTCACCCTGGAAATATTAGGGGAAAACCAACTATATTTCATGTTCATGAATAAAAGATAAGAATGAGATTCATGTTATCATAGAATCACAGAATGGTGAGGGCAGGAAAGAACCTCAAAGATCATCTAGTTCTGACCCCCTGCCATAGGTAGGGACACCCTCACTAGACCAGGTTGCCCAAAGCCCCATCAAACCTGACCTTAAAACGCCTCTCGGAACGGGGCTTCTATAACCTCTGGACAACCTGTGCCAGTGCCTCACCACCCTCAGAGTAAAGAATCTCATCCCAGTGTCTAACCTAAACCAGCCCTCTTCCAGCTTGAAGTCATTATCCCTTGTCCTGTCGCTGCACTCACTGGTGAACAGTCTCTCTCCCACTTTACTGCTGGGTCCCTTTAAGTATTGGCAGGCCATAATTAGGTCATCCAGGAGCTTCTTACCAGGATAAGACTAAGTTTAATACTGTCAGTCAAAACAGTACAGTTTGAATGCATCATGATACAATGATATACTCTAATAAGTGATCACTAGCAGGAAAACAGATACAAATATCTCTGCATCCACCTCCCTGTTATTTAGGACTACAATTCTATTTGCATTGCTGTCTGAAATTAAGCTACACAATTGGCTAGAACATTCTGTACAGTATAATTGCCAACACTATACAGTTAAGTAGTTTAGATCACAAATTAATAAGGACACTTGGGAATATTTTTAACTTCAACCAAGTTTGAAATAATAAAATACAACTTATTTCTGTTAATTTTATATAGCTCTTTGTGGTAACTATATACTGTACGTATGGCACTTTTCTAGTACTTATTCACAGATAGAAATATTTTTACTGTATCAAATATCAAGTAATCAGGTATTATCACTTACCAAATAATGAAAAACTCTTTACTTCCTCCTCACTCTCTACCCCTGCTTCAGAATGGGTCTTTTTCAGAGGTTGCAGCTCCCTTCAGGTTATAAACACAGCAGCAGTGTTCTCTACACTCCCTCTCTACCAAAACTTGCTACATGAACCCAACAGAGCGTATGATCTTTCTGCTGTTTCTGCTTTTAAAGATTATGCTTCACAGTAGTAGAAGAGAAAGATTTGATATGCATGCCTTTTGTTTTCAAATGCATTCTTTTGCTTTGTGCATGAACAATACTGTGCAAGGGAATGTTGTGACCAGCAACTGCAGTTCACCAGCTGTATAAGAATAGTGGTCTGGATTTGCCTTAGTGGGACAATGCCCCTGAGCAACAGCTTTGTAAATTAGTGACAAAGTTTGAACTGGTTTTTTTTCTTCTTTCACATTGAGTATTAAGCACAAGTTTTCTCACATTAGTAATTTATTCTCTTAGTTTTACTTGGAAATCATTAATTGTGAATACTTCATGTTAATAGTGAAATGAATTGCATTAGCCCAAGTTACATATGAGAAACAGGTGCATTACTTTCCTGAAGCAAAACTCACAAAATTTTAAGAGAAATAGTACTGGATATAATTTATTTTGAAGAAATGTGGCATGTCTAGATATATTAATTGTTGCTGCTTCATTTCCTGGGCTTCATTTTCCAGAATGCTTGGATATTTTTGCTGTATTTAGAAATTTTCTTCTGAAGTCTTTTCTCTGTACAACTCCATGATTAGTTTTCTTGTTATAACTTGAGGTAGAACTAAATCATAGAATCACTGAGGTTGGAAAAGACCTCTAAGATCATATAGTCCAACCATCAACCCACCACCACCATGCCCACTAAATCATGTCCTGGAGTGCCACATCTGCACTTGTTTTGAACATTTTGAGGAATGGTCACTCCACCATTTCCCTGGGCAGCCTGTTCCAATGCTTGACCACTCTTTCAGTGAGAATGTTTTTCTAATATCCAATCTCAACCTCCCCTGGTGCAACTTGATGCCTTTTCGTCTTGTTCTGTTGCTTGTTACTTGGGAGAAGAGGCCAACACCCACCTGTCTAAAATCTCCCTTCAGGTAGCTGTACAGAGCAGTAAGGCCTCTCCTCGGCCTCCTTTTTTCCAGGCTAAACAAGCTCAGTTCACTCAGTCACTCCTTATAGAGTTGTTCCCTAGACCCTTCACCAGCTCAGTTACTATTCTCTAGACATGTTCCAGCACCTCAACATCTTTCTTGTTGTGTGTGGCCCAAAACTGAACACAGTACTCAAGGTGCAGCGTCCTCAGTGGGTACAAGAAGATGATTGTTTCCCTCATCCTTTTGACTGCACTGGTTTTGATACAGGCCAGGATGCTGTTGACCTTCTTGACCACCTGAGCACAATGATAGTTTATGTTCAGCCAGCTGTCTACCAGCACCTCTAGGTCCTTTTCTGCCAAACAGCTTTCCAGACACTTTTCCAGCCATTCTTCCTCAAGCCTGTAGCATTGCATTGGGTTGTTGTGACCCAAGTGCTGGACCCAGTGCATGGCTTTGGAAACTTTAATCGACCTTGGCCCATCGATCCATACTATCCCAGGTCCCTCTGTAGACCCATCTTAACCTCCAGCAGATCAACACTCCCATCAAATTCGGTGTCGTCTGCAGACTTGAGGGAGCACTCCATCCCCTTGTCCAATTCATTGATAAAGATACTAAAGAGAACTGGCCCCACAACTCTTTGCTGGGTAAAAAAAATGACTGGACGGCTGAGCACATAGAGTTGTGGTGAACAGAGTTAAATCCATTTGGGAGCTGGTCACAAGTGGTGTTCCCCAGGGCTCTCTGCTGGGGCAGTCTTGTTTAATATCTTGTTTAATGAAAGTATGGTATGACCTTTTCCTACTATTCTGGAAGTATAGCTTTAGAAATTCCCTCCCTTCTCCTCCTCCTGATTTGTCTTAGAGTGCATTTGGAGAATTTTTTCTCTACTAAAAGGAGTGGAAGATTATTTGTGTCTGTGGTGGTGACACTTTGAAAATTCTTCATAATTTTCCTGTCTCCTATTTCAATTTATCCCCTTTCTCTCTAAAACAATAAGTTTGATGAAGTACTGGATTTTAGATTTTATGTGGTTAATGTCTCAAATGATAGTAAACAAGATATAAATAATATTACAGAAAGATATAAATCATGTTACAGAAAGCAAGTTTTACAGACTTACCAGAGGAGGAAAAGCATCTTGTTACTGAAATTAAGATTTTAAAATGTTTAGAAATATTGGTGTTAGTTGGTGACTAGTTTTTCAGGAAATAAAGGTCTGTTAGAGTTACTGCAGTTTCTCTGTCTTCCTTTTTGTTGAGTCCTACATGCTGCTTGAGAGAGGACTAGACTTCTTAGTCTGGGTGTATTTGTTACGCAGGGAAGAAGCAGTTTGCAGTTTAGCCTATGATTATGGCCTCTAAGTACTGCTGTCAAGGTTTTTCTGCAGTTAATTGCTTAAAGAAGCTGGATATAACTTAGCCAAATGATTGCTACCGCATTATATATTCACTTTCTTCATAAAAATGGTATATTGGTTTTCTTTTTCCATGAGCAGTACTGCATGAGTAGTATACAGGAAGATGTTAACTCAATGCAGTGTAAAGGAAAAAAGTATTTTTCATCAGAATGTTGAGATGTGCATTTTAGTGTGTAAGAATCTGTTGTTGCTATTGTTCGTGGGTTGTGGTTTGATTTTTAGGGGTTTTTGGTTGGTTTTGGGTGTTTTTTTTTTGACAGGGGAGGGATTTGCAATAAACTCTTTTCATTGAAGAAGCCATTAAATGTCTGAGAGAATTAATATTGAGGTCAACTAAGAAAGCAAAATCTTGCCAAGTTAAAGTCTCTGTTTCATTTTACATGAGAGGACTTTGGCTGCCACTCTATTATTCAAAACTAATCTGCTAGTGCTACCAGATATGATTGTTGGCATATTAGTTAGAACAGTCAGGTTTTTAAATGTTGAGATAGTATTAGTACTCTAATACTACAGACAGGAAGTTGTTTTCCTTTTATTACAAGCTTATGTTCTATTTTTGTTTTAATTTAAGCACAGTACATAAGAAAGGAGAAGCAAATTGAAACTGGAATATGGAAGAGTCAATAAAAACAACTCATCACTTTTTATTCTAGCTTACTAAATGTTGCAGGCCAGCTTCAGTTGTGACAGTAGTAAGTAAGTTGGTATCATGTTATTAGGGTCCTGGAAAAACCAAACTTACCTCTGTTTTATTTACATGTTTATGCTTTAACATTAATGTTTTTTGGAAGCATTGGTAATTACGGTTTTTTGCTAACACAGTATTTTATATACAGGTTTTCATAGATTAGAAAGGGTTATTTAAAAAGCTGTTTTGATGAACTCTTTCTCTAGTAAACAGTAAAACATTTAGTTGTAAAACTACAAGTTTCCAAACTTTAAAAATATTTTTCATTATTTCGTCTTTCAACCAAGGATAATCTGTTTACATAACTGATCTATTTAGAAATGAAGAAAAAATATCTGAAGTGTATCAGAGACTAAATGTCATCTAAAAAAAGGTTGGAATATCTAATATGAAAACATAATTTTTTCTCTTGCTGTGCATCTCTTAGGCTTCAGTCCTGACCCTAAGGGACTACTTCTGAGTGTGGCGACGACAGAGAGGTGTTGCCTTTATTAATGTTACTATCTCATGGTAATTATAGGGATCAGTACTCCTACAATCTTCCAAGTGTGGGAGTATTGAGGAAGCAAAGGTGAATTAGTAAAAGGATGTGAAAAATTTACAAGTTCTGATAAACTTGATGGTATTTTGCAGATAATAAATTAACATCTGTTCTGTAATATTAGCACTTTTTCCTACTAAATGACAACACTGGATTTTTAAAATTTGAACACTTCCCTTTCATACTGGCAAAGTTTAATAGATCCCTGCTGAATTAAAACCACTTAGAGAGTTTGAGAGAAACAGTACAGATGTGCAATAAAAATGTTTATGATAGAAAAACTAGATTATAGTGAGATAAGATAGTGTTTAAATTACAGAACTGAAAAGCATGCATCCCAGAAATAATAAAATGCTACTTGTTTCAAGATCATGAGAACATGTAAATCAACTATGATAAAGTGCTTTGAGGTAGTTCAGGCAGAAAGGAAAGATCTGAGTAGTTTTGCTTGGTGGAGATTGTTGTCAGACTACATGAATGTTTTGGGAAGACCATGGTGGAGTAAATATCCATCCTGGTGGAAGACCCCCACACTGGACTATGTGGAGGCACCTGAAGGAGGCTGTGACCCTGTGGGAAGCCATGCAAGAGCAGGGTCCAGGCAGACTTGGGACCCTGTGGAGAGAGTAGCCCATGCTGAAGCAGGTTTGCTGGCGGGACTTGTAACCCTTTGAGGGACCCACACTGAAGTGGGTGAAGAACTGCAGCCTGTGGGAGTGACTCATGTTGGATAAGTTGGTGAAGGGCTGTCTCCTGTGGCAGGGTCCCCATGCCAGAGCAGAGGAGGAGTGTGAGGAGTCCTCCCCCTGAGGAAGGAGCAGCAGAGACAACTTACAATGAACTGACCCCAAGCCCCATTCACTGCATGCCCTGTGCTTCTTAGGAGGAAGGAGAGAAATAGGGAATAAAGTTGAGCCTGGGACAAAGGGAGGAGCCGGAGGGAAGGGTTTTAGATTTCTCTGTTTCGATTGGTAATAAATTATAAAAATTTTTTTTAGTCTGTTTTTATTATGGTAACTGGTGAGTGATTTCTCGTTATTCTTTACCCCGACCCAGGAGCCTTTCATTATATTTTCTCTCCCCTGCCCGGCTGAGGAGGGCAGTGATAAAAGTGGCTTTGGTGGGCACCTGGCCTCCAGCCTGGGTCGACTGACCCCGATGGATTCTATATGCCTGTAAGGCCTGCTGCATACTACAACTAAAGCTCGCCAGTGGTTTGTATGACAGGCTAGTAATCAAAGTATTTATCTTACAGAGTTCAAGACCATAGTTGTTCCTTAAAATATATTTTGAAAATTGCATTTTGAGCTTTACATTAGCTGTTGGTCATGGCAGGATGGGTAAGATTGATCTTATTTTTAATTACCACAAGAAAAATGTTACCTGGATTGAAGTGAAATGCAGCTACTGTGAATTACATAAACTTATTTTTCTTGGAATTCTAGCATTTTCTTGGAATTCCAGCATTTTCTAAAGTCTATAAACTGGTAATGAAATCTCAAAGCTAGTAATGCTGCATGTACAGCACTAGGAATGAATTTTCATTGGAAAGCCATATTTTATTAAGTACATATGTGGGAACATTGGAAACATCATTATGTCTGTATAGAGGATATTCCTTCAGCAGAGTTCTGTTGCTTGAAGACGTTACATTTAAGATCAACTGAAGACCAGTGTTGGTATTTGATATTTATTTTTATATATATTTCATAGTTGAAGAAGTAGGAATAGAATGATACTCAAAATACTCTGTTTCTCCCCAACAAAAGTGAGATCAGCTGCACATAGGCATGTTATTAATTCTATGTACAGGGGAGTCTGTGGAATTCACATAGGATTTTTTCTAACACATGAATTTAACTTATTACCATTAGAAAGCTTATGGGGTTTTGTCTCCCTGTTTAGTTTGATGCTTTTTTTCTGCAGTTATACTTACTATTTCTTGTCTTATCCTCTGTGGATGTGGAGTATAGCTTATTTTCTTCCTCTTGTGATTTTGGAGACTATTAGCTTAGTTTCCCTTTGGACTTTTCTCTAACACCTAAAACCTCAGCTTATTCAGTTTTTCTGTGAAGACTTTTATCCCTCTTGCTGTTCTTGTCAGTAGACCTTCCCCAGCTAGTTCACACCTATACATTTGGGGTTTTCCTTTATTTATTTTTTGTTTGTTTGCTTATTTTATTAGGAAGGCCACTGTTTTAACTGGAGGATTTTTTTGAGGTGGCCTATATTCTAACACAAGAGCTGACTTGTTTACTGACACTATTCACATTATTCTAGTGAAAGCTCAACTCTGAAATTAATTTTTTGAGGTTTATGTATTTTTAATTATATTTCTTTCTATTTTTTCCTACTGAATTACAGACCAGTGTGGTGGTTCATGGTTCTTCCTCACCTCTTGCCCTCTGGTTTTCATTAATATACTTATTTTCTATGTTGTTTTCATGGTACATTTACACTTAGGCTATACTTATGTAGCCATCCTTAGTATCATAGCGAATCTCTGTTGTATATGTATTTATGTTTGTTTATACTTCTTACATTTCATTGAGGTGGGGTAGTACCAGACTGGAGGGCAGGTGCTCTCCAAAGTCTTTCTGTCACTGCCCTCCTCAACTGGATGGGGAAAGAAAATAGAACAAAAGGCTCCTTGGTAGAGAGAAGGACAGGGAGAGATCACTCACCAGTTACCATCATGGGCAAAACAGACTAAACTTAAAAAACTATATTTTATTACCAATCGAAATAGAGTACTAAGAAATAAACCCAAATCTAACTCCCTTTCTCCCCCCAACCGCTCCGTTTTTTCCAGGCACAACTTTAATCCTGAATTCTCACTTTCCTCCCCCTCAGTAGCAGAGAGGCATGAGAGTTTTGGTGTCACTTCACCACACATTGTCTCTGCCACTCCTTCTTCCTCAGGGGGAGGATGCCTCACACTCCTCCCCTGCTTCAGTGTGGGTTCCTTTCACAGGGTTTGGTGGTGGTTGGGGGTTTTTTTCCCCTCTTTCCTTCTTAATTCTGTTAACCCAAAGGTGTTACCACCATTGCTGACAAGCTCAGCCTTGGCAGCAGTGGGTCTGTCTTGGAGGTGACTGGTATTGGCTCTGTCAGACATGGGGGAAGCTTCTAGCTGCTTCTTCCAAAAGTCATCCCTGTAGCCCCTTGCCACAGAAACCCTATACGATTTCATATGGTTTAGGACATCAGTGAAGTGTTCAGGATTTGGCAAAAGATAATGTTGCATTTCTTTCTTCATTTTTGCATTGTGTCCCCTTAGTTTGTTCTTTGTTCTCTGGAAATAATAACTTTGTGTGTGTGTGTGCACCTTCATACTTACTCTCAGTCAGGCCTAGAAATCCTGTGAAGAACTTTTGCTTTATAAATTTGTTGTCTTTCTTTGGAAAGCTTGATGGAGACTCTCTGTTAGACTTTTGGCAGTGTGGAAACGGTTAGAAAAGAAAATTACAAGCCATCTGATCCTTCATGTGCCTCCACTTCGTTCCTTACCTTCTTAGGTATTAGTGACCCACAGAGAAGAGATCTCAGGGAAAGTAACACCTCTTTTTATCTGGGTGCATTTTTCAAGTAATCTCTTTTTATGTTTGTTTCCAGCACACATGAATTTAAAGTCCCTTTAAATCTCACCAAATATCACTTCTATCAATTAAATCACATTTTTCTAATTATATTGCTTAATAATCTACAGTAATTCACAAACCTAAGTAATGCCTTACAGACAACCAGCAAAGTTTATAATGGGGCCCTTTCAGGTAACATCAACTAGAAACTGTTATACACCGTTACAGTTGTAATATTTTCTAAAAGAAAAATGAAACTGTATTCTTCCTCCTCTCCCTTTCCCCCCAGTGACAATTAAGAACTCAGTAAAGCAATTGCAGTTGCTAGAGTGGAATGTTACAGTACTGCATCTCTTTTTTCATTACTATGTATCTATGAGTGAATTGTGTATATTTGTAACTTCATCAAAGATTCCCTATAATTTATTCTTTTGTGATTTTTATTCAGGGCTGAGATTCATGGCTTGCTAAGTCCTAATTATAAAAAATCTACAGGAAACTTTTACTGCATGAATACGTGCGATGTAAAGTAAATAAAGGATTTGCTTAATTGATTGTTTTCATGGCAATTAAGTGAACATAGAACAATTTTGTATTCAAAATTCTTTAACTGGTCCACTTCCTTAATGAGAAAAGTTCATTATGAAGTAGCATGTGAAACAAAGCAATTGTAAAGCCTACCAAGTCTGGTAACACACTACAGTCTAAATTAAGAAGTATGTTCTCATTGCCATTCAGGAGTTTGTATTTTACAACATCTTTGAGAAAGGCCAAGTACAATTGGAGTTTAAGAGGTTCGTGTTTCATATGTAGCAACATTATCTCTCGGTTTTGCCCTGATGGACACAGGCCTGTCAATTCTTGAAAAGTCAACCTTTGATCTCTAGGAAGGAAAGTAATTGTTTAGAGATTCAGCTTCTCAACCTCTTGAAATTTGGTGGCTTCAAAGAGTCTGCTATAAGCATGTCTGTTCTGACTGAAATGGAAGGTAAAATTAAAGTCCTATTAATTCTCTGATCATGCTTCACACTAAGAAAGGCTTCTACAAAAGTACTGTGTAAAGGGCTAGGACTATGATATGGAATATGGTGTAACTTAGTCTCCAGCACTGACCAGCAGCCACATTGCTCTTTGTCCTCTTTAACTTTCAGTTCACCCTCTTGGGATTATTACTGTGCCCCATTACCAAGTCCAGCTTTGACACTGTCTGCTGGTAGTGGGCCACAGTCACATTCAAGCATTTGCAGATGAGGTTGGGGTTTGAAAGATGGCAGGAAATGCTGATGACCTGAATGCTGGTCAAAGCATACAATTAAAGGAGGAGCTTCCTTCTAAAGCTGAATTGTTCCTGAATCCAGGTAAACTTAGTTTCAGAGATGTTTTATAAGCAAAGATTTGTTGTGAATCATGAGGTCCAGCAATCTCATCTACAGAAACTGCTGCCCCCCGGCACAAACATCCCCCCTAATTCTGCATCTGCGCTGCCAAAGGTATGTGTCTAGATGACAGGCATGTTGTATTCTTCCATGTTTGATCTCACAAATGCTATGAAACTGTGTACTACTGTATGTCATATGATGGCAAGAAAAGCAAGAAAACCACATTTCTGAATGCAGGCAGCTGCTGTGTGAAATTCTTCCATCATCATAATCTGTTCTTCATTCAGTAGCTTTTATTAGCTTATTGTGGTGTGATCACTTGTGCTCCTAGTTTTGTCCTTGTGCTTTATCCTAATAGGGCCTTCTGCTCCTAACTTACCTCTATGTTTCTGTTGAATTTAATTTTCCCATGTATACAAGTCTTGACTACAGAATCGTGCTCCATAACTTAAATAAAAGCACCTTGAATTTAAAATAAACAAAAACCACCTCAAATGTCAAAAAGCTCACAGAAGAGCAGGTACAAGCCTGGTGAGACTTTCCTAATTCCTCTCCCAGCATTTGGCATTTTGGAGGACTTGGAATCAGAGATGTGCCTTTCTGAGAAGTTGTTTCTCTACATCCCAGTGCAGTTACCTACTCTGTGGCCTGAAATGTCTGTCTAGGCATCTTAAGGCAATACTGACTGCCAGCAGATCTGGTACTGACATTTTGACTCCATCCATGTTTCCAAGGGAAATTTAGACAGGGATAAAAAGCAAAAATACATTTTATTGGATAGCACTGGAATGAGCAGCAAGCTGCTTCTGTGGCTCTGAGGAGAGTTTCAAAGCTGGCATATATCATTTAATATTTCATGACTCATCATGAATACAAACATCAGCCTTAATGAAATTGTCTCCTGTATTTTTAATTAGCTATACTATTTGTCCCAAATCACTCTTGTACTTAAACAATAGAATAAATTATGAGTACTAAAAGAAAAAAGTCAATATTAACATTGTTTGAATATGCTTTTATAGTAGGATTATATACACTTTAAAAAGTACAGCTCTATGAAGATGAAATCTAATTCTTAGCCCTCTTTCTTATATCCTGTGGTATGTTTAAGCATATAGTGAAAGCTTATGTGAAAAAAAGGTTGTAGAGTAGGGTGTGGACCAAGTTTTTAAAAGATCTCAGCTGGCAGCAGCTCTATTTCAGCATTATAGTGAAATGGCTATTTTTCACAATTGTTTCCTATAATTTTCCTTTAAGAATATCTGATTCTTGAAGAGAAAGTCCCACCCTATAGCAGTATTTCAGCAGTAGTGTGTGATTAAATACACTGTATTACAGTGTTTACACAAAGCAAGCGTTTCTTTCACAGATCTAAATAAATGCAGTTGAAGGATGTGCATAAAAACTGTTTTGAGGGACAAATTCTTAATGATGGTAGTATATGAGTCGAAGTCTAATTGTACCAAACTCACAGGAAGCAAAGCCTTAAATCAACAAATACAAAATCATAGAGTGCCCTGAGTTGGAAGGGACCCATAAGGACCATCAAGTCCAACTCCTGGCTCCACACAGGGACCGCCAAGTCAGACCGTGGGACTGAGCACATCGTTCAGACGCTTCTTGAACTCAGCCAAGCTCCCTGGGGAGCCTGTTCCAGTGCCTGACCACCCTCTCAGTATATCCAACCTAAACCTCCTCTGTTGCAGCATCATGCCGTTCCCTTGGATTCTATCTCTGGTCCCCAAAGAGAGATCGGCACCTGCCCCTTTGATCCCTCTCGTCAGGAAGCCACAGACAGTTGTGAGGTCTCCCCTCAGTCTTCTCATCTCCAGACTGAGCAAACGTGCAGTGGAATTAACAGGATGTATCTGTATAGAAATACATACAATTATTTTTTTTTTAATCTTGTTTTTCTTTTACAAAGTCTATTTATACAAACTATATCCAAGCAAATCAGTAAGTTTTGTATAACTTGATCCTCCATGGCATTTCTAAGGAAGCTAGAATTAGACTGTTTTATGAATGGAAGATGCATATTTTAGTAAAGCTACTAACATGGACTGTGACTGTCAATGTGAACCAGAACCTAGAAGTGTATATTTCTGTTCCTACGAAAGGAAAGAGTACTGAATAGCTCTCTGCATGTGCTTAGTGTCACTCTGGGATTAAGCCCGTGGATCATAAACACTTTCACAATAGCAGGAACTCTGATAGTTTGTAAAGTGTTATAAGTTCTTGTAGCAGTGTATGCATAATGAGCCTTCAAATCCTAGGTTAAATTTGTGGGACAAACTTAGAAAATTTGTTTCACCAACCCCACTGCCTTTGCTTTTGCATATAAACAGTTGTAAACTAAAATGACTGGAATACTTGGATGAGTGTGCATTGAAAACCTTTGTTTTCAACTGAATCATACTGTACAGACTAAGACTGCAGATGTAGCATTCATAATAGGAACTTTTAGAGCTTCATAATCATCATGGTTTTGGGTTAGTTTTAATTTTTTTAAAATCATTTAAGAGATATTAATGAGTTTGAATTAGGATACTTTGCTTTTTGAGGAGTTGGGTTCTCACGAAAAAAATTTGAAAATAATGACTGATTTTTTCTAGATTTAGACCTTGAGTGCTAGGTAGTTTGTAGCGAGACTTTCCCTTGCTTTAGATTATGTGTAGCATGATTGTTGGTTAAACCGAAGTGATACTAAATTACCATAATGTTAGTAAGGTTTAAAAACATACCAGACAGAGAAGTTTATTTCTTTTTGCCACGGCCTTATCTTACAGATGTCTTGTCTCTATTTACACTTTGTTTACTGTTCATTTTTGAAAGAAAGTTCATTACTCTTTTTTTGGTAAATAATGGTGACAGTAGTGAACAGTGACAGTGTGGAATCAGACTGGTCAAATATTGGAATACTCGCTCTAGACTTACTGATACAATGAATTCGGTTCCTCTTTCATTTCACATATTTCCCTTATGGTCCTATGAGATCTTAAGCTCAAGATCTCAGTGTCTTAGGCACTCAATTCTGTGTTTTCATATATTTGCCCAGAGAGTGATAATGGAGTGCACAGATTGGAAGTACACTTAGTATATATTAACTCAAACTCCATTATTAACCATTTAATTCTTCTCAAAGAAGAAAGTAGTTTCTTACTTGATTTTTGGAGTAGTTGTGCAGGTGCTTAAAAAGCTGTTAGGGGCTTAGGTCACAGTGGGATTAGGAATTTCTCTGTAAACTAAGAGGTAGTTTTTGAAGCTTCCAATACTACTTAGAAGACAATGCCTTTCACAGATTTTTGCCAACTAACTTACAGTGGTGTCCTGCAAAAACTTCAGGAATTTCCATGTACATTTAGTGAATACTTGCTAGACAGTTTTTATTCCTACTAGTGGACCTAGTTCTGACAAACAAAGAGGGCCTGGTGGAGGGCATTATCAGTAGGGTCAGCACTGGTTGTAGTGATCATGAGAAGATAGAGTTTGGGATCATGGGTAGTAGGTACAAAACAACAAGTAGGATAGACGTTAGAAAGGCTAATTTTGACCTCTTTATGAAGCTGCTTAGAGAAATCCCATGGGCCAAGGCTCTGGAAGGCAGGGAAAAGAAGGTTATCAGCAGTAGTCAGTACAGATTCACCAAGGGGAAGTCATGTCTGACGACCCTTATAGCCTTCTATGAGTGTACGACTGGATGGATAGATGAAGGGAGAGCAGTGGATGTTGTCTACCTTCACTTAAGCAAGGCTTTCGACACCATCTCCCACAGCATCCTCATAGGCAAGCTCAGGAAATGTGGGTTGGATGAATGTGGTGTGGACTGCAAATTGGGTGAAAGACAGAGTCCAGAGGGTTGTGATCAGTGGCACAGAGTCTAGTTGGTGACCTTTAACAAGTGGTGTTCCTCAGGGGTCAGTCCCAGGTTCAGCCCTATTCAATATACTCATCAATGGCTTGGATGAAGGGACAAAGTGTACCCTCAGCAAGTTCACTGATGATACAAAGCTGAGAGGAATGGCTGACATGCCAGTGAGTTCTGGACAGGCTGGAGAGTTGAGCAGAAAGTATTCTAAAGAAATTCAACAAGGGAAAGTGTAGGGTCCTGAACCTAGGGAGGAATAACTACAGGCACCAGTACAGGTTAGGGGCTGACCTGCTGGAAAGCAGCTCTGTGGAAAAAGACCTGAAGTCCTGGTGGACAACAGGTTAGCCATGAGCCAGCAATGTGCTCTCATGGCCAAGAAAGGCAATGGCATCCTGGGGTGTATCGGGACAAGTGTGGCCAGTAGGTCGAGGGAGGTTCTCTGCCCCCTCTACTCTGCACTGGTGAGGCCTCATTGGGAATATTGTGTGCAGTTCTGGGCTCCCCAGTTCAAGGACGGGGAGCTACTGGAGAGGGTACAAAAAAGGGCTATGAAGATGATTAGGGGACTAGAACATCTGTTTTACGATGTCTTATGAAGAGAGGCTGAGGGACTTGGGACTTTTTAGCCTAGAGAAGTTTGAGGGGGTATCTTTCAGGTGCTTGAGTGCTGGGTGTCAGGAGGATGGGACAGTCAGCTTTCAGTGGTGCCCAGAGTCAGGACAAGAGGCAGTGGGCACAAACTTGAATATAGGAACTCCCACCTAAATGTGAGGAGGAACTTTACTGCCAGGGTGGCAGAGTACTGGAACAGGCTGCTCAGAGAGGTATTGAAATCTCCATCTCTGGAGATATTCAGAACCTGTCTGGATGCTGTCCTGTGCAACCTGCTCATGGTGATCTGACTTGGGCAGAGAGGTTAGAGTAGATGATCTCCAGAGGTCCCTTCCAACGCCTGTCATTCTGTGATTCCTCTGATACTATTGCAAAACGTAGAAGCCAACAGGTATGAAGAAGAGAATGTACAAGTTTAGGGACTGTAAGCTGTAGAAGTAGTGATTAAACAAACAAAAAGATAAATTCAGATGTTAAAATTGTCAAAATCATACTGTAGGTGTGAACCATGAATTACTGATGGTTTTTATATATAAGGTTCAAAATGGGATGATTAGAGTGCTTTTGTGCCAAGTGCTTGAAAAAAATCTTAGTAGAATACATAAGTTGAATTTTAGTGATCAGTTTAAAACATCTTTGGCTCAAATAGACATTAGAGACCTAATGAATAAAGCGTCAGAAAATAATCCTGATAGGTTGCTTTATCCAGCTTTCTCTGATTACTTTTTTGGGTGTTGTTTTCCTTCCCCCTTATGAGCTGGGAGACAACCGACAACTTTTGAGGTGTTGGAAAAAGAAAGTGGTAAAATTTGGAGAAGATGAGTTGATTTAAGTAACTTGGAATATATGTAAGTATGTATTTGTTATGGAAGCTTTTAATAATTGTTGTCATTTTGTGTCTCTGTACATTGAAGGTATCCTGAATTAGCAGCTGTGTGCAGAAGTCCCAGTACTCTTATTTTGTATCCTGGAGCTGAAGCAACCAATTTGGAAGATGTGATGTCTTCTAGACCATCTGTTATGATCATCATCGATGGAACATGGAGTCAGGCTAAAGATATATTTTATAAAAATTCCCTTTTCCGGCTTCCCAAGCAGGTGAGTTAGAATATGTAAAATTTAAATGATGACTGTGTCTAATAAATGCTTTATTTCTGACCAGCCAGAAGGGAGTGTTTTTATGAGGATGAAAATGATGCGCATCTTCTTTCCTTCTCAGCTGTAACTCACTGACAAGATAAGGAAAACTTGAACAATTAAATAAAAGCAACCTGTAAGATTTATTTGTGTTTGTTATAAGTTAATGCTTTTAACTTCATAGTGCCTCAGTATTATGCAAAATTGAAAACTGGTTAGAGTAGCAAATTTTTGCCTGTTGTCTAAGATGATAGAACATATGCAATAAAAATCTCTCCTGCTAGAGTATATTGTATTGCAGTAAAAGGAAAACTGATAGGAGAATTTTATAGCCTCTCATAAAAGCATAGCACTCTTTCCCACATATTTAGTCTCCATGATTTTAGAAACTTTTTGACTTTTGGCAAGTATTCCTTAGAATATAGCAGAACAACTACTGGCCATGTGTGGAATTAGGAGTTTTTTGGTTGATGGGGTTTTTTTTGGTTGGTTTGCTTTAGTTTGGTTTCTTAGGATCATCAACACCCACCCATCTGAACTGCCAGTAAGGTTTAAGCTGTGATTGATTTAAGCTGTAATGAAAATAACCCTAGACTGTAATACAGTGCTAATAATATTAGCGGACATCCATTCCTGTTTCTGGATTGTTAATGTCACAACACTACTTTTCAAGGAATTTTTAAAGTGGATTACTGAGTGTCGCTTTGGCACAGGAATCTTGACTATAAATTTTGGAGATAAAACTTAAGCTCACGTGACTCAGTTGTTGTTATTAAGTTTTTCTCCTGTTATTAGAATGAACCTATTTATATTTATGTCATATAAACACAGCAGGTGACATCTCTTTATGTCCTCAAATACTTTGTCTGAATTAAATGCTCAAATTACAGATTTTCTAGGAACGGCTTTTTTTTCCACACACAGCAGGCTTGTGTCTGTATCATGTATCATTCATAACCAACCAAGTTCTCATTTTAGTTTTGTAGTTTTGTTATATGCCTGCCAATTGAGCATAGAAAAACTGGTTGAACCATTAAATTTATTCTGTGCTGGAACTTGTCTATAATACCTTAAGTCTGAAATTGTTTGGGAGTCAAATTGCTGTCTAAAGTTTAGCACTGCCATTGCTTTAGGTTTCTCCTTGTGTTGGTTTTTACAGTGAGATTTTTGATTTTGCTCCTGACCGGTTCCCCTGCAGTCATACTGGTAGGGAGCTAGGGTATAGCAGAGCACACCAACTCCTGGAGGGATGAAGGGCTTCTGGCCCTTTTGAAAATGAAAGATATGCATCTCCTTCAATTGTCAAATGTAATGAGAAGACCTCCTGTGTAAGCAGCTGTCTTAACATCAGTCTGTATTCTAGTTTATAACTAGTTTACAGTTCCTTGTTTTTTGTGCTCTTTGGAAACTTCAGGGGTCTTGCAGGATTTTGGTGTGAGTTGACGAATATTGAAATATTTTCTTCTATCAACTAGCTTGATTTGACTGTTCAGAATCTCATATAGGAACAGTTTTGCTACAGATCAAAATGGAGCAGAATTTTGCCCTGATCAGTTGGGTTCTTGTAGATGTCATGATGCCTGTAAGATATTTCTAACCATATATTGTTATTATAGTGTTTCCTAGAGGGAAGTTTTTCAATATGTATAAAAAATATTCCCTACTAGATGGTATAAACAAGGATTTTGTTTCTTTTTCTTAATTATTTCCATAATATTAGGATTATTTGTCCAGGTGTAATTTGTTGACAAAGCTGTCATTTTCATACAGGGGCATTATTCATAGTATGTTGTAGAAACAGTATTAATACTAGCAGTATTACTAATAGAAAAAACAATCCTCTTCATAATTGGATCTCTTTGATCAGTGAAAAGGTGACTACCCCTACAGGAGGGGAGACAAGGTGGCAGTTTGCAAACTGAAAAATAAAATCCTAATGGCTATAGTGTTAGGATAGATTAAATGTGCTGTTGGTCAATATGCTGCTAATTAAAAAAAAAGTACTACTGTGTTATAAGTAATTTTCTTTACGACATTTAATCTGTTTTATATCAAATTTGGGAGTCTTTTTTAGGGTCTTAGAATAGCATAGCAATTAGGCTATACTAGTGTAAGTGAAATGGAAGAGTAGATTTCATGTTTTGGTCAAATTATTTTGGCCTTCCAAAGAAGATGTTGAAACAGATGGAAGTCACATCTAGGAATTTATGGGATTCATTTCAGTGTATTGCAGTTCAGCTGCAAATTTACGAATAGTTCATTGCAATCCATTTCAAGTTCTGCAAAACACTTGTCATACACTGAAGCACCTGACTGTGAATACATTAACTTGCCTTTAAGCAAGTTGTTTCCATTGTTTCCATTCTTAGGCTTTTTTGGTTGGCCCTACCAAATTTGACAGCAAAAGTTAAAAAATCAGATATTCTGTAAACTGGCTATTTGCAATTGCAGAATGTATGACTGAGTTAGCAAAAGCAGAAGAAAATACTTTTTCCTAATCTATTCACTTGGAGGGAGGGGCAAGTAAAGGAAAAAAATCGGACATCATTCTTGTCTGTTACTTTTAGAACATGCAAAAAATAGTTTTAGCTTTATTAGATAAAGCCACTAGTTATTAATTTTATTTAGCAGCTTCCTTTATTTATTTATTTATTTATTAATTTATTTTGGTTGTGAGAAACAGGTTAATATATTCAAAGATCCACTGGTTGCAGTGAAACTCCAGCCAACTATTCCACAACAGCTGGCTTCTATTATTTTTTACTGTCCTTAGTGTCCCTTTCTTGTAAACTATCTTGGGGAGTAGCATAGATATTCTAGATGGCCTTTCTGTTTGTTTCACTTCTCTTACATGCTTGCTGCTGTTGGAACTCCCTCCCTGGTACTTCTAAGACAGGTAATCTCTGCAAACTCTGAAACGAACAGAGGTGTATCATATGTTTTCTAAAGGTGTTTTTTAGTCCAATCATTTTAAAACCGACTTAGATAATTTACTTCTGTTGTGTGTAATTTAACTTTATTTGAAGTTCATGCCACCATCCTCTATAAAGCTGAAACCTGATCATCCTTTTAGGGTTGGGTATTTTTTCTGCTGACAGACTCTTCAGTGGTGGATTTTGATTTTTGGAAGATCAGTTATTTGAACACATTCCAGGTGATTGCTGCCTTATGGCACTTAAGTACTACCTCTGTCTGCCTGTAGTCAGTGGTTTTGGCAGATTAGATCTGTAGGAGTGTTATGAGAGAAGGCTGTGTAAATAATCCGTTTTGTTATCTGCCTTTTCTTCCAGATAGTGTAATTTTCAATTTCTCTTTCATTATGATTTTGAGAGTAGCTACTGGGCCGTTACTTAGTTAGCTTCAACTACTGCTATTTGCTAATAATACTTGGTATAGTAGAACCTACTTCTTATCCTGTATTGTAAACTACAGAAATTATTTTTTCTCTAATCAGTTGTTTATATGTAAGCTAAATTTAGATTTTAATGGCCTATTAAAAAAAGGGTGAACCTGAAAGAAATTTACAGTATTGCTTTGTTTCGAAAAATGCAAATATTTTACATATACTTTTACTATGGTACCTGGATTTTTTGGCAGTAATGTTTGTCTCATTTCACTTTATTCCCTATTAACTTACTTCTCTCTTCTTCACTCTTGCACATTATTGCTGCGAAAAATAAATGAGTTGAACAGCTAGTGAAACAGTGGTTGCTTACAACAGATTACTCTTGAGAATTATCAAGGGGATTTAGTAGCATGGGGTGATGTCCTGTTTCCAAATGGGAAAGATGTTGGAAATATTTTCCAGATACCTTCATTAAACAACTTCATGCTGGAATTTAGTTTGCTGTGTTATAGTTCCGTTTTGCCTGTAAGCCATACTTTCATTTAAATGAGTATAAAGAAGATAGCCAGTCATGCATAAACCAGCAGAATTCATTGGGAACTAAAAAATGAAGAAAGAGATAGCTTTTCCAGTTTTGTCCAGTTTTTGAAAAGTTACTTAGGCTCAAAACTGCACTATTCCAAAGAGCAAAATTTTATATATTCCTAATGTGAATGCAGAGGCATATGAAAAATCTGTATTATATGTAGAACTAAAATACCTGTTTTAAACTTGCAAGCATAGCACTGAATAAGTATGGCACAGAAAATGAATAATAGTTCAAGATAAATTCTCCTCCTAACCTTCTATATTGCAAATTAATTAAATTCGTCACACTGATGTAACTAGAAAATCACGTGAGAGGCTTGTCAGAAACACCTAAAAAGAAAATATTTTTGAAAAACAGACACCCTGCTGACTTACTCTTCATTCAAATTCTGCCTCACCTATTTCTGATTACAGCAAGTGTCTGAGAGGACAGAATTGAAATTATTAGCCTGGTCTACATTATCATTATCGAATAAATCAATGTAAAAATAAAATCCCTAAAATTATTTTCTTTCCGAAATCCAAAAAGTTTCAACACTTCATCCTTCGTGTCTGAAGAGACTCTAGTGTTTAATTCCATTTTCAAGTGTTGACACTTTAAGCCTTAAAATTATATCTGTTTTACACTCAAGAGGATTGTTTTGCTGATTGTGCACATATCCTTGAGATAGTTTTGGAGCAATTGTTTCAAACTAGTCTGTCTTATATAAATCTCAGTAGCAATCTTGCCACAGCAGTGTGTGGTCACAGCATGTGCTGTCTTATGTGTGGTTATGACACTGGTAAATAGTGGAAGCCAATGCTGTTAAGTGCTAACTGAACTGAACCTAGCTATATAAAGGCTCATATTTTCTGAGCAGGTCCTGAAAATCAAGGGGATGTGGACTAGTTGCATCTATATTTTGGCATTTATCCTGCCAAAATTATTTTAGGCCTTGTAGTGGAGCACAAAATGTAATCCCTGAGCATCCCTGAGGCTGTTTGCTTTATTAAAGTAATGGGTAGGAAATATTGATCAGTTAACATACAGATGATTCTTTTAAAATTCTGAAATCCTGCCTAGCACAAAATGGAACTGAAAAAGATTTTAAAGAGCTAGGATAAGTAAAAATAATGTAATGAAAGTAAAATAAGATAATATGCCAAGAAACTTTTTGAAAAGTTAATCTGGAGACATATGTACATAGAACCACAAAAGGGTTTGGGTTGGAAGGGACCTCAAAGCCCATCTAGTCCCAACCCCCTGCCATGGATGCGGACACACTCCACTAGCTCACATTGCCCCATCCAACCTGGTCATGAACACTGCCAGGGAGGGGGCAGCCACAGCTTCTCTGGCAACATGAACGTGCATAAAAGCTTCTAACTACATGATAGTCCTGAAAGTTCATGAGCTGGCCTTCCAGATGTTTCACTCCCTTGCGGTGTACACATATATAGAGGGTTTAAGACTTTGCAAAGCCAAACTGTCAGATATCGTTTATCACTGGGGTGAGTCAGAGACTTTTTCTGAGAAAGTTCTGAGGCCTTGAGTTATGAAGCAATGATGCAAATGATCTTACTCTGAACTCTTGGGGAAAAATATGAGCAGACAGCAGGAATATAAAAAATTTTCCTAGCAGATTTGCTTCTTTGTGCGTACTTGAATTCTGCATTGCATGGATCACAACCTTTAACAGTTGCAGTTACAACCTGCCTGAATTAACAGTCTGTGCTTTTTATCTGATCTCTTTTAAAGGAAAATATTCTGCTGTCCCTACCCTTACTTTATTGGAATTGCATTGCAACTCTAATTACTTAAAACTTCCATTTTAAGGGATTAAATTCTTAGTGAAAATTAAAAATAGAGTGCGTCTTGAAGTATTAAGTTAATAAGTATGTTAAAATATATTTTAAAAAATGATACTTGTTTGCTTTTCACTAAATATACCAGTTACTAGTTACTAAATATAGTAGTTGCTATTTGCTGTTACTCAGATTACATGGAGCTCTGTTCTCAAATGCAAACATAGCTTCCTGGTGAGGAAAAAAAAAAGTGTAACCTAACTGGCTTTAGACTCTTAAATCAAGCCTAAAGGTTGTATTTAGTGGTCTGAGTGTTATTTCAGCTTTGCTTGTACTGAGGTGGTAGCATAGTGCTAAGTCAGAACTTGTGCTGCAACTGCAAGCAGTCATCTATGGTACAGGTAAGGCTCAGTGAAGACACCAGGTGAGTATGGAGCATTGCAAAGGGTATGTTTGAGTACTCTGCACACAGCTGTGTATGAAACTAAATTTGGTCATTTTGTGCTGAAGTGAACAGAAGTACTTACACAATCTCTACGACTTCTCTCTCCCTCTACCCTGCCCTGGTCAGGCCTCACCTGGAGTACTGTATCTAGTTCTGGGCTGTCCGGTATAAAAAAGACAGGGCTCTCCTGGAAGGAGTCCAGCGGAGGGCCACAAAGATGCTTAAGGGCCTGGATCATCTCTCCTATGAGGAATGGCTGAATAAACTGAGGCTGTTCAGCCTTGAGAAAAGAAGACTGAGAGAGGATCTGATCAATGTTTATAAATATCTGAAGTGTGGGAGACAAAGGAAAATGGCCAGCCTCTTTTCAATGGTCTGTGAGGATAGGACAAGGGGCAATGACCACAAGTTAGAACACAGGAAGTTCTGCACCAACATGCAGAAGAACTTTTTCACAGGACGGTGACAGAGCCCTGGGACAGGGTGCCCAGGGAGGTGGTGGAGTCTCCTCTGGAGATATTCAAGAACCATCTGGATGCCTATCTGTGCAATATGAGCTAGGGAGCAGCTTTGGCAGGGGGGTTGGGCCTGATGATCTCTGGAGATCCCTTCCAACCCCTACAATTCCATGATTCTGTGAAAATTAGTAGTCAGGTGTAATTATTGTAATAAAACTATAAGAAGACACCAGCACTCTTACAGATTGAATTTTGTTTACCCTGTGACTATGTTACGTTTCACTCTTCTCATGACAAACACTGTAGGGTTTTTCTGGCTTTTTCATATTTCTACATAATTTCATTGTTTAATGTTTTGAGGCTTTGGGTTGATAATGTGATTATACTTGGAATTTAAGAAGGCAGGTTTTTATCCCAGAAAGAGAATGAGGTAGATATGACAATACCTAAAGGAAAGGTGGTGGGGTGTGTGTGTGTGTGTATTTAAGTAAAAGAGTATATGATTCCTGCAGGCATTATCTGCAAATAGAAACAGAAACTGTTATAACTAAAATTCTTCAAGAAATGTCAGTTTGTGCTTTTAATTAGTGTTCTGTAGGTAGAAAAGAGCTACTTTAGTAATGAGGAGATTAACAATTCAAAATTGCCAGTTATACTACAAAACCGAAAGAAATTGGAGGTACTTGAAAATCACATTTTACCACGTTCCTTCACAGTTTCACTGATTTTGGGTAATAATAAAAAATAGCATTCAATATTATATTGCTACATTGAATGATTTTACAGATAATGTTTATTTTAATAAACTTTGTTGTTGTTTTAAATTAGTATAAAAATCTAAAGATCTTCTTTTAATCAAAAGCTCAGTCAGCATAGCTCTTTTCTTTTCTTTGAAAAGAGTCTTTGAAGAAATTTCAGTTTAGATCTTCCAGAAAGTCTGAGAGGAAATATGTTTATGAATCTAATGTATTTAACTCTATCACAAAGATTTAAATTTATGTCTTGATCCATAACCATTCTTACTGTCTGGGATTTTTACAAATGACAAAGCGTAAGCATGGGCAAACTTTATAGCAGAAACTTATGAGATGGATGGCTTAAGGTGACTTTTACAGTTTTTGATATGGTTACATTGATTATGTCATGCACTCCATGAGCTGGCACCCTCTAGATAAACACATTTTCCCAGGATATTTTGCATGGCCACAATTGAGGAAGAGGCTATAAGTATTAGAATATGCACTGCAGGCCTTCTTGTAACAGCTGTTGTGGTTTGCAAAGGTGATGCAGAAAGTGTCCTGTTAAATTGGAGCAGTGGCTGCCATTAATTTGGAGGGAACAATGAGCTGGTTTGTTCAGCAGACATGCTTGGCACAGTCAGGCTGGTAGTATATTGCATCACAGAGCGCCGTGGGTGACTCTACTTCTGGTTTTGAGGAGATAAGCATAGAGTAGTGGGAATAAATGGCTAAAAAAAAAAATAAATTTCACCTTCTATTCGTTCAGCACCAAAAAAAAAAAGGGTTGAAAAAATTTAACGTAGTGATGAGCACAGGCATTAAATGTAGGCAAGCTATCAGAACTAGGTAATATGTGAATTAGTTTTATTTATGTACAGGTGTTCCCAGGCCACTGTTGTAAATCCAAGCATCTGCTATCCAAAACCTGAATTAATTATTTCTGTCACCGGGTGTCTTGTTTTCCTTTTATAAACAGACAATGAAAATTTTCTTGGTATCATTATCCTTATGCTGTATAGTTATAGAAAGAAAAAAAAAGAAAAAAGAAATATCCATCCCTTGAAAATGTTAAAAAATGCTATGCACTTTTTGAGAGTTGGGGTTGTGGAGGAATTTACATGCTGGTGTTCAGGTATCAAAAAATTACTTAAACTAAATATACAATGATGCATGAAAACTGTGTTTCCCTGTAATTTTACCTGATGCCAATCCAGCTAACAGCAAAGAGAAATATGATTTCAGACAGTCAGGGAAGGAAGGGGTAAAGTATAATTAATTTTTAATTAAATTAAAATGTTCCAGCTGTATTGTTACCATTTGCACAGGTAGCACAACTTGTTGCTTCTGGCTTAATTAACTGTAAATCTGAATGGTGTGCCTGCTGGTGCTTGAGTAGGCATGGCTTTAGACTGGGGGTAGCTTCATATTCACTTTGACTCTCTTCTACTTTGTTGCTGCACTCCTCTGCTGCTTCCTGGGCAAAATAATGTCAAAACCATAATACCAGCAAATCTTTCTATGTATATTTATCACAGTATTGCTGTTACTGAAATATTCAACACCGCATTGCCTTTTCCCATCCTGCTGTCACAATTTCTGATGCATCTATTTTCTTTCCCTTATACTTCCTTTGCTATATGAAAATCGATGTCAGCTAAAACCTGGTTTCTTACAGCAAATTTTTAACACTTGAGGTTTACTGTTCAGTTCAGCCTGCACTGTATGCTTAGGTCTGCATGACTAGTGGTGAGCATTTGTGAGCATATGTTTGTACTGATCCAAGCATCAGTCCTCAAGTGAGTTGACATTTTGTTAAGATTATGCTTGTGATCGCTCTTGATGTTCTTCTCTCTCCTTCCTTACCCTTTTATCCCTGAGATGGGATATTTCCTAACTGGCTTCCTTGGAGCACAGGATGTAATTGATCAAGATTCAGTGTGCAGTCCTGCTTGAGCTTTTAAGAACTGAGAGGGAGCTTTGAGATCAGGGAATCATCAATAAATCTGACTTATTGTAACTAGTGTTTTAGCAGGTGAAAATTATTTGTGTGTTTCTTTTCCTACAAGAGAAGTGACAGTACCAAATGCTAACTTGAGCATGTATGACAGAAGCACCCAGAAATGACAAGAATGTATGTGTACAGATTTTGATTATTATTCAGAGGTTCTGCTGAACACTGTCTACAATAATTTTAATGAATAATTAGAAATTTTGGAGGCTAGAGTTTTTAGTCATTCTTGAGAGCAGCTATTTGTGGTAACCATTGGAAAAGAGCAACATTTAATAGTCAGAAGTTATTTTACTGATGCAAAGGAGGTTCTCTCTATCAGGATTTTTAATTATGGCCATGTCATTTAAAATTATAATTTTCTTGATCTATACATCTGTCAGTACTTTGTGCACAAATAAAATATTTATGTCAGAGAAGGTGCTAATCTCTTTGTGTTAGACATAAAGATGTGTATTTAAGGACATGCAGCCCCTTCTAAGGAGGCAAAGTCATTCCTACCAATGGTTTAAACTTCCAGGACACTATGCAAAGGAATTTCTTGAAAGAAAGATAAAGTATCCCAGTATGATCTTTTGTCCATAAAATTTACAGTTCAGCTCTAGAATGATCTATTTTGTGAGGACAGTCATAACTTAACCCAGTCAGCAGTGAAGACTTGGAAAGTGTGGGCAACAGGAAGTCAGCATCTCCACAGTCTAAGATTATCAGTCCCTGATTATACCTCTACATATCTATGGAGTCTGTGTCAATACCTGTACCAAATAAATTAATTGAATACATGATAAGGAACAGAATTAGAAGATCCATGGATAAATATACAGTAATTGGCTAGCCCAGTGTTGATGATCATAAAGGTCTCTTGCAACCTTAATTCTGTGATCCTTTGAAAACAGATGACATAGCTCAAAAATTTACTGGTGCTTATTACTCATCTGCTTTCTGGCTCCCTCAGAAACAATCTAACTGAAGCAGTGTTTGGAGGTGACTTTTAGCAGGTGCCATCACCAAATATGCCCAATAAAACTATGTGTCATAATAAGAAAAACAATTAAGGAAGGTAATAATAACTCCTCTATTTTAAGAGTGATTATAATTTTATATTACAGTTTGTAGAGATGTCATCAGTGGAACCTCCAGTGAATCCATGCTGTTCAGCATATTTGGAAGTAATACAAGAAGGATTTCATAGTTAATTGATAAAATTTTCATCATGGCATTAAGTTATTTAGAGTGGTAATGAGAAAGGCCAGCTGTGATGAGTTGTAAAAAGACTGTGAAGCTCAGTAACTGGACATTAACATAGCACAGAAAATTCACTGTAGAGAAATGGCAATGGCAGCACACACCAAAAGTTTTCCTACTTTTACTTGAAAAGAAAAAGAAAAAAAGCCTCTTAACTGTGCACTTAGCAGCAACAAGATTTTGGGACTATAATAACAAATTCCATTTAAGCCTCAGTTCAGTGTACAGGAGCATTGAAAAATTAAGTTTAAAGCTAGAAACACGCTCTTCCTATTTGGAAGAAAAAAATAAAGGCAGGAAATTTCACAAAAGCCTAGAAGAGGTTAAGAGAAATCCAGCAAATGGTCACTGTATGGGATGCATTGTGTATATGATACAGTGAAGTGGGTTATTCTTCAGCTGGAAAGACAGCTGGCCAGGCTATTCTTTAGCTGGAAAGAGAGCTAGTCCAGCATGAGATAGATTTATAAGTTCACAAGTGACACACATAGTAAATATGAACCGATTGTTGACTATCCTTGCCAATACATGTAGTAAAAGGCTTCAAAAGACCTAAGTACTGAGGAAGGAAGATGAGAAAGTGGAGTTCTTCACACATGTATCAAAGCAGTAGAATTCTTTACAGTTGGAAGTTTTATGTTTTCAAAGTTTGGAAAGTAATTGAACAAATTTACATAAGGAAAATCCATTAGGGGTTAAATTGTTTTTAAATGCCAAGGGGTCACTTCAGCCTGTGAGATCTGTGAGTTGTTGGAGGCTAGAAAAACATTCAGAAGAGTTTCTATGTGTATTTTATTGTAGACTTCTGCTGTTTATGTTGGACAGCTGTAAACCCATATTTGGCAAATTGAATATTCTGCTTCCTCATCACTCCCCAGGAAGGGAAAGTAGAAAAAATGAATTGCATAAAAAGATGAAATAATGGGAAGGAGAGTGAGCCAGGAGGAGATTGCCAACGAGACCCTGAAATTTGATGGTGTTTTAGTGGTTGATGGCAGTGTAAACAAGAACTATTAACTGATGGGGAGGACAATACAGCCCAAACCTCAAGAGAAGTAATTTTTCCAAGAGACTACAATCACATCATTTTGCCATACCAATACAACTACTGCTGGGTCCTTCAGTATTAAAACTCATTAAAATTGATAGTCCGTTCTCTGTCTATTTGTTTTCTCTAGGTAGTTTCTGCGCAGAAATGCTCACTTCTCTCTGCAGATTCACTAATTTACTTGCAGCTTCTATCTTCTTTCTGTTTTGTTTTTGTCTTTATACATGTTTGGTATAAACGACTTCTAAGAAAACTAGAAAGCTGCCAGTATTTTGTTGTGAGGTTTTGTTTTTTTTTTTCTTCTATCTGTACAGCTCCTTCTGACTTTTCTTCATCAGGCTTTCTTTTTATTTAACCATCTCAGTGTTTTTTCACTGTGCTTGGTTTACCGTCTTTTTTTTTGTTTGACTACTGGACTATTTGACTTTAAATGCCTCTTCTGTGATTTCCCAGATTCTGCACTTGATCACATTCCTCTTTTTATGTTAGATTTCCACTCTGGTGCAAGATGTATTTCACCACCTCCCCCCATATCACTGTATTTTTAGAATAGCTATTTCTTTTATTAAGGTCTTTTATCTTCAGCTTATGAGAAAGATGAAGCAAACTTTTTTGACCTCACCACCTGAAAGTTCATAAGGCTAAAACCTTTTGTAGAAACTATTTTCTTTCAGATTTTTTTCAGGAAGGTTTCTGCTATTGATAAAAACATTTTGTAGCCATTCTGGAGGAGTGATGGTTCTGCGGGGTTAATTATGAATCAGGGGGACAATTAGATGTGCTTTATTTTGAAAAGTGAAATTTTATAGGTAGCTCTCAGCATTTAAGAAGTAAAATTAGGACAGGATTTGCTTCTTTTAATCATATGAAAAATCAGTTACATTTATTTGAGTTTCCTTAGTATTCTACTGTGCAGATAAACAATAGCAGAATTTAGTCTTCAGTTTTAAAACTCCATTTCACAGTTTTTCTCATATCACTGAGCAATTACTAAATATTCCTGTAAGAAACTGCTCAGTAGTGTAAGTCTTGGCTTTCTCAGCCCCTGAGACTGAGAACTTGTATTTTTGATAGTAATTCTTGCATTTACTTGAAAAGATACTCTCATTTAAGGGCAGGACCCAAGTATCTAACAATGCTATCTGTGTATGTTTTGGACTTTACATTGATACAAGCCAATATTTCAAATTCAGGATCGGATTTGGAATTGTTAAATTGGCATGTCCATAAGCAGTACCACTGTGGATGAGGTACTTTGTGGTTTGAAGTCTCTTCACCAAAGACACCTGGAACAATTCTTTACTACAATTTTCTTTTTTTTTTTTTTTAATGTTTGTAGGTGCAATGCAGAAATCTTGGATTTTACCCTTTTAAAGTTAATTAGAAGTGGGATTTCAGTTAGTTGAAATTCTTTTAAATAGTATTAATCAAATGTGATGATGAATAAACTTTATATAAGACTATCAAAATGCAGTCTTTGTAGACATACTTCCATGGCATCATGGCATGATTTGTAGTACCCCATCCAGCATTTATTTGTACTTGAGCCCGTTACAGCTGAGTGGTTTCTATCCTGCTCAGCTGTAAATCTTACCTGTTTGTATTTCACAGCATTAGTGACTAGTTTGAGGTGTTCTACAAAGTATACAAAAATTTCTCTTGAAAATCCTGATTTTTTTTTTTTTGTGATGAGGCATGATTTCAGAGGCAGCAACAGCTCCTAGTTTGTTGTGCCAAATGCAATGTGACAAGATGTGATTAACTCCTGAACCCCAAGACAAAATTCTTGTCACATAAACCCAATGGTTCAGTTCTTGCGTTACGCATGAGCTTCCAGACATTGCTTTCTGCCTGACAGCTCATAGTTTCAAACTGGGAGGGAAGTGTCGCTTCATATGCTGGGAAAAAATCATAGAAAACGTAGATTACTTCAGTAAGGCCAGAAGTGAGCTGGAAAGTTGATAAAATGGACTGAAGAACTTTGTATATCTTAAGCTTTATCCATCTGTCAGATCATACATCTGTTTGCAATTAGTTAAGCATTTGGATTTTTATAGTAGAAATTATTACATTTACATACACACATAACTGAGTGAAACAGATATATTTGGAGTTGAAATACTGAAGTGCCTTGGACAACAATTGCTTGTAACTCTAATAAGGGAAGTAGATGACTCACTTTTATCTTCTTTCTTTATTTAATATGCAAAATTATGTGTATGGATTATTATTTTTCTTAACAGCAGTTTTTCTTTAGTTCTGCTAGGTGCATATGGGAACAAGAGCAAAACAGTCTATACTCCATGATGTGTGGTTTTCTAGGTTTTGTTGTCTTGGAAAAGTAATTTCAGCTTTTCTTAATACAGATTTCTCATTAAAATACAGAACATTTCTACTAATAAAAGGAATTTGTGATAATTTAATCACAGAAAAAATACAGTGAATTTGAAAATAATTTCTAACTTATTTTTAACAACCCTAATATGAACTCCAGGTGGATTGGCATGCATTTTAAGATAACTTATCTTTTTTTCTTTTTTTTTTTTTTTTTAGTTATGTCAGTAAATACTGGGAAAATTGGATTTTGTTACAAGGCTGAGGAGGAATAAAATCCTTCCCATCACAGATGCTAGTAACACAGAACCATGAGTGCTTCAGCTTTTGCGAAACTGTTGAACTAAGGATTAGGTGGGAGACAGTGGTTTTTACAAGTGGGACAAGGGATACTGCATAGTCATACTTTCTGATGCCGGGCTGGACATTTTGTGCAATGCTTGATGATCTACAAATGGCAGAATTATTCTCATTATTTTGGTGCTTCGCTCTGTGGCTAAATTGAGGAGGGGCAACAAATTTCCTTTAAAACATCCATTAAAAATGAGCAGGAGGCATACTGTTAGCTAATGCCATTAAACAAGTTTTGACCAAATATGCAGCTGCAGGAAGCAGAACCCCACTGTTCTTCTTTGCTGCTGCTGGGAATATAAGAATGGAGTCACCTTATTTGTAGCATTACTTTGATAGTTTTTCAGGGTTGAGTACTACCCTGCTCCACCAGAAGTATGCCTCTTTTCCACAGGTCTGATTTTCCTCTTTCTCTGTAGTCCCATCATTTCAACCTGTCTAAATTACCTCCTTTTCTTCTGTCACTCCTCATTTGTTCAAAGCATTTTATTGCCATGTTTGCTGCAGCAAAACTGTTTTACCAGTTTTAATGTAATTTCAATAAACTCATTGTCAATAAGCAAAATTCTAATTACTGATTCTAGTAATAGAAGGGGAAAAAAAAAAGCAAATGCTTAAGGAAGACTCCCCTTGTCTCTGTGAAAGTTCTCCTTCCCTGTTTGTTACCCAGGCTCCCCGCTGCGTGCTACACTTGGCCACTTCAGTAAGGGGACAGGCCGTGCAAGAGGTTGGGCCAGTGCATGGTGGTTCCTCCACTGGCAGCAGTCCCTTCAGCATCCCACCACTCAACTGCTGCTTGTGCAGCCACTGCCCCTGTCTGCAACCTCTTCTTTGTCTGCCACTAGTTTGGCTCCTGTCTCCCCTCTCTTCCTTCTCATCTGGTGTGGTCTTTTTGTCTGGCTCCTCTCTCCTCCTACTCTGACCTTGTTCCTTTTTTTTGGGGGGGTTGTTGTTGTTTTTACTATTCTATCTTAAATACATTTTTGTGCAGCATATTCCTCTGGCAGTGTCAATAGCACCATGCCTGATTGATGGGCTGTGGGGGGTCTGTTGAGGAATAGGCAGCCCTTGTCCTCTTCTTGCAGTGGATCCCCTTCTGCTAGCAAGACCCTGACAATTATGCTCAATACATGCCATTCCTCTCAGCAAAATGTTACATTCATTACAAGTTCTGCTCTTAGAGTTACCATAACCTAAATTGATACATCTTATAAACTCTGCCCTTCCTACCAGACAAAAGGAATAGACATGGTAGCAATATCTATGTGTGTTAAGTGAAACTGCACCCCTTGGCCCTGCAAAACACCAAGGTCAAGTGCATTAAATGGGTTCAACACCTATATACATTGCAAGCTCCGTACCTTGTCACTGTGGATCTGGATATAGGTCCTGCTCCAGGTTTAACATTTCAACAATCTCCACCCCATGTCTCTACAGAACATGCATCCCTACCATCATAGCTGTTTGCATAGTCATCTTTCATGGCTTCTAAACTTCATCCCTTTGTTGGGAGCATCTCTTTTGTGCAAACAACAATTTCGACCCATTCTGCCATATAGTTCCATCAGTTCCTCTGACTATTATCCATTATTGATAGTTCAAGCAGGCAGGGATGCAATCACAAAGTGTAGCCTGCGCACTATCAAAAACACTTTGTTGAGAGGGGGGAAGCTCAAATAATATTTTCATCTATCCCCACTTGTGAGAGAAGGGGTTCAGAGCAGGACAGGAGAACTCATGAGCTGAACAAGTGGCTAAAAGGCTGGTGTCTGCACAAGAGTTTTGGGGGTTTTAACCAGGGGATGGTGTACTCTGCACCCGGCATGAGTACAGCTGATGAGGCTCAGTTGTCCCATAGAGAAAAGCAGATCCTTGCTCAGGAGATGTCAGGGCTCATTGATCGGGCTTTAAACTAGTTAGGAAGAGGGGAGGGGATATTACTAAGGCTGCTGGGGTCAGGTCAGGAGTCACAGCATGAGTTGATGGTTGAAAAAGGTAAATGCCAACAGCACAATGGCTGACTTGAGGATGTTGCTCCATGTGTGAGTAGGGAAAATTCTGTGGATTACCCTGAGGACTCCTCAGTGGAGCCACTTTTGCCCGCCCCCTGTCGGAGATTTGCAGCAATGGCTGCAAGTTGGAGCACAGAAAGTTCCGTACCAACATGCGGAAGAACTTTTTCACAGCGAGGGTGACAGAGCCCTGGAATAGGCTGCCCAGGGAGGTGGTGGAGTCTCCTTCTCTGGAGATATTCAAGTCTCGTCTGGACGCCTATCTGTGCAGTATGAGCTAGGGAGCTGCTTTGGCAGAGGGGTTGGACCCGATGATCTCTCGAGGTTCCTTCCAACCCCTACAACTCTGTGATTCTGTCCTGGTGGATGACAGGTTGGCCATGAGCCAGCAGTGTGCCCTGGTGGCTAAGAGAGCCAATGGGATCCTGGGATGCATCTGGAGGAGTGTGGCCGGCAGGTCGAGGGAGGTGATCTTCCCCCTCTACTCTGCCCTGGTCAGGCCCCACCTGGAGTACTGTGTCCAGTTCTGGGCTCCCTGGTGTAAAAGGGACAGGAATCTCCTTGAGAGAGTCCAAAGAAGGGCTACGAAGATGATTAAGGTCCTGGAACATCTATCCTATGAGGAAAGGCTGAATAAGCTGGGACTGTTCAGTCTAGAGAAAAGAAGATTAAGGGGAGACCTAATCAATGTTTATAAATATCTTAAGTATGGGGTGCAGGGGAAATTGGCCTGTCCCTTTTCTTTGGTCTGTGGGGACAGGACAAGGGGCAATGGCTGCAAATTGGAGCACAGGGAGTTCCATACCAACATGCGGAAGAACTTTTTCACAGTGAGGGTGACAGAGCCCTGGGACAGGCTGCCCAGGGAGGTGGTGGAGTCTCCTTCTCTGGAGATATTCAAGACTCTGGATGCCTATCTGTGTAGTATGAGCTAGGGAGCCTGCTTTGGCAAGGGGTTTGGACCCGATGATCTCTTGAGGTCACTTCCAACCTCTACAATTCTGTGATTCATCCCAAAGGCTTTTTCCCCTGCAGAGGACAAGAGGTAGAAATGGCATAAGCCCAGACTCACCAGGACTCCACTCTCGTGACCCAACAGTGATATTCTCCCCAGCTCCAATTTCCCCACATCACTATAGCCATTTCTGGTCAGCTGACCTTGGCTGGCTGCCAGGCACCCATCTCAGAGGGACAGAGGGAGAAAATACAGTTAAAAACTTGTGGGTCAGAACAGGCACATGGAGGTCATATACCAGTTACAGTCACAGACAAAACAGATGGGGGGATGTTTAATTTATTGCTGGGTCAGAACAGGCACATGGAGGTCATATACCAGTTACAGTCACAGACAAAACAGATGGGGGGATGTTTAATTTATTGCCAATCAAACAGAGCAATACAATGAAAAGAAAGAAGAAATTAAAAAAACACTACATCACTCCCTTCTTCCTGGGTTCAACTTAACTCCCTGTTTTATTACCTCCCCCCACTGAGCAGCACAAGGAACAGGGGTTGCAGCCAGTTCACCACACATTGTCCCTGCTGCTCCTTCCTCCTCAAGGGGAAGACTTCCTCACACTCCTCCCCTGCTCATGGGGTTATTCCCATGAGAGAAGTTATCCTCCACCATCTTCAGTGTGACTCCTTCCCATGGGCTGCAGTTCTTCACCAGCTGCTCTAGTGTGGGTCCCCCACAGTGTCACAAGTCCTGCCAGCAAACCTGGGCTTCTCTCTCCATGGGGCCACAGGTCCTGCCAGGACCCTGCTGTTTCAGTATGGGCTTCCCACAGGGTCGGAGCCTCCTTCAGATTCCCCCACCTGCTCCAGTGTGGGGTTTTCCATCTGCAGGTGGATATCTTCTCCACCATCCTCCTCCTTGGGCTGCAGAGGGTAATTTGCCTCACCATGATCTTCTCCAGGGGCTGCAGGGAAATCTCTGCTCCAGTGCCTGGAGTGCCTCCTCTCCCTTCTTCTGCACTGGTAGCTGAAGGACTGTTCCACTGTTCCTCTCACTCTTTTTCTGGCTCCACTCTCCCAGCTGCTGCTGTGCAGGCATTTTTACCCCTTCTTAAATAATGTTACCCAGAGGTGCTACCAACAACACTGACAGGCCCAGTTTTGGCCAGTGGTGGTTCCATCTTGGACCTGACTAAAACTTGCTCTGTCCAACATGGGGGCAGTTCTTGTGGTCTTTGCACAGAAACTACCCCTGAAGCCATTCCGTACCCCACAAAAAAACTTACCGTGTAATACCAGTACACCATTTCAGACACATCTCCCTGGGGCAATGGCAGGGGCTATCCCTCATTTGGATATTTTCACTCTTCTGAATCACAGAATCACAGAATTGTAGGGGTTGGAAGGGACCTCAAGAGATCATCGGGTCCAACCCCCCTGCCAAAGCAGCTCCCTAGCTCATACTGCACAGATAGGCGTCCAGACGAGTCTTGAATATCTCCAGAGAAGGAGATTCCACCACCTCCCTGGGCAGTCTATTCCAGTGCTCCATTGAAGATCAGCTTTTTGGACTTTCTTCTTGCAGCCACCCAAAGCTGGAAGTGGCTTCCACCCCTGGGGCAGGAGAAACAATACTTTGAGAAACTGAATGCAACATAAGGGTAGAGATGTCTGATCCTCAATCCCCGTTTTATTCCCAGGCAGGAAGTTTTCACAGAAGTCACACCAATAGTGCATTATCTACAAAAGGAGTTGCACCATGATGGCTATGTTGGTGTAACTACAGCACAGTGTGCAACCCCATGGCTTGCAAGTCCTGAGTGTGGGCACTCTCTAAAATAATCCATAAATTGTTGTAAGAGCAGGACAATATAGGATTCCTTACTGTTACAGTGAAGGAATCAGAATGCCATCATTCCATTACTAATTGCAGATGAATTTCTCCTTTGTGTGTATTTTTATGATGAGGGTTTTTTTTTTCTTCTTCACATTTCATCATGTTTTCATAAAATAAGGAGTGAATCAGATCATTTGCAAGCTCAATTTCTCTCTTTCTCTCCTTTCCTATCTCAAGTAAATGTCACCAGAAGATGTGTGCCAGCTCTCTAGTCATAATTTCTTTTAATCATGTCCCTTTTCTAAGCAATTTTTCTTAGATTGCAGGAGTTCTCTTCAAAACAAAGAATGAACGTAGACTTGTATGTCCTTATTGGTAAAAGGTCTTCAAGCTGGCTGGCTGAAAAATACCATGCTAATACTCATTAGTATGAGCATTACTATTTTTTGAGAAGGCTATTTACTATTTGTAAATAGCACATTTATATTTACTATATTTTCTGTATAATTAATTGCATTATGATGTTCATCTAACTAAATGTGACTAGTTATAAAATGCCTAGACTTTTTCTTTGCAGCACGTGTTGTGTTCTCCTTCTAATGTTGTCAGAACTGCTACACTGTAAATGCTGCTTAATCACCAGTCTCATCAGCGAGTTAAACCCCAAAAACTTCAGTGGAAGTAAGAAGTCTCTCCTTTTGGATGTCTGACAGCAGATTAGCTGTTGGGGAAAAGGTGGTTAGGATTTGAGTTTTCCTTTTTCTGCTTTAAGGAGTGGTTGTTGAGGGAGGCTTGAGGAAACAACTTTGGGAGGAAGAAGCTAAAAGCTTTTGTTAGCTACTCCATGTGCATTAGACAGATGCTGTGGCGCATTTTTGTCAATCTGAAATAAAATAGCTCTTTTCAGGGTGTGGACCACTCCCTGCTGCCCAGAAGGTGCCTCAAACAACTGGAGTGGAGCAAGAATTCAGGGAGGTGGGCAAGATGAAAGGGCCATGAGGCCTCCAAAGGTTTCAGACTGCCAAGCACAGACCTCTAGCTCTTACCCTAGCAGTTTAAAATAATCCTCTAGCATTTAAAATAAACATAATTTTATTCTCCTTGGACTACAAATAAACATTACTCCTTACCTCTTCAGATTCAGTTCTTTTGAGAGAAGCATATGACATCTTTCTCCAATACCAAAAAGTCATTTTGTAGGGTATGGCTTTATTTCTCTAGCTGATTGAAGTGACTCATGATTAGAGTAGTATCCAAAGCAGGCGATCCAGGCACACTGACTTTGTAAACTGTCATACCTTAAAGCCAGAAGCACCAAAGCGACCAACAGCTTGTGAAAGGCTTGTGAATCAAGGACTGTAACTGGAATCTTCTGTCAATCTGTGTTAACACCAGGAACCTCTGTTTTTCTGTCCCAGATATTGGGGTGCCCATCTGGAACAGTCAGTCCCCATGCTCTGGAATTGCTCTCCTTCCTTCCCTCCCTCCTTCCCAGCAGCTTCCCTCACAGGCACTACTGGCTGCTGGTTCCCTTCTGAGCTGAGAACTCCCTCGTGCCCTGCTACTACAACAGAGACTGTTGTTTGGAGTCCCCAAGCTTTACTAAGCAGTCCTGGTCTTCACATAGCGATGGTCCAGGCTGCAGGTCCTCCTGGACTTGGTGTAGGACCTGTGCATTGTGGAGCTGTTTGAAATTGTCTTGTATCTGGCACAAGGCCCCTCCTCCCACTGAGGTCTGTCCTGCTGCCCTCCACTACCAAAATACTGGCAATTAATGCACAATGCACAAGTTCTAAGTCTTCATCTCTGTGCTGGGACCTCACCTTTTATTGACTCCCAGACAAGGTCAGAAAGACTCAGGGAATCATGTGTGCTTCTCTCCTATGGGCAGAGTGGGAAGGGGCCTTCCTAACATCATTAGACTACTCCAGGCAACCTGCATTGGAAGGATTGAGGAGACACATGCCATAGGTGGCAAGCTGCAGAGCATGTTTTCCCTTTGGTTGTTCCAAATGGCTGGTGCTGAACGCACAAAACAACAGGTTGTTCTCAGACAATACCAGGTTTTCAGTTCCATGCACGTATTCTCACTTCTGTGCAAGGGACGAGGAGTTTAGGGGGCCCCTTTTCTTGAAAATGCTCTTTTGATGGAGGAGTCCTTTAAACTCATTTAAACAAAACAAACAAACAGAAAAAGACCCACGAAGGATGTCTTCTCCTGAGTGATGGACTGTTAGCTTAGGCTTCCTAGCCAAATTCCTCCCAGAGTAATTAAAGATTCCCTTAAATTCAATTTCCTCCATTTTCCCAACTGAATTCAGTGTTCTTTGTTACACAGCTTTTTGTGCTTGAAATGAACTATTAAATGAACTAGAAAAAAAAAAGTGACCTACCAGTAGTTGCAGTAAATGCTACTATATGCTTTCTTTTTTAAACTTTTTTTTTACATCCAGTTACTCATATAAGATCGTAGGAATTCTGCAGTCAAATGTATTGTCAGAAAGCTGGTAAAATAGATTGTACATCTGTAGGTAAACATAAGAGTTTTGAGCCAAGACCTTTAGGGCAATTTGTTTATGAATTTGTTTGTGACATAAGCTGCAGAGTTTCAAGGTACTACACAAATATTCCTACTCAGCACTGCATTTATAAAAGGATCATTCCTGCTGAGTTTATTTACTCTTTTCTGTCTGACCTTAGTTTAACATTCTCAATCAATGCATAGGATGGGCATCGTCCACTAAATATGCTTCAATTTGCAAATAATATAGTCATGTTGTTAAGAACACTTATTGGTAATTTAGAATACCATAGCACTCCAAAATAAGCTCAAAATACTCAAAATGTCTTCAATAGAAAGGAAAGGTTTACAAAAGGTGTTACTGATGACAGGAAGCTATGACCTTTGACCTCCTAAACTGCATAATTAGAAGTGTTACTAGCAACACATAGTTGTTGTGCTGTCTTCTAAAAAAAAGCCCTAGAAATTTACTGTGTCAAGGTTATATACTATCGTTAATTTCCATCAATGAAAGAACATTTTGGCAACGTATTGGGCAGGCGTAACTTTTCCATATTCTTGTCTTCTGAGAAACATGGACCAAATCTATATGTTACAATGTGGAAGACAATGTGATGAAATATTTATGAAACACTTGTGCTTTTCCATTTCTTTCCCATTGCTCACTGACCATCTTGTAATATGCCTGGGCACTTGTCAACACAAACTACTGTCTGAGTTTCTTGAGTTTTGATCTTTCATCAAAGTCAGTCACATTACCATCTGCTTTAAGAATGCTTTGCAAATTTACCTCGCTGCTCACATCAAAACTTCATGGTGTGCAACATGAATAGCACTTAATAGATTAACTTAATGATTTCTGTGCTGCCCTTGGTGGGGGAGCATGGGTGCACAGATGCTTATAGGAGCTTGAGAGTAAGTCATATCAAGCAACTTGCTTGAAATGCTGTCATCCTAGGGACTCTTTGGAAGAGCATTCTCTTCCTTCTTCTGTAGGAGTCAGTGAAGGAATGCTGAAACTATGGGCAGGACACCTCACTGAGCACTGTGTTAGCAGTGAAAAATGAAGGCACTGCACTTCGAGTGTGGAAAGCAAGGTAAGGGATCTTTGTTCAAACAGGTTGGCTCAGAACACTGTTGTCACTCTTTTTGTTTAAAAGAACAGAAAAATAAAAAGGTTATCCTTTAGAGATCTACCTGCTTTTCAATTCTGGTGTTGCTGCTGAAGTTACAAGGAGAAGCCCATTGGCGAAATTGAGGGATGAAATTCTACACAGGAAATGACACAATGCCATCTGGTTTAAGGCTCATGGATTATTATACACTTCTAATTTTCCAAATAGGTAGTAATAAAATCCATAAAAGAAAACTGAGGACTATTAAAAAGGATTTAAGGGCCCTGGGATGCATAGTACGAGGATCTGGAGCACAGGTAGTTTTTTCCTCTGTCATTCCTACTACAGGGAATGGGGAGGGGTGGAAGGAGAAGAGCCAGGAAATTAATACCTGGCTCAGAGCATGGTGTGAGAAACAGAACTTTGGGTTTCTTCGACAATGGGCTGGGTCGAGCATCACCAGCTTTGCTTTCTAGGGACGGGGAGCACTTATCCCCAAGGGGCAGAGGTATACTCTCAAAGAAGCTGGCAGGGCTTGTTAATAGAGTTTTAAACTAGATGGGAAGTGGGAGGGAGACAGGGCCAGGCTAGATGGAAAAAAACCTGGGGGTGATGGTCAAGTTACTGAGGGATGGTGTGCTGGCAATGACCTCTGGTCAACAACCCTAGTAAACCAAGGGGATAGTGTGTTAGTTCAGAGTAGAGACATAAATTACTACGGATGGGCTAGGTAACTTAACTGGCTGTCCCTTGGGAAGTAAGGCTTCCCTTAGGAGAAAGGGATCAAGGTCAATAAACCAGCTGAAGTGCATCTACACCAATGCATGCAGCATGGGCAACAAAAAGGAGGAATTAGAAGTCCTTATAAGTCAAGGAGATTATGATGTGATTGCCATCACAGAAATGCAGTGGGATAATTCACATGACTGGAGTGCTGCTATGGCTGGTTATAAACTATACAGGCGTGACTGGCTGGGTTGGAGAGGAGGTGGAGTAGCCCTGTATGTCAGAGAATGCTTTGACAGCCTGGAGCTGGAGTATGGTGAAGACAGGCTTGAGTGTCTCTGGGTAAAAATCAGAGGAGCATGAAATCAGGGAGATATAGTGATGGGAGTCTACTATAGACCACCTTACCAGGAGAAGGAAGCTGACAAGTTGTGTTTTAAGCAACTGGGAGAAGTCTCATGATCGTCCTTACTGGGGACTTCAACTTACCAGATGTCTCCTGGAGGTACAATACAGCAGGGAGGAAGCAGTCTGGCAGGTTCCCTGAGTGTTTGGAAGACAACTTCCTAACCTATCTGGTGAGTGAACCAACCAGGGAAGGTGCCCTGCTGGACTTGCTGTTTGGAAACAGAGAAGGCCTAGTGGGGGATGTGAAGGTTGGAGGACGCCTGGGGCATAGTGATCATGAGCTGATAGAATTCTTAGTACTGGGAGAAGTTAGGAAGGGAGACAGCAGAACAAGCACCTTAGACTTCCATAGCGCTGACTTTGGACTGTTCAGAAAGCTTCCGTGGGAAGCAGCCCTTGAGGGCAAAGGAGCCCAAGAGGGTTGGTTGCTTCTCAAGAAGGAAATCTTGGTGGCACAAGAACAGGCTGTCCCAGTCTGTCGGAAGAGGAGTTGTTGAGAAAGGAAGCCAGCTTGGCTGAGTAGAGAGATCCAGGAGGATATTCAGAAAAAGAGGGAAAAATATGAGCTTTGGAAGAAGGAGTGGGTGTCTTGGGACAACTCTAAGAATGTAGTGAGACCATGTAGGGAGAAAGTCAAAAGGGCTAAATCTGAACTGGAACTTAGACTGGCCAGTTCTGTAAAAGATAATAAAAAGTCCTTCTGTAGGTATATTAACAATAAAAGGAGGATCAAGGAGAATCTCCAGCCCTTACTGGACGCAGAGGGAACATTAGTGACAAGGGATGAGGACAAGGCTGAGGTACTTAATTCCTTCTTTACCTCAATCTTTAATAGTAAGGAATGGATATTCCCTGAGTACTCATCCTCAAGAACTGGCTGACAGGGAGGGGAAGTATAACAAAGCTCCCATCATGAAGGTGGAAATGATTAGTGACCTACTTGGCCAGTTACATATCCACAAGTCAATGGGGCCAGATGGGATTCACCCAAGGGTACTGAGAGCTGGCAGATGTGCTTGCCAAACCCCCTTTCCATGATCTATCAGCAATCCTGGCAGACTGGGGAAGTTCCACTCAACTGGAGGCTGGCAGATGTTACACCCATATATAAGAAGGGCCAGAAGGAGAATCTGGGGATCTACAGGCCTGTCAGTCTGACCTCAGTCCCAGAGAAGATCATGGAGAGGGTCATCTTGGGACCTATCATGCAGCACATGTGTGATGGCCAGGGGATCAAGCCTAGCCCACATAGGATTATAAAAAGTAGATCCTGTCAAACTAACACGATCACCATCTATGACAAGGTGGCCTGCTTAATGGACAAGGGGAAGGCTGTGGATGTGGTCTACCTGGAAAAGCCTTTGACAAGGTTTCTCACAGCATTCTGATTGAGGAACTGGCTGCCACTGGCGTGTTCAGGTGGACTCTCTGTTGGGTTAAAAACTGGCTGGATGGCTGGTCCCAAAAGGTGGTGATAAATGGCACAAAATCCAGCTGGAGGCCAGTCACAAGTGGCATCCCCCAGGGCTCAGTTCTGGGTCCAGTTTTGTTCAACATCTTTATCAGTGACCTCAATGAAGGGATTGAATGCTCCCTCAGTAAGTTTGCAGATGAAACTAAGATGGGAGGAAGTGTTGATCTGCCTGAGGGTAGGGAGGCTCTTCAGAAGGATCTGAACAGACTGGACCAATGGGCCCAGGTGTCCAGGAAGGGCAAAGGCATCCTGGCTTCTATCAAAAATAGTATGGCCAGTAGGTCTAGGGAAGTAATTATGCTCCTGTATTCGGCATTAGTGAGGCCGCACCTTGAGTATTGTGTCCATTTCTGGGCTCCTCACCATAAGAAGGACATTGAGATCCTCGAGTGAGTCCAAAGAAGGGCAACCAGGTTGGGGAAGGGGCTGGAGGGCAAATTATATCAGGAGCAGCTGAGGGAGCTGGGGCTGTTTAGCCTGGAGAAGAGGAGGCTGAGGGGAGACCTTATCACCACCTACAACTACCTGAAGGGAGGTTGTAGAGAGGTGGGTGATGGTCTCTTCAGCCAGGTGACAGGAGATAGGAGAAGAGGAAATGGCACAAAGCTGTGACAGGGCAGGTTCAGATTAGATGTTAGGGAAAAAATTTTTACTGAAAGAGTTGTCAGGGCCTGGAACAGGCTGCCCAGGGAGGGGGTTGAGTCACCTTCCCTGGATGTGTTTAAAAAAAGGGTAGATAAGGTACTTAGGGCTATGGTTTAGCATAGGATGGGAATGGTTGGACTTGATCATCTTAAAGGTCTTTTCCAACCTTGTGATTCTGATTCTGTGAAGGCAGAGCCTGTGGCCGATAGCATGAAATGCAGAAGTGTCAAGAGGTGTAGGACACTGAATCCTGTTTTGCAATAGAGGCTTCTGCCACCAAGTTAACTGGCAGCAATGCCAGAATCATCACTAGAAAATTGGCAGCATGCATCGCTGAGCGTAAGCAGAACTTAATTCCATTATTTTTCTAGTAATGATGGGTAAAGTCATAAATGAGTTGATAGAAAAACCATAGTGGTTAAAGGTATGCGAATAGTGTGAATAACAGAAATTATCTTTTGTGGTCTAGTCCTCTGTTACATTTAGATAATGAAACTTTATTTGGGGATTTGCTGTTTTCAAGCCTAAAAGATTAAAGAAGGAGTAGCAGTCTGTTTCTGAAAGCATGTCCAAAATTCAGAATTTCTTTGCTGGGGCAAGCAGCTGTTCTAAGATGTAATCTGCCATTCAGATACATTCCCTCTAGAGGAGGTAAAAAACTTCCTTGTTATATAGTTAGTGCTCACAGACATGAGTATAATACAATTTAAAATGTATAGGCAACTGTCTGAAACCCTTGAGAGAGCATTATGTTTAATGTAAAAATAGAATTATAAAAAAAAAAATTCATTCATCTGCATACAGAAAACACACAGACAAAAGAGCAAGCCTGATAGGAGGAAGCATTGTTGGCATATGGCTGTATTTTAATTTATTCCTTTTCTGATGTCTTCTCTCTGAATTATTTTTTATAAAATTTTGTATTCAGGGAGCTGAGATGATGCAGAGCAAAATGTGCTCTTTCATTCTCCATAGTTATGGGACTTAGGGAAGTGAATATATGAGAGCAAAATAGTGCCAGGTATGAAATGCATTTTATTACAGTCCTCTTTTATCCTCCATTTTCTCTGTGTTCCTATCTGTGTTTTCCTTTGTCAAAATTTCCAATTTTCATGAATGAGAGAGATTATGTATCTTAGTAAATGGATGAAGCCCAATTTAATTTTGCAAGGGAAAGAGGTATGGTGATGAATCGGGGGTACAGGTGGCAAATCAGAACCCAAGGCTGCAAGGCCAGCTAACAATGGTTGCAGTGGGAAAAACTGTAGTAATACAGGTCCCAGAAAAACCATGCATCCTTGTATTAATGGAAGAAAAATATGTTGTTTTCACTGACTTAGTCTATAGATTTTTTTTTTCTATATATGTTTGACAGTAGTGATTTTACTAGTAACTGTAGGAGACCCCAGTTATAGACTGTCCTAGTCTCTGCAAGCTTTGGTAGTAAATTTTTGGTTTCAACTTGAGTTTTTAAACTGAGTAAATATCAGTGTAAGAAGAAAACATGTTTTCATTAAGTAGCTCATATTTTCTGCTGAATTATGACTTGGAAGGTAAAGATAATTGTTAGGTACTGTATATTCTCAAATGTTTGATGTGTTCAGGTTTTAGCTGCTGTCTCATTACAACTGGAACACTCAAGGAAATATTTTGGACCCTGAAGAACAAAGTACTTTATGTTAGAACTGGCAGAAACTGCTGTTTGAGAAGACAGGGTGAGAGATCTGGGAATTACCTTGGATCAAGATGCCATGCATAGTTGAGATATGACACTGAGCCATCAACAGGAGTCTGTCCTTGTGACATTTAGGTTAATTTGAATGACATTGTTCCACTTTGACATTATTCTAGTGATAAGTATATATTTATTACCTCTCAGTACAGTGACATTTTCTTTGTGACTTAAAGGTCACAGGTAATTTGCCATATGTCAGAAGTGTAAGCTATTTTCATTCTTGGGCAGAAATTTTGCTTTTAATTTATTTCTTTGCCATTTCTTTCGTAATTAATGTTAAATTCTTTGCTAAATATTTCAATACTCTTCTGCTAGAACAGTCCAGGAGCAATTGCAGGTTTTGTAGCATTGTGCCCATGCTGAAGTTCTAGTGGGAAATCTTTGTAATAAGGAAACTAGAAATATTTTTCATTTTGATTAAGCTTGCTTTATAATAACTAGATTAAAGGCTTTTTCCTTCTTTTAGTCTTTCTTTACATGTTCTCTCCTGCCTTTGCCAAAATTCTTCTTGGGAGCTTCTTCCACTGCCTTTTTCAAGGAAGTGCTTACTACTAATCATATGAGAAAAAAAGAACCTAGAGAAAGCAAAAGTAATGAGTAGATTTCAAAGAGCAATGTCGTTGCATTGATGCTACTTTTTGACACTGAGGTATTTAATTTTCCTTTTCAATTTTCTGATATTTGCAGGTAATTAAAGTTAAATGGCTATGACAATACATGTAATTAAATTTTCTTCCTTCATTTCATGACCCCGTTCTCTAGATCTGTACTCTGATCACTGACTGCATTTACTTGCAGCACTTTCCTATGGTATTAATTATTAAAAGAATAGTGCTGCATAAAATATTGATTGGTTGCCTGACATTCATTTTTGAAATGTAAGCAGAGCAAGAGAGATATTACAAAAAATTATTTCTGGATCTTTCATTACCTAAATCCAAAAAATTACAATGCATGGAAATTAACTAAAAATATATAGCCATTTTATGAAGTGCCAGGTATGTCCTGTGTGACTCACACTTAAATATAATTATTTTCACATAACATAATGGCAGTGTTAGAGGTAAAAACCTGCAGTTTCAGAATCAAAGACCATAACCAGATGGTTTTTCATTTATTTGTGCTAAATATCTAGTCCAGATATTATTAGGACAGTCCTATCTTCTGTTTTGCCTTAGCTGTTAGGAATTTGCTTTCCTTATAATTTCACTGTCTGTTAGTTCTTAATTTTATGTAAACCATGGGGTGAGATTCAGACTGCTGTGTTCTACAGGAATTTGAACTTTTAGATTGAAACTACAGCTTTTCTACACATGGACTTTTTTCCCGTTATCTATTTAAAATGCAGCTGCACTATTTTAGTTTCTTTTGGATAGTAAGGCCTTCTGTTTGGTGTGGGGTTTTTGTTAGGGCTTTTTTTGTTGTTATTTGGTTAGGATGTTCTGAATATGAGTGCTTTTTTTTTTCTTTCATGCAAATATTTGTACAGGAAGCATAGGGTAAATAGTGAAGGGAACCTTGGTTTTCTTTTATCCTTATACATAAGGAAGGTTGGCATAATTCCTGTTTGTTTTTTTCCTCCTTGCCATCCCCACAGACTTTTTAGAAATATATCACACTAAAATATCACAATGAAGACGATCTTCATATCTCCAGTAACAGCACACTGTTTCTGATTTGTCTCCTGCTTCTCATTCATCTGTTCCCCCAGCTTTCAAAGTGCTTTGCAGCATTGGGTAAATATCATTTCGTGGGTAGAAACTTTGGAACTCAGAGAACTAAGGTGGCTTGTGTAGACTTGCACTGTGACTTAGTGAGCTCAGATTATTTCCTGACATCAAGTTCAGTGTCTTTTCTTTCAGGGAACAGGATGCGTATGTACAAATTTTCTTCAGCCTCCTTCCAGCACTGGAGGCTGATATTTATCTGTCACTGTCAGCAGCCTGGTCTTGGCACTTGAAGTGCTATTTTAGATAACTTCTACTGCTGATAGTTTTCATCAATGTAAAAGTCCGCGTTACTTATCTAGTAAGTTAGATACTTTCTTCAGAGCATCAATACCGAAGAGTTTATTTCCCTTTTTATACATACTTACTGTTTAAATTTTATTTACTAAATGTAGGCCTGAATATCCTGTTTTCTTCTTTGAAAAAAAAGATGTTGTCAGGGTGCATAGATTAATTTTCCAAACTTCTTTTAGGGCGGATACTTGTTTCATACTATGTGGTTTCCATGGATGGTATAAGTGATGGCAAATATCATGAGAAATTCCTTGAAACATTGCAATCCCATAATTTTATGCCTTTCATGTTGTATGCAACATTAAAGATTCAAAATACACAGGTGGGCATAAGCATCCACTTCCAAAATATTGTTTAATTTGGTGATACTTCTGAAGTTTGCAGGAGTTCCTACTACATTAGTTGACAACATAAAATGGCAACAATTTTATTTGCAAATGACAAGTACTAAACTGTTGAATTCTCTTAGAATCTTTGAGAAGATCCTAAAAATTTGAGTTCTGACAAAAAATGTTGTGACATTCCTGGAAAAAACACTTTAGAAATGATTGTGTAGGCAGAAGAAGGACCTGTTGTAAATAGTTGTATAAATCAAGTGTAGTGTTAAGGAGGCCACTTTTGTCTAGCTCTTTGATTGCATAGTGCATTGGCCTAAGGAATTGTTGCTGGACTTTATCAAAGCAATTTGCATACTTGATAATAAATATTTTGAATTTCTGGGTTCTTCTGCAAAGAAAAATTGTGCTTTGGAACCTAAATTTTATCTTCACTTCATACGGTATCATGTGCAAGGATGATCAACATAGACATGTAGATTAGATTACAGATGTATTTAGAAAAGCGAGGTATCAGTTTTGATGGGTTTTTTTCAACTTTAGTAGGTATTTAGCTTGCAATTCTTTCAAGTATTTATAAATAGAACTTTTATGTTTATGAATCAAAATCTTCAGTCTTCACATAAGCTAAATTATAAAGTGGGAATCTTGCTATGTGAGAAACTTTTCCATGTAGAAATTATACTATCAGTAACGGGTTTTGTTAACAGTGTTTTATGCAACAGTTTTTTAAAGTGTAGAAAATGTAATTTTGTCTTGTATGATCATAAGACTTTTGCATTTATTGTGATTTACTTTTTTAAAGGCAGTGTTTTCATTTTTATGTTTATTGCTTCCTTGCCCAGATCTACTGAACAAATTTGGCTGAAGCTCCTTAGGAACACTCTAAAAACTTAAAATTTGGCTGAGGTGGGGTGGAGAAATTACATATACCTGTGAGGCTTTTTTGCCAAATTCCTTTCCCTTGCTTTCCCCTTTTTTCCTTAAAAAAATTTCTTGTAGGAGTCTGATGTAAGAATCTCTGTCTCAGAAGGACACATTGCTTTTGCAATTTAAAATCTCGTCCTGTCAATCAACTATGTCCAAAATGAAAGCAAGGAACACAGTAGAGAAATGCTTTGTACAATCTGAGTTGTCCTCATTAAGAAGATATTTTTTTAAAAAGGTCAGAATATCAGTAAAAAAAATAGAAGTTCCCAGAAGGCACTTTTATCAAATATTTTTATATGTATTAAATTACAGAATATTTATTTTCTTTCAAACTTTTTAATACAGTAACAGGAAAGAGATACAATGAAATGCAGGGGTGATGTTTTTAAAAAATATGTTATTTCACACAGAATCACAGAGTTCTAGGGGTTGGAAGGGACCTCGAGAGATCATCGGTTCCAACCCCCCTGCCAAAGCAGCTCCCTAGCTCATACTGCACAGATAGGCGTCCAGACGGGTCTTGAATATCTCCAGAGAAGGAGACTCCACCACCTCCCTGGGCAGCCTATTCCAGGGCTCTGTCACCCTCACTGTGAAAAAGTTCCTCCGCATGTTGGTGCGGAACTTCCTGTGCTCCAATTTGCAGCCATTGCCCCTTCCTGTCTCCACTGACCAAAGAAAAGGGGCAGGCCAATTCCCACTGCACCCCATACTTATAATATTTATAAACATTGATTAAGTCCCCCCTCAGACTTCTTTTCTCCAGGCTGAACAGCCCCAGCTCTCTCAGCCTTTCCTCATACGATTGATGTTCCAGGCCCTTAATCATCTTCGTAGTCCTTCTCTGGACTCTCTCCTGGAGGTCCCTGTCTTTTTTAAGAATCACAGAGTTGTAGGGGTTGGAAAGGACCTCAAGAGATCATCGGGTCCAACTCCCCTGCCATGGTCATGTAACAATGAGACGTCAGGTTGGATTATATTCAGAAGATGAACATTAAGTCACTCAGTGAGTAGCTTACTGATTTCTGCTGGATCATTTATCTTTAGCATGTGAATACCCCACAGCAATAAAATCAGGCTAACTGGTTTCAGTTTCAGAAGGACAAGAAGGAGATTTTTGAAAGTTTATGGAAGTTTGATATGTTTTCAGACAATAATAACATACTCGATGAAAGGAATTCTGGGCACTGTTTTTTCACAGGTGCATTTCAAAAAGATGTAAGAAGAGTTCTGGTTTTCACCTGTGAAAGTGCTATTCTGAATCGCAATTCTGAATTCAGGTACTTCTGCTCAGTCTGAAAGCAGTGTAAATAGATAGAACCTGTACAAAGCCACAGTTCTGCAGGAGCAATTATGGTTCTCTTGCAAAGATAGAATATTACATATATACCACATTAGCTACCACAGCAGCAGTGAGATATCTGGAGGCTTGTTATAGTGGTAAGTTTCTGGAGTCTAACCTAATTCTATAAAATGCTCTAGAGGAAGGGTCCATGGGATATGCAAGGAGACGAGTTTTGGGGTGCATTGGAAATTGTCTGGGACAATTTCATTTTGTAGAAATTTAACAAATTTCTAATTTATCTGAAAGTCACAATATAATCTATGACTTATTCCACCATTTTATGTGGAACATACCCAATAATGTCATGGATATGCCTAAAAATTCACAATCAGAAGGCACGCAAAGTGGACAGAGGTTTTTGTGATATCTATCTACTCTTTCAGGCTATCCATTTGTGACGGTTGCATGGCAGTTACTCCCTCCAGTATTTAAAAACAGAGTGCTCTTAAGATGTCACTTTGAATTAAAGTGGATATTTTGAACAAAATAATTTATTTATATTCCTGATTTAAATTTCAGTAGCATGCTGAGATTAAATTTACTCAGGCTATCAGGTACATGTGAACAAGAACTCTATTGCCTATTTTGACTAGGATGATGGCTGGTACTTGCTTATTTTATTCTTAGTTAGATAGTTAAGCAACTAGGAGCGATAGATATCTTAGTTAGATAGTTGAGCAAGTTAATTCTCAAACAGAATTTCAGTTTTTATAAGGACATTATCAACATAAGTAAAAGTGGAGGAGATCTTAAATAAGTAGTAGGTTTTTCATAGGAGACAGAGGAGGGTAGGTTTTAACAGGTTTGTAGCTTTGAGGTGCCCATAGCCTAACTGCAGAAAGCAAGGCAGTCAAAATGAATTGTTGAGTGTACCTTGTGAGACAGATGTGCTAACGTTATAGCCTGTGTTCTTGGGAATGGTCTATTTTCCAAATATAATTTTGCATAGTACTGGATTCTGTTTGGAGAGTAAATTTAGTAAGGATAATGATGAAGAAATTAGCACAGAAAAGGTAAAAGATAAAGATATTGGCATTAAGGAGAGGACTGAGGATAGTGCTTGGAGCTTTCTGCAAGACCTGTAGCCCTAATATTTAAAAGAAGGGCAGAAATCAGCTGCCTGTCTTTACTGACTTAAATTTTTAAAATTTCAAACAGCAGTTCTTTGACCCAATCAAGGCAACACTTTTGCTTTCATAAATTCTGAACAGCATCAGTGGGGGTTATCAGTTGCCTGAGGGACCTGCAAAGAGGGCTGGTGAGGAAGAACTCAACCTTGAGAAATACTGAAGGGTTACTATATTTAATGTGGTTCAAATCCATTGTAAATGCTCAAAGGCTGTGGTGTTTTCTAAGAGGGTTGTGTGTTGGCAGAGAATGCAGTGTTTATTAAATTAGTGTAACAGTTTATGAGAATTGCTGACGTTCAGGCTTTTGGGAACACTGGGTCATGAGGTGCACATAGAGATGAAACTTGGTTGTATGCATTGCTTCATGCTTCTGATGGCTTTGAATGAAAGCCCCCACACTCCCTTGCATTTATAAAGAGAATAGATGCACTAATTTCTGTGTCTTGGCTAAATTCCAGTGAGTAATTTCATTCAGCTTATCTAAATTCCTCTCTCTAGTTTGAATCGGTTGAGATAGTTTCCATCTCCTGTCTTCTGCTACTGTTTATTTTGATGAGTGGTGTTAAATAGGCTGCTGTTTTTTCAACTTGACATAGCTGTGTTTTGTAAGTAACTGAAATTACTCCAAAGTGTGCATATGATTTGCAAATTACCTTGACAACTAAAAAATAAAAGTAAATTGTTGTATCATGTTATCTTCAGCATTTTATAGAGAATCGGTTATAGAAGATCATGATTGTTTTGAAATATACTTCAATAGGGTATTTACGTATACTTAATCTCAGTATTTGAAATGTCATTTAAGGGGTAGACTTTTTTTTTATTTTATTTTACATTAACCGTGGAGAAACATTTCTGTAACTTCGAATTAAGCTTATTCAGCTTTCAAAGAATTGATACAGCTAGGTAGTTCTGAAGCTTTAATGAGACTGTTGCAATACCCTACCTGAAACTATTAGCTCCATAAAAACAAGGCAAGTTGTAGAACTGTTGTCTAAGAATGAGTAAATTTGTCCTCCTACCCAGTCACACTTGATAACGCTAAATATTTTTTATGTATAACCTTATCTGTCCTTTCAAGGAAATATTATTCCCGTATCTGAAATATGTACTATTTTCATATGTTTTGGTTTCTGTATTGTTTTGTCTTTGTCTCACCATACCACCTGTGTTCTAAGTTGATAGAGCTTCTCATTTTGTGTTTTATTCATTCAGCAAGTGTGCTTAGTTTTTGATAGACAGTCATTTGGTAAGTCTATCCAAATTTTAGTTATAAAAGGCTATGACTACTGTATTTCAGGTGCCTAAGGATTTATTGTTTACATACTGTCTCTCTGGAGTAAAGATTAGAGTAAAATCCATGATTGTTGAAAGAAGTCTAATAGACAAACAGTAGCAGGGAGTTGTCCGGGTCAGGTATTCTCCACTACTGTGCTGTTCGTGGTATTTTCATCTCATTTCAGTGATTATGTAATTTTTCAGAAAAATGCATAAGGACCACTTTTTTCTATCCTCTCTCATTTTTTCCAGGAAAGAATAAATTTGGTTGCTACTGGTATTCATGTTAGAAAGTTTCCCTTTCATACAATGTCAGCTGTGTGAGAACTGTACTAACAGACATTTTGGTTCCACAGTGTAAAGCTGAGTGCAAGCAGCTTTCTTTCTATAGAAGTTGTCCTGCAATCACAAATAATTTTTCTTTCTCTGGAATGTTGATGATCTTAAAATTTTTACAGCATGAGCCCCAAGAAATGAAGTAGACAGAAATATATCCAGCTCCTACAAAAAAAAGCCTTAAGGCACTCTTGTCTGTGCCTGGAGGAGGAAGAAGCTAGTGTGTCTGCAGGTGCTCCATGACATGGCTTCTCTAGTTTCTGTAGAGAAACATTATGAAGAAAGTGGCCGTCAGCTTTGTGTGGATATGTTCTGCTCAGCTACTCAGGATGTATTTCATTCTATATACTCATGTCCAAATTTTACATTTTCTCTCTTTGGTATTTTCAATACCAAATCAAAGAAGATAATTGATAAAGGCTTGTGTGTATCCAATAGCTTCACTCTTGAATCTGCCCTGGATCTGTTCCTCACCCTGTGGACTGAATTTGCTGTTGAATATCTGAATCAGTGCTAACATCTTGCATACAGTAGATAAAATTTCTACAATATAACTATAAACTAATGGATGTATGATAGGCTTCCAGTACAGTGTAATAGCAAACATAATCTGCTAGAGAGGTGCTAGGTAAAAGTTGTTTTCTTTCAGCAATCACAGTACAGAGCTACATACAAAAGACTGTGAGTCTGCAGATGTGGAATAATCAATTATTTCAACTATCTTAACTTTAAATATAAAATACCATGTTTGGCTTTATAGTGTAATAGGTATTCATGGAGTAATTTTTCATACAGTATGTCAATTAGTTTGCAAAAATATACTGAATTTGCAAGAAATAACTCTGAATAGCATCACCTGTGACCATTGATTTCAAATAGCTAAGAATAGTAAATATATTCAAGAAAGACATATTGTATGTGCTTTGAGAATATTGGTGCATTTTCAGATCAGTTAACAACAGATAATTGCATAACCTGACTACAACTAGAATGCATTCCAGGTAATTACTATGGTAGCCTTAAAAAGAGCAGAAACATTGATCTTCACTCCAGGGGGGCAAATGGAGTTTGAAAGCTGTCATTTTAAAATGATGTAATTAAAGCAACACCTCCGGTAGTGCAGTTGTGAAAAGAGTATGAATGTACTTTTATGTAATGCAAAAAGCATTACAGCACATGTGTTGTATTCTTTACATAACTAGCATTCATGCATCTCACTTTATCAGTCTAAGTGTGCATTGTTTAGCCATTGAAAGTAATCTTTCCAAATGATTTGCAGTCGTTGATAGAAACTTTTAAAACATTCTGAAATGTGCATGTTTTGGTCCTTCAAGCCTGCCCAATAACAAGACGGGTATTTTTTAAAAAGCTTCCTTTGATAAACAAGTCAGGACCTTCTGTCACATAGGTTCATTTTTCTGTCTTCTCCTGCATTTGGAGCATGTTGAACTTATTTGTCCTTTCCAGAATGCCTTTCCTCTTCTCTTGTGACCTTTTTTTATTTGTTTAATTCCCATTGCATTGGGATTAAAGCTATTTGATCTTATTCATTCATGCATGTTCTGCAGCTTGGACTTTCCGTTTTCTAAATGATGTATCTTGGACTTTAAGAATGGGTGATTGCATGTAAAAGAGGTGAAGGAAAAGGAAATCTTACAAATAAAAGCAAAAATATGAAAAATTAAGATGGACAATACTGAGTGAAGTAAGGAATGCTGAAAAACCTCTGTCAAGCAGAATGGGAGCAATATTACGATGGCTACAGGGAGCAGTCACTCAGTTTTTTTGAGAAGAAAGAAAAATAAAATCCTGGGATATGATTTTAAAAAAAAAGAAATAAAATTGACTTGCCTTTTTATAATAATTCCTTAGGGTTTCTTGAACTGTACTCAATTTTTATTTTTTTTTAAACCTGATAATTTTGTATTTAGAATAGTGACAATGTCGCCCAGGATATTGTCTGGCAAATTGTGCTTAAACATATATGGAAATTTTAGGAATAAAGGAATCCTACCAGAATTTTTCACACAAAATCTAATAATGTAAATTCTGTGATGTTTCAACTGCTCGTTACAAACTCAGTAGAAGCTTTTGGAGCTGATAAGCAGTATAGTGGTTGAATTAGATTTCTTTTCCTTAAAACCTTTAACTTATGAGATAGTATAGAGTGGTTATCACTTGAGGGAAAGCCCATAAATCATTTTCAAACATGACTTATGTAAGCAAACAGTTCTAATCAGTGACCTCGTACATTATATGAAAAAATAGTTTCTAAAAGTCTTCCATTCAGAACTTGACATATAATATTTAACCAAGGTAAATACTGTCAGTGACTACACAGTCATACATTGTATGGGATCATGTGTGTGTTTAGAGTGTGCAATAAAGCAAGAACATGTTAATTTTTTTTTAATAGGCTAGCTATGGAAATTGATTGCTAAAATTTCTCTCAGTCTTCCTCTAATAATTGCCTTGTACAGCAAGAAACAGGCAGTTCTTGTCTGTGATGGAAACTCACAGGTATTATAGTATTATACTTAACAGTAGCATCATGTTATTGGCTAATAGGAGACAAAACAACAAAAACAAAAGAAGACAACTGACCACAGAGGAGAAAGGGTGTATTTTGCTTAGTGTGGGAAAGAAGTGTCTTGTTTGCTTTACTGACCTGTAGAGTTTGCTGTTTTTCAGGTGCAGTTAAAAACGAACATTTCAAGTCAATATGTAATTCGTACACAGCCAACAAACACCTGTCTGTCTACACTTGAATGTGCCGCTGTTGCTCTTACTATCATGGAAAACAATAAGAGTATACAAGAGGTATGTAATTTTAAACATCTGAGTTTTTCTTTTATAAGTAATAGAGGAACAGCAAAAGTACTTAGCTAGTAATGCTGCATTTAACAATTTTGTAATAGTTTTGCTGCATAGCAAACTAAAACAAGAATGTAGCAATAGAAACTATTTATCTTTAGATACTCATTCTAGTAGATTAAGATACTGTGACTCTTTCTTGTATTCCAGAGGTCTCTGTAGTTTTCCTTTTCTTTATTCAACAGTGTTGTCAGTGTGCTGAGGAAACTTGTTAGATACAAAGGTCTTGAATGACTGTTTTCTATCCCTCTTTTCAGTAGGTTAAATTCTAGTATGGTATATTTTGGTTCTATCCCATCATGGAATTAGACGGACTTTTTTGCCAAAAAGAGTTTTCTGAAGATAAACTTGGCAAAATTGAGGGCTAAAAATCTTGCTTTGATGATGCTTAAATAACAGTTAAGGTCAGGTCATGTCCTGTAACAGATTGTATTTGGTGCTGCAACTTATATCCATGCTAAATTCAGACTAGCTATCTGACAGACAAGTTTTACTCTTGTACCTTATTTTGTGTGTGAAATACTGTCTTGGTTATTGAAAAAAATGCTCCCTTCTCAACCCATCTTGTCACTTCGTTTTTTCCTTGTGGCTTGTTTTGGGTTTTTGGGTTTTTTTTTTTTCCCCTCCCTTTTCTTTAGTTGTCTTGTGCTTTCCCCAAACACTTCCTCTTATACTAGTGTTCACTGTGAAGTCTTCAGGTTCATTTGTCTCAAGACATGGGGTCTCTTCTTGCTGTAGTTGTTACTCAATCTCCCTTTTATTTTTCCCTCTTTTTTCTGTATGTCTTTTCTGTTTGCTCTTGTGTACCTTTAATACATTTTTGACTCAACAGTCTGTTCTTTCTTTCCTTCTGCCTCATTGTCCTTTTCCATCCCATTCTCTAATCCTGTACTACTTCCTTGCACACTCTTTCCTGTAATTCTTCTTATGATAAGAAGAGTGACTCAGACTCTCTGGACCTGCATGTTACTTTTCTAAAAAAATATGGTTTATGAGGCAACAAATATATGCTGTGCTTGCTACAATACAGAATAAAAATCTGTAGATACGACAGTAGGGGATTTAGCCCAAAACAAATAGAAATATTACTGTGTATATTCCAGGGGAAATAGTGCAGAGATGCAGCATTGTGGTTATCTCTTCCTGTGATGTTCACTTGACATTTCTTACTGCAAAATTTCAAAACACAGGTTGTGTACCAGGCATGTGTAATATACTAAGTTGTACAAATGCATTATGTAACTGGTTAATTAACTTCAATTGTTAGCTGTTCAGCTGCTGTAAGGTATGGAATTTACATTACACCCTTACATTAACAAAGTTATACTCAGTCTAAGCTATGATTAATATTATAGCAAAAGAAGACATTAGTAAACTTGTCAGAAATTGTAGCCACAACTCCAATTTTTAGGAAGCCAGAAAAGCAGGAGGATTTTTATTTGATTAGTGATCCACTGGTAGTGAATAGTATGCAAGCAGTTCTGGGTCTCAAAGACTTCATGCCATGGACTTTCTTGGGCTTTTTCCTAATGGCAGATGAAACCTGAATCCAGTTAAAGTCAGGAAGGATTGTTAATTTAAAATAATAAATCCCATAATAGATGTTAGGAGGCAGTAGGTATATATGCACACCTTAAAATATTTATTTGCTTCAGATGGGAGCAAAATTGTAGAAACAATCAGGTATTTTCACCAGTCTCTTCATATTCTAATAATGGAGAATAGTATTATTTCAGGTACTATCAGTTGAGGCTCTTGGGAATGTGTAAAATACCTTTGAATAGAAAATGTTAAAAAGGAAAAGTATTTCCAAAGGGTGAGAAGCTGAAGAAAATTTGGAGATTAGTATCAGTAAAATTTCTTTCTCTCTTACGTAGGATATTAAAGTTTTTAACTACCTTTAACTGGTTAACTGTTTTCGTTAAGATGTGGATTCAAAATTACTGGACTGACAAATGTCATTGAGAATAACTGGTCCTGGACTCTAAAAAGTTTCATTTAGTTAGGAGTCAGGATTAATTGCTGTTTTAGCATGTATTGGTTTCTGAATATTTACTAGGGTCAGATAATCAGTATCTTTTTAACAGATCTATATTTTTAAATGATTCTCTGAAGTCAAAGCACAGCAAAGTGATCTTTGACTTTTCTTACTGCAAAATTTCAAAAATCAGGAAAGCTGATCCAATTGAAGACACCCAATTGAGTGTATTACTGCATGGAAAGTTGTAAGTTATTTTCTACAAGAACTAGAAGTCAGAGATGATCTGAATACCCCTTCAGCATTTTATCTTCACAGCTAGCTTGAAGATAAAATGCTTTTGTAGCCTGTCCTACTGACTTACTGGCCTCCTGGCACTTCTACAGCCATTGAATTCAACCCACTGAGTTATGCCTTCCTACCAGTCAGCTCACAGCTATTAAGTGCCATTGGAGAAATTTGGGACTTAGTAATTCTTGAGTTTAAGTTTATCCCAGGTCAGAGAATACTAATTGGACATTAGCCTTTTCCTTGCAAGTTGTGATGCCACTAGTCTGTGATTGAAGAGGTTATTAAGATAATGTCCTTCTTAATATTTTGTTGCTGACATTAGTAATATCAATTTAATAAGCCTTTCAAAAAAGACCTATAAGTAGTTTTCCAACATAGACCCAGGTCTGCAATCTGATTATATGCTTGGAATGTAGTACAGAAGGGTCTGTGAAAGAGATTTAAGGCTCACTCATGTCTTCACTACTTTATACTGTCCACTCAAGGATGCTCATATCCCCTCTCCATCGTATAATGGATATTTTGGTACTTGACATCCGCCTGCTAAAAAAATGTTGCCAGATGAATGGCTTCTGTAATTAACATAGTGTGCAGTCTGCCATCCCCACGTCTGCCTCTGTGACACTAGAGACACCTCAATGTTATATCAATTGCATTTAGAACCAGACCGAGACAAAGTGTGTGGCTACACAAGAAAATATGGCTCAGAAATTGGAACTCTTTGTAATGAAATTTTTCTAAAAAATACATATTTTTTGTGACAGTGTGGCTATCGTATGCTTCTATGATAATTATTACTATATATAGTGGAAGTTTAACCCATAACGAATAAGAAATACTGAAATTAAAGCGGGGGTTGTATATTTACTTTTTCCCTTTGGTGTCCATATTTTCCCTTCATTAGGACTTCTGTCTTATTCCAGTCCAGGGTGAATGTTTTATTAGTATCTGCAATTCCCAGTCCTGTGTTCTGTTTTATCCCTACCACTCAGAATTGGCCCAGCCTAGTTTTCAAAGACAAAGTTGTTATTTTCTCAAAGGTGTTTCTATAAATGTTGCAACATTCAAGAGCTTCATAAACATTCATGCACTTTTTTATACCCTCTCTGAAATGAATGCTGTTCCCAGTATATAAGACTGTGAATTGAAGTTGAGAGCCATGAAAGTTAAAAATGGGCACTTAGTTTGATGCCAGATTTTAGTCCTGCATGCTCAGAGGAGTCACGTTTTACTTGGTAGAAACTCAGCTCCTGCTGATTGCAGTTACATTTGTGATTGCTTTACACATCTGCACATGAGGCCCCGTGATACTGAGTCAGGCAACCAGAAAATGAAGAACCTGCAATTAGGAACCACCTGAGATAAATTTGGTTTGTGTGGCTTCATTAGTCCTACATAATATCCCTGGGCAGAAACAGGAACACAGTCCAATCTCCAGGCTAGCAGTCCAGCTGTCCTGATTGTGAGTTCCTCCTCTCTTTCTAAAACCCTGCCTCAAGGTGCTTTCATGCAAGTGTAAACGGCTTAGTTATTGTTACTTCTGTTATTACAGCTTGTTGGCTGAACTGCAGTAATTGATTGTAGTCCATTGCTAAGGTCAAGTTAAAGCTGTAACTTACAGTAATGCAGCTGGGGCTGAAATCAGGCTTCTGTGGCTCCAAGGCAGGAGTAAAGGACAACAGCTGGTAGGTGGTTGTATGTGTGCTATATGGCTTCTTTTTCATACATCTCTTATTCAGCTGTGCCCGCTGTGTCTCCAAAGGTTATACTTTATCAGTGTTTGTCATCAAAATTATATTTTGTTAGCAATTTTAAGTAGTCCTTGAATGCAAATTCTGGAATAATTGGTCTCTAAAATAGCTTACTAAAAGTTTGGGGTTTTTGTCTCCCCCACCCCCCTTCATCTTTCTGCAGACTATACTCCGTCCACTTCAAGCTTTATGCTCTTTCCAGCTTCAACATGGTGCCCAGATCCATCACAGCAAGGAGCATCTTCTGAAAAATGGCTTATATGACAAACCAATGCCAAAGAATAAGCGCAAACTCAGAAGAATGGAGCTTTTGGTGAATAATGTTAAAATTTAAGAAAACTGTACTGACAATACAATTGGATTTATCTGCAGCTAGCAAATAAATATGAATCTGGATTTGATCCAAATGTATGGTACTATAATAAAACAACTTTTAGGCCCTTTATAGGCAAAGGTTTATCTACCATTGTGACAAACAGTAATGGACAAGCTTTTTCCTTTTTTGCAGTAGGCCAGGTGCCTTTGTTGAGATGATAGAAGATCATTCTTATTTCCTATAGAAAAGAAGAAAACTCTGAACATAATTTAGAGTTATGTTATCTCTTGGGTGACAAGTATGTTCCTCAAAATGACTGGATAAATTTACTTTGGAGAAGCTTTTGTCAGTATGAAAAGACAAGGAATATGAATGTAATGGAAGGGCAAGGCTTCGGCATTTAGAAGTATATTGAATTTCTGCGGAGTATTTTAACTTCAGTATCTAATTACAGTAGGTTTTCAAACTGTAATTCCTTATATTACTTAGTTCAGATGAACATAAGGCATGCTATTTGTATAGTTCTTTTTAACTTTGAGATTTTTATCTCTTCCATTATTAGAATTCCTTTTCATAAATTTATATGTATTCTACAATGCTGTCGGGTTTAGTTTCTCTCTCAGATTTAATTCTTAAATTAAGCCCGCATATGTTTTTACCAGAGCCTGAACACTTCTGACTTAAAAAATAAAATAAAATAAAAGAAGAAGAAAGTGAATTGAAATTAATTTTGAGTTTATAACTCAGGTGCTCACTTTTACTTAAGCAAAACCCACTCTTCTGCAGAAGGGGACATTTTGTGGTTATGCCATAAACTGGCATACAGGGAGTGTGATACTGAAGGAATTAAACAAGCCCAGTGTAAACAGCCCTGTAAGAAGTTAGGATGCAATAACAAATACCTATGTCTGGATACAACCTATGAAGATGATTGGAGGTCCATTAGATTTACATGTGGTCTTTAATTAGTTTCTAACAGTGATTTAACTGTACCTCTTTCTAATGGGAATCGCTAGAAGCAGAAGAATTGGGTTTTTTTACAAGCTTTGTGAAGTAATATTTTATGATAACAGAGGAAAAAAAGGTGAAATAAAGGTTTTGCTGTTACTTTCTTCATAAATGCCTCCTTCATGAAACAGACTAAAATGCTTAAAGCTTGTCTTTGCTATCAGTTCCGCTCTTAGTAAGAACATGGAGCTAATTGGGTACTAATTAGTCTTAGAAAAAGATATTTTGTGTTTAATTTATGAGCTGCAAGGCAAGAAACTACAGAAGTGGGGTGTGCAAACACAGCTAACCAATGTATTAACTGGAAGCATTTCTGCAATTAACTAGAGAGGTCAAAATTAGGTCAGAGATTAGCTAAGAAGTTTTAGTTGACCCTGAGCTAATAGTGACCTTTTGTTTAGGCATGGATTAACAATTTAATTTGTCTGGCTATGTTAGGAAAGTTTATATAACCTTTTTTCCTTCTCCCGGTCTAGATAAAATACTGTATCTGACACTAAATTCAGGTTCCCTGAATTAGCTTTGACAAATGTGAAGCAAAGCAGTCTCATGTGATTAATGATTGTGTAGATGCACTTTTGTTCACATTGGAATGGGGAAAGGGTGTGTTTATTCCAGTAGTGAAGCAAAAGGCCGCGGTCTCCAGCCTGCCTCAGAGAGTGAAGTTGCATTGCAGTCTGGTGCAACTTGCTTGTGCAGCCTTGTGTGTGATGCTGCTGCCATTTCTAGGTTTGGCATGTCTCCTGTCAGGCTAGGAATCTGTGTCCCTTGTGCTCTGGGACATGGTCCAAGCATTCCTTAAGGAAACAAGGGTATCAGTTAGGCTTTACTGTTAATGCCATATTTACATATATGGACAATGTTCCCATTTCATGTTGTGTATGTTAAGATAGTTTACCTTATTTTAGATTAATCTGGAACAGTAGTGTATCTTTCAACCAACACAGTGGAGATTATTTTCCTAGACAGAAGGCTAAATGTGTCTTTTTGTAAAATGTGAGTTTATATTATGGAGAATAAAAAGAAATTTGTTTTACAGCCTGGGATTCCCAGACATCTGCAAAATGCCTTAGAATTACAGGATAAGAGAAATAGTTGTCTTAATTGAGTTATAATCCTACATTAAATACTCTTGTGCGTGCAATCTGTGCAGAGTTTTCATGTTTTTCCGCGAAGGACAAACTCCATACAGCTTACAATAAGCACTTTTTAGTTTTGTTGATTCCTCTTGTTCTTCTAATTTTGCTCCTGTGGTTAACGGGATTTGTAGGATCTAGTGCTGGATGCATGGAAGCCTTTAATTGCTAATTTCCTGTGCTGTATAGTACTAGATCAATCACTATGCAGCAGTTGCTGAAGAAATGAAAAACAGTTCATTGCAAACCTCCAGGCATTTTATATTTTGAATTTTTCGTATGTCCCATCTCAGCTATAATACAGTGATCATTTAAATGCAACACAGCAGTTGCATGAAGTTCAGTTTTGGATTTGTTCAAAGCTATTAAACACAAAATACTTTTTTTTAAAAAACTTTTTTTTGGTGGAACTTGCATGGCTTTAAACATATACACGGTGTAAGAGGAAGAGTTTAGAAAGGTTTTTTTCAAGTATTTTGGATTCAGAATTTGCCTCTAAATACATTAACTCAAACAAATGTGTACTCTGAAGTCCAAACTTTTCTGACAAAAATTGCATGTGATGAAGTAGCACTCTTCACATGCATTTTCATTAGAATGAGTTTAATTTGCAATTTTATTTTTTGCTGTAATGGTCAGTCTGTTTCATTTTTCACTTACCAAAAGATTAATGAGTCAAACCCACCAGTCTAACAAGATATTGATTAAAAAGAAAGGAATGTGTTTGCTTCTAATGTTTGGTTCTCTGTCCTTGCCCACTTTGTACTTCCAAATATTGCTACCAAAATGAAATCTGCCTTCCATCTGCCACTATGTCATACTTTGGGAAAACCAGTGACATGGATAGCAGGCTTTTGAACACATGAACGTATGTAAAAAATTTACAAAGGTGGGCATTGTTAAGGCTTCATATTTTCATGATCTGTAGGACAAAGTTTAAGAAAAAAGACAAAGCTGGAAATCTTTCAAAATAAATACACAGCCCTCCCCATACATTTACAAATTTTGTTTAGAGAGCTTTCAAATGAAAAGTGAAGAGATGCTCAGGAAAAACATAATCTTTTTCTCTTCAAGATTTTACTTTCATTGTTTCATCACCCCTTTGGTGATGCACCCCTTCTGGACAGAAGATAGCATTACCATACTACCAAGAAATTAAACTTTTATTATTTTTTCTATAAATAAAAAGAGAATTTTTCAACTGATGTCAAAAGGGACAAAACATATTTGAAAAACAAGGGTTATCTTCTCAACTCTTACATAAGTTTTGACACGGTCCCCTACAACATCCTTTTCTCTACATTGAAGAAATACGGATTTGATGAGTGGACTGACTGGTGGATAAAGAATTGGCTGCATGGTCACAGCCAGAGGGTGGTGGTCAATGGCTCGATGTCCAGATGGAGGGAGGTGACAAGTGGTGTCCCTCAATAATCCATACTGGGACCAGTGTTTATTATCTTCATCGGTGACATAGACTGTGGAATTGAGTGCACCCTCCACCAAGCTGAGTAATGCAGTTGACACGCTAGAGAGATTGGATGTCATCCAGAGGGACCTGGACCAGGTAGAGAAGTGGGTCCATGCAAACCTCATATGAAGTTCAACAAGGAGAAGTGCAAGGTCCTGCACATGGGCCGAGACAATCCTTGTTACCAGCACAGGCTGGGAGACAATGTGATAGAGAGCAGCCCTGCGGAAAAAGACTTGGGGGTATTGATGGATGAAAAATTGTACACAAGCCAGCAATGTGCCCTTGCAGCCCAACTGCATCCTGGATTACATCAAAAGAAGTGTGGCCAGCAGATTGAGAGGGGTGATTCCGCCCCTCTACACTGCTCTGGTGAGACCCCACCCCTGGATTACTGTGTGCAACTCTACAGCCCTCAGCACTAGAAGGACATGGACCTCCTGGAGTGGGTCCAGAGGAGGACCTTGAGGTTGTTCAAAGCGCTGGAACACCTCTCCTATGAAGACAGGCTGAAAGATTTGGGCTTTTTCAGCCTGGAGAAGGCTCAGCCTTCCAGTACCTGAAGGGGACCTATAGGGAAGCTGAGGAAGGGCTGTTTGTAAGAGCATGTAGTGATAGGGGAAGGGCCAGTGATTTTAAACTAGAGTGGAGAAGGTTTAGATTAGACATTATGAGTAAGTTCTTCCCTATGAGGGTGGTGAGACACTGAAACAGGTTGATCAGAGAAGTGGTGGAGACCCCATCCCTGGAGACATTCAAAGTCAGGCTTGGTGGGGATCTGGGCAACCTGATCTAGTTAAAGATGCTCCTGCTTACTGCAGGTGGGATGGACTAGATGACCTAACACATTCTGTGATTCTAAGATAAAAAATTGCTTATGCTGCATTATTTTCTACAACTTCCCTGCTAGTTTGGAAATGTAATTAAAGCCAAACTTTTTTAAAAGGACAGTCATTCATGCTTTTTCTCCTGAGGTTTGTTGTTTGTTATGACTGCATACACGCATGCACATAAATTACATATTTGCTTCTGCTTTGAAGCAATAACGGATCTAATATACTGTGACCATGTGCCACTGCATCTTTACAGAACTGAATTTGCTCGCGTGTACTGGTTTTACAAAGAGGTAAGTCTGATCCTTTTTTGTGCCTTTTTAACACCGTTCAGTCAGTTAATGAAGAGAAGTGGCTTTTCTTATGCCATTTGAAGAAAAAGGTTCTTTTGTTATCCATTGAAACCAGCATGAAGACTAAATTGCTGTCCTGCTTTCTCAAGCATTTCTGTTTCAGAGCTCTCATATAATTTTGTGCAATAGTGGCTGATTCCCATTTGCTACCCCACATCTTCCCACACTCTATCATCCCCAAAGTGCTGCATCTCCATCCAGCTCAGTGCTCTACTAGGAGTAGTGACCTGAACAACCTGTACCTCACCCACATTTTTCCATTCCCCAAATTGTACTGAAGTTAAAGAAGAAAAAAACCGGTTCTGTTTTCATGCATCCATTCCTCATCTCTCTGCTTCAAAACCTGCACCTTAGGGACTTCATATACCCTTACTTCCTTGTGTCCCTGGTCACAGTTCCTTCAGAGCCCTCGGGCTTCATGTTCTGAGAGCTGCTACTTTTGTGGTAGGGGAAGTAAAGACTGGAGAAGGAGAAAAAAATCCATTTTAAAAGATAAATATGAAACTTAGATAAAATTTGTTTCTGCTGCCAGGATATAGCTGCTTTAAAGCTTAATGCTCGGTGTTGACTTAATACCAATATTGTCTGAACAGTTTGGCTTGATGCGGAGTGTATCCTTGGGCAGCTGCTTTGTTTTACTGGTTTAAGATTCACTAAATATTTATTTGGATCTTTGTGTTTCATAGAAGATGCTAACTAGTTGTCAGTGTGAGAAGGTATTTTTATCACCAAGCAACAGAAAAACTGCTTTACCTATGGGGCAGCAATGCTTGCAGCACAGTTACAGCTTATGTTGATGTATATACAGCACTTCATCTGGTTGGACTATGCATACTGCACATCTTCTGTTACAAATGTAAGAGGCAGCAGATGCTCTGTTGGAAGTAGCTTTGAACTGTTCTCTCTGCCTGTGTAAGTAATAATTAAAAAACTCAGTAGCTCTAACAGACCATATGCTATGCTGTGGCCTGCTGTGGCCTACTGTGTCTGTAAGGACAGGTAACATATTTTAGCTTTTATAGCTGAACTGAAACTGGGGCTTTATCTGGGATATGAAAGATTCTTTTAGGCTTGGATACTAGGATTTTCTCTCAATAAAGAGGTGTACCAAATAGTATACACAAAAGATTTAAAGCACATTGAGACACATGTACTTCTTTATGTGTTAGTGGAAAAGAACGTAGAATATTTGGCAAATTAATATATAAACCATTTGCATATGTACAAGCATATACATATAGATTGTGTGTTTACAAAGTACATAATTGTGTTTACAAAGTACATAATAGAAGTTATCGCCATCTTTTAAATAGGTTTTAAAAGTAAAATTAAAATTCAGTTTAAAAAGTGGTTCTCTGGTTTTAATGGTTTTCATTTTAGTGCTGAAAGGTTCATAGATATATAGCAGATGTATAGATAAATAGTATATTTCTAGTTGGGATTTTAATTTTTTTTTTAAATACAGTTTTTAATGAGTGTGTTGAGAAGTGGGTCATAGACTGGTTGTGATTAAGCACTTGCAGAATTGAGGTCATCTACATTACATTTGAATTTTTTCTGTAACTACTAGCAAAAGGTAATGAGGAAAAAGTGATACTGTAGTATATTAATTTGTCAATTTATGGTCCCTTATTATACTTAAAGTAGTCCTCTAAGGGATTTTAACTTTACAGAAAATCAAGTTCCCAATTCTTTTGGGTGATTAAATAGGATGTCTTGAGTCAGTGCTGGATATGCTGCTGTATGCCAAACGTAGATTCAGGTTTGTGAGGAATACTAAGTTTAGCTCAAAAGATCATTTGTATAGTTTTCCCTAGAAAGGTTGTATGGATTTTCTTTTTCACTGAGAGTGTCCAAGGAGTACCGTTTATGTTGGGGTTTTTTCTTTTCCATTTGAGTGTAATAAAGTTATGCAGAACTGGATTTGTAGTTGGCATTCTGTTTCATTCTAGAGTGTATCAATAATGGATTCGTTAATGGAACGTGCTGGTAGTCAGGTATTAAGCAAAGAACATTGAACACTTACAGTTTGTGACCCTTGCCTTATTCAAAGACATTTTCTTTTTTCTTTGAGCAGGTATTTGTAGTAGACAAAATATATACTTCAGTTGATCCTGAAAGAGTTGTGAGATCTGTGTTCTGCTTGGTGTTGTTCACCAGTCTTCCCTCAGACAGGCAGCATTTCTCCCCTCTGGGATTCATGCAGATGGTCTCCCTGTGATCAGTGAGAGTTTCACATTCTTTGGCTATGCAGGCTGAACTTACACCTCTGCCTGCAAAACTAAATCATCCCTCATGTTTGGTTTTGACCCCAATGTCACCGTGGAGTCACAGATGATACTTTGCAGAGCTGTGCTGGCACTGTTGGGGCACTGTGTTCTTCTGATGAGGAAGGAGAACACTGAATGTAAATTTCTCTTTCAGTTACTCTTCACTAGGAGTTTATTTGAAATGGGATTTTTAAAAAGTCAATATTTGTCCAATGACAAAGGACCAAATATGTAAGCGAACTTTTAAGGACCAGATTTTACACTTTGCCTAGGAGCGGGTAACAGGAGGTCCTTGCTTATGCACCCTTTCACAAAATGCAGAGAAAATCACAGCCCTTCTGTTCAAGGGAATAGAACAGTTCATTCCCTCCAGAGACATATATCACTTCAAAGACAGAGCAAAAGGCGTATGACTATTGTATAGCTCAAACCTGTTCTAACACTACATTACCTCTATGAAAGTGAACTTGTGGGTGGATGCAGGCTTTTCTTTAGAATACGTCCTCTTTTATGTTTTTAAGGGCTTCACATTAAGAGGAAGTTAAGCCTATTTAAAAATAAAAGAAGAAAGGCATTCACTCTACCTGGCACCATTGCTTGCCTCAGACATAAACTGATATGAATTACTGTTGTTTTCACAGTGGGTATATGAGAAAATGGTACTAATTTGAAGTTATAACAAAATTTGGGGACAAGGAATTGGGAGTTTCTGATTTTGTTTGGGTTTTTTTGAAATAGCTGTAGAATTCAGTAGCAGGGGAGAAAATATTGGAGGAATTGAATTGGAAGTAGACAGAGGTATAAGTTACAGAATTTTGAGAGTTTACATCCTGTAACTTGCATATGCTGTGACTTCCTAACACTTTCAAGTTGGGAAAAGTGTAATGTGAATGCTGTAACCTTTCAGAGGACCAACAGACTCAGTCTTTAAATCTGTTGAAATTCTTAAAAAAAAAAAAACAACAAAAAAACCAGCCTTGTGGCTTGGTAACTTGGGTTGAATTCACTGCAGATTTGGCAGTAAGCTTTGATGTTTTGATTGTAAAAGACCATGTTCTTCCTACAAATTTGCTGAAGTGACAACAGAAGATGAAAACCTCGTAGTATTGTAGCACGTCTAATGTTTCCAGTTTTCATAATGAAACATGGCCCTCCTTAAATATATGTATGAATTGTGTCTATTCAATGGCAGCAGCAGATTTTTCATCCCTTTTATAAGTTACTCTAAATTTACGATCATACTTGTTCCTTTATTTTGAGAAAATGAGTAGTTCCTAGAAGTAGATGTTTGGCAGGTATTTGTCTATATCAAATTGTATTTGTATCAAACTGTTACTCCTATCTACCTAATTGTATTTATTAACTAATTTTTGGTAACTGTCATCAGCACAACAGATTTCCCAGTATATAGTCCAAGGTGTCATTTATAATGTGTGTCAGGTAATGGACATTCATTGCTTCATACCCAGTGTCTTTCTTGAGGAAGAAAATGCAGTGCTTTTGATTAAAATTGGAACTTAAAAAGGGGGAAAAAATAAAGTATGACAGGAGTCTTCTGTTCAATGATTCTTCCAGTTAAGTTGATGATTTCTTCAGGGGAATGCCTCATGAATAATTCAGAGAAGAAGGAAGCAAGTGCCTTGCTGGCCAATGACTCAGTGAAGAAATCATGTCGGAACCAAAGCATCCTATGTAAAATGCATGATAGTTTTAATGCCAGTGTTTAAGTATTAATAACTTTTGTCCTGTAGGATAGGCAAAAGTGCAGTAGGGTTGAACCCCAAAGCATTTGTGTGTATCATTTCTGAAGCTGTCACAAATGCTGTGTTTTAAAATGGGACCAAGTGGATGGTCACTGTGTCCTAAGGTAGTGCTAGACTCCAGTTCTTTGGCAAGCTGAACCAGCTTTTGAAAGAGAGCATGGTAACAAAATTTTACATGTTGGTGCAGAAAAACTGTTGGGAAGAAGCAGGTACTCTATGTTGCTGTTCTTCTTGAAGAGTTAAGAGTTCTTTCTGTAAATAATCTAAGCAGGAGAAGAAGCTAGCTTTAATAGAAATCCAATATCTTTTTAAAATGAACTATGATAGCTCATGTAAGAATTGCATAGTATATGCCAACTGTTGTGTTTTAATTTTCATACTTATTAAACGAATATATTTATTGTGCAAATATGCCACAGTTGTGAATGCAGCCTGTAGATACCCGAATAATATGGAGGGCAGTTACTGTTATCTGAGAATCTTCAAGTTGAAAAACGTTGCTTTAATTTCTGCACTTTCATCATGATGCAAAAAACTTCTAGCGTTCTTGTTTTATGCTTGAAAGGAGTTTTTGAAAAGCTAATGGGTCAATTGTACCGTTGCTGTTTTTCAGTTTCATTGATGCTGTTTAGTAAAGCTAGAATTCACCCTTTGCAGCAACTGTGGCTATTGAAGGCCTCAGCTGGAGGCTGCTCCTTTTGCTTCTGCCTTACCATCATCATGGTTTTGTACACCAGCATGATGACTTTGCTGCAGTGTGTAAAATCTGTGTCAACATCCCAGAGCAGAAAACATGTTCTGATGTACAGACATTTGAAAGGTCAATGCAATACCTGGATAGTGGCACTTTTTACCCTTTTATACATTTTCACAGAGGCGCTACCAGTGTTGCTGGCATTGGTGGTTTTGTCTTGGAGGCAGCTGGAACTGGCTGTGTCCAGCATGGGGACAGCTGCTGGTCTCTTCTCACAGAAGCCACCCTTGCAGCTCCATAATCCCCCAAAACTTGCTATCTAAACCAAATACAGTGTATAGCTATGGGATAAGGCTCCTGAGACCAGCACATACAATACAAACACAGATTGAGAAGAAATCTGCACTTATATTGAATGCTGGACAGCTGGGATTCAGGGCACCCATGGCACCTTTGTGCTGCAAAAGCAGTGGGCAGGTACTTAGACAAAATGGCCCAGAAAAGCCCTGGCAAGGGGCTGTGCTAAGTGCAGCCAATAAAAGGAAGTTCCCTCAGGATCTGTGCCAATGTCAATTAAGGAAAAAATTCCTTCCCAATCACAGACCCAGAGCACTTGGTGACACCTTCATGCTGAAAGAGAAGTATCTTATTTTTGCAAGAACTTACCCAAATCGGCCCAGAGGAGCCCTAGCAGGGCACTCTGCTCAATGCTGCAGAGGAAGGTGAAAAACCCCCATGGACCAGTGCGAGTCTACTCCTGGCGAGGAGACTCCTTCCTGACCCAGGAGCTGGTGACTGATGGGCTGTTCCCTGAGCACATGGGCAAGACCTTCCTTCTGGCCTTATGGCATGCTCAGTCCTAACAGGGACACCACCTCTGCCCAACCCCTTCCCTCCCACTGCCTGTATCCACCTCAGGGGTTTCTGAGAGGAGTAAGAAGTCCTCAGACAGATCAATCTTGGGGATAAAAATCCTTACTGGGCCTTACTGGAAGGACACCAGTGGGTGCTCCAAGATGCCAGGGAAGGTGCTGGCTCTTGCAGCATCTTCGCAGCCCATTCCTTAGTGCCACTGACACTGGTTCTGCAGGGTATGAAGATGGTGAGCTCTGCAGTGGTCCTCAAGCACTGAGAATGTCTTCCCATGGTCTTGGCAGACTACCCAGCCAAACTTTGCCTCTGCTATCCAGCTGAAAAGGTCCACAGCTGTGGGCACCTCCAGGTGTCTGTGGCAGTTTGCCCAGGAGCTTGTTTTCACTCCCTGAAGGAAGGATGAAGCAGGACTTCCATCCAGCAGAAGCAGCTTTGAACGTGGCCCTGCCAGGAGCTGGGATTGCAGCAGAGAACCTCCAGCTGCCTTGTCAAGCGCTCCAGTGAATCCCACTAGCCCCTCAATGACATCCTCTGCCATGCCATGGGCATGTCAACCAAAGACATGCCATGACCATATGTCCTTGCAGTCATCTCCTTGCTGAGCACCACACACTGCTTGCTCACTCCTGGAGTGGGGACAGAGCCTCCATGGGTTGGGATAAGAACAGTTTACTGGCAAAATCACAGTGAAAGGGGAAAAATAACAGCCAATTAGACTCACAGCCTGTGATAACACAGAGTACCTTACCCACCCAATGATCACAGTGTTGCACTATGCAAGGACTAACCCAACTCCCCAGCCACACTGGGCCTGCTGTGAAGGCACCCAGGAGCACCACTCCCTGACCAGCCCCTTTTATGGGGGAGTGATGTCAGGTGGTGTGGAAACAGCCTGGGCTGACTCAGCGCACCTGTGCTGGCTGCTTGGGGAGGTTGACTCTGGCCTGGCCAGAACCAGGATAGGAGGTCTTGTTTCCTTCTCTATTCTTTCCCACAAGCTGTGAATGGTATAGGAGGGGAGCATCTCAGGGCAGAGGTGGGAGTGTGGAGCGGAAAGGAGGTGAGCATGTGATGTGGAGTGGGGCTTATCTCATGCCCCTGGTACACTGTGGAGTTTCTGAGCAGTCCTGGATAGGAAGAAATGCAGGTATGCAGAGCATCAGGGCTGGAGGCAGCTCTTAGTGAATTCCCAACACCAGGCCCATGGCACAAGTGGCATTTTTCTGCTGCATGAGCATCAGGCAGTAATTTGGAGAAGCCAGCCTGAGAAGGAAGACCATCTACTTTGCCAGCTTCTACTTTGCACTGTACTTCAAAGATCTCAGTCTACAGCTTCCTCGAAGGTAGCAGCAGAGGGAGGTGCTTCTCTCTGAGGACCAACAGTAGGCCATGAAGAAATGGAATGATGCTGCATTGGAGGAAGTTCAGATTGGATCTTAGGAAAAGGTTCTTCACTGAGAAGATGGTCAGTCACTGGAACAGGCTTCTCAGGGCAGTGGTCATGGCACCAAGTGTGTCAGAGTTCAAGGAGTGAACTCTCAGGCATATGGTTTTAGGTAATCCTGCAAGAATCTTGATCGTCCTTATGGGTCCCTTACAACTTGAGATATTCTTAGGTTGAAATGCCACTGTATGCCATTTCTCCATTGCTTGGAGTCTTTAACAGCCAGCTATTTTTAAACAAGCCAACTATTTCTGCTTGGCAACTTGTGCTAGGAATAGAAATAATTATATATAGCTCTTGCATACTGTCCTTGTCTTTTGTGGTGTGCTTTCCTGGGTATAATTGGTTTTAATTAAACCTACTCAAATTGACAAAAATATTTTAATGATGCTCTATAGTGCCAGAGATTTTACCTTTAATGGCACTTAGAGCACATTGACATGGAACTGTTGTGACATGTTTATATTTCAGTGTTCCTTGGATCAAAAATCTGTTTTAATAAAAAATGATGCAGCACTTATGATGCTGTCGTACGTAGGTCATCGATTCTTAAGGCTACAGGGAACAATATGGCACGATTTCAGCAAAGTAGATGTGATCCCACTGAAATTTAAGGACAATTTTAGTAAGAATGCCAGTAACTCATGCTCCTTACAGCTTTTGATTTCCTTTAAGGAAATTAAACATATTAATTCCAGATAGCAGGTCAGACACAACTTCAGCAAATAAAACCTTGGGAATATAGTCTAAACCAAAATACGCCAATATATTTTAGTCCTTAAATCTCAAGCTGTACATAGTTGAGCGTGGTTTTTAGTTAAAGATACGAGCAAAAGCATTACAGGTAATGTTGTAGACTAATAGTATATCCTGATGGTGAGCTGTGGTAACTGGCCAGGTGCATCCTTCAGACAAGCTGCAGTGTAGAGTCATTAACTTAAAACATCATTACAGTGTTGCCATCTTGTGATTATGTTTCTCAGGTTGGTGAGCTATCCAGTTAGCTGCAAATGCTCAGCAGAGTAGTGTTATGCCATACTAGTCATTAAGCTTGTTGCTGCAAAAGTACTCAAGAGTATGGCAAAAACCCAAAATAATTTCAGCATTAATTAATGTAATGTTTAGCAGTGCCTTATCCTGTTCTCCTGAGGTTTGTGTCTCCATTTAGCAGAAATCAACCCTATAGTCTTGGTAGAGGTTTCTTACTCTGCCCACAATTTATTCATAGCAAAATTTTAATTCTCCTAAATTTAAAACATAGTTTACAAAAGCATGAGATACTGCAGATATCCCTTCAGGATTGCTTGGGTTTCCTGAGACTCTGTTGTCTTTTCCTTGATTTTCAACATCTCTTTCATGCTAGGAATTACACTCTGATCTCCTTAGTGTCTCTCTTGGCATGCCCTCTTCCCAATTTAGGCCATATGCTGACCTAAGTCTCTGAAAGGCTGTGTAAATAACTTTCCTTTGGCTTTTGTCTGACAGGTTGCAAAAACCAGAGTACCAGTTCTCCCAAGTAATAAATTATCAGATCCTTTCTCTTATTTTTATATACCTAGCTTTTGATTGGACAGGCTTGAGAATTACTTCTCTGAGTGTCTGGAGTTTAATTGCCTATAAATTAGTTCTTTCATTTGCCTTACTGTGCTAACCACTTTCTATTAACATTACTTTCAAAGATCCATTTTCTTTGCTCCAGAGACCTCATATCTCAAGATGAGATTACAACATTTTATGGTTCATAAGGCTGTATCTTCAACTAAAACCTCAACATACAATTGTGTCATGCTGCCATGGCATCTGTTTTCTATAAGTTGTTCTGATTTAAATTTGCTCTTCAGGAAGATCTCTAATTTTCCCATTTGGGACCTCTGACCTTCATGTATGTTAACTGACATTTTATCTGATTATAGCATTCTATAGAGCACTTACTGTGCTAAAAAATACAAGAGGCAGCTCAAGATTTTTTAACCATATTATAGAAGATATGTGTGAGTTTGTAAGGTTGTGTTGGTGCCCTTTTGCCTTCTCTCTTATAAACCCTGACTTCAGTTATCTGTATATTGGTGCATGTAGCGTCTTGGCTTTTCTGTGTGTCTGCTTCCCTTTGTGAGGCAGCTCTTGAGCTGGGCACTAGCTCTAGATAAACTGGACAAAACCTTTCCCTTTTCCAGTAGGGACACAAACGGTGTGCTCTAAAGGGGTCCAAGTCTGCTGTGGTGGTGATGTGACTGCTATGCACAGTGCTCAGTGAATTTAGACATACAGGTGTAGATATGTGCCAGAGTCTTTGGAGACAGTATTTTTGTCTGTTCAGTGAAGACAGTGAAAGCCTCAGTACTCCTGGTGTCACTGCTGGTCCTCTCTGGACTTGTCCATCTCCACCTCTAGTGTATGCCCAGTACAGTAGGAAATACTTGATCTTGGTGATGTGTGCAAGAGGAACCAGCTGCCTCAAGACATCGATGATGTGCGATAACAGTTATTTCTCTTCCTAACCTTGTCCCTGTATTTTTGTCATGCCTCTTTTGGACAATGAGACAAGGACTGTGATGGACAAAGGAAAGATATGTTCAAACAGCCTCTTCAATGTAGTTTTATTTGTTGTAAAACTTTAGTGCATTGGAAGCAAGCAATATTTCTTCCTTGGGAAGGAGCTTAAACCCAATTAATGAATGAATGAAGCTGGATTTTTGTTTAACTTTTCTGAGTTTTGGATTAATATTTGTTAGCTGTCTCTCTAGTACAAAGGAACCATCTTGCACTGAAAGGAAACTGATGTTTCAAAGATGCCAAGGGCAGCCCATACTTTTGAGCAGTAATCCTGATAAAAGTAATTTATGCTAATCATTTGGTCTAATTTGTGGCTCTGGATAATAGGTGCATAGACTTCCGATGTTTCCTCAGTTTTTGTTGATATTATAACATGAGAAATTTTTTTGTGGAATGGAAATATTTTTGTAACAGTTGACTAGACATGAGAATATCACTATTGTCAGACCAGTGCCTGTTGCAAACTCCTTTAAACTAACTACATGATTTTGTTCAAGGGAAGCTTTAAAATTTGTTAAAGGTTTCTAAAACATGTCAGTGGAACTGGCTGGACCAGTACAATGTACTGTATCTGATCAACATGGGATATAAAGTATATTTACTTTCCCTGTTTCTGTATCTGCTGTTGAAATGTTTCTATCTTGGACATTTCACGAATGTAATAGAATTATGTCAATAACTAAAGGGATTCCATTTTCCCTGGCCTTTTATTATAGATCAAGATAGCCCTGTGTGGCACCATGAAGTATTGTTTTAATACTTTCTGTAAGCATTGGATGCTCACTTCCAAATCTACGTGATCACTGAAGCTGTTGTTTAAAAAAACTTCGAGTTTCATGGTGTGCATTACAAGTGTGTGGTTTTTAGGATGTTGAAAATAAATTTTGATTTTTCACCTAAGTAGCCCCTTGGTAACAGGAGTGAGTAATAGTAAATAAATTGATTTGCCTCTTAGGGTTTGACTCTTATGTGGTGATAGAATACACTGTTTAGTCCAGAAATAGGAGTATGACACAGGGGAACATAAAGATGGTTGAGAAGCAATATCAGTTCAAGGGAAATGTGCTAGTGAGGCATTAGTAACTGTGCAGCTGGGAGAGAATGAAAACAACTAAGAAATTTCCCAGTGTAAAGAGAAGGACTGTTGAAAAATCCAGTAAGTGGTTTAGTGGAGCAGAGAAATTACTAATAAAACAATGGGAAATTGAATAGTTTTGGGAGGTGAATATCCACATCATATATTATATTTATATAAATAACTAAACACATATAAAATATTTTGAATGATTAGAGACTGAGAGTATGTATACTTCGTTACCAAACTGTACATAAATAAAAGCTATACTTTTGCTTTGAGTTTTTGAGAATGTGCTTTTCAATCTCTTTGTATATAGTTTCCTGTGTCAGAAGAATCCCTTTGTGGGTCCAGTGTTCTGTGGTGAACTGTTAGAGGAACTTTACTTATAATGTATTTTCAAGCAGGATTAGTCAGTGGTAACCCTGGGCAATTGACTTCTCCAAAGCTGAAACTAATTTATATTGTTGTGAATGCATGGGGAATGCTAGACAGGAAGTACATTTTTGGAGTTTGTCTCAATTTTTATTCTCTTTTAAAAATTATTATTTTTAATTATCTCTGTCTTCTCAAAGAGCAAATGATACAGTAGTAGGGCTGTAGTGATAACATCAGAGAGTAGATTTTGAGGAGAAGAGGATCTTAGAGCCTGGAGTAAAAGTGAAGTTAGTGGGCCTTTCATGTCCAACTACCTTTCTACTCAGAGACATGGCCAAGAAACAGTAAGGTAGCTTTTAGTTTGGGTTGGGGGTTTTTTTAGGCACCAGCTCTTGCAATGACATCTGTGTATCCTGGGATTCTTTTGAAAATCCATGTATCGAATAGTACTTGGGACGATTGTCCAACTTGATTTTTTTTACAGCTCAGCAACATTGTAAAAGGTCAAGTACATACTCAAATACCTTGGCTAAAGCAGGAGCCATGAAACAGCATCTCCCCTAAACCACAACAGCAGTTGCAGCTACTTATCACTAGGGACCATTTCATCTGAAGGTCATTTTAAGTTAAGCTCAAAATGTATAAGAAATGTGTGGGAACAAAACCCTTGAAAACCATGAAGGTATATACAGCCTTTTAAAGGTGTCAAATAGTTACGTAGAGGATCCACAGAGCTAAAGGGAAGCAGATCTGTGAGGCTATTTAGGACTTTGAATGAGTTTACTCTGGGAAATTAATCATGAAAATTACTAAGCCTTGCTATTTCAAGAGATCTATCTTCTTGATTTTCTCCATACCTTGGCCAGATAGAGCAGAGGTATGAAGAAAATCATACTTTATTTCATTTGAAGAAAATGTTGGGGTTTTTTCCTCTTTTTTTATTTGATATTATTTTGTTTATAATTCAATCCTTGTTTTTCACACTAGAACTATTTTGCTATGGCAACTTTACTAGCACCCAGTAGATTTCATGCATAGGTTGTAAACAATTTTTTTTGGTCTTTGTAAATACCTTCAAAGCAAAGATTTTGTCATGGTTGGATGGAACTGCGCATTGCAGAAGCAGCCATTAGACCTGAAGACAGACTAATTAGAAGTCTGCCTTTTGCTACATGATATTAAGACTTAAATTCTAGCACACCTAAAGTTCATGCAATTCCAGGCATCAGTCAATTAGCCAAAGGAAAAACAGGTCAATTTTATTAGACTCCATGACTCAGGCAGTTGATTATACTGAGAAAACACAGGACTTTGTGTTTTAGCAGAGGGTTTGCTTTTGTAATTGACTAACTGCTGCCTCCTGCTCTATTGACCTTCACTAATTTGTAGTATTGTCTGTCATTTCTTATCTGCAGCTGAGTGGGGAGGTTCGTATGTAAACATCAACATCGTTAAGGTCAGGGGGGATTACATCTGTCTCTGTAGTCTGTTCAGTTTAATTGTGTGTACAGCCAGGCTGCAGGCTTTCTGCCATTTCGTTCCGCATATCTATCTGGAAATCTGCAGTCTTTGTCATGCTGTCACTGTTTTAATAATAATGAAAGGGATAGTGAAAATAGCTATGGATCATTTAAATAACTTTAAGACTTTCCTCTGGTACCCTCCTTGCCCTGCCACAGTGCTGCATTGTCTGGGAGGTGGCTCTGTTTCAAGGTAGAGTGTACGCTGGCTGTCCTGGCGTGGTGTATCAGAAAGGGTATATCCTGTGTTCTAGTTGCCATGGGACTACATCCTCTTGCTGTATCAGTGGGGAGGCTGAGACTGAAATAAAACCACACCAAATTTTACTCAGAATGGTTGCATAAGATCCCTTGAGTTGTATGTTCATGCCTACCTGAAGAGGGAAAATGTGTCATGGCTTACAAAAGCCTGTTAAAGATTCCAACTTTTTAAAGAAAATTGTTATTTAGCACTACCAGTGCAGGATTTAAATGTTTGCAGTTTTTGAATACATTGGCAGTTGTATTACTTAGAAATAATGTGATAAAAGTGCTGTAGGATCACTATTTCTGTATCACCTCATTTCTGCTCCAGAATGATTGTATATAAGCATATTTTTTTCTTCCTCTACTCATGAAGTTTCAGTTCTGTTTTGTGATACTTTCTGTAGCCTGATGTATTTTAACACAGACTATTTTTTGTAACAACCATATTAAATTTCTGTATTTTAATTTTCATCTCTTTGTTCAACATAGCAAGCTTTCTATCAGCAAATGCTTATTCTCCCTTTGATGTTTCTTCCCTTCAGATATTTGCATCTACTTTATTTTTTCTTACTTTACCATGACTAAGCTGACATGCATGATAGTCTTTTAAGAGGTTTTTTCCAAATTCTTCCTCTAGCCTTTTACCTTGGTATTGCTGAGTCTGAAGCTTCTCAGTAAGTTGTCTAGATAAATTCCCAGAAATCTTGGTGCAATCGCTTTGCTAGCTGCTCCTTTTCTGTCCTGTAAAGACTTGGAGGACCCACGTTATTTTTTACTTCCCTGCTCTATATCCTAGTGAGCTGTCCCAATCAATAATATTTAATTTAAATATCAGAATTCTGAATTATTTTGTATGCTGAGTTCTAGTTTGACTATTTTTTCATGTTGATTTGCAATGTATTTTGTTTTCATTCCAAAGATTCCTTGGTTTTGAAATGACACATTTATAAATTCATCATCTTGATTGACATGGTATTGATCAGGAATAAAATTGACACATTTTCTTCCTACTAAAGACTGAATGAGAATACTAAATAAGTGTGTTTTCTCATACTCTGAGCAAGAAGTACAAAACAAAAGCGAATAGATGCATCAAGGTCTGGTTTTGAAGCAGTCTTGAATGTATAGAAAGATGGTGAACACATTAATGGACAATCAGCAGTTTTACATTGGCAAAAGTCGATGAACGTGTTTTAAAAGGCAGTGACCTACCTGATCCTTCCTCTAGCCTTGCTACTTCAAAATGATCTTCAGAAGCCAGTGCTAACCCATGCAGAATGCTGAGAAGTGCTGAAACTCACTCTGTGTGTCGTGATGACTAATTGAAAGAAACAGCTTGATGAATTTTCTAGTCCAGTAGTCTGGCTTTTGCAGAGAAACTGCATTTCTGAAACACTGAAACATAGCAAGCTGAGACCAAAAGTTATTGCCTCTAGCAGTGGATCTTTGATCTGGCTCTGACTGATGTTGTGTAGCTGTGAATTCCTCAAGGTGACGCAACATCAGTTCTGAGCCGTATTACTTGCAGATCTGGATGATGAAGCAGAAAAATAACCTGTGTACATGTTTAACCCTGCAGCTGTGTTACACTGCATTTCTTTGGACTTTAAGCTCATGTTTATTCCTCACATTGCTATCTTGAGAAGGACAGTGCTGTTTGTGTATGTGAGAGCCCTGATGGTGGTATCTCTACTTCAGTGTGACCAGGCTTTACCCTTGCCTACCTCACTCATGCCTACTGGGAAATTGCAGATAAAAGGAAGGTAACTAATTGATGCCCTTGGGAAACTGCAGTAAAACGCTGTCCTCCTGTGTTAAATCTGCATGTTATAAGAGTACTAGAAGAAAGAAAGTGTCCCACAGTTCTCTGCCAGCTGAGGAGATGGGGCTAAGATCATTCATGAAGGCTTATGCAGCTAGTGGGAAGAAGGAATATCTTCAATAGTTTGTTTCCTAACAGTTGCATATACATTTCATGCACAATCTTGGATGTTATTTTCCTACAGCAGCCAGATGACATCTATCTCCATGCCCTAGTAACATTGCTGTAGTGATGTGCAGATAAAGAGTGAAAGTAAATGAAGGCAAGGTCAGCCCCAAAATGAAAAAGCATTCTGTTTCAAAAAGCCCTTTATTCCCAGACATAAGGGAAAGTTTATTTCATTTAAACCATGCTTCATCTTTGTGACAAGTGACTGAAACACAGAATGAAGCAGGGAGAGAGAGAGGGGTAATTGGGTTAATTCAGTTTGTCTATATTCCCAAGATTTGATTGGAGACTGACTAAATAATTTGAGGGGACTGTTTTGTTTTTTAAAAAGATTAATTACAGCTTTTAAGAAAATTGTCACAACCCCCAAAGCTTAGAAAATATTGTGTAAAATCTGGGCCCCATGTTGATAGATTTTAAATTAATAATACATTATTTATACAGTGTGTTTCATCACAAGTAGTTTCAAAGTGCTTTGCAAATGACTGGATTACATAAAAAAACATGCAGTGGATGTCAGAGGCCAAAAGAATGTAATGCCCATCTTAGAAAATTACTTTGAAATTGCTGATAAGCAAATTTGCCTTTATTTGATCATGGGACAAAGGTGGCAGTGACTGGGGGAAGAAGAGCTCTTCTTCAAGCGGGCAACTGGAAACCTCAAGACTGGGAGGAAAGAGTCTCTGAATGTGGTCTACTGGAAAGAACTACCAGACAGGAATGAATGGCTGATACTTGCTGCTGAAACCTCAGAGGACATAGTGTGTGTGTGTGAGTGACTGTACTCTCTTCATGTGGACAGCATTGTTTGGAACTAGGAAAGACTTTGCTCTTCTGCAATATGACATAAAAAAAGGAGTGGAAAATTGTGTTAGCAGGTTCGTGGAGAACCACTCTGAGATTTAGATATAAAATGGCCAAAGCTGCCTTATTTGACCAATCTGATAATTAGGCAACTAGATCCCATTAGAAAGGAATTGCAAAATGGATAAAACTCCTAAGCTTGTGTTCCTGATATTTACTATGTAGATTTGTTTAGTATGCTAATTTCCCCATTCTTTTCTCATCTAAATTATTGAAGAATTTCTGGAGATGATGTTAGTATATTCATAATCTTTATGCTTCTAAACCAAAGATCCCAAGTGTCTTCTACGTGCAGACAAGCATTGATGCAGAGCCCTGGATAAGTCAATGCCATACTTCAGAAAATGAAAAAAATGAAGAAGTGAAAATGTGCAGGGAGATTATGAGAGTAGAAGGCAAATTTCAAATGAACAAGCAATTTTTGTTGTAGTGTGCTTTTTTATGTAAGTGTTGTCTTGCTTGGCTGGAAATAAATGTGATATGTTACGGTACAGTGAAATAATGCTGCTTCTTTATAAAACTGGGAATTAAGTCTATTGCTCTGCTTCTCTGGCCTTCTCATCCATGAACAGTTTTAAATAGAGCATCCAGCCATGGGCTTGCCTGAAGAACTCACATTTCCAGAGAGTGTGATAGTTGTTTCACAGTGTCAATAAATTCCAAGCTGCTCAAGACTCGTACTAAGGCAATAAAGCCAACAGGGACTGTGAAAATCCACTAGAAGCATAGTAGTCGCTGATGAGAGAACCCAAATTCTACTTGTGGCTGTAGTTACAAGGGATGGTGTTACCTGTGACTTTCCACTCCCCATGGGCCTGTGTGATCACATATCACACATAACTGTGTGATAGTTTTTTAGGTCAAACGTTGAACTATGATCCTGTCCCTTTTCTGACAGAGTCAAACGGGGTTGATGTGCATGGCGATATGTTGTCATGTTCTCACAGTTTCTATTGACTTACAGTACAAGGGTGTCCTGAGACAGAAACATTATGTCTAAGATGTCTGGGATGTTTGGTTTTCTGAGTAGAATCCCACAACTCCTAGTTTTAGCCTGAGTTACTAATGTGAAATACCTGTATTTATAATAAGCATTTTCTCTGTAATTCCAGTTGGGTGTTGCAGTAGACAGACAGACAGGTAGAAGCAATGACCTTCAAAGTTCCTGATCAAAGAGGCCCCAAATCCTCATCTTTTATATCTGCTTTAGGGCATTAGCTTAATTTAAACAAGATGCAGAATTTCAAAGGCTGTTGCTCCTGTGCTGTAATGCATGTCAGCCAGAGGTATTCATGCCATTCTTGCTAAAGCAAGGTGATAGATACCACTCATGATGAAGATACATTGGCTTATGTAGTAGCTGATGCTGTGATGGTAATCAAATGAAGAAGTACATGTGTATACACATATCTTCATCACTGCAAAGCTGTATCTAATCTGTGTGGTTTCATAATCAGTTTTATCATATCATGTTGGTAGAATCTCTGGTGCACTGCTACCAATCATCAAGGATTTGTCCTTTTAGTTGCTTGTTCTTCCCTGTAAAGGCTAGACTCAACAGGACTTGGCAGAATACAGATCCTCCTAGTTCAGTACTGCCATCTTATTGGGTAGGTGGTTATGTAGTGCCTACCTGATCCTCCCCTGGACCAGTCATGTTCTCTCTGTGTTGCTTTCAAGTTCCTAGACTTTTCTGATCTCTTCCATGCAGACTAAGGGTCAAGGCTGAAAATACTATGTTCTTTTTTCACTCTTTACTGCTGCGAAAAATAGTAAAGAACCTGTTTAGGTTAGGATAGGAATGCACTTAAAGGAAAGCCAGTTGTGTCTATAATTACAGGATTTGGGAAGGAAGATGAGAAACAAGGCGAGTGTAGTGCAGTAGGGCTTTTTATCCAGGAGGTGGCAGCTGAAGTATTCCTCTGCAGTAAGAGCAAAACGCAGGCTGTAACTAATGCTGCTTCTGCGTCTTTGCAAGGGAAAAGGCTGTACTTTGTTAACACTGTGCTAAAAAGTGAAGTAATGGATGTGTGCTTTTATACCACCACCCTCAAGCATCCCTCCAAGCCTTTGAATTAAATTTGGGTATTACTGTTCAGTAATACTCAGAATGTATTCAAAGCTTGGCAAAATTTGCTAGTGTGCCATTTAATGTCATTTCTGTGCCTTTTCTTTTTTGACTGGCTTGAAAATTGATAGATAAATTCTGGGCTTTTGCAGGGCAACACGTTTTGTATTTCTTTAGTACATTTTTTTTGTGTGTGTGTGTTCTTTTCAGAGGCTAGTGTCCAAACTTATTGCACTTGGAGTGCCATTTGCAGTCAGAATATAATTTTCATAATGTAATAATTTTAATTTTATCAGTTGGGTTTAAGTAGTGTCAACACAGCTTCCATCTGACTAACACTCTAATCTATACATAAATAAATAGACCCAAAGTATCTCTTAAGTCTGCAGGGTAATACGAGTAAGGAGAAATCAAAGCAAAGCTCCACGGGTAGCCCCTGACTACGTTATCCCTTACTGAGCAGAAGCTTTATAATAGAGGGCATTGTTGTCTGGACTGTTAATGTTATGAATAAGATAGCTCTTTCATCCACTTGCATGAAGTGGCTAGAAAACAATAAGCTACAGCTGTCCTGACTTCTTTTTATGAAAATAAATCCTGGATCATAGGTGTTTAAAACATTTTCACCCTTAATAAGCTGGAACAGCTATCTGGGGACACCTAGTTTTTGATTAAATGGTTGGAGCAGCCAGCCTTTCAAATGCACAACTTCCAAAATGGCAGATGTTGATTTTTCTTCCTCAGGCAGCAAGTGAATATATACTTGTACACCCTATTGAATTCAAACTGACCAAAAGAAAACCCCTGATGTCAGATGTAGAATCTGTACTTCTTTGCTGGTCTGAAAAATTCTCTCAGTTTCTAGGGAATAGAGCTTCAGTTCTGTAAAGCCCCATGCACCGGAAGCTTCAAGGCCTGCCCCTGAACACAGGCTTAAAGGTGTTTAAATATTTTCTAGGTTGGAGTAAGGTGTCTTCCTTGTATATTTGCACATCAGGGACATATGCTATCTTATTGTATAGTGTCACTCTGCAGTGGATGTAGCAACATCAGTGCATACCTGGACAGCTGTAGTGCTCAATTGGGCATCTTTTAATAGCAAAGGTTTGGTGGTGACAGCACTATTGTTTCAGTTCTTGAAAGGAAGAGGTGAATGGATAGCAAATATGTTATTCACTCCACGTTAGGTTTCTCTGTCAGTTATGAGCAATGTACGCTTGTCTTGACCTCAGTAATTTGCAAGTGTTCTTGGAGAAACATGTGTGAATTAACAGGGAATGATCCTTGGTACAGAAAAGGTGGTTTGACAGACAAACTTTCATTAAAGTTTCAGAATTCTTTATAGCTACTTTTTAATGAACAGTATCTCTTTTTGGAAGAGTAGTAGACATTAAATCCCTCTGGGTTTCCATTTGTCTTACAGTGAAAGATACATGCTGGCTACATCTGGGCCTTTAGGTGATACTTCAGCAGTGTAAATGGGCTTTAAATGAGACTCCTGAGGCCAGTTCAGTGGAGACAGCATGAATGCATGGCATGCATGCTGACCTCCCTAGGCTAAAGGTGTGCAGTTAGGTCAGTTATAGGAGAACTTTGGCAGATAGATATCAGGAGTGGAGTGTACTCCTAGATGCCATGTCTATGCTTTAAGGGTAGATTTACAGGGAAGCCAAAGGATTATATCTTCTGCCCTAAACCCTTATTATCACTGCCTAAGAGTACTCTCACTGATGGAGCAAAAAAAATCACATATACATCTAGTGCTGGATTAAACTTTTCTTTATGCCAAAAGAGAGGTCTGACACTTCTCCAGCAAATACATGATCTCAGAATAAAGGCTGAGAATTACCTGTTCTCTCACTGAACATCTCTCCAGCCTAATGGCCTGCTTTATCTTGCACACTTACAAATTATCATTTGCTTCCCAGCATACCTATTTTTTAGTAGTTTTCTCCTTGGCAAATACTGGTAGCAGAATAAATGTATGTTAAATGTCTGTTGAAGATGTATAGAAGAGCAGCTGTGTAATACTGTAGCAAATTCATGAAACTGACTTGCAGTAAATATTTCTTGGAAGTATCCTCCTCTCCTTTAAACTCATCCTTTGTTTTGTATGTTCTGGCTGATGAAACAAATAAAAAATCCTCTTGCAAATAAAACCTTCCCTGCCCCTTACCCTAGCTGGTGAGATTGTCCTGATTCCTTGGCAATGTGAAGCTTCTGTGCAGCATCCATCAGCTGTGCTTTGCATAGAAGCTGATTTCTTTCCCCTCAAGACTGTTGGACTGTGTAAGAGACAAATCTGGTCTGTTCTTCACATGCTCTGTAGTCTGCTCTTTTCTGCTGCTGAAGTGGAATTTGTATGTGCATCACAGACTTTCCAAGAGATGAACTCTAGCTGCAAAGCACTGGAGAGGCAAGTCCTGAAAAGCTTGATAAAAGTCCCTGCCAGTACTGTTCCAGCATGAACGCATAGGAATAACTGATAGAAACGGGGATGTCACCTGGGGGCACTATTGTAGCCAGATACTCAGATTTCATGTCATTTGCATTTGAAAGTTTAGGGTGGCAGAATACATTCCTGCTAAAGTTTCCTGCCCTCCTAAAGCTGCTCTTTATCAGGAGCTTTCTTTTGGTCAACTGCTGGTTATCATTTTAAATTATCTTTGCCACTGAGTGGAAAAACAACAGAAAAAAAGATTCTAATGAAGAAACTTTTTTTCCTGGGTTGCTTGCTGTTGAAATTTAGTTTACTTTATTGATGAGCCAACCCTTATTTTATCTTTAAAAATGTCCTACAAAACAGTAACTATTTCCCTGTGAACTCTGCCAAAACAAATATCGCCATTATTTTATCCTGTGAGGTAAGCTGATGTTCCATCTACTTTGTTTCTAAATACACTTTCTGTTGTGAGAAGGCTGTCTGTGTCCAAGATTTGATGCAGGAGCCCATAGATGCTTTGAGAGCATTTATTACATTCATTTCTGGAATTAACCCTTATACCTAATAGGTATACCTCTGTCTGGTAATCAAATTTTGTAGTAGGAAATGGGAAGTACAAAGAAGAGAAGCAGTTTCAGTTGTGTTTGTGACATTACACATGCCGTGATAAGGCTGTAATGAAATAGTAAATGGATGAATTAAAAGATCACAAAACAAAAGGCATGTTAATTGTGACATTCCATATGCTGAGAAAATTCTCAGTCACTGGAAATTGTGTCAGATACCTGGCACACATCTTATTATTTGAAAAAAACCCAGGTCATTATCATGCTGAAATGGACCTGCATCACACATTATGTGATTCTTACTTTCTTTTCATGTGTAGTTTTAAAAGGCACAATTTGACAATAAAAACGTACAAATAGTTTGCATCAGTAGAGGACTTCAAAAAGGAAGGCAGTGAAAGTGTTAGGTAGACAAGGGCATCCTCTGCTTCAGCAAGAAATTTTGCTTTTTTTACAAAAAAAGACTGTAAGACTGTTAAGATTAGTGAGTAAATTTTTCCTGCTTGACTTATTACTTGTGGCCTTTTGTAGTATCCCTTTAGCAACTGCTACATGACGTGACCTTTTCAGCATATTTACCAGTCTCAGCTGTATGGATGATGCAGAGTTATAAATGTGGTTGCTGGTAGGAATAACCAATTCTAGAAGACTGTTCCAAAATCAGGTTTTATTTGGGATGCTTTGAAATGCTCATGTGCTAGTGCATGTACCTGACTTCTACTCTGAAGCTCTGGTGTTCAACTGTAAGACACAACGCTTAATTCCATAGCAAAAATTGGGAAAAATAACTTAAAATTAGACTAAGCAGCAAATATGCTGTATCTGATGAATGTTAGTTTCAATAATGTAGATTTACAACATCCTACTCTGTGGTTTTTATATATATATTTCTGCTTTTATGAGTCTTCCTCCCAGAGTCGAAGTAAAAAAATTATTGAAGAAAATGACCTAGTTTCTGAGTAACAACATGAATTTACATTTTTAGACACTAAATCAGACATTTAGATGCAATATATTGTCTTCCAAAAATCCAGCTTTTGATTTTGTTGAAAGTTTTCTCTCTGCCTTTTTTTTCTCCACAGGCATGATTGTTCCATGATTCCCATTGTAGAAAGTCTTATCTTTGAAAGGCAGAGGATTTGATATTTGAGCAGCATGTTATACTTTAAGTTATGCTGACTTATTAAACTGTTTTCCTGGCATTCTACTGTGGCATTTCTTGTATGTGCATGAAATTTCAGATACTCCCAGAGTATCTGATTGAAGTTAGGAACAAAACCTCTGTTAATTGCAAAGAAGCAGAGTCAAGACCTGGGTGAACTGCTGTAATGATAAAGGGGTTCTGGCCTTCACTCTTGGAAGATCATGCACGGAGTCCCATTTGCAAATAAAATTTTTTTATCTACCTTCCTGCTTTAATCCATTTACAGAAAAAATAGTAACACATCTGTGTGACTCTATGTATTACAATGCTGGCACTGTTGGCAGATTTTACAGTCCCAAATCTTTCAGATCTTTCACTGTCAGATAAGAATAAGTAAAGAAAGTAAAATTCAAATACAAAGTCATGTAGGGATGTGACAGGAGAATCCTACAATCCACTCTTTGAATCATTTATTATAAAGTGTAATTTGTTATAAAGATTTGTGTATAGTGTTAGTGATTTAAGTGTTATAATTTAAACCTATTTTAAGCATTTTTAAATTATAATTTTCAGAAATTTATCAACTTTATATAGTTTGTTGGTTATCTATCATATTTTTTCTCATCTTCTGTTTTATGATTACCCTGCAGGACTTGAGTTTTCCACTGTGACTTCGTTACTGACATTAGCACCTGGAGCCTTTCTAGGACTTGGACTTACTTTGTAGTGAGTACTGTGTCACAAGGTTAAAAGTCTGGGGTGTGAACAGAAATTCTCACTGTGTGCCTTCCTAAAGATTTAGTTTTCCCTTTTGTGTGAATAAGGAACACTTATCTGCCCACTGGCTTCATATCACTGAACTTGTCTCAGAGGTCTGTTAAGGCTTCTGCTGAATGTCAAGATGGTACCTCAGCTGCGGCCTGGCCCTGCTTCCTGGTGGGACTTGCTGTTTTTGGAAATAAGACTCTCTCAGATATGAAGTGAGGCACATTTGAGATTAACAGGTTAGAGAATCCAGTCACAGTTTCAATTCTATCCTAGCTCCATTGTCTGCTCATGTTGCTCATTGCTCACCCTGATGTCATCTGTAAGTGACTCCTTGCTTGCAGAAAGGAATTCCCAGTTATTGTTCATCCCTTCTATATCGTGCAATGGAAATTCATTTTAAAATGAGCAAATTCACTTTTTTTTTTTTTTTTTTTTACGTACCCTGCCAGGAATGTGAAAAGGAGCAGACATGTAATGAGTTTGTGTTCTGCTGTCCAAAATACCCAAGACTCCCCAGTCCCAGTTTACAAGATGAGATCAAGTGGAAAAAAGAAGCATGAAGACCTGACAAATTTCTGGCTTCATGAGGTGAGGCCCATAGAGAGGGAGACATGCACTAGTGAAAATGTACAAAATGATCAAGTACAGCGTAGGATATATTTAAAGAATGACCTTCTGTAAACTTTTATAGACAATTCCTCTACTTGTCCAGAATTGCTCCCTAAGGTATCATTCAAAAGTCATGCCAGAAGTAACAGATTTGAACAGCAGACATCTGATTCAAAACATTTTGCAGCTCATAAACAGAGCTACCTCCATAAGAAGCAAATTATTTCCACAGAGACCCGCTGTAGTTTGTGACGTAATTTGAATCATGGCAATACTTAGGTGTTTGATTGCCTGTGGTTGCCTTCTGTTTAAACCATGTGTATAGAAGCAATTCATCCTATGGCAATCATCAACACTTTCACCATCACATGCAGAGGCAATGATAGACACATACCAGAAGTCTAGGAGGCTACAAGAAATAGAAATCTCCAAATTATGAACTTTCTGAAAACCTGCACTTTAGTTTATTTTATGGCATCGTTGCTTTCTTCCCCTTTCCTCACATTTTCTTATGCTGAAATCAGTTCTTGAAGTTCTGATAGATGTTGAGACATTGCTGGAGTCCAGCAAAGAGAGGTGAGGACACTGGGGAAAGCAGAGAACAGAAATGGGAGGTGATTGTATGCTACTGCCCTACAGTACGGTGATTAATTTAAGGTGAAAGACTGCATATTGAAGTTCAAGACAGAAAAACATAAAGGAAATTGTTCTTTGAACTTCCAGCATGGTGGCAAGACAGATTCAAACAGGCTTATTTAAAAAAAAAAAAGTAATAAAAAACAACCCAGCAAACAACTCTGTTATTTTACATTTATTTTTTCCTTAGTTGCATACTTTGTGTTTTTTCTTCTTTCTTTGTTCAGTTCTTTTCAGAACTATGTGAGGACATGCTAAAGATTTGGATATTAAGATTATAATATCGCAAATCTGTCTGTATCAGGAACACTTTGATTACATGTGCTGGGCCCTATAACTTATCTTTTAGAAAGTCCAAAAAAGTATGCAGGACTGTGAAAAAAAAAAGCATCAAAAAACCCCACAGAATAAAAAGATTAGGATAGGATAAAATGTTCTGGTTTAGACCATGTTATGTAGGAAAAAAAAATAACCACTTGGATAAACTTCAGAATATATATTGAATTTAAGTATTTTCAAACAATGTTAGTAGTTTATAAGATTACATTTTCAATTTTTTCTTATATGTCATACAGTTTCAATTCCTGTAAAATAAAGACCAGCTTGCTTTAAGAATTGTGAAAAGTAACATTATACTTGTTCACTAACCAGAAAAAAAATTGTAATCCCTGTTTGATGGGAAAAGCTTTTTGAGACCAGCTGTCACAGTGGTCAGATGTAGATTTTCAACTAGCTCTCCCCCCGCCCCCAAATGAGAAAGGGGAAGGAAAATGCTTATAAGCTATAATGTGTTCTGTTGAAAACAAATGGTCTAACTGTGAAAAGAGTTCCAGTCAAAAGTCCTTGTGCTTTCTCCATACCTTGACATTTCAAATAAAAATGTTCACCTTGGAACACTGCAGATGTGGATGAAGCTGAAAATGCAGTAAGTGGAAGTGATCAAGTTACACCATCATAATGTGATATGTCTAGTGTCTATATGGCCCCTGGAAATAATGCTTTTTATGGGAATGTTTTTGTCTTTTTTCTGGTCTTAGTACATCTAATGGTAACATATATTTTAGGATCTATTCTCTTAAAGACAGTATGAAGGGTAGAAAAAAGAAGTGTCATAGTTAGAGAGGGTTGTTGATATTGCTGCTGGATGCTTTTGATGGGCAGAGAAGATTACATACCCATCTTTTCTATGGAAACATGCCACAGCAGAAATACTTCAGTGATTTGATGCAGGTATTTTAAGCAGCTTAAGAAAATGAATAGCTTTCAGTGCTGATTTAGCAGTCTGTTCCACTGTAGCCCCAGTCAGACTTCAGGAATGAGGCAATAGAGCTCAATTTAATTGAGCAGTTGAGTGACTTTCTATTTGAAAAAGGGTTTTTCCAGCATCAATCCCTATGATCTAAGCTGACATCCAATCCAAACAGTTTCCAAATACCTGAGAATTCCCTTTTATGTAATAGGAGTACTGACAGCTGTGCTACTAGGTACCACTGACTGCTTGCTACTGATATCTTTACTTAAAATGCATGAGCTTAAAACATAAGTACAACATAGTGTACTTCACTGTGGTGGTTTGACCCTGGCTGGAGGCTAGATGCCCACCAAAGTCTCTCTATCACTCCCCTTTCCAGCTGGACAGGGGAGAAAATATTGAGAGGCAATGGGTGTCATGGGCAAAATGGACTCAACACAGAAGAAAGAAAACAATCTCATTTATTACACTACACCACACACCCAGTGACACCAGTGTTGTGTAATGAGAAGTGTGACCAGATCTTAAAGCACCTTCCCCCACTCTTCCCTTCTTAGCAAACTTCTCTTCAGTCATGATTTTGCTCCCCTCTTCCCCTCCTCCTGCTTCTGGCAGGGTGGGGCAGGGAATGGGGGAATGGTGGTTTCAGTCAGTTCCCAACAAGGTGTTCTCCTTCTTAGTTGGTTGGAGCGGGAGACGGGGGTGGGTGTTCCTCACACCATTCCCCTGCTCCAGCGTGGGGTCCCACCCAAGGGAGACAGTCCAGCATGACAGTCCATGAACTTCTCCAGCATGAGTCCCTTCGCACAGGCGCTTCAGCTCTCCACCAGCTGCCCCAGCATGGGTCACTGCTATGGGGTACAGTCATAGAATAACAGAATGTCTCAGTCTCTCCGGCCAAGACTGCTCCAGCCTGGTCCCACTCAGTGTCATAAGCCCCCGTCTCTGCAAACCCACTCCAGGGTGAGTGTCTCTTTCTATCTCTCTCGCTCTCTTTATCTCTGTCTCTCTCTCCATGGGCTACAAGTGCTGGAGAGGCTTGCCCCAAAGTACATCACAGTGTCTTCTATATGTCTTCACCTGCCCCAGCGTGGGTCCTCTCCACAGGCTGCAGGTGGGGTCTCAGCCTTTTCCATGGGCTGGGGGGGGGGGGGGGGAGGGGCACCTGCTCCACTGTGGGTTTCTCCAAAGGTTGCAGGGGCATCTTTCTCTCCAGCACCTGAAGTGCCTCCTCTACTCCCTTCTTCACTGACTTGGGTGACTGCAGTTTCTTATGTCTTCTCACTCTCTTCTCTGGGGGCAAAAATCAGCTGCTAGTATTTTTTTTCACCTAAATGTGATTCCCAGAGGTGCTGTGACCATCACTGAGGGACTCGTCCTTGGTCAACAGCAACTCCGACCTTGAGTTAGCTGGTGTTTGCTCTGTTGAGCCTGCAGAGAGCTTCTAGATGCTTCTTGCAGAAGCTCCCCTTCTCCACCAAAATCCAGCCACGCAAAACTACAACATTCACACACATTAAATGCGCAGGGTCTGCATTTCCACAGTCACAGATACAGTGGAATTAAGTTCCCTGATCACTGGTAGAAAGCAGATGTCCTTTTTCCGTCCGGGGAAATGAAATCAGAGAGATGGGAAGGATTTTTCCCAAAGCCTGTGGTGCCAAATAGGTGGCACATATTTCTGAATTTCATGTCTGTGTGTTGTCATTCAGTAATTGCACTGTGTCAGTGCTGGGGATGTCACCTTGTGAGCTTTGAAAGAATAATGTTCAGTGCTACTTAAGCCTGCAGCCAGTGTGTTGCAGAATGCCTGCACACTTCTACATATAAGTTGTGACTGAGCACAGAGTGCAAAACTCAGCACAAGCCAGTGAATATTGCTTTCTCATGCAGAGATTTGGGAGAATTTGGGCATAGAAGAATTAATCAACAGAATTATTTGCTGATCTTGTGGATAGATTTGCTTTTTGGTTGTAGAACATGAAATTAGTCTGAATATTTTCTCAGGGGCTTGTCTGTAGAGTGGTAATATTTAAAATGGTGTATCAAAGGTGTGTTTCAGAGCAATTTTGTTTGTTGCATTTCCTGACACCTCTCAAGGGGAATTGCTATAAATACAGCTTTTTATACTAGACTAATTTTTCCTGCAAGTCTGCTGTAGTTTGTCTGTAGGTTATGTCAAATTGGCATTGTGAATACTGCTTCTACCCACATCTCTTTTCAGGTTTCCTCTTTACACCACATTTTCTTCCCTTATTGTCTTGTTAGGCTTGCTAACTTTTTTTATTTTTTCAGCAACCTGGATAGGAAGAATGATTTCTGGCTCTGAGTCCCCTAGAAAACAATTTCTGATCTTTTCAGTTTGAACGTGAGGAAGTGGAACAGAAGTATATGAAACCCTTTATGGGGTAGATCTTGACTGTATTGAGTATACTTGCTGCCAGAATGTGCTGCTGTCTTTGTCCCAAATTCTATTTTTTATTTCTGTTCTCCTTAACAGAACAGAACAATAGTTAATCTTTGCTTTTTAAAAAAATGTTAAAAAATTATTTTCTACTTTAACTCCAATGAGCAGCCTGCAAACAGCGATGAGGTCTTTGTGGAATGACTCCTGCTGATCCTCCATGAGGCAGCCTTTTCTGGCCTGAGCCTACTAGATCGCTTGGCAGGGCTGCACTATTCCTGCCAGGTGAAAAGTGGACATTTTGCGGTCACACTTGACTTGTTGGCTGGTCTAAGTTCTTATTTTGTAAATTCTTCACTTTCATTGGTTAAGCTTGAGTCAGAGACTAATATTATTGAAATTGAATCAGTTTTGAGTTTTACTACCTTTGAAGGGGGACATACTTGGTCAGGCTATGACCACAGAGGGGAGAAGCAGAAATAGGAATGCCTGGGGACAGTCAAGATAGAGAAGAAAGCAGGAACAGCAGTAGATGCCACTCCATGCACATCAAGTATTCATTTGTTTGGTGAACTGCAGCCAGACTGTCCACTTGTGCAAGGTAGCTGGCTCGATCCTGAATATCCCAAATAGCAATTGCCATTAATTATTTTTCTTTTCACAGGAACGAAAATGTTTGGAGTGATGAAAGATGTATTTCTGTAGGCATGAGCATGCATACGCACACCCTTGAAATACTTCATAAAGTTCTGAGCACTCTAAGTCCATGAAACTCCTGCTCATTCAAGCAGGTACATCCTTACACAAGTGGTTTCAGCATCCTGGATTACCTATTTAAAAGAAAACATAAAAATGTCAAAAACTATTATGCAAGAGGGAAAACTTGAGAAAAATAAGTGGGAGAAGGAGAAGGGGTTTATGTACAAAAGTAGGCATAAAGACAATTTTGAGCTGGAAGCTGTTCCACCTTTTATCCACAAGGGGATGGATAGGACAAATTGCCTCTAAATTTTTTCTTCTAAGTATAGCCACAGGATTTTGAATTGCATTCTAATCAAGAACATGCTAGTTCATTTGCAGATACTTTAATTCCTGGTTTGTGTGTCCTGAATGCAACGTTGCTTTGGAGCGTTTCTTCTCAGATTCAGGCAAGCTTTTCAGAGATCTTTGTGCTAAAGATGCTCTTTCCTCTTGTGTGACTTTAATCTGTCCTTGGTTGTGTCGTTTAAGTAGCTATCTTTCCTGCAGAGGCCACAATCTGCATAAGCATCTCTTGTATTCAAGTCTAGTGTCCAGTATTGCTAACTGTGAAAAAGGAAAAGAATACAATTTTTCTGCAGCTGATAAATGACCAATAATTACTCTAGAGTTATTAATTCAAGGGAAAACAGAATAGGAATTTTGTTAACAATGGAGAATGGAACTTTGTTAACCCAGGAGACTTGGGGATATTTCTACAAACAATGGATGTAATTTATTTTAGGAAGACTTTCATAGGAAGACTATGTTGTGTGTATAACAGAGATGTTTATGTGAGAACAAGCAGACCTTAATATATTTGTAGTACACTGAGAGTTATGATTGACTGCAAATGGGATCTGGCTACTTCTTCACCAAGGTGGTTAATGATATCTTTCAACTCTGTGTCTTTAAAAAGTTTCTATGAATTTCAGTTGTTCTTCTTCACTTCCTACTATTTGACCTCACATTCACAGTCTTCATTTGTTGATTGCAGTGTAGTGACTGCAGGATTTCTGTGAGTAAATAGAAAAATATTTAAATGTACCAGCCCTAAGGGTCTTGAACAGCAAGTTAGACAAAAGGGTGATAATGAAATATAACTGACTTAGTTTTACAATTAATGTTCATGAGGCAGGGACAACATAAGTATTTTTCCTGAATTGCAGAGCAACCCTTGCAAAGTTAGGCTGTGCTGGGCCTATTGGTCTGAGCCGTGAATACCCTGTCCCCTCGTCAGGAGGAAATGAAGGAAACACAGTTTGCAGTCAAGCAGGGACTATTCCTCTCATCTAACATCATGTTAGAAAATATTTTAACACCCATTATGCCTAGTCTCTTTCACTGAGTTAAAGAGTTGTTTCATTTTGTGGCAGATGTCTTAATATTGTAGTTCTGATTCCTTCTTATATAGGCAGCATTTGTCAAGGTCATTTGCCTGCAAGTTCTCAGGAAAAAAAAAATCTTGCCCCTTTATCTGTGAAGTCACTTGCACAGACATACTAGCTTTATAGGAAGCAGTAGGCATTAGTGATACGACTGGGAAAAAAAAGTGCTCACCTACAAATCCTATGAGTTTCAAGCAGAGACCTGTGGTAGGATGAATGTGGATCCTTTTATGGAGACCCCTTGGACACTGACTGCTGCCCTCCTTAATAATTGGTCAGTGTACTGCATGGAAAAGAGCACAATCTGTTTGGCGTGATGGGTGATTGTTCTGACTGTAAAACAAAATAAAATGTCTTTAAGAGAAAAGAAAGCAAAAAGTTCCTATCTTTGCTGAAGAGTTTAAATGCACCATAGGACACACTTTCTCCTCCTGTTTACAAAGAAAGAGAGGGTACTGTATCATGAGAACTGTGCTGTTCCCCTCTGAAGGATCTGGTCTCATGAGGTCTTCTAAAGGTTGAAGTCTTGTGGTATGCTTGGCTCTTAAAGCTCTTGTTTCCTGTCTCAGATTTGCTGGTAGCTGAAGATAAAGGGGAATTAAGCTTTCTGCAGAAGAGCATTCTCCTCTTCAATAGAGAAACTTCTAACCCTGTCAAATGACAGGATCTTAAAAGTTTATTTCATTATGGGACCGCAGAGTGGTTCTGACTTTTAAGACAGATGTTATTCTCTGGTGCTTTCTTATCTTCGCCCCCCTGCCTCCTCCCCACTTTTTTTCCCTGACGTCAAGCTATTACCTTTACAATACTTTTTTTTTCTTCTTTTCTTTTTTTAAAATTTGACTTATTTAGAAAACTTCAAATAGTGTGGCCTCTCTGAGGGGGAAAGGAGAAAGGGGAGCATTTATTCTCTTTGATCACAAGCCAGCAGTTTCTTTTGAAATAGTATTGTTGTGTATATATACAGGAGACGTACTTCAAGAACTTCTGCCTACAGAGATGGGTGAGGATAGAAGAGTGATCTTTCCTGAGACAAAGAATACTGAGGAGTAATTATTGTCAGCATGCACATACAGCTAAAACTGATGCTATGCTTTCATGTCTAGTGTAAAACTTTTGTTGCTATCTACTTAGTATAGACCAGGTATATCTAATAGAATGCTGGTGGTATTTAATTCCTATCAAAGAAAGACTTCTAGTTGTTCTATTTCAGTAGAGGACAAATTATAATTTACTGGGCCAATAAAAGCTTTCATTTCTCCTGAAAGAAAATATTTGTGTCTGTAGCAAGACTAGAAGATGTCTCTTCTTTTCCTGTTGGAAAGAGACTGTAGAGCAAGCAGAAGCACATCATCTTGCACACAGAAGGAAAGTGGGCTGTGGGGACAATTTTTTTTTAAAAAAACAACATTCTTTTGGGAAAGAAAAAAAATATTACCCAGTGCAAAAGTTCAGCCACAACTGATTTGCACATAGACATCTTCTAAATGAGCCACAAAAAATACTCCAATCTGTTTCCCACCTCACCCTTCTGGTAATATAAAGTTATTCCTTGGAACTCACTGCCTGTTTGCACTGCTATACTCACAATATTGTCCCCTATTTGGATTCTGTCTGGGGTAATACAGTGTCTTGACCTGAACAGTTTTAGAAATATGTGATAGTAATGATGTGAAAGGAAATCAAGATGGCATCTTCTTCAGCACTTAATTTTTGGAGTTACTCTAATTATAATAACAGAAATGTTAAACATGTCAGGGTGAATCCTCATCTTGAATACTACTAGCTTAATCCCCTCAAAGCGAAAGAAGTTTCTTTAAATTTGCATCAGTGTCACTGGAAGTAGAACATGGCTTTGATTGAGCCTTCTCATTTGTCAGGATTTGTTACTTTTGGATGGAGAGATGAGTGAAGATGGATATTTCATTCTGATGACAGCCGGGGGAGTACTTTAACCCTGGTCACAAAGTTTTTCCTCCAGACTTTGTGATGCTTTATGAGTGGGAATGGAGCTTCAAATTTCTAATAATCAGAAATTGTGTATTTGGGAGCCATACCCCTCAGGACTCCCAGATTTGGCAGTCTAGAAGATCTGAGAGTTGATTACATTGTTCACATAGGGGATATAAAGTTCATAAATACAAAGTAAGACATCTATGAAAGAAAAAAAAAAAAGATTGAGTGGGACCTGGCAGAGAACTAAAATTTTGTAAATGATAAATAAAAATGTCTGCTTTGTCTTGCATCTAATGATGAAATTAAATAATTGAAAGAAATCATCTGCTTCACAATGGTTTAAAGAAATAAGCTAAGCTTCTTCATTTGTTAGTATAAAAAGAATATGATTTTTTTTTCCTCAGGTTAAAAAAGTTCAGTCCAGAGAAACCATCTTGTACAACACTTAGATTAATAGTCTTGCAGCTTTTTGCTTGAGAGAATATGAAGTTCTTGCTGTGATAATTCAAGCAGGTTATTTTCTTAGTTGTTCTCTGAAGTATCCTTCAGATCTGCAAAGCTTATTATGGATCAGAAGACTGAGATTTTTGGGTTTTTTCCATTACTGCACCTGTGAGACAAAATGTCATAGCAACAAAGGGAACAGTGGTAAGGTCATATGCTCATGCCATGGTACAGTGATGCTTGGCTGTGGGCCGCTGGTGTATATCAAGGTTTGTGTCTAGAGCTTACTCTTATTTACCTCTGTCATGTGTAGTTCCCTGAGGGTTGAAAATGAAAAAAAATCTGCTTTGGCTAGTGGTAGCCTAGCCAATTCATGCCCAAGATATGGTGTTAATAAAGAAGTAACAATTCTTTTTAAAACTTTATGCAAATCATTCAAATTAGATTTATTAAAAATTATGAAGGAGAGCAGGGAAGTTTTAATGAGTAGCTATGCTGTGCATTATCTGTGCACAAAGCAGATGTAATGATGCATTATAAATGCTGAGAAAATTTAATCAGTGTAGAAAAAAATATAATGAAATGGTTGTTTAAACACTGCAAAGCTAATGTTATAGTAATTACTTCCCATTGAGCAAGACATGACGCATATTATCTAGACTGTGTTTGATTAGTGATCCTGTCTATGACATCTTGCCTTTTCTTAATTTTACTTCAATACCATGTAAAAAAAAATCTTCAATTCAAACCCCGTTTAAAAAAACCAAAAGCAAACATGACATCAAATTCAGTTCTCCTTCCCATTCCTTTCTAACTGAGTCTGCGTAGTGACTTAGTGTGGCTGTATGTGAGGAGGCTGAACAGTTCTGCTTACGGAAAACATGATTCTGTGGATTTTGTGGGTTGTTTTCACCTGCAAAGTGATACCAGCAGTATTACTTTTAATGATGCTTATATTTTTCGAAATGTCCTTGTAGAAGTTGGATTGGAATATATATTGATGTATATTGTAAGATTTCTTTTAAATGTATAAGTCATGGATTTCACCACTGATCTTTCGCAGCTTTTCAGAGCCTATAGGGATACTTTTTTTACTAAAAGCTGCATGTGAGTCTCTGAAATGAAGCACACCAAAAATTCTACTTATAGGTCCTCTTACAATTAATTAGGCTTAGATATGAATAAAGAAGGAATTCATCTTGTGTACTGATAATTCTCTGTAGAAACCAATTAGGGCTTTTGCTTTAAGAACAGTCTAGAGATTCTGAGTTGTGGCTGATGGTCTTTTAGCCACGTTGGATCATAAATGGTAGGTGGAAATTGAATTTTTAAATTTATTTTTTATTTTTCCCTATTACTACCAGGCATAAAAACTTACTCCAGCTATTAGGATGCAATCAGCTCTCACTCAACGCAGTAAGTAAGGGTTTTCCACTGCTTTTGTGAGAGCTGAATTAGAAATCTTTACTGGAAGGTTTAGAAACCACCATCTTGCATTACTGAAGATCAGATCAGAATTCTTTTGCAAATTTGGACTAAGAACCTTTTAGACAGAATTCAGATCTAGAGAGGAAAGAGTAGGCATTTAAAGAAAAGAAATCTTACTCTCCCAGTAAATATAACTGAAAATATAAAAAACATAGGTAGACTAATTTCAGCTATGTTAGAAATTTTGCATGCACTTTTCTTCAACAATATTAGAAAAGTAACTTTATAAATGATCAGTTTTCTGACTTTCAGTTTGAAGGACAGAATGCCTGCATGTTTTCCCATTTTTTCTCTCATTCAACTAAATAATTTTAAATATAAATATGAACTTTTAATCATAATTTTTGTATAAGCTCAAAGTGGATATTGTCAAGATAAAGTTTTATTGATGGTTCTAGAATCCATAAGAGCTTAGCCTGATAATAATATTAGAAAAAGAAACAGTCTTCAGTGAAATATTTTGGTTTTGATTTTATGTGGACTTAAAAACTTTAACAACTTTGTAATAGCCTCACAGAGGATTTTGGAGTCAGACCATTTCTAATTAAGGCAATCACAGGCTACATAACCAAAACAGTCTTCTGTGGTTTTGGTTGATTGCTCAGTTTTTCAGAGTCAACCTTATAGTTTTTTGTCCCTGAGATATATGATAGTCTCTGTATAATGCCTATATATTGCTCAAGACTAATTTCCATTTTCTAATCCTTGGACTAATTCTGTAAGCCTTTGATTCCATTCAAAGAAATTAAGAACACATTGTTTTAGAAGTGAATGGCCCACTGATCTCCAGCCTAGGTACCAGTTGGTACAGTTGCTACTGTTGGCATAAGTCTAGAAATAAAAAACAATTTTGGGCTAATTTGGGAAAGGAACAGGTGAAGCTCAAATAATTTAGGAGCAAGGAGAAAAAGAACAAGTGGCAGCTGCTCCAAGAAACATTGGCTTCTATCAGTGCAGCATATGGAAGGGCAAATCATAAGCACATGATTTTATCATCCCTGTGATGAAGGCTTTGCCTTCAGTTCAACAGTACACAAATTTTCTTGGGTTTTTTGGTTAATAAAGATGATTTGGTTATGGCTCCTTCAGGACAATCCTTCAGAGTCACAAAAGAAGCCAAGGCGTGGCTTTCCTCCAGAACTACTCTTTGTCTTGTGAAAACAGAGTTAAATCAATAGCCTCACAGCTAAACTGAGCTGACAGTGCATCTAACTAGTGTCACATAAATAGAAAAAAAAATACAGAAAAAAAATTATTTCTACAGTTACCTAGTTAGCAAGCTTGGTTTTCCTTTACTGTGTCTCATGCTCTGTTTAAAGCTCTTTCTAAAATCTTCAAGTTGCACAATGCCTGTAATCTTTACGAAAGTAAATAGTGTGTCACTGTGTTTCAGCCTACACTTTGTTCAGAGACTGAACTTTGGGCTCATATCTGTAATTGCAGTCATGACATGAAGACACAGGGCAAACCTTACAACCTGATTTATCTTTGTCAGAGGGCTAGCAATGCTCAGCACTGAAATCCAGGATATACGTGACTCTAAATAGAGCAATTTGTCAAGTATTTCATTGACACAAATTGAAATGAAACCAGTTCTCAGACTCTAGAGGTCACTTTTCAACAGAAAGAATTCATTATCTAAGTATACACAGAGGAAAAAGATTTCACAGTTGAAGTTGATTTGTGAGAGATGGATGTACACACATAAAACTAAAAACTCATAGGTCACACTTGCAAAGTAAACTATAAGAACCTACAGGCTCAATTATTCCTTGGCTAGTAGTCCAGCAGTTGCTCTGAAATAAACAGAGCAGATACTGTCCTATTGATGTCTATCAAGTATTTCACTTTTTTGCGTAAGAAAACATACAAATTACCTGTATCAAAATTTAGACAAGACAAACTTTTTAGATCATGTATGTATAGTAGAGCACTGGTGATATTCATAATGGCTTCCCATCCTGAAGAAAAGATCGTTTTTTAAAGTTTATAAATTTTGTTTCACCTCTGACCTACTTTCAAAATGTATTCCACAAATGTTTCTTTTTCAACCCTATCACTTCAGAAGCCCATTCAAAATCTTTCCTGGCTTAAATCTAGATTCTGTCATGAAAGAAGGAGTAGTCTGCTATGTAGAAACAAGCTCCACTTCTCTCATTTGCTCACATTGCTGGGATGTGAACAAGAAGTGAGAAAAGACAAAGAGCATGAAGAAGCAATAATAAAGCTATGAGGGGTGAACACAAATTTACAGCTGCAGTGAACTTTAAGTGTGCCAGTGTTATGGCAAGGGACCGTAACTACTGCTGGCAGGCTAAAGTCATCAGAAGGAGTGTCACTGATCAGCAGTGACACCAGCACAGTCCCAGTGGTGTAGGTCTTCCAGAGGGGAGGAATATTGCTTTCCGTTGCAGAACTCCAACAGTACCTAGGCTCTCTTTTTCTAAAGGCTGCAAGCTTGTCTCCGCTCTCACTTGTGTGGCCGCTCTATTTGGTTGAGAATGACAGCACTTCACATCCACTTTGCATAGATGTGGAAGATCCCAGGCTGCAGCAAAGGCAGCCCAGTATACAGAGTTATATTTCATGTGGTGGCATCTCTTGAGGGCAAGTTTCCCCATTGGAATGAATGTCACATTTTAAATCTTTCTTATAGGGTGAAACAGATTAAGAAAGTAGTAATTTGGAAACAATGAAAATAAAGTTCAAAATAACCCTGGAAAGCAAAAATATATTTTATGTTCTCCATTTAGAAATAACATTCTCCTGGTTTAGGCTTTTAGGGAAGAGTTTGATTGGACCATCATGTATTTTTTCCTGTAATTTTATTTATAAGCACATCTCTACGTTAATAATTCTTGTTTTATTTTTAGATCACAGTTTGAGAAATATCTTTGCTTCATTCGCATCAGAGATCCTTCTGCAACTCTACTATCTGTTCAGATGAATGGTGCCATACTCTGGAAATCATATTGCCCTGGAAAACAAAGCCAGGCCTGACTGGTATCTCTTCTTTCTTAGTCTCAATTGTTCTAGGGATCTACTGCATGTTTGGGGCTATTTATCATAGAATCATGTTTGTTATCCATATGGTATGTAACTTGTTGTCTCAGAATTTATCTCAAAATTATTTTCCTACTGGTTCTTTATTTGCAGAGAACCTGTTTAATTGAAGCCTTTCCTAGCAGAAACACGGTTTTTTGATTTATGCTTGTCACTGGAAGAAAAGCTCCTTTTGAATCCTCTCATCCTGTTTTGAATCTGCAAATATTAGTTAATATGATCCTGATGGCTCTTTTAAAGCTTCTGTAGTGTTCTTTCCTCTGAAAGACACATAGACCAGAACTCTGGTTTGTAGAGAGCAAGTTGTGGCATAAACTGCAAGAGAAAATGTAAAATGTGGAGGTGTTAATTCCTGTGCTATCCAGTATCAAAGAAAAAAAGCTTAAAAAATCATTACCACAGGTGTTTTGGAAAACAAATATTTGTATGAAGGTGACTGTAAATAGTTAGGAGTGAATAAATAGACTAGACATTTCTAACCAGTGAAAAATGACAACCAGGAGGTACTCAACTTGGCTAGAAATATTTATTCTGGTAAATGCACCATGTCTCAGCCTCTGAGGAAACTAAACAGCTGATGAAACAACAAAGAGGGCAATGAAAATTTACCAATATTGAGATGCCTGATGATTTGTCACTGAAAATTTAGAACAGGGCTTTAATGCAGTAAGAATATGCTTTTCTCTTCAGGGCACAGGTTTGTTCAGTGATGTTTGCAAAATTAGGCTGGTTTATGGAGTCTTCAGAAAATGTCATCAAATTGATTATGTAAGTAGGAGTACATTAGACAACATGTTGCATGATAGTTTGTATAAAGCTTAGAAATTATGAAGGGCAGAGAGAAGCTAGAAATATTGAGAGATCAAATATTCAGTCTGACAAGTATCTTTGAAGATGTGGGGTTTTGGTCTACATCTTATAAAGAGAAGGGTTTTGTAGCTGGAGAATTCCTAGTCTTGATGATCTAATTGGAAGGAGGACTCCTAAGGAGGCAAGTTTGACACAGATTAGAGGAGAAACAAATGTGTTAAATGAAAAAAAAAAAGGGGGGGGAATTCTACAAAATATGCATTTTTAATAAATTTTTACTAATTGTAGATACTGAACATAAAAATACAAACAATAAATATTAACAAGTAAGAGGAAGTTGTAAATCCAACTGGTGTAAAAATCTTCTGTAACAGGTATTTCTAAAAATTGATTGGAAATTTTAATGAGTATTGACGTTTTATAATCAGTCATTGGCTAAATTATACCTAGGACATTTTGAGTAGTTTATAGATACAGTTAGAGGAATGTGGCATTATGATTGAGTCTGGAGGACAGAAGCCCACCAAAGCAGGTCTATCACTTTACTTCTCAGCTGGACAGAATGAAAGGCTCCTGGATTGAGGTAAGGACAGGGAGACATGATTCGGGCACAGGCAACACAGACTCACAGAAAATTAATCTATTTTATTACCAGAAAAGTCAGTGTAGAGTAATAAGAAAAAAAATCCAAATCTTCAAACACCTTCCACCAACGCCTCCCTGGGCCTAATCTTATTCCTGATTTCTCTCCCCCTCCCCCACAGAGGTACAGGGGACAGAGAATGGGGTTTGGGGTCACTCATTGTCTCTGCCACTCCTTCATCCTTAGGGGGATGACTCCTCACACTCCTCCACTGCTCCAGCATGGGGTCACAGAATCACAGAATTGTATAGGTTGGAAGGGACCTCGAGAGATCATCGGGTCCAAACCCCTTGCCAAAGCAGGCTCCCTAGCTCATACTGCACAGATAGGCATCCAGATGGGTCTTGAATATCTCCAGAGAAGGAGACTCCACCACCTCCCTGGGCAGCCTATTCCAGGGCTCTGTCACTCTCGCTGTGAAAAAGTTCCTCCGCATGTTAGTGCAGAACTTCCTATGCCCCAACTTGCATCCATTGCCCCTTGTCCTGTCTCCACTGACCGAAGAAAAGGGGCATGTCAATTCCCCCTGCACCCCATACTTAAGATATTTATAAACATTGATTAGGTCCCCACTCAGTCTTCTTTTCTCCAGGCTGAACAGCCCCAGCTCTCTCAGCCTTTCCTCATACGATTGATGTTCCAGGCCCTTAATCATCTTCATAGTCATCCTCTGGACTCTCTCCAGGAGATCCCTGTCTTTTTTATACCAGGGAGCCCAGAACTGGACACAGTACTCCAGGTGGGGCCTGACCAGGGCAGAGTAGATGGGGAGAATCACCTCCTTCGACCTGCTGGCCACACACCTCCTGATGCACCCCAGGATCCCATTGGCTCTGTTAGCCACCAGTGCACAATGCTGACTCATAGCCAACCTGGCGTCAACCAGGACCCCCAGGTCCTTCTCCACAGAGCCCTTCTCCAGCAGGTCAACCCCCAGCCTGTACTGATAGATGCGGTTGTTCCTCCCCAGGTTCAAGACTTTCCACTTGCTTTTGTTGAATTCCATCTGGTTTCTCCCTGTCCAGCTCTCCAGCCTGTCCAGGTCTCACTGGATGGCAGCGCAGTGCTCCTGCGTGTCAGCCACTCCTCCCAGCTTTGTATCATCGGCGTACTTGCTGAGGGTGGATGCTATTCCCTCATCAAGGTTGACAATGAAGACATTAAACAGGACTGTACCCAACACCGAGCCCTGGGGAACACTGCTAGTTAGAGGCCTCCATTCAAATTCTGCTCCACCAATCATGAGTCTCTGAGCATGGTCCGACAGCCAGTTCTCAACTCACCTCACTGTCCACTCATCTATCCCATACTCTTTCAGCTTTGTTATCAGGATGTCATGGGAGACAGTATCAAAAGCCTTGCTGAAGTCAAGGTAGATGACATCCACTGCTCTCCCTCCATCCACCCAGCCGGAGATGAGATCATAGAAGGCTATGAGATTGGTCGAGCACGATCTCCCCTTGCTGAATCCATGCTGACTACTCCTCATGACCTTCTTCTCTTCCAGTTGCTTGGTGATGACATCCAGAACAAGCTGTTCCATAACTTTTCCAGGGACAGAAGTGAGGCTGAGTGGCCTATAGTTGCTAGGATCCTCCTTCTTGCCCTTTTTAAAAACTGGAGTGACATTGACTATCCTCCAATCCTCAGGCACTTCTCCTGTTCTCCAAGACCTGTCAAAGATGATAGAGAGTGGCTCCGCAATCACTTCCACCAGCTCCCTCAGCCCACGTGGATGCATCCCATCCGGGTCCATGGATTTGTGTGCATTAATCCCTTTGAGCCGCTCCTGGACCTCCCCTACCTCAACCGGAGTGAAACTCTTTGTTCCCCAAGCAGTCCTATATTCATCCAGGATCTGTGGGTCCTGAGGGGTCTGATCTAGCATGGGGTCCCTCCCACTAGAGATCGTCTTCCACCATGGGATGACATCTCCTGCCCAAAAAAACTGTTCTAGCCTGGGCTCCTCTCTCCATAGGGCCACAGGTCCTGCCAGGGGCCTGCTCCAGCACTGTCCTCCCACGTGGTCACAGTCTCATTTGGACATCCATCTGATCCACCATGGTGTCCTCCATAGTCTTCAGGGGAAGCTGCTCTGGTGCCTGGAGCACCTCCTTCCCTTCCTTCTGCACTGACCTTGGTGTCTGCAAAGTTTTTTCTCTCAGACCTTCTCACTCCTCTCTTTGGATACAAATAATCCTGGTGTTTTGGCTTTCTGTTTCCCCCAGTTTAAATGTTTTCCTGGAGGTCCCACCACAGTTGCTGATGTGCTCAGCATTGGCCAACAATGGATCAGCTTCTATCTGCAGCTGCATCTCACAACTACCTACAGAACCCCTCCCCACTACCAAAACCTTTCCATGAAAACCCAAAACATCAATAAAATGACATTGCTTGATTTCATGTAATCGATAACTAATAAAAACATAATTTAGAGCAGTAACAATTACAGTTGAATATTATAGTGCAAAATTTGGAATGCTGGAAGTATTTAAAAATTGTTGAATCTGAACAAATAACATGAAAAGTTAATCTCTGAGCACTGTTTTGAATATATAAAAACAAGACTTTTTGTTACTGCAGACTTTCAGCTTGGAAGAGATGTGCAAGCAGTCACAGTATGAAGTCATTGTTACTGACGATGGTTTTCTCGAACGGTATGACATGAATATGTTTGTCCCATTTAGAGCCTTAAATTGATGGATTAAGTTAGGGTTATGACTACATTGGAAGTTGCTTGGCAGCTTATAAATCAGTAGTTATGATCTGTTTGCTTTTAATATAAGGAAAAGTCAATTCCAAGCAGTCAAATATTTATTTTAAGTTATAAAAAGCCTTATTTAGCAAAGATAAGGACAACTATAAATAAGACTCCGATGGAAGAACATGAATAAGTATTTGGATATTACAGTTTATGGGGAAGTGAAAAAGCTGCAAAAATATGCTTGAGTTAGAGAACAATTTCAATTAAGCCCTTCTGTTTCAGTGGAGAAGTAAAGTGTTCAATTAAAACAATAAAACAATGTCCAAACAAAGGAAGAAATATGAATTTGTGCAAAACTTAAAAGTTAGGGATATATAAAACACTCTTAAGAAAATAAAGAGTCATTGTAAGAAGAAAAAGAGGCAAAAGTTTTAAAATTTCGTGTGTGTAGGAGACAAAGTATGGCAAAGTCCATTTATGGATGGAGGTGGTAAAATGATGATGCAGGAAAGAGACAAGTATTCATAACCATTTCTCTTCTGCATCTGAAAATAAATTGGATGGTGTGCCAGTATCACCTGAGGATGACATACTGCCTACTCATCTACTAAGGAGAATAGTAATTAACACTGTTTAAAGATAAACACTTTAGACAGAAGGCTTGGACAATTTGTACACAGCCTAATACCACTGGGTAAGATGTCTTTCCTGCTAGCATTAATATTTAATAAATGTGGAAGATTATAACACTTCAGAGAGCTATTTGAAGTAGACAAGCGTAGCATGGATAACTTGTTAAACTGAGTTCAGCCTTAGGCACTGTAACAGAAATGCCTGATATTGGATTTGATTAAACAAAAGAGTAATGCAGAAAGTTCCATGTTTTTCTATGGAAAACAGATCTTGTTCAATCAGATGATAACTTCACTTGCTCAAGGTAAATGCATAATAAATATTTGAATGGCTTTCATCCAGCGATATTCCAATTTTAAAAGGACACTGAACCACTATCAGTAAATCAAGTGTGTGTTAAACAAATTCAAAGCTGGATAACTGATGTCTCAGAGAAAATCACCTTGAATAGTGGTATTTATAGTGGATTTATTGAAGTACATACTAGATTGCTGGAGGCACTGAGTAGGACTCTATTACCTGGAGATAAATAAAGTTGTCATTGTTAAAAATTGTTGACTATAAGATTATAATTATTATAAGAAGAGTATATAAGGGTAAGAACTGGATGTAATGACCCTGCTTTGTATTATTTCAGCATATTTTATTTTAATACCGATAATTTCTGTATTTCAGAAGAAAAAAGGGATGAAAAAATATGCTGAACTTATAAAAAATCTAGATGTCACAGCTGACAAAAACTCAGAAGAAACTATTAGTGAGTGATTTCATGCCTAAAACAGCTGTAAATGTGGTGGGTTTTTTTTTTTTTTTTTGAATCAGCAAAGGCAAGCAGTGAGTAGAGGAAAATGGGAAGTATATTTTGGATATAGTGTGTATATATTTTGGATATATGTGTGTTGTACACAATCCTTAGCTGCATATTGAAAAAGAAAATAAGGAACAGTGGAATAACAATCCACCAGAATGTGATGAAGTGTGTAATGTTGTAAAATGTGTTGATGTGAGGGGCCTTTACTTCAGTACATTGAATTAGAGAGAATGACAGTTTCTTGCAGGGAAGAGGCAGTATGTTTAACCTGTGTGAGATGGCCCAAAAGTGAAAAACAGCGCATGCACTCTGAAATAGATAAATTTGGGTAGGAAGTAAGGGGAATTTTTTGTCTTCTTTGAGGGAGGGAAATGAGTCATTGGGGGAAGCTATCAGAGGAAGTGGTGATTTTTCCAGTACTCCCTGTTCTGCTGGTTTTGGCTTAAGACTGAAAGACTGTTTACAAACTATATTTTAGTGAAACACAGGTTAGATATTAATATTCATTAATATTAGACTCTGTAAAGGTCAGCAAGGTTAAATTTAATGGTCACTCCTATAAAGGGAGTGAGCTCTGCGTTCTTTATCTCCATCAATACATGAAACACAAGGAACATTATGCTATTGACTCTTCTTTTCCTACAGAGGTGCAGAGGATACTATATCAATATTTGGAAAATGAGAGGAACTGAGCGTAACAGTTTCTTGGGGTTCTCACAAAATGTAGTCCTTTCTCATCATTATCTAGTGTTCTTGGAAATTTTCTTGTCTGGAGTCCGTAGCACACAGGTTACAAGCCAGCCTGAGGGACATACTATAAAATGCACATATTTGCCTCTGAGCATTGCTGTCATTTCTTCTCCTTGATTGTAGTTTAATGTCTTACACATAATAAGTGCTGAAGGTATTTTGGGCAATCTATTCTTTCAGTGCTGTTTGAAGCAAAACATTATGACACAAAAACATTCTATAGTGGTGAGTGACTCATCCTTTAGCCAGAGTTAACTTAACCAACAGCATCTAAATGGGGAAGATCCTGCACTTTGGTTTCAGTAGAAGCAGAGCTTTCAAAATTACTTTCCTATTCCCTACAAAAAAAGAACTAAATGAAATTGCTTTCCTGCTTTGACCAAAATGGTCAAATGCTAATCAAGAATTTGGTGCAAATTTGCATTTATTGCATTTGTTATACTGGAAAACAAGAAAAAGAAGTTAAAACTTTCCTGAATGGTCGCATTTATTCCTGTGTTCCTATTTATTCAATACTGCTAATGGTAGGCAAGAGAATGAGATGCTTCCATAAATTTTAAGTCATCAGAAATTCAAGGTTTGGAGGGTGGGTGACAGAATTCTCTTGTTTTAGCTACATAGCTAATCAGCTAATGCAAATTTCATGTTAACAATAAACATAATCTTTTTTTCTTGCAATCTCACTGTTTTGCAAATATCTTTTCAAAATTGTTTCAAGGATTAAGATAATTGGTTTTGTAAGCTATAACAGGTATGTATAGAGAAAATGTACAGGAAGTAGTAGGGGGCCCAAATTATCAGTTTAACTGCAGACATTTTAGTATTGATTATTTTGCTTGCCTGCTTGGCAAGTGAGGAGTAATTTAGCAAGCATATTGAGTCACATTGATGTCAAGAGGTACTATATTTGTGGTTTTCAGCATGTCGGCACTTAACGTGGTAGGTACTCTTCAGAGCATCCAAAATGTGTGCTTGTGTAATTAAAATGGTAGAAATCAAAACATGTCAGTGAGATTTGGGCAGTTGGAAAGCATGTGACTTAGGTAATGTGAGAAGGGATTCTTACTAATTCTACTTTGGTTATTTTATTAAATTTCTGTGGGTTTTGAGGAAGAATTGGAATTATGTAGATGAAAGGTAAAAGAGTAAGGTTCATTGTGACTGAGGTACTAGAGGGAAAGAAGGTACACATCATTCTAAACTGAATCATAGTAGTATGATCACACCTTCATCCAGAGCAAGAAAAGCAGTAGTTTTCAGAGATCTCTGAACACTGTAGTGCTCAGAAAGTAGATTTCTTTCTATTTGGTAACTAGTATGTATGATAGGCTTTGAAATTTAGAGTGTTTTTCAGGCATTTCTTTCACATCACAGGTGTCAACTGACCCCATCTGACAATCTAAGTTTTATCTTAGACACAGTTACTCCACAGGTGGTGAGTGGGTTCTACTGGCCTTATTGTCTCTGTCACTGTGCAATATATGACTTGCCACAAAAGTCACAAGGCACTTATTTAATAATAAATGGTTAATTGCTCTGGAATGCAATTGGAAACTTTGAAATCAGACAAAAAAGGTGTGCATGCACAGAGGAGAAACACTGGGAGAAGAAATCACTTTGTTCCTCTTCTGATACAAAAGAAAACATTGCTCCAACAACCCTAAGGAGACTTGAATTGAAATACAGTATAGACTGTCAGGAATGCAAAGACTTGATAAATAAATTGTAGGCCAGTTTTATCTGCTCCTTCTTGGAAATAGCAATTTTACACAACTCTGCTTTCAGCATCCATTACCAGTCTGTGGAATGATTGATTTGTCATTGTTTCAGGCCCAAGAAGATTGTTCATGTTGGCAGTGTATTTCCCAGTAGCAAGCACAGCTTTAGGCATATATGAAATGAAGCATCTTTCCCTAAGGAAAGAGAAAACTCCCACCAGTGCTTCTAAAATGGATCAGATGGAAACTCTTGGTTCTTCTGAAGGCTCCAGGGTAAGGAGGTGACCAAGGTGCACTGACAGGAGGAGTTGGGGGCTGCTTGCAACAGAGGAGTAAGGGGAATCCTGAACATTAGGCACTGCTGCAGTTGCTAATGTGTGTCTGTTACAGTGGTGTTTTCCTCATGTGGGTGCTTTGGGTTCTTACATAAACACCTGGATTAGAATCAGGTTGTCAGGATACAAACCGTGGGCACTGGCAAGTAACATTAAATCAGGTTTAGATTTATACCCTTATTCAGATTATATCAGAAATTGAAAAGCTGATAAATTATGAACAGTGGGTGGATCTTCAAATGGTTTCTTTAAGAAGAGCCCATGGACAGAGGTAGCTTAAAAAAAAGTTTCATTCAGGAACTGTATGTCCTTTGCTGCAGAGGCTACAGACTCTACAGGCAATGAGGTAAGCTTAGGGAGGGGAAAGGACTGTCTTGTAGGAAGCACCACGGCAGAAATTTGGCTATTTCAGCCTCTGCCACGGAGATCTAAATTGGATTTTTCAAAGATGATTGGCACCTGTTCCCTGTGCTTGACAAAGACCTCTAAATTGGAGGAGGACCCTTGAGCTATGCTTTCAACATGAAGCTTTATAGAACACTAAAGTACTTTCGAAATAGCATTTCAGTTGTCTTATACTGAGCATGCACATAAAATGGAATATTTTCACCTTGTTATTTCAGTAAAGGGAGAAAGGCAGTACTGGTCACCTCACTGAATTGGAGTGTTTCACAGATGTGCTGTTTAGTGTTTACAAAGTGTTTGGCAACCTAAAAAAACATCTGGAAAGTAAATGCAAACATACTGAGCTGTGATTTGCTGTGTATCTAGTAGTGACTCTGTGCTTGAATATTCAGGATGCCCACACAGAATCCTCTAAAAGTAATCCTGTCTTTCAAAATACTTATTTTATTAACAGATAGATCAGGACTTTGCTGTAAAAGACTCTGCTCTTAAAAGACTATAAAATCAACTATTCCTGGAGACTATCACTCTTCTCATTACCGTGTTTAAATCAAGGATTCTTTTGCAGTTAGGATCTTTATTTTTTTGAAGGGGACATTCACAGAGGTGGTAAAAAGGACTAGTTCAACCAAGAATATACAGTACACTTTAATTAATGTGTAAAGCTCACAGAGATAATCACTCCTTCTGACTGCTGTATCATTAAGATTAGAGGCTGAAAAATCTTCCTTCCTGAAGGTTCTCAAGACAAAAATAAATCTATGAGCTTTAGATCTTTCGTTTTTCATTTTTATTTCCATTCAGTTTTACTGATTGAGCACCAACTGTAGGAATCGCACGTGTGTGCATGCAAATGAAAAAATGAAGTACCTTTTTTGTAAGCCTCAGAAGTCTCAGAGGGACTGCATTAGTTTCACTCAGCAAAAAATATTAAAAAAAAAAAAGATAAAACCATATTTGATAGCTGCTGAAAGGTAATAATCCAGATACAGACATTATGGCACAACATGCCACGCAGTTTCAATCTGCTACACTTTAGTAGCACATCAGTCAAAATGAGCCCATTGTGAAAGGTTTTCTCCTTTTTGTACATTTTTTAGGAGACCCCTGGAGGCAGAGGGAAATATGTGTGTTTTTTGTGTGAGGGAGAGGAAACAAACTATCTTTGGGATAATCTGAACAGTTGTTGATTGATAATTCTTATATGGATCCTAAAATGGAGATATCCCAGCTGTGCTTGATGAGACTTGTCATCTCATCTAATGCTGAGAGTTCCTGAAAGACTGTTCCAGATCTCACCAGTCCTGAAACACGAGACTGGGTGGAGCGGTCCATAGCAAGTGCCCACTTCACAGAGGCCCCATTCAGGCATTGGGTATCAGCATTTGCCAGCAGACAGCAGTTGGAGTCAAGTCAGAGACAGACAATGACAGATTTAACATCTTGCTCCAGTTGTAAAGGCAGCCCAGCACACATGCACAGACTTGTAGTATGAAGAGCATGCCAAGGAGCTGCCAGCACCTCCCTGCTATAAACAGCACCTGTGCTGCCAAATGGTGGTGCCGCTCCATGGTCAGCCACTTCCACTGTGCCTCCAGTTTATGGAGCTGATTCCCAGGGCCTGGCCCCACTTTCTTTAGGTCTGAGGAGATGGTAGAGTTAGAAATCAAAATCCTTGTTCTCCCTCTCAAGTGAGAAATTTGCCTGGCCATGTGATGCCGAACACTTTACCAAGTTAAGCCCTCTGCTCAGTAAATAAAAGCCATCTGATTGAAATAGTTTGACTTGAGAGCACACTCTGTTGTGTTGGATCAGCCTCCAGAGGCTGGCTTACCTCAATCTTAAGGTTAAAGGTTTCACTAGTGTTATCAGTCTGCTACTTTGAATTGCCTTCACTTGCATCTTGCAAGTGATCCAGGATGGAAAAATTGCTCATACCCCTCAAATGCAGAGACCTGCATTTTTCTGGTGTGGCTTTTTTTTCTGTGATCAAGTCAAAAATCATTTGCAAATAACAGATAACTTCCCCATCTTGCCAAAACTCAATTTTCCTCAATATTCTACAGAAACATTAGCATAATTTTCATGGCCTACATTTGCATGAGATGTCCTGTGTTGTTTCCTGTATCCTTAGAAGTAGCGAACAAAAAACAGCAATGGGAATTTCTTCCATTCCCTTTGCACATTGCTGTGGCATCAAATGCCCATCAAAAAGAAGCTCACCAAAGTTGCCCTGCTGCCAGTTAAAGCTGTCTATAATATGGCATGCCCAAGATATATGCATTGTCATTTCAGGCTAAAGCATAACTATGAATTTCAAATTGGCCTTTGCATTTGGATTTACTGTGCATTAGAAGTCTAAGAACTCAAACCCAGACAGGGGCCTCCATCAGTGAGTTCACCAAGCCCCCAAACCTCCAATCACTCACAAATAAAGTACTGCTTCAAGAAAACTGTAAGAAATACCCTATGATAAATTCTGTGCATGTGTTTTGTACTTTATAGTCTCTTAATGGCATTAAGGGAAAAGTAAATGGAAAACCGTGTTAAAAATGCTGAAGTGGTGGTTGCCTGGGGAACTTGAGTTCAACTCTTTTTGCAGTACATTTATAAGTTAGTCTTTGAGAACACTGTTGGATGCTGTTTTGCTTTCTTCTTTCAGCATGGTCAAAGGAATTGATCTTCTATTTTTCTCTACTCATAAAAATGTCTGTGGCTATTCTGGAACTGAAACTGAAGCTTAGAACTTACATAGGAAATTTCAGCCTGAGCAGTTAAAGACAAATTGTGGAGCAACTAGAAGGAGAGCCTTAAAATGGGAAGTGCTGGGTAACCTGCATGAATGGGAATACTGTGAATCATTTAATATAAAATACTGAGAAAATTGCAGACCTTTTAAATTTTGTCTGGGTTTTTTTTTCTTTAGTGACTCATATGCTTATTTTGTTCTTGATCATAATACAGAAAATACTGTTAATATTGAAACCCAAAGGATCATTATTTTATGTTCTAAGCAAGCCAGCATCTGAAACCATTATCTCAATGTTAGCTGAAATATTACAGTATTCCCCTGAAGTCTTAGGGAAGGTGTGCCTGGAGTACCTGCTGAACTCAGTAATAACTTTGTCTGTGGGAAGGCTACTGCTTTTAACATAAACCATCTTCTCTAGCCCAGGGACTTGTGGTGCAGGCATACATCTGTAGGGTGAAAACCTGACTATGACTTATAATAGTGACAGTTATGAGCCTGCAACAAGGTTTGGTCTTTACTTTCAGTGCCATTTCCTATCTCTACATCCTGAATGCCAGGTCTGTTTGCTCGTCAGATCTCCCAGACGAGTCAGGACACCACAGAGCTCACTCATTTCTTCAGTTTCTAAAGCACTGCACCAGCCAAGCAGGAGAGTTATCAGAGCAAGTGGTCTCCATTATCCTCACCTGCACGAGCAAATCCTTAGTCAAGTGTGACAAAACTTGACTGCAGAACTCAAGTAATTTATTTGACCACCACATGCAGAACATTACGTCACTATTGCAGGTTTTATGGATACAATGGAGGAATGTGCTATCACGGTCTAAAAGCAAGACTACACAATTACAACCACAAGAGATTTGTGAAGTGTACAATTACAGCCATAGCAATTACAAAAAACACTATTACAACCACAACAAAGTCACAGAACTCATTGCTTGCAGACGATTCACAAAATTACAACCCACAGGTGATTCATGGACCACACTGCCACAACTCACAAATGCACTAAATACTACATGTGTGTTAGTCAATCACCTGGAAGTGCAAACATAAAGCATATCATATATTCATTTACCTCACCAGTTAAGGGCTCTCAATAAGATACCTTATCCAGCATCCTGTCCAAGGGGGAAGGGTCTCCTCACCTGCCAAATGCAGAGTTGGAAAAGCAGCTCCCAATTCTTAGCCTGAATCTTAGGGCTTTTATTCATTGATCTACATGACAGCAGGCAGGATTGTGCCTGAGTGGATAATAGCAGCTGGGGTGTTTGTCAATAGCAGTGTTCCCCCTAATCCTTATTTATTCATGAGTGAAGTTTACTTCTCTATGCTCTATCTTGTATTGTCTGGGTCCAGTTGGAACCAAAGGGAAACCCTCCAGTTTACCTTTATCTTACTTCTAGGCATCTGAATAATAGTTTGATTTGAACTCAGGGCATATTACTTGTTGAAGGAATTCAAGACTCAACTCAGGTTTTGGTTCTTTGAATTATTCAACACTGCCCTGTTTAGTCTTATGACACAACTCAGGTTTGAGCTATCTACACAGCATGGGTTGTCTTTAAACAGATAGGACCTCAAGGCAATCCAAGGCTGAGTTGCTTTTACAGTCCCCACATGGTGCCCTGGACATTACATAAACTGTTTATGAACTCTGAGCTGGAGAATCCTTACATCAAGCCTTGCATGTGGTGCTTTGGTTGGCTTAAGTTGGTTTAAATTAGAAATCATTATACTGAATGATGCAATTTGTATGGCAGAGGCAGCTGGGTTCCAGTTTTGAGCCTCCTTTTGTCCTGATCCAGACACAAGCTCAGTACAAGCTGGTGGGTAGCTTCTGCTTCTCTTCCAGTGTGGCTGATCTGGAAGTATCTTCATCTCTAAGCGCTAGATTGTTTGAAGGAACAAAATCTGGGGGTAAAGTAGTATGTGTTACCCTGGCAGCTATTCTCTGACTTTCCTGAGTGAGAGTGAGTAACTGAGTAAGGAGTTTCACAGTGCTGAGTCTTTGTCTTTTGAAGAATGTCAATATAAGGTACCTGGGTTTCTCTTGTTTGCATGCCTTAACAAGAAGTTCAGGCAGGCTTGGGTAAATCACCTTAGATTATTTTTACTTTTTCGTAAGGGGGCACCCAAGATGAATGCATTTCTCAAGTAAATAAATGATCAACAAGAGTACTACATCAAATGTTATGTTAAATTTGTCCTTTAAGCTGTGCTTTGCATTAATGAACTACGTTGGATTGGTGAAATAAATTGCTGAACTTTGGGAAAATGAAAACATGGGGAATTATTCTTTGATCACCTATTCCTGCTGTCTATCATTGTACAAGCCAACTGTACATTTTCCAATTTAGGTTTCAAAAATACCTAATTTGATGTTTTTTGAGATGTTGCTCCTGGGTTGAAAATAAACTTAAATTATAGGTACTATTGATGAACCAGTGACCAGCTTCCTAAGACCTTCCTAAGGTTTTCTTTTTTTCCCCCTTCTACCTATCTGTCCATAGGGGCTGTTGACCCCCACTGTCCTATTTTTATCACTAAGCAGAAATAGTTACGTAGCAATATGTAACATCTTTCCCAGAACAATCTCCCAGAGAGCCTGTGTGGGTAGGTGAAATATTTTTTGAGATATTCTTAAATTTCTGATGGTTGTGTTAGTACCAACTGGCTCCCCTCTAAAAATATTTTCAACATATTTTTCAATTCAAGGTTCATTAGTTTTAAGTGTTAAAAAAGGTCATGTGTGTCACATGACAATATCATGTTAACTGACATGGAAGGGCAAAATAGAGGTGGTTATTTTTTTAGAATCCCAGTAAAGGACATATTTAAAAAAAAAAATAGAAAAAAAAGGCATTTTATGAAGAGTGGTAACTGTCATCCTGAGCACATCTGTGATGAGCTGCCTACAGATTGCCTCTCCAAGTAGATGGAGTCCTTCTTTATGGCACCGACTGTTCAAACATCTGGTGTTTTCAAGATATTTCTGGAGTTTAGTAGCTCTCTTTTCCCATGCTGAGAAGCCATGAGGACTTGAAGAGTTTTCCAGCTGTAATATCGCTCAGTGAAAGCTGTCGTCCAGGTTATTCTGGACAAATGGAACATAAAGAGAAACAACTTCGTCTGTGTGGCATGTCAAATGTAGCAAAACATGACACTGTGACCTGTGAAAGAACCACAGATTTCTCTTGCCCTAGGTCTGAAGCTCTGTTGTAGACCTTTGAAGAAATTTCTGTATGAATTCTTACTAATTTCTCTGCTTTCACCATTAATAGTATTCTTCCTGTAGCAGTTTCATGTTCAAAAAAATACCTGTGAGTACTGGGAGGCCGTTTCACAGGTGCAGGTGTTCTGTGTCTCCTGTGTGGCATCTGAATGCCCTTTATTGACTAGAATCATGCCTTAATGCATTATCTAACAGGCAGCAAGTACTGTATGCTCCCAAGCGGCTGTTACAGTCAACCAGCTTGTATGTAATGAGCAAGGTGGCCATTAGGATTCTGCTCATTGCTCTGCATTGATGAGTACAAACTGCCTGCATTCCTCAGGAACCCTATTAGTTATTTGGGAATTAAATACTACTTATATAAAGAACCATTGTAAAACCTGAAGATGACAATCTATGGAGTCAATTTTTTACCAGACAGGCCAGCTAATTGGGAAAATGGTTTGAAACAACAAACTGAGGAAAAGGAGAAAGCAAATTGGAGCGATATTAATACCTCATTGCAATCACGGAGACATGGTAGGACAGCTTGGATGACTGGCATGCTGTCATGGATGGCTATGTGCTTTTCAGGAAAGACAGGCTAGGGAGGCGAGGTGGAGGAGTTGCTCTTTATGTCAGAAAGCAGCTGGAATGTATTGAGCTCCACCTGGGGAAAGATGAACCCTCTGTCGAGTGCTTGTGGGTAGGACAAAGTGACCACGAAATGACAGAGTTCAAAATCCTGGGTGGAAGAAGCAAGCCAAAAGGCAGGATAGCTACCCTGAATTTTGGAAGAGCTAACTTTGATCTCCTTTGCAACCTATTAGCAGCTATTCCATGGGCTATGCTGTTAGAAGGAAAGGGGGCCTGTGAGAGCTGGGTAACATTTAAACCGTACTTCTTCCAAGCACAGGATAGGTGCATCCCTTTGAGTAAGAAATCGGGAAAGAGAGGCAGAAGACCTGTGTGGATGAGCAGGGAGCTCATGAGTAAACTCAAAGGGAAGCAAAAGATTTATGAACTGTGGAAACAGGGTCTGAACACCTGGGAAGAATATAGGGATGTTGTCAGGGCCTGTAGGGATGTGACTAGGAAGGCTAAAGCCAACCTGGAAAAGGAACTGGCAAGGGACATAAAGGGTAATAAAAAGAGTTTCTTCAGGTATGTGAATAGTAAGAGGATGGCTAGGGATAATGTAGGTCCCTTGCTGAATGAGGCGGGTGTCCTGGTAACGGGGGATGATGAAAACGTGGAGATACTAAATGCCGCCTTTGCCTCGGTCTTCACTCCAAAGGCCCCTCAGGACCCACAGAACCTGGATGAAAATAGGACTGTTTGGGAACAAATAGCTTCACTCTAGTTGAGGTAGGGGAGGTCCAGGAGCAGCACACAAATCCATGGGCCCGGATGGGATGCATCCACGTGGGCTGAGGGAGCTGGTGGAAGTGATTGCGGAGCCACTCTCTATCACTTTCGACAGGTCTTGGAGAACAGGAGAAGTGCCTGAGGATTGGAGGATAGTCAATGTCACTCCAGTTTTTAAAAAGGGCAAGAAGGAGGATCCTAGTAACTATAGGCCACTCAGCCTCACTTCTGTCCCTGGAAAAGTTATGGAATAGCTTGTTCTGGATGTCATCACCAAGCAACTGGAAGAGAAGAAGGTCATGAGGAATAGTCAGCATGGATTCAGCAAGGGAAGATCGTGCTTGACCAATCTCATAGCCTTCTATGATCTCATCTCCGTCTGGGTGGATGGAGGGAGAGCAGTGGATGTCATCTACCTTGACTTCAGCAAGGCTTTCGATACTGTCTCCCATGACATCCTGATAGAAAAGCTGAGAGAGTATGGGATAGATGAGGGGACAGTGAGGTGGGTCAAGAACTGGCTGTCGGACCATGCTCAGAGAGTCGTGATCGGTGGAGCAGAATCTGAATGGAGACCTGTGACAAGTGGTGTTCCCCAAGGCTTGGTGTTGGGTCCAGTCCTGTTTAATATCTTCATTGTCGACCTTGATGAGGGAATAGCATCCACCCTCAGCAAGTACGCCGATGATACAAAGCTGGGAGGGGTGGCTGACACGCAGGAGCACTGCGCTGCCATCCAGCAAGACCTGGACAGGCTGGAAAGCTGGACAGGGAGAAACCAGATGGAATTCAACAAAAGCAAGTGTAAAATCTTGCACCGAGGGAGGACCAACCACATCTAAGTACAGTACAGTACTGGCTGGGGGTTGACCTGCTGGAGAAGGGCTCTGTGGAGAAGGACCTGGGGGTCCTGGTTGACAACATGTTGGCTATGAGTCATCAGTGTGCCCTGGTGGCTAAGAGAGCCATAGGATCCTGGGGTGCATCACGAGGAGTGTGGCCAGCAGGTCGAAGGAGGTGATCCTCCCCATCTACTCTGCCCTGGTCAGGCCCCACCTGGAGTACTGTGTCCAGTTCTGGGCTCCCTGGTATAAAAAAGACAGGGATCTCCTGGAGAGAGTCCAGAGGATGACTACGAAGATGATTAAGGGCCTGGAACATCAATCGTATGAGGAAAGGCTGAGAGAGCTGGGGCTGTTCAGCCTGGAGAAAAGAAGACTGAGGGGGGGCCTAATCAATGTTTATAAATATCTTAAGTATGGGGTGCAGGGGGAATTGGCATGCCCCTTTTCTTTGGTCAGTGGAGACAGGACAAGGGGCAATGGCTGCAAATTGGAGCCCAGGAAGTTCTGCACCAACATGCGGAGGAACTTTTTCACAGTAAGGGTGACAGAACACTGGAATAGGCTGCCCAGGGAGGTGGTGGAGTTTCCTTCTCTGGAGATATTCAAGACCCATCTGGACACCTATCTGTGCAGTATGAGCTAGGGAGCCTGCTTTGGCAGGGGGTTTGGACCCGATGATCTCTTGAGGTCCCTTCCAACCTATACAATTCTGTGATTCTGTGGTTCTCTTGGTGTAGATAATCTTACGAGAACAACCTCTCAAAGTACAATTACTGCCCAGCTGCATCTGTATATTGCTTTTATAGTCATGAAAGACAAAAGCTAGATCCTAAATCAAAGCAACATCCTAATTCACAATATTTTATAAGACTAGGTTTGTGTAACTTATTCCAAATTTCCACCACATACTCTTATACTGAAAAAATATCAAAGTTGAAATTATTTTAAGCATATGCTGAAATGTTTTCACTAATTGCGTAGTCAGTTGTTGGCCCAGACTATGCAGCAAAATCATTAATCTAGAGCATATGGTTGATCATGCTCATCCTTTTCAGTGAGCAAACCAGTATTATATACGAAGTGAGACAGAAATAAATTTGTCAGAAAGAGAGAATTCCACCTTCTGCTTGTGAAATATAATAATAAAAAAAATGTATCCATAAACTCTCATATTTCACAAGCCAGAGAGGACTGTGCTATACCTTGTTAATTTTGGTGTAGAGGTCACTTCCACCATGCAAAGTGACTTCTGATCTGTGACTGATACAGAGAAATGTCATGTCATTCTCGTACAAGAAGCTGCTGTTTCCTTCCAGCCTGAGGAAGGAAAGCTGTTGGAACGTATCTCACTTTTGAATGCTGCCTGTATGATATGGAAGTCTCCATCATTAAATGCAATGTTTAGCAATAAGGTTTAATTTGGTTAGAGCAAGAAGAAGATTATTAAATCACAGATCTCTATGTATAGACATGTGTGTGCATGTGTGTATGCAGAGTAGGGCTCAAATCCATCATTTGTTAGTATTCTGTCTTTATTGATTCTGTCTGATTTTTATGAGGAAACATGACATGTCAGGGGCATGGATAGTGGGATCAATGGCATCCTCAACAAGATTGCCAGATAACACTATGATGCATGGTGTGGTTGACATGCTGAAGGGAAGGGATGTTATCCATAGAGACCTTGACAGGCTTCAGAGGTAGGCCCATGCAAACCACATGAAGTTCAAAGTAGCCAAGTGCAAGGTCCTGTACATAGTCTGAGCCAATCCCAAGTAAAACTACAGGCTGGGCAAAGAATGGATTGAGAAGAAGAATGTGGGGGTGTTGGTGTGTAAAAAGCTCAATGTGAGCCAACAATGCATGCTTGCAGCCTAGAAAACCAAAAGCCAACCATATCCTGGGCTGCATCATAAGAAGCATGACCAGCAGGTTGAGGTGATTCTACCTCTCCTCTTGTGAAACTCCAACTAGAATAATGTTGTCCCCAAAACAAGAAAGACATAGAGCTGTTGCAGTGAGTCCAGAGGATGATCTTCCAGAGGATGATCATCCATGAGGATGATCAGAGGGCTGGAGCACCTCTCCTATGAAGACAGGCTGAGAGAGTTGGGCTTGTTCAGCCTGAAGAAGAGAAGTCTCTGGGGAGACCTTATTGGAGCCTTCTATTACCTGAAGAGAACCTGCTGGAAAGCTGTAGAGACACTGTTTACAAGGGTATGGAGTGATAGGACAATGGGTAATGGCCTTAAGCTCAAAGAGGGTAGATTTAGATTAGATATAAGGAAGAAATTCTTTACTATGAGGGTGATGAGGCACTGGAATACATTTTCCAGAAAAGCTGTGGATGGCTCCTCTCTGACAGTGTTCAAGGCCAGGCTGGATTTGGCTTTGGGCAACCTGGGCTCATGGAGTGTGTCCCTGCCAATGTCATGGAATTTGGAACTAAATGATCTTTGACGTCTCTTCCAACCCAAACCATTCTCTGATTCTATGAAAAAAGTGTACAAAATTTCACTGGTCTCAAGATGGCTGTGAAGACTTTACAAGTGTGCCTTTTTAAAATTTGTATATTAATGCAGGGTAACCCCAAATAACAGACATCCAGGTTCGTTTTGTCATGACTTGCAAAGAGGCTGCCTTCTTCCCTACTGTATAAACTCGGGGTCTGAATCTGCAGTCATCATAGACCACTGTTGACTTGAGGGACTTATATAATGCTGTGTGGTGGACATGGTTTGCTGTGAGGGAGGTCTGGAGAGTAGCAGGTGCTGCAGAGTGTCTCCCCATGCTGCCTCACTTGGTAGGAGCTCCAGCGTCACCTCTACTCATACTATGGAGTTCACAATTGCTATTTCAGAAAGGTTATTTTAAAAAATGAGACATATAATCAAGCATCAAAGTGAATTTTGGAATATATCCAGTCAGCCTGCACAGAGAAGACAAGACACATTTTAAGCTAAAAAAGCTTTAAAGAAAATTCTGAAGAGAACAGACTTTTTATTTTTATATCCATATCTATATATAAGCAGTGTATGTGGAATTATATATGACAAATATATATATCTATATGGGCGTACATATGTGCGTATATGCTTTTATACATATGTGCATATACACTTATTGTACATTCAAAATTATGTATGTGAGTATCTCCATTTGAACACTGGAGAAAGAACAGACCTTGTGGGGAAAGGAGCTAAAAAGCAGTAAAAGACCAAACATTTCTTTCAGGGATTGTATGCAGTTTTTCAAATTGTCTGTTACTACCTTTGCTAAATTAATTTATACCTCTCCTCAATTTTTAGATAAAGCCTCAGTGATTAATGTGGGAGAAAACATTAAGAATAGAATATGGAGTCAGTAGGAATCTGATCTAAGTTCATCCATGTAGGCTAAAAGATTATGCAACAAAATATTCTCATTAAGAAGGGTGTTTTTTTCTCATGACTAGAGTAAGACCTCCTCCCCTCCTGATCCACTTTTTATTTCTGTGCAAAACTAGAGGTTTTAAATGCTAAGTAAAAGGAAAGATTAAAGAAAAAGAAAGAAACAGCCCAAAGCAGCCTGGATGAGTGCTTTCCTAATTTTCCTTATCTACTCTGAGCATTTCTCTGTGTATTGCTTTGTTATTAAGCACCACTTTACAGCTTATTAACACCATTTCTGATATTGGCATTGCTGATTGAGCACTTCGTTGCTGCACTGCCTGTCCAGTACAGCAGGTGGAGGGGGATGCTTTTTACCTTAGTGTTTCCCATAGCATTTACATTTCTCACACGACAGAGCAGCTGTGTAGAAGACCTTATTCCATCAGTGCTTTCACATCATCAATATTGACAGTGCCTGTGGAGTCCATTTGAAGCAAATTTTGGGAATTTATCTTACAGAGATATTAGCCCACAGATTAATAGGAAAAGATATAGCATATCAAGAGAGGAAGTTACCAGGTATCTAGAGGGTAACTTCAACCAGAAGAGTGATCATCACATATGAGGCAAGAGCCCATGAGGTGGTAAATCAGCATCTTGTCCATTAAATATTTTAGCTCAGTGTTTTATGTTAGTGAAAAAACTGTTAATGGGCAATTTCTGAAGTGGAAAACTAGGTACCAGAGGCAAATAAAAAAGCATACTTTTTCAGTGATATTTGGATAACTGTTAATTGTAGAGAAGGTGAATGGAAGACCCATGCTTTCAGTTCTGCTCTGGACTGAAGGAACTTCTTGGTGCTGCTGACTTGGCTCTGTTAGCCTATTTGTGACTATGTAGACTGTTAATTGAGATATTGTAATGTAAACTAGCCCTGGAGTTTAAAGCAAGTTTAAGCTGGTAATACTGCATTACTAGTGTTTACTGTCCTTGATATACAAATTGATTTTTGCAAGTTTAAATCTTTGTGCAGCTGGCTATTGTTTTTGTCTTGTAGGTAATTATGAAAATTCTGAAAAACTGCTTCTGTAATAGTTTAAAAACATATAAAGCAGTCATGCAAATATGAAACTACACTCCAAAATGTATCCATATGAATTAGAGCTGAAACAGTGTCAAAGTCTTCTATCTTGATGCAATTTCTATTAACTGTTAGTATAATTTTTTTCTGTGAATCTGACTGAAAGTATCACTTCAGTTAGGGAAATACAAAGTCAAACTGAAGGTATTTTCAAGCATCCTTTTGCATATATTCTTAATCTTGCATTGAGCAAGACAAAGCCATTTGATGGGGTAAGGGAGGAGAACAATTTTAGGTAACTTGCAGATTGCTGAAGTACTTAATTTTTTATTCCTTAACGTGCCCCAGGATTAAGCCAGCAGGCCAAATAGCCAACTTTTACTTATGATAGATGTAAAGAAGAAGGAAAAAGAATGAGAAGATCAAACTGCAGACAGAGCTGGAAGGTAATGTCAAAAGGCTTATTAATTTACATTTCTCTGAGGTGGTTTACCATCTTCTCAAGAATTATTTTTGAGGAGGAAACAAAGGACAATGCAATGTCTTTTGAAGTCAGAGTGCCTTTTTTCTTCTTGTAATGAAGTCTGAGAGACTGCCTTTGATCTCTGAAACAATCTACAATCTTGTATAGCTTTGATCCCTAACGTAATGGCTGTGGTCTTATTTTCAGTCTGTGTTAAAAGTGGGTCTTAACCAGTTTAGTTAGTGTGGGTGCTAATTGTGTTACAAAGGAGACTTTCCTTGCATGGCATTAAGAGCTTACCAACAGAAGACTCACCTTCATTTATGTCATGTCTCTTCAGGAGTGAAAAACTGCAGTGGAGAATCACAGACCACACAGCTCTGTGGCGTTGCCTCCTCTTGTCATAGATTTGTGCTTTTACAAGATTAACACAAGTAGGCTATGTTTATGCCTCTCAGTTTGCATAAGCTTTATCTTGCTGTGTTATGTTTCCGGAGAGCCTACTGGTGCTTGCCAGCAAGCACTTCATTGGTGCAGTAGCAGGATGATAGAATCCCCTTTCTCTTGGTGGAGCACCACAGCATGTACTGGCAGGCAGATGCTTGTAGAGAGCTGCTTCTTGCTGGGCTGCCTTAGAAGAACCAATGCTTGGTTAGAAAAACAAAGCACAAATTTACACCTAGTGTTGCAGTGAACGCTGTTTCTGAAGCAAAGGTAAGACAGTGTATAGCTTTGTGACATGTACTGGAAAGGATATGCTCAAAAGCTCTCTTATGAGTTGACATAGATAGAGATGTTTTAATTACAAAAATTAGCCACTGGTATGGTCAGTTGTTTTAATTTCAGAGGAAAAATTTTTGCTCTGTCCTATTTATGACAGCATTTTGAATGCATGTCTTTCTCTGGAAGCACAAAGTAAAGGAAAGCAGGGGGAGGAGGTCAAATACAGATCATGGTAGCAAAAGTCTTAACTGCTTGCATGTGGAAATACACCCCTCTTCTCAGTGGTGGGTTGCTGCTATTATACTGTGATAAAGCACAATTAAGGGGATTGCAAAACATTCATGAGATTAAGAATGAATGAAGAGTTTTATAAACCTTTTGTTCTGAACCACCATTTTCCAAAAGGGATAAATGAGATCACTGCCCTAAATTGATTTGCTTTTGAGAATGTCAGGCTCAAGAAAAACCATGCTCTGAAGTTCAGGACATATTTGAGACCTTAGTTTTCAAAATAATAGATTTACGGTGTGACTAGCCTAAGAAAAAATAAATGTACCTGGAAAGTGTAGAAAGACATAGATTGAAGCTTCAGGAAGAGTCCTGACAATATAAGCTATGATACTAAGGCTCGGTCTGTTCTATGTTTATAGAACCCTCCTAGGTTTGCTTTCATTTTCCTTTTATAGAAGCCTCCTGGTTTTGGAGAAAGCCCTAGCAATTTTAACATTTATCATCAACAGTAATAGTACACACCAACACATCTTTCCTTTTCAGAATGAGGAAAATTGTGAAAATTAAGCTGCACATAAGTGCAGCCTTGTGATAAATAGTAACATTTCATGAATAGCTACAGAGTAGTTTACCATAATTTGGATGTTTCTAGCTAAAGTATTCCCAAGACTTAGCCTTGGCTGACTTTCTAACAGCTCCCAGCAGCTCTCTGTTCTCATCTTACCACAGCAGCAGTGGAGCAGTTGCCAAAATATTTCAGAACAGTGTACTCTGGAAACTAACTGCCTTTGTGTGTAAGTGCATTCAGGTATCTATGAAGACAAACCTGAAGTTTCTGGGTTTATATTTTCAGTTGTACTCATCTTCATCACCAAAAGGTTCCCATGTCCAGTCATAATTCGTGGATCAAGAGTGTAGTCAGAAATGCTGAGGAGGAGCAAGCTAAATCCCATTGTTAGAACTGGCTTTAGCGAAGTGCCATTTGTCCTTCTGGAGAGCAATAAAGGCAGGATTGCCTTAGGTTAGTTTTGGATCATTTTAATACTGAGCATTACTTTTAATGTGTTGTTAATTCTTCCTTCGGTTGCTACTAGTTGGAAGCTTTTTAGTCTTACTATTTTTATAGTTTCCAATTAGTCTATAAGGCCATTGTAAGGCCAGATGTATTTAGTAGTGAGAAATAAAAATTATCAATATAATGGTGGGCATTACATTTATTATTCATTACAATTTCAGTATTCTTATGATTTTTAGGAAGTTGAATTTCAGTTGAGAGATGCATCATCACTCCTTTAGCCCTCATGCAGCTGCCAAAATGGTTACATTTGGTCCTGAATCATTGGGCATGCCCTCACCTATTGTAAAAGCAGAAGCAATGACAGAGCTTTGAAGGACAATTCATGTAGGTGCTATAGATCTAAAAATCAATGGAGTGCTGCAAAAAATAATGGAAACCATAAATGTCATCAAAAGGGAGGGCATTAGCATCAACTAATGGGCAGGAGACACGACTGGCTGAAATCATGTCAAACTGAGGTGACTTGTACAGTGATGGAGGGAGCAGGGATACTTAATTTATCTTATAGGAGCAATCTTGGGTGTTATGATGCCTTGGATCATACATGATTTTTTTTGTGTGTGTATTCAAAGAGAAGGAGTGAATGTATGAAACAGTGCAGGTCAGGTATTGCCTTTGGCTAGGTTAGAACAAACTGATTAAAACACGGATATGTGGCTGACAACATCTGATGTATTGCAAATGATAGGTTCTCGCTGTTGAAACATTTTAGTCTTTCTGTTAGGACTGCCCCTATTGACTCTCCTTGGCTTCCCAGGTTCAGGAATGTAGCTTGTGAGTAGTCGCTGCTGGGGCAGTGTTTGGAATATGATCTACTTGTGCCAGCACAGCTGTTACCCCAGGATGGCAGTGCTCCAGCACATTGGTGTGGCACCCAGATCAACAGCTCAGAAGCTGCCCTCTTAGGAAGGAGCCCCAAAGACTAAGGCAATGAGGTACTCTGCAGCAGGAAGCAAATCTCCCTTTTCAGGATCTCATTTGCAAAGATGGACTGCTTAACTGAAGCTGTTCTCTGCTTGGTTTTCAGTTTGGATTTCTAATAGTAACAGCCACTATCTGATATGCTTAAAATGAATGCTCTATCTACCGGGGTCCATCTTGAAATTTTAACTCCTGTCTATCCTGTATCTTGGATATCAGTCAGATTCTTGCCTTGTACTTTGGGATTTTGGCATGTGTCTGAATTCTGGCAATGACTGTGCTATTGGACCATATCTTTATATCAGAATAATCTAGTTTTTCCTTGCTGTAAAGGAATATCAGGCAAAGTTGCAGTAAAAAACAAAACCACAAAGAAAAAAAAACCAATCAAACAAACCATACACAGACAAAATTCCAACTCAGGAAAGAAATGAAACCAGGAATTTTTCATTAGAGGAAGTCTATTGCCTAAAATGTATTACTGATTGGTTACTAAAAGCTATGTAGGCTTTACTTAAAGATTTACTAGGAAATTCTCCTTGCTGTCCTGTTGAGTAGTATGCTATTAAGTGGCTTCACTTCAGTATGAAAAAAAAGGAAGCATCAGAAGGAAAATTTTCTGTTATAATGTAAGCTTCAAATCAGCAGCATCAGAGACAAAACTGGATTAATATAAATCCTTCAAGGGATAAAACACATTTGCAGATTAACCTTGACCTCTGCTTAAAATCTCCTAAATTCTCTTTTCTGTATTGATTTATCTAAACAGGGCTGCCTGGCTGCACACAATGAAATGTTTCCTCTGCAGGTCAATTAGCAGGCACCTGGATAAGATTCAGACTTTTTTTTTAGGCAGCAAAAATCCCATTAGACCTTACTACAGGTGGTTGCTGTCTGTTTGCTACCAATATGAATATTGCATTTAGAAACTTGGAGTAGATGATATGAAAAACTTGATGGCTATAAATCTTGTATTTGAAGTGGATGACTTTATTGACTGCTGCTATCTTTGAGATGGAGAAAAGGGGGAATGTGTTCTAGCCTTTTGATTTAATATGAGAGAGCACTATTTAGGAATGATTGATGGTTGAAAAGTGACTTACCAAGTGCTCCGCATGATTGTATTACCCTAGATAATAGGTTAAACAGGAAAGTGGGGCTTCTGAATTTAAAGGCACTAAACATCATTTTATTGCAAATGAGAAAAATCAGTGCAAGTACGACATGGATGTATTCATTTATATTCTAGACCAAACCAAAAGGGCATCCTATAAATTATTAATTTCCAGGCTACTTGTGTGCCACCCTGAACTGTTGTCTAGGTCATGCTAAATTTCATGCCTTTCAGGTCCTGAAAAACAATATTCTGAAACTATTCTGAAGCTGTTCCACATCCACCCACCATCAGAAATTTAATGTTGCTGTCAAAAAAAAGACCCTGAAATAGCTTCAACCTGCTCACTATCGTGTATTAGGTTGCACCCATCTTGCACCCAAAGGAATTATAATTAGGATGCTCACTACGGTTTTTTTTTCAATGTCATCATGTTTGTTATGAATTGAGGATAAAATTCTTCCTCCATTGAGACAAAAAGAAAAAAATATCACTTTTTATGGAGCTAACTTCTTTTTTTTTTTAAACTTTTTCACATGTCTACACTTAGTTTATGCTCCAAGCACAGAGAGAACAGATTGGATGGCCATTCAGGCTGCCTTTATCTCAAGTTTCTGGTCTATACAACTGTGTGGACAATACACACATGAGGTATATTGAGACGATAAGTAAAACTCTTTGACAGGTTTGAATTGATACGTAATCAATATAAAGTTGTTATGCATTGTATTATTAATAAAGCTTTTTAAACATACGGTGGTATTGTATTATTGACCATAAACATGTCTTTTAGCTCAGTTTATCAAGTTAACTTTGTTAAGGGATGATTTCTTGTGCTGAGATACTGAAAGATGCCATTATTGAAATATATTGAGGATTCTGGTTACAGCAGCAGTTCACTGCAGTACCTTTGAGGCCCAGTTACTTTATAAATGCTGGTCACAGAGTTAGAATTAGGAGAAATGCAATATGTTGTGCAGTTTACAATACATGTTATGATCTTTTACACTATTTTATTACTCTGAAGCTTTCAATGTAATTTCTATAGGACTTTTGATAAGATACCATTTCTATGCATCTATCAAAATCAGAGTATTTTTATACTTTGAACCTTCTGTTGGAATCAAACAGCCAAAGTATTATAATACTTACTACAGTCTCACCTCTTTATGAAAAAAAAATTAATTGTAACATTTGAAAGCCTGCAGACAGTTTAAATTGCCTTAGAAAAATAAAATGAGTTAAAATAATAGTAGTTAAGCTCAGGAAAGGCATATTAGATCATGTCTGTGTCTTGTAAGGCATACATTATTGGAAGAGGATAGACATTAAACTGAAATGGCACTTGCTGGTAGACTGTTGACAGTTTCTCTGAGAGAAACTATAATTCTATTTGTTCTTCATGTGTTTAGGTTACAGTACCAAGATAAATCTATGAAGATCGAAGTGCTTTATTGCTTTTAAAAGCATTAGAATTTTGTAGATGTTGAAATATATGATAGGTGTTTATATTAGAAAGGTATAATACATATTTTTCAGTAAATTATACACACAATGTAGAGTCCCAAGGTTTTTTGTTTCCTGAGTTAGATGTACTGTTGATTGAGAGTAGCTAAATAAACTATGCATTGGTATAACATATAGTTCATGGATTCTTTAGGATGGGATATATTTTCTGTTTGTGGCTTTTATGGTGAAGAAGGATTTAACAAGGTATGGAAGTATGTACAAACTGTGGATGAAGGTTTTAAATGAAAAAGAAGAATCCACTTTGTAGCAATAAGACACATCCAACAGAGCATTTTGAAGGATTATTAGATGTCTTGGGTATTTGCTAAGGCACAGGGCCAGCAAGGACAATAATCCCTTCAGAACAAAGCCTCTTGTATGGTAAATGTAGTCAGCTATTGCTCTTGCAGCATAGGAATTCTGTCAGTGTTGTTGACTAATAAATGCACTGGGGGTGGCCTCCCCAGAGTTAGGATGAAGTTCAGCACACCTGTCTTCTACTTCAGTAACAGTAAAAATTATGCTAAGTTTTAAGTCACATAGACTTCTTGTTCCCTAGAGCCATTGCTTTGTGCAGCCTATTAGGTCTTCTGGTTTCTACATTTAAAAATTTTTGAAGAATGCTTTTATTTCTCCTGAATTAACATATAAAAGGCAAGCAATATCAAATAAAAGTTACATGATGGAAGGTTTTTGAAGTGGGTGCAAGTGCATCATGGTGTCCTGGTTCTGCCCCCAGCTGGGAGCTGAGCACCACGCAGCTGCTTGCTCTGGGAGCTGGGGGAAAGGGGAGGGAGAAAGGGAAAAGGAAAAAAAAAAACAAAGGCAAACCTTGTGGATTGGGATAAGGATTGTTTACTGGAACAGCAGAGACATAACAATAATAGGACTTTTATAGGAAAAATGTATGAAACTGGTAATACATAATGCAGTTTCTCACTGAACAGCACAACTCAGGCTGTACAGCTCAGAGCCATTCCGAAATTGGACCATCCCCAAAAACTGTGGTGTCCTGGAGCCATGCACTCCTGCCCTCACCAACACCACTTTATGTTAAGAATGATGTAATTCGTATGGAATACCCTTTTTGGCCACTTTGGGTCACCTCTCCCAGCTGTGTCCCCTCACAGCTTTCCAGGCAAAACCACCCTTCCCCCCTGCCTTCTCATTAGCAGAGCAATATGAACAACTGAAAAGTCCTTGACTGCTGGGGAACAACTAAAACATCCCCGTGTTATCAGCACTGCTCTCACCCTGATTCCCAAACATTGCATTACACCAACTGCTAGACAGAAAATTACCTAGCTGAAACCAGGACACATGGACACCTTGTAGAGAAAGTTTATTTTTCCTTAGATTATGAAAACCATTCCTTGACTGCTTTTGGTTCTTATCCATAAAAGACTGAACAGTATGAAGCATTTATATGAGAACTGCCATAGGAGTTTTAACTAGTGAATATATAAAAAAAAAGTATTTTGGGTGAAAGCCAAAAAATAATTAAAGTCCAATTTCTGAAGGAAAAAGGACAAATCTTTGTTTTACGCTAAAGGTCTGTTTTTACCAGACTTGCAGACACCTATAACATCTTCTGAGGCAGAACACATCTGTAATTGTGTATCTTCTTGGTAACTGACAAAAGCAATAGAATACTAAATGGATATTAGCAAGTATATTTTATCTCTTCTCCATTTTCATGGATTTAATGAATGAGTTCTATAGTTGACTGCCCCATATCAAAATATAGCTAGCATTCATATGTGTAGATGCAATAAAGGATATTAGAGGGCCATAAATAAAATAATGATGACAATTCAATTTACCTTTTGGTTTTGTTTGTTTGGTGGCTTTGGTTTTGGTTCTTTTGAAAGTATACACTGCAACAATGTTCATTAATTCCTAAGATAAAAATCTTACTTTCACAAAATGTTTGTAATATGCTGTGACACTGAAGTATCTGAACTATTTTGTTTCTCAATGAATAAAAATAAAATGTTTCAAGTGTTGGAATATTTTTTTCTGTGAATATATTGCAAACTATGTTAATGTAAACAGTTAGATAAATTTCTCTAACAATTTTATACCATCCCTTGAAATTTTTTCCAAGCACCTATTTATATTTATATATTTCCATGTCTTTATGGGCATATTCTTTCAGGATTATGACAAATCTTGCGCTGCAATTTTTTTGGTGGAAACCCATGTATCTCACTATGGCAGTGTTATCCTGCGACCATCCAGGACTTTGCTCACAGTAGAGTAAATGTTTTTCAAGGAAATGGGAAGTATGCCAGTGTTTAGGAGAAGCTAGATTTGTTGGAGTTTTTTTTTCCTTTCAGTTATGCAGCGATGCCAGGTGATAGGATATATCATTTTAGAGCTTTTTTTATTGGTTACTGTGTAGCTTGAATGACATAGCTATGAGCTGATATTTGTCTTAGTCTTGGATATTCATACATGGTAGTGTTTGGTGACAGCCAGAAATCCTCTGTATTCTCCAGTGTTGAATAGCTGACATACATAGATGACATGAGGTAGTCCATAAAATAAAATTCTTCCTGTGTTTGAAATATCTGAGTTCTGCTTGCCTAATTAGTGTGATGTAAACCACCAAAAGCTTTTGTATTAGTAGGACTACATCACTTCACACCATTTCAGGATTCTGAGCAGGGTCTAAAAAAAAGGGAATTAAACATTCATTTAAATTTCAAAATTAGTTTTGCTGGCTGTGTTTGATAAAAACAAGGTTCTTTATTCCAGTGATGAACATTCATTATTAAATATCAGCACTTGTATTTCAGTTATGTTTGCTTTCTCTAAGTATTCACATGAGCTTGTGAACAAAACCTTACTTTAGGTGGAGTTTAGATTTACTGCTGATTGTGACGCTTAAACATGCTATCAGGAAGCAACTTTTTTACAGATATTTGAAGATGTGAGTTCATTGATTCATTCAAGTATCGAAACATAACATTTGCTTTAATCAGTAAAGAATATCAGAGCCTAAAGTTTAAATTTTGAATAGGCAACCAGAGAAAATGAAAGATGCTAAATGTTTCAAAGAATATTTTTGAAAAACAGGTATTTGGAGAAAATGGTGAGGGAAGACTTTCCAGGAAAGAAATGGCAGCACTCATCAGACAAATTATAACATATTACCTTATCTTAAAGGGCTGGTAACATGGAAGTGACATGTAACAGTCAACCCAGGGAAATATCATTTGTAGGACTTGTCTCCATATAACAATTTTTTGTGTCTTACTATGCTTATAGTTTCTTGGCAATTATATATTTGCCATCATAAAGTGTCTACTTCCTGATAATTATTAGTAATAGTCTCTAAAAATATGATACATATATGCAAGTGCTTAGGAGACCTCACCATTACTCACATTTTTTAAACCTTGAAATAAACATGTAGAAGGGAATTTATAATGTATGATTTATAAAACAGCTAAGTGATGCTAATTCTTGTTTTCTGCAAAAGTGAATTTTAGCAAGACCTAAGGAACATGAATATTACATAGCAAACTTTTAGAAGATAACTTTGAAAATGCATTTTAAGCTCCGAAATTTTTAAGGAAATTTTGTAAGTTTTATTCATTGTAAGTAATTCCTTAGCTGATAATGGCAAAGAGTGTTCCTAGATGTTTGACTCCAAAAGTATTTGACTAAATTACGATATTGAGAAATGTCATAGATGGCTGAATCTAATCAAAGGTACATTTAACCTGTTATCCTTTCTGTAACACTCACCAGCATTGGATGCTTATGAAGAGGGCAGAAAATCACACAGTGGAGTATGGAGCTTAAGAGCTAGACAAGGATCAGTGGGAGATGTTTTCTTAACCAAAGGAATGTCATTGTTCATTTAATCTTCATTAAAATACGTGCGTAACTACTTTTTTAGTCTGGTGTAAATTAATTCTTTCAAATAAACAGGTAGTTTTATCAGTGAGAGAACTTCCATGAGCATGAGAAACTTAGTAAAGGGAGGATTCATATGCTTCAGAGTGCAATTGATATTAAAAAAGAGAATCACATCAAAGGTTTGTGTTTCATTAATGTCGAAATACCTTCACTTAATGTGAAGGCTAACATAATTATGCTCAATTTGTCTCTATTTCACCATTGTTAAACTTCTCAGGACCATGCTAAGCCATTACATAGGACTGACATAATTCTCCATAGCATGTTCAATGAGTCTTCATATGCCCACACACATCTTCCGCCTGAGATCATGTGAGTTTGAGCTTTAAAAAATTTTTTACTGATCCTTCTCATTTTGTGGGATAGGGAAACATTAAGACCAGTATATTTTTGTTTGTTTGTTTGTTTGTTTGTTTTTAAATACCCTTTTTTCCTACTGGTTATTTTCAATTTTTCTCACTAATAGCCATCCACTCTATTATTAGATCCCAGGACATGTTTATCTGTGATTTTATTTTTTAAAATTTGTACTTTCTTTATAGCCATATCACAGAATCACAGAATCACAGAATCACAGAATCACAGAATTGTATGGGTTGGAAAGGACCTCGAGAGATCATCGGGTCCAAACCCCTTGCCAAAGCAGGCTCCCTAGCTCATACTGCACAGATAGGCGTCCAGATGAGTCTTGAATATCTCCAGAGAAGGAGAACTCCACCACCTCCCTGGGCAGCCTGTTCCAGGGCTCTGTCACCCTCACTGTAAAAAAGTTCCTCTGCATGTTAGTGTGGAACTTCCTGAGCTCCGATTTGCAGCCATTGCCCCTTGTCCTATCTCCACTGACCAAAGAAAAGGGGCATGCCAGTTCCCCCTGCACCCCATATTTAAGATATTTATAAACATTGATTAGGTCCCCACTCAGTCTTCTCCAGGCTGAACAGTCCCAGCTCTCAGCCTTTCCTCACAGGATAGATGTTCCAGGCCCTTAATCATCTTCATAGTCATCCTCTGGACTCTCTCCAGGAGATCCCTGTGTTTTTTATACCAAGGAGCCCAGAACTGGACACAATACTCCAGGTGGGGCCTGACCAGGGCAGAGTAGATGGGGAGGATCACCTCCTTCGACCTGCTGGCCACACTCCTCCTGATGCACCCCAGGATCCCATTGGCTCTCTTAGCCACCCGGGCACACTGCTGACTCATAGCCAACCTGTCGTCAACCAGGACCCCCAGGTCCTTCTCCAGCAGGTCAACCCCCAGCCGGTACTGATAGATGCGGTTGTTCCTCCCCAGGTTCAAGACTTTCCACTTGCTTTTGTTGAATTCCATCTGGTTTCTCCCTGTCCAGCTCTCCAGCCTGTCTAGGTTTCGCTGGATGGCAGTGCAGTGTTCCTTCATGTCAGCCACCCCTCCCAGCTTTTTATCTCTTCTTTATAGATAAATCAGCTGTTTGGATTTCAGTCTTTTTGACATCTTTCTTGCTCTGAAGATGCTAAGAACACAGCTCAGTGAGTATGGGACTAACCCATAGTTTTCATTTCAAGAATCCAATCCAAATAATCAGAAATAGATGCGGCAACTGGAAATGTTTAGGAGTTCTGGTCATACTTTTCCACTGACAACAGAGTAATAGTTTTTTATCAGCAAAAAACGTTGATCACTGAGTGTCAAGAATACATTACAACTTGGAAATTTGTGTACTAAAATTTCTATTTCTGAAGCTGATTTAACAAAATGTGTAGCAGAAGTATTCACTTGCTCCTAGAAAAGTATCTTTTCACACTATACACTCTTTTTATTTGCAGTGGAGATAAAAGAGTATGATTCCTCACAGATGCATTCCTTTCTTTTTCCTTGAAGGCAAGTGATAGCTTTTTCTTTCTAAGTACACTTGTGCCCTTGAGCCTCTGGATACACTTTGACTGTCTGGTGGATGGATACTGAAAATGTATGCAGTGACCAGAAGGGTTTTTTGTAGCATACTTAATATGGAAAGACATGAGTTGGAAGAATGTGTTGGGCTGTGACATTGAGGGGGAAGTAGGCAAAGGCTTGCAGTTTGCATTTCAGTTATTTCTTTTTATATATTTCCACTGAGCTCTGTTTTCATATAGAAAAAGGACCAGTTTATCCCTTGACCCCTAAAGAAATTGAATAAAGAAGTTGAATTTCATAAGAAGGTGAGCCCATCCCATTTATGCTCTCAAGCAAGTTTCATCAGTCCTTTGCTCCAACTAGTAGTTCCTTTGTTCATCTTCTCCTTTCTCTTCACTTTAAATGCAAATCTTGAGGACGATGTTGCTCATCTGCAAGCGATGTGAGTATTCTGGTGGTATTTAAGAGCATATATATATATGTTGATGCTAATTTGGGGGTGTTGTAGTGATCAGCTTCTGTGCAGAAATGTGTAAAAGTCAATAAATAATTGTGTGACTTTCCAGGCAACAACAATGTCCATCAGATTTCAGGAAACCAGTGTACCGGCTCAAGGCTGTTGTCTCCTAACCAGAAAGGATATCTTTATTCAGAGGCAAGTGGGAAAAGTGCTGAATTCATTAGTATTAATGTGCTTCCTACAATTTCCAAAAAGACCACATGTCATTGGCTTTTTAGACCACATGTAGCTTTTAGGTAACAAGCACATCTGCTAGTTTCAGGTAACAAGCCATCAGATGGGAGTAAAACGGGAGTTTTGAAGAGAATGGACCCATGTTAATAACCCTGTGTAGATGTTAAGGCTGTGCTAGTGCATTACGCAAATAAGTATGCAAATTAAATTTCTTTCAAGTCCTCTGGAAGAAATTATTCTAATTGTGTCCAATAGAGAAACAAACTTTCAGTTTGGGGATTGAAAGGCAGTAGTTAGCAATACCTGGAAGCTGACTGCCCCAACCCATGCCTCCCTGGAATGCCATTGAGAAATATGTTTATGTTGAACTTAAATTATGCGCTAGGTTAGCTTTACAGCTGTAACAACTTAATTTAGTTTTGGATACATGAAAAATCCCTCACCTTTCCCTAAAATGAATTTTTTAAAAGATAGCTTAGCTTACAAAATATACGTGGATAATTTCCCAACCAAGGTTCAACTTATTCTCTTGGACAGGAGGTGTTGCTGAAACATCCTTTGATTTAACTACCTGTTATGTTTCTTACTATCATTCCCTGAAGCATCATCCCTGGAAGATGGTGCTCTTGGGTATTGCAGTCAACATTGGGAATGCTGATTTATAGATACTCTCATCTCTCATATTCTCAGGAGTCTATGCCCAGAATATAATACCACAGTACTTATACTAAGGAAATCACATTTATCATGTGACTACCCGAGTTGGTAGAGATCCAGACGTGTACTTTGTTACTTACTTGAGTCCCATGGGGGAAACTATGGTATAACTCTTTGACTTTCCAAATCTGGCTGCAGTTAACATGGCATAACCCTAGAAAATTGTCAATATATTTTTTCTTGCTGGTGCTTTTTAGACCAGTAATGCATTTTAGAAAGACAAGAACAAAATATCGAGAAAGATATTTGTGGAATTTTTGAGTACATTGACTTTGGGTAATCCCGGTGTATATTTAAAATACAAAGTTACAATAAACTTGAATGTTTTACCAATATCTGATCTTTCTTTACATTGCCCTTTAGGGTTTTTGTGTTTGAGCTTGTTTGTGTGTAAGGTAAACAGCTGAAAAAAAAATTGGAGGGTGGACAAACACACCATGAACAACCTTTACAGAAATTGTTCTAATCAAATTGACCTCTAATGACCTCTAATGTTTTTGATAGCAAGTGGCTGAGTAAGTGTAAGCTAGCACAGTTCACAGCAGCAATATGAAGGCCTTTAAATCTGCATTTTAAGTTGGAAATTGAACCTACTATTTAAACAGACCTCACAAATCCTCTAATCATCACTTTTCAGCTAGTGGAATACAAGGAAAAAGGGTAATGTAGCTGAACTGTCACTATGCCTTTGAACTGAGGGATTTTTATTTTATTACATGGTGGGGGGGACACCCTCTTCCCCAAAGAATAATGAATCTTTTAGGCCTATTATACCCTTCTAGTTCAATGGCATTTTCTTTAATTTAATGCCTATTATCATTTAACTGCTTTTAAAGTTGCCAGCGAAATTAACGCACTGCCCTGAACTGCTGCCTTGGGATTTATGTTGGTTAAATCCCTCAAATGTCATGCAATTTTTGTTTTCTACTTCAAACACAGGTTTTACAAAACCTTTGGAGTACAACTTGTCATCTGTCTTGTACTCTTGTGGTTTTATTTTGCTGAGATAGAAAGGCATTAACTGAGAGTGTTGCTCTAAATGTATGTGGAATATGCAGTGTGTGCGGAAGCAAGGGAAATATGATGCAAATGTTTGCTCTAATAATGATGGGTTTCGTGTTTTTGTTTTACTCCTAAATTTAGTCAATAATTATAATTTTATTTGTTAGTAAGTCCTTTTGTTAGATAATTAACTTACGTGATGAACTCCTGACCCATTTTTTATTAGATGATTATTGAAAGTAATTGCAGGAGAGGCAAGGAAGAAATGCATGTTTTAAAATGCTCTTTTTACCTTGGTCTCATATTTTCTGTCATACAAAATAGAAATTTAAAAAATCCTGGCTCTTAAACTTTCCTAAAGTTCTCTGGCATCTTGAGGTATGAAAATAGTTGTGTGTCAAAATTTCATAGACTTGTTCAAACCCTCCATGGAAGTATGCCCTCAGACTTAACTTGAGCTAAACCTTTGTATTCTTTTATGTACTAATTACTATATGATATTAAAAGTAACTTCTGGCAGCTGACCAGTTTGAATTAACTAAAAGGGTTGATGACTGAAACTTATGTAAGCCATCAAACACCATAAAATACAACTCTCTCAAGTCTCAGGACTCAACTGGAAGGCATGTAATGCTTATTTTTAAAATGCATGACATGATAATTTTATATATGTAGATTTCAGAGTGGAAAGGTGTCACCATGGCTACACCCTGCTAATTTTTTATAAGCTGTGGCAGCAACAGCAACAAGAAGTTCAGAAATGGTAGCCTAGACACCTTGCTATAAGTTTAATGGTGTTGGCCAAAAGAGAACTAAAATGAATTAGGTTTTCACAGCCATCCTTGAGCAAAGGAATACCCAACACAGTTGTCTAACACTTGGACCATTTCAGAGCCTTGGCACTTCTGCTTATAGCACAGAGTAGATGTTTATCATTCATTCTGTTTCACATTAATAATTTCTGTTACTTGTTCTTGGAACTGCAGTTATATATATCTCACAGCTATAATCTGACAGGCGTTTCTTTTATCTACATATTTCTTTGGAACAGGAGGATTAAAATCCAAGAAAAATCAAGCAAAACTCAAGAATGTCCTCTCCTCAGCATTTAAAATTTCCAGACCTGGATGGACTTTCATGGTGTCTGCAATCAACATGGCTTCTAGGAATAGATAAGTATGGATTTATTTGACAGGATTGTAAGAATGTTTTAAACAAAGGGTAGTTAAACAACAGTGCGGAATAAGGTGTATATGTAATCCTGCTCTGGCTAAGATGGTCTTAGTTCAGGCTGCAAAGACAGAGATAAATGTAGCTTCAATGTGCTTTGTTTGGTCCTGCCTCTTGGAAATGCTGCAGAACCAATAGACAGCTGAAGCAATTCCTTTTATGCCCTGTGTTGTGTGTCCTGGTGATGTAGAGAAGATTTAGCAGACCTTATAAGTGAATTTCCCTACACCAGGAAAAGTCTTTCTGTGGGGCCTTTTAGAGCAATACATAGATGACCAAACTTACATTCAATATTTTGCCCAAAACTCTTTCTCTGAGGAAGGACTAAGCTCTGTGCAGGGATCACTCTCCATCAGTGAAAGATTGTTTTAAGCTCCGTCTAACCAATCAGTGCCTTTGATCTGTGGGTTGTGTTGTGAAAGTTGATGCCTAAGTGGCTTATGCAATATTCTCAATGGCTGCCCAGAACACAAACTCTGGTGAGGCATGATTTTCTTTTTTTGGTGTGTGTGCACTGCAGTAGCTGCATTGTCATTAAAGTGCTGAGATAACCTTCTATTATTTTTTTTCCAAAATATTTTTTTTAAGAAAATGCATATGGAATACAAATAAAGGCTTAAACATTCCTTAGACTTTTTGTGCTCTCTGTTCAAAAGTATGTCTGCCCTTTTTAGACTTCATATTGACATTTTAGTGGGTTCAGCTCAGCTTACTTCAAAAGAAAAAAGGATTAGTGTGAAGCTTAGTGCAGGACCTTTCAGATGAGACCTTTAAAAAGGATCATCGTTGCTCTGCCAGCTGACTGAAGTTCTCATCACACTCTATAATGGCGATGGCAAAATGTGCAGAATATGGAATGGAAAAATTAGTCATGTCATGTCCTCCTCTGCAAGGTATTGGCTGTTCTATATGATATATATATCCTAATTTTTAAGCTGAGTAACATGTCATAGACACCGGAGTCAGAAAAGTGTGTACATAGTTGAAAGGAAAATACACTTTTTTCTGCTTCAGTAAAAGTATGATTAATATACTTTTTTTTCCAGTATAAATTTCAGGATGCACATTATTGCATGAAGTGTGGGCTACATGCCACAGATAATTGCAAAAAACCCAAAGCCAAAACTGAAAAATCATCTCCTATGACTCTCTTTTCCCTTGGGATCTTGTCAGGTGTGATATACTATTTTAATATAGAAAAGGTTATAGTGTGTTGCTTCTGGACACTTCAGAAATTTTCTTCAAGGCTATTGCCAAGCTTTTATCTCCTTTTATTTATACTTTGTATTCTTCTTAATGTGTACTTAAACAAATGTTGATTTTGATACTTCTGCTCCACTTATTTCATATCATTGGATAAACACACATGTTCCTGGAAGTATTAATTGTATACAGTTTCCTCACTTGCTTTGTACACCCTGTAGTGACTTTATGGTTGGCTTTGGTTTGTTGTTGTTGTTGGGTTTTATTTTTTTCTGTCATGAAGAAAACTGTTCCTGTGTTTATATTTAGAAAATAAACAGCAACTGAATGGTGTTTCTGCAGCTTTTTTTTATGAACATGTTGAAGAACTGGTATTCTGGAAATCAGAGAAATGATGGCTGGGAAGGACTGGTATTTCTAAGATGGGTCAGCTTTGATGAGAATCTCAGGTTGAACCCAGAAGGATACCTAAGAGTTGGAAAGGACTGCAGGATTATTCTCAACAGGCTTTCTCTCCTCCACATCCTTTGCCTGTTAGTACAGCAGTTATGAAATAGATGAAGATGACATGTTCACCCTATGAGTCTGTCTATAGAGAAGTATTGTGACAAATGGAGAATACCTGTAAATTTATAATCTTAATTATGATCCACAGACTATTCAATACTAGGAAGCAAAATTACCATGAGCGATAGATATTAAAGATGGTATCAATCCACCTCACGCTGTAAGCTTTGCTAATGCTTCAGCTTCCAACTTCCTTTGAGCGAGACAGAGAAAACACATGGGGAGATATCTTGATATTTAGGAAAATGCCTGCTTGGGATTAACTGACCTTTCCTGTAAATCAGAAGCAAAGTTGCCAGCTGAGCACTTTCTCATATGCAGACAGCAAGAAAATGAGTTGAAGGGCTCTCTGAAGCAAAACATTATACATACAGCTCCAGTGTCTCTTCATCCTTTCACAGCAAGCACGACAAATATGCACAAGTTGTATCAATGACTGTTATTTTCAAAGGAAGCTACTCCTTGGCTGGCATGAAGGGGAAAGCATGAACTGCTACAGCATACTAAATAATGTTATTTCCTAGTTTTACGTCCATTGATAGCCCAGAAAAAAATGCATGAAAATGATTTAAACAGTTTAAATCAATATGATATATGCAGGTAAATCTGCCTGATTTGAAACATCTCTCATGCAAGCTGGTCTAACTTAGGACTGTTTAAGAGCTGATCTGCTGAGCTGCTGTATATAATAACGATTCCACTTTCATGTGTTAGACAAGCCCAGCATCTTTACTAGGATTGTTCCCGTGCAAAACAGAGACCAGTGTCAACAGACTCAGTTCCAAGTTACTGAAATAGTGCTTTTTGTATGAGACTAACCACATCCAGGCTCAAGGCAAAGAACTACCGATAATGGCTATCATACTGCCACATGTGAATACTCCACGTTTAACTGAGGGAGAAACCTAGTATTTCTGCTGCACAATGTTACATTTCCGTGGAATTGTTCCCATGAGGAGCTCTGCGTGAACCAGTTTTAATGAATGTCTTCATAAACAGCGCCCTATGCAGAAGAGATTTTTTTCTCAGGCTCAGAAAAATATGAGTGGCTAGTTATATGCAAAACACAAAGTTTAACATTGAGATAATGTGCATGAGCTCTCTTTCTAATCTCAATGGGGTTACTCATGTTCTGTACAGTGCATGTTCAAAATCAGGCAGCAGTTTCATTCTGGCCATGCTTCAAAGAAATGATAAAATATGCATTTTCCTCCTCTGTTTTACCATAGATAATAAGTACAGGAAGGGTTCCTTGAGCTTTGTGAGGGTAAGAATACTGTTGTTCAATATGATGGTGACTGAAAGCCAGTATGATGTCTCTTTATCTCGATACCGATTAACTTTTATTGGCATTTGCATGTAGCAGTTACATGTTATCATCATCTCTGCCTTTCCTGTTGTAAGATTTTAAGTGTCCATGAACACATGGCCATCTTGGAGTCCCTCCCACAGCTTCCCTGCTGTACTCTGTTGGGCTTTGTTCACAGACTCAGGTTCCAGCCCTCAGTTCTTCTGGAGACAGGCCATTTCTTGCTGCGAGTAATTCTGTTGTTTTCCTCCAGCTTCCTGTGGCACTGCCTCAGGAGAGTCACACTCTCCTGAGTGTGTCCTCAGTATATCTGTGCTATGTAATCTTGAGTGAGTGCAGTGCGATGGACAGCAGGATGCCACATGTTTCCCCAGAATCTGAGTCTATCTAGGTCCTTTCCTGTGGCTGGCTGGGAATACAGAGCACTTCGTCAGAGTCATGTTGCTGGCTGAGTTGCTTGAACTCGATTATTTCAGGTAAAGGTTACCATACATTTTGCAATTGTCTGACCAAATATAATATATATGTGTTGGATTAAATACCTTTCCTGCAACTTCAGCTTTTCTGATTTGATTCTAAGAGCTGGCTTCATGCTCACCTCTAACAGTAGACATGAATTAATTTACCTGAACTATTCAACCTTTCTCTGGTCTTTCACATACTGTCTTGTGACAAGAGTTGGTGTAGAACTAAGCATATGGATGAGGTGTATTAGTCTCTAAGCATCTTTTAGCTCACGGTCTTTGTACAACAGGGGAGGTCTCTGCTAGACCTTGTGCTTCTCTATGCATGTGTATTGCAAGACCAGCACAAGTCTCTAATGTTTTTTTCTGATCAACTTTGCCATGAAGTTTGTATGAAGTATGAATCATTAGTGTCTGTCATTGTTGGCTGGGGTGATGGGCTGATATGGAAAATTACTTATCAAGGAAGTAAGGTTTGAATTCCATAGATGATAGCTTTGGAATTTGTTTGCAACCCTTAGCCCAACATTTTATTGAATGTTTAATTTATTTTGAACAAGTTGAGAGTCATGGTATTTTTCCAAATAGCAAACAACCTCAAAATTACCCATCTGGATTACCAGCTGAGTAGACCTCTGCAAGGCTGCTTCTCACCTACTGTCACACTAATGATCATAATGACAGCTCTGTATGAAGTTAATATTTTCTTGCTTCACCCTTTTTATTGTTCTGGAAACTACTCAAGAATAATCAGATCAAGAGCTGGATAAAATGACTGAGGGTGTGCTGAGGCAAGATCCAGAAAATGGAAAATAAACTTTCCTAAAAATGGAATTAGGGGCAAAAGCCTCTTAATACCAGATTGGGTAAATTACTGGCAGAAACTAATATGCATATAATGTCATAGTACCATGAATAGATATAGCAGGAGGTGAATTGATTTGACTTTTGTAGCTCAGTGACCTAATACTACTAATGGCAGGACTCCGAATTTCAGAACAAAATTTTTCTGTCTTAAAATTCATTATCTTTTACTTTTGCGAAGATAATCTTGTAAGTATAAATCAAATACCCAAACTGAATGTTGCTCAGGGCTGCAACCAGTCTGACATACTGTCTGGAAAAGAAATGTAAGCCTATCAGTTGCTTTTCCACTACTCTGCTTTTCTGGCTCTGAGGGTAGCCTTTGGCTGCGGTACACTAGTTGAGAAGGCTGTTTCACCTGTCCTGGTCTTTCCGTGTATGGGATTGGGAAGTGTGGGAGAAGAAAGAGATTTCTGGAAACTCTGTATATGGAAAGAAGAGAATAAACAATTGAGTTTTGCATAGCTTAGTGCTGTTTCTTCTGGTTCATAGCACTACACAATTCAAAGGAGAATTATAAGCCACAGCAAATATTCGTTAGTATATGCAATTTTATCATGAAATTCTATTATAGATATTCAGACCTTTGAGGAAATTCTGCTGTGTTCTTCCCTCTATGTGCTTTTCTAGACAAACATTGTGAAATAACATTACTCTGGATTTGCATGGAAAACAATAAAGCAGTAAGACAGGATGATGGTGCATTAATGGACTATAAATACATATTTAGGTACACTGTATATGTAAGGCTGAAGGCCAGGGGCCTTTAGTCACCTGAAATGACTGTTAATGATCCATTAGGATGTAGCTAGATATACATAAGTTTTGTAGTACTAAGAATAAATATGATCAACATAATATTTGGAAAAAGGAAAAAATGTATTCTGTTTCAATGATGAAGGCCAAGCTGTTAATAAAGAATAAAGAAGCAATACCTCTGGAATGCTTTTAAATGTTTTCAAAATGTCTTCACTCTTCACTATTTCTAAGAGGTTTAATAGTGGCCTCATTTTACAAAGATGATAAAAGAACTGGAGCATCTGCCCTGTGAGGAAAGGCTGGAAGAACTGGGGCTGTTCAGGCTTGAGAAAAGAAGGCTAAGAGGGGATCTTATAAACATTTATAAATATCTCAAATGTGGGGCACAGGGGAAAATGGCCAGCCTCTTTTCAATGGTCTGTGGAGACAGGACAAGAGACAATGCCTTCAAGTTGAAGCACAGGATGTTCCACACCAACGTGTGGAAGAACTTTTTCACAGTGAGGGTGACAGAGCACTGGGACAGGCTACCCAGGGGGGTTGTAGAGTCTCTTTCTCTGGAGATATTCAAGACCCATCTGGATGCCTACCAGTGTGACCTATCCTAGGGAACCTACTTTGGCAGGGGGGGTTGGACCCAATGATCTTCTGAGGTCCCTTCCAACCTCTACAACTCTGTGATTCTCTGTTTCTGTGATTTTACTAATCTTTATTCTTTCACCTTCTGTGAACATTAATTCCACATGATCCTGTCTGCATTTCCATTCTTCTACAGAATGTCCACAAAGTTGCAGCTAAGTGCTCTTGTCTACCATGCCCTCATACTCATGATGAGTAGAAAATGTCAACCAAATTGAATGGACTAGTAAAAGGCACTCATGCCAATTTTGTATGGTTTAGTGTTCAGAAGGTGAACATACAAATGTAGTTGGGATCCTTGGCTGTCAGTAAGAATATTGTGTCAATAGCTATAAATTTACTATATACTGTGGTTGATACCTCTGGACCACAGTTCAGATTAAATAGAAATAATTATTCCCATTTGTTTCCCCTTTGTTAAGATTGTAAAAAACTAAAAACATGGAAACTAAAACAGAAATTTTACATTTTTTAAGAATAAAAGAACATTTGTTGATCCAGAAGCAAAAAGAAAAATGAAATGCAGTTTTCTAAAACTGAAATCTATTTGAAATGTCATAAGTCTCTAAAAAAGTTATTGCAAAGAATAACAGAGTAAGGTGAAATAAAAATAGAAAGGTAAGGGCTATCTTCAGGAACATACAAGTAAAGGCCAGTCACTTTCAAAATGAGCTATTTATCAGTAGCATGGTTAAGAAATTGGAAATGCATACCATTGAAAACACCCACACGAATTAAAGAAAGAAGCTGGGAGCAGGAGAAAAATCTCCGATTCTGCTTGGTGTGGATCAAAGGGAAATAATGCAGTTGGAGGGAGATAAATCCCACTGAAAAGTGAAAAGTCAAGCAAACAATTGCCCAAACTTAAGCTGAAACTCAACCTTAAATTTTTAAATGTATTTTTTATGTTTATGCTTTGATGTTTTTATGGTTCAGGTGAAGGACTAAAGAGGAATGGCCAGACCACTATATGAAAAACTGTTCTCATATAGCACTTATTTATGGACTCAGAACAAGAAGAACGGAAATCTCACAAGAAACTGTGGGGGCATTTTGTTTGTTTGCTTTTTTTCAGGATGTTCTGACTAATTTGTAGGCTCAGTGAGCCTGAATAGTTTGGAAAACATTTTGCATCTTCACTTGACCAAATGCTAGTTGCTTTTTACCTTAATAGCTGACAGAAATAGAAGTCAAAATTAAGAGGGATAGTCAGTAGCAATGTGATTTCTTTGAAATTAAAAGTAAGGCAAATCATAAAGAAAAAAAAAAAGAAAAGAAAGAAAATATTTGGATCTTTTTTGTAATGTATACTTTTATTTTCCATCTTTTTGTTCTGTAAGTACTACTGCAAGGGACTAGACAACATGGACACAGACTCTTCTGGGTGGTGTGTAATAGTATGGCAATAGGTGGGAGACACAGGTTGCAACACAGGAAATTCTGAATTGACATAGAGGAAAAAGTCATCACAGAAAATTGCTGGAATAGGTTTCCCAGGGAGGTTGTCTCCACTTTTGGAGATACTCAATACTCAACTACTCCTGATATATGCTAGCCCTGCTTCGAACAGGAGATTGGACTAGAGACCTCTTCACCTGAAATGACTCTATGATTCTGTTCTTATAATTAGCTAATTGCCTTCATTGTGAAATGAATGAAAAATGAATGAATGAAAAAACCCACATATATATGGCAACTGTAGACAAGAAAACTTTAATGTATGAAATATAATGGTATGTAGAATCTAATTTGGCATAATGGTGTGTGAAATAAAAACGTCAGTGTGGACAAAGTAGAGCAATCCTTTAAAAGAAGTGATCTTACAAGAATGCTGAATTAGCAAATTAAGACTTTATTTGGTTGATGTTTAGCAGTTAAATTGATTTAACAGTGGTTCAGTCATAGCCTAACTGGCATAGGTTTATAAATCCATATGTTTATCTCATTTTCAAGAGGTAGTTTTGAGATGTCCACATTTCAGTGATGGAAAAAACATTTCTGTTGTTTCAAATTGCCCAGCAACGTTATAATATAAATTAATATGAGAGGAAAAATATGACATAATTGTTCAGCTAGGAGGCAAAAACTAGGCCTGCTGTGCAAAAGGTGTCCTACCATCAGTGTTATGTTTTACTAGAAAAGTCTTTCAAACCCTAGCCCAGTATCTAGCTAATGGATCTCGACCGGAATGTGTCACATGCAGAGGAGTTCACACTGCAACTAAGGAATATTCTAAGAAGTTCATAACTTGAAATAAATGTTTTTGTTCAGCTGAACTGGCTTTCATTTAGGCAGGAATGTTATGGACCAGGGTAATGTTATATTAGAATTTTGCTTGCCTATATTATCCTGTGTTTCCAGCCCTGTAGGTTCCGGGTATCCATTGTTTGTGCAAATTATTTAAATGTTTTGTAACACCCCTTGCAACGCTGAGGGAGGTTCCATACAAGGGAAATACAAGCAGGCAGAAACACACCACTGAAGGAGAGAGAACTTCATATATTGTAAGAGTCTTTGCAATCTACAATGAGTTATCTCAGTGTTGTGGTTAGAACCTAGAAGACACCTTCTCTGGCCCCTGCTCCTTGTGGAGGCGCGCAGTGCTTCACTTTTGATATAACAGACTTTAATGTCAGTTACATTTCTGTATAAGGTGTTATTTTTTTGTTGGTACCAAAAGCACAAAACTAATTCTTCATTGGCCTGGACAGCTTCTTTTCCATTTACATGTTTAACTTGGGAGGAATAATGTTAATTGTGAGTTGTGATTGCTAAATAGTTCTTTTTTATTTGCTTTTGTACTACCTTTCAAAAATGTTTTGTACAAGCCTGACCTGGACATCTAGTAACAGTTGTGTAGGCAGAATATTTGGTTTTACTGCAAGCCTTTCAATTTCATATTGGGCACTAAGTGTTTGAAAGACAACTGTATTACAATTCAATACTTGAAACCAGAGCAATGTCTTCATGTGTATGGGTTTTTCATATGTTAGTGTTATGTAATTGTCAGGAAAAATATGTCTGGGAGACACATTACATAAGACAGTTAGTCGCTTTGTGCAAGGAAAGGCTTGACATAAACACTTTGTGTCTGCTTTGGACATTCTCTAAAACTTAAAATAACATCAGCCAAGCTAGAAAAATAAGATGTGCATAATGCATTTCAGCCAACCAAAACTCTGTGTACAATGTGCTTAAATGACTCTTGAAATAGCTGAACATTATGTTTCTGATGAGATATAGCAGACATTATTGTACTAGTCCTCTCCACTCTCATCTGATAACTGGCTGGGTTATTTTTTTCCCATTTGACACTATCATTTGGGAAATCCCTTTTTATCTATGACATGTTTTTAAGCTAGTATACTCCTGTTAAGGATCTACTGTGTGTACCTTTCCAATATTAAGATAACAAGAAGAATGTTGCTGTAATCTTGGCCTAAGTTATGGCTCTTAAACTGTCTCTGCATTGAAAAGTAGGTGAAATGTTTTGACAGAGAAAAATATGTGTTGTCAGCTTTGTTTTATCCATGGCTGAGAAGGGAAATTGAAACTATACTTCAGCAGCATTCAGACACTGATGGCTGAAATGATCTTCTAAAACAAATGAGAAGAGAACTGTTCTGGTTTATGCCTCATTCTTTTTCCACTGAAACACAACTAAATGAATGGTTTGTGTATTTGAAAGAAATCTTTAAAATAACATAAATAGCAACCATGAAAGAAGCACCATTTGGGTCACAAAATAGGCAAATATAAAGACAGTACAGTGTGAATGGTTTCTCTAATCAAGTGTTGGCATCATTCATTTAAATGTTCATAAGGTGTAGGTTTTTATATGTTGTAATTAATCTCATTGTTTTGTGAAATGTGTCAGTGATAGAAAGAGCTGCACAGCTAGAGGTAACCTGAAGTAGAAGGAGGCACTCCTTCTATTTGTTTTATATATATATATATATATTTATATTTATATATATAAAGCGCCTGTCACCATACTGATAAACATTCTTTGGAACCACAGTTCTCAGGTCTCTGTCAATAAGAGGCAATAAAGGACTGCTGTGTGGCCTGTATTTTACCAAATTTGCTTTTTCTGTGCTGGTCTGTCTTCTGACTTATTACTGTCAGGAGCTCACTCCACCTGTCAAGTCCTGCTGCAGTCTTTTCTATTAGCCACAATTTTTGTTTAGCTTAGAGGCAGCTTAAAAGATTGAAAGAAAATTATCTTGAAAGAAAACCATTAAACATCTTGCCTTAGAGTCTCTTTCTGTAACTTCTGCTGTTGATTCCCCATGTGACATTCAGTTCCATACATGACACAGAACAATTTTCAGGGCTAAAATGGTACAGTTGAAAAGCTATATTTTGAAAGATACAAAGTATTTATTAGATCACATGTGACACCAATCCAGCTTCCTCAACCTCTTCTTAGCCGCTGACAATTTTTGTGAGCCTCTGCTGGATTTTACAGTTTCTCAACACCTTTCTGGACCAGGATCAAAGGGTTCCAAACCTGACATGGTACTTTGGATGCAGTCTCACCTATGCTGAGTGCAGGGAGGTACCTTCCCTCTATCTGCTGGCCACTGTCACATGTAAAACAGCCAGCCAGTATTTCATCTTGCAGAGAAAACAAAGACAGCAATTAGCCACAAAAGAAGGCTCAAGGCATTAAGTATAAGATCACGAGTTCAGATACTTAATGGACAGAAATATATTTTCAGTCAGTTTTAAATAATGAGCAGATGGAAAATCAGGTACATTTTGGTATCTAACACCAGGTGCCTTTTATGACTCCATTATTTGCAACTAATATCAGATCTACCTGCCAAAGGCTATTTGCAATTTTTCTAATTATTTCACGTAGGTAAATTATAGGATCACATACGTTTTCTTTAATTTTATTCCCTTGTGAGTAGGCAATAAAAAGAAATAGAAATGGGAAGTATCTCTGAATATTTAGTGTGTGCTTGAATCTAATATATAAATATTAATTTGTTTTTCTCTGTAACTGAACCAGTAGACACAGGGGGGTATGCACAGTAGTTTCTCATCCTTTTCAGCTTGATACACATTTTAGGTAATCTCTATACATCCTGTCATACTTGCTCATCATTGATTTGCTTTTGCTGAATTTCGTCAGAGAAGAAAAGCACTAGCTTTTCACTTTGAGCACAATAATGAACTTTCCCTCAAAGTCACACAGTAGTTGCTGCATTTCAGAAGGTCAAAGTCAATGCTCAATCCCTCATCAATACTGTGAACCTCAGTAATCTCAGGGTTGAGAATAGTTTTATAAAGGGGTTCTCAGCTTTTTATCTGTTAATGAACTTTTTTTCCTTCTGATGCCAGCACTTCATTTAATAGACTGTTGAGGTTCCATTGGTATTTCTAATTTCTTTCAGACTTGTGCTTTTTGGAGTTTCATACTTGTATATTATAATGTATATTATAAAGATGTAGTTTACACAATTATTGCACCTTTAGGAAAAAAAGAAGCACAAAATTTTTTTCTTTTCTTTTGATCAGCATTCTTGTTCTTTCAAAATATCATTTTTAGTTTTCTTTCTCCTGGAAAGATGAAAATTTTTGTTTCCAGGTTGTCCTGGAATTCTGTGAAGTCAATGAAAATACAATAATTAGAAAGTTCACAGTATCAAATTTTTTTCTTGTAACAATAATACTCTATAGTTTATGACTGCAGGTGAAAAATAGGTTCAGGTGGACAAATACCTGGCTTTATACAGTTAACTATCATCTCCTTTCTCTGTAGCTCCAAAGAAACATCATGTTTCTTTTGTAGACCTGGCTGTCCCTGAATTTAGGTGGTAGCATATGTTGCACAGTGGTTCTTTATCATGCTTTGTTTCACTTACATTGGAATTGTCAAATGTTAGCAGGGTGACAATCAGGGAGGTTCTGACATTCATGAAGGGGAGAAACCATGCTCTAGATTCTCTGTTTGTAGTCACACTGTATAATACAATACTAAATCCAAAATACACTTTAGTGACAAAAAATACACTCTAAGACTCTTAGTTGTTGCTGTAAGAACTTGCAAGGTACTTTAACGAAAACTGTTTGCAGTGTTGGTGTTATTTTTTCCTGAATGTCAATTGTGGCATTGTGTGGTACTTTGCTTGTTGTTTGCTTATGATAGGTTAGAAACAGAAAGCTGTGGCAGAAATAATTCTTACTGCAAGCAGAATTTTAAACCGTTGCTCTACATCCATTGATGCTAATTCCAGTACTGTATGGAAGGTAGCTCTTCTCAACTCTGGATGTAATACTCTAGTAGACCATTGGAGCAGCTGCTCAAATTTCCACTCATTGTTGATCACTTCTCCCTTCCTCTTTACAATTCAAGAACTTCACTACCACTTGGCTCTGCCTTCTCTGTTTTCTCAGTAATTACAGACTATTTTGCTTCTTTCAGTTAGGTAGAATTAATCTCATGAACCTTGCCTAGCATTAATACCCAGTGTCCCATGAAGACTGCAAATATCTAGTATTTTCCCTATCTTTTTCATAGAAATATATGATAACTTTTGATTTCAAGATCTCACTAAGATCAGAAAATCAAAATGAAACAGTAAATTACCAGATCATTATCCTGTTTTACAATCTGGTTGACTAAATCTATGTTAAGACCATTCAAACTCTGAAGCATGAAGTAACATTGATGTATTAGATATTTTAACCACAGGGTCATTATAATTACTAAACATTTGCATTCAAGAGTCTCTGAAAAGAATGACATTTTTACTTTGCTATGCATTGAGGAACAGAGACTTGAAATACAGATGCTAGTAAAGAGTTCAAAGAATGCCCTGTAGTTCATATCTAAGATAAGAATCGTACTGGGAGAATGCTGCATTTTAAATGACAAAATGGGTGGTGGAAACTATTTTAACTCAATGTCCTAACAGATCTTACCTTTGGAACCTCAATCCATAGATGGATATATGAATATAATTCTTCATGATTGTTTTTCAGTAGGTGTCCCAGTGACATGTGGGCATATCTTTGAATACAAAAGATTTAGGCATGGAAATCAAAGAAAGACTACATTCTTCCAAAATGAGATTATTTACTGTAGAAATTCTCTATTGAGCAATATTTTCTAACTAATGCCATATTTGGAAATATGAAGGTTTTTTAGACATTGTCTCATTCATCTAGAACTTGTCTAGCATTAATATTGAGTAGCTCTACCATGTTTTAAAAAGCCAGACTGCTAGAGACTAGTACATTAAAAAATATACAATACAATGAACAAAATAATAAGTACATTTGTATGCAAATTCTGGTGAAATAATATTATATAAGTAATATTATGAGATGCATTATTTGAATTATGTATTTATATTTTAAATTTAAAATATTAAAGATTACTTAAGAGTTGTTAACCTTAGGTGCGGGAAATGCATATAACATTTCAATATGTTAGTCACATTGTTCAAGTCTTTCAGAAATTTCAATGCTTCTTTATTAGCTAATAGATATATATAATCAATACTTACCTGAGAGTGAATTTTAAAATCTGCATTATTGATTAGATATTCCATTAAATGTCCAATTTTGTAAGGTATAGGAACATTAGACAAACACGCAGTGTAATGAACTTTCATAAAATAAAAAAAAATTTACAACTGGTGTACCAAAACCAGACAAGTGTGTTATGGTGGTTTAGGTTTTTTCATTAGTGTTTGTCAACTGTAATACCTTTTAGCACTGTACTGAATGTGAGCACATAGAGTACTAGAGAAAAATTAATAGTCTAGGTGTTAGGTCTCTTGCAATTAGTCCCATTGCTAGAGACTAGTTTCTACTGGGCACACTATGTGTTACAGCTACTGTGTTACTACCAGAAATGATGCACCATCCATCAAGAAATAGCATGTAAATTGTGAAGAACTACTGGAAGCCTGATCTAATGAATTCATGCAAACCATACATGGTTCATTATTTAATTAATTAAATTGCCTGATTTTGGGTCAAGAAACAGCACCACGATCACTTGTGCTCCAGCTCTTATTTTGTCTGTAGAGTAACTGACATCCAGGGGATCTGAAAATAGCTTTAAATGATAAAATCAATATGATAGAATAAAAATATATGAAATCTGCAATAGACATCTGATAACAATTAACTTGAAATAGCAACAAGAATGAAAATATTTTATAAGATTATTTGGGTGATGTAATAATCTGCAAAACCAGGCTATTCAAATGAAGTATTGTAGTTAGTGGTAAGTGTGTAGACAAAATATAGAAAACATATTTTGAAAGGTGGGACAAGCTTTAGGACATAACATAACATAGCTGTTACTCAAAGCTGTATCTGATTTTCTACTGCAAAGTGATACTACTAGGAAGCTGTTCTTGTTGTCTTGAGGGTCCAGGTCTCATATGAAATCAGTTGCTAATGCAGACGTTGAGACAAGGTGTTTTCCTAGAAACAGTGCTGCATGGATTGCTTACTCTAACCACATGATGGCATATTCTTTACCCTAGATGTTTAACATTTATTTTGTAGAGAAAAACATAGGAAATGCAAAGCTTATACAAAAGACAAGGCCAAGTTTAAGTAGTTTTGTTGTGCCTATGCAGTCAGAATAATTGTCCCTCAACTAAGGCCTTGTTGCTGATGAACTGGGGTGTCTCCCAACACTAGTAAATGCCTTGAATCTATGGTTGACTCTGAGATGTTTGAGGGACACAGAGAAAAGAAAAACAGCGACTTTTTTATAGTACTCTGATTTTGGTAAATCATCCCCATATTATGTTGCTTATTCATTATTTCTTTATTAATATTGCCAAGTTTGAAAAAAACGGATATAATGTCACAATCCCATGAAAAATATGGTTTAGAAACAGTATCTCTTTAACTCATATTGAGAGAAGCTTGAGAATGGACAAGCAGCTAGATAACAGACTAATAAGTAGGGTTGGTGTAGTCCACAAGATGCTAGAGGTTTACATGAGACACCTGTGATATTCGCAGAGATAAGTAAGCAGATTGAGATGTAGAAACACAGCACTGTAATTATATTGCACGAGTTAAATATGCTGTATTACTATAACACCCAGGCATCTAGAACAAGGGTAAAGTAATTAACCAGTATGTGACAGATGTGTGATATAAGTTGATAACCAGAGGGTTATCTGCATGGTATGGCTTACAAAGGACAGATCAAATGTGCATCTGAAAAGCTGAAGGACTAGGAAGGTTTAGGATGGAGCTCACATTAAGGTTTGGGAAGAAAAAGTGTTCAGTACGGCTAGTCACCTTGCCTGCTGGGCTGCTCCACTGCTGGGTGTGGAGAATCACAGGGAGGGTGCCACTTCCCCCAGGCCATGGCATTTCTTTCCCGCTTCTTTGAAAAAAGAAACACTACAGCCAGCAGACCACTGAATGCTCTGACAAATATCTTTACTTTCCTACAAGTCTGCATAGATGCATATGTACAGATTTAGTTCTCTCCCAACTTTTTTAGCTGGACTTAATTTTGTTTTCTGATACTGTGGTGAACATTAGGCAGGTATGTTTTTGCAAGGATGCTAACTAGAGAATGGGAGAGTTTTATGTTGGTATATTGTTAAGCATTACCTCCTGTATGTATTAAGATTCCATCAAGAGAATGGAGAACATTTTTGAAGATTAAGCCTTACTTCCAAATTAGCATTCTGGTGTGACCTCCTTGCTATACATACTGGAGAACAATGTAAGTGAGATTGACTCTGTGCTAATGACAACCAGAATAATTTCCCTGGGATTTTGATGTATTATCATGTTCACCACTTATTGCTTGTTGCTAGCTTTCTTTTAATATAAGAATAAATACTTTCAAAATTAATCTTTGTCCTTTTAATATTGATATTAAATGCTGGTAGACAATCATTTTCCAATTAAAAAAAAGCATATTATACTGTATTAGACAGGTTAATATGTTTTTGCATTTCACCACAAGCAAGTTTATTACTATGGTGACATTAATGTATGTAGAACAATGTTCTCCAATCCAGTTGTAACCAACAGCTAAAGGCTTATTTGTAACTGCTAATGTAAGGGAGGATGAAGGGGTGTTACTGCACTAAAAGTGTTAGCTGTAGGAGACATGGTCACAGACATAATACTGTTACAATAAGAGTACATCACACTGCCTAGATTTAATGAGGAACTGTTGATGATGCACTATGCAAAGACTTGATTTACTGGTACCTTGGATGTCTAAAAACAGCAGCTTATTGCAATCCCTTTACCTAAGTGTCTGTCAGCCTACTTCTTATGGACCTAGCTTTCAATGTTAATTTGTAGAAGATCTTGTAGCTGAACTGAAGCTTTGTGTAGTTGGCAGGAGTGGTCAAAGATAATGTTGAGGCCTGATGTCTGGTTTGCCACCAAACTCAGTAACAGTAGTTGTGATGTGCACTGGGGGTGGTTGCTGGGCACCTTTTCTTTTAGATGCCAGACTGGACATCAAAGACATTGATCATCCAGATCTTTTTATATCAGAGCACTGCCCATGGTGAGCCAGGTAGGATGTGCAGCTAGCACAGGCTGTGGGGATGTACCAGACCTGTTCCCTTTCCCTGATTCTTTTGTGTGACTGCCAAATAAACAAATGCTAAATGGTTCTATCACAGGAGGTACAGTTTTTATTTTGTTTCAGCTGTTGACAACTGAAGCATATGAAGTATTTGAGGAGCATTTTATCATGGACATGCTACCAAAATGCTACTATAAATGTTAATTTTTTGCCAAATCCCTTTACTTCAAAAATCTCCATGGGGAAGTGAGCTTCACAAGTCACTCACTGCAAGCAAAGTTTCTGCTGTGATTTGTATAATTCTCTGAAAGCCTGGAATGCTTTGATTAGAAGTGATTTAAAAAAAAAGTTATGATAAAAAATTCCTGTTTAAGTCTTGCAAAAATGTTTAAAAAGTTACAATCTAATTTGTTTTACTTTCTTTGGTTCTCTCAGTGAGAGATCTAGCAATCTATCCATAACTGTGGCACCTGACTGCATCTACCCATGCCCACCTTAGTGCTGAGTTTGCCTGGGGAGGTGATCTGATTTATACCTCTTTCTTGTGAGGAGAGAAAAGCTAATATTCATGGAAGCTGAGGGTATTGCTGCCTGTGAGGAAATGACCAAGGGAAGAGCACCCTACTGCCTACTTGCAGCTGAAGTTGAAGCCATCCTTGGACGACAATGGTGGCTTGAATGTGGGGTTAGTCTTACTCTCCAGCTGCACTGACCAGCTCCTGTTGGTGTCTTTTTATGAGTGTTATGTTTTTTGCAACATGGGAAGGGCTGAGGAACAGTGTGAAGTTTGGGCTGGAAATCAGAAGCATGAGTTGTGCTGCCTATATTGTGCTGTCTACTGGTGAGTGGTCTTTGCAGGTCTGTGGAGCTCTTTTGCAGGTAGAACTGTTGAAACTGCTCCTAGAGGGTAGGTTTACACTAAGGAGTTCATAATTGCAGTTCTCTGTACCATTCATGCTAGTGAAATAAAAGCATGGGCCTAAAAGTTGCTAGCAGAGCTGAAATGAACTGATTACAGCACTAAAGCAAGTATTTGTGGAAAATTGTCTTCACTACTAGCCTGACGGTTCTCCCAACTAATCTCTTATTAATCATTCAGTCTTACTTTTGTCATCATGTTCAGTTTTTATCCAGGGAAGCACATTCCTTCCCTTTTTATTCACTGAAACTACTTTGTTGTAGTTTGTGAAGAATTGCTCCGTTTCATAAGAAATTAAATAAGTCTCATCCATATTAGGTAGATTAAAAGAGCAGGTTATGGCTTTGGAGGCTCCTACGGCTCACTCTATATCCAGATAATGTTCAAGGTTCCTGAACCTGAGACTGAATGCTTAGAAGTTCCTGCAGAGCTCTGGCATCATGCCCGAGTAATTTATGTTAATACGATTTCTGGAGTTCTATCTTATTCTTTTATGTCTCTGTGTTTGACAGCGCTTCACCTTCATTATCTTTAAAGATCAGCACTAAACTAGATATTTCCTCCCTGTTCCCTCTGTGAAAACCAAAACAAATAAATCACTTAGCTTCTTTGCTGTCTCCTTAATCTCCTCACTGTGTTATTTTTAATCATTTTGACCTTGTAAGCCCAACAACTTTTACAAGGATCTCAAGATATATTTAAGAGATTTCTCTGTATCAGCATTATCTTTAGGTAAAGTTGTATTATTTTATTATAAACTCTCTTTTTTGTCACAACTTCTGAAGTGTTTTCATGGCCTTACTAGTATCTAAGCTAAGTGAATTAGTATTACATCCATCAAGGGTAGAATTCAAGCTTCATGTCTGTATCTCTGAACTTGAAGGTAGTATGCTTTATTATTTTATTTATTAGGTAATAAATAAAAAAATGGTAATTTCCAGTTTGAAGAATCTTTGTAGTTCCTGTGAGTCCACTGCACAGATAAATTTTGGACTGATTTCCATATGTTTATTATAACAGTTTAGTATGAGATCTGGCAGAAACTTATTGTCATGGTAGTTCATTTTATACAAAGAAATTGTGTGGCTTTTGCTGTTTTGCTAGTTCAAAATATAACTATGATTTTTGTATTCCCTTGTTACAATCACTAAGTACCAGTGCATGGAAATACAAGATATTAAATATATTGAATGGATTATCACTTTAAAAAAAATTTAATCTGAAGAGTTTGTAACTGAAGGCCAAATAAATTTATGGCCTGAAAAATTATGATAAAGAATTTTCAATTGAATCGCCAATTCCAAAGGACAAAATCCAATATTGCTGGTGGGGGGTGGGCTGTGTGTACTTGTGCGTGGGTGTGTATGTGCGTGTGTAAATCTTTACTTAGACTTCTGTGATGCTTTCCAATAATTGCATTTCAGGACATTTTTTTTTCCTGTTTCCTTAGCACTCACCAAAGGAGATGTCTATCTTGTCACAAGTCTCTCTCATCTTCAGGAGAATGTCAGTCCACTGCACGCGTGTCTAACTGCAGCATATCAATGGTAGTTCATACTATTGAGATAGCAGCAATGAAGGTTGGTATTATGCAGCTTTGGTTATCTCCAGGTGCTTTAGGAAGACATGAATTGCTCAGCACCTTTATACAGTGAATATTTCTATATGCCTCTTCCCTATGTCTGATGGAGCTATTTGTATGGTTGTGGTTATGCAACCTACCAGTGTGTTGGAAAAGAAGATAACATGGACAGCCAACATGGAACATTTTTTGTTTCACGCTTTCCCTTCGATTAGTGCATTAGATTACTGCATTCTGCAAACCTTCTTGGCTTTCAGTTATTTCCCAGTAGAAGTCAATGTTCTCTTTTATAAGGGATATGTGGTGGTATGAATCTCTGTCTAGTTTTCTGATATTATCAATAGATTTTCATGGTGGTGGGCTGCAGTTAGCTCTGCATCCACTTGTAAAGTAATCAACCCAGCATACTAAAGCATAACTAAGAGAGCCAATGGGATCCTGGGGTGCATCAGGAGTATTGTGGCCAGCAGGTTGAAGGACGTGATCCTCCCCCTCTACTCTGTCCTCGTCAGGCCCCACCTGGAGTATTGTGTCCAGTTCTGGGATCCTTGGTATAAAAAAGACAGGGATCTCCTTGAGAGAGTCCAGAGAAGAGCTACAAAGATGATTAAGGGCCTGGAGCATCTTCCCTATGAGGAAAGGTTGAGTGAGCTGGGGCTGTTCAGCCTTGAGAAAAGAAGACTAAAGGGGGACTTTATTAATGTCTATAAATATCTTCAGTATGGGATGCAGGGGGAAATGGCCAGCCCCTTTACAGTGGTTAGTGGAGACAGGCCAAGAGGCAATGGCTGCAAGATAGAACCAACATGCAGAAGAACTTCTTCATAGTGAGGGTGACAGAGCCCTGGGACAGGCTGCCCAGGGGGGTGGTGGAGTCTCCTTCTCTGGAGATATTCAAGTCCCATCTGGACACTTGTCTGTGCAATATGAGCTAGGGAGCCTGCTTTGGCAGGGGGGTTGGACCCGATGATCTCTCGAGGTTCCTCCCAACCCCTATGATTTTATGATAACAGTTTTCTGAAGCAGAAGTGATAGTATAGTTTGGGTAATAAAATAATTCCTTGACTGATCTCTAATTAAGAGAGCAATTTATGAGAGGGATTAATGTTTAACAATGGGGAATAGGAAAGAAGCAGCAGCTATAATTTTAAAAATAACCTATTGCTTCTCATCTAGAGCAAATTGATCCATACCTTCAGCTCAGTGAAGTCTTTAACAGACTGGACAGTAGTTCAAAGTAATTATCTAGAGAAATGAATTGTTTTTATAAAATGTGGCCAGTACTTTGCAAAACCAAAAATACCTGTTTTTTTATTCAATATGCTTTTATTTTCTTTAAGCAAGCTGGTGCTTCCTACAAAGTGCTTTTTCACTCACATGACACAAAGTAATAAATAAATAACATCCACATCAATTTATAATTTAAAAAAATGTTAAAAGGTTTCCTCTATTACTAGTTCTATCAGCCAAAATTAATTCTTTTTTACTAATTTACTGATCTTGTAAGATTGTTAAAAATTAGTCATTAATGAGAAGTAAATGGCATCTTTACAACACAGCTGTTTTTTGTTAAAGTTATTGAGGAAGTCTGCATTTATGAGAACATGGTTGATACATATTTTGAGCAATAATTGAAACACTGTTTTTAATGGTGATGTTATAGCTGTATTTAAAACTTTTAGAGCCATATTACAGAGACAATGTAGGGAAACTGTTGCTTTGTATGAATTTCTAACAAAATGTGGAAGTGTTGATGAACATGATTCTTCTGGTAGTCTTATCTAGGCTTCAGAGAAAGAACTGGCCAATATCTTTCCCTAAAAAATTCTTCATGCTTTCAGTTCATCAGTGTTCCTTGTTTAACTAAAGGTAAAACAAAATTTGCTATTTTTGTGATGTGGGGAAGGTTGTGGGTTTGATTCTTATCTTTCTGGAAAATCAGAAAGTGTTCTTTTAATCTGATCTTTTCTAACTTTCTTTGAATGTTTTTTGGAAAATACCCACTCTGGATTTGACTAGGGTTAACCTCAGGTAACACCGGACACTGTGTTTGTATGCAATTAAATTGTCGACATTTTCTGTGCATTTGGGCAAGCATAGAATTAAACTTATCCCCAGTTACTGACAGGCTAATTTTGTTTGTACAGATGCTGGCTTGGCTATACAGGGGGAAACTTGAGTATGCTTAGATTTTATGTCAGTGACTGCATAGTACAGTTTTCAAGTGAAACTGAATTGGCAGATGTTGAATGTATAGGTTCAAGAGTCAGCACTGCATAGTGTGTTCAACTGTTATTTTTAAGTTTCTGCCTGAGTATCCCTTGGTAACAGTCATCTGTAAGAATTTAGCTGTCGATGTGGGATAGGAGCAGGTGCAGAGCTCACAGCAACCATGCTGTGAGTCAATACAAATTAAGGATCTAAGACAGAGACTGAAAGCAAGAGGAAGCATTGAGAGAGGACATTCAGCTCAACAAGGAGCCTCATAAAGGGCAGGAGGTAGCGTGACAAGGAGGTTGAAGTAGGGGAATGTCTTTAGCCACTACTGAGAAAGAAAAGGTAAACATTCAAGGAAAAAAATCTAGAAAAACAGAGATGAGAAAAAGTGAGGTGTACCACAATAGCCTTCATAAACACGAACGGAGGTGACTAGCAATGGAGTGTGGTTGACAGCATAAGCATTTCCATGAAATTGTAATTGTTGAGGGTTTTTTAAAAATTTAAAATAATGTGAATCAGAACAATCTTTATCTTCTGAAGGAAGTAGAATTCTTGCTGTTAACATTAGAATTCTTGCTGTTAACATTGATGAAAATTTAAGATCTCAATCTTAAAATCCCACTATTTGCGGATGATGTACTGCACATGTATTCTGAATCACTTGAAATAAATGCATAAATACATATATATATATACAAACCATATAAAATGCAGCTAATGAACTGTTTCTTCACCTGTTTGAAACTTTGAGAGATTTCCTGCTTTGCATGGAAGGTAATATTAGCCTCAGAGGATTTTATTTTCCTTTCTCTTATGAAATAGAAATGATAAAAACCTTCCATTATTTGAGTTTCAGATCAATCTTTGTCTCTCTTGCCCTTGCAAGAAAATCTCTGCCAAGTTTGCATGGCATTGGATGTTCAAAAGGCCAAACTGTTTTAATATATTTAAGGACATCCCTCAAAATCCCTTTTAAATTGGAAAAGAATATCAAATAGCTTTCAAAGGGTTGGGCAAGTTGGTTGGGACACTTTTTCCATGACATTTCCGGACACTTTTCAAATGTGTGCTTATTTTCTGAAGTGCCCCATTCACAATAGTACAATTCACTTACCTCTCTACTTTCTGCCTATGTATTGAAACTGACTTCTGAGCTGTTCTCCCTCTGTAACTCTCTGTCTCTTGCTGTGAAATTCACTGACAGATTAAGCTCAGAAATCAGCATGAGAGGACTGGAGTGTTACTGGTGGAAAAAGACCTGGAGGCTCTTTTGATCACAACAATTTTAGGTCTTGCACATGCTGAAAATTCTAACATGTATCTGATGAAACGAAGACAGAAACTGAAAATGCCCCAGGACATAACTTTTTTTTTGGGAAAAAAAAAGTAAGCAGAACTTCTTCCAACATTAAATGACTCCCTTTTGAAAGACTATAAGACACTGGCTACTTTTAGTCCTTTCTCCCAAAACTTTTCTTCGCCTTTCCATCCTCTACTCTTCTTTCCTTCACTTTTTCATCCTTTTGTCTCCTATCTCTTTTGGAAGAGTGAGACTTTTGGAGAACAAACTGCTTTATCATTAAGGTGACACTCAACTGGCACAGTAATAGACACTGTCAATGAAAACATTGTCGTGATACATAGGCTGACAAGAGGCTGCTTTACCTTTGTTAAAAGACCAGTCCCAAATATTAGGCTATTACAATATCCATAATATGATCTATCTGATTTTGGTAGTTAAATCCTGAGACTCAAGTGAGAGTATCACAAAACTCTGAACTATCTTGCTCCAAGACTCCTTTTCAAACAATCTATAATTCAGCACCCATATTTGTCAGGAAACATCACCATTCCACCTACCACTGGGACTTTTTCAGACTAATTGGAGTGGTCTTTAAACATGCAAATGAAAGAAGAGGATTTTGCTTTAATTCTTGACCAAGGAAGTAGATTAGATTAATTTGGTTTCATTCACTTCATACTAGCTCTGAGCAGCATGGCAATTATCATGGCCTCATTATTTATTTGAATGCAAGCAAGTGCTTTATTTTGTTGTCAGTTAGAGGAGCTGCTTGCTTAAAGGTACAGAGACTATCACTATTGTTAGATTTATTAGAGTACTTTTCTCCATATGGCATAGCCACTGAATACCAATCCTGGTATTTTATGCATCCTGTGGGTACTGTATGTAGTTTATAGTTTGTGTTGTGCTGTGTAACGTAATAACATTTTCATTGCAGCGATCTGGCACTGCCACAAGGACCAAACCATAATATGCAGGAGAGCTGGCCTCACAGCTTTGGAGAATGAGTAAAATAAATCCTTTCCTTTAAGAAGAAAGTTGAGAGTCATACCATCATACAACTTTACTTTGGAGGGTTATTTGTCTCCTGGCATAGAACAGCCAAATGAAATGATGCACAGCGGTCACACACACATCCCATAGTACAGTTCTGGGACATGGTCAAACATGGACAGCAGAGATGCTTTTTGTGACGAGCTGCAGCCTGTTCTGAAAGCTATCAGGTCCCTGCAGAGGACAGCTGGAGCAGCATAATGGAGATCACACTGTCTGCTTCCTGCAGTGCCTGTTAATTTGTTGTAACTAACAAGCAGAACAAGCATTTCCCTACATAAGTGTGCAAGTAGTGTTTCTTTCTGCATAGCAGGTTTTTCTGCCCAAAATCCAAGCTTTCCTTCTGCTACCCAAACAACCACTTCTGAAAGGATAACAGAGGACTGCAGTTCAAAGTTGACACCACCCAAGCTGTCTCTATCATCCTACTTTCTCAATTGAGCCTTAAATATCTTGCAAAGTACTTTGACACAGGAACCACGTTATTTTATGAGTCAACCCAATATTTAGCCCAGTAGAATAACCAGCTTTTTTTGCTGGTTTAATTCCATTATATAAAGGCTGTACCAGATAAATAATGGATTTAACATTGCCATTATTTCTTCTGTCACATTAGTTCACAATATCCCATGTCATATGAGGCAGTGAGTAGAGAGGACTGGATGTTCAGAAGGATTCTGGGAATGCATGCGACCAGAGTCTACAGTTACAAAAAGGTGTACCTCCTTTCACCTTAAGTTAACAATCCCTCTATATTACCAATTTTGAGGACTCTGGGAGTCAGAGTTACTGGGTCATGTCAGGGATTGCACACTTTCTCCTATGACCGTGGAATGAAAGTTGAAAGAACTCCTGAACAGATAGTTACTAGGAATTCAGTTATTTTTATGGTGACAGAAGAGAAACAGATAGTAATTAGCTGTTCTATGTAAAAACTCCTGTTACATTTGTCTTAGGTTTTTAGCTGCATGTCCTTGAAACCTACAGAATGTATGTGCTTATTTAGGTTTGGTGTTCTAAATCTCTGCTGACAGCTGTAAATTTGGGCTAATAAATGAATTACACAGGTAAGGAAAACAGGCACTGTCTCCCCAGAGGTTGTATAAGCCACATACCTAATGCTATCAAGAAAACACTGATCAGACACTAGCTGATTGATTTTCCCCCTAGGTAGGTATTAAGCTGTGCAGCTGATGAAATTGTAACTATTCATGTTTCTCTATCCTTCATTTTTCATTTTATTAGATTTAGTCTATTTGCTATAGTGGATCTTTCCTACAAAGCCAAGCCTCACAGGCAAAAGCAGAAACAACCTTCTCTATCCATGGTCTTTAGGGAGAAACAACAAAACTTGAAAACCTTGCAAGCTTTTGCTTTTGGCCAGGAAGAGCTATCCTGTCAGAGTTTTGGAGAGAAGCAGTGATAAGTCTGGCTCTTGGTGCATTCTCCCATGCCCTGTTGCAATGGAGAAACCATGCAGGTGCTGGGGTAGGTGAGGCTGTATTTCTCATAGGGATGAAATTCTGTGCATAACAGTAGCATAAATCATCCTACAAGAAAGCAGTAATTAAGGAATGCTCGAGGCACTGACAAAGTTATGCTAGGCTGCATGGGAAAGCAAAAGACCATCCTGAGAGCAGCAGAGGGCACTGGTGATTTAAAGTCATTCTGCTAAATGTCCGAGTCTTATGAAAGCTCTACAGAGTGCCTTATCTGCGGCACTATATTGAACTGAGTCTCACCTGGAAGCCCATCTGCTGTATAGATATATACAATGATCCTAATTTTCCTCTTATATTCTTTAGTGAAAATTAAGAGTGATTCCAGTTAGGACAACACGTTAGAGAACAGAGAGTGGGAGTGAGTTAAAATGTATTAACTGTGGATGAGGGTGGGGAAAGAGAAGCACAAGAAGAAATTTTAGTATCTATTTAGAGAATCTTAAAAGGTTTGCAAAATAGACTACCTTAGGGAAACAGTTTCTTATGTTCCTAGAGAAAAATATCAGATGCTGCAATCAAAGGTTTTTTTCAAAGCGTAGTATAACTTTGTATGTGTTTGGGGGAAAAAACCCCTGGCAGTTTGCAACAGTCTTTACTGTCCCATAGCTAGCATATTCTGATTCACTGAGGGCAGGAAAAAAGAATATGATATTTCACAAGCTAGTCTGTAGTTTACTGAAGCTAAATCAATGCTTTAAAATAGACATCTACAACTTCCTTTGTATGTTTTATAAAGAAATACATGACTTTTAAAAATATTCTGAAGCTCTGCACCTTTCAGTGCTTCATTTAGCCTGGTGTTTTTGACACATCTTCCTTTATCCATGGTTCAACTGCTGAGTAGAAGGTACACCTATTGAATTCAGTAGAGCTATCAATAAGTGTGTATTTCAACATGTAGTTGTTAATATCGACATGCATTTTCTCCTAACAGTCTTACTTTCTTCTTTTTGTTCCCTGTTTATTACTTACAGGTCTGCCCTAGGTTTCTGCTCAGTTTACATTCTGATCTACGGGTCTACCTAAAGAAATTATAATATCCGTTATGTCTGAGATTGTAGGCACCAAAGGACACAGGTACCAAATGATTATCAGTAACACAGTGTCAAAACTCACCACCAAGGTGAGGATTTCTGCACAACTTTGTTGGCACTGAACATTTTCGAAATGCTGGCAGCTTCATAGAAAGCTTTCTTTTTAATTGCCTTCTGCCAAGCGAAGGCATTAGCCTGCTTCTGGCAGCTTTATGGTTCCAGATGTCCAGATCTCTCATGATACCCTTAAACAGAGGCACCAGGGTTTTATGCTTCTATTACTAAGTTGTGCTGCTGAATCTCCAGAGTAAGAGCATGTTACTGAGCTATCTATAGCAAAACTGAAGTAATTTTTCTCCATACTATTTAGCTGTAACTTATGACCAGAAGAAATCATAGACCTCTGGGGAGGTGTTGTGTCAGAGCACCTCCAAGTGTCAGCACAAAAAGTTTAAATGCCATGTATGATTTGACACTCTTCCTTTCTGTGAGGTAAAGATAAATGAAGTAAACTTCCAAAACTCAGAATGTTGCTTCCTAAAAGTATCCTGTTTACTCACTTCCTAGTGCAAAATAGGTTATAAATCAGCAGAGCTGATATCTCAGCAAACTGACCTTTCTAACAGAATCTTTAAGGTTGGAAAAGACAGCTAAGATCATAATGTTTTAACATTTACCAAAAGATTTGCAATTCACAGCTATAGAGAAATATAAAGGTATATAATCTACAGCTTTGGAAACTGAAGATCCCTTATTTTGTCATTAGATCATAGATTCATAGAATCTTCAAGGCTGGAAAAGATCTCATCCAGTCTAACCATCAATCCAACATCCCCATGTCTACTAAACCATGTCCTGAAGTACTACATCTACTCATTTTTTTAAATACTTCCAAGAATGATGACTCAGCCACCTCTCTGGGCAGCCTGTTCTAATGCTTGACAACCCTTCTGGTGAGGAAATTTTTTATAATATCAAACCTAAACTTCCTCTGGTGCACCTTGAGGCTGTTTCCTCTTGTCCTAGTGCTTGTTACTTGGGAGAAGAGGCCAACACCCACCCAGCTGCAACCTCCTTTCAGGTAGCTGTAAAGACCAATAAGGTCTCCCCACAGCCTCCTTTTCTCCAGGCTGAATAACCTCAGTGACCTCAGCTGCTCCTCATAAGACTCGCTCTCTTGACCTTTCACCATCCTCATTCCCCTTCTTTGGATATGATCCAGCACCTCTATGTTATTATACTGAGGGGCCCAAAACTGATCCAGGAGGAATTTTACAGCCTTTGGAACTGCTAACTTCTTTTTTGCAGAATATTAAATTGGATCTGCTCCTTTTTGTAGAGTGGGAGTAATGCAAATAAAATGAAGATGGGCTGTACAGAAAGTGGTCAGATTAGACAGACACCTCATCTTTAGTCAGGGTGCCCAGTGAATGGGCTTAGTCACATCTGCAAGACACCAGGACTTGTCTCCAGTGCCACAGTTCCTCTGACGCTCTATATTTTGTATTTTTCCATTATAACCGCAGTTCCCCACATCTTTATTCTGGTTAAAAATATTCCCCCAAACCTCTGTGCTTCAACAATAGACTAATTAATAAAAAAAAAGAAAAAGAAAAAATATTAATGCTTAATCATCCTGAGGGGTGATACAAGATTTAATTTTTAATAGAGTTTCATTCATTTAGATATTAGATAACCCATGTGGAAATGCCAATTATTTTGTACAATCACATGTAAATTCCACTGAATAATAGAAGTGGAAGGGACTAAACAGAAAAAAATGGAGATAGAATTCACATTTGACAAAAAAGTATTGTGATGTATTTTGCCAAATAAGTGAGATTTCTAAAGTGTATACTCTCTCTCTTTCAGAAAAAGATAATTATAGAAGAGTTTATTTCCTAGTGGATTCTTTTTTGGTGTTAATGAATTTATTTCTGTTTAAAAAGTGATTGTAAACAGATAAAATCTTTCACAGGTATATCTGCTGTTCATTGGATTCATAACATAATTCCTAGTTTATATCTTCCTTATCAATTGTAAATGTTCAGATTTGCATGTAGACAACATTCAGTCTACATCTATATGAGCACTGTTGAAATAACTATTCTGTAAACAATGTAATTTATAAGAAAATGGCCAAACATAGTCAACACTGAAAGAATAAGAAAAAAAATAAAGAACAAAAGCCAAATTTCTAATGTGGTACAAATACTTACCTTGAGGTTGCCAACTTATATTAATTTTCTTTTGTCCTTAATTTTGCTAAAGCATCTCTTTACTCTCACAAATGGGTTTTTTTAGAAGCTGAGGTATTATTAATTTATACTCCTGTTTGTTTTAAATTTTGCAGTAAATAGTCATTTGTATGCATGGTCAGTAGATCTGACTCTTAGAAAACACGTTAGATCCCTGTAGTGTTTTGCTGATAGAGGCTAGATGAATAACTGAAAGTTTTTTTTAATTCTAGAAGGAGCCAAAATTATATAATCTGGTTTATACACAGTGAACAGTTTGATGATATATACGCTCAGAAGCTTTCTAGCTACTTGCAGGTTTCAGCTGGTCTGAAGTGGCTTCTTTTCAAAATGATAGTGTTTTCTTTGGTTTGAAAAAAATCTGAGTAACTCCAGGATAGATCCCATCTTGTTCACTGCATGGTATGAATGAACAATGTTCACATCAGGAATTAGGTTGGTTGGGTTGGCTTGGGTTTTGGTTGTTGTTTTTTTTTTTTTGATTGGTTGTTTGGTTTTTTGTTGGGTTTTTTATTTTTTTGTTTAGTTGGTTTCTAAGGATTAGGAGAATAAATAAAAGCTTTGCTGTCTTCTTGTTGGTGATTTAATGGAATTTGAGTTTTGCTATGGTATCTGCCTGGCTGCAAATACAAAGTAATTAACAGGTTTGCCATGGTCCTGTAGCTTCAGCAGAGGGGTTATTTGCTTTATTTTTTGTCAGTCTAAAAGCATAAATGTCTATTACTTGATGTCCATTATTTTGTAAGTAAAAAAGGAACTCCTGCTGTGTAGCCATATGATTAAACATTGATGGTATGGCATTAAGTCATATATGTCTTCATTGTTAAAAAATTCATTCTGGCTCTTGATAACATTAACAATAATTCTTATTATGGACTGGCTGAAATATACTATGTGAAGTGTTCTTTCAGCTGCCAAAACCCTAACTTATTTCAGCAAAGCATGCTGCAGCCTGTGTTGTCCCTCTAGTTAATAAGAGATAAATTGAAGACCATTCCATTGGCTTGGAATGGCTAAATATGATGTAAACTAAAACTGGAGCCAAAATTACTTAGTACAGCAAAATAAGTGGCTTATTGATTTGGAGTCTTCTCTTTAATTTTTCAGTTCTTATAGGTGTACAGTAGTTTCTATGGGATGACACCTGACTACAGTTGCTCTCTCTTCTGCGTCCTGCAGATTCTGTTTTTAGTTTCATTTTATGAAAGGGTTTTCATGCTATAACAATGTGTAAAATGATGTATCCAGTTTAATAGATTTGTCTGGTTTTTATATTTGTCTTATTACTCAGCTTTAAAAATGTCTAGAAGGTACTGTTACATCTAACCTTTTAAAACCACATTTTCACAAATCTAGAAGGGGATAAAGTGGTTTCTCTTACTTTATGCACTTGTTCAACTGTTTTTCTTACATTCATTTTCATACTTTCTAGAAGACCATATAGCTTTAACACTCAAAGACCTGCTTTTATGTGCAGAAATTATTGTTGCTTTTATTTCTAAGTGACTGCATATGATATGAAAGCTAATAAGAGGACCATTGCTCTCTGCAGTGCCAACATTAACATCATTTTAAAAAAAAAAAACAGAAAAGCTGCCATTTATAATAAATTTTGTCAGATGTATTTCCTCCATTGGTTTGCTTTTTGAAAATGTTTACTTAAGATTTTAGAGAGTCTTCTGAAATCCAAAGAATCACATTATATGTAGAAGTGCCCAATATCAGCCTGTAATATTTCGAAGTGATGTTGCAGTTATTGTCATTTTAAACACTAATTAGGTGGAGAAAAGACTGGATATTTGAACAGTTTGATGTACTGAGCTGGCAGCAATTGCTGTTTTCTAAAAAAACCCATTCAACTCTCCTTCACACTAAAACTCTTGATGTGAACATTCAATTTCAATTATTGATTCACTTCAGGTCATACTTTTTGACTTGAATTTACTGATTTAGACACAACTGCTCAGTACCTGTTAGATTTTGCATATTTAAATCTGTAAGCCAAACACAGAAACAGTGTGGAAATAATGAGTAAAAGCTATGAAACATGTAAAGGCTCTCTGTTTGTCTGTGAATGTGCCTTATCCTTCTCTTTCTCACAAAATACCAAATTCTTTCAATTTTTTGTGTGTTTTGGCTATCATTTGTCAAGTCTCAATACATTTGAACATTTTAAAAAATGAAAACATTATGTATCTTGTATTATCTTGTTCCATATGTGTTGGACTGTGATTCAGAGCATTCCCCTCCTATTTTTTCCCTCTTTTTGGACATGGATGTCTCCAAGTTTTCTTTACCTTCTGAAATGGTATCTCTGTCCCTTCCAGTTCTCACCTTGACATGGTCTTTTTCTCTTTTCTCTCTATCACTCAAAATCTCTTGCACATGCCATCTTCCACTCTAGTTTTCATGAGAACATCATAGCTAGCACCTTGGTTATGTGTGTCTTTAAAGCTACCACTTCATCTGGCCTTGACTGGAGGCATCGGACATATCCTTTTCTTACTTTGCTTCTTTATTGATGCCTTCTCTTTTTTTTTTGCATCCGTCCCCATTGCCTATCAAATCCCAATTTACCTATTTTCAAGCAGAGGTTATAGCTGTGGCTCTCATCCTTCACTCAGTAGTAGAAATATGACCAGCTGGATCAGCCTTCATCACCATTTATTAAACATTCAGCTATTTTTTCCAGAATGACATGCACAATCTTTAAGTCCACTCGGAAACTCATTTTTATGTAATATATAGAAAAAAATCTTGAAAACTGTTCAATTGTTAGTTTGCTGTGACACTTTCAGAAATTTATCCTTCGTCTTCTTTGGTTTTCTCTTGCTTAAAACTTCCATTTTAATCTGGTTGAAGGCAGGAATCATTTATTTTCTGTCTTTGTATAACATCAAACAGTCCATAATTATGGCTGCTAGATAGAATGATAGCATAAGTAATATACCCATGTGTATCTCTCATATTAAAAACATTTAAGACATTGGCAAAGATACTGAGATAAGTGTAGCTAGATAAGAGATCTATTGAAATAAGTCTTTTGATTTACTGTATTTGCTGAAGTTTTGATTAACCAACAGAAGAGAAAGACCTTGGGGATCTTCTGAGCTCTCTAAGCCATTTTGTTCTGAATTAATGGCCTTTAGGAGGGATTATTTTATCTTTTAACGCTAATGAAGATTTTCATTTATGCTGAGTTTAGCAGATACTTACCATATCCAAAATACCTTTCATGCCAATGTGATACACCACACAGGATATTTTAGAGAACCAACAAAGGAAAAAAACCCAGTTCTCTAATTCCAATGTCTATCTGTCTAGAAGCTACAGTCCTTTCTGTTTAGTTTATAACCCAAAAAGAATTGATTTGAATAGTCCATCAAGATTCCTAATATTTAATATTTTAAAGCTTATGAAGAGCGTAACTGGACTGAACATCATTCCTATTTTTACATTGGGATCTGCTAATGTGCAGCTGTGTGAATTCTCATGTGTGTTTCCCCTTGTACTTGTGGGGAACTTCAACTTCCCAGCCTTCCTTGCCTCAGTCTTTAATAAGAAAACCAGTAGTACTCTGCATACACAGCCCCCTGAGTGAGAAGACAGTGATGGGAAGCACAATGAAGCCCCTATAATCCATGAGGAGTTGGTTAGTGATCTGCTACATAATTTAGATATACACAAGTCTATGGGGTCCAACCAAAGGTGCTGAGAGAGCTGGCCCAAGTGATCAACAAGCCACTTTGCATCATCTATCATCAGTTCTGGCTAACTGGGGAGGTCCCAGTTGACTGGAGGCTCACGAATGTGACTCCCATCTATGAGAAGGCATGGAAGGAGGACACAGGGAACTACAGACCTGACAGTCTGACCTTGGTGCCACAAAAGGTTATAGAGCAGATCACCTTGAATGCTATTGTGCAGCACATGCAGGACAACCAAGCAATCAAGCCCAGTCAGCATGGGTTCAGGAAGGGCATGTTCTGCTTAACTAACCTCATCTCCTACAATGATCACGTGACCCACCTAATGGATAAGGGAAAGGCTACGGACATTGTCTACTTGGACTTCAGTAATGCTTTTGACACTGTTTCCCACAGCATTCTCTTAGAGAAGCTGCTGGGTTATGGCTTGGATGGGCGTACACTCCACCGAGTGAAACATTGGCTGGGCACAAAGGGTTGTGGTAAACGGCGGCTGGTCACCAGTGGTGTTCCACAGGGCTCAGTACTGGGTCCAGTTCTGTTTAATGTCTTTATCAATGACATGGACTGGGGATTTGAGTGTGCCCTCAGTAAAGCTGTGGGTGATACTAAAATTGGTGAGAGTGTTGATCTGCCAGAGGGTAGACAGGCTCTACAGAGGGACCTGGACAGGCTGGATTGATGGGTTGAGGCCATCATAAAACTCTTTAATTTAGCCATGAAAAAAAAATATTGATGATTAATATCAATACTCTTTTCTGTATAATAATAAGGTATAATAATGTATTTTGTATAGAAAGGAACTGACTGCAGTGCATCATACATAGACTGAAGTAAGATATTAAAATTTCTATTTTTTTCCCACCAATGGTAACTTATAATGTACTTGATGAGTTATGGGTAAGATTATATAGTTAGGCTCTATCTGTTTAAAAATGTCACCTGTTGTCTAAATTCCATAACATTTTCCCATAAACTAAAATATTTACTATTTCCTTTTATCTCCTTATAATCTGCTGCTTTCTTTACTCCTAGTTTGTCTATTAAAAGAGAACTTTTAAAAAACTTTTTTATACATATAAAATTCATTTTTATGCCTCTTCTACCATTACTTTAGGTCCTGTTTTGAGGCTGTGAAAGACTAGCACCCTTTCTTTCTTACTTTTCATTGAGGTATAATACTGCTGTCAGCAGAATGCAGTAGCTATAGAAAGGGCTTGCTACCAAGCATCCTTTCTATAACACATTCTTTATAACATATAAATCTGAGTCAATGGAATGAGGACGTGATTAATATTACTGAATTTATACATAACTGTAACCTAACATGAAGCACATGAGAAGGAAGAAAAGGAGATTTGCTGCATTTCTTTCTGCCAGTTGAAGGTGTATCACTAGATCTATGAAGGCTTGGGAAACAAAATTTTTAAGATGCTAAAAGCCCCATCAATTACAGGTCTTGTGTAATTAATGTTGACATATATAGCTGCATTTTAGTGCTCCTCAGCAAGAAAAAAGGAGATGAGCAGTGACTTATAAGGTAGAAGAACAATTACAATCTGCAAAACAACACAAGCGAATTGATCTAAGCTGAATTTCAAAAGTCAACTTTAAGAACTGGAGATGTAATTTAATTTTACAAAGGGCAAAAATCTCTTTTAAATTAATAGACATTTTGTGTTTACTGTGCTAAATGAAAATAATAGTACTCAGGATGATAAAGAAATCACATGGGTTATATTATGAATTTGGGGTGTCAGTGTCACATGGTGAAAAATATCTATCTGGCACATGGCTGTATTGAGCGAGGTGAGAAGAGTAACTACCTAACATGTTTGTGTAAGACCCAGGTAGAACAGGTACACACAGTTTTGTTAAGTCATGTGCACCCAGAAGGTGATTTAACCTGAAAGAAGCCTGGAGAGGTATGGCTAAACCACTGAACTACATCTGTGTAAAGAAGAATAGAGGATCTGGATGGGGGGGAAAGAAAAACTCAAGGTGGTTATCAGGTATATTGTAAAGTAACATGGAAATTTCAGAAAAATAAAGCAACTTAACTGATAAAAGAGTAAAGAAGAAAAACGATCCATAAACAATGTGTGATAGGAATTAGAAGAAAGATTCTAACTCTCAGCCCTAGAGAGGAATAGATGTAGTAATATTATGCTGTGGTTTAACCCCAGCTGATAACTAAGCACCACGTAGCCACTTGCTTACCATACCCTGAACAGATGATGGGGAGGAGATTGAAAAAAATCCCCTTCATGGGGTGAAAGCTATACCAGCTACTAAGAAGAATCATAGAATCATAGAATGGCATAGGTTGGAAGGGACCCCAAGGATCACAGAGCTCCAACCTCCCTGCCACAGGCAGGGCCACCAACCTCATGCCTGGATCTACATAAGGTTGCCCAGGGCTCCATCCAACCTGGCCTTGAACACTTCCAGGGATGGGGCATCCACTACTTCTCTGGGCAGCCTGTTCCAGCACCTCACCACTCTCTCTGTAAAAAACTTCCCCATAATATCTAATCTAAACCTTCCTTCCTTTAGTTTTATCCATTCCCCCTTGTCCTGCCATTGTCTATCCTTTTAAAAAGCTGAATCCCCCCCTGCTTATAAGCTCCCTTCAGGTACTGGAAGGCTGCAATGAGGGTCCCCCGCAGCCTTCTCTTCTCCAGGCTGAACAAGCCCAGCTCCCTCAGCCTCTCTTTGTAGGGCAGGTGCTCCAGCCCTCTAATCATCTTTGTGGCCCTCCTCTGAACCCTCTCCAACAGTTCCACATCTTTCTTGTATTGGGGGCCCCAGATCTGGACACAGTACTCCAGATGGGGCCTCATGAGGGCAGAGTAGAGAGGGACAATCATCTCCCTTCCCTGCTGGCCACCCTTCTTCTTATGGAGCCCAGGATACCTTTGGCCTTGCGAGCCGCAAGAGCACGCTGCTGGCTCATGTTAAGTTTCTCATCCACCAGAATCCCATCCAAGAAAACTGACTCTAAAACAGGACACATGAAAAAAATATTTAGGTACTGGCAGTCCATTTTTGAAAGTGATTATATACAACTCTGTGACCCTAGACATTTATCTTTAATCCTGTTCTCATATTGTTGAGTACTTTGGGGATGATTGAATCAATTATAGCACTGGAGACAAAGCAAATGATTTTTCCTAGCCTTTATTTGCTGGAGGTGGAAGCAGGCTTCTGACACTGATTCTGCACTTCCAGGTTGAAGAAGGCACTCCTGCAGTAACAAAAGGTTTGTTTATTAATTTATTTATTAATTTCACTGGACCTAGAAGCATCAGTTTGGGACTGGTATCATTTTTAAGCAACACAGTCCTTGGAAAAGAGGGCAGGGTGGATCAGAAGGACAAGGAAATAGGAGAGGCCTAGACTTTCTTTGAGAAAAGGAAAATGAAGTGGAGAGGTCCTCATGTTGGATCAGATGATGCTGACAGGCACACATTTTGAAATATGGGGCTGGGCTGGATGGCATCTGGAAGTGTTGCCTGGGTTTGTGTTTCACAAGGTTCTGACACACTTGTCTTGAATGAAATTTGGCACAAACAGATTTACAGAGCTGTGGGAACAAAATAACTGCCTCAGGAGGCAGGAAACACTTCCCCTGTGGACAAAGCTAAAGCAATTGCCCAGAAGCAGTATTTGTTTCCTACTTTCCTTCTAAATTACTGAATACTGTCTGTTACTGGAGGCAAGACATTGGACTTGACGTATAAATGGCACAATTTAGTATGGGAAACTCTATTAGTCAATTTAACTTTATATTGAAGTACTACAAGAACACATAAGAACAAGTTATTTCATAGAAAAAGTGGGAGAAAGTGTGCTGCTGTAGTGGTTCTTGTATAATAAGTAGAAAATAAAATATTGCATATTGATCTGGATTTATGCATTGCAAATCCAGAACAGTTTGAAGAAACATAAATAAATCTAATAAACCCTTCCATTACCACTGAACAAGTGCTTAGTGGCTCTGAAAGATTGGTTTAAGGCATCAAAATAGCAGAACACCCCTTGTTGCAGTGATTAAACTGTGCTTTCCTAGACCTGAGTTTACATGAACTGGTGGGAGACCTGCATAGATATTGCCTTCTTATAGGATAGTAAATGGCATTAGATAGTGAGGGTTTGGTAGCCCATAAAGGGTGTAAGACTCTTTAAAGATGCATTATCTACTAGTTACTACTGTGCAAAGTGTGCTCTTAAAATATTATCTTGTTCACTAATTGCACTGAATGGGCTAGTGTAACACATTCATGTTATTAAAGTTAATGACCCGTTGCATTAGTAGTGATAGTGAAGGAAATCTAACGGCAAATTTCCTGTTTTAATTGGAGGACTGAACCGTTGGAGTGAGGTTAGTATCACTATGCTGGAAGTGGTGATAACTACCAGGCCTGAGAAGACAGAAACCTCCTGTACTTTACATTGGCAAATCTTTTTCACATGTCCACTATATTTTCAAAGAGTGCTTGAAATCGGTATTTTAAGTTCAGTCTTTAATTTGCTATGTTCAGCCACTTTCAAGCAAAAGGCTGATCTTAATTTTTATTTAGAGCTAAATAGATGCTTTTGTTCAAAGGAGGAATAGCAACCCTTGCCTGCAGTCTGGGATAAAGTAAAAACTGGATCGTAGGGACATGGTGTTTTTCTTATGTCTCCTGTAATTCAGTTTTGCATTTATGTTTGCAGTCCCTCCAGCCTGTACCTCTCTCCAAAGCCCAGTGATGCAGGAGAATGTGGGAGCACTGCCGTGTATGGGAGCACAGTACTGAGTTAGGGTGGACTTCCTCTGCTATTAGTAAATCAGGAATGTCTGCTTTTTAACAACTGGAAAGCTAATTTTATTAAATCCCAGGCTGTTTACCTTTTGCAAACATACAGTTTCAGCATTATAATTTATGAGCTTATATGTGAGATGTGGCAACTTGTAATATTTGAGTGCATTAGCCGATTTGCTAATCTCTATTCATGGTAGCCTGACTCTTATCCAGAGAAAACTTTTCTTTCCCCCAGTTCATTTACTGGTGATGCTCCTAGTTCAGACAGTTTGAGTGTTGTTTTGTGACATTCCCCTTACGCTCTCACATCTTAGCTGCAGGCTTTTCAGACCAAAGTCTGCTTTATCCTATTCTTCCTTCTAAACCACTAAGCTTCTTTAGTGAACTGTGAAAGGGGAGGGTGGGGAGGGGTGGCTGTAGCACATGTTTCTGTGTTCCCAATGCTTTCTCTGTCCCATTAGAGAAGCTCTCAAGAAGTACATTGTACTATCTTGGCATAAAGTGCAGATTAATGCCTTCCTGTGAATGCTGCATTTTATAACAGCTCCTTGGTTGTTAAAGGTGTCTCTTTCTATAGTGGTCCTGTTTGACTTGATGCCAGCTGCAGCATGGGAGGCTCCATCGGTCACCACCTTTTCACTTACGGGCTGGGATGAGACCCGATTCCCATGACTCTGTAGCTGAGGCAGTTTGAGTTTTCCCTGAGTGAATTCAAACCCTCTTCTCCACCGAAAGGGTTTTGCAAGTTTGTTAACACATTTGTTAATGGTTTGCTTAATGATTTCCAGGGAGTGAGATATATGGAGGGGAGGGTTTGCTGACTTTTTTAGGGCTGCCATTATATAACCCTTTTGTTCTGGTGGTAGTGTGGGAGTCGCTGAGAGTTTTAGATAATCTGCTGCGTGAAGATATCCCTGGATGGGTCAGATGTATTCTAAATGTTGACAACTAAGATATGTTTGGGTTGTGTGTTTTTTTCTCAATGTTCAACTTTCAACATGTCAGTTCAAAACAAAAGTTGTGCTATGTTTCTGTAACACAATGTTGCCAGTTTAAAGCATTCTGCTAAATACTCAGACAGATCCCTTTACATTCCTCCTTTACATTTAAATCTGACCTGGCATTTCTTGCTGTTTGTTTCCTGCAAGCAGCCTACAAAGAAAACATCTCAGGGAATTCGTAGTCAAATCTTGATTTTATGCGAAACCCAGAATGTTAGTAAAGACAGCTAAATTATAATCTCATGATGTGCATTTTTTATATAATTTTATCACATTTCATGCATTTTGTTCTCTTCCTGAAAAAACAAAACCAAACCCAAAAGCACTATAAATAGAGCATTTTACATAACTAACATAAGGAAAGCAAGTTTTTTTCCATACTACTTTTATGCTTTTCAGCAGTTATTGAAGCAAGGAGTAGAAGCTTTATAGCCTGTCTCTTAAATCTGTTGCTACATTGACTTTTTCCTTATGGAGTAACTAGTAATTGGAGTTGTGCTTAATGAAAAGGTACCTAATGTCTCTCTGTGTTATCACACAATCTGGGAAGATTATCATCATCAGTCCTACCTGAATGGCAGATCTTAGATCAATACGTATTGTTTTTAATAGCCTGTGCACCTCAATACAGTTTTCTAAGTTGCACTGCATGTTGTATCCCTCACAGCTTTCTTAGAAATCAACATTAGTTCTCATTTTCATTTGTACTGCACCCACAGGGGCTATGGACAGGACCAACCAATGGTACATTCTTTATTTGCATATGCTCGTCAGTTTACAAGGAGAAGTCTCTACCCTGTTTCATTTCACTTAGCAGGGCATTGGAGGTAGAAATGCCAAGAGAATTTAAGTGTAATATTCAGAAGTATTTTTACGTTCTTAAGAAAACACACCACTGACAGAGGGAAAAACAGATAATAGGGACATGTAGTTCAAGGAGTTACACTGTGAAAATATATTTATCGTCTTTGGAAGGAAATGGTAAAACATACATGAATAAGGGATTGGGAATTTCCATTCATGTGGCACATGACAGAAAGAGGGGAAAATATTTTAATAAATTAAATGAGAAAGTGGAGACTTTACAGTGATAGAAACAATCTTTATGTTACACAATCTGTACTTAAATTGGGAAGCAACAGATCCTTTAATGAGACAGACATAGTAAGTTATTCCTGTTCATGACATAGTTTTGAAGAGCTATTCAAAGAAATACTTTAGGACTTCATCAGATGTCAATCATATATGAGATTAAGGCCCTGACAGTGGGCAATGATGACATATACATCCTTTGCTGGATTCCTATACATTCCCATGGGATATCTGATAACACCAGAGACAGGTTATTGGAGTTCAGTGTACATATTTTTCAGTTTTGAGGCAGTTCTATTCCTAAAGCGAAAATGCTCAGACATGGCTGGGGGCTTGTTTATGAGTTTTGTAGAGGAGATGAAATTATGCTGTGCTCTGCAAAGGAGCTCTATGACAGCTGCCTCCACCCTCCTGAAGGTGTCTTTTAAGCTGTTTCTCTCACTTTCTGGCCTTTTACCTATGTGCCAGCAGCTACACCTCTGCAGAAGCACTTCTCAGAGATCACTCGCAAAAACTTTAGACTGAAAGTATTTTCCGTCTGTTGTGAAGCTGAAGATGTTCAGATCTTTAATCCAATACTAGACCCTTCATTTTCTTTTCTTTCTTTTCTGCTTTTCCTTTTTTTTTCCATTCCTAATGCGTTTTGCAGGTATTTCAGTTCAATCATATAATCTTTTCTGCTTAAGGAAATTAAACCAGTTGGAATTCGGGGCTTTTTGTCTAGTTAAAAACCATTCTCTTTCTCCTACTTCTCAGTATATAGATAATTCACTGGCTTTAGAAGTTGTTGTCAAACATATCGAAAACTTTCACTGCGATGTGAGAACACAGCTCTGGAAGATAATTGGGTTTGTGTCCACTCACATTGAAGCAGAAAATCAAGGAGAAAAATTTAATTGCACTCATACAGAGCATTTCACTAAAACTCTGTCTAATTACAGTGGTGAACACACAGCGGGGACACTAGAAAGAGGAGACATCTTTAAACCTTTCATCTCTAAAGAGGCCTTCTGACACCAGATATGAGTCAATGTAAGGAAGCAGTCTTGTGACAAGTTATACCCCCAATAAATGTGTCATTGACAAGTAGGTTCCATATGAAGCATTTGTCACAACATATATAATCTGCCTAATTATTAATAGAAAGGGTATTTTCTCTCAGTTGTTTTCCAATACTAATTAACATTCTTCCATGCCTTAAAGCTGCTTGACAATTCGAATACTTAGAATCACAGTGACTTTGCATCTTCTATTCTACATTGAAGAATCTAGATGAACCGTGCAGTTAATGCAAACACTGCTAGACCTCTGTATTGTGTACCCTATAGTGGTCACAGGATTATTATTCTGTCCTGTTACACATTTGCTTTAGGATCCTGTGATTGTGTAACAAATATGTTCCTATAAAAATTATGTCATATATGCTTCTTATTCTGGAAAGTATACACACAAAATGGCTGCACAGAATATATAGTTTAAGAACAAAATATCTTTAATAACAACTAACATAAAAATCTTTTTAATGGCTTCTCAGAAATCAGCCTCTTAGGAAACAAACTCTGACCTGTTACTATTGGCTATCATTCTGTAACTGACACAAGGGTTTACAGATATAACAGGTAATAAGTACATATATATTAGCAGTTATATTTCTCATAACAAACCATTTTTACTGATTCATTCCACTTAAAACAGAGTCCTTTTCAGGTTCTCATTAAATAAATCATGCTTCTATTCTGAATGTTTATGATATAAATACAAGATAAAATTGTCTGGACACCCACCCCCTCTCCTCCCCCCAAATACTAAAATTATGTCGATAAGAACGAATATTCCATTTCCACTGTTCTTAGACATTTCAATTCTGTCAGGGAGCTAACTGGCAATTTAACTTAGATCCTGCTGGGAAGCCTGAAATTTTGAACAAAATGGTTTGAAATACTGTGGATACTAATCATAACTGCTGAGATTCAATTTCTGGAACTATCACTGAAGTCTCTTAATCTCAGCAAACATTTGCATGGATTGACTTCTCAGTATTCATAAATAGGAAACACATATGTTGATCTATGGCTTGTACTTGGAACAGAGAAAACCGTCTAGATTTTAATAGCATATACTAAAATATCCACACCATAGTATTCCTTTGATGGTTTGGAATGCATTCTGTTGGAGGAAAGGGTATCAATAAACCCTGAGAATTAATTTGTAGTTGGAAATAACTGCAAGCATGCAATGAAGGTACTAGTTTTGCATGATGGACAGCGAAAACATGTGCCTTCTTGATGAACTTTGAGCAGAGGTGTTATTCAGTGTCCCATTCAGTTTATGGACTTCCTGTTAATCTCATGCTTTCAGATTTTTTGTATTATGTTGCCAAACTTTCTCCTGTGAGATGAAGTGATTTTTATATTTTTCACTAAATTATGCACTTAAGATTTGGGTGTGTTGTCTATACGTATGTATGCATACACACATAAACATATATAGTATGTATACATAAATATATACTTATGCTATATATATATATAAATTCACAGGCAGGCAATTAGATTACCTCTACAAATTCATGCTTGTATTTTATCTCATGAGTTTTAAACACATGTATGCTTTTGAGAATCTTGTCCCATGCTTACTTAAATTACTCTAATTTTGTCTCTGTTTGCAAAGAAGACAGAAAATCCATGTACCATTAAAGACAATCAGGCCATCAAATAGGATAGAAAGGTGATTATTTACATTTCAGGTAGCACTGGCCAATCTTTCTGTGACTCATTCAGTTTTTGAAATGTTGACAGACTTTATTGCAAGTCTAGAATCATAAATATGTACTTGTTTATCCAGCTGCTCTGAAATTATAGCAGTATAGTATAGCAATGTAGACACAGAATCACCATTGTTTTTGGAAAGATAATCCAAAAGAAAGGTTATATTGTTGAAACTATCACCATAAATGTATAGTGATATTGAGGAGTCTATTCTCATTTTTAGGTAGAAATTTTAACATTGGCTTTGCAGAAGTCTTTTCAATTCAAGTTTTGGTAGGAAAATGAGGATTGTTCTGGAAGTTCAGTTACTTTTATTTACCTTGTTTCCTATTTATAAGGATTATTTTGTTTTTAAATAAAGTTTTCAATCCTGTGAAAACTAGTTTGTTTGATGCAAGGGAAAAAAGTGTAGTAGCAAGGGCTGAAGCAGTGATACAGTTGGACAAGACTTAACAATTTTTCTCATCTTTTCATTGTATCATGTTGGAATCTGGACTACATAGTATTTGCCCTTTTTCAGAATTTCCAATCTTTCTTTTTCTCTACTGCAGATATTTCAGCCAAATGAATCTCCTAATTGTTACTCAAAAGTGGTACAACACAAGAATTGTGAGCCTTTGCTAATGGTAATATGATTTTGCTTGTACTTTTGCTAATTGATAGACTTCTTTAGTAGTCAGACAAATAGGAAATCTCCTTTTAGACATAAGTGACTCTGGAGGGAATATGCTTGTAATGCTGTTGAACTAGCTGTGTGCATTTTGGCAATGGAAAACCAGAGCTTATAAAAATCACGATTAAAAAGCAAAAACACTATTAAAAAAAAACCCTTGGCTTTGTATGTGTGACTGAAATAATAGTAAGGCAGGCAATGAGATAGACTGCAGGCTCAAAGGAACTAAGAAGACTAAGTAAAAACACTGTCATCACAGCCAGATTCATGGGAATCACTGTTGCGTGAGCTCCTTGGGTGATTTATCCTGCAACCTGAATTCATCTACAATGACTGAATGGAGAAAGTAGGGAGGCTTGTATGAACTCACAGCTAGCATCACTGCAGTAATTGTTTTATTCAGCTTTAATTAAGGGACTAAATTCTTTGCATCAATTAATATATTATTTATATCAATATATTCTTTATATCAATAAATTAGGCTTATTATATAAGCTCATTATTTATTATAGGTTAAGCTTGTTATATGAACTTAATTGTTTTAACCATCAACCATTAATGCCAGCATTTTACCAGTTTTAGAATGAAGAATTTTTGTGTGTTTTCCCACCTTCTCGATAAATTAAGAGGCACATCAGTGACAGTATCAGTGGAAACCATTTGGATGCACCTAACTTCATACAATTTAATGTGACATTAGCAGATATGCATTTTTGGAGAGTATTCCCAAGATGAGGAATCTTGGTGCTCTAAGTGGGATGCAGATTAGATGCCCAAACTCTTTTCTGAGTTTGGAGCTCCGAAGGGGCACTGAACCCCCCCCCCCCCCCCCCATCACCAGTCACAGTATTGTACTGAAAACATTAAGCCTCCTGTTGATGTGCAGTTGTCATAAATATATAGCAGAACGTGTCTCGTCAGACTCATCCTGTTTTCCATGCTAGAGAGCAGGTGCTAATGCTCAGGAAATCTCTATAGCAGAAACATTGTCTCTTGCCTTTGGGACTGGCAAATGATTTTGTCATCCTGACATTTGAAACCCCTGAATGCACCCTTTGCCCCATAGCATCCTTTTCATGGGGCAGAAAATCACGTTACATGTCATTCCCAGAGAACTTGAGGAGGAGATGTGCTTAAATGACAACTGTTTTAGTGTCTGATAAAAATGTACACCATGACCAGCCAACAAGACAGATTCTAAGCTATTTGCATCATTGTAATTCATTTGTGCTTTTCCACAAAGCTGAACTGCACTGTTACATGCTTACCTAAAGTTATTTTCAATTAACAAAAATAACCATGTATAATGTCAGCTTGCTAATGGGTCCAAGGATAGAATTTCTTTTGCCTGTTTGACAGACTTGATTCTTCTGCACAAATCTGTGGCTTGCCCAGCTATGTCTGGAGGCAGATACACTGCTGTGGGCTTCTTCAGTTCTGTTGATGGTTGCTGTGCCGCCAACACATTAATCTGTTTCTGTAGATAAATCATGAACAAATAAAAGAGCATACGTCAAATCTCAATCCTGTTTCAGTGTGGATGAACCAGTATTGCTAAAATAAGATTCGCCTCTCTCCTACACTGAATCTTCAGATGCCATTTGAGTATGAAACAGTCGTATATTTTCATTTTGATAAATATTCCTGAAGGAAGAGCCAGTCACTTCCTTATTTGTTTAATTTTAATCACTGCAGCAAGCTTTCTTGAGGATAGGCATTGGAACAAGCGACCTCTGCTGACATGCCACAGCAGTTGGTGCTTCTGACTGCAGAAGAATTTAAAGCACTCGGGGATTGGGGTGACGCAGCTCACATGGCTCTTTGTGGAAAATGCAGTCAGGTGTTTACAGAGAATTTGCAGAGATCTACCAGCTGGATTCCTCAAAAAAGCAAGGTGGAGAGAAAGCCCTCCAGCACCCTTGGAGGGCCAGCTGGCCCATATGACTACCTTCAAAAGATACCAAAGGTTGTGGTAATCTGCTGAGCTGCCCCAGTAAAACAGGTATTGTTGGGTAGGTTAGCTTTAGAAGGAGGTTAAGTGGTGTTGGTAAGTACTCTTATTCCAAAAACATTGTAACTCATGCAATTGGCCCCCATAGCGAAGGAGAAAAATTAGTTTCCCTCTGCTGCTGCTTAGATTGAACCCTGTTTCCAGCTCTTAGTTGGAAGACCTGGCGGAGAAGCCCGTGTGTCCCTCCTCAGGCCATGGATCTGTTGTACCAGTATGTGGTCATTGTATGTTTGGCTGTCTGTCTTTTCCTGCAGTTCAGAGCCTGTGCTGAATCAAAGACGTATCTGATTTTAAGATTCTCTTGATCTGGTGTTCACTAATGCAAATGTTTTGAAAAACTAAATAGATGTTAAAACTGGTAAAATGTGTTGAAAAATATATTTGGAATCACCATGTACCATTACGGTGGTCACAGTGTGGGTATGTTTAGTTCTTATTTCATCACTGGAATATTTTTGGTGAAAATAATTCTTAATGCCATTAAGATTTAATAATCATTTAAATATTCAGTGAAACTCTTCAAATGGAATGAAAGTCCGCAACCATCTCAGAAACAAATAATAAAAATGTATATCCACGTGTTTAAAGGTTCTTAACATTCTTAACAGTTTATATAACAGTTGTTACTAGCAATATTGAATCATGATACTACTCAAAATTCAGAAACACAAATACAGAAACAAACTTACCTTATAAGCCTGATGATATATAAAGACATTATTGTCAGGGTACCAAATATTTTAATTCAGGTTGAACTGAATGAGAAAGATTTTCTCTTGCTTTTCTTATATGATTTTAATACGTGAAAGGTATGCAGACCACCTAATAGAGTGTCATAGTGCAGCTGAGGTAAGACTATGTTTTTATATCCATACTAGATATTGAAAAAGAGTGTACATTTAAAAAATGGAACAACCAAAACTTCTGGAGGGTCATGTGCTCCGTGGAAATTCAAGTCCATTGTTGTCTTTCATTGATGCAATAGACTTCAGTATTAGTCTTCACTGAGCATCATGAAAACATGTGAAATCTTGCAGTGATGTAACTACATTTTTAAAGTCATCTTTCTCTTGCTTGTTAAAATTTGCATATGATCTGTAGTTTTCTGAAGATGGGAAAGATAATTTTTCTTGATTCAAAATTATTTTTATTTATCAAGTATAAAAATTTGAGCACCTTAGCTTCTGCAATAAGTGGCCTAGTTCATTAGAGAAATAGGTTAAAATTAGCCTTCATAAAAAATCTGTTTTCATCTCATAGAATATCTTTTAGCCCATGTCTTTTTGTATTTCATAAAGTGTCTATCTCTTCACGCTTAAAAAACTGACATTGTTTTGCTTAGCTTTGATCAAGACACGCACATTCAGACCATGACAGCCTTAATTACATCCAGAGATATGGTTACAAGGCAGGCTTTTTTCTGCCTGACATACATAGTATCTTATAGTATATCATTGATCCAGATTTCAAAATATTTTGTATTCTTTTGTTTGTAAAAAAGCGATCAGCTGATGGTGAATGAAGGTGAGGTTTTTGTTTTTGTTTTTGGTTTTTTTTCCCGGTTAGCACATCTGCATATTAGCATTCTGAGATAAGAAGAGCTATGTGCTACGTTCACACTGTACAGTTAAAAATTAAACATGCACTGTAAGAAATCTCAGCTCACAATTTCTGACTGCCATGTGACTTTTATGACATGTAACTTTGTAAGTTTATGCTGATCATATTCTTGATTGGTTTTACTGACTGTTTTCCACTGTTGTTACAGCTAGGACTTCCTATCTGCAGGGTTCATAATGATGACACATTGCATGCTTGCTTTCTATTTTTAGGAAAGCTGCAACTGCATTGGGAAAGGATTTGTGTGCTTATGCAAACATGTAATTGCATGAGAGCTTTCTGAGCTATGTCAGATACCAGAATAATAATTATGTTTTTCACTAGTTCAGATTTCTGTACGGGTATAACTCAGTGTATATGGTCCAGTGGAATGTAGGAGATGGAAAGTATGTTGCTTCTGATCTCAGATTTACTGGGGGGAAAAAAAAGGTTGCTTTTTCAATCCAAATGTACAAAAGTTCATGGACAACAGCTCATGTAAAATTTCTGCAGAAGACTTTTCTTCTGACCAAACATTGGTCAGAAGAAATTTGGTCTTGGTTTTCTGTCTTTGAGCAATGTTTAAGTCTCAGCCCAAGATTATATATTGTTTTGCATTGACATGTACAGGAATGATGGTTCACAAGCTGCTATTTTTTTTCCCTAAGTAGCCTTCACAATTCATATAATCTATGTTTGTGGGGATAATGGGTCTTGACCCTGGTCACCTTCTTGCTGCAAGTGGGCAAGAACAAGGCAGAGCCTTAATACTGCCTGGGAACAGCTGAACTGACAGTCAGGAAAGCATGCATGTGCTTAGTAATGGTCAGTCCAGATTACTTTCTCATGGAGAAGGAAAATGCAGCTATGTTTCCTCTGATGTAATTATATGCAGAGGCTTAAAACTTACTGTATGCCGACCAAAGCAGCATAAGAAATGCTGAAAACTGATTAGCTTATTTCCTATTCTATTATGCAGTGCTTGAACTTGCACTACAAAGACCTTGTCCACTCACTTCACTTGAAGAGTAATTTCCTTACTATCCTTATTACTACATTTACATTGAAAGGACACCCGGGGCCTCAGCAATACTTAGTGCTTATTTTCCTAAACATTATGCAAATAAATAAGGAAGAAATAAGAACTTTGCTCAATGGAGCACACAGTTTTTGGGGCCTAAATAACAGAATTGTATGGTTTGGAAGGGATCTCAAGAAGTCATCAGGTCCAACCCCCAAATTTAGTTTTCCTCATCACATAGACAAATGGAGGCACATGCATTGACCATAATTAAAAAAAAAACCAACAACCCACAAACAACAAAACCAAACCAAAACACAGAAAGCTGAAGATCTGTTTTGGACTTGGTGAGACCTCTGTGAAAGGACATAGAAAAGGATTTTGAGAATAATTTTTTCTCTGTGATTTAATGAATTGTTTCCTACCCACATAACATAGAGGATGGTGATATATGCAGTGGTGATCTCAATCTTTCTGTCGTCATACTAATAATGCACACAAACTGTGTATCTGTAACTTTTAGCCCAGTTCACATTGTCTTGATTGACTGTGGGCTGGCTGGAGACCCTGGGTCTGGTTCTTTCACTTCACCTGCAACATCATTGTCTCATGGCATACAAGACATATGCCAGCTGGTGAAAACAGTTGGGTTTGAAGCAGGTCAGTTGTGCTAACAGCATGCCAGGTATGAAACATTGCTTTATCTTATGCTTGTCATATTTTAGAATTTTAGATTACAGTAATTTCAGTGACAGCACAGAAACATTCCAGAACATGACTGTGTTGCAGCAGTGGTCGTATTTATTGTTAAACATATTTTTTTTGGAAGAAATTATGATGCACTGGGGAGGAATGAGTTTTCACAGATGTTCCTTAGAGGTTAGCTTTGGGGTTACACTAGCAATTTTAAACAGAAATTTAGGAACAAAAAGGAGCTGCATAACCACCTTTGTTGTTGTTGTTAGGTAAGACAATATTCTGACCAGGTTTTTTTTTCCTTTTTAATTCAAGGAAGGGTTGGGGAGTTTGAGTTGTTTTACTTTATGTGAAGTGCTTATGGCATTATGCTATTAGGGAAACTGGGGTTGGTATACCGACTAGGTCATGGTAAATGAATGCAGACGCAAAGACTATGTCAATTGTGTCTACAGTGAGGGCTGTGCCACACAGATTGTGAAAAATTAGAGGAGGGCAGGAAATAATTTATTTTTCTAACAACCTATTTCCCATTTACAAGTTGTACCTGTTGAAGCTGAAAATGGTCCCCTTGTTTTGTCCTTTCACTGCTGGCTGTCTCTCTTCTTTATTTGACAGATATTCAACACTTGAGGCCTTAAGTTCAGATGAGTATTATTAACAGCAACCATTATGGTCCCTTGGGGATTAATTTTACTTGGTGTGTGTGTGTGTTTTCACAATAGCTTCATGATGCTGGAATGCAGATATATTTCTAGTAAAAAAATAGTTTAGACAGGTTGATTCATTTAGCTACCCAGCAGGATCTGATTGCTTTTCTAAAGTTAATTCCCAGTGAGGTTTATCCCAACAAAAGAATACTACAGTAGCTATTTCTATGAATGAAAGTAATTGTTTTCTTACAAAGAAATGAGTGAAAAATTAACTCTTTCCTCTATTCATTTTTAGTACAATTTTTCAAGTCACTCGGTAAGATATATTAATCAAGTAGTCATTTTCAACATATCATTCATGTCATACCCTGTTTTCCAAGAACCAAAGGCTGCAGTTTCTGAGGAAAGTAAAACATTGTTTGCCTTATTCAGAGGCAGGGTGGTTTTTTGGGTTTTTTTTGTTCAATTTGTTGGGTGGAGGGGGAGGGTTGGTTTTCTTGCTTGATTGCAGCTGACAAAGCAGAAAGGCCTCTTTGTCCCTCTCTTCAAGCTGTGTGTGAACTCCAGTGGAATTTTGAACAGGTAAAACAACACATTATATGTGTTGCAGATGTGCTAATAACAAGCTCTTCTGTTGTTATGGACTTTCTTAGCAGGAACTATGAAACAGAGATGACAAGTATATGCTTTGGCTGGTGGTGGCATTTAAACAGTGTTTGATGTTCTCACAAAAAAAAAAAAGTTGTATTTTCATACTCTCACTGAGGACTGAAGTGTGGATTAAAGCTTCTTCTATATTTATGGGTGCACCTAGGCAAAACCTAGTATAAATCAGAATGCAATACTCGCTTTGATGACAGATTCCAAAGTAAATTTAATAATTTGTCACATATTGGTTGAGAAGTAGTTGAGAAGCTTACAGTAAACAACCAAAAGTACCTTGAGCAGGAGAATTTGATGTAGTTTTGCCCAATCATGCCTGCAATGCACATGCAGAAGCTCAGCGAGCAGGTGGAAATGCCTGCAGGGAGGAGGGAGATAAGCTGTTGCTTGCAGCATGCTCCTTGTTGCCTGAGCATGGCCATGCCATGCAGTGTGATGTCCCTGAGCCCCACCAGGTTGCTCCTGGGAAGCAAGAGGCAAGGTGGGGTATGAGAGTCTCCTTTCTGTCCTGATATGGGGGCAATTTTAGGGGTTGAGTACAGTCTAGTGCAAGAGATAGTGATCCTTAGGGTGGCAGATGCATGAAAGGCCATTGTGGGCAAGTACAGTTTTTAGGCCTTTTTTTAATTTATTGCCTTCTTCTTAGATAATATGTAAATTGTCAGGAAAGAATAAACAGTCTGCAAAAATGTCTGACAGTCAATGATAAAGCCTGACTGAGAGACACTGCAGATCCTATCCTGCCCTCCTCAACTCCTCCCTTGGTAATGTGTTAGTTTAACACTTCATTATAAAGACTAATGTTGTTTTAAACTAGGAGCCCAAGTTCTCTTTGAACAACATACCCTATATTACAACCATCTCCATAGTGTGCAGCCATGGAATTTCACTGGTTTGGTGATGGAACATTGGCTGCAGTTTAATTAATTGATTTCAAATTTGGTACTTAAATTTTAACTGAAAATGATGAAGTGGTTCAAGGAACAGTCTGAATGGCATCAACTAGGAATAACATTCATTTCTTGCAGAGGGTGGTAAACACAGGAGTAGGGTATGTGCTTTAAAGGCAATACTAACCTTTTCTCCTTGAAATACCTTCTGTTTTATGTTAGCTAACATGAATCACAACTACTAATATAGCATGCCATGATTGAACTGTTAGGATAGTTAGCTAGGGTGCAGTGTGTTCCCTTTAATTTGTTTCTATCACTTAGGTTACAGAGGTCATTCTCAAATATCTGTTCCTTCCAAAACATCTTGACAGCAATTTTGTTAATGCTGCTGCCTACAGTGATCTCTGTCTTGTGTTTTATTGAAAAATTCCAAGGGAACTTTCATGAAGGAAAGATGGTGTCTTCTTATTAGGCTAATTTAAAACCTTGATCACCCAAGATTCTTACTTATGTCTAAATATAAGACTAATATTAAGGATTTTTTTTAAAATTCCAATCTTATTTGGTTGTAGATCTAAAAATTATTATAGAAATAAATATTCTTTCACTTTTTAAATTCTTTCAATATGTGGGAACAACTGACTTGACTTTTCATAGTTATGAAACAGGCATCAAGTAGATTCTTACCTCAGAAATTCTCAGCAGATTCCATGTAGAATGCTACTAATGAGAGAAATATACACATTTTGATAGTCATATCCCTTTAAATTTGAGGAAAAGCAGATGTGGTCTTGATATAAATATTAATGTAATACCTTCAGGCAAAGACAGAAACCTTAATTAGCATCTCAGAAGGATTTTTTCCAATAAATTTTCTGGTATTGCTCTGTGAATGGCTTCAGAGAGTGAATTGCCCTCAGTTTCTCTGGGAGATAAAATAGCTGAGCAGGAAAGCAGGAACTAAACTTCATAGTGGTTATAGAAGAAAATACAATTTTGATGCTGGTGAAAGAATGGTTTGGTATAGTAACAAGCGCATATATCACCCACTAACAAACCTGAAAGTGTTTCATTTGTCTAGGAATCAATTGAAATTTAGGACTGTGGTAGTTTGTGTGAAAAAAAAGAATAGTGTATCTATTTTTTTTCCCTAAATTTTAGCTGAAAAAATATGTTCATTGATACTAAATCATAGACTGTTTCAGAACCTCAGATTGATTGATAATTTACATTGGTTTACTCTGTTGTGCACTTTCTTATGGATTTGACTGAGAATGTTAAACTGGGAATTTCATAGAAATGAAGAATAAAACCACAGATTTACAGAATCATATAATGTGTAAGATTGGAATGGATCTTTAAAGGTCATCTAGTCCAACCCCTGCAGTAAGCAGGGATATCTTCACTAGACAAGTTCACTCAGAACCCCATCAGGCCTAACTCTGAAGATCTCCAAGGATGGGACCTCTCTGCGCACCCTGTTCCAGTGATCTACCACCCTCATATTGAAGAACTTTCACCTAATATCCAACCTAAATCTCCCCTTTTCTAATTTAAAACCATTACTCTTGTCCTACATGCCCTTGTGAACAGTTCTTCCCCAGCTTTCTTAAAGGCACCTTTCAGATATTGGAAGGCCACTCTAAGGTCCCCCCAGAGCCTTTTCTTCTCCAAGCTGAATGAGTCCAGCTCTCTCAGCCTGTCTTCATAGGAGAATTCCTCCATCCCTTTGATCATTTTTGTGGCCTTCCTCTGTATGCACACCGTGTCCTTCTTGTGTTGAGGGCTCCAAAGCTGGACACAGTACTCCAGGTGAGGTTTCACCAGAGCAGAGTAGAGGGGTAGTATCACCTGTCTTGATCTGCTGGCCACCCTTCTTTTGATGCAGCCCAGGATGTTGTTGGTCTTCTGGGCTACAAGATGGACATTGGTGGCTCATGTCCAACTTCTCATCCATAAGTACTCCCAAGTCCTTTTCCTCAGGGCTGCTTTCAAGCACTTAATCTCCTAACCTGTATGGACAACAGGGGCTGTTCCAAACCAATTGCAGGACCCTGCACTTGGCTTTGTTGAACCTCACGAGGTTCAGCTCGGCCCATTTTTCCAGTTTACCCTCTGGGTAGTATCCCATCCCTCTGTCACATTAACTTCACCACTTAGCTGTGTGTCAAAAGCAAATTTGCTGAGGGTGCACTCAATCCCACTGTCAATATCATTAATCAAGATATTAAACTGCAACATCATATAATTCTCTTGTTTGGAAGGGGCCCATTATATCATCAAGTCCAACCATCACCCTAACTTGTCAATCACCACTAAACTAAACCACCACCACATTTAACTGTCTTATAAATATCTCTAGAGATGGAGACTCCACAACCTCCCTGGGCAGCCCATTCCAATGCCTAACAACCCTCTCTGTGAAGTTTTTCCTGATCTCCCCTGGTGTAACTTGATACCATTTCCTCTCATCCTATCACTTGTCACTAGGGAGAAAAGGTCATTCCCTGCCTTTCCACATCCTCCTGTCTGGTAGTTGTAGGGAGCAATTAGGTCTCCCCTCAACTTCTTTTCTCCAGACTAAACAAGCCTAGTTCCCTCAGCCACTCCTCGTAACATTTATTCTCCAGTCCCCTCACCAGCCTAAGTTTTTCATATTTGGAAAAGAAAGGAATGGAAATGGAATTTTGATAAAAAGGTGAGATCAGTCATGATAGTACCTTTTATTTTTTGAGGGGTGAACTTTCTGTTTATTCCTTTCCCTCTGGCCCTTTTTCTCCTTTAAGACATGACAGGGGTTCTGTCATTGGAGTATATGCAACCATAGGCTTCCACGTAAAATTCCATTTTTTAAAAGAAAATCATATCTCACTGGAAGATTTATAAAACATGAAATAGTCCAAGATAACCTCAACTAAAGTAAAGGGTAGCAGCAGTGAAGATATAGGTATACGTATGCGACCGCCACCGAGTGTCACCCATAGCATGGACTCAATAAAGATACTAGTTTTGGATTGTAAAGAATTCCCTATTTAATAAATTGCTTCAGACACTTCAGTCATAGCCTCTTCCTCTCTCCTATGCATTCCAGACTGTGTTTAATTCCTCATTGTTACTGAATTCTTGGTTCCAGAATAGCTGTTAGGGGTAGGTTTATTGAAAAGCCTATATTCAATGATTTACTGGGCTGTGTGTCAGAGCCTAAGAAGAGCCTAAGAAGAGCCTATGGAGTTAATAGAAGGTGGAGTTAGGCTTAGCCCTATAAAAATTTCAATCTTAGCATCAATCTTGTTTCATCTTCACTAGCAGAGATACCCTGCCAATATCCCTATCAGTAGCTATCTTAGTTTTGACTTATCCAAGCCATGACACACTTCCACATTGCTACATAAGCTTGGGATCATCCCAGCCTGGGTCGACTATTTTATTACAAAGGTATTGAAAGTATCCTTGACTTGTTTGTAAAGACTAAACTGAAATGAAGACTTTCACTCTGTTTTTTGTATTAGAAATTCTCTCTCTAATACTCATTGTGCTAATTATCCTGGAAGGTGTTGGGGTGGAACAGACTAATTATACTTGTTTGAGTCATGGGTGCTTGCTTATTTCTTTTAACTAAATCTTCCATTGTTTTACAGGGGAGATAGGTGGAGTATGAATTAATCTGATTATTATGTAGATTTATTTTAAATAACACTCCCTCCATCTTGGAAATGTTCTTAATATTTATCTGCCATTTCACAGAATAAGGAAGAAAATGTCATTTGGGGAAGAATAAATAACCAGAGGAATATCTCGTCATCAGACAGTTGTCTAGTTTCCCACCTGTAGTGTGAAAATCCTATGAGCATGTAACTTTTAAAATATCACCAAATACTTCCTGCTCACTCTTATCAGCTCCTTGTAGAGGTGCAGAGTTCAGGCAATAGGACCGTTTGCTGTAAGCCTGAGTCTCTACAGTCAGCCCATCTTTTTTCTCCTCAATGCTTTACTATCACTTGTTTCCTTCTGCAGTTTTAACAAAAGGCTGTGAAAGTTATTTCTGTTGTGCTTTGCCACTAAGATGGTATTTATGCAACCTTGTCTTTGGATAATGCCACCCCAAAGTCACTGTCGTGCCACATCCTAATTATGAGGAGTCAATGCCATGCAGCAGCTTTCCTTTTTCATGGGGTCACAAAGTGCCCTAGCGACATCCCCATCTCCCTTTCTGTATGTCAGACAAAGAATTTCCAGTGAGAGTGGGCTATTAAACACAATTTTCAGCTAGTTGATCCTCTGTGTGCTGAGAGATGTTGATGGAGGAGGTCTCTGGAGACCTTGTCCCTCAGGAATTTCTGATGAACATCTAATGGAGCATCTCCTTGCTCTTATTTCTTCTTTGCCTCTGGAAGATTCTAACAAAGAGCTCTTCTTCCTATGAATGCACTTTCTCCCACTACCCAGAGATGGTTAGTAGCAAGGATTTATTTTTTTTTTTCAGTTTGGAAACACTGGTGTTTGTGCATTCTAGCTAGGAAATGCCAAACTCTATTTGACAATCCATAGGTGGATACGATGAACAAGCACCTGATTTTTGCAGAACTTCATGTACTACAGAAGAGCAGTCATTGTCATTCTGTCGAACTTTGTGCATGCCGCTGCTGAGAGACATCCCTTTTTTTAGGTTTGTTGGTGAAGTTTAAATGTATTGATAATTTGAGTTAATTTGAAATGATGCTAATTTCAAACTGAACACTGGGTCACAAGCTGGATGATTCTAAGGATATTGTACAGTTTAGTCTACATATGTGAGTTTTTACCCCTAACAAAGGCTGACAAATTTTAGTGTCTTGCTTTTTGATTGCTTTATTTATGGGGTTTTTTTAATGCTTGAAAAGGAACTTAAGAAGATAATTAAAAGCAAAATGTGATTTTTTGCTTATTCATTATCAGACACCTTACAATAAAATAATTTAATGTTTTTAAAATAAGAGAATACAAAAGGTACAGTACTAGCTCTTGAATTTCCAAAGATGCAAGAAAAAAAATCAGCTGAGAATTAATATGGCCTCTTTACATAGATAGTCACTTCATTTTAGAGTAATAGAACTACTGCCTTTATTTAGAAAACTGATATGAGACTGCTGGCACAAAATTCAGGGGTTCTGTTAATTCTATTTATTTATTACTTTTAGAAGGACTGCCTAGAAAGATACCAAATCTAGTCTTGAAAGATCAGATTTCCTCCTATTCACTATTACAACATAATTTGAAATACAGAAATTAAGAAAAAAAAACATACTAGGTGAACATAGACAGTAAGATAGTTGACAATTTTGGTTGTAATATACATTCAGCTTACACAAACGGCTCATAGTTTGTTTTTCCTTAAGTTGTATACTTGTTTTTCATGATTGAAAATGAATATTTGCTGGCTAAGTGTTGTGCCACTCTCACTAATTCTTCTTTTTTGTGCCACTCTGCTCCTTTTTTATCAAAGCTGTGCCATTAAGAGAAAGTGATGAGAAAACTGGAACTGAAAGTTTAATTTTTTAATGAGATTCCTTTTAAGTTAATTAATAAAAAACACCTGCATGAGATAATGCACAGCAAATAGTACTAACCAGTTTGTTTGCATTTACTAAATTGAATACAACACATTTTCTTTCCTTGTTGTCATGGAATCTATAAATATTGGCTGACCTACCCTGGTTTCTTTTTTGGCACAAGTTGCTACAGATTTCCAAAAACTGCCCTCCAAACCTTGATTTATATGTAAATAAGACCTAATGATTCATGAGTACATTGAAAATCAAAAGCACATTATGCTGATAATTAAACAGCCGCACTTTTTATGATTCGTTTAACAATTAATATTTAGCAAAGAAATCCTCATTTTTCCTTCATTAAACAAAGTGTGTAGTTTTATGTGGCTTACAATAACATTACTGAAAAAAAGAGTTTTAAAGTATTATGTCTTTACTATGAATGCTTGCAGTCAATAACCTATTTTAATATAATATACAAGTTTGAAGACTTAGCATGTGGTATTTGGAACGGCTCTGACAAAATCTGCTTGAAGGGAAGTTATATTAAGTCACCTTCCTTTTTTTAACACTACTGTGTTATTGGTAACTTTTTTCAGGTTGAAAACAGATGGATGATCATTATGGAGAGGTGTTCATAAATGCTGAGTTTAGCAGTATTCTAAATTGACATTCATCTGAATTTATAAGAAAGTTTAGTTAAGGGAAGCATAAACTCATTGTGTGATGCAGAAGAGTTTATCTTGAATCTCAAAATCATAATGAGAAAATGAGTCTATGGATAGGATATCTATTTTTGAGCAAGCTCAGAAACAGCTTTATTGGTTAGCTGTGGGCTACAGGGATATATGTATTATTCCCAGTTCTTTGAATTCCTGTTGTCTGTTTGAACTTTAAAATACATCAGAAATGAACCAATCTTCTAATTTTGTGGCAGATGCTTTGAAAATCTGATGCAACAGACAGGTTTCCCTGGTAGTTTTTGGCTGAGCAAGCATAGGAAAACCTTGAAAATTATATTTCTAGGAGTACCTACCATTTTTGTATATACATGTGTTTGGTGTTGTTTTGTTGGTTTTTTCCACCCAAAGTCCCTAAAAGCTAACACAAAGCAGCATGATAATTACAATCTACAGCACAGGTGTCTAAAATAGGCACTATAATACCACAGGTGGTCAAAAGATAAAGACAGTATGTTAGGTCTTTCTATTTCACCCTGGCTTCCTTGATTCTTTCTCACCTACTTTGTTAGTGATGGAAAATCGTACTAACACATGGCCCACTGCAGGATGATAATTACTTACAAAATTTTGAGCATCTCCCCTTTGACCCCCTGATTAATATAATTTTCTTAGAGTATAGAAAGTCTAGGCTGGCAGGCACCTCTGTGGATGACCTGCTCCAACCTTCTGTTAAAAGAAGAGCATAGATGAGATAATTTGGGCCCTGTGGAGATGTGTCTTGACTACTTCCAGCAAAGTAGATTTCACCACTTCTCTAAGAAATCTATTACAGAACTTCACTGCTTTTACAGTGAACAATATTTTTCTCACATGCAGACAGTGTTTCACGTGAAGCAGCTCATACCTGTTGCTTCTTGCCCTGTTGATATGATTGGTTGAGAAGGTACCATGCCCATCTTTCTCACTACTTTTTAGGCAATGAAAGACTGTCATTAGATTCCCTTTGAGCCCAGTCTATGTTGAACAAAGCCTCCTTTCCAAACCTTTCTCTGTATGTTGTGTTTTCCAACTCTTTAATCATGCTGTTACCTCTCCTCTGCTCCAATTGGACCCTCCAACTTTTCAATAGTCTCTCTTGAACTGGAGGATGAACAATGGACACAATACTCCAGATGCAGCCTTAAAAATCACGAGTTGACTAACCAAAATCTTTTAACATACTGCCTGTACACCTGTTGATATTACCCAGGATACAGTTGGCCTTAAATGATACTGGAGCTCACTGTTGGTTCACGTTCAGTTTGCTGTCCACCAGGACCCTGATGACTTTTCTAGCTGAGCTACACCTCAACAAGACAGTTCCAGCTTTTATTGCAGCTTGGGATTTCTATCCCAGGTGGAAGACTTTGTATTTTTCTTGGTAAACTTGTAATTCTTCTTGGTCCAATCTCCCAACATGTCAAAGTCAATGTCTCTGCATACTGTGGTTCCTTATTCCGACTCTTCTCCCAGTTTGTTATTATACACACAATTGGAAATGGTGTCTTCAGTCTTGTCGTCTGAGTAATTTATAAACATTTAAATATGTCTATAATTGAGTATTGGACTCAGTATTGACCCTGAGGAGCTCTGCTTACCACCCCAGGGCTCAGTCTGGCTCCAGTCCTGTTCAATATCACCTCAGTAAGTTTGAGGACAATACTAAGCCTGAGGACAATAACAACCCCATGCAGCAGTACAGGCTAGGGGAAGAGTGCCTAGAAAGCTGCCTGGCAGAGAAGGACCTGGGGGTGTTGGTTGACTGCCATCTGAATATGAGCCAGCAGTGTGCCCAGGTGGCCAAGAGGCCAACGACCTCTTGACTTGTATCAGAAATAGCGTGGCCAACAGGTCCAGGCAAGTGATTGTACCCCTGTACTTCCTGAGGCTGCACCTGGAGGGCTGTGTTCAGCTTTCGGCCCCTATCTACAAGAAAGACATTGAGGTCCTGGACTGTGTCAAGAGAAGGGCAACCAGGCAGGTGAAATGGCTGGAGAACAACCCTTATGAAGAGCTGCTGGGGGAGCTGGGGTTGTTTAGCCTGGAGAATAAGAGGCTGAGGTGAGACCTTATCACTGCCTACAATCACCGGAAAGGAGGTTTTATCCAGATGGGTGTTGATTTCTTCACCCAATCAACAGGTGATAGGATGAGGGGATGACTCAAGCTGCACCAGTGCAGGGTCAGATTAGGTATTAGGAAAAAATTCTTCACCTAAAGGGTTATCAGGCACTAGAACAGGCCGCCCAAGGAGGTGGTTGATTCACTGACCCTGGATGTATTTAAGAGATGGGTAGATGAGGTGTTCAGGGATATGGTTTAGTATGTATGGTTGAACTCCATGATCTCAAAGGTCTTTTCCAACCTAGTGATTCTGTAATTCTGTGATATACCAATTTGATTTTGAGTCATTGACCACTACCTTTTGAGCTCAACTATTCAGCCAGTTTTACACTCATAACATGAAATGCAACATCATCCATTTCTCATTAGTATCTTTTCAGCTTGTCAGCCAGGAAATTGTGGGAGGGTGTGTCAAAAACCTTGGTGAAGTCAAGGTAAGTGATGCCATGGTTCTTCTGTCACTGACCAACCAACTTACTTCATCATAGAATAAGTCTGGTTAAACATGATTTAACCTTGGTAAACCCATGTTGGTTTTTTTCCCAGTCCCCTCTGTCATGTTGTAACTCCAGCCAGTAACTGAACACCAGGCAGCCACTTGGTCAACCCTCCCCCTGCAAAAGGATGGAGAGGAAAATGGAAAAAAAAAAGTGGGTTGAGATAAAAAGAGTTTAATAGGATTGCAGAGGAAGATAATAATGTCAATAACAATGATAATAACAATAATACAAGTGATACACAAATGCATCACCACTTGCAAAAGGAAAAAATGAGCAATCAGATGTCCAGTCTATTTCAGAGCAACAATCCCACCTCCCAGGTAGCCATCTCAGTTATATTTGGAGTGTGATGTCACAAGGAATATCTCTTTGGCCATCCTGGGTTAGCCATCTTGGCTGTGCTCTCCCAGCTTCTCATGCATCTGGCAGGGTGTGAAGCTTAAAAGTCCTGGACTTAGTGAAGATGCTTCAACTGCCTAGAAACTAAAACCATCAGTGTGTTACCAGCTTTCTTTACATACTAAATGCAAATCACAACACTATCCTGATTACTAGAAAGAAAATTAACTCTATGTTAGTTAAAACTAGGACACTTAGTGGCTGGAAACAGCTTCCATGAGGACGTTTCATGAGACCTTTTCTCAGGGATTGAAGTAAGACCAAATTGTTGGGTAGAATCAGAGATAACTTTGTTGACCTTTATGTAGATGGATGCAGTATTTACCTGTTCCAGGTCATCCAGTACTTTCCCTGATCTCTATGACCTAAAGATGTTAGAAAAAATTTTAGACTTTGTGAAGATATCAGCCAACTAACAAGAGATTGTAACATGTAATAGTACTTCTCTGCATTGGTCGTTAGTAGAAATGTGAAACTATAGTCAGGATAATTTTTTTAAATTACAAGTTGATACCCAGCAATTTGGTCAATAGGATTTATTATCCATTTTTTAATAAAAAATTAGTAGGAAATTTGTCTTAGGGACTAGATTCACCATCATCTATATTGTATTCTTCTGAGATATTCTATGGAAAAACACATAGCTGCAGCTGGCTGCAGCAATAAAATTGGAAAGAAACAAAGCATACCTAGTCTTTCTATTCACCATATACTATCACTGATGTAGCTCACTATATCATTCTGTTTTCAAGAGCTAAATTTATAGTGCACTATGAGATACCTAATCATGAAGCTGTATTGCTAGCATTTTTTCAGGTACCCAGGCTCTGCTCTGCAAAACTGTGACCCAAAACGTTCCTGAAAAACTCCAATCACTACCTGTTTTATGATCAGTGTAATGTCTAATCTGTTTCTAAGCTACTGAAGCAGATATAGCAGCTCACATTTGGAAAGATATGTGCATATAAAATCTTCTGCACTCTGTTGCCCAATCAGAGTGTAATTCTGCTTCATTAGGGAAAAATAATACAACCAGCTGAAAATTGAAACCTTGCTTCAAAGAATTCCTGTCTGCTGCTGGATGAGAACAGAAATAAATGCAATTGAAGTAGGCAATGGTGAAAATATCAGCTCTGTAATATGCGTCTCTCTATGAAAATGTCTGTTTTCAATTGAAAAAATACCTTTCTTTTAGCAGGATTTGGACTATTGCATAGCTCACATGCACAATGAATGTATTGCCATGGTCACCTGAAATGCTACTCATGACTACTTCGTGCCTTCATCTTGCAAAAAGGTAATAGAATATACTAGTGCAGAATACAAATATTCTAGCAAAAATTTGAGCAGTTTTCTGGAAGCCTAGTAGCAGAAGGCCAAACAAACATCATGCTTTTTAAGGATGCCTTTCAGTCTACATGGTTTCCTTCTAGAAAAGCAGGCAGCAGAAATCTAAAATCTTCTCTCTAATTTGTTTTCCATTGAGAAAGAAAGCTCTCTAACACATAATTAATAGTGGCATGGCCTTTTATTTATTCCTGAAATTTAGAGACTGAAGCAATGCCAAGAAGTAGCTTTTGGTGTTCCCGCCGTGAGACTGAGTATCGGAACTTGATGTAAATATGAAACTCAGTGAAGTGTCTGTCTGGGATAGCAGAGGTTAAAATGCAAGAGATCCTTTCAGACCAATGTGTCCTATAAAGGAAGACTCAACAGTTAAAAGAATTAAACCTGTTTTTATGTAGATTGTGCATTTAGGAATGTCTGACACTTTTGTGTTCTCATGGATTAGAAGAGTTTAAAATGTTTTTAACATTGCATGTATTTTGCTGTGTCTGCCTTAATCACATCTATCAATGACTGACTTGATCTAAGATGATGTCTTTGAAAACACCATGAAGAATTGAGCTATATAGTTCAGCTGCACTCTGATAATGCTAAGTCTCATACATATTTTGATGGGAGATATGCAGTTACCAAGGAAAGTAATGCATTTATTTGACTGTTGAGATAATGCTGCTTATTTCTTGCTCTTAAGCCAGAGAATCAAGGACAAGGAAATCACAGTATCCCTGTGGAGATTGAATCATTTAATTCCGTTGCCAAACTGACAGATATCAAAGATATGCTGAAGGCCAAGCCTATCTGATTTTCACCACACTTGCCTTCTGTTTATTATTTCATGATCCCGGGCAAAGTCAAACCGTCTGTTTTCCTGATGACAACTCTCACTACTGTGATAAAAAGAAGGTAAAGCATATGTAATGTATCTAAAATTATATTTTGTATGTATTAATAAGGTTATATAGCGTATACATGAGACTGTCTCCATATACACATTCATAGCCACACATATATACCTATGTACAGTAGAGGGTTGACCTTGGCTGGAGGCCAGATGCCCACCAATGCTGCTCTATCACTGTCCAGTTTTTCTGGGCTGGAGAAAAACTATATAATGAAAGGCTCATGAGGGTAAAGAGAGGAAAAGATTATCCAACAGTTAACATCATGGGCAAAACAGAATCAAAATGGAATAAAATTAATGTAATTAATTCACCCAATCAAACCAGAGTAATATAATGAGAAAGAAAATACAATCTTAAAACACCTTCTTCCCACCTATCCTTTCTTCCCAGGCTCCACTTTATTCTTGATTTATCTATCTCCTCCCTATAGTGGCATGAAGGGATGGGGAATGGGGTTTGGGGTTAGTTCATCACATGTTTTTTTCTGCCGCACCTTCTTCCTGCCTGCTCCAGCATGGGGTCCCTCTCATAGGAGACAATCCTCCATGAACTTCTGTAGTGTGGATCCTTCCCATGAGGGCTTCATATATAGACACATATATCTATGTACATTCATAAGTGATGCATGTGACCATACAGGTTTAGACTGTTCAGCTTTTCATTCCATCTTATCATAGAATCATAGAATATGTTAGGTTGGAATGGACCTTTGAAGGTCATCTAGTCCAACCCCCCTGCAGTATGCAGGGACATCTTCATTAGACAAGGTCACTCAGAACCCCATCAAGCCTAAGAGTGGTGAAGAAAGAGGATGGCAGTGAAGACTGAGGTAGAAAAGTTGTTGAGAACCTAAGCCTTTTCCTCATCTGTTGTCACTAGTTCAATATTGTCGCTCATCAGGATGGTAGTGGTGGTGGTAGTACACATTTTTAACCTCCCTCTTCTGGTTTATATACTTGTAGAAGCCCGTCTTATTTTTCTTGGCATCCCTTACTAAGTGTAGTTGCAGCTGTGCCTTGGCCTTCCTGACCTTGTCCCTACACAACCAGGCAACATTCCTGTAATTTTCCTATCTCCAAGACAGTTTCTAGAGCATGTGAAAGGCATCCAGGTAATGAGGTGTCCCACTCATGCTTGGGAAGCTGTGGAATCCATCTTCCACCAGACACAAAATGGATATGATTCATCCCAAAGTAACGGGCTGCAAATCAGGTAAACATTTTAAAAAAAGGTAAAGACACACATGTGGAAGTTGCTAAAGCAATTGTTAGACCTTTCAAATTGCATGACACTTTATTCTTCTGCTTTCTTTTGCCATACTTTCCTACTTGCTTTGTTGTAAGGAATAAAATGGAATAAAAAGGAATAAATGGTGCGTAAAGAGTAATATTAAATTGTCAGGGACAAGTCATAATATTTTATAGCCTTTGTAGCTGTACCAATATATTCAGAAAAAAATGCTTGTAGTTGTCAGTAGCTGGGCTCACAACTTTTACCATAACGGACTTATGTTTTCCTTTACTAAGCTTGGATTCTTCGCATATGTGAGTAAATTGGGCTTTTTTACATTGTCATCATATGAAATTGTCTATTATCACATTGTTAAGCATGTGAAAAAGAGACTGGGCAAGGCATATTTATAAGGACTGGTCTGATCACAGAACTGTAGGGGTTGGAAGGGACCTCAAGAGATCATTGGGTCCAACATCCCCCTGCCAAAGGAGGTTCCTTAGGACATATTGCACAGGTAGGCGTCCAGACGGGTCTTGAATATCTCCAGGGAAAGAGACTCCACCAGCTCCCTGGGCAGCCTGTCCCAGGGCTCTGTCACCCTCACTGTGAAAAAGTTCTTCTGCATCTTGGTGTGGAACTTCTTGTGCTCCAACTTGAAGCCATTGCCTCTTGTCCTGTCTCCAAAGACCACTGAAAAAGGGATGGCCATTTCTCTCTGTGTCCCACACTTGAGATATTTATAAACATTAATAAGATCCCCTCTTAGCCGCCTTCTCTCAAGGATGAACAGTCCCACCTCACTCAGCCTTTCTTCATAGGGAAGATGCTCCAGGCCCTTAATCATCTTCATAGTCCTCCTCTGGACTCTCTCCAGGAGATCCTTGTCTTTTTTATAGCAGGGAGCCCAGAACTGGACACAATACTCCAGGTAGGGCCTGACCAGGGCAGGGTAGAGGGGGAGATACTAGATTGTTTTTTACAGTTTTGCAACCATCAAAAATGTCTCTACAGGTGTTTCATTTATGTTTTTATCCCGTTAACGATGTTGTATGATGTTTTGTATAGAGTTTTATAGATTTTCAGATACAGTAAAAAATTACTTTCTGACTTGCTTAAACCAAATGATATTTTGAGGTGTCTTATTTTTATTCGACTTATCAACTACCATTTGCAAAATTGAATTTGAGGTTTGTATTAGAAATTAATAGAAATGGTAAACTATTTTACGTTAATACCAAACCTGACTAAAAGGAACACAGAGTTTAATCTAAAAATAGAACTCTTTTATGCAGTTTTAAAAATATCTTGAAGAATGGACATCAAAGAAGAAAGATGATATGCACATCCTAGTTTGCAGTACACCACAAGTTAACTCATTTAAAAGACTTCCTTTGTATATATGTTCAGAAAAATCAAAGAAAAGTTTTGTCTATAAGTTTTATATAATTTGTAGATTTTATTTCAATGTTTCAACTTGTAAAATGCACAGGTTTCCTGAGATCTTGGCCATATCACATTTGTCAAACAAATTCTTGTTTATAAAAGAAGCCTACTTATAGAGAAAGAAAAAATAAACATGATATTGGTGAAAGCAGAAAAACGTCCCTGATCAGCCTATAAAACCAAAGGTAACTTTAAAAGCCACACAAAGCAAATGCTGACAATATTCAGACTCTTTTGAAATTGAATCAGAGGTGTGTGCTATTATACTTTCCATGTGAGCATTCAGCACAGGATTCTCTGTTGCATGTGGGCTCTTAGCAAAGCAGCAAAAGTCAGCTAACCTTTTTAGACTTTGAAAAGATAGGAGAGTGACATGTAGTGAGAAAATGGAGAGAAAGAAAATTATTTTACATTAGTTATAGCATGCTGGCACTCTGTAGGAGTTGTCAGAGCTGAAGTAACAATTGTACTTTTTAATTGAGATTAAGGGCACCAAGAGGCTTACAGATGAGCTGATGCAGCTTCAGATATGCAAACAACAAGATATTTTTAGCATGTATTTGGTTTCTCAGGGAACTGTTAATGCAAAGAAAAAGGCTCCTTCTCCCATTGAGTTACATTAGAGCATAGGGTTTATTTGCAGAACCAACAGTGTATGGGAAGTGAATAAAGTGCTTTTCTCACTATTGAGAGCCATACAGCATAGAACAGGATTACTTTATTTTGTGTTGGGATAGGTGCACTGAAAAAAAGTGATTTCTTGTGTTACATTTAAACATTTAAGTCTTGATCCTGTTTTTGCAATTCATTTGGTCTCTTGTGCTAGTTTACAAGAAAAAATATCACAAAGCTAATACAGGGCTGCCTCCAGGCCAGCCATTAATGAAAGGTGCTTCCAGACAACCTATTAGGAGCCTTTGGAATGGGTGACTGCAACATATAAGGGGAAGATTGCACTAGTGGGTCAGAGCTGTGTTGCCCATGTTATGACTCTATTGCAGATGTATGCAAGGAAAGCTTGAATTAAATCACAATTGCAGCACAGATGTACTTGTAACTTTCGTACCAATACATAATTTCCATGCTGGATATATTCGTTCACATTTATCAACAATTTTCTGCTTCTTTAGGCTGTCTGCATGAAGTGTGCAATACCCCTCTGTTGTATTGGTTTTGGTTAACATATAAAGAAAATATCAGGGATGAGTTTCTAAGCAGTCCTTTTCCCAAATTACATTCAGTGAATATTTCAGATGACAGAAGGGGAAGACAGCATCTTTCCAAGAAGATCCACATGCTTGTTGCTTCTTTTTGACCTTGGCCATAAACCTTTGGACACTCAAGCTGTATCCTGTATTCCAAGATTCGACAATGACAGGAAGGGTTCTCTTTTCTTTGTTGTAGACTGCTTGCATCCACCTGATATTTGTTATATGTATGTTCTCTTCTGTTCCTCACTATGAGGCAGAAAGATTTATTAGAGTCCATAATCTATAAAGATAAGCAGAAATATTTTAATATTAATTTTATGTTTAAGCTGCTGATTTGGGAGTAAGTATGGATGATGGGACATATAATGGGATCAACATAAAACATTCTGAATGCAATAAATAAGAATAGTGCTGCTTTATGTGACATTATTGGTGGCAGCTTTCCGGTGCATAAGTCACTGAGATGAAGTTTCCAGCTTAAATTTACAGGCACACTGTGTAATATGCACAGGATTCTTCTTCTGCACGCACCAACAGTGGTTAAAGACAGAAAGTGTTTCAGGAGATGAAATGTTTTTCAATGTGGCCTTTGAAGTTCAGCTGAGATAATAAAATGGGTTTATTGACAGAGACAGATGATAATGCATGTTTCCTTTGCTGGAAAAGGATTTAAGGCAACTAGATTTGATCTCAATGACCTTATATTCACACTTCAGCATTTCTAGAGCTTTCTAGCATGCTACATATTGAAAACATAACCTAGATTATATACTTTTCCAGAATATTTCTTTTGATTTTTTTTGTTAGGTTTTGGTGGGGTTTTTTTGTTTGTTTAAGACTCTCCATCAACTAGTGAAAAAATATACCATGTGTTCTGGGGAAATTATTTTCCTATTTCCTTTTCAGAAAAAGTTTGATCAGGGGAGTAATGTCATCCCACTTAGACAGCATCTAGATTTATTCCATACGCAATGAGAGAAAGGTATAATAGTCTATAAATGCCATAATTTTACTTGTAGGATGTTTTTAAATGGCTGCAGAAGTTTTTTTGTGATTCCTAGTCAGTGAAATTAATATATAGGAAGGATTGCTGAATATGAACTGTATACTATGGCTTATACAAACCTGGAACATGTAAAACCTGAAAATGAATGAAGACAAATTTTTCAGTTTCTACTTTTAATTTAAAACAAATAATGGACTTCCTTCTACTCCCCTTGACCCCTGGGCTTGTTCCGTTGAGATCTTTGAAGACATTCATACTAGTTCAATCCAAATACAGAGACTAGATGCAAATGTGTGGCAGAAGTTATATATTTATTAAAATAATATCACTACAGCTTACAGTTTTCTCAATACTGAAGTGAGAAATGTTACTTTACCCAATTAAAACACATGAAGATAATTTTACCATCAGTTATTGCTTTTAATTTTCTTGCTGTTTGAGAATCTGAGGTTGATGAATGGTAATATTTGGGGGAAAAAAGAGTAAAGCCAATAAGAAGGAAATAGATATATTTATTTTTTGTAGCACTATTCTGGAACATGTTTGATACTGGTTTGTTTATCTTATAATAACACAATCATCTAAGTTTTGGGCTGCTGGCTAGCCCTACTGGATCACTGCCTAGCCATTACATCACCTGAGCTTTGACTCAATCCTTTGCTCACACACAACAAAAAGACAGACATGCAGTAACTAAACCATCAGAAAGTTTGACTTCACTATAAAAAGTAACAAACATCAGTGACATTATTGCTTGTTTGTAAAAAAAACCCATTGGCTATTCCCGTTTACTTTCTATTGTCCTCATCTATTACGTGTCTGACAAGTAAACAACAAATTCTTTCTCTTTTTTTACTTCTTTTACTATAACAACTGTTTCTCAGATTTCAGAAAGAAACTTTATCATCTTTTTTTTTAATTAGACCTTTATGTTTTGTGAATATCTGCCCATTAGAGAAGTGGCCTTTTCTGCGTCTGGCAGTTGGATCTTGAAATAGCTCTTATTTAAGAGGCAGGGAAATGAACATTTTGAAGGGGTGTTTATACAGTGTGTCTATGCTTATGGCTGAAAGGCAGTGCTTTTTAATGTACAGTTTAAAATGTTTTATATCAAGTTGAGTCTTATACAGATACATTTCATTAAACCTGCAAGACTTTCCTTCTTACCCCATTAAATTCCATTATAAAAATTACCAGTCTGTGGCTTAAAGTCTTAAAGTTATACTGCTAATAATTGAGCAGTTTCTTTCAATACCAAGTACAATTTAAGATGAAACACAGCTATTTTCTCTGCCAGCTGTAAATCTTGTAGTTGGAAATGGTCCAAAAATTACAAAATTCCTGTCCATCTGACAAACATTGTCTTTCATGGCATGATCCATCTGAGAAATAAAACGATAACCAAATAGAAGCCGCCAACTGCCAGGAAGGCTGGTATTTAAAGGATTAAACAGAGACAAGTAAATCAGTTCATTCAGCTCACATGTACATGAATACTAACAAGTATATTTTGAAATCTGCTAAGTTTTCCATCAAATAAAAAATATAATTGCTGTTTGGTATCTATTAGACCTCACCTTCACATTCATAGAACCATAGAATCACAGAATATCCTGATTTGGAAGGCACCCATAAGGACCATCAAGTCCAAATCCTGGCTCCACACAGGACCGGCCAAGTCAGAACATGTGACTGATTGCATCATTCAGACACTTCTTGATCTCAGCCAAGCTCGGCACTGTGACCGCTTTCCCAGAGAGCTTGTCCAAGTACCTGGCCTCCCTCTCAGTAAAGAGCCTCTTCTTTACATCTGACCTAAACCTCCCCTGTCTCAGTTTCATGATGTTCCCTTGGGTTCTATCACTGGTCACCAAAGAGAGGAGATTGATGCTTGCCCCTTTGCTCCCCCTCCTCAGGAAGCCATAGACTGTGAGGAGGTCTCCCCTCAGCCCCCTCTTCTCCAGGCTGTACAGACCAAGAGACTTCAACCTCCCCTCATAAGCCTCTCCCTCCAGACCCTCCCCATCCTTGTTGCCCTCCTCTGGACACTCTCCAATGTTTTTATATCCCTCTTGTACTGTGACACCCAAAACTGCACACAGTACTGAGGGTGAGACTGCATCAGCACAGCGTAGAGCGGGACTGGACTGGACAGCAATGCCCATGCTTGATACAACCCAGGATACAGTTGGCTCTCCTGGCTGCCTGGGCACAATGTTGACTCATGTAACTTGCTGTCACCAAGACCCCTAAATCCTTCTCAGCATGGCTGGCCTCCAGAGTCTGATCCACCGGTCTGTATGTGCAGCCAGGTTTCCCCCTTCCCAGGTGCAGACTCCGAGACTTACCCTTGTTAAACTTCATACTGTAAACACAGAACATAGTACAAAGACAACGTGTACAAAATATAAAGACCCATGCTCTCACATACTGATTTTGGTTCCCAAAATATTAACGTGTTTGTCTCTTTTTCCCCACTGACAGAAAGGATTAGTTTGTCTTTCTAACAAACCCCTAACTTGGCCTTCTTTTCAACAACAAAATAGTCCATATGGTATTTAAAAATGGATTTGAAAGTTTATGTGAGCTGACTTATCCAAGTGGATAGTAACCATCTGGATTTCTCAATAAATCAATATGCATCATGCAATGAAGACAGATTTCTAAAAGCAAAAAGAGGTGTTTGCAGTTGCTAAGCTTCTTAGCCATGTTTTAGTCAAATGAATTTGAGTCAGAATAAAGTCTTTTATACTGGCAATAAGCCTAGCACTTGAATACATACTATATATTCTAGTTTTGATACAGATGTGAAAGATCCTTCCACTGAAACAAATTGGCCAACTCATACCTCTTGGTATTGTAAATGATCTGGCTCTGTTACTGTCTTATACTAAAGTGAGACAATTTGTCTTGAGTGATACTGCGTACCTACAAGTTAAGAATCATAGAATTGCAGAATGGTTTGGGTTGAAAGGGACCTTAAAGACCATCTAGTTCCACTGCTCCTGTCATGGGCAGGGATACCCTCCAGGAGACCAAGTTGCTGAAAGGTCCATCCTACCTGGCCTTAAGGTCTCAAATCTGATTCTTTGGAGGATTATGGACTATGCTCTATAGATGCGCAAAGTAAGTCTTTAAAGAAGATCCAATGGTTTGGTGCTGTTATGTCTGGAGAACAAGTGGCTCCAAAATATAGCATGACTAAAATACAAACCATATGCACTGCACACCGCTGGAAGTGGAGCTTCGCCCAGCATGGTGCAGAGATTCTAAATAAATAAGTTGAGGGGTGATGGTACCAGCTATGATCAGAAAACCTCTATTGGCAAACTGCTGATATCATCTATGAAATCCTACATCTTATTACTTTATTTTCTTTTGAAAAGGAAGTGCAGACACCTGCCTCTGCATGTTTGAATGATAAACAAGAACATGAAAGTTCTGTGCTTTCAGTCCCAGAATCCAGTAAATGTCTAAGAGCAATAAGTAGACCACAGAGCTCTTCTTGGTTATTTCCTGAGATGCTGCATGTTTATTTCTGCATAAAACAACACTTTAAATTTACATTGGTAGTTTTCATTTAACCAAATTTCACCGTACTAGACAAAGGGTTGTTTAAAGTCTTCCAGTTCTGCCCTTCCTCCAATTATGAATTTGTGATATCATCCTATTCTATTTGCATTTTACTATAGAATCATAGAATCACAGGGGTTGGAAGGGACCTCGAGAGATCATTGGGTCCAACCCCTCTGCCAAAGCAGGCTCCCTAGCTCATATTGCACAGATAGGCGTCCAGATGGGTCTTAGATATCTCCAGAAAAGGAGACTCCACAACCTCCCTGGGCAGCCTATTCCAGTGCTCTGTCACCCTTACTGTGAAAAAGTTCTTCCGCATGTTGGTGTGGAACTTCCTATGCTCCAGCTTACAGACATTGCCTCTTGTCCTGTCTCCACTAACCACTGTAAAGGGGCTGGCCATTTCTCCCTGCATCCCATACTGAAGATATTTATAGACATTAATAAGGTACCCCCTTAGTCTTCTTTTCTCTAGGCTGAACAGTCCCAGCTCTCTCAGCCTTTCCTCATAGGGGAGATGCTCCAGGCCCTTAATCATCTTCATAGCCATTCTTTGGGCTCTCTCAAGGAGATCCCTGTCCTTTTTATACCAGGGAGCCCAGAACTGGACGCAATACTCCAGGTGGGGCCTGACCAGGGCAGAGTAGATGGGGAGGATCACCTCCTTTGACCTGCTGCCCACACTCCTCTTGATACACTCCAGGATCCCATTGGCTCTCTTAGCCACCAGGGCACACTGCTGACTCATAGCCAACCTGTTGTCAACCAGGACCCCCAGGTCCTGCTCCGCAGAGCTCCTCTCCAGGAGATCATCCCCCAGCCTGTACTGATACAAACGGTTGTTCCTCCCCAGGTGCAAGACTTTCCACTTGCTTTCGTTAAACCTCATATGGTTTCTCCCTGCCCAGCTTTCCAGCCTGTCCAGGTCTCGCTGAATTGCAGCGCAGTGTTCCTGCGTGTCAGCCACTCCTCCCAGCTTTGTATCATCAGGGTACTTGCTGAGGGTGGATGCTATTCCCTCATCAAGGTCGTAAATGAAGATATTAAACAGGACTGGACCCAATACCGAGCCCTGGGGAACACTGCTAGTTAGAGGCCTCCAGTCAGATTCTGCTTCGCTGATAACTCCCCTCTGATCTTGGTCCGACAGCCAGTTCTCAAGCCACCTCACTGTCCACTCCTCTATCCCATACTCTCTCAGCTTTGCTATCAGGGTGTCACGGGAGACAGTTTCAAAAGCCTTCCTGAAGTCATGGTAGATGACATCTACTGTTCTCCCTACATCTATCCAGCCGGTGATGACATCATAGAAGGTTATGCGATTGGTCGAGCACGATTTCCCCTTTGTGAATCCATGCTGACTCCTCCTCATGACCTTCTTCTCTTCCAATTGCTTGGAGATGGCATCCAGAACAAGCCTTTCCATCACCTTTCCCGGGACAGAGGTGAGGCTGAGTGGTCTATAGTTACTAGGATCCTCCTTCTTGCCCTTTTTAAAGACTGGAGTGACACTGGCTATCCTCCAATCCTCAGGCACTTCTCCTGTTCTCCAAGACCTGTTGAAGATGATAGAGAGCGGCTCAGCAATCACTTCCGCCAGCGTCCTCAACACACGTGGGTGCATCCCATCCGGGCCCATGGATTTATGTACATTAATCCCTTTGAGCAGCTCCTGGACCACCCCTACCTCAACCAAAGGGAAGCTCTTCATTTCCCAAACATTACTACTTTAATCCAGTGTCTGTGGGTCCCAGTGGGCCTTTGAAGTGATGACCGAAGCGAAGAAGGCATTCAGTATTTCCACCTTCTCAGCATCCCCTGTTACCAGGACACCCTCCTCATTCAGCAAGGGGCCTACATTATCCCTGGTCATCCTCTTACTATTCACATATCTAAAAAACCCCTTTTTATTATCCTTTATGTCCCTTGCTAACTGCACTTTCAAGTGGGCTTTAGCCTTCCTAGTTGCATCCCTACAGGCTCTGACAGCATTCCTGTATTCTTCCCAGGCGCACAGACCCTTTTTCCACAGTTCATATACATTCTGCATCCCTTTGTGTATATTCATTAGCTCCCTGCTCATCCATGCAGGTCATTTACCTCTCTTTCCTGATTTCTTACTCAAAGGGATGCATCATTCCTGTGCTTGGAAGAAGAGCTGTTTGAATTCTAGCCAGCTCTCAGAGGCTCCCATTTCTTCAAACTGTGTAGCCCACGGGATAGCCCCTATTAGATTTCGGAGGAGATCAAAGTTAGCTCTACCAAATTTCAGGGTAGCTATCCTACTTTTTGGCTAGCTTCTTCCACTCAGGATCTTGAACTCAATCAATTCATGGTTGCTTTGTCCTAAGCTGCCCCCGACTTTCACTTCCCTAATGAGTCCATCCTTGTACGTAAAAACAAGGTCCAGCACCCGCCCTCCCCTCGTAGGTTCCTGCACCATCTGTAGCAGGAAATTGTCTTCTACACATTGCAGAAATTGTCTGGACTGCATACAACTGGCAGTATTGCTTGACCAGCAAATATCTGGGTAATTGAAGTCCCTCATAAGGCCTAGCGCCTGCGATCTCGAGGGTACTTCCAACTGCTTACAGAATGCACTATCAAGCCGCTCCTCTTGATCAGGGGGCCTGTAGTACACACCCATGACAATGTCACACATATTAGCCTGCCCCTTAATTCCTACCCACCAGAACTCAACAGAGGTTTCATCCTTCCCCAGATGGAGTTCAATACGTTCTAGATGCTCCCTAACATAAAGAGCAACTCCCCCACCTCGCCTCCCTAGTCTATCTTTCATAAAAAGCACATAGCCATCCATGGTAGCGTGCCAGTTGTCCAGGCTGTCTCACCACGTCTCTGTGATTGCAATGAGATCATGGCCCTGTGACCGCACAAAAAGCTCTAATTCTTCTTGTTTGTTCCCCATGCTATGTGCATTTGTATAAAGGCATTTTAGTGGGGCAGCAGATGCAGGTATGCTCATCAGACCACAGCGAGATTTCCGATAGGGGACGGCCAAAAGTGGCTCCACTGAGGAGTCCTCAGGGTAATCCACAGAATTTTCCCTACTCACACAGGGAGCAACATCCTCAAGTCGGCCATTGTGCTGTTGGCATTTACCTTTTTCCACCATCAACTCATGCTGTGACTCCCAATGCACTTGCCTGACCCCAGCAGCCTTTGTAATATCTCCTTCTCCCTTCCTAACTAGTTTAAAGCATGATTAATGAACACTGGCATCTCCTGAGCAAGGATCCACTTTCCTCTATGGGACAACTGAGCCCCATCAGCTGTACTCATGCCAGGAGCAGAGTACACCATCCCCTGGTCAAAACCCCTAAAATTTTTGTGCAGACACCAGCCTATTAGCCACTTGTTCAGCTCATGAATTCTCCTGTCCTGCTCTGAACCCCTTCTCTCACAGGTGGACACCATGGTCTAACTATCTAGCACACAGGAGACAGGGAACCCTTGGCTTGCCCTGTGTACTCTTTGAGCCAGTGCACTCAATTTCCCCTCTGAGCTAGGAGGGGAGGCTCGCCCTGCTTGCTTGCCCTGCCTGCACGAACTATCAAGCAAACTGCTGCGCCACGCCCTTCTGACGTGCCACGCCCTGTTCGCCCATCCTGTTCACAGGGCTCCAAGAGGCCCCTCTTGAATGGAGAGGGATTATTCCTGCTGCCCTTAGTTTTGCCCCTGATAATTCACGCCAGCGTGCAGGCTCAGTGAGAAGCAATGGCTGCTGCCAGGTGCATTGCGCCTTCTATCTGTTTTTTTTTCCCATTGTTTTACGCTGGAGTCTCCCGTTCCAGAGCCCTACTCCTCAGATCCCCTCTCAGTCTTCTTTTCTCAAGGCTGAACAGCCCCAGTTCACTCAGCTTTTCCTCATAGGGGAGATGCTTCAGGTCCTCTGCTGGACTCTTTCCAGAATATACTTAGACTTTGCAGAATATACTTAGACTTTCTTTGAAATAGTGGGCTGTAGTAATAGCAAAAAATGAAAATTGCAAGGAAACCTCAGGTGTGGATTCAAATTAGGAATAGATTTTTGCCTTTTATGCAGTTGATACTGCATGGATATAGAATCGGCACATTTCATTTTCATAAAGTGATTTCTACAATTTATTAATTATTAGGTTTTAAAGAAAATTAATAGTAAAAACAAATAATTTGCTTCTCTCCCTTGTTCTAATGTATTTCAAATAATATTTTGGACCTCATTATGACCCTTTCAAAACTAAATTCTTGGGCTACAACTGAAAATTGTTAATAAGTGTGGAAGTTTAAGGCATTACACAGAAATCTACTTGATTTAGGGGCTAATTTTAAACAAAATCTTTTTTTTGTGAGTTTTTATTTTAAAATATTAGTGTAAATACTGTGAAAGTATGTTCATACCTTAGCTCCTGAGAATCCAATGACATTCATATTCACTACAATCTGAAATAGTTGCCATTCAAAGGAAGAGTTTTTTTGTGATATTAAAGATTGATGTAAACAATAGAAAGAGGGATGTGTTATTGATAGATAAAATCAGAGAGGTAGAGAGGAGGTACTGAATAGAGAATTCAAGATCCTTGAGGGAATAATTAATAAAGGCTTTGATAATGCTTTAGTACTGTAAGCTATGGCTTGGTGACTCAATATGAAGTCTGGAGGGTGTACATATCAGGGTCATATCTGCTACTGTGTCCACTAAATAAACAACTGGTTAGTTGGAATATGCCATTCTATTCAGTACTGATTTACAAGTTATAAAAGTCAAAATATGTTAACCTGGTTTTCAGCTGGGATAGAGTTAATTTTCACAAGAATATTGGATGGGACACAGCCAGGATAGCTGATCCAAAGCAGCCAAAGGGGTATTCGGTAACATATGACATCATGCTCTGTATATAAGGAGGGGAGCTGACCAGGAAGGAGGGATCACTACTTGGGAATGGGTTTGGCATTGTGTTCCAGGTGGGGAGCAAACTGAATTGTATATACTTTTGTTAGTATTGCCATTATTTTCCTCTTTCTTTGCTATCCCAGTAAACTTCCTTGTAGCAGTCTATGGGTTCTACCTTTTTCTTCTGATTCTCCTCCTCATTCCAACATAAGATGGGGGAGGAATGAGCCAATGGCTGCATGATGCTTAGCTGCCAGCAGGGTCTGAACCATTACATATGCCTACAAGCCTTTTGGCAAGTCGTTTCATAGAGACTCAAAGTCTAAAGTGTAATTCAAAAAGAATAGACACCAATTAAATAAAATAAGCTATATTCATGAAGGGCCTTGTAGATTAGAAGCAATTTTTAATATCTTTTATGTTTTATGGGAAATCAGCTTAATAGTTCACAAGAAATGCATGAAATATGACAATGTTTTGTGTTGGTGCCTAACCCTGCCTCCATGTTTTGACCTTTTTCTTCCCCTTTGATCCAGGAGAGCTTCAGGAACATCTTTCCGTATAGATAATATTCTGTAAATGGGGGCATGAATAAGCAATGTCGGGAGGAATCAGGTAATATTTGTTAGGTGACAAAATATAGCTTCTCTTCTTCCCTGTAATACACTTCAAACAACATTTAGAATCTTACCAGGACACCTTTCAGGCTGTTGCTACTGAATGATGGGGCTGTAACTAGAAATAAAGCTCAGGAAGATCATGGTTTCAAACTAGGACTATATGCTGTTTAAGAGCACCTTAAAAGTATGAATTGGATTTCTAGAATTCCTTTCCACTCTACTGAGAAACTTTTATTATAGTATCTTCAAAGTTTGGGAGGTCATTTCAGATTATCTTTTCAGCAGTTTTTCAGATGAGTTGCTGCTTTCTCAAATTTTTATTTCTTTCCCCTTTTATGTCCTTTGCCTTTTATTTTTTGAATAAAATAAATTTTATTCCAAATATATATCTAATCTTGCTACATTTCAGAAATGAAGGGGAAAGCCATTAACATAACACATAGCTGCAGCAGGAGGTGTGGTGATGGGCACCTGATAAAATCTGTGTTTACTGATGGTAATAAAATCTCCCATTTAGAGATTGTTGCTAAATGAAAACACAATAGACATCAGAAACACTAATGAAGGCGTTCAGGTCATTTCATTATTATTTTTTAAACAGATGTTACTGGACATAGCAATGAGAAAAAAATCAGCAAGGAATGTTTTGTGGTGCTCTTGATACTCAGTAGCTTAGCAGGACTAGCATGTTCTCAGTAACTCCTTGAATCGGACTTTTTATCATTTGCCTTGCATCTGCAAGTAACTTAAACAAATTGATAAAGGTCCTTTTTTCTTCCTTTTTATGACCTGGATTGAATTAAAATCTCATTAGAAATGGGATCTTTGGTGTTTCTCTCATTCTCCCCAGATAGAAGTAATTCCTAGACAACTAGAGTTTTGCATTATTTTGTGTTACTGGGTGGAGCAGTACGAAATGAGGGGATTCTGCTCTGAAAGGAGGCTCTGAAAAATTAGTGTGTTGTGAGTTCTGTTTCGTTCCATGCCGTATTCCATGCTAATGTGCTCAGTTTACAGCTGAAAGAATGTATCTTCAGACTTCCAGTTCCTGAACAGGAGTCTGAGCCTCAGATTGGAGATGGTAAACCAGTTTTAATGCAATAAAGCAAAGAACAGAATCCCTTTTTCTCGTGGTATATTTGGCTCTATACGACAAGCTAGAGTGAAAAGCAAAATGAACTTACTTGACTCAACAGAGTAAGTATGTGTGTATGTAAGTTTTAGTAGTCACAGAAACTTTTGTCTAAGTCACAAAAGGTGTATTTTCATTTAAGACTTCTGTGATAGTTCAACCCACACTTTGCATTACCTGTCACATTGGTAGGACTCAATAAATCATTGTGATCACATAAGACTTTAATTCTTTGTGGGAGATAGTGAAGGTAGTCTAGCGCTTGGTATCTGCTGTCTCTTGTTGATAGGAGCCAGTGAGACCTAGAACTGTGAAAGAACTGGTGAAAAGGAATAAAAATGTGAACTATTTCAAACTCTCATTCTTCTAATTCAAACTGATCTCAACAGAGAAATGTCTCCTGTGAGCTGCTTTGGTGAGGTGCCAGTCTCCTCTTACAGTCAGTGCTCCAGGGTTCTAATAAGGCTTGACATGAAGAATGTCTGGCTAAATTGGATCTTGGTAGTTACTCAGAACCCATCCAAATTTAAAGTTAGGAAAAAGGTAAAAATTAGGACAGGTTTTTGTGATCTTATGTCCTACTACCATTGCTTTTTATTCCTCTTTCTGTGATTTACTGTTAAATATCTCATACAGATGGCAAGAACTGGCAGCAATATGAAGATGATTACTACAAAGAATGTATAAACATTCAAGATAGGCAAAAGCATTTGTGTTACTATAGAATCATATAATACTTCTGGTTGATAGTGCATTCTATAAGCAGTTAGAAACAGCCTCAAGATCCTGGGCACTGATCCTTATGGGGGACTTCAACTATCCAGATATTTGCTGGGCAAGCAACACGGACAGTCGTATGCAGTCCAGACAATTTCTGGAGTATGTTGAAGACAATTTCCTGCTACATATGGTGCAGGAGCCTACAAGGGGAAGGCGGGTGCTGGACCTTGTTTTCACTAACAAGGACGGGCTCATTAGGGAAGTGAAGGTTGAGGGCAGCTTAGGACAAAGCGACCATGAATTGATTGAGTTCAAGATCCTGAGTGGAAGAAACAAGCCAAAAAGTAAGATAGCTACCCTGAATTTTGGTAGAGCTAACTTTGATCTCCTCTGAAATCTAATAGGGGCTATCCCGTGGGCTATGCTGTTTGAAGGAATGCGAGCCTGTGAGAGCTGCCTAACATTTAAAACAGCACTTCCTCCAAGCACAGGAACGATGCATCCCTTTGAGTAAGAAATCAGGAAAGACAGGCAGAAGACCTGCATGGATGAACACAGAGCTATTGAGTAGACTCAAAAAGAAGCAGAAGATCTATGAATTGTGGAAAAAGGGTCTGGGCACCTGGAGAGAATACAGGAATGTGGTCAGGGCCTGTAGGGATGCAACTAGGAAACCCACTTGGAAATGAAGCTGGCAAGGGACATAAAGGATAATAAAAAGAGTTTTTTTAGATATGTGAATAGTAAGAGGATGACCAGGGATAATGTAGGTCCCTTGCTGAGTAAAACGGGTGTCCTTGTAACGGGGGATGCAGAGAAGGTGGAAATACTCAATGCTGCCTTTGCTTCGGTCGTCACTTCAAAGGCCCACTGGGACCCACAGATCCTGTATGAAAGTTGGACTGTTTGGGGAACAAAGAATTTCCCTCTAGTTGAGGTAGGGGAGGTCCAGGACTGGCTCAAAGGGATTAGTGCACACAAATCCATGGGCCCTGATGGGATGCACCCACGTGTGCTGAGGGAGCTGGCGGAGGTGATTGCTGAGCTGCTCTCTATCGTCTTCAACAGGTCTTGGAGGATGGGTGAAGTGCCTGAGGATTGGAGGATAGTCAATGTCACTCCAGTCTTTAAAAAGGGCAAGAAAGAGGAACCTAGTAACTATAGACCAGTCAGCCTCACCTCTGTCCCGGGAAAGGTGATGGAACAGCTTGTTCTGGATGCCATCTCCAAGCAATTGGAAGAGAAGAAGGTCATGAGGAGGAGTCAGCATGGATTCACAAAGGGGAAATCGTGCTTGACCAATCTCATAGCCTTCTACAATCTCATAACAGGCTGGGTAGATGGAGGGAGAGCAGTGGATGTCATCTACCTTGACTTCAGGAAGGCTTTTGAAACTGTCTCCCGTGACACCCTGATAGCAAAGCTGAGAAAGCATGGGAAAGAGGAGTAGACAGTGATGTGGGTTGAGAACTGGCTATCGGACCGAGCCCAGAGGGTTGTGATTCGAGGAGCAGAATCTGACTGGAGGCCTGTAACTAACAGTGTTCCCCAGGGCTCGGTGTTGGGTCCAGTCCTGTATAATATCTTCATTGACGATCTTGATGAGGGAATAGCATCCACCCTCAGCAAGTACGCCGATGATAGAAAGTTGGGAGGAGTGGCTGACACGCAGGAACACTGAGCTGCCATCCAGTGAGACCTCAACAGGCTGGAGAGCTGGGCAGGGAGAAACCTAATGAAATTCAACAAAAGCAAGTGGAAAGTCTTGCACCTGGGGAGGAACAACTGTTTCTATCAGTACGGGCTGGGGGGTGACCTGCTGCTGGAGAAGAGCTCAGTGGAGAAGGACCTGGGGTCCTGGTAGATGACAGGTTGGCCATGAGCCAGCAGTGTGCCCTGGTGGCTAAGACAGCCAGTGGGATCCTGGGGTGCATCCGGAGGAGTGTATCCAGCAGGTCAAAGGAGGTGATCCTCCCCCTCTACTCTGCCCTGGTCAGGCCCCACCTGGAATATTGTGTCCAGTTCTGGGCTCCCTTTTAGAAAGAAGTTAGGGATCTCCTGGAGAGAGTCCAGAGAAGGACTATGAAGATCATTAGAGGCCTGGAGCATCTCCCCTATGAGGATAGGCTGAGTAAGTTGGGATTCTTCAGACTTGAGAAGACTAAGGGGGGACCTAATTAAAGTCTATAATTATCTGAAGCAGGGGATGCAGGGGGAATCAGCCAGCCCCTTTTTCAGTGGTCTGGGGGATAGGACAAGGGGCAATGGCTGCAAGTTGGAGCATAGGAAGTTTCACACCAACATGCGGAAGAAGTTTTTCACAGTGAGGGTGACAGGGCACTGGAATAGGCTGCCCAGGGAGGTGGTGGAGTCTCCTTCTCTGGAGATATTCAAGACCCGTCTGGATGCCTATCTGAGTGATATGTCATAGGGAACTTGCTTTGGCAGGAGGGTTGGACACGATGATCTCTCGAGGCCCCTTCCAACCCCTACGATTCTATGATTCTGTGATTCTATGATTCTAATATAGGCGAAAGCATTTGTGTTACTATAGAATCATATAATGCTTCAGGTTCAAAGGGACCTCAAAAATCATCTGGCTCTAATCCCCCTGACATGGGCAGGAGCATGCTTCATGAGATCAGGTTGCCTAAAGGTTTTAAGTGACAGTCCCAGTACCAATCCCCAAGGAATGCCACTCATTAGTGATCCTCACTTGACCACAACATTTTCAGTGTGATCATCAAATCAATTCCTTATCCACTGAAAATTCCATGCATGAAATCCATGCCTGCTTTGGCAGGGGGGTTGGACCCGAAGATCTCTTGAGGTCCCTTCCAACCCCTAAGATTCTGTGATTCTGTGATTCTGTGACTCTCTATTTTAGTGACAAGGATATCTTGCAGGACAGTATCAAATGCTTTGCACAAACCCAGGTAGATTATGTGTGTCAATCTTCCCTGTTCCACCAGCACTGTAACTCCATTGTAGAATGTCATCAAATTTATTAGGCACAATTTTCCTTAAGTTAAGCCATGTTGTCTGTTACCCTTTATGTCCTTACTCTCCATGTGCACAAGCGTAGTTTCCAGGATCTGCTCAATGACCTTGCCAGGCACACAAGTGAGTCTGACTGGTCTCTCTCCAGATCTTCCTTTTTTCCCCCCTTTAAATTTTTAATTTTTTTTTCCGTAACATCAACAAAGACTGTGCTGGATTCCTATTATGAGGATTGTATTCAGTTTGAAATATTTAAATTTAGATATCTCCTAGTGGATAGTGGTGTATGAGTTAGGTGAGAAAACATTACAGATGCTGGAAGGCTTCTTGGGAATGCTCTTGAGGCATCACTGCTTGGGTTGTTTAGATATCTCTATTGATTATAATCAGAGCTAGAGAAGAGCAAGTAGGCACCTTGACAGAATTGTCTTCGTTTGGAGCTTTCATTTATGGACTATAGTGTTGGGTTTTTCAGGAAAACATTTTTGAAGGTAGAAATGGACGGGCACACCCTAAATAACAGGTTTTTCAAATAGAGAATTATGTATTGAGTTGTGTGTGAATTTTTTTATAGTAGCTCAAAGAACATGTATACATTTTCTATATGTTGATATGCACATTTCTAGCATGCTCAAATGCATAGCATTTCTATGCAAGCTCAAAACACAGAAATTAGTGGGCACTTTCATGTTTAGTTTAGTTTTCAGCTTAAAAACTCAGTTTGGTTCATGTGTCTGATGCTAACTGAAAAAAGTATGCATCATGAGCAGTCCCTCTGAAAAGACTGCCAAATCCAAACTTCATCTTCTATGTAAAAGGCTGTGGTTTTGGACCACATTTTGAGCCATTTAATCAGGCAGCTGCAGCTATAGTGACAGCCAAAGGTAAACATTGCATAAAAAAAGTAAGAGAAATCTTAGTAAAAAGAGATCATTGATTATTTTCAGGAGACAAAAGTGCAATTTCAATCAAGATGTATTTGTGGACCTTATCGGATGGGACAAAGAAAATCTTGCTTTACAAATGTATACTATAAGCCATAGAGAGGTTACTCTATGCTAATTTATAAACAATTTAAATGGAATGATCTTACTAGAAAAAGGGGATGGTTTTAGACACTTTTTTTCCTTTTTTTTTAATGAGACCTTTTCTCTTTTCCCTCGAATAAAGAAGGGTGCAGAGCATGCACAATATACACTTTCAAGCCATTCCTGTCTTTCTTCAGCTTCTCCTTCTTTACCTGGCAGTATCTTTGAATTAATTAGAATTACTGAACAAGCTTCATCAGAACATCTGTTGGGTGTACTCTTAAAGCAATGCAGGCACATGCTAGTGATTACCTTTAAGAAGTGTTCAGCACCCTGTCACATATAAAGGAATCTGGCCAAATGGTTTCCTATAGTCTTATCACACCACAAGTACAGTAATTAATAAAAAAAGTCCAATTAAGATGCGGTTTGCAGATTCCACATTAGCAACGATGTCTCTGAACTACCTCATAATTATTTTTTTTTCAGCCAAGAACTTGCCATCCTAGCTCTTCAGTCATCTCCTTTACTCCTACATAGCTGTTTTTTAGAGCTCTATTGTTATGCTGTCTGATTCCATGGCAAATATTTCAGATGCATTGTACAGGACTGTGGTAATATGTGTACAGGTAATACATGCTATGAAATGGGGTGCTACTGCCTTGAAAGCTAGGTATATAGATGTCACTGTCTCTCTTTATTTACCCAAAAGAAAAAGGGCAGAATCTGTTCTAAAATAATTGCTTTAAACTTGCTTAAAAAGGACAAGTGTTTTTCGTGATTGCTGGCAATTTGAGTTCAATGAAAACTTTCTTAACAATATTTTGTATTGCAGTAATTGCAGAGAAAAGAAATTGGTTCATAAAATAATCCCTGTTTTGATTTAGGTGGTTAGAATTTAACCCAGCAGTATTAGCTGTTCAATATTAAAATAACTGTCCAAAAATTTTATTTCCAATAGTGTGTAAAGTGTGAAAAGACTGTAATTCTGCCATAGTCTTAAAAACCTAAACTGATGAGACACCCCATGAAGCAGAATTTATGTTTTCTCTACCATATTGATTGATGCAAAGTGAAACCTTTATTTCAGGAAAATAACTCGGATAAATATTACATTTTCTGTGAGCTGTTTACCCAATGGACTGGTTGAAGCATGAATACGTTCTGGTGAATAAAGTATTTCTCTTAAATTTAAATACCAAAAATATCTATGTGCTCTAGAAAACCAAAAACAAACCAAAAAAGAAAAGAAAAGCACTTATGTTTTAAATTTGGATGTGGATTATATTTGACTTTTAAAAAGAAATAGAAAAGGTAATTGTGAACTTTTAAAGAGAAATAGACTTGGTAATGAAACCAGAGGCTCACAGGAGATCTTATGTTTTAAGAATTATCAAGGATCTGGCAATATGTGAGAAAGACACCCAGACCATGGAATTGACAAGAAAGTAGTTAAAAAAAACCTGAATTCTCCCTCTTACACAATGAAAACTGTTGACAAATGAAATATCTATAGATTATGTCATAATAAATACTCATTTAATTTTATGTTGCTGTATGAGACTACCATATGGAAAGCTTCAATAACAGCTGTTTTCCAGTCATTATTCCATGTGAAAGTGTTCTCTGAACATTTATAGTGTCTTGTGATTGTGACACCAGTATTGAGGGATTACATGTATTCATTCAAAAGCTTTTATTTGCCATAAAGGTAAATATTTCAAATGCATCTGCTGCCCTAATTTTGCTGGCAACAATATGACTGACAAGGGAATTAATTTTTGCCTTGGGAAGTGGGTATGTGAAGTGAGTTGAAAAGAGGCCAGGGTCAGGTGCTGTCCAAACCGTACTTGTTCCTCCCCATTTTTCCTGTTTGTAATTTAGTCAAAATGTAGATATTTGATTCATCTTGACTCAAATTTCGTTTGGAGAAAGAAAAAAGTTTGGAGTGTCAAAGTGATTGAAATGGTCCGTTTTGACTTTGTGGATGAGGAAGTTTCAATTTTTTGTTTAAAAGACTATCTATTTCTCTTCTCCCCTCTACCCTTCCATATCCCTGCTTTAAAAAACAAAACAAAACAAAACAAAACAACCAAAACCAAACCAAAACCACGTTATACTGAAACTAGAAAAAATCTATAACTCTTTTATATATGCTTAGCCTGAAAACACTCTGAAACCTACTTGTTTAACTAAATCTTACTGTTAGTAATGGGGATTTCATAGGCTATTCCTGAGTTTAACAATGAATGGAAAATTTTCTTTATAGCTAGCCTAGAACTTCTAAACTTATTACTTAGGCTAGCAACAGTGAAACTGTCATTCAATTATTGGTGTAATTATTTGTTTTAAAACTCTGGGGAGTGCTGTTGTATCCTTGTTCTCTATTTCCCATATTTTGGTCAAAATCATACATTGCATACAGTCTTCAAGAATATCACAGTGCATTTACCTTTAAGCATACAACAAGACAACATTTATTGTTCAGAAAGACAGTTCATGTGTCTCTCTCTTTTTATGTCAAGAAAGAACCTGTGTATTTTTAAATAATTGTCAGGCTACTCTGATGAAAAGAAGGACTGGATTTAAATGATGTAAATTTCTCCAGGCCTGGTTTTCCCTTCTCATTACATCACTCAGTCATCTCTATCTTGCAAACCGCCTTTGTTTTGTCTGTTAGAGAAAAACTCAGGTAAATTATCCATTTCTTTTTCACTTCTTTCAAAAGAGTTCACAGTTAAGTAATCCAATCACAGAAGAAAAAAAACCAAACCAACCTGTGTAATTTAATGGAAAATTAAGGCAAAAAATTGAAATAATAGGTATCAAGCATTCAAACATATAAGGATGTCTAGTTTACAAGACAGGTTTACGTTAAGTTTTGGGTTTTTTTGGTTTCTCTCTCACTTTTTTTTTTAACACCTCTCTTTTCAAACAATCTCAAAGTTGTAACATGATTGTGATCAGTTCCAGTGAAAATTCCTTAGGGCTACATATGATCGATAAGTAGATTGAGCTTAGTATTATGATCAGCACTGATTTTACTGGTGATTTGAATGACATTTGGCAGAAGAGCTCACCATACTTTCTAGACTTGCACTTGGTGCCATATGGGAGTTTTTATGTTCACATATACTGTGATTTAATGCTGCAACTAATTATCTCTCACAAAAGACTTTCAAAGCAAAAAGAAAACATGGTTGGTTTCCAAATGTTTTGCAAATTGGCACTTTTCAAGGAAAGAACACTTGTATCTTTAGTAGTTGCATAGCATTTTTCTTGCTAAAATTGATGGTCGAATTTACCCGTCATTGTTTTCAGATTTTCTTTATGTTATCATGTAGCAAAGTTTTGAAAGGAATATTGCTACAAGCTTCAAGGTTTTCTTTATAATGCTGGCAATAAAAACAACTGCATTTCAGTGGTAATGGTATTTATGTTGTCTACACTGGAATCTGGAGTAATAAATAAATAGCTGTCTTTAAGTTAATATAAGGTTATCCATGAATCCAGTTCCTGCATCAAGGCCAGAACTTGTGTCTGATCCGTAGATTTGAGACCAAGTTGGGTGGGTTGTAAAACTGTAATATATCCATCATTAGTCCTGTGTACTACTAACCTGTATTTATGAGGTTAACTTTGTATAATTTTATCTTGTGAACATTTGATAGATTTTATAGATCCATCTAATCTATAGTTTAATTGCCTCCTAGATAAATTAAGTAGATGAAGCTCTTCAAGCTGTAAAGCTGTTTTGAGAAGTCTGTATCATTTGGGTGGCTTGTTGAATCACCTTGTTGAATCACTTGCCTTTTTCACATATCTGGATGTTGATATCAGAACTGAACATGATATTTTCGAAATGAAGTAGACATTTAACAATCATGCCCAGGAGTTTTTTCAGATATATGTTCTGTTGTCCGATGTGTATGCTCCTGAAAATAAATATGTTAAAACTATTACATTAATGGGGAAGTTTCTGGGCCAAATTTTAACCTGGATAATGATAGTTAGAGAAATTCATCATTGTGTATTGGAATTTTTAACATTAAAGCTGGAGAATAAAGGATGTATTCACACTGAAGTTATGTACTACTGTAATGGAAATCTAAAGAGAGATCTACATTTCAGTATAGGCTTCCTGACTGTTCCTAAGTAGCCATGTTTTCTCAGAATAGTCGGATCATTCTGCTAAATATTAGGAAATAAAGGGGCAGTCTCTAGACCCTTCTAAATAGCGCACTTTCAAGCACTGAAAAGGTAATATTAGCTGAGGACCTCATAGAAAAGCTTCTGGAATCTTTACATTGATTTTATATCAGATCACAAGTGCAATCCTACATTTTATTGCCAAGAAATAATCTTTTGAGAGAAAAAAATATATCTCGTTGTATCCCATATATCTAAACAATTTCAGGTGAATTCTGGTCATAGAAATGTGATGATCTTCATTATGTTTTGTTGGTTCCTTCAAATCAGTGAAACTCTAACATTTACTTTATTGCTTTTACCCATCTACTCCATAACAAACCTGTCTTCATTAGTGTCAAGTGAAAACAAATTGGCAAACAAAACATTAAAATCCAAATCACAGGATTTTTATGTAAATAGTTTAAGATGGTACATTCCAGAGCTAACTAAGAACACTAAAAGAACCAGCAGACCTAAAATCTCATAGCTAGTGTAATGCAGGGAGTCTGAAGATCATTGCATTTTAAACACAGAAAATAATGCTGGTGGAATTTCAGAGTTTCACTTATCTTAATGAGAAGATTCTGGTTTCCAGGTTTATTCAAATTATGAAGTCGGTTTTGCTGTTGAGAAGGCTGCTACATAAATAAGATATTGAACAATGCTTGGCTATCAGAATGCAATATTGATGACTGTATATAATTACAGTGATCGCAGTATTTAATAGATCACAAACATTAATTGTGTATCAATCTTTTTGCAGTTCATTTTGCCTTTAGCTATCATGCTATCCCTCATACTGTTCTGCAGTACTTGGTAGGTCTCATGATTTTATCATAAGACTTTATCTATGTTCTATTTAGAAAGTATTCAATACCCTGGGCCTAACAGCAGAAATCCTTGTAGCTGCATTATCTTCAGTAGTATTATACACACTTTTGACAACCATGGACATGACTTTTCATGTAAGGTTTTAACTGGAAGATATAGACGAGGCTGTTGTTATATCTTACAAATGTGCTTTCAAAAACCTATTGCACATTGTAGGACTGCAAAGTACTTACATGACAGAGCAGAAAGCACAGGGCTCTCCTTCCTGTTGAAGAAAAACAGGATGTAGTTTTATTGACTTGAAAATATGTTCTAATTCAGAAGATATGTCATAAGCAACTCATAGTCATATCCAGGATCCATTATACACCTTTGGTGACTCTTCAGGCAGCAGAGATGCATTAAGCATTTGTTAGTCTAACAGCTATTATGAATGCCTGATTACTTGGGAAATAGTAAGTAATGGATCAGTTGCAAGTAAATTTAAGTACAGCCACCATGTACTGCTGCCTGCTTCCTGATGCCTGATGACCTGGACTGGAGCTGTCCCTGGCCTGCAGTCCTCCTTCACGAACTCCTGCAGTGAGCTGTTGGTCCTTCTCGGTGAATTAGTTTAGAAAAGGGGAAAGAGTTCCGAAAAAGGTGAAATGCAATTCAGATCCAATTACAATTCAGAAGCAATGGAGTGTAGCCATATCTGAGCCTCAAAACCACACAAAATGAAATTGTTCTTATAATGAGAAACATACAAACCAGAGAATATCTATGGCATTTCCTGCCTGCAACAAAAATACTGCCCCAGTTTAGGAACACCCCACACTCCCCTTATAATTAATGCAAAACTCATTGAAAATAACCAGATGGCAAACAACAAGTGTATTGTATACATATTGTCTTCCAAATATTTTACTCCTACATCCTGGCTGCCAGGGAATGCCAGTTGTAGCATAAATATGTCATTGACAATTTGTCAGTTTGCCCTACTAATGACAGAAACTGTGATTATCAAAAATAATTTAAAAAGATTTCTTAAATAATATCTGTCACTTAGAAGTTCATTGAAGAGTCCTCTTTAATAAGCAACAAATATACCATTGTTTGTGGATATGCTATGTAATATTGGGAAGACCAATGTGTTTAGCTGAAACAAATATCAGTGAATATAGTCCAGACAAGTTAAATACAGAGCACAGAAACTCACTTTGAAAAAGATATGAGACAGATCATTGTTTTCTGGGGTTGAAAAGCCATGTAGATTAAAGACGGTTTGTGATCTTTGAAAAAAAATCCCCAGATTTTGAGGTTTGCTTTCATCTATTAGAAGAAACCTCAAAGAATGAAAAAAGATATATGGGATTAGAGTCACCCTTGCTGTTGCTTGTTTGGTTTCAATTCTGTGTACACACTGTGTATATGCACTCATGCCTAGGACTGTAGGACAAGTGCTACAAAAACCTGAGGAATAAAGAAGTAATTTCCACTTTTTAGGGAGTTAAAGTCCTCAAAATTATATTGTTTCAATGAAAAAACTGAAGGCATTTTAGCTTTTACTAAGGTATCAGTTTCAGTAAAAAAAATCTTTTGCAGATAGTATTACATTTGGTCGAGTTCTGCTTTTTTTAATAAAAATTCAGTATTTTCTTTCACTTGGAATGTATAGAAATGTATTTACACTCTTTGCTTAGTATAAAATTTTTCTGACTACAATAAGTATATATCAGGTACTTTTATCAGTACAATTTATGGCTTACCAGTCATCTAATTTGGTAGTTCTTAGATTGTTTATTAATTAACATACAAGCATTTCTTTTGTATATTGCTAAATACAAGGTAATAACAGAGCTTTTCTATCTTGTGAGGGCACCTAGGCCTTGTAATAAGTACTGCTCAGTGTACTTTAATGATGACAACCATACAGGGAAGCCACTGATCTCATTCACACAGAATAATTTTAGGTGGAAGATTTATCAATAAATAATGTGAGACTTTTCTCCTATACACTATTAAAAACAAAGCTGATATTTAGGAAGACATAACACTGCATAATGAGAGGAAATATTGGCAGTACAAATGATTGTTACATATGTGTCCATGGTTGAAGACACATAAGAACTGAAACCTGTACTTCTCTAAAATATTGAATTCTTACTATTTTATATTACAGAGACATTGACTTGTAATTTTCTACTAAGCACTCCCTTAAACTTAGGCTGAGACATGTCACCTAACATGTCTTACCTTCAGATAGATACTTTGCACTAGCCAGACTCATTCTGCCCTCAACAAATAGAAGTCAATACTCATGAGAGAGAGAGTAGGTTAGTCCATCTGTCTTTGTCAGTTATTTTATGATGGGTGAAATTGCTTTCTAGAAATGCATTGATTATACAGGGATATTAGATGAATACCTTAGAGGAGACATCTGGTTTGCAAAGACTAGCTGGATTGTCTCTCATGCCAACTTCCACTCTAGGCTTGGACTTTAAGAATAATACAGTTGGATTTTCTTTCTGTATTGATTTATGGAGTGCTGAAAATAAAAAAAATAGGTGACAACTTCTGTGATAGACTGGCACCGTCAATACACATTAATCAGGCAGAAAAGAGTCATTTCACTCATGTCTATACAAAAGTCAAAATGGAGATGTAAATGGCTTAAAAGTAGAATAAACAGTATGAATTTGCTACATAGGGTTTCTTAATAAGGAATAACAAGAAAGATTTTATTTTGTGAATTTTCACTTATTAAATTTAGAAATAGATTGCAAAGGAGAAATCACCAGGGAAAAACTGTATCTATCAGCAATCAGGTTTGAAATGACTGAATTGAGAGGCAAAAAGATTACTAAATTCTTTGAAAAGGTAATTTTTTCTCTTTATATTTTTAAGTAGTGTAAAAGTTATTTTTCTTTTTAAAGCGTGAATGGTGGAATTAATTTTTCACAGTGAAAAAAAGAAAATAACTCCAATATTCACAGGACTTTCTGATGGCATAGTTCTGGAAATAGTTTGTTCAACTGCCTGGATCTGAAAAGTTACAGAGTTTTCATCCTTCACCTCTCTTCACACACGCATCATGTTAGAAATGGTAGCATAACATTCAGAAGTATATGTTGATGAGTAAAGTCACCCCAAAAAATGAGAAAATAAATGACTTTTGCATGGCTAAGGCTAAATGAAAGGGTGATTACACATATGTCTGGAGTCTCTTTTAAGTGTAATTTGTGGAGAAAACATAAAATGAGATTCCCTGCCAGATTCATAAGAAACATATATTCATATTTACTCTCAAACTGTTTGTGGGTTTTTCTTTTCCTTGACATAAAACTGAAGTCATTAAATCCTGCTGTGCCTGATAAGGAAATAAAGCTGAAATACACCATACAGCTTATTATAAATTTTCTGAGTATCTGTTCTAGGGAAATAAAATAATTTTGTTCCCAAGAATCCCTTTCAGGGAAAGATACGTTTACTTTGGAGGCCTTCAGTGAAGAAAATGGCTGATAAAACAAAAAAAAAGATAATAGAAGCTGAAAAGCAAAAGCCAAACACTAAAAAAAAAATGCCGTATCTTAATGAAAGACCACTATGGATAATTGTCATAGTTTATTTCCACGATAGAATGGTTTGACTTACACAGTATTATTGGGAGTTAAACCCGTGCTTAGTTTTTTCTCTCGTTTTGTTGTGGGGTTTTTTTTGTTTGTTTGTTTGTTTGTGATTTAATTTGTTTTTAAAGGAAAATGAGAGAAAGTAGGAATTTTTAGATGGAAATCACTTATTATTTACTTTTGGAAAATTTAGTTTCTCACTTTTCTAATCATTAATCTATAACTCTGTTTCTAAACCATCTCTGTAAATGAGTTTATATAAAACTTTTTTTTAACTTACTTTTGAACTGCAGTTGTGATGATGCATGTAAGATATGGTTTGTTTTATATAACAAAAATGTTTTACAACAACTAGTTCTTTTGAGGAGGAGAATCACATAGAATAAAAATTTACTTCTCTTTAAGTCAACTTGATATAGTTCTTTCCTTTTTTAATTTTAGATTTACATTAATTAATTTTTAGTATTGTACTAATATTCCTAGTTATATGATAAGATATAAATATATAAACATCTGGATTCTGCCACTCAAAGTTACACAAATTAACACCTAGTAACTTTTATGGCAAAAGATTAAAACTTACAATTTTAGGTAGATATCTAAAAAGCTTTAAATTTTCATAACTGTTGTGTTTAAGTCTGAGGTCATCTACTTTGAACATCTGGGTATAGACTAAACCCAAAATCCATTAGGTTACTTCATAGCTATCCAGTTACAGGACTTGTTGCAAGTCTTACTAAGGTGTGCTGTAAGTTGCATCAACCCTGTATCTACACATTATTTAATGGCAATTTTGGAGCCATCCCTTAGGCAGCACAATTGCTGACCAAAGCAAAACATGAAATAAGCTGAAAGGAAATTAAACTCTTTCATATAAAGCCATAAAATTGTGTGCAGAACTCAGAATCACTGTGGTGAATTCCCCAGGAGGCAAATACCATTCCCTGTTGATGAAAATATTTTGACTACTGAAAGATGAAGATAAAAAGGTTTAGAAAGAAAAAAAAATAAGTAAATAGCTCCATAAAGATATCTGTTGTAACATATGCACAAATATTTACATGCAGAAAGGGGTATTGTGCTGTAACATTAAAACCAGTAGAGCACTTTTCTAAAGTTCTAGAATAGTCTTTTAAATTATTGATATTTTAATGCATTAAAAAGTCAAAGATATTTATGGCTGCTGATTTCTCTCAGAAAAAGTCTCTGGGGAATTGAGGGGTATTTTGAAGTACAGTAAGTGTAGGCTTTCTGCTTAAAAATCAATGACAAGTTAGTCTTAATAACTTTAATAAAAATAAGAGAAAGTGTTTAGTGCATTTCTGCAGGTAGGAAAAGAGTATTTTTGCTACCAAATCTATAATTTCTTCACATTTTTTCTTACCCCAGAAATCAATAAAACCATTCATGTGCCTTACCCGTCTCACTTAAAAGACATCTTTTATCAGCCTACTGCCAATCAACCAATCCATGTGCTTTTGCAGGATTCAGTTGTGATTGCTCAGGGATGTCCTAACATCACGTTTTCCTCATCAGCAGTGGTTAACATAAGTAGCACGCAGAGAACAGCACTGTGGACCCTGGCTAGGAGGGCAGCAGGCAGTGTGAATATTATCCTTTAGACTACTTTTCCTGTTTTCTGGAGGTCACAAGTGGATTTGTAGTATTAAAGAGAAACAAACAGAAAAGAACTGGATTGGTTTTCCTTCTCAGTTTATGCATATGAGGTGGAGAGAAGATACATATTTTTTACAGTCTTAATGTTCTAATGAAATTTCCATGGTGTATTCCCAAAGACCCCAGGGAATAGTATTATCTGGAAAAAATTTAATGGAATACCAAAGTCTTCCCTTACCTTTTCCAAATGCTTTATGTCTCAGGCCATTTCAAATCTTAAAGACAGACAAAAATTATAGTTGTGGCAAAAGAAGTAGATTTTTTATTATTTTCCTTTAAAAATATGACAGTTTATAGCTGTGGTTGTTACTTAACAGTGAAAGGCAACATTGTAGCTTTATTAGAGGTAATGCCTTCTTTTAAACCCAAATTACACAGCACAAATGACTCCAGAATGTCATTACCCCAAGTGCAATTATTGATGTAGGACTACTGTGTGGTGTCGTTGACATGCTGGAGGGAAAGCATGAAATTCAGAGGGATTGGACAGGCTTGAAAGATGGTCCCATGCAAACTACATGAAGTGCAATGTCCTGCACATGGGTTGAAGTAATCCAACTACAGAGAGATAGAAAATGGATTGAGAGCAGTCCTGAGGACAGGCACCTGGGGGTGTTGATAGATGAGATGCTCAACATGAGCTTGCAGTGCACACTTACAGTCCAGAAAGTCAACTGTATCCTGGTCTGCATCCAAAACAGCTTGACCAGCAGGCCAAGGCCCCTCTACTCTGCTGTAGTGAGACCCCACCTGGAGTACTGTGTTGATCTCTGGGGTCTCTAGTACAAGAAAGATATCGAGATGTTGGAGTGAGTCCAGAGGAGGGCCATGAGGATGATCAGACAGCTGAAACACCTCTCCTATGCGTACAGGCTGAGAGAACTAGCCTTGTTCAGCCTGGAGAAGAAAAGAGTGAGAAGACATTAGAGCAGATTTACAATACCTGAAGGGGCCCTACAGAAAAGCTGGAGAGGGACTGTTTACAAGGGCATGGAATGATAGGACAAAGGGTAATGGCTTTTAACTGTAAGATGGTAGATTTAGATTAGACATTAGGAAAAAATGTGGTGAGGCTGTGGAAAAGGTTGTTGAGGGAAGTTTTGTCTCCCCACTCCTTGGCCAGGTTGGATGGGAATTTGGGCAACCTGGTCTAGTGGAAGGTGACCCTCCCAATGTCATAGGGATTGGAACTGAATGATCTTTGAGGCCTCTTGCAACACAAAGCATTCCATGATTCTGTGAGTCTATAAATAAATGAAATGATCTTTTTTAGAAGTAAAGGAGCCCTCCACAAAAAGTAAAGAAAACTTCATGCCAGTTTTTTTTATGAGTCTTTATTGGGAACTTTACTGATAAGAAAATTGCTCTTTGACAATTTGCATAATTTGTCAAAATATGAGCTGCTTCTTCATTGAAGCAAATAATGACAAGTGAACTTTGGGTTTTTAGTGGATGTTGACTTGACTGGTAATATGTTAGCGTCCTAAAAAGACATAAATACCACACACACACACACACACGCATGCACACAAGCACAAACATATTTCCTTGGACAGGAGAGTCTAATTTGACACATAAGTTTTGTCCTTTCCTCATACTTGTTCTATCACAGAATTCTAATGTATAAAGTGTCACATAGGGCTATTTCTCATATAGTTCTGTGGTGGAGTAGATAGTTTTTGGAACAAAATTTTACTTATAAATGAAAAAATGTGTCCTTTAAGATCTACAATAATTAGAAATGCCTCATTATCTCTCCTTGTGTAAAACAATTCAGTAATTCAGCATTTTTAGTAGTTCAACAGCTACAATTTTGTGTGAATTGCAATAAAAAAACCTTTACAGTCAAAACTGTTAGTTTAAGAAACAGAAGAGTACAAAATATAATATGAAATATATATGCTTGATGGATTAATGTTTTTTCACCTCACGGAATTTCTAATTTTCAAGATGGTATTTAGTCAATTCTTTTCATTGGAAGTATATATCCATGAATCTAGGAGTACACTGGAAATTCCCAGAGCCTCATGATGAAGAAACAAATTTAATTTCTACACAGTATTGCTGGAATGTTTATGATGATCTCGGTATATCATGTTTATGATGATCACGGTATATCATGGCAAGAGCTGCAAACAGCTAACAATGTTATTAAGGGTTTATTACCCATAGCAAGTATCTCCTAATCTAGCTTGCAAATGTGTTGACTTAAGCAATTCTCTTCTTTGCTGAAGTACCAATGCGTTTAATAGGACTTTCTTCACTGTTCTCTTTACTGATGACAGGAATGAGTTGTGGTGAAGCTCTATGATGCTTTATGACGTCCTGTGTCTCTGGACTACCAGAATTATTTTATAGTATTAAAGAATCCTAGCTCATATAGTGGAAAATTAATTCTAAAGGTGCAAGTATTATAAAAACCAAATAAAAAGAAAACCTTTGTGTGTTCCTTATATCTCTCTCTGAGGAAAATACCATGATTTACTCTAACATAGGCAGACTTAGCTATGATTACACATGCAGAGATTCACTAGGAAAATGGCCCTAAAAATGCATGATTTAAATACTATTTCTGTTACTTGGAAATTTACATTGGAGTAAATAACTGCTTCTGCTTTTCATGCTGAGTACTGACTTCAGTTGACAGGAATAACACAGTGCTATTTTTATCAAGGTAAAGAAGAAATGTAGTCTTTTTATTTTGGTAACTTTAAATACGGATTATGGCTTTATGGAAATAATTTGAAATTTCCCTTGTGGTTGTGCCTCAAAGCATGCATTTTTTTTTCAAATAACTGCAGCTACATAAATGGTTTCTATCATATACAGTTGTTTTAAAGATAACATCTTAAATTCTTACTAGTAAAAACTACTTTAAAAGCAACTTCTAAAGTTGGATAAGTATGATTAAAAATATATTTTTGCAAGAGTAATGGTCAACCTAAAAGACAGTTTAAAAAAACTTTACATCTAATTTCTTATAGTTGGTTCTGATTATTTTAGGAGTCCCAAACTTACACTGTTTAAGAAATAATGTCTAAAATATTTAGTGAAACATATCAGATTAGAACTCTTAATCTAGTTTTTAGAAGTGAAGTTACTGTTTATCAAGGCTATTCTCTAGCCTAGATGACATGGACAAAATGAGCAGGATGTCCCAGACTCTACTTGTGCTGTCTGTTGCCTTCTGCCAGACAACACAGCCCTCAGCTGGTAGGAGGCATTAAGAAGGTGGATTGTGTTGAGTAGATAAGGGCATGAGGAAAGGAGAAGAAGGAAGAGGTGCTACTCTACTGTATTATTGCTCTTTGCACTAAATAAAATGCTTGTCCACAGAAAGATGAAAAATTTTCAAATATTCTGATTAGGAAATAGACACATTCGCATGAGATTCATTCATTTTGGGTAAATATTAAATCACAGAAAGAAAATCCCAGACCTCTTATTCCAGAGGTAGTCTCTTCTAGGTAAATATGTTATTTAAATATACATAAGCATTGTTGAAACTATTTTTCCCATGTTTTTTTTTTTTTAATATACCAATAATTTTTTTTGTATCTCTTGGGTTTGACAGGGATGAAATAATAATAAGGTATTCTGGAGTGTGAAAAATAAAATCTTATGTAAAGAATTATATTTATTTGTTATTAACAAGAAAAACTTTTATCCTATGGCCCTGAAAATGCATGGAACAACAGGCAGAAAGAGGAACATATGCACGTTATATGTAATTTTAGAAAATCTCAATTACAGAAGTTTATCCTGTGTGCTTTCTCTCCAAAGTCAGATTCTCTTCTGAAGGAAATTTTGTATGCTTTCACCTGATAAAAAAAGTAACTTACTAATGATTTTTTTCTTCCTGTAACTACGTTCTTGTTGTTTCTGTGCCATCTTGTAGTGTAAAAGATTCATAATTGCATCTAATTAGAAAACATTAAAATGCTATGACTTAGAAAAATAATGAAACAATTACATTTTATACAAGACACAATATCTCAAACTGTGTTTTAGGCTTCAAATGGGACTCTAATGTGATCAAAAAAGAAATGGCAAGGTTTTGCATGTTTATTTATTTACCTAAGAGTATTTTAGTGTATTTTCCTGAGACATTAAAAATAAAGCTTCTTTAAAGCTTTAAAGGAGAGTTCAGTTTTATTTTTGTACATTAATTTACTTTTTAATATGTTTTATGGATCATCTTTTTGTGGTAGCACGCGTCAAATAAACTGTGTTAAGTTGAAGGATGAATATTAGAAAGCAGCCTTGTTAAATTAAAATATAATGTGGAGGTGTGGTTGGTTTTAGTTTGGTTTTTTTTTTCTTATTTGCCTTCTAATAGCATTTAAAAAAATTAAAGATTTTTCAACTTTTATTTACTCAAACATCAAGAAGCTATAATAAAGAACTTTTTATTACAGAATTAGTTTTTTTCATTTCATTGTTCTGGAATAAATGCTAATTTCTGTTACCGTCCAGTTCACAAGAGACTTGCTTTCTGTCAGCAGATCACTCAAACATATGTAGTTTTATAGGAGAGCAGAGGGAGACATTACACACAAATAGAATTGTGCAATAAACACAATACAGTCAGTTAAGAATTCTGTAGATGAAGAAGGAAAGCATAACTTACATAAAAACTTTGATGATTTAAAGGGTAAATTTTGCATATAAGAAAAGCACACAAAAAATTGTATACTAAAAGGTTCAGGTTTCAATTTGCTGTATCACACAACAACAATTCATACCAGACCATAGGTATGTTATTGAAAACCTCCTGAGCCATCTGCCTAAAGCTCAGATACTACTGGCAAACAAATGTCTATTCTAGGCCAATGATTGACACAGTATGTATCAGCTGTAATCAGACTCATTTACAAGCAGACTTAATTATCTAAACAGTGAAAACAAAAATATTTAATTCTATAAAAATGGTTTCTATGATTTTTATAGTTGCATATTGAAAATTCCTCAAGGTATAATATTTCAACATTAACATTACACTTTTAAAAAATTTCCACTCCCCTAATCTTCTGAATATACTATAAATGTGGTCTTAGTAATATGAATGTATGGGAAGGATACACATTGTTGATATTGAGACAAGGATAACGTTTATTTATAGTAATGAATTTGAAATGACATTTATATGCTTGCATTTTCCTTAATTTTTGCACACCTCTACCGTCAATAAATTTTGTGTACCAAAAATGTAAGAGTAGAATCGCAGAATCACAGAAATTTAGGAGTTAGAAGAGGTCTCAAAAGGTCCAACCTAGGTTGGTCTAGTCCAACCCCCCTGCCAAAGCAGGATCACCAGATTAAATCGCACAGGAACACATCCAGGAAGGTTTTGAATGTCTCCAGAGGAGACTCCACAGCCTCTCTGGGCAACCTGTTCCAGTGCTCTGTCACCCTCATAGTGAAAAAGTTTCTACTTACATTCACATGGAACTTCCTATGCTCCAGTTTGCATCCATTGCCTCTTGTCCTATCACTGGCCATCATTGAGAAGAGCCTGGCTCCGTCTTCCTGACTCTTACCTTTTACATATTTATAAACATTACTAAGGTCACCCCTCAGTCTCCTCCAAGCTGAAGAGGCCCAGTTCCCTCAGCCTCTCCTCATAAGGAAGGTATTCCACTCCCTTAATCATCTTGGTGGTCCTGCACTGGACTTTTTCAAGGAGTTCTATGTCTTTCTTGAACTGAAGGACCCAGAACTGGGCACAATATTCCAGGTGTGGTCTCACCAGGGCAGAGTAGAGGGGGTGACCTACTAACCACCCCCCTTCTAATACAGCCCAGGATGCCATTGGCCGTCTCAGTCATGCGGGCACATTGCTGGCTCATGCTCACCCTGCTGTCCACCAGGACCCCCAATTCTGTCTCATCTACACTGCTCTCCAACAGGCCAGTCCCCAAACTATACTGGTCCCTGGGGTTGTTCTTCCTTAGATGCAAGACCCTACACTTGCCCTTGTTAAATCTCATTAAACTCCCCACCCTACTCGCCAGCCTGTCTAAGAATTGCTGAATGGCAGCACAGCCCTCTGATGTGTAAGCTACCCTTCCTTTTTTGTTGTCAGCAAACTTGCTGACTGTACACTCCATTCCCTCATACAGGTACTCAATGTATATATTGAATAGTATGGGTCCCAATACCAACTACTGAGGGACTGCTCTGGACACCAGCCTCCAGCTAGACTTTGTCCCATTGATCAAAACTCATTGGCTTCTTCCCTTCAACCAGCTCTCAACCCACCTCAATACTCCACCTTCCAGACCACAATTCCTCAGTGTAACCACAAGGATGCTGTAGGAGACAGTGTCAAATGCTTTACTGAGGTCAAGGTAGACCACATCTACTGCCCTGCCATCATCTATCCACCTGGTTATATCCTCATAAAAGGCTTTTAGGTTAGTCAAACATGACTTCTATGACTTTCAGAAGACATTAAGGAGACTATCTTTTACTGGTACCTAAAAGAAAAAACATGGGTGGTAGTTTTCCAGAAGGTTTCAAAACCACGTTCAGCATTCACTGCATTTTGCCCAAATGGAAAAAAAATAAGACCGCTCACTGCAGTGTGAGGCTATAAAAAATTCCAACATGCTGTTTAAACTTTTTAATATATTTATCCAAAGTTATTGCATTCTTTCCTGGCATAAATTTAACTTTAAATCTCAGAAATTTCTTCCTAGACTTTGAAGGCATACATGTATGTTGATGTTTGAATACACAGTAAAACTCTACCCCTAGCATGTGCCCAGTTTCCTGGCTCTATCCTCTTCATGCAACCTCAGTGTAGATCTATTTTCCTTCTACATTGTCCTATATCATCCTGAGCACCATGTTGCTCGCAGTTGTATTGTAAACTGTCACACAGCTGAGAACCCTAATTTAGACAGGCTGAAATAGTCCTCCAGAAATCTATGGTGTGATTCCCTCACATTAATGTGGATTCCATCACTGACCAGTTGAAGGTTTGTTCAGCACTCCCTGTTCTAAGTAAATGCATGCAATTTCTTGCCAACTGTTCCTAATGCTAGGCAATGAGAAGGACCTCTGTGATGTGTGCAGTGTAACTGAGAATGAAGGAATTTTTCTGTAGGCACATTCACAAGTCTGGTGGCTTGAGATCTTTTATCTGATTTATTTTTATCTTACCTTCACAGTACACTTATTATAAGTCAGAGTTGTGGTATGGATCAGACATTTTCCTGAAACTTACTTCTTTCAGGTAATGTAGCATTTCATTCCTTCTGTGCTGAAAATTTGCTAAAGATAGAACTCCAATTGTCTTCCTGATTTACAATATTGATATATTTATTGATATATTGATATATTTTGATATATTTATCGAGGTTCTGTCCACAACCAGGAGCTGAGACACTTGCTCTTGGGGATTAAAGGGAAGGGGAAAAGGAAAAAACCCAAATGTGAACCTCGTGGCTTGGGATAAGGATAGTTTATTAGGACAACAGAGAGAGAAACAGCAATAATAGGACTTTTATAGGAATATTATATGGAAATGGTGATACACTACGGAGTTTCTCACTGAACCATACAATTCAGGCCGTACAGCTCAGAGCTGTCCTGAAACTGGACCATCCCCAAAACCTGCGGTGTCCTGAGTGCACTCCTCCCCGCTCAAGCCCCACTTTATACTGAGCATGATGTAATTGGTATTGAATACCCTTTTTGGACAGTTCTGGTCACCTGTCCTGGCTGCATCCCTCCCAGCTTCCCAGGCACCCCCCCTACAACCTTCTCATTAGCAGGGCAATATGAACAACTGAAAAGTCCCTGACTGCTGGGCAACAACTAAAACCATCCATGTATTATCAGCACTGCTCCCATCCTAACTCCTGAACACAGCATTACACTCTCCCAATCCCCCAGTCCTTCCTAGTGTGCAAAACCCATGAACAACTTTGTTTTCTCCATTGCTACACGGCACTGACAATAGATTGTGTCAGATTTTCTCCAATTTCCCCAAAAATCACATGAACTGAAAACAATTCAGAATAGGTCATGCCTGAGTTTCAAAGAAAGGCTTAACAGGGAATAATTTTTTTCATAAATATTTTTATATTGTCATTGCTTTGAAGTGCTGCTACCTCATAAATGATCTATCCAATCCACAGGCTACAAAATGTCTTGTCACAGGACTTGTCACACAACCTGACAGAAAAATCCCAGGAAAATGTGCTGATTTAAGATCTAGTGAGATACTGATGTGATCATCCAAGAACTCTGAAAATTTTGTTGTTTTTTAGGTGAAGTCCAATAAGATGCTGAGCTCATTCATCTGAAACCATGAACACTTTGAGGCTTCAGTCATGATTGCAGTATTTATGACATTTAACCAACATCTGTGGTTTTGTGGACATCTGTACTAAAAGCAGTGATTATTTGCAAATATAAATTTTATTCTAAAAGTGAAAGAGATTTTCATAGAATCATAGAATGACTTTTGTTGGAATAGCTCTTTAAGATCATCACTAAACCAAATGTATCACTAAATCATGTCCCTAATCACCACATGTACACATCTTCTAAATACCTCCAAGGATGCTGATTCAACCACTTCCTTGGGAAACCTGTTCCAGCAATTGACAACCCTTTCTGTGAAGAAATTTCTCCTAATAACCAACCTGAACCTCTCCTGGTGCAACTTGAGCCCATTTCCTCTCATCCTATTGCTAGTTATTGGGAGAAAAGACCAACCTCCACCTCACTACAACCACCTTTCAGCTAGTTGTAGAGAGCTGTAATATCTCTCCACCTCCTGTTCTCCAGACTAAATAATCCCAGTTCCCTGAGCTGCTCCTCATAAAACTTGCTCACTTTATCTTTCACCAGCTTTTTTGTCCTTCTTTGGATACAGACCATTACCTCAATGCCCTTACTGTAGTGAGGAGCCCAAAACTGAACAGATATTTCAAAGTGCAGCCTCTCCAGTGCTGAGCATAGGGAACAATAATTTTCCAAGTTCTGCTGGCCATGCTATTTCTGACACAAATTATGACTTTTTACAATAATAAAATAACACCCAGATTTTCACATGCCATTAAAATACTTATTCAATCTTTACATTTCCATTGAAAGAAACACCCTTTTGTAGTCCTATTATCCTTTAATGAACATATTTTAGCTTTATAAAATGTGTTCAATTAATAACTTTTAAATTGACATTTTAGTTCATATTCAATGGTTTTAACCATAGATTTTATTAACATATTTTTAAAAATAGAAAGCAGTATCCTTTACAAACCTTAATCTAAAACATGATTACCTTCTCACTTGTTTTCTGGTGAAAAAGCAACAAGTATCCCTGTGTCTTTTCACCATGTATTTTGAAACTGTGATTGTTTTAATGCCTTTGCCTAACTGTTGCAATGTTTTCTGAGATCGGCAAAAAGATTTTTGAAAATGGCATACTAGGAATGTATATATAAAATAGACTCAATGCATGAATCTCAAGCAGTCTCAGTGGAAAACTTCATCAAAGAGTTAAAAATACTCTAAAGATCTAACGAATTATAAATGTTTAGATAGAAACATACACATCACTTGCACTATCAAAGATTCAAAGAATGGTAGGGATTGGAAAGGAACTGGAGATCACCTAGTCCAACCCCTTGCTAAAGCATGATCACTTAAAGTAGGTTGCACAGGGTCATGTCCAGGTGGGTCTTGAATATGTCCAGAGAAGGAGACTCCACAATCGCTCTGTGCAGCCTGTACCCGTCCTTGCCACCCCAACAGAGAAAAAGGTTTTCTGCATATTCAGACAGAACTTCCCGTGTTACGTTTTGTGCCCATTGCCACTTGTCATGTCACTGGGTACCACTGAGAAGAGTCTGACCCCTTCCTCTAGATATTTATAAGTTTTGATAAAATCTCCTCTCATCCTTCTCTTCTCCAGGATAAACAGACCCAGGTCTCAGCCTTTCCTCATACAAGAGACGCTGAAGTCCCTTCTTCTTTGTAGTCTTCCACTGAACTCAAGTTCCCTGTCTTTCTTGAACTGTGGAACCCACAACTGGACACAGAAGTACAGATGCAGCCTTACCAGGGCAGGGTAGAGTGGAAGAACAACATTCCTTGACCAGCTGCCCATGCTCTTAATGTATAGAATAAAGTAGTGAAAAAAAATGGACATACAGAGTGATTATGGGCTGTGATTAAGTTATTTAGGTCTTTCCCATTGAATGCTTCAAAGAGTTGATTGCAGGTATAAAAAATATGGACCAAGAAAACATCCCAGCAAAGCTTCCTGATGGAGAGATGTAGCAAGAGACCACTCTTTAAACTCACAAAATCTGTCATTTTTAATCGAGCGTGATTATTATGTTGACTTCCTTACCAAATATTGGCATATTTGGTAAGGAAAACTGAAAAGAAAGCATTCTGCTATGATCAATTTCTGGTCACAAGTGGTGTTCCAGGGATCAGTCTTGGGTCCAGTCCTGTTCAATATCTTTATCAATGACCTGGATGAAGGAATTGAATGTCACCTCAGTAAGTTTGATGATAATACTAAGCCTGGAGGAAGTGTCAATCAGCCTGAGGGTAGGGAGGCTCTTCAGAGGGGGTTGGCTGGACTGATGAGGTGAGACCAGCAGGATGAGGCTCAACAAGGCCAAGTGCAGAGTCCTGCACTTGGGACATAGCAACCCCATGCAGCAGTACAGGCTAGGGGAAGAGTGCCTAGAAAGCTGCCTGGCAGAGAAGGACCTGGGGGTGTTGGTTGACTGCCATCTGAATATGAGCCAGCAGTGTGCCTAGGTGGCCAAGAGGCCAACGGCCTCTTGACTTGTATCAGAAATAGCGTGGCCAACAGGTCCAGGCAAGTGATTGTACCCCTGTACTTCCTGAGGCTGCACCTGGAGGGCTGTGTTCAGCTTTGGGCCCCTCGCTACAAGAAAGACATTGAGGTCCTGGACTGTGTCGAGAGAAGGGCAACCAGGCTGCTGAAGGGGCTGGAGACCAAACTTTATGAGGAGCTGCTGATGGAGCTGGGGTTGTTTAGCCTGGAGAAGAGGAGGCTGATGTGAGACCTTATAACTGTCTACAATCACCTGAAAGGAGATTGTAGAGAGATGGATATTGGTTTCTTCACCCAATCAACAGGTGATAGGATGAGAGGGAATGGGCTCAAGCTGCACCAGGGCAGGGTCAGATTAGATATTAGGAATAAATTCTTCACCTAAAGGATTACTGGGCACTTGAAGAGGCTGCCCAGGTGCTTGAGTTGCCGACCCTGGATCTTGAGACAGGTAGATGAGGTGTTCGGGGATATGGTTTAGTAAAGGATGGGTATGGTTGAACTCCATGATCTCAAAGGTCTTTTCCAACCTAGTGATTCTGTGATTCTGTGAATTTTTGTTTAGAAAAAGGCAAAATATTTGGCACAAGGAACAATTTCTTTTAAGTGTGATACAATAGATCAATAACATCATGTGATTAAAAACATGTGACATCCTCACCTATGCCTTCCTTTTCTACTTAGAAACATGCTACATGTTACACTTGTGTGTACTTGATGACTGTAGAAGACATGAGAAGACAGTGGCAGAACTACACATACTTTGCATTTCTCTGCATGAACAGTAGGGCTTTTTGTCTTTTGTGCAAATTGTGAGCCTTTCATTCAGATAGGGAGGAGGACATTTGAAATCTATTTCCTCCTTTGTGGCTGCAAGAGGACAAGAAGAACTATTCTCCTATAGGCTACTGCTCTTCAGATTCTTTTGCTTCCCACCTTCCAGCATTTTCTCAAGGTTGCTTTTTTTTTTTTTAGATAAAACATCAGCATATCTGTATTCTGAAATACCATTGCATCTTTCAGGAAAGCTTTCTCTGTGATCTTGTTGCTTCCTTAATTTGTTCATACAGACTCTGAAAACCGCAAAAAGAAACACATCTTGAAGATGCACTTGTGGTTCCTAAAAGTAGCCTCCCATATCTACAAGCTTTTAACCTCTAAATAGGAAGAATTTCTTTCTTACTTGACAGTGCAACTGCTCCTATCCTATAGTCATATGTAATACCTACATTGAATATGTATACATATGCATATATGTGTGTATATATATTTATGTTTATGTGTATAGATACTTACACATACATACAATTTTCACGTTTCTGCAGTGAGTCCCTTTTCCTTTGGATCCTTTAATTAATTGGGTGATTTTTATTTTCTTCCAAGCCTGAAAGTATAAACTTAATGCAGGACTTTAATACAATGTCAAATGGATTACAATCTAGTTATTTTCTGAGCCATAGCATTAAAAGGGATTTAACAGCTTTGTGGCCTACATTTGCTGTCCTTACTTGTTATTCAGGCTCCAATCATCCAGTCTATTCACTGGAGGTTATAGGGAAGGAGGGGCATAGCAGAGTAAGTCCTCAGATCTCAGACAATGGTTGCCCTTAGGACATACTCTACTATAATGTGTTGAAGAAGAAATATAAAATAATGTCAGGCAAAAGAAAAGGCAACAGTGCCTTGGGTGTTTAAACCAAGAGATTTGACATGACAAAATAGCCTCTAGGAGTATGTTCATCTTAGATCTTTCTCAGACCCTGGGCTGCTTCTGTGTTTCTCTTGTTAAATGACAAATAAGCAAAATCAATGGACTTCTTAGTATCAAATCAGTTCCAGGATACAGTAATAAATGTTAAACAATTCCCAGCAAGTGCATTATTGCATTGACTGGAGGGAACACTACAGTTACAATATTTTTCACATGAGCTTGTAGACAGAGGCCAACTGTACATACTGGACTGCTTTTAGGAGCTGCATAGAGGTTTTTCGGGTTTGTTTTTTTTTTTTGCCAGGGAATGAGTCACAGTGGTTTCTGTGGCCTCTTCTGTTTTATGGGATTAGCAGTTGATTGAGGAAACCAGAAAAGCACTGTGACTACTCAGATTGTTCCTAAGCAATACATTCAGAAGTAAAATGAGGCAAGACTCTGGAGAGAAGTAAAATGAGGCACGACCCTGGAGTGCAATGAGAAGCAGTAGGAGGCAGAAAGGCAAATTGGGTTCTAAACCTGTTAAATCACAGAAGAATGTGCCTGGCTTCAAAAGTGTCACTCGAAGATTTAGACAATCATTAAGAGCAAATGTACTGTGTTTTTATTTTTTTCAATGGGAAGTTTTATATGATTAGGTTAAAATAGAGCCTCCTGTACCTGCTCACTAACTTCACTTTTACAAAGCACTGTAGAAAGTATGCCTCCTGCTTTTTCCCTGGAGTCAGCAGCCCTCACAGAGAGTAACATAACGTTCTACATTGAAAAAGTACCGACATACTTTTCAAGTAAATTATATGCTGTTGGTTTTCGTATTCTTAAACAGACAGCAAGATGAAATATATAGTAAAAGTTATATGTAAATGTACAGAATGTAGTATGGTATAGATATGTGACATTTTCATTTGCAGCGCTGTTGAGGAAGGAACTCAAATGCAACTTTATCTGACATAAATACAAGATCTGCCACTTTGCTTTTCTTTCTAGTATTAAGAAACTTTATGTATGCAAAGGTAAACTCCCACCAAGGTTTTGTGTACTTTTCATTTTGCTCACTTACATAGTCCTCTTTTTCTGTGTAGGTACTCCATTAACATTATACAACAATGAAGTCAGTAATTTGGAGATCAAAGTTTACAGTATTATAGTCACCTATGTTAATAGTCATATGTTGCATTAAAGCAATTAGTGAGTGTTAACACTAAAGATTGTTATTGAATTTGAAGATGGTTTTTTTTTATTAATTTGAACAGTAAAAAGATAACTTAAAAACCAAACCAAAACAACGAAGACATATTTGTGTGACTGACATCCATTTCTTGCTGTGCCCTTCACATAAATAGAAAACATTGACTAATACAGCAATTAGAAGTACTGCTTTCATCACATGACTAAGATTTGTAGTTATGTCTTTTAGGGCCCCAATCCAACGAATCACTTAAGAGCATGGTAAAAGTTAAGCTCATGCTTAAGAGCTTTTCTGGATCAGGGCCTGAGACAGGAATACTGACATTTCATGACTCAGAAACTTAATTTTCTTAAGAGCTGTTAGGAAATTTTGTCCTCTAGTATGGAAAAAAGTTGTGGTAGGTTGTCTAGCATGAATTGCTCCCTTTATTCTAAGCAGCAGTTCCTGACTACTGTCAGAGAATGGATATTATGCTTCATTGGGTAGCATTGTTTCATATCTATACACTATTCATAAAGTAAACTTGATGTATCCTTATGCAGGGTGACTCTCAGATTACAGAATAACACAATTTAGAGTTATTCCAACTAAGCATCTTAGATGAGACTTTCACAATATATAATTCTAATGATGGTGAGATAAGTGCAAATATTGAAGGAAGAAAAAAATCACAGGTTTTCTAATCAAGTGTTTGTCAAGCTGTTGTATGTAAATTTTTTTAGCCTGAGGAAATTTAGTTCACTAGTAGCATAGGAATACACCTTGCTGTTTAACATTTCCATTTTCAAACAAATATTAACAGGAGCCTCAAGAGAACTTCTACTGAAGTAAAAACAAAGTTTATTTGAATTTAATATGGCATGAATTTAGCTTGAGGATTTTTATTCTCCAGTGTCCCTTTCCTTATTTAAAAATAGAATAAGATTAGTGTCTTAAGAATTAGAGTGTGACAGTAAAATCCAATACAGAATCAATATTCCAGAAAACTGACACCTCCCCGCTTTATTTCTTTCTCGCTTTCATGATTTCTTCATCCTTCAAATTTTCATTTTTAAGAACCTGAAGAGAAAGGAAGAGTTTAGCAGCATGACCTGGAAATTAACAGAAAGGCGGGCTGATAAGGGAGGAATTTCATAGCTACACAGACATTACAGGCAAAAACATTTAATCCTCTGCTTTGTATGGTATATTTTTTTGACATTTAGTTTCGTCCTACATAGCTCCAAACATACAATGCTAAATATTTGGTCAATAATAAATCACTCAGGTGATACTTATTCCATTTCTGACAAACAGTTCCATGTACATATCAGTCTGATGAAATATTCTTGATAATGTATTTATAATTTATTTCTCTTTTATAGTCTCCTCTGTATTCATTATTTTTGAATACACCACCCTGGAGAAGTAGGTATAATTTCCTCCTTTGCTACTGTTCCTAAAAGTTGTATATGTGGAGGTGCTTTAATAACTCTTGATATATCAGCTTTACTGGGATTTAATTGCTGTGACTTTTAGCCTTGAATTCCAATCAATTGCTTTCTGCTGTTGTGTTATAGAGTTGAACACTCTAGAGTACATTTTCACTTTTTAAAGGTATGTTTCTGAAAATGCTGCTATAAATTTGCCTTAGCTTCTGCCTAAACAAAAAATGTTTAGGGATAGGGAAAAAAAATCTTCTTTTTTGTTATTAAACCAAATTGAAATTATTACTAGAATATTATATTCTTGGCTAAAACTCGGGGCATTTTTTGCATAAATAAACCATGAAGGAACACTATTTTTCTACCACTTAAGTTGACATACACCTCAAAAGAGTTACAACTTGTTAGTATACTGTGCCTTAAAAGTCAATTTCACTTTTACAGGCAAATGGAAAGTAAATCACTTTATGCCACTTTGCTGAGAGCAAAGAATGTTTAAAATAATAATGTCAATATAGCACGATACTTTCCCTTTCATCAACTCTGATGTCATGTTAGATACTATGTGATTGTATTATAGGTCCCAAGATGAAATGATTGACATAAGAATCATTTTTACTTTGACCCAGGAAAAACTGGAAAATGATAAGCTTGTCTAAAGGATTTTTCTTCAGACTAGTAGACAGCATAAAACAATCTAAAAGCCATATTTAATGATGCCTCTTTATATGCAGTGCAACTCAGAAAACCCTGACCCAGTACTGTACTATGAATCATGCTTAAATGTGACATTAATGAGGCATGCATATTTGTCATGAGAACTGACAGTAATGTAGGTGCCCAGTGTCTAAAAAACTGGTTTAATACATCAGACACATTTGATGTGGCAGTTACCACTGAAAGACAAATGTTTACCAACATTTAGTTTTGTGATGCTTTTCCTGATAGTTAATAAGTAATAGTAGGGCCCCAGCTTTGTGATAGGCCTTGGGAAACAGGATATCAAATGCCTTGTGGCTTTGGGGTGTCATTGCATATGAGAAGCACCCCTGCCTTTCCTACTGCATTCCATAATGAAATCATCTTCTGTAGAAATGGTAAGCTTCTGCTTCTTTGTACTGTTCCTTTACAGATGTTTTTCTCCTCAAAGTTTCAACAGATAAAATGCAATTGCCTAAAAGGAGAAGCAGAACAGGTCAGACCAGTTGCCAGCTGCACAGCTTATCCCTTCCTGGCAGATAAAACCCACACAGCTTGCTTTCTCCCTGATGACAGAAGATGACAGAGCACTGGAACAGACTTCCTGGAGAGGTTGTGGAGTCTCCTTCTCTGGAAACATTCAAAACCCATGTGGATTTGTTCCTGTGTGGCCTACTCTAGGTGATCCTGCTCTGTCAGGGAGGGTTGGACTAGATGGTCCTTTGAGCTCCTTTCCAACACCTAACATTCTGTGATTCTGTGATTCAATGATTCACTCACTTCATCCTGATGGGATGGGACAGAAAATTGGAAGAATAGAAGTAAGAAAGCTTGTGGGTTGAGATACAGACAGTTTAATAATAAAAGCAAAAGACATGAATGCAAGCAAAGCAGAACAAGGAATTGATTCCCCACTGTCCATGGGTAGCAGGTGTTCAGCCATCTCCAGGAAAGCAGCACACCATCACGCCTAACGGTGACTTGGGAAGACAAATGTCATGACTCTGAACATGTCTCCCTGCTTCCTTGTTCTTTCCGCAGCTTTATATGCTGAACATGATTCCATATGATCTGGAATATCCCTTTGGTCAGTTGGGGTCAGCTGTCCTGTTTGTGTCACCTCACAGTTTCTTATGCAACCCCAGCTGTTCCACTGGTAGGGTGGTATGAGAAGCAGAAAAAGCCTTGGCTCTGTGTAAGCACTATCTAGAAATAGCAGAAAGATCTCTGCCTTATCAACAGTGCTTTCAGTAGCCTCATACTAGCTACTATAAAATAAATTATCTGCGTTTCAGCCCAAACCAGCACACCGGTTATTCATCAGCAAGTCTTGCACCCTGCTTTTCCAAAATGCAAAATAATGTTTTCCAGATATGTTGAGAAAGAACAATTTTTGGATTCTATTTACATAGCATACAAAGTTTTAAAGGATCAAATAATCACAGATTTGCTTTTCCAAGTTACCTTCTTTAAAGCATCTTTTTTATAATAGATTTTACATAGACTATGAATATGAAGCAGCAGAGTAAAACCAAGCTTCTCTGATTTCCAAATCAGCATCATTTAAAGAGCTATAATTCATCTTTAATGAAATTAAAAAAATGGTAGAAAAACATCCGTACACATTTAACAAGAGACTCTTTGAACATTAAGTTTTTATCCTCTGCTAAAAGCCCTTCATCATACCCTTTCATTGTATAGGCTGATGCAATATATTTAGAGGAAGTTAGATACCTTTAGAATGTTCTATAAAAACCCCTATTATTAGAAATAAATTATGGTATTGCTGTACATTTTCCTGAAATATGTAAAGAATGTTTGTTTTAATGAGGAGATTAATTTATTGCAAGCAGAGTGAGAAACAACAGCAAATCTCTATGTCACGAACCTTGATGATTAAGAATAGAATGCAGCAGAAAGTATCCTCTTTTTATGTAATTACAATATTAGAGGATGTAGGAACACAGTGAATATGGTTGGATTTCTGTAATGCATTCTGTAATGTAAAATATGAAATCTTATTCTCACAACTAATTTAGATCTGTTTGAATATGATCATCAGAATATGCTTTGCAATCTGCCTTAAATGATTACATTACTGTGAACTGGCAAAGTACCATGGGTCTGTGTTGGAGGGATGGGTACTGTTCACACAATTCAAGACCTGGGTGTATTGCTTTATTTTCTTTATTGCTTTCTCTTCCTTTTTTATTAAATTTTAATATTCCATCTATCTATTGACCAGTGAATTGACATTTTTCAACGCATTTCTTGAACTTTACATGAAATGAAGTATATTTCCTATTGGACAAGAACAAACAAACACCTGGTAAAATCAAGTAATTTATCCTCTTTATTAGCTATTTCTTAAAAAAAGGTTGGCGGCTGAGTAATCTTGGACACTGAAACATCTTTTCATTAATTATAATTTCTGGTAAAACATTCTTCAGGCATTTTGGGGTGAGGAAGGTGGAAAGGATATTCTAATGTGAATAGTGCTGCTATTCGCCATGTATAATATTATGCAGATAACCTCTCAAGTGCTGAATTCATTGTCAATCTAGGAGAGTATATGTGGTTCAATAAAAAAATTGTGATTTGTAACTGTTTTGTGTGGTCTCACTGTACACAGTCTGGAAACAGTATGAAATTAAAATGCCTTGAGATGATATGAACACTAGGAAAAATATGATTCAGAAATTTCCTGATGTTGTTTATTTACTTCTGGAGCTCTAGTTACTTTTTCCAAGGACTTTAAACCATTGAAAAGCTGAATACTGTATACTTTTCCCACAGCAAAGAAATTAAGTCTCATCCAGTGTATTCTGTGCATTGAATATTGGAATACTAAAATCCCTCCACTGAGAGTGTTGTAATGTTTATCATTCATAATAATGAATAAAAAAGAGAATTTTACAGAAGTCTGGCCTAATTTCTTAACAGAATTCTATTAAATGTTCACCTGATGGCCAATAACCGTGAAGTTATTATTTTATAGATTCATGTTAAATTTAATATAAGATGATATTGTTTTTTGCTTAATGTCTAGCTTACTTTTAACTTTTCCTTAAATATAGTTGCATACTTCCCTTTGTTTTTGTTTACTATTTTCCAAATAAAAGATTTACTAAAACCAGAGAATTCTTAATGAAAAAAAGCACGAATGCTTATGTCTGGCCAGCAGTGACTTATGTTTGAACTGATAGCTTCTTGGACATTTAATAGGTGCACATATTAGTGTGGCAATCTTATTTGTATGTACACCCTGGATAATTGATGAACTACTGGTGAGGGCCTTACATTTTTCAGGTGGTGTCCTCCAGTGTCAACAATTCCCCATAACACACCAGGTGCTTTTGTGGGATAGGAAGGACTTTACATACACATCTGCTCATAAAATCAGCAAAGTGAAATTGAAAAAACCATTGTGAACCAAATTTCAAGTTAGCTGCCGAAAGCATATGCAGATGTTCAAGAAAGGTTCAATAAAAAAGGTAGAGCAGACACTGTATCACTTGTAGTAGCTTTAACAAAGTCAATTTAAAAGAGTTTAAAATGTTTCAGTCCAACATGATCTAAACCAGAATATTTCTAGTGAAAATGACACGAAGCTGTAGCAATTTCTAAACGTTAAGTGGGCATAGTAGAAATTCTTAAGTCAATGCTTTGGATCACAGATTTTTAAACTGTAGAATTGAGATCCATGGGGGAAAAAGTACCCAACAGTGCAGAGCTAAATATCTATTAATAGTTGCAAAATTCTTCATTTCCCAAGGCTATTGAAAAATCCCGTTGGTGTATGAAAAATGGCTGCTTAAATATCTAACTAACCATAAACATAGGGAATAACTCAATCTGGGCATGTGATTATTTCAAGAACAGTGACATTATATGTAAGTTCCTGCTTTTAATCAGACTTGAGGTTTGCTTTTGCATTTCTTTTCCTTCATATAATTACTGCTTCAAGCAATAATAAGAAAATCAAATTTCTAGTAAACTGCATGTTTTTTTCCCAATTCAGTAACTGTTGTACTCGTTATTCCCAATCAAATCTAGAGACTCTAGAATTCAATATGTCATCTAAGGTTATTTAAATAAAACACAGTCAGTATCAAGCATGATGGGAGTTTTATGACTTTTGTGCACACTAAATGGCTTTTACAGTAATTCTTGTCAATGACCTCTGGCAGCACTATTGGTATGAGGTTGATTGCTCACTATGGAGTTTCTGCATCTATGCCTAGTAAAAGGCAAAACAGATCTGCTGTGAATAAATTGTGCCTTTCTGATTTTGCAAGGACTGGAAATCTACATATGCATAGTATTAAAGGATGCTGTTCTACAGCTGAAGGGAAGTTGGAGACATACTCAATTACTTTTCTACTTCTCTTTTCATTTTCCTGATAAAATCACTCTGTAAACATACTGCAATGTATGTCAACTTCAGATAATGTTTTACTATTTCAAGACTCAACAATACTGTCATAAAGGTACATGTCTCTTTCCTATTACTTTTACAGGCACTTTTACTACCTATCAACATTCAGCAGAAGTCTATCTGCCCTGTGAACATTTGAAGTAAAAAGTACTACACTTTGCAATTTTTTTTCCAACCAGACTTATATATGACAACGGTTTTATTCTGTTTTTTGATTATCAGTTTTAATTACCAGTGACTTGCTGCACTAATGTTCTCATATGCACAGATATATAACACACCCTGGCATTTAACAAAAAATGTCAGTTTTTGCCATGATTCAGACTCATTGACACCAGACAAAAAATAATCTAAACCTCTCTGTGAGGGTTCTTATGAAAACTGGATATTTTCCCAAATGGCAATAGTTTCAATATATACTACTACAGTGGGGAAAGTGTTGGGCTTTCACAATTTGTTTTGTTGAGGGGTTTCTTCCTCTCATTCTAATAAGATATGAATCAAGAAGAAATTACAATAGGTTGCACAATATGGAAGTTTAGGAAAGGAAGAAGAAAAAAAAAGGTAACTAGTAGATTTCTAGGATGAAAATGAGTAAACAGCTGATCTTTTGACAGTTATTTTTATTTATAAAACAGAGGCTGATGGTGCATTTCCAGAACACTTTGTGCTTTTGGTATTGTAGTTCTAGGCAGCTGTCTCATGTCAGATAGCTGCAAAAAATGATAAGCATCTACATATCCGTGCAGATGCAGACGCAATGGACAACACAGAATGAACGTTACTGTCCATGTGTTCACTGTTTTCCAGCAGAACCAGTTGTGAAACTAATTTTAATAATTTTCTGCCACACTTCTGTGTGACTTTCACAAAGATAGGTACATGGATTTACGTGCACTCGTAAAAATATTCTCTGTGTACTGTTGCTTATGTTCAAGAATTTGAAGCTCTTAGTGCTTTTTTTTAATTTTAAAGGAATATTTGGTTTTGAAGTATTAAAATGAAACGAGAGAGGACTGTTTACTCCAGGATTGCATTTTTTTCAGCTGTTTAGTTGACATGAAAGCAGACGCCTTGCAAGACACAAGGGTAGAACATCTGAGCCAGTATGTACAAGCTCTGATAATTCCTGAAAACATTCAGATACTAATTTTAGAGAGTCTATCACATGCTCTACCAAAGAAATGTGATGAATCACAACAGTGAATAATATCTGGTATTCAAACAACAACTTTTATCTGAGAATATCAAAGTACATGACCAATATATTATTATTTTTCACTGCATCCTAGGGAGAAAAGTAAACATTTGTTTACCTTGTGAAAGATAGTTCACTTTGGAAGAGAATTTGAATGATGCCATTACAGCTCTGTTAATCTATTAATGACAGTTTGAAGATTCTCATTAAGGCAGATCTTGACTTTCCGTCTGTGGGGTGGAGAACCATGTTTTGATTAAAAAAAATAAAATTGGACCACGATTTTGGAGTTATATAAAATGCAGGAAAGTCCTGTTCTATGGGAAAACTTGGATTAACAATCAAGTCTTCCCTTCCTCTGCTAATTTCCCCATCATTCAGCCAGATTTTTTGAATTGTATCCCTAGGGGTAGTAATTTTTCCCAATATTACTGAACACTGACATTTCTGAAGTCCTCTGACAAATACATATATACGTATAAAGTTCAGTTGGGTTTCAGGCCAGTTTCATGAATTGTCACCTTCAGTCCCTCTGAACTTAAGGGATAATTCTGATCTTCAGCTGTTCAGTAGATAAAGACCTGCTATTATAAATGACTATTTTATATGCCATTAAACAGAGTCACTGACATATTTCACTCAAGGGTATACACAATCTATTGGCAATCTGATCTTTGCTTGTGCTGCTTCACCCTGCAGTACTACTGCTTCATGAGCATCTCTTGGTAGAAGTAATGCAATGAATTCTTGTCAATGTTGACCCTGGTTCTTGACAAGCTTATTTTATATGGCATTACTGTGGTAAGTTTCCTGGGCTCTTTTATTCTGGACAACTCAACAACCTTCTCAGCTGCACTTTTGGCTCTTGGATATACCCTGTTACTCTTCTAGAATTCTTTTCTGTGACCTTAGTGACCTCAACCTGGAGGATGCAAGCCAGCAATAAACTCGGGCTTAAAGGCATAATGTTTCCTGGAATTACATGCTATTTTCCATCAGGCAAAATGAAACATTACTTAAACATATGTTTCCCAATGCTCTGTCTTATACTGTAATACAAATAAATGCAAATAAAATTTGAATTATTCATGAACAGTGTTTTAAGTTTTTTTTCCTAAAGCTTCTATGAGCATATTTTCATTATGAAGCTATTTCAGTCTCTTCTAATAGGAGAAAGAAATCACAATGTAAGCAGAAAACACAATGTCTTAGCTATAATAACACTCACATGTTTTATTTCCTATTTCTTCTGTCTAGGAGCAGATGGATGATCAGATGATATCTGTGTTCCATTTCCTTTGTAATTTGATTTCAGAAAAAACCCAGAATATGTTGGTGGTGTGACTTGAGACTTCTTTTCTTATTTGAAAGCACACTGATCAAAACCTTAAATTGTATATTTTAGGAGCAGCCTTGTGCAAATTAGTGTAGGAGATGATAGATGGAGAGTGGCTTGATTCCAGGTCTCTCCCACATTTACTTCCACTACAGAAGGGAATGATGGAAATAAATAAAATTTTGTTTGGCAGATAAAAAAAAAAACAACCAAAAACCCAACCTGCTGTTCTCTAATCATATTAATTTGTATGTCATTATGTTGTCAGTGACTTTGTATTACCTGATGATGTTCAGGTCATCCTGATTGAAATAGATATGTCTTAATTTAAGACCTTGACTTTAACAAATTTAGATAATTTGGTTATTTTTAGGCTGGATCTGACACAATAATGTTGAAATTAAGTCTCCAGTATCTGTTCATGTGTAAATATGCGTGATGAAAAGAAAAAAGTTGGTTTTGTGAGACCTGTGTTCCTATTTAAATTTTCTATGTTTTACTTTAAAGAGTACATAAATTGAGAGCATTTTAGTTCAGAATATCAAATATTATAAAAAAACCCTATGAATCTCCATTTTCAAGTCTCTTCTAAATTTGAAAACCCTAGGTGTTGTTAAATAGCTACTTTTTGATATTGCCTTGTTAAAATATATGATGCAACAGACATATATTACTGGAATCTCTGGTTTTTAGACAGAGTACCCCCCAGACTTTTGACATTTTAAAATGAACTCCGAAAGCAGATGTTGTTGTATATTTTTTCAAGAGTAAATGAATTCATTAAGTTAATACTATATACTGATTTCCCTTTACTATTCAAAGATCTGACAAAAGACAAGACACGTATTTTTAAAATTTAGTCCTCTTAAAAAGACTTGTGGAACATCAAAGACTCTTGAGAAGATATAACTGGCTGAAACAATGACAGAAAATTGTCCTTTTAACAGCTGTAAATTTCTTGATCAGCTCCAAAAATGAGGCAAATTTTGCTGATAACCTGGACTTGAAACCACCTACCTTTGTTTTTGCAAAGTACTCTGCTCTAATTATATCCCATAGGCTAATGGCTAGAGGAAATCCAGTCATGGCAATAAATTGTAGCGCCCTATAGTGTATGAACCTATCTATTGAGATGAACCTCGTAGATCTGCAAAATATTAAAACAAATTGAGAGAATATTTTTTCTACCCTGGCCTGATCTATTTTATTAAGAAAAGTTCTTACATGCTAATTCACCTCTAGCACTATAATAATGGCTTAGATATGGAGTGGGATAAGCAGCCAAATTCAGATATTGGATCAAATTCTATCTGATATACTGCTTGCAGACCTTAAAATCTGAGAAAGCCATTTATTAATTTTGCCTGTTAATGCTGCTTTGGCAAGTAGGTAGGTGGGGCTAAAACACCCAACCATTGAATCAGTACTAAATAGATAGTACCCATCTTCTAACAAACTATGTACTGGGCAAATCAAGACTGATCACTATCTATTTCATGTTCACAGGTACTCTGAATACCTAAGATCACAAGTAAGAATTGCACAAGATTTTAAAAACACAGGCATCCACTTATCTCTTAGCAAACATTGTAGATGGAGATCTGCAAGGTTGGCATGAGAAATAGCTAAAAGAGGGAGCCTTACAATTTTTAACAATTTCATTTGATATTTAACAATTCTTTGATTCTATGATTCTAAAGTTAAAAAGTTTTGGGTAAAGTGTTATGGTTCTGCAGTTTGCAACTTTTTTGGGTGTTGGGATGATTTTATGAGTTTGGTAAAACTGGACAACTTACTTAGCTTGGGAAATGAATGCTTTGTAGAAATGATTTGTTTGTTTTACAGGTAGAGTGAGAAATGTACAGCCTGGGGAGTTGTATCAAATCCCTGACTTCATTTAATACAGCCTTCAGCCCCAAAGTCTTCCAGCATTTTCATTGGTTAATGTTGAGTTGAGTATTAAAGTGTGGCATGCCAAATGTGTCTGAATGATGTGTTCAGGCCCCCAGCAGGAGAAAAAAAAAGTTTCACATTCCTGCCTCAAAGCCTGAAACTCCACAAAAATAAATATTGAGTGCAGGAAAGTAGACAAGGAAGAATGATTCAATTTTTTACACAGTAGAGATCATAAATGTATCCTGAATATTTTGAGACATAGGTCTTGAGACCCAGTCAAGTCACCTCTGAAAACAAGTCTATCATGATCTCAGTATTAGAATTCATTTGGGTTTGTTATGATAACAAAGAGCCTGTTATTTTTATTTGAAAGAGAACAGTCATGCTAAGTTTAGCATTTAAGAACAATATGAATCACAGTTGTGTATTAACATCCCATAAACTTTGTCACTCCACAAAGAATTTGAATCAACTTGTCTGCTCTATAGTTTTAAAATACTTTGATGGATTAATTATGTAATATGATCTGTATCACAAGACAGAACCTTACCCAGAATGTGCAATTATAGGGAAAAGGGGGAATTTTAGTGATTAATTTCCAACAGAATATTTTTATATTTAAATAAAATTAAAGTAAAAGTTTTCAGTGAGATAAATTCATTAGAACACTTTTGAAAGGGGCACATGGCATGCTGAATCCTCCAAGGAGGCTTAGCAAAGTTCTAACTGACTCATGTTTGAGAAAGTATATAACTCATTAATTAAAACTAGTGTTCTCTGTCTGTTCTGGTTTCAGCCTAGCAATGGGCCATGCTTGGCCAATGAGAATATTCCATACCAATTACGTCATAGTCATGTTCTGTATAAAGGGAAAAAAAAGCGCGCTACAAAACGCGAGTGTGGCTGGGCGCGGCTGGTGCTTGAGGCAAATGTGGTCCCGCCACGGCTCTGGCCAGAGGCAAATGCGGCTTCTTTGCGGCAGCCAAGCCCTGAGTCGGCTCCACGGGTCGGGCGCGGCCTGGTCACGGGTTGCGGTGAGAGCTTGCATTGTGTGACACCGGTTTTGTGTGCCCTGTGTTCTAGAATAGTGTTATCACTGTTGCTCTTTGTATCTTTTCCTGTTGTTTTAGTAAACTATCCTTATCCCAACCCGCAGAGTTTTTGGGGTTTTTTTTCCCTTCCCTCGCGACTTCTCTGTTCGCCCCTCTCCCCTCTTAAAGGGACAGGTAACTTTGTGGGACCCAGCTCTCAGCTGAGATTCAACCACCACACGATCTAAGAATTTTTTTCATGATAGAGTTGAATTACACTTCAGAAGAAATCTTGAGCAAATGACCCCCAAAAGTCAATAATCCACAGGCTCATTTTTACTACAACATTAGTTTAGGTGAAATTTCTTACTAGGCCAAGGAAAGCATCAACTACTTTTTAGTTGACCATGTACATTATGAATGTAGTAATAAAATCACATGCACATTTTAACATTTTATTGAGAGCATCTTTTTCTTATATTAAATTTGAAGACTTTCTGGGCCAAAAATAATTATAAAGATTTTGACTTGCAATTGCTTTAGTATTGTCTCATTGTTCTGAAAACTGCATGTAGCCAGGAGAAAAAACCAACATATACACACACACATACACACACACATTTGCCATTGTTTTTTATACAGAATATTAGTCCCTTAATAGGTAGAACAAATCATCACACCTTACTGTAAAGACAGTATTAGTTTCATGGAAAAAATTTATTATGTAAATTTACTTTCTGGGCAGTTAAGTTTATATAAATGTGATTCTGCAGAAAGTGTTGAACTGTGCTAGCACCTTTTTGCCTCTGTAAAATGCTGCTTCTTTGTTTCCCTAAGTCAACAACTTTTAGTTACTTTTCTTATGATATGTATGGACAAGAGTCTGTAAATTAAAAAAGAATACAAATACTCAGTTTGAATGGACTCTTGCTACCATGACACTTTATGGAGCAATGTAATGTTAATTTTATGATTTTATTTTATTGACTGGCTTAGAGATACTGTGTCTGATACTGTGTGTGAACACAGCATACACTGTGTTCTCACCTGACTGTCCTGTTAACATCTAATTTTGTGATTGTACTTGTACAGATAGGTGCTTACAAGTGCTTTCCGTGTACCCCCAATCAGTGGTGCTGTGGGAGTAAAGCTGTTTGCATGGAAGCTGGTACTGAAGTGGGGCTGTGATTAACTCTTGGGTAGGAAGCTACTGGATTGTCTCTGGTTGCTACCTCAGCCCGATGGCTGCATTTCCTATCTTCCTTTCAAGATGTGAAAGACCAGTGCAGTTGTTCTGCACTTTTATGATAGCTGTCATAAATTCAGCTTACACAGCTGATGTTTTATTTCATTATTTCAACTATTGTTGTCTCCTGGCAGTTATCTTAAATAGCTTTTCCTTCTCTAGATCCAAGACTCCTGCTTGTGAAACAGGAAGTGGTGTAAAATACATAGTAAATTAGATGCACAGTAACTTGGCTAAAGTTGTCAATTAATTACCTGTCTGGGTCAGTTTTTATTACAGTACTTTTTTTTTCAGTAACCTATGAAATTATCTGTTACTGTCCCTTTCTTGAAAACAGCAAAGAATTGAATATAATTCTCAGTGACTTTTAATAAAAACTGAAGAATGATGATTATGGTTTTTAAGAAGTTGTACTACAGCCCAGCACACCACTTAGGTAATTGCACCATGCAATTTGTTCATGTTTTGATTAAGAGGTGACTTCACAATGTTCATACTGTTGAACTTCATGCAATAAATTGGATTGGTCTTCGAAAATGGTATCAGCTTTTTGTTTTATTGAGCTCTGGCTACACACTGTTTTCTCTTAGCATGTTTAAAGGGCTGTACATAGGATTTCTTGTAACATGTAAACATTGAGCGTATTATACAGGGACGAACAAAATTTCCATGAGATTTGGACTAACGTAGCTCTCCCAATACTGACTGGTTTTACAAGTTCAAACACAGATTAGGAAACTTAGAAATTCATTTTTTGCATGATTTAGTGCCTGGCTATGAGTATACAGGCAGTATTGTACAAGCAGGTTCTGAAATAACAATAAATTCATAGAATTGCAGTTTTGACACAAAGCCCAATGGCTATTATTTCTCTTCTCTGTAATTGTCCAAATATAACCTCACCTGACATTCAAAGTTAGTTTTGGTGCTATGTGTCCATATGAAGTAAAAATGTAAAACTTTGTTTGAAAATTTATGGGGTAAAACTGCAGTAACTCATAGTAAGAAATTAAATCAATGATTACACTTTATAGATGAGCAATATATTTTCTTATGTTTCAGGAGTTGGGTAAATATTTCTTATTAAATTGTCCCTGCTGTGCTTTGAGAAGGGTGAGAAACCTGGTGTCTGCTGGCCAGAGTCCAGCATTAAGCACCTCACAGTGCCAGGTCTATCTTGGACCCCCATCTGTCTATCCCAGCCTCCCATTCCAAACAATAGCCCCCAGGGAAAATACTATGGTGGAGCAGATGTCTAGTAATACCACTTGTTCAGCTTCCAGAGATGAGTTGCTCAGGAACTCCATGCACCTGATGTCTTTCTGAGCAGATTTAAGAGATTAAGAAGAAAGACTCTCAGTGATTACCCCCCAAAAGATTTTCAAGACCTCTGTTTGAAAAGGCAGGTAATGATCATAGACAAAGTTGGAGTGTAGGTCAAGATGAAGGGGAAGTCGATTTGGATTGAATATTTTGAGTTGTGGCTCTTTCTTCAGTCATGTCTTCACCTCCACTGTCTGCAATCAGATCTCTCCTCGTATTGGTGTACTTATTAAAAGTATATTCTATTTTTGTTTGCTGCCTTGTTTGGCTTTACCTAAGAAAGACCATATATCTAAAAGAACTATCTTTGTTACATGAGGGGAATTTAAGGAAGCTAATGAATGGAGGGGGGGAACTGGGAAGATAAAGTAAACAGGGAAAAGCAAAGACCATTTCTTCTGTGTGTTCAGGAGAATCAGTATATGCCATCCTTTTAATAATGCAACAGATGTCTGATATCTTGCTAGGAAAATTAACATCACTTACCACAGGTGTGGTTTTGACAAATTTTGCACTGCTGTTGATCTTTCATTCATGTCCATAAACCTACTGTTAGCTACACCTGAGTATAATTAGAGCATACATCAATATGTGTTTACAGAATGAGTAGGGGAGGTTGTGTTTTTTTTAAAAAACTGCATAAGCAAGCTGTTTAATGAGACTTTTGCTGGTTTTATCTTCACTCAAATATACCTCAGATGAGTTAGAAGATGAGCTGAATGTATAGCTTTGAAGTTATTACCATACAGTAAATGAGATTTCTACTTAATCTTTTCACTGAATTAGTGAGGATAATTAATTGATGAACCTACTTGTTTCCAGCAAGGAATTGCTAAGCATATACATTAAGTACAGCGGGAATCAGATACTAAGACACTAACGCAATATGAAAGGTCCACACTTTGTGATATACTGATTTCAGTACAGCCCCTGGCATTTAATTAGTATTACAGATAACATAACAGCTAGCATTACACTAAGATTATAAAGATATATTGATGCAATACTAATTTAATAGAATGAAACCTAAAACGAGGGCAGTGCAGTTTGTTCATTGTTTTCATATTGAACTTCTAGACAGAATGTTTCGCACCTTGTTTTTGTTTTGATGAAGAAACTTTTGCTTATGGCTTCCTCCAAACTTCCAGGAAATACTGAGACATTATTTCATTACAGAGAGCATTGTGGAAGGATCTGTCACAAAATGTATGTGTTTGAGGTTGTATTGATCTTATTGCTGTGGGCAATTTTTTCACAAGCATAGATGATGTTGGTTTTTAAAGACCTCACCTCTATCCTTAAGGGCCAGGTCATTTTCAGAGCATCCCAAGAAGTACATACTTATTTATTTCTGTATCTTACATATTCTTTTATTGGAGTGAATAATTTGTTTTTCAGATTTACCATCCACAGCGCAACTGAGATGAACAACTAATGAAAGAAAAAATGGGGAACAAATCCAAAGGCATATGAAACTCTTGCCTCTATTTCTGTTGTCACACTGGGGTAGTGATACGCATGGACCAGACTTTTGGAGGTTTTCAGGGTTTGAGAAACAAGATATCAAGGGCATAGACTTCTTGCTCTGTGGAAATTCTTTATAAATTACTGAGGTTTTTTTCTCAGCAGGTGGTTCTTTCCAACTTTCTGTTGCTGAGGGCCAGCAGACTCAAGTGATCTACCTTACTCTGCTTCCCACTGTCCCCCTGCACTGGAGATGTGAGCTCTACAGATGAGACCATATCCTTCCCATGCATCCTCCCTGCAGTCTAGGAGGCTGATGTAATGTTGTGTGTTACTGTAGTGAACCACCCCACACCAGATTTACTCCTTAGACAGATTTACTCTCTAGTGGATTGGTATCAAAGAGTCCAGTCATACAGAATGTTAAATAAGCTGTATTAGGAAATGGGGCTGCTATCAGACAACACTGTTTCCCGATGCAGGATCAGAGCATAAATATCTGCACTTAGAGGGTCTTATTTAATTTCACCTTTAAACTAAATACAAAGGTTTAAATAAATATCAGTGCTGATAGTTTGCAGCTTTCTCCTTAGCATGGCTTTAAACATTTATTGTTCTGACTCTTTTAAAATACACTGGCAGCTTTTTATGACTATATTAAGCAAACCTTCAGGGCAGCAGACAAGACAGGATATTATTCTGAGATTAAGGAAGGAAAATGAGAAAGAAGGATGAGAACAAAAGGGAGATTGGAGAGGAAGAGGATCACACTTGCTTTCCACTGCTGGAGGAAACCACAGCCCCTATTGTGTGTGCTCTGAAAGTGATTATCTCCAGTCACTGGTTCTCTCAGAGTCTAATCCGCTGATTCACTGGCTTTTTCTCATCAGGGCTGGAAAGGAGACATCAAAAAACATTAATATCCATTATAGGGAAGATCTACACCAAAGGGACCATTAGCTAATCTGCTATAAAATATTCGCTGGGTAAATTTTGTTTCCCAAACACATTTTGAGGTGATTATTTACTCATTCGTAACACTTTCATTTTTGCAGGGGGCTTGACAGCTATTGTGGAAATGAAATGTAGCTGGCACAGACAACTCCGTGTGCTATCACTTTGATTCCATGCATCCGAGGATTATGATTTTGAAACCACAGATGTCTGGGGTTTGGCTAATAACAGACAGGATTGTCAGCTGCCCTGTGTCAAGGATAACTGCCTCTCCCTGGGAAGCAGAGACTAAAGCGCCAGAGTTACGTCCTTACACTGTGAGGTCTCTAATTAACTGCAGCACCCAAAGCAGGTCAGACTGAAATCAATGTATTAAGCCCCTAATGGCAAAAAAAAAAATCCTGAAATGACTACTAATTCAGAAACAGAAACAATACATGAGTATTAGAACAGTATCTTTCATCGCCTGAGAGTGTCTGTTCAGGGTTTTTCCAAAATTTTCTTAGGAATAATTTTGTTTCTCTGTATTTGACATGCCTCTTCATTCATCTACTATGTTTAAATTTTTGCTTAAGAAATTGTTCTGTGTAATAGCAGTGTCCAATATGCATAATATCAGCATAGAGAATGCAATACAACGATGCCACACAAACCCACATTTTAGTTAGTTTTACAGTAGCATTTATTGGGCTATCCAAAATCTTGCACCAGAGCTCAGTGCTTCTCTGTGCTAAATGGAGCGCATTTCACTCCCCCGTCCCAGGGTAGCAGCCAGGAGTTTCCTTTGGTCACCTTGATAACCCTTTCATAACCCTGAGAAGCTCAAGTAGGGTTCTCAGTCCTTCATTACCGCAAACTCATGTCTGCCATCAGGATAGCATTTTCAGAGAAGGGCAATGAAGATGGTGAAGGGTCTGGAAGAAGAATTTATGAGGAGCAGCTGAGAGAACTGGAACTGTTTAGACTGGAGAAGTGGAGGCTCAGGGGAGACCTTATTGCTGTCTATAACTACCTGAAAGAAGGTTTTGGTGAGCTGGGGGTCAGCATCTGCTTGCAGATAAGTATCAGTAGATCAAGAGGGACTGGCTGCAAGTTGTGCCAGGGGAGGGGCAGGTTAGAATCAGGACACATTTCTTCTCAGAGTGGTTAGGCATTGGAAGGGCTTGCCCAGGGAGGTGCTGGAGTCACCATTCTCGGGGTGTTCTAGGAAAGATTGGATGGGGTACTTAGGGACATGGTTTAGTTAGTAATATAGGTAAAGGAATGGTTGGACTAGATGATCTCGGAGGTCATTCCCAGCCTTAATGATTCTATGATTCTTTGACAGGTACTTGTGGGTGTGATAATGCAAGAGACGCCAAGAATCCTCTGCAAGTTGGACCCTTTAGATAAAAGGGCCCAATAACTAGTAAAAGGATAAGATCGACTAAAAAAAAAAGAAAAAAACACCAATCCCAGAGCTGCTTGTACTTTGGATCATTATGAAAACTCAACTTGTGACTGAGAGGACTGCACCTATGCTTCTGGTTACACTTGATTTTTTGAGAGTGCAGTTGGAACCTTCCAACGAACCTGAGTGCAAATTGCAGTCTGCACTGGGGTGTGGACCCTCAGCTACTTTTTTTGGTAGTACACCTACAGATGGGGAAGCAGATATGAGTCTTATACCAAATACTGGTACCACATACTGTATTTACACTGACACACAACGCTTAGGCACACCTGTACCTATATACCTAGGTGAAAGAAAACAATGTTATAGTGGTAAAATTCCAGTTTGAAATACTTGTGAAATTGTGAGCTAAAGTTTTAGTGGTAGATTATGAAAGTAGATGGCAACACCCAGTCATGTATTCACAAATATATAATATTCAGATTGTATTTGTTCATTAGACTACCTATGAAAAATTGGAAAAAAATATATGTAGAATTAAGTGATTTTTAAATATATGAATGTCATAATGGTTATTATGGTAGTCCATTTCTAGGAGAAACTGTATTTCTTATTAATAGGGTATATAAAACTCGTAGGACACTGTTCAGATTGCTCTACTGTCAGTAAAAAAAAAAGTTAGGTCAGGGAAAAAACCAAAAATTTCAATTACATTTACAGCAGCAGCTGAAGGGGAACAAAATCAATGAAAGGAGCATACTTATTAGAGACCTGCAGTTGCCATAAAACTGAAACTAAATCACACTGACAGTGTCTGAACTTCAGATAAATTGCTTTGAATTCAGAATGTGAGCCTGGAGAAATAATGGAAATGATATTGCAGTTGTTGAAGAAAGGGATAAAACTTTTTATATCCATTGCCTCCCTAGATTTTGTTGGTATTTCAGGGATCAAACACTGATTTGTTATCTGTTTTATGATTAGTTTTTGTATAGGGACTCCTATTGTTTCTATAACAGATGAAACAGTACTGTCAATTTTCTTGGCACTGACTGGTTAGAGAATTATGTGGGGTTTAGGGATGAGATATTTCTTCTTGGTAGCCATCCAAGGTGACCCATAGCTAAGCCTCACTTCTTCTTAAAATAAAAAAAGAAACAAAAAAGAAACCTCCAAACCCTCTCAAAAATAAAAAAAATGTAAGAGAGGGAGGCAGACACCATCTGATAAGCAGTTCAAACTTACTCAACAACTCATCCAGCAATTCAGTTCATTTTCTGTGACATATGCAGTGAATGAAATCCTCTGCTGTTTCTTGTGATTTTTTACCAAGGGCAGATGGACTTTGTATTTCATGGTAAAAGTCTGATAGTTTGATTCAGAAAGACTCAAAATTTAGCTGTAAGATTAATTGATGTAACTCCATAATTTACTGTTTGGAACCACCCTGATAAAAGCTGTTGCATGCTAGATTTTCTTCTCTTTTTATTCCTTGGTTCCCTGTTGGATGGAAATTGTTTTTGTGGACACTGCTTATGAGTCTCCTCAGAGAGACCTTGGTAATAGTCCAGTATTCTCAAGAGCCTTGTGATTATGTGTACAGAGGAGGTAAGGCAGGTTGTGAAAATTCCAGACCACATTGGCACATAATAAGGTATGTAACCTTATTAGGTTACATACATTAGGCTTACATAATAATGGTATGTAACCTATTAGAACAACATTGTGCCATCAGTGTTGTGCTGTCCAGATTATGTATAGTACCGTTTTTTCATTTGAAAGTATATAATTCACTAATCACAATATATCTTTTTGCAGTTTTGTGGAGTGTGCTATAGATGTTGATAGTTACTAAGGTAGAAATGTTAATAGAAGCATGCATTGTTGATAACACTAATGTGTTACATGACTTTATTCACATAGAAGTATTTCATCCAGGGTTAGATATAGACTTCACAAAATTTCCATGTGGAACAAATGAATCTAAAAACTGAAGTTAAATCCTAGCCACTCTACAGTGAAAAGAAATTTAAAATGCTATTTTGTGTAGCAAGGGAATGGAAAAATAGTTTATATCCAACTTACGATATGAATGCAATGGAACAAAAAAATACCTTTTCAAATTGGGTGACTGTAGCAGGTCTTCTTATTGAACAGGTAATACTGGAAATAAAAAAATAGGACTTCAGGTATTGCAGCAGGCCCACTGAGGTGAAAATTGCATGTGTGGGTTTGTTTGCGCATATGTGCACACACATATTGTGCTGAGGATTCAAGAGAGATAGTAAATAAGAAGATTGTCATTTAAGTGAAGATCTGAGCGCAGGATGGGTTCCTTCATCCATTTCTTCAAGAAAAAGAGCTTTTAAATATTCTCTGATTTTATTTCAGCCTGAAATTAAGTATGACAGACCACCCACTGTAATATAATGTCTATTTGTATTCCCAGCTTAGGATAATTCTGCAATTTAAAAGACTTCCACAACCAAAGGTTTCTCCTGGTAATAATTTTCCAGGACAAATGGAGAGAAGCATATCAGTCTGCTGTATTGCTAAATTGTCACACATTCAGTAATGTTCTCAGAGACAAAAAAAATAATTTCAGCAGTAAATATGAACTGTTTAATCATCTGGTTCTAATAAAATTAGTAATTCATACATGTAAAACGTTGACATAAAAACTGGGTACAAAGGCATCACTAAGACTGTGAATAGATTCACAGGATTCATGAGTCTGCCTTGTGGGTTATTTTCATGAATTTTTCTTCTCAGAATGCTTAATTATGTTTTTAATGTACATTATATCATTTCTGCTAGTAAGGTTATAGAAAATAAAGCTAGTTTGCTGTAAATTTCAGTTGAGATATACATATATATATGTAGTAACCCCATGCAAACAATGCAGTATCTTTGCTGAAGGTAAGACTGGAAAAGTTGTGTAAGGCCCTAGCTAATGTGAGTTGGTGAGTTAACTCTGTGTGAAGCACTGTTTGCAAATTGGTAAGTGTGGGTGTTTGGGTGCCCATATGTTGAACAGTTTGACTAAAAGTGTGTGCGTTCACATATGGTAGTTATCAATTTCCTGGAACAAATACACAGTTTGCTTAAAGAAAGCTATTTATGTAGTTTGAAAGAGTTTGGAGATAGTTATATGTATTTGCATTTGTTGTGTCCCTCAGAACCAAGTAACAGTAGTATCTACACTGACATCCCTTATATTTTTTCTGAGCTTTTCTTGTATTCTTCATTTCCTCCCCATACTGTTTCCATTCCTCATCTGGCAGCAATGAAACATTATAACAAACTATTGGCATTTCCAGTTATGCACTGAAGAACACAGCCATGAGTAGATTTTACTGGGCTGACCTACACTGAAAGCTAGTCTTCTAATAGTCTGTACAGGCTGAGGGAAATGTTAGAGTTAATTTTCCATCTGGAATCCATAGCTGAAGTATTGCTAGGAGCAAGCAGACCTTACCATGCACATCACAGAAAGGGGAGGGGCGAAAAGGGGAGGGGAAGGGGTGAGAGGAGAGCACTTTGTCTTCTGTGACTTACACATGAAATCTGCCTTGACTTTTTTCCATTCTCATTCTCAAGGGTCTGGTTCATTTATACCACAGCTGGTCAAAAAGATATTTCTGATTCTATTGCTGGAAAAAACCCTCATGTGCAGTGGTTCATTACGATTAACACTAACATTAGAAGCTTTTTGCAAAAATGAAAAATGTCCCTTTTGTATGAAGACCAACCCCATAACTCCACCATAAAATAAAATGGAGACTAGTGAAGTCTCTGTAGATCACCAACAGTGAAAGCAATTTAAGGTTGTAATGGACCCTGAAATGTTACTTGGCTTGCCATTTGAAGTGATTTTGGGCAACTAAAAAAAAATATCTAGGTATCCGCATTGCTTCTGAGGCTAGAGAATGCCTAAGGCCATGCTTTATTCTTGCTAGCTTCACACTATTCACAAAATCTTACCATTTAATGTTAAGCAATGCATCCAGTGGATGCCAGTAAAATTCATTAAGATACTGCTCTATTTGATGTCTTTTAGGATCATACAGATCTTCATGCACTGTCTTTAAAACACATTTTTCTTCTCCCTTTACTGAAGTGCAGGCATCGGAAGAATTATCTCAACATTTAAGATACGACTTTGAGTACAGTAATTGAATCAAATCAACACTTCAGTCATGTTTTCAGATCTGGTCAAAAGGCAGGGGGGTTGGAGCTTTATGATCCTCGGGGTCCCTTCCAACCCTTGCCATTCTATGATTCTATGATTCTATGATAGGTACAGGTAGCACTTATGTGATAAACTGATGAGTGATCTTACTAATTTATCATGCAGTCTTAACTGCCTTTTTACTCTGGTTCATTTATCTACCTCATCTGGATTTGTTTACATGGTTGCAAGCCCAAGTTGGAGCATGACTTCAGATGCTATTATTGTCTGCCCGGTGAAATGCAGCAACTCATCGTACGGCAAAATAAAATGGGTTCATTTAGGCTACCCACAAGTTGAATCTTACAGATTAATCTCAAGATATTTCTGTGTGTAAAGAAGCTCTGAAAGAATGTCTAGTTGGTCTCTGGGGGCCTGCCTTTCGATATTGTTTACGCACCTACTGATACAGACAGATATCTGGTGGGATTTTCTTTGGCTCTGAGGCATCAAAATGAAAGGATTTACGTGTCTGAACACTGCTGCAAAGTCTGAAGCCCTTATCTGTCCTTACCTACATATTTTGGAACAAAACTTTCTTTTTATTTTAAAAGTATTTAGAAAACTGCTCTTCTTCATGGGAAGACAGAAGATTAGTGGCAGTAAGTGAGGTGAGAGAAAAAAACAGGTGGTGCTCTCTGAACTTAAATGGTATTTATTGAATCGTTAATTTTAGATCTTTCAAAGACTCACTGATACTGCCTTCCTATTGCTTTGCTGAAGTACCTTGATTATAAAATAGGATACATAATCCTTCACTCTTAGCCTCTGCTTGAGGGTTGCCTAAGCTTGCAATTTGTACTGTACTCAACAGAGGAACTGGAAATTAAAGATGGAAAAACCACTAGTATAAAATGTATGTGTGCATCCTCTTGTTTAGATAATGAAAACTTAATCATTGGTGTCTGCTGATTTAAACCAGCTGAGTATGTCACTCCTAAATATGCTTGTTTATGTGACTTTGGTGATTTCACTATAGGCAATATATGCTGAATTTGGAAATATCTTCATCTGAAGTTGTTCAGTGAAAAAGTCTTGAAAGTTACATGACAGAAACAATTGTTCTCACATTCATATAATTGCATCAGTAAGAGAGAGTAGTTTGAGAAAGATCCAATTTAGAGAATGCCTTCTTTCCTCTTTCGTGCTTATACCTCAAAAGTCTGAGTATTTTTAGTACTGAAGTTGCCACCAGGAAACCATTGCGATGAAAGGAGTCATCATGAAGGCTATGTTTTTCCTCATAGTCTGAAATGCGAATGCCTACAGTCAACATCCTTCTTTTGTATGATTTAACAACTTTCTTTTGTTTATTTCAAAAGCCAATTTTACATTTCATTAGGTAGAACAATATACCATCAGTCTTATAGGCAATTACAAGCTCCAGCGATAGCATATAGCACACAGAGGCTAAAAATACTATGCACAAAGTAACAGAAAAGTAAAATATGTGTCTGTTGAATACTTTTTCCCCCTGCATGGGAACATAATGACCTTATAACATGAGGCAACATAAAAGCAAAACCAATACCTTAACAAATACTGTAATTTCTCCACAAATATCTTTAAATTCTCCCAAACTGGGGGAAAGTTAGAGCACATGCTAGGCATCCCTTCTGTATCTTGACTGTGTGAAGGGGGAAAAATCTTGTACTATATGAGAGATATGTGACGTCTTAGGATCTCTCATTTTCTTCCTATCACTTTTCAGGGACAGAAATAAAATGACACTTAATAAATTATTTTAAAATTCAAATATTTTTAATATCTCATTAATTCCTTGAATCTGAAATCCGAATCTGGCTAGTATGTATTGAATTTAGATTCATATCAAAGCACATACATTTTTTCCTGCTCATAGTCTTAATCTGTATTACTGCAGTTAGTCTTTTCTTAACAGAAAAGTGTGCTAGTATCACTCTACTGCTAACGCTGCACTACTGTCACTTCTTTTGAATGCACTGATATGCTACACAGTAAGATATGTTGGTGATGTACCATGTATCTCTATTTAGAAACATAAAATATAGAAATGACCATATTGCTTCAGGCTGTGGACTTATAAAGAGCCGGGTTCTGTCTCTGAGGTGCTTGGAATAGGAAGGGTAAAACCAGGGCAAACATTTCTGATACTTCCTGCAATATTTTAGGCTCAGTTTATCCATCGCATGAGTTTTCTCAGCCACAGTATGGTTTGCCTACTGAATACTGTAAAAAGAAATGAGGAGTGCTTGATGTAGGTGATTTTCCAATAAAGGGCACTGAAATGCCCATCTCTTGACCTGACAGGGAGTCATGAGAGGTATTCTGTCTTCTCAGAGCTAAGAGCTGAGACATTACTGAGAGGATGCCACAACTTTTCAAAGGCACAGATTATTGCCCACTGTTTTCTTTCATGGGGACATGAATGACATTGCAAGCTGGAACCTGGGCAGAATTGAGGAAGACTGTAAGGCTCTGGGGGAGCAAGGGAAAAACATTGTAGCCCTAGGTTTTTTTCCCCTCTATTTTACCAGTTAAAGGAAAGGAGGCAGTCAGAAATAGGTCTATAAGGAATATCAACTTCTGACTACATGGGTGGTGCCATCATGAGGGATTTGGTTTTAATGACAGCAGGACATTCTTTGATGACTTTAACCTGTTAGGGAGGGATAGAATAATCCTGTTTAGAAGAAGCAAAGGAATCTTTGGCAGTAGGTTGCACAACTTGGTGAATCAAGCTTTAGACTGAAGAACCTGGGGGGTGAGGTCTGCAATGGCAATGCTCATGTCATTGTATCCAACAGGGGAATAAGCTAGGCCAAGTTTTGGGAGGGATTGTCAAAGTCCCCTAGGAAATCCAGGTACAATGGAACAACAGGACAACCTCATGAATATGCTTGTTGATCACTTGAAAAAATTTTCAAACATTTGTAAATATGAGTTTTTGTTTAGGAAAGGAGCATTGACTCTTCTGAAATAAAACATACTTCTCTAAAATAGATCTTCCTCCTTTTTCAGAAACACCTTGAACTGATCGCACAAAACACAATCTAAGTCCCAGCTAATGCTTAATATTTTCAGGTTGGGATCCTACGCTGGAGAAGGGAAGAGTATGTAGAATGCACTCTCCCGCTAAGAAGGAAAAAAAATTGTGAAGAACTAACTTAAACCAGAATTCTCTGTCTCCCCTTGAGTCATCTGTGGGAGTCTAGGGGGTGGAGAGGAGAGAAATCATGAATGAGATTAATTTTAGAGAGAAGGGAAGGTTGGGGGAGGTGTTCTAAGATTTGATTTTACTTCTCCCTATCCTTCTCCTTTGTTCAAGATCCTGAGTGGAAGAAGCAAGCCAAAAAGAATTTTAGAAGAGCTAACTTTGATCTCCTCTGAAACCTGTTTGGAGCTATCCCATGGGCTACGCTGTTAGAAGGTAAGCGAGCCTGTGAGAGCTGGGTGGCATTTAAACAGTGCTTCTTCCAAGCCCAGGATTGGTGCATCCCTTTGAGAAAGGAATCAGGAAAGAGTGGCAGAAGACCTGTGTGGATGAGCAGGGAGCTCATAGGTAAACTCAAAGGGAAGCCAGAGGTCTATGAATTGTGGAAAAAGGGTCTGAGCACCTGGGAAGAATATAAGAATAATGTCAGGGCCTGTAGGGACGCGAGTAGGAAGGCTAAAGCCTACCTGGAAACCAAACTGGCAAAGGACATAAAGGATAATAAAAAGGGGTTTTTTAGATATGTGAATAGTAAAAGGATGAACAGGGATAATGTGGGTCCCCTGATAAATGAGGCAGGTGTCCTGGTGATGGTGGATGCTGAGAAGGTGAAGATACTGAATGCCTTCTTTGCTTTGATCTTCACTTCAAAAATCCCTTGGGACCCACAGACACTGAAAGAAAGTAAGAGAGTTTGGGAAATGAAGAGCTTCCCTTTGGTTGAGGTGGGGGTGGTCCAGAGGGATTAATGCACATAAATCCATGGGCCCAGATGGGATGCACCCACGTGTGCTGAGGGAGCTGGCGAAAGTGATTGCGGAGCCGCTCTCTATCATCTTCAACAGGTCTTGGAGAACAGAAATGCTCGAGGACTGGAGGATAGCCAATGTCACTCCAGTCTTTAAAAAGGGCAAGAAGGAGGATCCTAGCAACTATAGGCCACTCAGCCTCATTTCTGTCCCTGGAAAGGTGATGGAACAGCTTGTTCTGGATGCCATCTCCAAGCAATTGGAAGTGAAGAGGGTCTTGAGGAATAATCAGCATGAATTCACCAAGGGAAGCTCATGCTCAACCAATCTCATAGCCTTCTATGATGTCATCACCAGCTGGGTAGGTGGAGGGAGAGCAGTGGATGTCATAGAATCATAGAATCAGAGAATGGCATGAGTTGGAAGGGACCCCAAGGATCATAGAGCTCCAACCCTCCTGCCACAGGTAGGGCCACCAACCTCAGGCCTGGATCTATACAAGGTTGCCCAGGGCCCCATCCAACCTGGTCTTGAACACTTCCAGGGACATCATTACTTCTCTGGGCAGCCTGTTCGAGCACCTCACCACTCTTTCTGTAAAAAACTTCCCCCTAATATCTAATCTAAACCTTCCTTTCTTTAGTTTTAATCCATTCCCCCTTGTTCTGCCACTGTCTATCCTTTTAAAAAGTTGATTCCCCTCCTGCTTATAAGCTCTATATGCCATCTCCTTTGACTTCAGCAAGGCTTTTGATACTGTCTGCCATGACATCCTGATAGCAAAGCTGAGAGAACATGGGATAGAGGAGTGGCCAGTGAGGTGGGTTGAGAACTGGGTGTTGGACTGAGCTCAGAGGGTTGTGATCTGTGGAGCCGAGTCTGACTGGAGACCTGTAACTAGCAGTGTTCCCCAGGGCTCAGTGTTGGGTCCTGTCCTGTTTAATATCTTCATCCACGACCTTGATGAGGGAATAGCATCCACCCTCAGCAAGTATGCTGATGATACAAAGCTGGGAGGGGTGGGGGACACGCAGGAACACTGCGCTGCCATCCAGCGAGACCTGGACAGGCTGGAGAGCTGGGCAGGGAGAAATCTAATGAAATTCAACAAAAGCAAGTGTAGAGTCTTGCACCTGGGGAGGAATAACCATTTGAATCAGTACAGGCTGGGGGATGATCTGCTGGAGAGGAGCTCTTTGGAGAAGGACCCCCTTTGGGGGTCCTGGTAGATGACACCTCCCCTATGAGCTAGGAATGTTCAACCTGGAGAAAAGAAGACTAAGGGGGGACCTTACACAGTGAGGGTGACAAAGCACTGGAATAGGCTACCCAGGGAGGTTGTGGAGTCTCCTTCTTTGGAGATATTCAGGACGTGTCAGTATGTGTCTGGATGCAATTTGAGCTAGGGAGCCTGCTTTGGCAGGGGGGGTTGGACCTGATTGTCTCTCAAGGTCTCTTCCAACCCCTATGATTCTATGATAGTCTTATTTCATTGTGTGATGTGTGTGTGTGTGTATAAATTAGATGTTTTTTCCTAGTCCATGTTGAGTCTGTTTTGACCATGATACTAGATGTGGAATGATCTCTTGTCCTTATCTTGAATCCTGAGTCTCCCAACATATATTTTTCCCCAGTCCAGCTGAAAAGTGATAGAGCCTTTTACTCCTGTGCTGTGTTATGTTAAAATTAATGAAATTAAAGCTGACATGTCATGAATGGTGTTGACCTAAAATCTCTGACTACCTTTTGTAAAGGGATTCTTCAAGGAATGTATTTAAATGGTTCTGTTTGTCATAAAAAGGCACTGGCTACTGCAAATAACACTCGAGTATTTTTTAAGTGTCTGAGTAAGTAGGTGAGAAATATCACTGAATTTAAACACGTCCTTCAGGCACTTTTCTGGACTTAGGTTTTATATAGTTAACCATATATATATAGTTTTCTGTCTGTCTCTCCTGTACCAAATTGTGCATTATTTTCATTCTAAAAGAGAGATCTTGAGACAGATTCTTAAAGAAGTTTAGTAGACGTAATCTATTTGGATATTTTGAGTTCTTCAGAAGATGCTATCTCTAAGTACTTACACACTTTGGAGATCTCCATCCTCCATAGAAAAATCTATTTATTATTTGATAGCTCAAATATCAATTCCTTTTTTTCTGACTATGAGGAAATCCATACAGCAGTAAGGTTCGAATGCAGGATGGATCTGTGTGTTTAGTAATAGTACCACTTATGTTTTAATTTACTTAAAATATATCTGCTTGAAGTAATAACGATATTTTAAAAAATAAAGGAAAAAACACATTCTAGAGAAAGCCAGCAAATTCTTTTAGCTACATAAATCAGTTAATCTCATAATCACACAGAAGAAATAAAAGCTGCAAGGATTTAAATCACAGTAAAGAAACTTGCAGGCCTGTCCATCATCATTATTTTGACTGTACCCTCCCATCTGGCTGGTCTGCTGAAGCTCCAGAAGGTGCACATTTATTGGGCAAGCACTCCTTACCACAGAGTAGTTATGAACTCACCAGGATTACTGTAAAAGGACTGGGAGGCCCCACCAGCAAGCCACAGTGGATAAATAAGATCCTTATGGGTGGCTGTGCGTGGAGGTGAGATCTACATGCTGCTTGCAAAGCTTCGATCTTATATGGGCTAATGTAAGTACTCTCTAATACAGTCCATTTAAGAATCCCCTTACAGCGCACATGCCAAGAGCAGGAGCTTATGAGGATTAATAAGAAATGTTTTGAAGGCTTGAGCTATGTCTTCAAACAGGCTTCTATGGTGTCTTTCAGCAGAGAGTTTGTCTTATGACTGCTTGTAGGATATCACCACAGCTTATCTCCGGAAAAATAGAGTAGTGATGTTAATGGGCTACCAGCCCTGGGAGGTCCGAGATCCCACTGTGAACATTGGCACTAGTGGAGAGGATTGCACTGAGTTAGAGGTGCCCAGGAGGAGGCAGAAACAGGATTGCCCAGGGTCTTCTGATTGGTCTGTGACTGCTGGCAGCTTGAGTGCTGCAAGGACACAGGCCCCCAGAAATGCATCATCAGAATGTGAAAAACATTTTAGTAGGGGCTTTTCCACCATGGTTATAGATGATGCAGTGTTTGGCCTGTCCAGGGATTACACTGAGCTAAACTAAAGGACAGTGAGTGTATCACTGTGCTGCTATGATAAGGTGCTTGTTGCATCATTACAAGTCAGGTGTGCTAGTGGATGCAGCAGAACCTGCTTTTCTGCCTGTGCAAGAAGAGGAGGCTTAAGTCCACATGACAGAGAAGATAGTTCTACGGTTCTAAACTCAGAAGTCTTTCAGAAACAAGATCTACAAAGAAAGGACTTGGTTTTTAGGGTGCCAGGGCTTCAGCACATTCTCCTACACACGCATTCACAAGGCAGATCTGTCTCACTTGTTTTATACTGCACAGGAGGAAATGATCTAGAACTAATTCTACTATGAATGCCACTAGAGCAGATACTTTTCCTTGTGATATCTAATATCCCAGAAATCTCGTCAATCTTGTAGGCAGTGTAAGCTATTTCTGAATAGAAAAGGAATACATGGTAACTATGTCGTTGCCACATACTTGTTTTTATCAGCTGCATGTGTTATTTAAAGCTAGGTTGTGTGTAAAGAGCTGGGTGTGAAAGGGTATGACAAACAAAACTTGATTATATGTCAGACCTTTAAATAAAATAAATAAATTCTGCTCAGTTGAAATGTGCACATGCGATTAGTCATTTGGTATTTAAGTTTAACAAACATAGTAATCAATTTAAAGACTCCAGACATTTGGGATTCTATTTATCCATTTATTTCCTACTACCCATCTGGTGTGCATGCCAGAAATGGTAATGTTCTATAAGCCAAATTAGAAGAGTAAAAAACCATGCCAGACTTACTCTGTAAGATTTGTTCTACAAGGTCTCTCCTTCCATACCTCTAAGATATAATTCAAGGCCATTGGTTAATTTTAAAATATGATAGGGATAAAAATATACTAAATTAGATTATTCAGGAAATATTCAAAGATTCTGGAGATTATTCCTGTGTGGTGCATGTAGTGTTCTTTTCTGGTTATCATATCAGCCTGAGCCGGGAATAGATAAATAACTGTAACTAATTTTGAGACTAATCTCTTCATAGTGAGTGTCTTCGGCTTCTATTCCAGGTAATAGAATTAAAAAATTTGCCTCATTTTTCTACAATTAGCTATTGAAATCTCAAAACCAGCAAGCAGGATGTGAATTCAGTGACAACTACTTCAAAACAAAACAAAATGAAACAAAGCACAAAACACCCTCCCAGAGCCAGAGGAGTAACTAGTACTCCACTTTTGTAGTAGCTCAATAGCTGGAGCTTTTGTCCAACGCTGGTGTTAGAGACTGCCTATATTTTGCCTTAAGCAAAACAATTGTTGCACAGCACAATCGCTCACCACCTGCTGACTGATGCTCAGCGAGTTCCTAAGCCGTGTTGCCTCACAGCCAGACCCCGGTTATATACTGAGCACGATGTCATATAGTATGGAATACCTATTTGGACACTTTGGGTCAGCTGCCCTGGCTCTGTCCCTTCCCTGCATCTTGTGTACTCCCACCTTCTCATTAACAGGGCAGTAGGAGAAGCTGAAAAATCCTTGACTGCTTGGCAGAAAATAAAAATATGAGTGTGTCATCAACACGATCCTCATCCTAAATCCAAAACACAGCTCTACACCAGCTGCCAGGATGAAGATTAACTCTATACCAGGCAAAACCAGGACAGTATGTCTGCCCACTGCCTGCCAAATGCCAAGGGAACCAAATGCCTCTTGTACCCCTTCTGTTGTTCAATCAGCAGATGCTTAACCCTTCTGTACTACATGGAGGTTCCAGCCTCAGGAGAATGTATGGAAAACACTTTCTTTCAGATAAATTAGCCTCTGTCTATGCTTTGACAAAGATACAAAGGGTTGACATCTCAAGAAAATAAATGAGTGCAATTTTTTATTTCATGTCTACACTGGTCAACGTTGTCGAGTACTCAAGTACTGAGCTGTAGGATGAAGGTTGGAGTAATGAAAACTGCATCTTCCTAGGAAGGTTATTACTGCTTTGTTTTTGAAAAGAAAACAGAACTGTGAATCCTGTGTGCAAGGTGTGCTTTCTAATTACAGTGAGTGAGGAATCTCAGTCACGGAATGAAGTTTGATTTGCATTTCTGTACTATGTATTTTTCATTGTCTAACACAGAAACATTTACACTGGTCCATGAAAGTGTGCTTTAACTTGAGGTTATGTATTCTTCCCCAGCAGTCAAGTACCTTACTCCATTTGTATCTGAGTGACAAGTTTTGAAGGAAATGTGTGCAAAAACTGTTACATATGAAAAGGAACAGTGTGGCAGAAATTTTTTTTCATTCCTTCATCTGTGAAAAATAAAGGACTGCAACCAAAAATTAGCTAATAAGTATATTTTGCTAAAAAGATTTTGTTGTAGTTTTTGTAGGTTTAGAGCAGCCTAACAAATAGTGCTAAGAAGAAGTAGGCACCTTTATTTTATTCCAGAATGACAAAGGTATAGTGAAGTTTTCACAATCCTGTCTCCTTTATTCATCAGAAACTTTGCTTATCTGCGGCATTTGAAGACTTGAGATTGTTCAATAAATACTGAATATAAAAGCAAATTACGAACTATGGTGTTAGCCATATTTGTTTTCTCATTACATGCATTTTCTTCTTAAATAAAAAAAGTCTGTTCTTTTTCTACATAAATTGAACAAACATAAATTACACTCTTTTAGATACATTTTAAAGATTGTTTTAGACCTTTCTTGTTGTTCCTTAGAAATTTTATAATTGCTATACGTAGCTAATTTCACTTTCTATATTGTCTTTGATTAATGTCATACAGGAAAACTGTGCAGTGCATCTTGTTCAGAGTGGAATTCATAGCTTTGCTGCTGGAGAATAGAGGAGAATTGTACTAAGGTCTTCCCTCAGCTTCCTGTTCTCCATACTAAGAAACCCCGTTGCCCTCAGTCACTCCAAATAAGACTTCCGCTCTTGACCCTTCACCAGGTACATTGTCGTTCTCTGGACATTCTCCAGCGACTCAATGGCTTTCATGTAGTGAGGGGAGGAAAACTGAACACAGTACTTCAAGGTTTGGCTGCCTGCAGTGATGAGTACAGGGCTGGAGGCCAGACACCCAAAAAAGTCTGCCTATCACTCCCCTTATCAGTTGGACAGGGGAGAAAATATATATTGAGTGGCTTAGGAGTCAAGAGAAGAAGAGGGAGAGATCATCCTGTAATCAACATCATGGGCAAAACAGACTGTACACAGAGTGAAGGAAAGAAAACTCTCTAATTTATTACACTGCACCACACACACAGTGACACCAGAGTCACAGAATCATAGAATCATAGGGGTTGGAAGGGACCTTGAGAGATCATCGGGTCCAACCTCCCTGCCAAAGCAGGCTCCCTAGCTCATATTGCATAGATAGGCATCCAGACAGGTCTTGAATATCTCCAGAGAAGGAAACTCCACAACCTCCCTGGGTAGCCTATTCCAGTGCTTTGTGACCCTCACTGTGAAAAAGTTCTTCCGCATGTTGGTACAGAACTTCCTGTACTCCAATTTTCAGCCATTGCCCCTTGTCCTGTCTCCACAGAGCACTGAAAAGCGGCTTGTCATTTCCCCTTGTATCCTATACTTAAGGTATTTATAAACACTAATAAGCCCCTCCCCCTCCTTAGTGATCCTCTTACTATTCACATATCTAAAAAACCCCTTTTTATTATCCTTTATGTCCTTTGCCAGTTTGGTTTCCAGGTGGGTTTTAGCCTTCCTACTTGTGTCCCTACAGGCCCTGACATTATTCCTATGTTCTTCCCAGGTGCTCAGACCCTTTTTCCACAACTCATAGACCTCTGGCTTCCCTTTGAGTTTACCTATGAGCTCCCTGCTCATCCACACAGGTCTTCTGCCACTCTTTCCTGATTTCTTTCTCAAAGGGATGCACCGATCCTGGGCTTGGAAGAAGCACTGTTTAAATGCCACCCAGCTCTCACAGACTTGCTTACCTTCTAACAGCGCAGACCACAGGATAGCTCCTAATTGCTCCACGGGTTGCGGAGGAGATCAAAATTAGCTCTTCTAAAATTCAAGGTTGCTATCCTACTTTTTGGCTTGCTTCTTCCACTCAGGATTTTGAACTCTATCATTTCTTGGTCACTTTGTCCCAAGCTGCCCCGACCTTCACTTCCCTAATGAACCCATTATTGTTGGTTAAAACAAGATCCAGTACCTGCCCCCCCCTTGTAGGTTCCTGCACCAGCTGTAGTAGGAAATTGCCTTTTAAACATTGCAGAAATTGTCTGGACTGCATACGACTGGCCATATTGCTTGCCCAGCAAATATCTGGGTAATTGAAGTCCCCCATAAGGACCAGCGTCTGAGATCTTGAGGCCACTTCTAGCTACTTGTAGAATGCAGATCCTCCTGATAAGGGGACCTGTAGTTCACACCCACAACAGTGTTGCTCACTCTAGCCTACCCCTTGATTCTTACCCACAAGCTCTCAACTGGAATATCATCCTCCCCCAGGTGGAGTTCAATACATTCTAGCTGCTCTCTCACATAAAAAGCAACTCCTCCACCTCACCTCCATAGCTTATCTTTCCTATGAGAAGCACGACAAGATCTTAAAGAAGTGTGACCAGACACCTTCCCCCCACCTGTCCCTTCTTAGCAAACTTCCCTTTAGTCATGATTTTGATCCCTTCTTACCCCACATTGTGGCACAGGGTGGGGGTGGGGTGTGGGGGGCAGGGACTGGGGAAATGGGGTTCTCGGTCATTTCTTCATGGCTGTTTTCCTTTTCCAGATCTTAAAACACCTCTACCTCCCTCCCACCCCCACCCCTCCCTTCTTAACAGCCTTTTCTCTAGTCATGACTTCACTCCCTTCTACCCCCCCATTGTGGCAAAGGGATGGTCAGGGACTGGGAAAAATGGGGCTTTGGTTAGTTCCTCACAAGTTGTTTTTCTTCTCAGCCAGGGTGGGGAGCATTAATTCCACACACCCTCCCCCTGTTGCACCATGGAGTCCCACCCATGGGAGACAGTCCACCACAAAATTCTCCAACATGAGTCCTTTCCCACAGGGCTTTGGCTCTTCACCAGCTGCCTTGGCATGGGTCACTGCTATGGTGGGCAGTAATAAATCACAATGTCTCTCAGACCCAGTCCTCCATGGGGTCACAAGCTTCCCACCAGCAAACCTGTTCTGGCGCAAATCTCTATCTTGCTCATCTCTGTGTCTCTGTCTCTCTCCACAGGCTGCAAGTGCTGGCAGGGGCTTGCTCCAATGCAGCTCACAGCATCTCCCATATGTCTCTACCTGCTCCAGTGTGGATCCTCTCCATGGGCTACAGGTGGGTTCTTGTCCTTTTCCATGGGCTGCAGGGGGACACCTACTCCACCATGGGTTTCTCCACTGGCTACTGGGGCATCATTCTCTCTGGCACCTGGGGTGGCTCCTCCCCCTCCCTCCCCAGCCTTGGTGCCTGCACAGCTCGTTACATCTCCTCACTAACTTCTCCAGTGGCAAAATGCAGCTGCTTAGGATTTTTTTTTCCTCCTATATGTAATTCACAGAGGTGCTGTGACCATCGCTAATGTGCTCGGCCTGGGTCAGCAACATCTCTGGCCTTGAATTGTCTGGTTTACTTTCTTGGGGACTGCAGAGAGTTTCTCACTGCTTCTTGCAGCAGCCATCTTTGCAGCCCCTTGTTCTCTGCCAGTACCCAGCTATGCAAAACTGTGACAAGGGGACAATAACTTCTCTTATCCTGCTGGCCATACTATTTCTGAGACAAGCCAGGGTGCTCTTGGCCTTCCTGGCTACCTGGTCATATTTCTGGCTAATATTCTGTTGACCAACGCCCCCAGGTCCTTTTCTGCCAGGGACCTTTCCAGCCACTCCTTCCTAGGCCTGTACTCTTGCATAGTTTGTTGTGACCCAAAAACAAGACCCAACACTGATCCTTGCTGAACCTCATGCAGCCTGTCTCATGCCATCAATCTAGCCTGTCCAGATCTCTCTGCAGAACCTTCCTGCACTCAAGCATATCAACACTCCCACAGGACTTGATGTTGCCTGTGAAGTTACTGAGGGTGCACCCTATGCCCTTGTCCATATCATTGATAAAGATATTTTACAGAACCAGTCCCAGTACTGAGCCCTGGGAACTGCCACCTGTGACCAGCTCTCAACTACATTAAACTCCATTCACCAAAATTCTTTGTCCCTGGTAATCCAGCCAGTTTTTACCCAGCAAATTGTACACCCATTGAAGCAATGAGCAGGCAGTTTCTTCAGGAAAATACTGAAGGAAATGATGCCAAATGCTTTACTAAATTCCAAGTAGACAACATCCACAGACTTCCCCTCATCTACTAACTGGTTACCTTATCATAGAAAGAGATGAGATTAGTCAAGAAGGACCTTTTCATAAACTTTTCATAAACACAGGCTGACTGAGTCAATCACCTGGTTGTCCCCTATGTGCCATGTGATGGTACTCAGGATGATCTTCTCCATAACATTCCCTGGCACGAAGGTCAGATTAATGGGCCAGATCCTCCTTCCAGCCCTTCTTGTGGATGGCCATCACACTTTCTCCCTGCAGAGCCTAATGACATCTCTGTAGTCCTCTTGAGTTGCCTGCCCCATCTTCCAAAGGTCAGAACCTCTCCCTTTTTCCTGCATTCCAAGCAAAGCTCTCAGCCAGGTGAGTTGTCTTCCTCCCCACTGGCTCATTTTTTGGCACGCGAGGACAACTTGGTACTGCACCTTTTAAGATTTTCTTCTTGAAGAATGTCTAATCTTGCTGCACTCTTTTGCCCTTTAGGACGGCATCCTAAGGGACTCTGCCACCAGGCTCCTAAGCAGTCCAAAGTCTGTCCTCTGGAAATCCAAGGTAGCAGTTTTGTTGACCCACCCCTCCTTACCTTTCTAGAATCCAAACCTATCATTTAATAACTATGTCCAAAGCAGCCTTCAACCATCACCTCCGATTTTCACAACATCCACAAGTCCTTCTCTGTTTGCAAACAACAGTTCCCTAGTTGCCTCCATCAGACGCTGTGCCAGGAAGTTATCCTCCACACACTCAAAAACTTCCTGGACTGTTTCTGTATTTCCAGCAGACATCTGGTAAGTTGAATTCCTCCTAGAGAACAGGGCTATCAACTTGATACTAGTAACAAGAAACAGCAAAATCCTACTCTTCTTCAGCTCTGCAAGCCATTTGAAGATGGCACAGGGATCCAGCATGCACTGCCTTTTTTCAAACAGAGATGTGAGTAGGGTCCTTCTACAGCTCCAGGTCAACACTAAAGGTCCTAGTTTAAAGCTCTAGTACCAACGAAAATGTGCTGAAATGAATCCATTACATGCTTTCTCAAGCACTGCCCTTTATACAGGTCCCTGGAATCTTACCTTAGAGGCAAAATGTGTCCAGATAAGGCTAAACAAGGAAGTAAAATACCTCTTCATTCATTGTTGCAAGAATTTATGGGTTTATGCTTTGAAAAATCTGAGATTATTCATTTAAAGAGTGAAACAGCGATCAAATTTAACAGGACAAAGGCCTGCTGTGAAGATACCTTTTTCATTATGTCATTTTCATCTATAATACCCTTGGGACTTTGTTTCTTCAACTGCCTCACACTGTCTGAAGTTTAACATCCTATCATCTCTGCAGCAGTTATACATTTTTATGCAGGAAACACCCACTTAGTACTGTTAAATCATGAGGCCAGACATCTTTTATAATAAGCTTCTTTGAAAATCTTTTGTATAAAGGATGCTGTATGAAAGGCACCAATAAAAGTTTAATGACCTGTGCTTCCGACCTCAAACAGCAGGAATGCACACACTGAAGCAGCTCAGTTTCCATCTCTGCTAGAGACTGTAGCAACATGAGCACTTCTGTAGATTATGTTGTGTAAGTACTTTATTTTCAGCCACAAAAGATACAACACAAACTTCAGTGGCAATCCTGCAGCATTAAAAACAGGTCCTCTCCTTGACTAAAGCTATGTAGTATTCACTTCCATAGCAACATCCCAAAGTAATCAGAGTATAAATGATTTCTCTTCTTCAAGAGTAGGAAAATTCTTGGCTTTTGTTTCATTATTATTCACTGCAAATGTTATGGGAAAATTTTGTATGTTGCATGATAATCATTACTGTCATGGTACCCAGCCATCCCTGATATAGGCTATAAAAGTAAAACTTTTGTTCTACCAAACTTTTAAAGATTTTGTTTTTAAAAAGTTCTGATTAAAAGTAAATGCACAATATATAGGGCTAATGATTTCAAGCTGATGACAAGTGATATTTGTACCTATCATAAAAAGCTTTGTTGGATTTACTGGGCAACTGTGTCTGGCTGAAGCAAATGATGAAACAAGTAAGGATGATGCTGATCAGTTTAATTCATTCATTCAGTTTAATACCTGTGAGTCATGTCTGCTTGTGCTGTATATGAGTTGTTATGGGGAAGGTCATTCATTTATATTTGTTAAAAAGGCCAAAGAGCCTATAAATAGATTAATATTTTGTATTTGCTGGTGGAAATCCTGGTTGACTTTGTTTTGCTCCCACATGTCACTTCTACTGTCAGCGACAGGGAAGCTGAACAATGGAATCATAGAATCATGGAAACGATTTAGTCCTTTAAGATCATCAAGTTTAACCATTAATTTAGCACTGCCAAGTCCTACCACTAAACCATGTCCCTAAAAACCAGGTCTACACGTCTTTTAAATACCTTCAGGGATCGTGACTTAACCACTTACCTGGGTAGCCTGTTCCAAGGATTAACAACCCTTTCAGTGATTAAATTTCTCCTAATATCCAATCCAAACCTCCTTTGATCTAAGTTGAGTCCAGTTCCTCTTGCCCTATTGCTTGTTACTTGTGAGAAGAGACCAAAACCCACCTGGCTACAGCCTTCATTCAGGTAGTTGTCGAGTCCAATACAGTCTCCCCTCAGCCTTCTGTTTTCCAGACTAAACAACCTCAGCACCCTGAGTCACTGCTCATAAGACTTCTTCTCTTGATCCTTCACCCACTTCACGGCCCTTCTTTGGACATTCTCCAGCAACTCAATGTCTCTTTTTTAGTGAGGGGTGGAAAACTGAACACAGTACTTCAAGGTTTGGCCTCTCCAATGGCAAGTACAGGGGATGATTATTTCTCTTATGCTGCTGGCCACACTATTATTATTATTATATGACACAGGCCAGGATGCTGTTGGCTTTCTTGACCATCTGGGCACACAGCTTGCTCATATTCAGCTGGTTATTGACTAAAGCTGTGTTTCTGTGATGTTAGCTGTATCCTAGTTTCCCTGCTTCAGAGTGGCTTACAGCTCCTCCTGTTAGTTGCCCATGTTGTGTATATTGGTGTAGATGCACTTCAGTTGGGCTATTGATCCAGCCATATTTTTTAAGGAAAGCCTTAATTCTTACATGACCATTCTCAGCCACTTCCACGGTTTCTAACCCATCAATAACCCTTGCATTTTTACAGTTGTATAGATTTACATACCCTATCTCCACTGAGAGGGCAGAAAAAGGACCTTGATAACACACTGTCCCCCAAACAATGTGCTGTCCTCAGAGTTAGCTCCAGCAAGCCTGTTTTTATCCCTTTTCCTACTTCAAATCTAGTTTAAGACTCTTTCAAGGACCCCCCACATAGTCTTGCACAAAGACCCTTTTCCCTATTTGAGAAGTGTACCCCATTTGTCACCTGGTGACACCAGGCTAAAAGCCAGGTCTAGACCTTCTAGCTTTTCCTTTTTCTGGTTCACTATTTCCTGCAACTGCAAAGACAGAGGAGAACACTGTTTGTGCTCCTGACCCCTTAAACAGTTGTTTGAAGGCCCCAAAGTCTCTCTTGCTCACCCCTGAACTTGTTGCAACTTCATCACTGCCTACCTAAAAAAATCACCACTGGATAATAATCTGAGGGCTATACCAGCTAGGAACTTTCCTCTTCACATCTTAAACCCTGCTCCAGGGAGGCAGCAGACTTCCCTAAGAAGTTGGGCATTCTGTTCCCCTCAGGAGACAGTTTGCTATAACAATGACCTTTCTTTTTTTTTGTGTTTATGGAAACTATTTTGACACAGGGCATAGACTGATATTAACTTGGCCACACCTCCAAAGTAGATGAATGATTCTTCTCCCTAATGTTTGATTCTATTTGCAGGCCCTCCTACCTTTTGTATAAGAGCATCTGGGATGGTGGGGTAGTCACGGAGGAGATATGCTTCCTGTTGTTGGCTGAGTTTCTCTGAAACTTTTGCACTGGTAAGGGCATGCTGGTTTCTCTTGTACATTTTCTTACAAGTTAACTAAGAATAAGCTAGTTAATTATATTTTTTTTTCTTCCTTACCTTGTTTATTTATAAGTGAGAAACTAACTGTGATTTTGCTAATTCTCAACCAAGTACAGCTGCCCATTAAAAGCAGGAGAGAATGAAATAATTCCACTGGCTTTTATAGCACTAAATAGATGCTTTAGGATCTTCTTAGTCATGTGGAAATCCAAACTGTTACACATGATGAAATTTACTGTCAGTGTACTGTTTAAAGAGCAATGCAGGTGGGATTGACAAGATGTTCTCTATTGCAACAGCAAGTCTAGGTGCCATTGGAATCAACACCAGGAAGTCATATTGAGTTTCACATTTCGTTGTGTTTTGATTAGTTGGCAAGACATAAATTGTCTGCGAAGAAAACACTGTACTCCCCTACCTCTCTTACCTGGAAGCCAGCTCAGAAGTAACATTGAGAGAGCTTCCATCATTCACTTCAGCCTAAAAACTTTTTAGATATGGCCAAACATAGGACTAAATGCTTTAACAACTCTCTCAACAGCATGAACAAGCCTAATTATTGCTTCTGAATTTACATGCATACATTTTTTGATGTATGCAATACATAGTCATGGTACCTGTGGGTTGAGCAAGATCTACCTTGCTATAATATCTCTAATAGTGACCAGTGAAAGAAGAAATATAAGTAACAAATCCAGCCTGGAAATATAATTCCCTTATGATATTTTGTTGCAGCCAGACCTTTAAGGATTTTGTAAGCTGGATGTTACACACAGATCATTGGTTCAGAAAAGCTCAAATGGGAACTCTCCTTAATGAACTTGGCTTATACTTTTTTGAAGGCCTTTTGGTTTTATACATTTGGACTCTCTACAGTGACTACCTCAAATTATTTTGGTGTTGTGTGAAGAAGTCTTGCACTGAGACACCAAAAGAAGTCAATTTCCTCCCTCACAGCAAGGAAATAATTAGACTTGAACCTGAGTAAAAGTCTAGTTCCCTGCCTGTAACGCAGCTATTGGTCCTTTCTCTGAACATAACAGCAAAACCAGATGTAGCATTATGCTTACAATACTTTTGCCGTGCATGTACCAGAAGGATTTAAAATGCCATAACACCTGAAAATAACAAAGGTAATAGGAAATTTGTAAAGTAAGTTGCTAGTACCAAATTAATCCCTTGTGCCACTCTGCTGAAATCAGTGAAATAACATCAGGGAAGAATTTGGGCCATGATTTCTAAAATACCACCTAGCACAAATTAATTGTACACCAAAGGCTTTTAAACCATGTTAGATAAGCTCCACAGTCAAGGCTAATCTTATAATAATGACATGGTAACATTAGTACTACATTACAGAGAATTTAATTCTGCTCCTATGTGTCTTATTTAGGTGTCCATTATCTTCATTTTATACCCTACAGAAGTGCAGTTGAAGCTAAAAACATGCCCACTTGTATCTGCCACTTCAATTTACTCTTAATTTCTTAGTGTAATTTTGATTATAGCTAGAAAAGAAACACAATCAGTAAGAAACAGGATGTTTTCATGTTCAATGCAGCTCTGCCTTCTCTCCTATCCTTCTTGTACGCCAGACAGTGTACTGAAGCAGATATGAAATTAACAGCTAACTGAAAAAAAAAAAGAATTAAAAACCCTAGGTTTGGAGAAAAATTAGAAATAATATAAGAAAATATTACAAAATGCAATACTGATATCACAATATTGATATCAATGTTGATATACCAATACTGAGATAAAATCACTTCAGTCCCTGCAGAGGTGATGGAACAGCTTGTTCTGGATGCCATCTCCAAGCAATCGGAAGTGAAGAGGGTCATGAGGAGTAATCAGCATGGATTCAGCAGGTGGAGATCGCGCTTGACCAGTCTCATAGCCTTCTATGATGTCATCACCGGCTGGGTAGATGGAGGAGAGCAGTAAATGTCATCTAACTTGACTTCAGCAAGGCTTTTGATACTGTCTGCCATGACATCCTGATAGCAAGCTGAGAGAGCATGGGATAGAGGAGTGGACAGTGAGGTGGGTTGAGAACTGGCTGTTGGACTGAGCTCAGAGGGTGATGATCAGTGGAGCAGAGTCTGACTGGAGACCTGTGACTAGCAGTGTTCCTCAGGGCTCGGTGTTGGGTCCAGTCCTGTTTAATATCCTCATTGATGACCTTGATGAGGGAATAGCATCCACCCTCAGCATCATCACCCTGATGATACAAAGCTGGGAGGAGTGGCTGACACGCTGCACTGCCATCCAGTGAGACCTGGATAGGCTGGAGAGCTGGGCAGTTAGAAACCATATGAGGTTTAACAAAAGCAAGTGTAGAGTCTTGCACCTGGGAAAGAATAACCATTTGAACCAGTACAGACTGGGGAATGCAATATGAGCTAGGGAGCCTGCTTTGGCAGGGAGGTTGGACCCAGTGATCTCTCGATGTCTCTTCCAACCCCTATGATTATATAATTCTATGAAAATGAAGATGGGATCACTAATTATGGAGCAAATTGTAATTTGGTAATAGAAACGCCCATGACAACATTGTCAATTTTAATTTAATATTCAATGTTGTGAAATTAAAAAATGTAAACCGTAGGGTCTTGCTGATGCCTCAAGTTGTTCAGTATTAAGCCAGTGTGACTTGTCTGTAAGTCTTCTTTCTTTGACAGAGTACTTCCTTTCAACATATTAAGAAATATTGTTTTAAATGTAATTGCTTTATTTGAATCTTAGTCTTTTTTAAAAATTTGTATTCTGAAAACAACTTGTGATGAAGTAGGTTCTTCTGAAAATGTCAAATCTGATCATTAACTTCAGGGAAGTTCCTATTTGAGCAAAGACTGTAAGCTACTGCCACGACTTCTCTATAGCAATATTTTGTTATGTTTTTTGTAATATCTGAGATTGGAGCATACTTGCTGAAAGGTGTAGAACTAAAACCAATGAAAAATGGGGGGAAATGGTAAGTGAGGAAGTCCTGAAACAAAATTTAAGAGAATATGCTTAGTAAAAGATGGGATAAAGGGAGACAGGTTGAGGAACTGGAACTGTAAGTATTTTTAAATGCATGAGAGGCACTCATTAGCATTTTGACAGTCTTTAAACACTACCATAAGAAAGGCTTCACAGGATCCCACTATAAATTATAATAGGTGTTACACCTCAACCTGACCCCTCCCTCTTAAGTCAACATAAACAAATAAAACCAAATGCTAAACTGGAAAAACTCCCGTTGTTTATTATTCTTATTATCTTTGCTCTTTTTGTTTGTTTGGGTTTTTAAAAAATTATTATCTTAAAGGCAGAGTTGATTATTTTGAGAATATTCTATATAATCTGCTTTCATTAACATCCGTGTTACAAGTTACTTGGTGCCCGAGGGGAAAAACTTCATTGCAGTGTAAAACAATAATGTGACATTGGAACATTATAAGTAGTATTAATCAAATCTGAAAAACACACCTTTCTCATTGAGATCAACTCTCCAGGTTATACTTTTCCAAAAAAAATTAGAGAGTGTAATTGTCATGATCTACAATCTGGACAAGACTTAGTTTGGTAGATGTTAAACTCCCTTGTGTTCCAACCAAACCTCAGATCCCTCTGGGTGGCTGGGGCTGGTTGGGCTTAACCACTGAGTGAAGTCCAATTGTTAGATTTTTTATCATGATCAGTTCATCACAATTCTTGGAGAACAGAACTAAGACTCAACAAGGAGTCAAGGTTAAAGTTACTTTATTTGGCCCACAACAAACATGCAGGGGAAGGGGGGGAAGAAAGAGAAAATGGTGGAAGAGAGGGATAAAGAGAGAGATAAGAGAGGGATATGAGAGGGAGGTTGCAATATCTACCACCACGAGGCTACAGCTTCCCTCTGATGGCAGGGTATTCTTCAGTGTCTTCAAGTCCAATGGGGGGCACGGGGGTAGAACGTTCCCTCGGTTGTCTCTCTATATGTTCATTCTCAGTTGCTTCCCTGTTTTTCCATGGCGGAATACTCCCTTTTTTGTAGTCATCCTTGGCAGATCCATAACCTTCCACCTGGCTTCAGGAATGCTTGAGGGTGGATGATGGAAGGTCCAAATCGTGAATGGCTCCTGATGTTTCTCCTGATATCATTTGGGTGGAATGTGGAAGGAATGTTGTCCTGATGTCTTCAGGGTGGCTCCATGCATAGTCATTTGGCCCTGGGCACAAGCCTGATGGGTGGTGATGTGGCATGCTAGGAATGAGGTTTGGTTAGGTGAGAGGAAAAAAGAGGGGATGTGATTCTGTTGTGGACTGTTAAGGCATATTTCCTGTACCTTACAATAGGTCACAAAAACAGGCTTTCCCATGTGACTGCCAATGCATCCTGCATAGAATGTGTAGAAAATCAGCACAATAAGAATGCCTTATTTTTTCATGTTCTTTAAACAATTTAATTTCTAGCCCTAAACAAAGAGTTCATAGTTCTAATTTTGGATGGATATATGTGTGTTTGTGTACATATGTATTGTGCACATATACATAATATTTTAATTACTAAACTCCTTTTTGCTATATGGAAAAATGTGTTTCTATAAGTTTGCCTAATACATTAAAATAATTTATGCCTACAGAAGACAAGCCACTTGTTTTCATGGAGCCTGAAACACAATAAAAATTCTGAAGGTTTGTGAGATCTGAAATGTGTAATATTTCCAAGGAGAACCCAACAACAACAAGATTGAAGTGAATGTCAATCCACAGTCTTTTCTGACATGTCTGGATTAGGACTGAAGTACCTGGCCTTAAAGAATAGAATCACAGAATCATGGAATCACAGAATAATTTCTGTTGGACAGGACCTCAAAGATCACCTAGTCCCAACCCCCTGCCATGGGCAGGAACACCCTGCACTAGACCAGGCTTCTCAAAGACCCATCCAAATTGGCCTTGAACACTGCCAGGGAGGGAGCATCTACAACCTGTCTGGGCAATAAAGAATTTTTTTTATATATCTAATCAAAGTATAAGCTCTTTCAGTTTAAAACCATTGCTTCTTGAACTGTCAGTACAATCTGCGAAATAAACTCTTGCACCTCCAGATCATAGTCACTAGATATTCAAGTGCAGAGGGAGCTTGGGAGATAACTGGTGCAAGAAGCTGCTCACAGCACGGTCAGCCAGAGGATCAGATCAGGCTCTTCAGTGCTTTGTCCCATTACTGCCTGAAACCTCTCAGAAGGAGGGGGGAGCCTGCACTGTCCCCAGGTAGCCTCTACCACCACTTGCTTATCCTTGCAAGGTCATGATCATAGTTCAAGAAACACTTACTACATGGAAAAATAGAAAAATTCAAGTGTTTGGTTTTTTATATTACTTGGGTCTATTGACTAGAATTTGGTAAATAGGAAATGCATCTATAAGTATAAAATGTACTTACTTGTCTACACTGATCCTTCACCAAAGACAATGCTCTTCAGCATGCTCATATTGGGTTGTGCAGTGGTATAGTGTTCTGTCTCCTTTTTTAAATTTCTTTGGAGTAAAATGCCTTATAAACCTGGTACCAACTGTGAGTTAAAAGGTTCCTTAGGATGGAGGACCTGTGGCTCAGGCCAGAGAGCAAGGAAAGTCTCTCTGTGGGCCCTGTTAGGTTCTCATTTTAAAGCAGAAAGAAAGAACTTGGGATGTGTCTAAAAATGGCATACACTGTCTAGTTGCAGAAAACTGACATTATCCCCAGAAATATGAGGCATTATTATCTTAGTGCATCTAGCACTGTTGTACAGATGCTCTTCCCCTGAGTAAAATTTTCAGAGTAAGTGGGAATTGTTATAAAGGGGGAGATTTCAGCAAGATTGCAGGCTTATTCTAAAGCTTAATATTGGCCAAAAAGCCAGACTGAATGTTACAGGTTGAATGCTGGCTGTAGTTTAGTTTTTACCGTCTTAAAGGCACTGTATTAGAACTAGAAACGTTTCAAAGGAAAAAGATAGCACATTAGGAAGTAACTGAACAGAACAGCTAGTGCTAAGGACCCTGCGTCTACACTATATATAGCTTGATGTTATCTTCCAGCTGAATGTTTCTACTATGTGCACCCTTCAAAGCTTTTTGATTGGAGCATACCTCATCTGATTGATTTTTTTCTAGAAGTTTAGTTCTTATGCATCAAAAGTGTTTAATAAATGGAAACAACATGCAGTAACTGCAAGAACCAGGGGATTTGCTTCAAAACTGTCTTTACTGCTTGAATCAAAATGCTGTTGTAGATGCAGTGAAAGGTGATAAAGGTATGATTGATGTATCTTCCACAGAGGGAACAATGAAGTTAAGCAAACAGTCCCCCAAAAGGGGTCATCTGAGAAAATTTTAAAATCTTGAGTGGTATAGAGAGCAAGAAAAGGGATTTATTGTCCACTACGATTTCTAGTGCAAAAAACCCCTATGGGTTACTTAATAAAATTAACAGGAGGAAAGTTCAGAGCAAGCAATAGAAAGAGACTCTTTACTGCAGCTGGAACTCTGTGTCTTGGGATCTTATAGGTTGTAAAAGTCAAAATAGACTCCAGCGGAATGAAAGTTATGGAAGGAGGGGGGGGGAGCAGATTGTCATATAAAATAATTCAGTTCCCCACTGAAAATACTTGAGACTCTGGGATATTTGGAAATTATTGTTTCCCGTTTCCCCAGTTCTATTAATCCTTCCCCACTGAGTCTTATTTTGGGTACTGTTAGAAAGAAGATCCATGGTAAGGCTGATCTTTGATTTGACACTATTTTGCTCTTCGTGTATTAACAGGTGTTCAACATTTGACATCCTTTGTATGTTACTAGTTGCACGCTCATCTGATACTTTGAGTTCATGAGTGCTTTTTGGTAATGTGATTTTTGATCTTTGTGATCATTCAGGTTTGACATTTGACTCTAAAAAGACAAAAACAGTTGTAAAGACAAACATTCCAAAATCCAAGTAATCTCCATTATTGTAGTGTCTGTAGTTCACATTTAAACTGGATATACATTCATGTATATTGAACAAGGTAATGAATAGCAATTGAAAGAGGTAACTAATTATTTCTAACAGAAGTACAAATTAAATTCACGTAAGATGAATAAGAAATTTGCTGCATTTTAATTTTCTTTCTAGAACAATGTTTTTTATGCCTTGTATTTCTAATTTTTAATTCATTTGTGAAAGTATTTTTCTTCCATCACAGCTTTATTTTGTTAATGTAATTAATACTGTTTTACATTAGGATCCCAGTCTAATTTTATTGATTAAATTGGGGTTTGCACTGTGCTGTGTACAAATAATGATCATCTTGTTCTGAGGTTTATAGAGTGATTTGAGAAGTACAGAACTGACTGCACTGAATTTAGGTTTATCATGATTTTGGCTACAATGAAAATATTTTATCCCCTCTTGCATTTTATCTCTGCTGCCTTTCAGGATAGAGAGGAAATAAGTACTTCTGCCATTGGTGATAGAATTTTACAGCCATGTTATCATAAATGTTTAGTTTTAGTTCTGTGTAGTAGGAGTCTATTTGTTTACTTTGAAAAATGACCAATGAGAACCAAATGTGTTTTATGAATGACATAAAAGGGATCATGAATACTCATGGAACTTAAACAGTCTTATGTTGTCACATGTCACAACCTTGCTTAGGAGAAAAACAGGGGTTGGGGTACAGCATGTCATGTTGCAGGTTGAACATTGTTGGTTGTCATGGTTTCTGAGAGAGATATGGATGAACAGCTCTTAGTACCAGTCTGTAGATTTTTTGGCCATTATTATCTGGTCTGAACAGCTTCTAACAAATATTTTTGCCATACACCATTAGTTTGTTCCTTAGACTTAAATATAATGTACTGGTATTTAAGTTCCATTCTTCTTTCTTTTTTTTTTTTGCCAGGAAGAGGTATCCCAGCTGCTTGCAGTGTAAAGGGAAGAATGGTTATCTATGAGATAATCAGTATTTAAATCAATAATATTCTGTAGTCATTTCACATCCACTGCAGCGACAGTTTTATCTGGTACAAAACCTAATACAGTATGCTAAATGAAAGAAAGAAACTTGGGCATTGTAAGGTCTTAGATAAAGGTGATGATATGGAGCCTGAAATTAGCATAGAATCACTTTTTTAATCTCAAAACCTTTGGACCATTATAAACTTGCATACTCAAATATTTTAATTTAAATCTGTAATGATATCAAATCATTTCATTTAACAGTGTGCATACTGTGAGCAATTTTGAGGTTATTTACAAAAAAAACCCCACCCATGGCCAAAAAAATGGGAAAGTGGGAACAGCACAAAGAGAAATGCTGAAAATTCATTTTTTCAGAAGAAAATAACTCACAGTTAAGAATTCTGCTGTATTATTTTGTAGGCATATTCCAATATCACATTTCAGGAGTCAATGTTAGCAGTGTAGATTAGAAATTTCTAGGGAACACGTAAATCTGTTTCACTTAAAAGCCTCTGCTTTATGTACTAAAATGCAAGACAACAGTTTAAGCAATTAACAATTAACAGAGAAGCCTCCAGGGGCAGTGCATAGATTTACTTCTAGGGTTATCTGTTAATATTTTCTCCTTTACCAGACAAAAAAGAAATTCAGTGTTATATTATGAGATAGATTTATAAAGGTAAAAAATCTCTTTTAAAATCACAAATTATTTACAATCCTTCTATTTATTCAGATACTTATTGTATCAGCCTGAAAAGTTACAGAATGTGTAAAATACATGAACTGGAACATACTTGTCCTACCAAATTTTCACCCCAGTTTGTCACATGATCTATTTTGGCATGTAAAATACTGAGATTAAATTATTATCTCCATAGATTAAAGATAGGATTATATGATTACAAGAAAATGTTCAGAGTGATCCATTTTTTAAATACAGGGTAGTTTCTGAATGTTAAGTTACTTTAAAGTTTTGTCCATAGGGAGGGTATACAACCAGGAGTTTATGGATGGCTGTACTGGATCAGATCAGAATGATCTGGTTTTGTCATCTATAGTGCGATACAAAAAGCAAACGCGAAACATCTTTCAAAGTTCAAATTCTTTCAGAAGTAGTATGTTTGGTTCACTATTGTTAGGTGCTATGGCAGTTCTCTAGTACACTGCACTTGTACACTACCTATATTTGTACAGTGGAAGGATTATAGCTTTCACTTATTCTCAGACATGTTTGCTAAGTATAAGTAACGTACATTTCCTGAGTTTTTTTTTCATAACATGGCTGAAGTACTTAATTAAAAATGTCATTTCTATTTAATTTCTCTTGTATTTTTTAAGTCTAAACTTTGTAGCCATTAATAGTACAAAAGGTTAAAAAGTATAATTTATCTTGATGCATCTTGTGTGGAGTTCCTAACATTTCTCTTTGCAAGAGGAATCAGAAGTCTGTGCAGTTTGTAAGAAAACAAAGGATAAAACTAGGCAAGTTGCAGAGCGACGAGCTATGAGTCAAGGGAGCACAATTAATTATGGCTGGAGAGCCATAATTCATCAAAAGCCAGAGATTTTCATCTTATCCACATTGGAGTGAATTGCACTGAGATGTGCCCATTGTAAAACTTAGATTTCACCAATTTACTTCAAGTTGTTACCTAACCTTCTGGTACATATAGGGTATGTATAAATGGAAGTCTTGGCATTGACTCAGTGGTCAATGGATTGGATTGTACCCTGTGGCCAAGTTCTGCTTTTAGGATGATATTTTTTCACAAAGTTGAAGTAAAGTTGAACAAATAGAATCCTGCTACCTTGATTCATGCTTAGGAGTCTTGAATAACCTTGGTGTGTTGAGCTGTAATCCAAACTCCAATTGCAGTCTGTGTATTAGAACACCCAAGGCAGGGAAATAGATATTGTCTGTATTAGTGCTACGTAAACTACATATCCCAAGAATAATTTTATATTTCCATGCCAGCCAGTAACCTAGCGAAGACAGCTTCACAGCAATTGAGGAAACTCAAGATTACTTTTTGTTGAGGAACTTTAGGCACAGTGGGAGACAACACTTGAAATGACCTTCTGAATTGCTTTGGACTGACATGAAGAAGTGCAAAATGATGGTGGTGTGGTTACTGTGTTCCACATCCAGCCCCAAAAGAATAATTGTAGGTTCATTGAGTGTATAGCATGTTGTTTACACAGCACATTTACAAGTGAACTATAAAAATCTGCACTCTCAACTTTATTAAAAAGTAAAATCAACTGCCTGATGCTGCAGTGTTGTCCCAAAACATATGGCTAAATAATAAAACAAAATAAAACTAGCTTTAAAAGCTTAATATGCTATGTTGTGCCATGTAGAATACCCTATAAATTTTTAAGTGAACTGTGGAAAGTTTATACATGCTTTCTAACTGTTCTACGAGAAGAAATTCTGACCCATGGTTGGCTGTAGCTGTCATCCTACCACAGATTCAGTTTTAAAACTAGCTTGTGATTTTAACTATAGCAAAAGGAAAGATCTTACTCAAAGAAGTCCAACAATTCAAACTTAAACCACAGAAATATATTATGAAAATATAATATTCCAAAGATGTGTTAGACAACAACAAAGTGTAGAGACGCTTATCTCTATATATTTCTGTAGATCCATATCTCCAAACTGATAAGTGGTTTGACATTTTCAGTCAGACACATGCAATGAGTGTTATAAAAGAGCAAATAATTTGATGTTTGTTGGCAAACCAAGCTTGCAGTCATTATTTGTGGACTTCAGTTGAGATTTCAATTTGCAGTGCTGACAATGCTCAGTGAAAAAGAAAAGGCTTACAGCAGAACGACCTGCAAAAGTTTTTCTATCTAGCTCTCCAGGGTTTTACAGCAAGCTGCCATCATTTTGCACACAGAGGTATTTGGACATGGCTGAAACTAAGAGATTTAGATTCAATAAGGCCAGGGCTCAAACATAATTGTTATGCTGTATCTGTTCTCAACTGTGCAAACCCTACAAGATGGTCCAGAAAAAATCTGGTACAAATTATCAAATGAATCAACAGTCTTATCAAAGTGTCCAGAGTTGATCAGATATTCACACTGAAATTGGAGGTATGTTTTATATTTCCTCAGACTGACTGTTGGACCTATTATAGACATGACATCTCCATTGTGCTTGAAGGCATATCTTTCCTGTCCCCATTTCCTTCTGCTTTTTCTGCTCAGATTCTTTTCCTTCTGATCAGACTTCTTCTTCATCTGAGTTGATACATTTCTGGGAACAGTGTACACCTTGGAAATTTATGTGACATTAATTTTTGTTCTATGACAAACCGGCACAATTTATGCTAGAACAACCAAATTTCTTGTTTTGGTTTCATCTGAGATAGGGTTAATTTTCCTTCTAAATGGCTGTATAGTGCTGCATTTTTGATTTAGCCTGAGAATAATGTTAGGACACTGACGGTTTTAGTTTTGCTAGGTGGCTGTAGTGTCTGTACAAAATCAAGGGCTTCTCAGCTTCCAACACCCTGCCAGGTGCACCAGGAGCTGGGAGAGCACAGCCAGGACAGCTGACTCAGGCTGGCCAGAGGGATAATCCCCATCATATAATGTCATGCTCTGGATATAAGTGGGGAAACTAACCAGGGAAGGCAGGATAATTGCTCAGAAACAGACTGAACATTGGATTGTTTTTTATTCGTTTGTTAGGGTTATCTTAATTGCATTTGTGCATCACATTTATAACTGCTATTATTATTCTGTCTATATGGGTTTTTTCCATTCTCCTCCCAATCCCCTTGGGGAGGAAGGGTTGAGCAAGTGGCTACATGTTCCCTGATCAGTGGGTGGGGTTAAAACATGGCACTTCTATCTGTCCGAGTGTTAATTCCAGTCTCCACTCAGCTATATCTTGTAACTATCACCATTTGTCTTGAGCTTTTTGAAAGCCATTCTGGTGACTTTCTATGTCACAAGAAAAATTCATGTTAAGAGAGCACCAGTGCCACTAATACTTGAAAATGATCAATTTTTGAAATAAAGGTTTTTCGCATGGGTATATTTTTCAGCAGGTTTTTTAACTTGGGGGTTCTTTCCACTAAGCTTCAAATTCTGCTGACTGTACTCCTCACATCATTGGAAAGAAATGGAGCAGTATTGCATATTATTTATTGACGTAACACGGGAAACAAGCAGGTTTCAAAAGAGTTTCTCTTGAGTTTGATGGAAGTTGCATAGATTACGCTGATAAAGCCTTGTTAAGAGTATCTGATCATACACTGATTTAAGTGGATTTCATACAGAATTACTGCTCCATCTTTCACTTTTATACCAGATATTGGTACCCTTGCCCATGCAGTGCCTATCTGCTACAACACAGCTGAATGTCACTACATGACAGTGATTTCAAATGCATTAATCAAAGCCTCTCACCTACCTATTAGTAAAAGGACTCCTTTCCATTGTCATCCACAGTAATTCCAACTAATTGCAGAGACTCTTGAGTCTTATAGTAGAGCTGAAAGCTTATATTTTCATTCCAGTATACAAAAATAAAATTAAATGGGTGATTTGTACAGTTTGTATGTCTGGAAACTCATGTTTCCATTTTGATCTTGAAATCACTCCATTAATATTGATCAATCATTTCCCCCTTCATATCAATTGTCCTGAGTAAAAGCTTTTGCTGGTGTTCCTAAAGCCACTCTTCTCAATATTGGTGGTCTGAGGTAGAAAGCTGCAGAATCCCTGCCTGAAATGCTATCATCAGCTTGCAAAGACTTGTTGAAATATTTACAGGAAAATATTAACCACAGAATGATTACCCAACCCTTTAGATAGCCCTTACAGATATGCTTTTATATGTGTTTTAATTGCCCACCTCATAGGATATCTATTAAGCCCAAATATTTTCCAGTAGCAAAAATATGCAGAGGCGATTCATTTGGATGTAAAAATTAGCACCTACTTCTAGAAAGAAATTTGAGAAAGGACAAATTGCTAGTTTGTTTTAATGAAAAACTTGAATATCATCAAAGCTGCTATGTTAGAAGCAATAAAGGTCACTTGCAGGGACAGAAAAGAGTGAAATAGAAGATCCATGAAGGTACAGAGGCTCAGCCATCAATAGCATTGGACTTCTGAGAGTATGAAGCCCTTCAGATGTCAAGTCAAAAGCAAATGAGAGCAGATGGAGGCCAAAGATATTGGAAAGATGAATTTCAAAGGAAGACAAGTGAGTGTCAGCTCATCAGCAGGAAAGGTCAGGTAGATAGAATGAGACAAGAACATTTGAGCAGTAGGAATAAGAACATGGAAGATGTAGTTTTGTTTTTCCTCAACAGAAAAATTGCTTTTTCATTTTGGTAGGTTAAAAAATAAAAATACTATTTCCTTATGCTTTTCTTCTTGCAAATTCCAAAAATAAATCCTTTCAGGTGCTATTGTACTTATTTATTGAACTTTTATGTCAACATGCATCTCTAACTAAAAATGGTGACTATCTTAATATGAAAGATGTAGCTGGAATCCCCAGTGAGGTAAGGAAATCGTTGTAAAGAGATCTTGCTTTCACTAGCGGCTACATTAAAGAGCTAAAATGTAAGAAAGAAATAACAACAATAAAAAATGCAGCGTATTAAAAAATAACTTAGCCTCGCTGTAATAATCTGAAAATGATAAAATAGTTTTAACACAGTTTAATTAAGCAACAAAAATTTTCAAATGAAAGAAAATTCTACCTACTGTATACAAATATTCCTCAAAAAAATAGTGAGAAAAGGAAGGGTCTTACTATCAGCACCTTCCCTCCCCTCTTTCTAATACAAACATCAGCATTTGAACTTCATTGTGGAAAGGTTAACATTTGCAACTATTTGGATCCAAAGCTTGTATCAAGTCACAAAACAGGGCTTAGGCACATGATTTAGGGCATGATCTAAAAACTTTTGAAATCAGTGTAAATATTCTAGTAGATGTAGCTAGTTTTAGTACCAGATGTAGCTGCTACTTGGTAAGCAACGTGATTTTTTTGTATCTGTGTTTAAAAATGTTAAGTGTGTTCTTCTTATTATAGTCACCTTCTATCCCTTTATATCTTAGAATATTCTAGGACTTGAAGACTCTGATGTATGGTTTTATTGCATATAGCACCATTGCAACACTCCCATCACTTTTATTAAAATTTATCTCGTTGTTGCATCATTTCTTAGTTGGAAAATTAGATGTAGTGTTGTTTTCATTGTTTCTAGGCAGCTTTCCTTACATGTTGACTGTTGACTTTCAAACACTGCTTTCATTATCTTAGATCTCACTGCAGAAGCTATCAATCTCTAACATATTCTGAGGTGTTGTGGAGAAAGCTTTTCATTTCTCCATTCCCTGCCAAGCAAAAAAGAAAAGTAGCAGAAAGAAAAGTGCTACACTCAATCACGAATGAATTTTCATTTAGTATAAAAATTCTCCAGACAGCTATATCTGTATCTCTTGTGTGTGTAGCAGTGAGACATATGTGAGTGTATGTGCAGTTATGTGTGCAAGCTACTAAATAAAACAGATAAATGCCATTAGTAGAAATTATGACTGTATTTCTACCTAAAAAGCATTATTTTACTTCCTGAATTAGCTCGGTACGCTTGAGAATAAAAGACGTTCATTGTATAGAAAATGCTGACCTATGAACTTTTCAGACTATAAATTACTTTAGGAAATGCTAAAATAATTTATGGAAACTTTGTACTTTATTCTTTCACTTGAGTTCCATGGTAACTGTATTTCTAGAATGAACTCTTGTTAAACAGAGAAACCCACTGTAAGGTAGTGCAGGGCTGGAGTTTCTGGTTTATGCAATTGAAATATTTCTCCTAGGGGACTTTAAATGGATGAAGAGCAGGTGTTTTGATTTGATAGTAAATTGGTAAGCTGATTACCTTGAAAATTAATGCACGCTATAACCAGAAATCATTCCCCTTCAAAAGATCAAGAATATGGGAGAAGAGTATAAAACAACAACACAGCATTGTTAATGTCAAGGTATTCTTTCAGTTAACATGAATGTAAAAGTTAGCAATTCTGTGCACATACATAGACATACACGTATTGATTTTATTATCTCTTATTACGGCATTTGTGAATACTGTCTTCTCAAGATTTGCAATTATAAAGGGTGATGGATAATAAAAATACTGTTAGTAGCTTGGTGCTTTTGTATCCCTTTATTTTATTTTTTTTTAATGAGACCAGTGAACTTGTTTGTGTGCTCTAAACTGGCACAAGTCATTAATAGATCAGACAAATCTAACTGATTCAGACCAAAATTTGGTAAGAACACGGAATAAAAATGTAAAGTATGTATAGCTTCCTCCCATTGTTCTCTCTCTAGCTATTGACATATGCTTTGCCTGTTAATACACCATATAAAGTGGATTTCTCACCCAAAATCACAAACACTTCCTTGACTGCTCCAAAGAATCATGAGACTTTAAGTCATATAAAAAGGCATATGCTTTGAGGTGAAATTACCATTTTAAGACATCCATTCCATTAACTTTTAATGTGGGAAACTGAATCAATATGCTGTTTTATTCATATAATAGCCAAGTTCTGTGCAGAAGAACCCCACCGTGTACAGTTATTTTTTGTTCTATGAAAATTCCAAGGGTTCCCACTGAAATCATGATTAGCCTGCTGTTTAGAGACAAAATGCTATTTAATATAAGCAGCATCGAAAAATTATCATTATAAATATACCAAAGAATTTTTTTTGAAAATTGTGATTTGACACATGCAATTAAGTAATCAAGGCAAAGATTTCCCAAACATAACATATTTACAATATAAAGATATAAGCTCCTAGTGGCCTTAAATCCTCAAAGATTTCTATATGTTTCTTAATATACAAACTGAGCATAGGAAATCTTGCAATATTTAAGAATACAGGAATTTAGTAGCACTTATGAGATTAGCATAACGGTGATAAATTACCATATAAAACAGTATGACAACTTGTAAGGGACTTAACCCTTAGCTTTATAGTATGCTACTTATTTCACATGCCTCCTGGGGTGCAGTGATACTTAATTTATTTTTCAGCTAGCATGTTGTCTTGGCATTCCCATAGGTTGGACTATGAAACTAAACTGAATCTAGACCCTTGATTGCTAATGCAACATAAACTTGAATTTGGAGCCTTTGCTTTATTTCTTAGAGATGTCTGTGGTCTGTGTTGATCTATCTATCAAATTCATGTCAGCTGAATTAGTTATCCAGGCTATAGCATGTGGCTTAGAATACCTTATTAACTAAGGTTAAATGGATATTTGAGAAGTTCCAGAGAATTAGCAAAGCTACAGCTAATATCATTGACTAGCATAGAGTATAGGTTTTTCTTTTTGTTGCTTGCTAATTGTAGGAAAATATTAATAAATTGCTGTCTTCTGCATACAGAAGAATGGTACAGCAATGGGTATTATGTAGGAGTTATTTGCTTCCATTTAGTTCCTTCAATTCAGACCATTAAATAACCAATAAAGAGCTACACCATTAAATAACATGAATTATCTAGAATTATACTTATTTATCTATTATATTTTGACACATTTCTGTCCTCTCCTTTCAATGATTACAAAGGCCCTTGGTGGTGTTGCTACTTTTGGAACTTTTTTTTTTTGCTTCATTTTAAAATTCTACTTTTTATGTTTATCAGACATTGTTCCATGCTAGAAATTTTTAGAAAGTTTTCTTTCACAATGCTGAGTTTAGTTGGTAGATTTGGTGAGTCACAGTTAAGATACTCATGGTCGTAACTCCATCATGTACAATCTGTTCTTGCTGCATTTATTTGGGAGACCCCTGCTATTTTGACCTACCTGTGTGATATCAGAAGTTAGTGTATTTTAGAACACTGTATGTTTTCACATACCAGAAAGGCATACATACCAGAAGAAGAATACTTCACATACCAGAAGACATTTAATTTCCATATTTAAAAAAAAGAAGAAAGAATTGGTTTAGTCTTAATAAAAGGCAAGCTAACATCACTAAGTCAGCAACCTTTTGTATAAGACATACTGTATAAACTTCTTTCCAAGATTCCACTCAACACGTTACACTTTTGTCAGCTCTTGACTTCTCGCTCAAATAGGTAAATATGAATCTTGTGGTGTAAATGATGAATCTATTAGGGAAAAAAATATTTCCCGTTGCTATGAGCAAGTTGTTCTGAGTGATGAGATCTATCTCTGGGTTTCACAAACAAATTTAAGTGTCTGTTTTATCCCTTGCTGCTTCTTAAGAAGAAATCATTATTTAATGTAAGAGTTACAGAAACATTCTGTATCACAATAAGAAAAATAATTATTTACCAAACTACCTCAATTTGCATTCAGCTTGCATTCAGTCCTCCTGTTCCACCATGCCACATGTCAGCTATGACACTGACATTAATGAAATGGTTTTGATTATCTTCTAGCTCTAGAATGGTTACTATCACCAAAAATCCTGGGTGTGGGGGGCATAGGGAAGGAGAAAAATTTAATCAAACCATATATATTTCACAGATAAAGGATTGGAGCTGCTGTACTTCCTCTGGATAGAATAATTACTATCCATGTAAATACTGCTTTATCTTTCTGTATACAAATATAAGCATTGTACCTCAGTTCCTCCACAGGAAAGCACCCTGAAGAGAGGGACCATATGAATTCCAGACCCACAGCCTGATATTCAGCTGCTGTAGATGACAGATGATGGTGTAGCTCTGCTCCTTTCTGACAACAAGTAGTATCTCCAAATAAAAAGGAAGAGCATAGACACTGAAAACTTGCTAAACAAAACCCCTTGAAATTTAGGAACAGGTAAATACCAGGTTTGACAAACAGTTCTTTGAAGCAGCAGTGCTGCTTCTCTCTGATCTTAGGAAGGAGTCTGTGTGTCTACCTTTCTGCAATGTTCAGTGACACTATGTATGGCAGAAAAATTGGAAAACATACAGCCCAAGAAAGAGATTCTGTCTTTTTGAGAATGAAAGTGTGGATCTGGGGGAAAACATGATGAAATAAAAAACTTGTACTATTGTAAACAGCATGTAGCTAGTCATCGCTTATGTGTCCCAATGTTATAAAGTGCTGTTGAATTAGCAATTCAGAGATTATCTATGTAAAATCTGATAGGTAAATCTTTTTTACCAGTGCAGTGCAGAGTAGGAAAATGACCCCCCTGGGCCAGATGGCAATGCCATGCTTGTTACACTACAGGATACAGTTGGCCCTCGTCGCTGCCCAGGCACACTGCTGGCTCATGTTGAACTTGCTGTCAATCAAGACCCCCAAATGTCTCTCAGCATGGCTGGCCTCCAGCATCTCATCACCCAGTCTGTATGTGCACACAGGATCGTCACTTCCCACGTGCAGAATCCGGCACTTGCCCTTGTCAAACTTCATGTGGTTGCTAATTGCCCAGCTCCCTGTTTTGTCCTGTTCTCTCTGCAAGGCTTCTCCACCTTCAACACAGTCAACAGCTCCTCCCAAGTTGGTGCCATCTGCAAACTTACACAAGACACTTTCTAGTCTTGTGTCCAGGTCATTTATGGAAAACGTGTACAAGAACTGGGTCTAAAATGGAGCCCTGGGGAACTCCATTTTTTGACTGGCTGCCAGCCAGATGTAACCCCATTTACTATCATGCTCTGGGCCCAACCTGTCAGCCAATTGCCTACCCATTGCATTATGGCATTGTCTAGTTGTGTACTGGACAATTTGTCCAGCAAGATACTGTGAGACACAGCATCAAAAGCCTAACTGAAATACAATAAAACATCAACTGGTTTCCCTTGGTCAGCTCGCTGATTGACCTTGTCATAAAAGGAAATCGGATAAACAGGACCTTCCTCTCCTGAACTCATGTTGTCTGCAACAGAATCACACAGAATCACAGAATTGTAGTGGTTGAAAGGGACCTCAAGAGATCATTGGGTCCAACCCCCCTGCCAAAGCAGGTTCCCTATGACATATCACTCAGATAGGCATCCAGATGGGTCTTGAATATCTCCAGAGAAGGAGACTCCACCACCTCCCTGGGCAGCCTGTCCCTGGGCTCTGTCACCTTTACTGTGAAAAAGTTCTTCCGCATGTTGGTGTGGAACTTCCTGTGCTCCAATTTGCAGCCATTGCCCCTTGTCCTGTCTCCACAGACCAAAGAATAGGGGCTGGCTAACGTGCCCTGCATCCCACGCTTAAGATAATTGTAAACACCAATTAGGTCTCCTCTTAATCTTCTTTTCTCTAGAATGAACAGTCCCAGCTTATTCAGCCTTTCCTCACGGGAGATGCTCCAGGCCCTTAATCTTCTTCTTAGCCCTTCTCTGCACTCTCTCCAGGAGATCCCTGTCTTTTTTACACCAGGAAGCCCAGAACCGGACACAATACTCCAGGTGGGGTGTGACCAGGGCAGAGTAGAGGGGGAGGATCACCTCCTTCGGCCTGCTGGCCACACTCCTCCTGATGCATCCCAGGATCCCATTGGCTCTCTTAGCCATCAGGGCACACTGCTGGCTCATAGCCAGCCTGTCATTCAACAGGACCCCCAGGTCCTTCTCCATAGTACTCTTCTCCATCATGACGTCCCCCAGCCTGTGCTGAAACTAATGGTTGTTCCTCCCCAGATGCAAGACTTTACACTTGCTTGTGTTGAACTTCATTAGGTTTCTCCATGCCCAGCTTTCCAGCCTGCCCAGGTCTCGCTGGATGGCAGTGCAGTGTTCCTGCGTGTCAGCCACCCCTCCCAGCTTTGTATCATCACAGTACTTGCTGATGGTGGATGCTATTCCCTCATCAAGGTCATCAGTGAGGATATTAAACAGGCCCTGGGGAAAACTGCTAGTCCCAGGCCTCCAGTCTGATTCTGCTCCACTGATCATCACCCTCTGAGCTCGGTCCGACAGCCTGTTCTTGACACACCTGTCCTGGGTTCAGCCCAGCAGCAGGCTCTGTTAGCCCTGAGAGTATTCCATACCAATTGCATCATGATCGGGCAGGCTGCCCACTTTGCAGGGGCGACTCCGGACCCAGGCACGGGAAGTCCCAGTCTGGGCAGGCGCAGTGCCAGTTCCAGGGGAGACTCCGGACCTATGAGAGCTGCTCTGGGATCGGCGTGGCAGGCGGTGGTGAGGGGGGTGCTCGGGGGTGCTGGGCTCGGGGAGTGCTGCGTTCAGGAATCTGAATCTGAATCGGTTCGGGCACGGCTCAAATGACATAGTGTGGTGAGAGGTTTGCACTGTATATAATAGCACTGTAGTTAGTTGTTTTCATACTTTTCCCTGTTGTTTAGTAAACTATCCTTATCCCAACTCTGCAAGCCTGTGGGTTATTTTTTTCCCTCTGGCTCTGCAGCTAGCTCCGTTCGCCCATCCTCCACCTCTTTAAGTGGTAGGGGGCTTTTTTGTCTGACCTTTGTGGCCTCAGCTTTCCGCTGAGGTGTAAACCACAACAACACCGCACTGTCCACTCATCAATCCCATACTCTCTCAGCTTTTCTATCAGGATGTCATGGGAGACAATATCAAAAGCCTTGGTGAAGTCAAGTTAGATGACATCTACTGTTCTCCCTACATCTACCCAGCCGGTGATGACATCATAGAAGGCTATGAGATTGGTCGAGCACGATTTCCCCTTGCTGAATCCATGCTGACTACTCCTCATGACCTTCTTCTCTTCCAGTTGCTTGGAGATGGCATCCAGAACAAACTGTTCCATCACCTTTCCATGGATGGAAGTGAGGCTGACTGGCTTGGATCCTCCTTCTTGCCCTTTTTAATGACCGGAGTGACATTGACTATCCTCTAGTCCTTGGACACTTCTCCTGTTCTCCAAGACCTATCGAAGATGACAGAGAGCGGCTCAGCAATCACTTCCGCCAGCTCCCTCAACACATGTGGGTGCATCCCATCCGGGCCCATGGATCTGTGTACATTAATCCCTTTGAGCAGCTCCTGGACCACTCCTACCTCAACCAAAGGGAAGCTCTTCATTTCCCAAACATTGCTACATTCATCCAGTGTCTGTGGGTCACAGTGGGCCTTTGAAGTGATGACCAAAGCGAAGAAGGCATTCAGTATCTCCACCTTCTCGTCATCCCCTGTTACCAGGATACCCGCCTCGTTCAGCAAGGGGCCTACATTATCCCTGGTCATCCTCTTACTATTCACATATCTAAAAAACCCCTTTTTATTATCCTTTATTATCCTTTATGGCCCTTGCACTTCCAAGTGGGCTTTAGCCTTCCTAGTTGCATCCCTACAGGTTCTGAAAACATTCCTGTATTCTTCCTGGGTGCTCAGACCCCTGGGGCTCCGCAACTCCGATATGGACTATATTCAGACCGATGCCATCATCAACTATGGGAACTCCGGAGGACCACTGGTAAATCTGGATGGTGAAGTCATAGGAATCAACACGTTAAAAGTGACAGCAGGGATCTCATTTGCCATCCCCTCAGACAAATTCAAGCAGTTCCTAACTGAATCCCATGACAGACCCTTTTTTCACAGTTCATAGACTTTCTGCTTCCCTTTGAGTATGTTTATCAGCTCCCTGCTCATCCACGCACGTCTTTTACCTCTCTTTCCAGATTTCTTACTCAAAGGGATGCATCGTTCCTGTGCTTGGAAGAAGTGCTGTTTGAATGCTAGCCAGCTCTCACAGGCTCCCATTTCTTCAAACTGTGTAGCCCACGGGATAGCCCCTATTAGATTTCGGAGGAGATCAAAGTTAGCTCTACCAAAATTCAGGGTAGCTATCCTACTTTTTACCTTGCTTCTTCCACTCAGGATCTTGAACTCAATCAATTCATGGTCACTTTGTCCTAAGCTGCCCCTGACCTTCACTTCCCTAATGAGCCCATCCTTGTACGTAAAAACAAGGTCCAGCACCCGCCCTCCCCTCGTAGGTTCCTGCACCATCTGTAGCAGGAAATTGTCTTCTACACATTGCAGAAATTTTTTGGACTGCATACGACTGTCCGTATTGCTTGCCCAGCAAATATCTGGGTAATTGAAGTCCCCCATAAGGCCTAGCGCCTGCGATCTCGAGGGTACTTCCAACTGCTTACAGAATGCACTATCAAGCCACTCCTCTTGATCAGGGGGCCTGTAGTACACACCCATGACAATGTCACACATATTAGCCTGCCCCTTAATTCTTACCCACAAGTATTCGACAGAGGGTTCATCTTTCCCCAGGTGGAGGTCAATACATTCTAGATGCTCTCTAACATAAAAAGCAACTCCCCCGCCTTGCCTCCCTAGTCTATCTTTCATAAAAAGCACATAGCCATCCATGACACCATGCCAGTCATCCAGGCTGTCCCACCATGTCTCTGAGATTGTGGCCCTGCGACCGCACAAAAAGCTCTAATTCTTCTTGTGCATTTATATGAAGGCATTTTAGTGGGGCAGCAGATGCAGGTATCCTCATCAGACCGCAGCGAGATTTCCGATAGGGGACGGGCAAAAGTGTCTCCACTGAGGAGTCCTCAGGGTAATCCACAGAATTTTCCCTACTCACACATGGAGCAACATCCTCATGTTGGCCATTGTACTGTTGGCATTTACCTTTTTCCACCATCAACTCATGCTGTGACTCTCAAAGCACTTGCCTGACCCCAGCTGCCTTTGTAATATCCCCTTCCTCCTTCCTAACTAGTTTAAAGCCTGATCAATGAGCCCTGCTATCTCCTGATCAAGGATCCGCTTTTCTCTATAGGACAACTGAGCCCCATCAGCAGTACTCTTGCCAGGAGCAGAGTACACTATCCCCTGGTCAAAACACCCAAAGTTCTTTGCAGACACCAGCCTATTAGCCACTTGTTCAGCTCATGAATTCTCCTGTCCTGCACTGAACCCCTTCTCTCACAAGTGGGGATAGATGAAAATATTATATGGGATCCCCCCCACCCTCAACAAAGTGCCCTAGGTCACGGAATTCCCCTTTGATAGTGCGCGGGCTACAGTTTGTGATTGCATTCCTGCCTGCTTGAACTATCAATAATGGATAATAGTCAGATGAACTTACCAGCCCTGGGAGCCTTCTGGTAATATCCCTGACCCGGGCTAGGATAGGACAGGGGGACCGCCTTCAACTGTGCGGTGACTTCCTGGCACTCTTGCCTCTTGGACGCCAGGGAATTACTCCTCCAGTCAATCTCTTGCTCACATTCCCTGATGGCCCTGTCTTTTGAGCTCTTCTCTCTCACATTCTCTGGTAGCTCTCAGTCTTTCAAGCTCATCTTTTAGATTAGCTACTAAGCAAAGCACATCGTTCACCTACTCACTCCTCACACAGGTGAGGTCTTTGCCTCTTTCCCCTGACAGTAGTAGACTTTGACATTCCCTGCAGCCAGTGATCTGAACCGAAGCATCCCTAGACAGGTCCTCCATCGGGGTTGCCGCAGCTTCTGACACGCCCTTCTGACATGCCATGCCCTGTTTGCCCATCCTGCTCACAGCGCTTCTGGTCGCTAGCGCTCCCAGAGGCCCCTCTTGAATGGAGAGGGATTATTCCTGCTGCCCTTAACTCCGACTTCGATGATTCACACTGGCATGCAGGCTCAATGAGAAGCAAAGGCTGCTGCCAGGTCTGTTGCGCCTTATCTCCTTTTTTTTTTTTCCGTTATTTTACGCCAGAGTCTCCCGTTCCAGAGCCCTACTCCTCAGCGACTAGTCTGGGCAGGCAGGTGTTTTTCAATAAATCCCAGCATCATTTTTGCTATAATTTTACCAGGCACTGATTTGAGATGCGCCCAAAAACTTTGAAAAATGTTATAAACACACACACACACACACATATGCTGAGATACTTTGGACTTTGTATTTGGAACAGAATCACTCCTGTGGATCTATGTGGATTGAGCCTCCACATCCATTCATTTAATTTCCAAATATCAATTCTATTCTGTTAAGATCATCTTACAGGATGTTGATTGGAAACTATGCCAGATGAATATACATCATATAAAAATATAAGCATGAATCTGACAGTGAGGAAGCTTGGGACATGTCCACTTTCCTCACTAGCTATTTCTCCATCACATTCTTCAACAGTGAGTAGGCAACCCTTTACATCATGTAGATGTTCACCTATTCATGGAGAGCATTCAAAAAATCAATTAATATTCAATAGCTCTGTAGTTGGTTGAGGAAAATGGTGATACTGCCCCATTCCAGGAGAGGAATTTCCTTCACATAAAGAAGTTTTAAGGAAAATACTATTTAAATGTTAACAGTATATAAGATTGATTACAGTTCATTGTCAAAAGGGAGATATAGTAAACAGTATTACATGGGATTCTGCCCTTACCTGAAGACAGATATATAAATAAATATATGCTTCAATAAGGTATATACCTTGATGTAAGCATAAAGAATATCTTTACCTTTGTCAGAGATGGTCTGTGGAATATATGTAGTCCATTTCCTGCATTTGCAGATTGTGTCAATCTGTTGAAGTGTCCAGGACTAGAACTCAAAATAATTTGGCAAATAGTTATATGTAAAATCAATCTAAAATATTTAAAAGAGTAATAAAAATAGAAGCAAAAATCCAAAGTTAGCCAGGATATACTACAACGCGAATAGACATGCAGTGCAGGAAATTTGTAGTCTGTGGCAAATCACAAGGAAAACATGACTCAGACCTCTCATGCTGTTGCAAAATCTGTGAGAGCTAGACTTCTGCTTTTCTGGTATTTCTGACTTTCCTGAAAACTACAGTTTAAGGAAGTATTGGGCCAAGTGGCTCCAGAGAAATAACAGGATAGCTGAAAAAAATGGAAGAGTTTGTATTACTTCCAAATAAAAATATTATCTTCAAAAATGAAAGGTATATAGTGTTCTTTATGATCACTAAGGACAGGACAAGAAAAAAAATTACAGCATGACAGATTTAGAAATGGTAGCTATCGTTCATGTGGTAGAGACTTAAAGCACTGAAATACTTGATTTAAGAAGGTAATGGAGTATTATTCTCCAGAGATTTTTTGAAACTTATTAGCCAGAGATAACATTAATTCTTTCTTGGACTTTCTGGAGTTCTCTTCTGTCCTATTTTCCTAGATTCTATTACCATAATTTCTTCTATTCTCCAGCTCATATAAGAAAAGCTTGGCTGAAGGAAAAAAAAAGAGGTCTAGGGAAGGACAATTAAGTGTATTATACATATTAAATAAATATTATTATAAATATATTAGTGTACACAAGAAACTCTAATGTTATTTATCAATGTTAATTTTTTGTCTGTTCGTAAAGTGTATAAATAATTATATAATCTTAATTGCCTTCTGAGACACTAAAACAAGATATAGCAGAGTATTACAGACTGTTAGAAATCATAATTACATTTTCCTTTCAGATTTTAATACAAAAAATTCCTTTGCAGGAAGTCTACTGTTCTGCAGAGAAGATCATAGAACTCATTTTTCACTCATTTCTTATATTAAAATTCACTGCTTGTATGTACCCAGCACAGCATCCATCCTTTTGCTGCACATAACAAGGGAAGATACCTGAAAATTATTAACATCTTTTCTGTGTGTGCTGAATCTCAATGGAGTTAGTAGGAAGAACCAGAAATCAACCCCATGCTTATTGAGACTGGTGTTTCTGAGGAGAGAGAGATACAAAATCCTGACAGAAACATGTCTCTTCTGGTGTACTTATTACTGGTTTCCATGTCTCTTTTATACAAAGTTTTGCATACAGGAGTGCTTTGGTCAATATTTTTAATTTTTTAGAATGACTGGTTAGTGGTAGTTTGTCAGCGCTTGAACTACATAAAAAATAAGAATAAGGAGTCCCATCTGATTAGCTGAAGATACAGATGTTTTAAAAATCAAGTGCATAATTTATCAAGTATATCCGGTGTCTTTTGTATCATTAACAGACATGGATTCTGTGAAAATAGCCTAAAAGTGTTTGTGGAGTCTCATCTACATCTAGCCTTCTGCTACATTTGTTTAATTGAATTTTGCTCTTGTTAGAAATTGGTGTTATAATGCACCACTACATTCAGCAAAACATGATATACCATTAATGTTGCACCCAGTGAAATTCACTCTGGCTTTGCTGACTCAGGAACTGGTATTAGATACTGTAGAAATGAAAATCACTGTCTTTCTTTGGATAAACAGATCACTTGCATTTATTCCTTTATTGTGCATGATATTAACTTAAGCTGACAATTTTTTGCCTAAAATTGCAGAACATAATTCAGTGCTGTACCCCCTGAGGTTCAGAAAGCACATCAGCTTTAAATGGCAATGTATTAACCACATAGACAACCGTTAAAAATATGAACTTTTGAAACAGTTATTTTGTCTTAGTGAAATGCACTAATACTGACCCATACCCTCAAAACATGCTGGGTAAGAAAAAAAAAAAGACATAAACATGAGATTTCTCAAGTATGATATGGGAGAAAAATGTACAAATAAGAGTTCACATTGTAGTGCATCTTGGTGCTTGTTTCCAGCTATTAGACCTGGCCTGGGTAAACAGCAGTCTGAACTTACAAAGCTGTTGCTCCACATTTACCTGAAAGCTTTTATTTCTTAAAAATTAGGTTTGCAGGTGCAATTTTCAATCATTCCTGCATTTGTGTGCATGTGCTTCATTGTGTGAAATCTGTTGTCTAGTTCCGTTCCTGAATTACATGTAGACTTTTCCATTACAACAGTTTAAATATGTTTATAGTTAGAAGAGTTTTTCTCCTGATATAGTACTCTATTTCTCTGTATAGAACCAAGATCTATACAGAGGATATGTGGATCTTCGAAGAACTGGAAAAAGGAATCCTTTGGAGTGTAACACTCAGACCTCAATTAGTATGAAATCTCACTTGGCTATTGAAGGGAAAGAACATTTATAAAATATAGATATAGATAGACATATATGATGGTAGTTTATTTATTTTTTCTCATTAACTAAGCATAATTTAATAAGAATATTAATATTTGCCATCCTAAAGGAAAACAATTGGAACATTTTCATCTTACTTCTTCCTACAATGCATAGACTAAAAAGAGAATTTTGTCTGGTACTAAATTTCAGCGATGAACTCAGATTTTATGGCCAAATTATAGATCTGTGAAAACAGGATTTATGGTAGAAGTCTCAACAGTCTTAAAAAACAAAACTAGTAATGGGAAATCAGTTTTCTGAAAAGGCAGTAATTTCTATAGAGAATACATATTCATATTTGTACTAAAGAGTGATTTAGGCATAGAAAGGATTAATGAAACTATTGTTTCTCCACTGGGCCATTGCTACCCTCAGCCCACCATGGCCATACTTCATACCTTGTCTTTGACTAGTTGCAAAAGTGTTTCTCCCTCCCCCATTTTTTTAGATTTGGTCTGTATTGCACACTTCTATTTTCATAACCTTCATATTGTAAATAGAGAACTAAAACATTATGAGACACTTTTAAGAGAGACAATTGCAAATTTTGCATGTCAAAGATCTTACATAATGCATTGAATGTTGATACAGTGATGTATTTAGCTCCTTTTCTTCAGTTAAAATGTTTGGGAGAACAAGACAATCTTGAGTGAGTCAAGATTTTCCTGAGTCAAGATATTCTTCCTAGAACACCAATTTATCTTTCAGTACCGCGGAGACTGTACCAACAAAAAATTTTTAAAAAGGAGGCAAAATCCTGCTTTTGTTGCCTCTAGTATGTTTTCAGAAACTTACATAAATAATCTGTTTTGGATGTGTAATGCTGGTAATGGATTGTTGTGGATTTCAGATCTTGAGAGAACAGGCTTAAAAATATATATATATATATATATATATATATCTTTGTTTACTAGGATGAAGTTTCTGTGGTATAAAATATAAAGTTGAAAGTTGACTCTTTCAACCTGTAATTGCCACTAGTTATTGTTGAAATTGAGTAGCTATAGATATCTGTAGATATTTATTATTTGGCAGAAGATCAAGACAAACTTAAAGGCAGCTACAAATAATCGTCAGATCCATGACTCCTGTGACAGCTATTGGCTCTGTAAGAGGATCAATCTGACAAACATTACAGTATTTTATATCATGGAGCTATATATATATATGTATGATATATGTGTGACCTTGAGCCACTAAATAGCCTCAGGGATGAAGCCTTTTGAACAGGGCTAAACCGATGAATCATCTTCAAGCAAAGGAATAATAGAAACAGAGTAGAAGTGTAATAAGTGTAAATAGGAACCAGCATTCACAGCCTGATTTGTTATTGATTGTCCTGGTTTCAGCTAAAATGGAGTTAATTTACTTTTTAGCAGCAGATGGAATGCCATGTTTGGGTGTTTGGACAAGAGCAGTGCTGATAGCACTCTGATGTTTCTAGTTGTTGCCAAGCACTCAAGGACTTTTTCAGGTCTTCATATTTCCCTACTAAAGAGAAAGGAGGGGACACAGCCAGGACAGGTGACCTGAAACTGGCCAAAGAAGATATTCCATGTCAATTACGTCATGCTCAGTAGAAAGGAGGGACTGCGAGGAGGAGGGAAAAAAATTCCAGGATGTGCAGTTTCTTTGGGATGGTGGGGTTCCGGGATGGCTCTGGGTTGTAAGTTGTGTGGTTCGGTGAGAGACTGCATTGTGTATCACCAGTTTCGTGTATTTTGTGCTCTATAGTGTTATCATTGTTGTTCTTTTTTATTTTCTCTGCTATTTTAGTAAAGTATCCTTATCCCAACCAGCAGGGTTTTGGTTTTCTAGGTTTTGGTTTTGGGGTTTTTTTTCCCCTCTTTACATTTCCCTTTCCTTCCCCCCCACCCCTCCCCCCACAAACTGTCCCCCGCCCTTCTTTTTGTTAAAAGAACAAGCAACTGTGTGGGGCTCAGCCCTCGGCTGGGGCTAAACCACCACATTGATATGTCAACATACACATGAAATGTAATCAACTCAGAGAGGTTATGTTTTATGCTTTGTATACTGGCTGGAGTATCATGCTTTCAAAGCTTCATACAAAGCCCAGCAAATCATGAAGGAGCTCATCCTCCAGCATGGGAACAGTCTGCAATATCAACTTGAAGAACCAAAGAAGCTGAAGAAACTGGCATATAGCCTCAGGCTTTCCCAGTCTGGTGATGTAGAGCTTCATTTCACCTTTGTGATTATGCTGCAGGTTCCCATTCAGGAGGCAGAGAGCTATTTGGCCTTTGCTTAAAGTAGTTGTGCTTTATGAATGAAATTTGTTTGCTTTCTCTATAGAAAGCAATTTACTTCCAATTTCATTAACATCATATAGATCATCATATATTTAATAATTTTATAGAATATAACATGTAGAAGCCTTTGGGAGGTAACAGTGGATTAACCAGCTTCAAAGGTATTTAAATTGGAGACTGAGAAGTTTTCCTTGTTGACAGGGAAGGAAAAAAAAATTGTGTTAGTTTCTTCTGTTGGATAAAATTCACTGACATTTTATACATGTAGCTTTACATACTTTTATTTGTACATTCTATATGAGATCTATTATTTATATGTTATGTATTATTCAATTATGAAATATTCCATCTTTCAACATGAAAAATTTATAGCCGGATGCTCATTTCATTTGCAACAGTATTAGAAGAAGTTAATCAATTGATTTCAGTGAAACCATTAACAATAAAATCAAACATAAATTGAGATTCAAGATTTCTGCTGTAGGAAGATTTGCATACTGTGCAAAAATGTTTCAGTAATTTGCAATTGATTTGCTGTTAAATAAATCTGCAGGATGCAACCACTGTTAGGCCATGATGAAGAGCTGTGTAAATGATACAGTTTCATTTCATGTTTTATTCTAAAGAGATGTGCCCTGAGAAATTACATCAGTGAAAAAAAGAGTAAAGAGGATGGCTAGGGGATTGACACTGATGTATGGTGCTCTTTATCCATAGATGAGCTTTTGAGTCCCATTTATGTCCCCAGGGACCTCAAATCAATAGAAGTGATGGCTGATGACTATGAAACCACTTAGTCCATTCTCTTGTTCCAAGTTGGCAATATGCTCATCAAAATCACAGTCAGTGCAAACCCTGGTACTGACCTGCATCTGGACCAGCTGCCTCAGGTGACAGGCAAAAAATGTAAATTGATTTTGCAGTTCAGTTATACTCACAATCTTAAGGGAAATATCTAGATACAAATATATGATGAAATAAGATTCTTATATATTTTTTTAAATGTAAGTCTTGGAAGTTGAAAAATAATATCTAAGTATTCATTAAACTATTCAACCTGAGACTGTATGAGACATTAATAATTGCTTTTAACATGCTCCCTAGTGAAGCACAGACGTATTTCTGTCTTGTATGTTTGTATGCATGTATGGAAAATTGCCTTGACAGTGTTCTGGCAAAGATGTAAAATCTACCCATAATCCTTTTAACTACTGTGACTACTAATGAAAAAGGAGATCATTGTCATGTGCAAATTCCAAAGCTTTCTTTACCCTATATGCATATGTAAATAGGATAAAAAGAATGAGAGGAAAAACTATTCATTTTATCTCATACCACTTTTGAGAAGTATATCTATGTAGATTTAAGCTATTTCTGACAAAGTACTCATATAAAAGAGAAATCAAACCTTCTTGACAAAAGGAAAATGAAGAATGTAATGAGGGTACATTTCTTTAAGAAAACAAAAATATATCTAAAATGAATTATATATCTTAACATAATTCTACATCTTAACATAATTTAATGATAAATGTATGGAATTGTTGCCAGTAAATGATAAATACAGGCCTACGTGTTAATCCATTAAGGACAGTGAATTTCATAGTAGAATGCTTTTATTACAATTCAACTAAAGTTATGGAGCTATGGTAAGATTTTATTTTGTCTAAAATGTAACTAGTTCATTTTGCGCTACCTGAACATGCATAAGAGGATTCCTAAAAAAGGATTTTTTTTACATTTAGTTTGGTTTCAATTTCTTAATTTGCCAAATTCCAATAAATTATGAATACTAAACTAATTTTATATTAAGTATTCTGAGAACAGGTCAGAAAAACAGTGTAACAGATTAGAAATAATTTCATTTACCCAACTTTACATGAGATCAAGTGGATATTTAGTGGTCTGCTCTGTGAAAGCACCATGACTAGACAGTTAATAGTGTATTATTTAAATTGTAGTTGGAAACAGGACTGCCATTTGTGCCTTTATAATGAATTTCATAGAAACAAACTTCTTCCAAAATTTATGAAGAAGAATAACAGTGCTAAAAGTAGTGGTCTTTAGTTTGTGAATCTCAAGGCAGTTTGAGTTGTTGAAATTTGGATGACATCTTGTAGGTCAAGTTGCATATAATTAGTTCATGGTTAATGTTAAACATAATCTTCATTCAATTAGAGCAAAATAATTTTTAACAATTAAAGCTAATCCTTCCCCCATCCCCTTTGCAATTACACACCCCAAATATCTGCTTACAGATGATGGTAATGAAGGATAGGGTCTTTGTGGTTTCATGCAGACTCCCCATGGTATTCCTTTGAACTGCTGAGACGTAGCCACTTTTTCTTGTTTATTTCAGTTTAGCAGAAACCTTGCCACTCAATGTAACCACATGCTCAAAGCAAAATATAAAATGGTGTAGTTTTAAAGGATTCATTATTTTCCTTTGTACTCCAAAAGTAGCAAGATTAAAAAAATGTAATACACAAATTCTGAACTCAAACTCGTTCCAGTTTTACTGCTGTTTACTTCAAAGAGTCCTGAAAAGAGCATGCTGGAGAATTGAATTCTTGTGTTGAAAAATTAATTCATTACTGACACTGACCCATTTTCTGATTCTGTCTGTTTTATGAATTTTTAATTTTTTTATATTTGTAAGACAGGACCATGGTTAAATGTCTTTTCAGATATTTCCCCTTGAAAGATTAAAAAGCAAACCATCTTATACTTTGGATTGTTTGTTTTTTAAAAAACATGAAGATTGTCTTGATAGCTTTTGTTGAGGCTACACAGATTATTATATATGCAAAATTGCTTGTATTTTTCTGTTGATCCTGAGAATCCTTCCTTACATAGCTGACATTAACTGAGATAGTAAGGCAAGTGTTCTTGTGTATAAATAAAGAAAGAAACAAACAAATAAAGAAAGAAATGTTATTTTAATTATTTTAGCAGTTATTTTGAAAAGCAGTAACTTTGTGTTCTCAAAAAACTGAGTAGATCATAACTAGTATTGCAAGTGTTAATGCTTATCTGCAATACTCAGTTACACTGACTGATCTTAAATGGCTGCAATATGCATTCATCCTTCTGTGAAGCCAAGAGAGAAACAGCTACAAGACTAGTAGATAGTGTATAGCCTAGGCAAATCTACACATATGACGTCTGTGCCCTGGCAAATCTCCAAAAACTGTGTTCAAATAGGCAAGTGAACAATGTAAAAAACTGTGCTGATATGGTTGATGTTCCTTTGGGTGATGTAAGTGTAAAACAATTTTTAGAAATTTAGCCTTGTGTCGATTTTTCATGGAGCTCATTGAACACCACAACACCTATTCACCCCTTTCCCAGTCCTGAAAACTTTCTGCACTTTTACAGTCGTCCACACAAGAAATTACTAGGAGTTGGGAACCATCTTTTTCTGTGTATTCCAAAGAACATCCAAATATTTAATTCATGGGGCACTATATGATATAATTTGCATCTATTAGATCATTCTATCATTATTATGTAATTAGATCTAAATAGATTTAGTGTAGTTTATAATTTCTGATTAGAATAATATACTGTTATTTAGTGTATATAACTATCACTGTTCATTATTCACTATAATTCTGTTTCAAAGATGGATTGATGTCTCCCTGCAAACACACACCAAATAAATTTTTCAAAGATGCGGTTTTGATTTTTTTATAGCTGATCTAATTATTTTGACTTTTTTATATTATTTTGACTATTTCCTCACTTCCCTTTTTTTCATAAATCTCTCCAAATAGCAAAGGTGAAAAATACAGTGCTCTAATAAGAGTCTGAACAGCAATAAAACATGATGCGCTAGTCTGGTAGGCTGTAACAGATGATGCAAGAAATAGTAGGTTGTGCTGGTTTCGGCTGGGCTACAGTTAATTTTCTTCAAAATAGCTACTGTAGAACAGTGTTTTGGATTTGTGCTGCAAACAGTGTTGGTAAGGCAGTGATGTTTTTGTTGCTGCTGAGCAGTGCTGACACAGAACCAAGGACTCTTCTGGTTCTCATCCCACCCAATTAACAAATGGGCTGGGGGTGTAAAAGGATTTGGGAGGGGACACAGATGAGATAGCTGACCCTAACTGTCCAAAGCAAAAACCCCCCTACCTTATGGCAGCATGCTCAGACTATAATCACAGAATCACTAGATTGGAAAAAACCTTTGAGATCATTGAGTCGAACCATACCCGTCCTCTACTAAACCTGTTGGCCACGCTATTTCTGATACAAGCCAGGATGTCATTGGCATTCTTCGCCATCTGGGCACACTGCTGGCTCATATTCAGTCTGCAGTCAACCAAGACCCCCAGGTCTTCTCTGCCAGGCAGCTTTCTAGGCACTCTTCCCCAAGCCTGTAGCACTGCATGAGGTTGTTATGTCCCGTGTGCAAGCCTCTGCACTTGGCCTTGTTGAACTTCATCCTGTTGGTCTCAGCCCATTGATCCAGTCTGTTCAAGTCTCTTTGAAAAGCCTCCCTACCCTCAAGCAGATCAATACTTCCTCCCAGCACAGTGTCGTCTGCAAACTTACTGAGGGAACATTCAATCCCTACACCCCGGTCATTGATAAAGATATTGAACAGGACTGGACCTAGGCTTGAGCCCTGGGGAACACCACCTATGACTGGCCTCCAGCTGGATTTATCTCCATTTACCACAACACTTTGGGCCCAGCCATCCGGATGGTTTTTTAACTAACAGAGAGTGCATCTGTCCAGGCCAATGTCAATGGTAGCCAGTTTCTCAAGGAGAATGTTATATACGGGACTGGAGGAAGAATCACAGAATCGCAGAATCTTAGGGGTTGGAAGGGACCTCAAGAGATCATCGGGTCCAACCCCGCTGCCAAAGCAGGCTCCCTATCTCATATTACATAGATAGGTGTCCAGACGAGACTTGAATATCTCCAGAGAAGGAGACTCCACCACCTCCCTGGGCAGCCTATTCCACTGCTCCGTCACCCTCACTGTGAAAAAGTTCTTCTGCATGTTGGTGCGGAACTTCCTATGCTCGAGCTTACAGCCATTGCCCCTAGTCCTGTCCCCAAAGACTACTGAAAAGGGGCTGGCCAATTCCCCCTGCCACCCATGTATAAGGTATTTGCAAACACTAATCAGGTCCCCCCTAAGTCTTCTTTTTTCCAGACTGAACAGACCCATCTCACTCAGCCTATCCTCATACGGGAGATGTTCCAGACCCCTAATCAACTTTGTCGCCCTTCTCTGGACTCTCTCCAGAAGGTCCCTGTCTTTTTTATACCAGGGAGCCCAGAACTGGACACAGTATTCCAGGTGGGGCCTGACCAGGGCAGAGTAGAGGGGGAGGATCACTTCCCTCGACCTGCCGGACACACTCTTCCTGATGCATCCCAGGATCCCATTGGCTCTCTTGGCCACCAGGGCACACTGCTGGCTCATAGCCAACCTGTCATCAACCAGGACCCCCAGGTCCTTCTCCACAGAGCAATACTCCAGCAGATCATCCCCCAGCCTGTACTGTCGGTTATTCCTCCCCAGGTGCAAGACTTTACACTTGCACTTGTTGAATTTCATTAGATTTCTCCCAGCCCAGCTTTCCAGCCTGTCCAGGTCTCACTGGTTGGCAGTGCAGTGTTCCTGAGTGTCAGCCACCCCTCTCAGCTTTGTATCATCAGCGTACTTGCTGAGGGTGGTTGCTATTCCCTCATCAAGGTCGTCAATGAAGATATTAAACAGGACTGGACCCAACACTGAGCCCTGGGGAACACTGCTAGTCACAGGCCTCCATTCAGATTCTACTCCACTGATCATGACCCTCTGTGCCCGGTCTGACAGCCAGTTCTCAAACCACCTCACTGTCCACTCATCTATCCCTTGTTCCCTCAGCTTCTCTATCAGGATGTCATGGGAGACAGTATTGAAAGCTTTGCTAAAGTCAAGGTAGATGACATCCACTGCTCTCCCTCCATCCACCCAGTTGGTAATGACATCATAGAAGGCTATGAGATTGGTCGAGCACGATCTCCCCTTGGTGAATCCATGCTGACTCCTCCTCATGACCTTCTTCTCTTTCAGTTGTTTGGAGATGGCATCCAGAACAAGCTGTTCCATCACCTTTCCAAGGACAGAAGTGAGGCTGACTGGCCTATAGTTACTAGGATCCTCCTTCTTGCCTTTTTTAAAGACTGGAGTGACATTGGCTATCCTCCAATCTTCAGGCACTTCTCCTGTAGTCCAAGACCTGTCGAAGATGATAGAGAGCGGCTCCGCAATCATCTCCGCCAGCTCTCTCAAAAAAATATGGAACACTTCATCAATTTGCGTGTCATCCTTGCGCAGGGGCCATGCTAATCTTCTCTGTATCGTTCCAATTTTAGTATATGTGCTGCCAAAGCATATATAAGGGACTGGAGGAAGAAGAAGGAAGGGAAGGAGTAATGGTGTTTGTGTTCCCAAATCACCGTTAGGCATGATGGTGCCATGCTTTCCTGGGTATGGCTGAATACCTGCCTGCCCATGTGCAGTGGGGAAAGAATTCCTTGTCTTGCTTTGCTTGCATGAACAGCTTTTGTGTTCCACACTGCACTCTATCAATAGGGCAATTTTCTCCCTTTTACTGTTCCAATGCTCTCCTCCATCCCACCAGAGGATAGTGATTGGCTGAGTGGGGCTCAGCTACTGGGTGGTGTCATATCAAGTCATTAGCATATGATGTCTGTATGTTTTAGAAAGCTACAGAGAACACAGAGATTAAAAATGACAAGACCAAGGAGACAGACTACAGTTTTGTGTTTCACTTGAAATATCTGGATTTATAAGGTAGTCATCTATGTAATTTTGAAAATTACTCGTAATTATGTGCAATATTTTATATAATGTATTTTCATATACAAGGAAACAGACACATGGTTAGCTCAGCTAAGCCAGAGTACAGCATGACATGGGATGCTGGTGTACAAACAGGCAAATAATATCCCAACATTTTGTTTTTTTCATAAAATTATTATGGTTTTATATCTTCTTAATATAATATTAAGAGAAATAGAATTATTACAGCCATATTCTTAGTGAAATCTTCAGTGAGACAATATGCAAATCTTACTTATCTATTAAGCTTTCAAATAACAAAGGTACTTAGCAGACCTCCACATTGCTTAACATAATTAATTATACAATAAATATAATGAAATTGAGTTTTAGCAGTTTTAATATAAAAACAATCATTTGGAGATTGGCCAGTTGTCTGCCAGGGAGGAAGCAGTTACTGAAATATCTTCTCAGTCATCTGGGAATTTAACCATGAGAAAAAAGGCTGTAGAATCTCAGGCTTTATTTGCTAATAGGACATATTTTAAGGAAGGCAGCCAGCTCACACCTTTCTGTGAATGCAGCTGAGGTGGCATTCCTTGATATTATCTAAATTAAGTCATGAAATGAACAAAACAGAAAACTTGCTCAATAGCGTACAATGGTGTTGATGAAGATGGCCCTGGGGATTTTGACTGCATCTATCTGGCACTAAAAGTTAAATGCAAAGCCTGAAAGTGATTTAATTATGACTCATTGGCACAAAGAGCAATAACAATGAGGATATTTAATACTGCTTGATTAATTTGAATGATTTCCAAAATATCACATTCTGCATCTCCTTGTTTTGTATTTTGGTCTTCTCAGTACTTGTGCACTTAAAGCTTTCTCTTCTATTCATATTATTTTGTTTGGTTGGTTTTGTTTTGTTTTAGTGGTGGAATTGCTTTCAGAGGTGCTTGTCTCTCTCCCCAAAATGCAAGTTTACACTGGGTGCATGTGTGTGAGAGGACCAGATCTGGAAAATCTATGCCTGCTCTCCCTGATCAATCACCTGGTTGGTACGGGCATGAAGTCATACAGTGCACACTGCAGTGTTTTCACCTCTGGCTGCCCATACTCTGCTTTCAGCTGTCATTTATCAATATCTAATAGTTGGTCACCCAGCCATCGTTCTTAGCGTTTACAAGTGGCTACAAATTTCTCATAAAAGTCTTGCTGCATGTGCTGCACTTTGAATAGAGTGATGAATTTCTGGGAATATAAAAAGTTAAAGAAATGTAAAAATACTAAACTGTACTACAATGACTGCTTACACCAACTTACCTCTTTGGGCTGAGCACACTTTGTGCAATTCTAATCGAAATTTTACTCCTTTGCTTCCTAAACAAAAAGAAATAAAATCCCTCAGTTTAAAAAATAACTTATACTTTTGTGTAAAACCATATTAGTTTTGCATATCTTTATTTCCTCTTTTTTATCAGCAGACTTCTTACTCTCAGCCCTGAGTCACATGGAAGAGGCTAGCTGTGATGCTGTCATGAAAAAAAATTCCACTTAGCCAAATAGTATGATACCTGCACTGTAATGTAAACCTTGCCCTTGAATAGGAAAACATCTCTTAAGGTTAGAGATGTCTCTAAACTCCACCTTTATTTACTCAGAGATATGCAAGAATGATGATCTGAAGACATTTTCCACATTAGGAAAAAGCTAGACAGGAATTCACTGCCTCTCTCAGTATAAAAACCTTCAAATCAAGATAGTGAGAGCTAGTGAAACCCCTCCTCCAATTCTGCTGTGTGTGTCCAAAAGGAGATTGAAAAAGCACTTGATATTTAGTCAGTTCAGATTTGCTGCAGAGAGAACTGGCTCAGGAGATCTCTTGAATGGAAAACTGTTGAAAGAAGTGCATCTCTTATGTATGTCTACTCCACCTTTTTCTACCTAAAACCACTGCTGAAGGCAAAAGCCTGTAATTAGATTAAAGGGATACTTGGTCTGAATTAGTAAAATTGTCTTTAGCATTTTTGTGTGAATTTAAAAAGTTTCTAACCTATTGGCACTACTTATATTTAAAAACCTTTAGGAAAAAAACCCCACATCCTAGTCCTAGTTCAAAACCATCTCTTTTTCCAGGTTTTAAGGGACATAATTACCTTTTGTTCTATGAAAACCTGAATATCCTGAAGTATGCAGATGGTTTTATCCTCAGGAGTCACATCTTTACTCATGGTTGCAACATCAAGTCTGAAGGTTGACTCAGCTTTGCAATAATGGTTTGCTGTTACTTTTTTATTTGTGTTTCTCTCTGTCTGAAAGTGAAACAGATTGTTCCAGTTTCCATACACCCACAGATGCATTGCTTGTTCTATGTTTAGTTTCAGCCATGATTTGAAAAACAATATGAGATAAACCAAATAAATATGCTGAGATAGTTATGATTGTAGCACTGTCTGGAAGGCAATTCTTCAATCAAATGAGTAGATCACACACATACAAAAAGTTTAATTTTCTAAAATGTCTAATGTACTTTTTAGTTTTCTACAAGTTTCTCAGAATGATTGCAATTTTAGATCATTTAGGAGGAGTGAAAAATGTTAGGGAAAAATACTGGATTAACTTTTTACTTATAGGCTTCTCTGAAAATATAGGCAAAAAATAATTCTCTTCTTTTAGAAACCAGCTGTCACTGCCTTCAAAGCTTGTGCTGCATAATGATTCCATTACAATTTTTTGTGAAGAAAATGTCATTGTTCTTTCCTAGTGTGGCAGAAATTACTTTTTTCTTTGCAAAGAAATACCTGAAACTGAGCAATGTAGATGCTATACAAATTGTAAGTTGGAATCAGACGGCAGAGAAAACCATATGCCACCTAGGCCTTTGAGTTTTCGTCTGTTTCAATTAAAAATTTGGGGGGTTCTTCCTCTCTACCTCTTCCCCTTCTCCTTGCCCTTTCCTTCTCCTTTCCCCTCCCTTCTCCTTCCCCTCCCTTCTCCTTCCCCTCCCTTCTCTTTCCCCCCCTCTTCTCCTTTCCTCTTCCCTTCCCTTCCCTTCCCTTCCCTTCCCTTCCCTTCCCTTCCCTTCCCTTCCCTTCCCTTCCCTTCCCTTCCCTTCCCTTCCCTTCCCTTCCCTTCCCTTCCCTTCCCTTCCCTTCCCTTCCCTTCCCTTCCCTTCCCTTCCCTTCCCTTCCCTTCCCTTCCCTTCCCTTCCCTTCCCTTCCCTTCCCTTCCCTTCCCTTCCCTTCCCCCACCCCTTTTCTTTCTTTTCTTCATATACACTCTTTTAATTGGAATATGTAGTTAATGTATTATTTGAAATTATTTAGTATATCTGGCAAGGCACCAGGATTAAAATAATAGCTATGCTGCCATTCAAGTTCACATATGAACTATCCAAAGAAGTTTTTTGCTTTGCTTAACTGCACTTGATAAATATTACACATTGCACAGTTAATTCCTTGTAGCCATGAGAACTATATGTCACTGCAAACATAATTTGAACTTTTTAATCTAAAAAGTAAATTCAAAGAACAGTGCAATTTTCAAATTGCTTGCTCTCTCTTCCCTTTTTGGATTGCTTTTGTGTTTCTTGAAAACCCACCAGAGAGCACTTTGTGTTTTCACACAGATAATGGAGATCAAACTTCTTTTGCATTTTGTTTGTTGTGTTTATGTTTATTTCTTTATATAACACATTTAAGTGAAAGCTTTTTTTTATCCCATTTCCTGAGTTCTTCTGGGGAAATATAACTTTGGCAAAGGTGGCTTATGGGAAATGTGACTGCTTTAATTTTCAGATCAGCTCACCATGGCCTATTAAAATTGTGTGAAGTAATTTTACCTCAGTTGTCAATATGAGCATGTTGCAGTTTTATTCATCTTCTGTGTAACACTTGCATTGATGACCTGTCTTCTTTGCAATTGTCTGGCACCTTGAGAAGCAGGTGTTGTAAAGAACTGTGCAAAGGCATTTATTTACATTGTAGGGTAATCCATTTCACTGAACCTACAAAACACACAAATACATGCTCCTGTCTGTCTCCTCATGCTTTGTCCATGCAGACAGGGAGGCTTGTAGCTGCCCCTGGATTTTCTAATGCCTCTCCCACACCCAGCATAATCTGCTGAGGCACCCTCATTGGCTTTGCAGCAATCCATTGTGACAGAACTGACTATAATAATGCCTACCCTGCTCTCCGTAGCATTGATGCACCTATGATGGCCTTCAGTAAGCCAAATTTCATGCTACACCTTTGTTAATAACCAAAGCAAAAATCAATAATTGAAATGACTTTACAAACACTAATAAACCCAGTAACATTAATTCATGAAAAAAAAATGCAGAGGGAAACTGGTGCATAATAAATGTAGTGAGGGCATAAAAAGTAAATCATTAATGAACTGCACTGGATAGATATTTCTGATCTGATGAATTATCTTTATTCAACAAACAACAATATGTGAACACTTAATAATTCTAGAACAAGTTACTTGCTACCAGTGAAACAGTTGTCTTAATATTGCATTACATTATTCATGCTCTTATTCTGATAATATAATTTTCTTCTCTTTTTGAGGCATGGTGTCTCACAAGGGAGAGTTATTCTGGGGCTGTCTGTTAAATATGCCATGCAACTAACCCAGATCTGAGAAGCTAATTACGTTATATGTGACATTATTAAATAATTATAATACTCGAAATGAGGTCAGAAGTAACAGGACATCCCTGTAGTGCAGCATTCACAGTTCATATAGAGACCTAGATTAAAAAAAAAAAAAAAAGAAAAGAAAAAGATGCATGTCGGCTTTAACCCATTGCTGCTTTTGTTCATGGGTATATTCACAGCTAACTTGTCTTCGCAGTTTCTAGATTGTTGTTACACATGGGGTTTGCAGCCATTGGTCTCAACATTTTCTGAAAAATTATAACCATTTGTCATTTTTTAGCAGTTCAAAGAGTTCTTCTGGCTTTCTGACTGCCAGTTTCTCTCTCCTTTCTTTTTTCATGTTTTTTTTTCTTTTCCCAGTGGGCTTGATCACAAAGTCTGTCTTCTGAGACAAATTCAATGTGGAAAGTAGGACATGGTATCAAGGAAAGTCTAAATATCCACTTTGAATAAAGTTGATAAATGAGCTGCTGGACAGCTAGTAATTCTTGCTTTGTTAATTTTTGTAGCTCTTTAAAGGGCTCTAGCTATAATTTCTGTCAGGACTGTAATTAAAATACTACTCTCCACAAAAGTCACATAAATAGAGAGAATGAACTGTAGCAGACAGAGGTAGTTTTGAAAATGCTTACATTTTTCTGCATAGTATCTTCCAATTGTATGCAGTTTCCTCAAATCTACTGAAAACTTCCCCTCTGACAGGATTGGGCAGCCTTAAAATTTTTAACATGATTTTATATATATATATATACTAACATCATAGTATGTCTAATGTGATACATGAATCACGTGTATAACATATAGTACATGAAAAAAAAAAATTAAATATTTTTTACTAGCATGTGAAACAATTGCATGCATTATTACCATGGTATATCACACAACAAATGGGTCATTTCCCATAAATTCATGAGAATAAGTCAAAAGAACACATATTTGTTTTCCAATGTCCCTCCCACATAAAGATATTTGCTTTATCTGTGGTCTAAACTTTGAAACATTTTGTGCTGACTCATGGACTTCACAGCCTTTTGTCACCAGCAGAATACGGAAACTGCTGCACTGAGACTTCCCTATACAAAGACTGGTAAACTTTTGTTTGAAAGCTCTATTTCTGTAGTATTTGTTTTAGGATTAGCAACATTATTTTCTGTGCTGCTTCTGGCTGCAATGGAGCAGCCCTATGGTACTGTGTTTTAGATTTGTGACCAAAACACTGTCGATAACACCATCACCAGTTTTGGCTGTTGTTAAGCATCCCTTGCACTGTATCAAGGCCTTGCCATCTCTCTGCCTACTCTGTGAATGGGACAGAGGTGTCTGAGAGGTTCTTCCTCTTCTTTGCTTATTAAATTATTTTTAATCTTGACCCATAACTTTTCTGACTTTCCCTTTCTTTCCCTCTTTCTTTGGGGTGGTGGTGTGTGAGTGAGCAGATGTGTTGTGCTTAGTGGTCCACAGGAGTTAATGCATTGTTTCCTGAAAAAGTCTGAGCAGAGATGGGCAGACTTCACAGTCAGTGAACTGTGCAATGTTAAAAAAGAACAAAAATCCACCACCAACAAAGAACTTCAACTTCCAAGTTTCTTGTTTCTCAAGAATATTTTATTTATAGGTATTTGAAAATTTACTATTGTTTCATCTAAATTAAATTGCATAACAAATTGAATGGCTGTCATCAAACTGTGGATTACAGGTTATTACACAGTCTGACTTAAAGAAATCATTGTGTTCAGGGAGTCATACAGAAAACCATATATCCAAGCTAGGAACTGAGGGCTCTATTCACAGGGAAATGGAGTACACAGACTTAAGTCTTAATGTATCTTTCATTTTGCACACAAGAGAGCATGACATTGTTTCCTCGCATGAATATTTCAGCCAGTGTAACATGTCTCATAACCAGCATGTCATTTTTAAGCCAGTTTAAATAAGAATGCCCAAAATGGTAGGGATACTGCTATGGGGAGAGGTCTTTCCTCTGCACATTTTATTGTCTCATTGTGGTGGTTTGACCCTGGCTGTAGGCCAGACACCCACCAAAGTTGGTCTATCACTCCCCTTTTCAGATGAACAGGGGAGAAAATGTATATTGAGAGGCTTAGGAGTCGAGATAAGGAAAGGGGAGATCATTCAACAGTTAACACCATGGCAAAACAGACTCAACACAGACTAAAAATTTAAAAAAATGTATTTAATTCATTACACTACACACACAAAGAGTGAAACCAGAGTAGGATAATGAGAAGTAAAACCAGATCTTAAAACACCTCCCCCCACCCTCATTTCTTAGCAGACTTAGCTTTATTAACGAAGTCTCTTCCTTTCCCCTCCTAGGGTGGCGTGGGGATGGGGATGAAGAGGGGGGCAGGTGGAACAGGAATGGGTGTTTCAGTCAGCTCTTCATGAGTTTTTTTTCCTTTTCCATTGGCATGAGGGCATTACTTACATACTTCCCCTGCTCCAGCGTGGGGTCCTATCCATGGGAGACAGTCCTTCAGGAACTTCTTCAAGATGAGGCTTTTTCCATGGCACTTCAGCTCTTCACCAACTACCCCAGCAGGGGTCCATTCCATGGCGTGCAGTTTCTCAGGCACAGACTGCTCCAGTCTGGTCTGCCACACAGTTACAAGTCCCCATAGCAGAACTGCTCTGGTATGGGGGATCTCTCACTCTCTTTCTCTCTCTCTCTCTCTCTCTCTCTCTCACTCTCTCTCTCTCTTTCCATGAGCTACACGTCCTGCCAGGAGATTGCTCCAGTGTGGGTCACAACATCTTCCCTATGTCTCCACCCTCTCCATCATGGGGTCTCTCCATGAGGTGCAGGTGGGATCTCTGCTCTCCATCATCTTCCATGGACTGTTGGGGACACTCACTCCACCAAGGTCTTCTCCACTGGCTGCAAGGGAATCTCTCCAGCACCTGCAGCGCCTCCTCTCCCTGCTTCTTCACTGGCCTTGGTGTCTGCAAAATTTCTCAAATCTTCTCACTCGTCTGGTGGCAAAAAACATCCACTTGCATTTTTTTTTTTTCTCCTAAATGTGATTTCCAGAGATGTCATTTCCATCACTGATGGGCTCGACCTTGGTCAGTGGTGAATCTTTCCTTGAGCTGGTGTTTACTGTGTTGGGCCTAGAGGAAGCTTCCAGCTGCTTCTTGCAGAAGCTCCCCCTCCTCCACCAGAACCTTGCCACTCAAGACCACAACACTCAAATCTTAATATGTTTTTAACCAAGTACAAAAGCCTGTACCACTAAATTATCTACAGAAAGGGAAGTGTAAATTTGATTAGATGCAATATTAGAGACATTTGGTAGAGGAGATTGATCCTCTTGAAGGCAGAGGCAATATTGGGGTGACTAGGTACTCAGCAATGCATAAGATGGCTTCAAATTCCAGTCCTACATTTTTATGGCACTGTATAATGTCATTTTCATTTGAGGAAGCAGGCAATGGTTCATATACAGGCATCTGAATTCTTCTGCCGTGTTTCTGATGGGTAAATGCCTGACCTAATAAATGATGTAAAATGGAAAATACAGTCTGTTTAGATGAGTTATGCTTAATCATATGGGAAAAAACATATGTTTTTCACCCTTATTCATATTCAGTTATTCTGATTCTTTTACCGTTTCACAGCTTGCAGCTTGTGCATGATTAAACTATTACAGTAGTCCATGTGATACACTGCTCTAAAATCTGTTTTTAAAGCATCTTCTAGGGTATTTCAACCTGCATGATCTTTTATATATATATAAAAGAAAAAAGATAATGGTGAGTTAGAACAGAAAAATAACAGGGGCATATAACCTTCCTCATTTTACATAGTTATAATTTAGTTAAATTAAAACTAATGAGCCAAAATCACTAAATTCATGGGATATTTCAGCAAAGTGTCTTCATTGTAAATTCCAGAACTCCCAAGTGTCAAATTAAAAGCCTGTGCATTTTCTGAGAAGTGTGAAGTTATAGGCAATACACAACTGCATCCTCCTTGAGAACGATGTGAAAAGAACAATATATTCTGAGATAAAAAGTCATCCTCTTGGAGGTATGGATTACAAACTATTTTCTTTCCTCACGCTATCCCACTTTGTACTTGATCCTGAACAAAAGCATTACCCACAGCTGATGCTTTCCCACCCAACTGTTATGAAGATGATTGTGACAAAAAACCTGAATCAGATGGTTAGATTTATGTGTGTAATTTACCGTTTAGTATTCTAAGTTTTAAATTTAACTTCTTACAGCTTCCTCAAGACATACTGCTCAGTTGTCTCATTTATTTGACTAAGATTTATCTAGATCTTGCAATGGAGTGGGAGGGAGAGGGATGATCAAGTTACCAGTCACCCCCTCTGATATATTTACACAAGGTGAGACTGAAAATATCACAAAAGAATGGAAAATACTTTGTGTCTGAAAACAGCACAAACATCCCACTGTAGTAATAGATCATTATAGCTATTGTGCCTTGCATTATGGTTGCCATTTTCTCAGAGCAGCTTTCAATGTCATAGCACCTGTGGTGAAGAGGTTTTTCTCCTGGGGAACAAGAAGCAACTCGTCCTAGCACATGATATTCTTGGGATGCTTAGAAGTAGTCCTGAAACTATTCATCCCCATACATCTTCTCTCAGCAAGGCCCATTCTGATGATTGCACAGGGGATTTTCTACAAGGCAATGATTGTGGGTACATTGGTGTTATTTCTTTCTCACCTGGATATGAAATCATTAGGCTCTGCAGTATGTTTCACTAAGCTGCTTCTGCTAAAACTCTTATTTATTAAAAAAAAACAAACCAAAAAACGGAGAGGGGAGACAGTATAATCTGCAGATTGACTCTGTAAATTGAGTTGTCAGTAGTAGCTACCTGTACTCAATCAACTGAAACTTAATTAATCATCTAAATAAAATAGCACCAGCAGACTAGATGCGTCTTCCCCAGGATCCTTGGGAGTCTAGATGCTTGGAATCTTTGCCTGCTGTTTATGGGACTTCAATTACCATTCCTGCTCAAAGTCAGCAAGACTATCTGAAGATTGATATCTCCACTTTCAAGCCAAGGTTCTAGCTACTGGATGACCATTATATATTGCTTTCTAAAACTTTTATAGGAAAAACCTATTTTGATTGCCTAATTCTGGGATCATATTTGCAGTTGGAAGCTTGAGTGAACTGAAATTTCCCTCCAAGCTGGCATCAATATTTAACTACATTCAGGGCTGCAAGTCAAATCCTAGAAAATTCTATTTCAGCTGGTTAGGTAGATCTCTACCCCCAACACAGCAACGTGTAAAAGCCATTTTAGCACCTGCTGCCTTGCCATCTTACATGGTCTACTGTCCTCTGAGAAGCCCACAAACCGCTGCTGAATTTGGCATGGGAGTGCATGAGGGCTGTATCCAAGAAATATTTTCATTGCCTGAGAGTTAAATGGTGCAGTGTTTCACTTATGGCATTCAGCCACAGAAGTTAAGATTCAAGGTCTGGATTATGGATTTATTTTGTAAGCACAAAAACACTTGCCACCTTCTAAGATGCAGCTTTGTTTCCTAGACAAATTATAGTCTCAGCTTGTCTCCAGTTGTTTGTCACTGTAAAATAAGTGGTGAAACATAATAAGCGTCTTCTGTTTTTCTACTTTTTGGACAAGCAGTCTAGACATGTGCCTGTGCATGGAAATTCAGTACGGCTCTACAGCTGTGCCTCATGCCTGTATATATGTAGGTGTCCAATGTGTTCCAGCCATAGATATGGGAATTCCTGGTACTTCAGCTCCAGATTAACATTGTTGTGCAAAACATATCCCTGGCTCATACTGTCTTGATATGAGAAGAAAGAAGAGCTTAGGTACAACGATCAGTTTTGTATTAGGCAGGGAAGTAAGTCTAGATAACTGTTGTGTCTGTCAGCATGTGGCATGGCAATTACAAGACAGTGTCTCAGTCCCACCCAAATTCAAGTACTCAAGTTCTTGTTTCAGATGATGGTCTCTATTTTTTTGTGGATGTTGTCCAAAATTTCACCATGATTTATTAGCACATTTATTTATGTAAATTTCACTAAAGAAAAAGGTTATTTTAAGTGGTTCAGTAGGCTAGAAAAATATCCAGATTATTCAAACAATTTAAATTTTCAAAATAATTATTTATTAGTATATTACTCTCAAAAAATATATTTGGGTGGTTATTCTTGGTCCCTTCCTATTTATATTTAGGTCAGAGTTAGAGCTTAGAATTTTATTGCAAGAGATACTATTTTTGTTGACAGATCTTATACACGATTATTTATATTGACCGTTCAGCTTCCTTCTTCCTTAGTGGGAAGAGAGCAATATTTAAGAATATTGAAAAGGTCACACCAGAATATTGCGCTATTACTTTATAAAATATAAGTTGCACTATAATTTTTGATATCTCACTTTAATAGCCAGCACAACATTAATCTGATTTCATTGGCTAACCATTTTAATCAAATCGAGAATAAAAGAATTGACATAGTCATAACAGTTTTTAGATTATAATTTTATTACATTCACCTTCAATTGAATCCTCCCCCAACCCAAAAATTTGGAATAATTACTGAAAATTCAGCAGAACATCCATTTTGCCAGCTGTACTTATGATTTTCCTATCTGTGGTTCACAAAAGTTTCTTCATGTTACAATATATTCAAATATTTAAGAATAGCAGAAAACCTATGGCATACCTGACAGTAATGTTGCAGAAGGAAATTTCTACTTACTTGCTATTGGCATTTTTTTCCATTAGAATTTTATTCTTATACATTATCAGAACCGAACTCCGTCTTCTCACTATAAGCTATAAATTGCATTGATGATTATGTGTCTTTTAAGTGTCTTTTGATCTTGACAACTCATGTTCAAAAAGGTCAAAGTCTTTTTAATGTTTTATGTTCCTTAAACTTTTTTTTTCCTCAGGTAGTCCCAAGTAGTTGCTATATCTCATCTAATTCTGTTGAAACTCAGCCAAAGGTCAGCCTGTGAGGAAGTGATACAGGATTAATGTGTCAGTAATTGCTCATCACCAACTGACATGAGAAATGGCTGGACTGACAAACCGTTGGCAGATGAGCTTCCAGCTAAAGGAGCTTTCAGCTAAAAGGGATTAAGGCTCAAGGTAAGCCTTCAACTGTCAGCCTGAGAATAAACTAAGAAAATGCACTTTCTTTGTGTGAGTTTGCATACTATTTTCTCCATTTATTTTTATGAGTTCATGTCTTCAGCGGTGCTTCTGGTGAAAAAAATTTGCCTGATAGAATTTTTTTTGTCGTAAATTATATGAAGTCAATAGGATTTCTGTTACCTTCCACAATAAAAGGAAATTATTGATCTTCCTCTGCTCAATCTGATAATTAGCCTGTCATCATTGACATGCTAGTACCCTGGAAGCAAAGGTGCAGGTGAAATTGGTAAAAAGCCTTTTTTATCCTTTCATGAAAAGAATATGTTTTATTGTAGGAACCTGAGCTTTCACCACTATGGCTTCAGTATGTATCTTCTATGAGGACAAAATAGCTGCTCAGCTCTTTGCTTTTTATTTGCTAATGTACAGTAATGTGATTGAGACAGTACAAGTTACTCCAAGGATTTAAGACCTGAACTGCAACATATTCTAATCATGCTTTTCTGTGAGCATTACTGTAAGTGAAGCATAAACCTATCAGGCAATAAGAATGAAGTCATCACACTTTCACATGGACCTGTTGGAACATGTCCAAAGGAGGGACACAAAAATGATCAAAGCACCTCACCTGTGGAGACAGGCTAAGAGAGCTTGAGTTGTTCAGCTTGGAGAAGGCTCTGGGGGGACCTTATAGCAACCTTCCCATACCTGAAAATTGCCTGTAAGAAAGCTGGGGAGGAACTGTTTCTGAGGGTATGTTGCAATAGGATGACAGGTAAAAATTTTAAACTCGAAAAGGGGAGATTAAGGTTGGATATTAGGAAAAAGTTCCTCAAGTTGAGGGTGTTAGATCACTGGAACAGGATGCCCAGAGAAGTGGTGGAGGCCCCATTCTCAGATGTAACATGATCAGGCTTGATGAAGCTCTGAGGCACCTATCTAGTGAAGATGCTCCCGCTTACTGCAGGGGGGTGGACTAGATGACATTTAAAGGTCTCTTCCAACCCAATACATTCTATGATTCTGTGATAAGGCAACAGAGACCCATGCATGAAAACATTGTTAAATAAAAAAAAAAAAGGAAAGTTTTTTTATTTCAATAAAAATCATGTGCACAGATATAAAGTTATTTGAAATTATGTCTAACATTAACATTCAAAGTCACTTTATGTTTACCCAAATATGTATTTTATTGATGAAAGGAACTGTGAGTGAGTTGAGAGCTCAGATTAACAGAAGGGAAAAGCTTTTATTTTAAAACATATAAAGCTTAAAAAAAGAGAAAAGATTACGCTTGTATGCTCAGAGAATATTTGTGTGAATAGTGCAATTTTGCTCACAACAAGGGCACTCGATTATTCATTACCTTGGAAACAAAAGACCTATTTTTTAAAGTAATTTTTAACAGTCTGCAGGTAGTAAAGCAGCAAACAGACTTTGTCTTCCATGAAATTTTTGAACATTTTTGTTCTTAAATAAAGAGGATATAGATGTATAATTATTAAAGTGTTTCCAATATTACCATTACAATGCAACTACTACTATGGTTCATTGTTTACTGCTTGTCTATATGAAGCAATTTATTGCATGCATTGAAAAGGGAAATAGTACCTTTGATTACTGTTGATAAAAAGATAAACTCCAATAACAGAAATTTGGCACAGAAATGAAATAGGATTTTAAACATTAAAAGCACTGTTAAAAAGATGAGAATGTGAGGCTGTAGCAGCAAAAAGTAAGTTAAGGGTATGTTGGAAGAAGAAAAGGTAGTAACAGTTTAAAGGAGCAAGGAAAGTTAGTGGGACTTTCAATAGTGAGAATTGGGTTTTGAACTTGATAGTGAATGTGAAAAGAAAGAAATGTAGGCATTCGGAGACACATGAAAAACTGCCACAGACCTAAAGGAAAAAGTAGTTTAAGAATAAAGTTTTCTCTAGTTTAAGGAGGCAGAAGAGGAAAGGCAGAGCAAATTTGAAGGCATTTAAAATGAAATATTTAATTTAATATCCACTTACTTGCCTTTTGCACAGAACCAGTACACAAGGTGTGGCCATTGCTAGGGTTTTCAAAAATACTGTTAAGAGTACAGAAATGCAGCAGAAAAATATCACAACACAGGTAAGCTCGTGGCAAGTTTGTGAGACAACCTTTTCGAAAGAGGTAAAGCAATGTCTAAAAGGTACATGTATCAAGATAGATTTATTCCTACACCCTTCTACACAATACACAGGGTAACATCAAATTGTTCAAGCTTCTAAAGGACAGCTTCAGACTTCTATGCTAAAACAAATTTAACTAATTTAGTGTAAAATTTGAAAGATATATTTAAGAAAAAAGGACTTGAAAAAGTTAAACAATGCAAAACGACATTAATTGATGTTAAGAAGAAAAGCAAATACTTCTGATACAAACTGTAAAGCTACATTGGCTAATTTCTTTATTTTAAGGATGCTTGTCATGAAGGTGTATTCATGCCAGAGAAACTGAGAATTTAATCATGAAGAAAACACATCATTGTTCAAGAGACAGAAACCAGCTAAGTTCTAAGGTATGCTTTCCAAGAGTTAAACAAATGCAAACAAGCCTAAAGATGTCAGTGTGCATGAGATGCTGTGGTCATGTACACTATACTCATGAGTAGTTAGCTAAGAATCCTGGGAGACATCTTCAGTGATAGTAACTAGTTGAGATTTTCTCTGACAATGCTATTATCTGATGAATGCAACCTTTTTCTTTTCAATTCTGTTAATTGTTCTTGGACCATGGTTTTAATGAATGTATTAATTATTTGTACTTCTTTCAGCAGGTTGTTCAAACATGTTTCAGCCAATGGGATATATATGAACTCTCCCCTTTAACATTTTTGCTATTCTATAGCCATGTGTATAAACAGGCACCTAACTGACATGATCTTTTTTTCCCTGTCCTCACCAAGATGAAAACAATACTTTGAACTAGACCATACCATATCCTGAATGGCAGCTGCTCCCTTCTCTCCCCTGTAACATATTCTCACAATTACAGGTAAGAATTTTAATTCTCTTAAATATGATGCCTATAGCCAAAAGTGGTGATGTAAAGAGCTACAAATGGCCAATGCAAACAATCCTTCTTAAATTAAAAAAAAAACCCAAACCCATAATTTGTTTAAAACTATTAATTTAAAACAAATTCTCTATTCAGGCATGGAGAATTTTGAGGTTTTAATATGTGGATAGTGTAAATCAGAACTGATTTGTCAGTGCAGAACTATTTCATAGTTCATGAGCTATGTCAGATGGGTAGATAGGTATGATAGAATAAAACCTTTCTACCTTAATGAGCTGGGTGCACTCTGGAGCCTATGAAACACACATTCATCTGTCCAGTTGGGTTCTCAGGACATGAGTACCTAACAGCATAACTGTATGTTCTGAGGAAAAGTATTGTATATTAATATTTTTTTAGTTCCTTTAACTTCATAGGGTCACTATCAGTGTTTATTGCATTTGTTTTGGTTTTTTGGGGAATGAGGGACAATGAGAGTAACACCCTAAATACTTTTGGTCAGATCAATTTTCCTGAGTACATACATTGACAAAAAGTATCAGCCAATGATTTGGACAACTGAGTGGCTGAGATATGAACACGGATGACCAATTTGATGCTTGAATGCAGCAGAGGACAGAAAGAGGAGACTTGATTAATATGGGCAGAACCACTTAACATTGTTGGTCCAGCTATTACAGAGCTAGAGATGAGGATATAAATAAAAATACACAAACAAAATAAGGAGAGGAAGAAACAATAACAGGGGAAAAGTAGAGAGAACAGAGTTCCTTCCTGCTTTGGAAGAAATGGGTTTTGAGGAAACTGTAAAGTGTAGAAGACAAATGAGAAAATATATGAGAGGCTTAGAAGGACAATCAAAAGAGATGTAGTAATAAGCCTGAGGGATCAATAGATCAGCATCCATTGCGGCAAACTAAACTAAACATGAATAATGTGAAAGAGCAAAAAGATGGGAGGTAAGTGAGGGCGAAAGAGGAAGGTCATGGAATCAAAGATAACTGCTGATTGTCAGGAGGAATACCAAAACAGCAAGTAATTCTGTAGAAAGGCAGCAGTAAAAAATATTGCAGATATTGTACCCATGACAAGTAATAAGGCAGCCATCAATGTGGGACTTCAAAGACAAATTTTCAGACAGCTAAAAAGGCAGCAGTCAATATAGGAGATACAAGAAGTTAATACAATGAATAATGAGACAGAAATAAATGAGACAAAAAAGGCATGTAATCTCACAGGTGATAAGGCATTAAGCAATATGGCAAATGAAAGCCACTGAAATCTATTCTTTTTGAGCTTAATGGGATATTGTTATCTGCCTCATTTGCACCTGGCAAAAGCCAATGCTGAATACAGGTCTCTCCCTTCATGGTAACTAGTTAAAAGATGTAGACACATGGCTGATCTGCAAATAGATAAGGGAAGAATTAGAATAGAAAAATCACAGAAAGAATGGATGCCTTCAGAGGCTGTTATTCAACACCTTTGCAAAACTGCCTCTTTACTAAGATATAGATTAATTACAGAGTTTGTCAATTAAAATAATAAAAAGAATAATAAAAGGCCCAAGGTATTAGAAGTGATCAGTTGAAAGTAGGGACATGTTTAAAGAGAATTGGATATAATTTATATAAAAATAACTGGCATTTAATTTCAGGATTTTTCTTATAATTTGATTTTTGTATATAATTATCAGAATTTCAGTAGGGCAGAAAAGTTTTTACTTTTCTTGAAATAAGAGAATAACTCTAAATGCTTGAATTCTCCAGTGTGCTCCATTGATCACTTCTCTCTGTACATTTAGTTTTTGTTAAAGTTCACAGGAAACTGCTGATACCTGGCACTAAATCAGTTTCCTTATTCAGGAATTATTAGTCCAATTCTTATATAGAGAGAATAACAAAAAAGGTATACCCTATGGGTGTGTATGTATCCTCGGAAGATATTTCTCACTGAAGGTGTCTACACAGATATAATTCCTACCTCCCAAGGGAAGACTTGCTGTCATATAGGCACAAACATGGACACTGGTGAGTGGCAGCACACCGTATCCACTTTATCATGCTCCACTTTCTATCACTGAAGTAATCTCAAAATAATGTGCTGAGTTCCCTATAGACACAGTCTTAATGCCTTTCTGCATGTTAGAGTGGTGCTTAGTGACATGTTCCATGCCTATAGAAACTACTGCTGCAGAACTGATTAACAGTAACAACAAATATACTTAAATAATTTTAAATAAATAAAATTATATATACCCAGCACTTTACATGTTTTTTCACTGGGAGATACCAGTGACTGAAATATGCAGTGAAGAATCCATTGTTCTTCTGATTTTCTGTCTGAATGATGTGTGTTTGCTTTCCATGATATATGACAAAAAGCACTGGGACACTGATGGCAGGGATTCTCAAAAGCAAAGATGTTGAAAAGTTTTTGAAAATATTCCTGTTAAATAAAATTTTTTGTTTTGTTTGTGCTTATATTTATTCTTTTATATAGCTTTCTACATGTTTTTGAGCAAGTCATGTTATTTTTGTTTGTATATGCAGTTAGGGATCTCATAACAAAGCATAAATATTTGGCTCATGCTGAAAGTACCTGCTCTAGCTATGTGTATGCCATACATCCAGATTCTTGGTAGAAATCAGTGGGAGAAAACAGAATACAAAATCTGCTGTCCATAAATCTGTCATATCATCTTCCTTTACTCTGTCATAGAAGAGACTGTTTTTCTCACATTTGAAACGTACATAGAAAAATGCAATGCAGTTTCTTACAAAAGGAAAACATTAAATCTCCTCCTAACCTCTTTAATTCTTATGTTCTGTGGCTTAAAGGGCTCCTCAGCTTCTTCTCCTAAATGCTATTACCTTCACATATTTCACAGGTCAAAAGCCAAGGCGTACTAATGCTCCTTATTCCATACTCCTTTTATCTAAATCTTTCTATGCAACTGCATCTGTCATGACTGTGTTAGTGATGAATTTTCTCAGGTGACAACCTGCCCTGGGGTTGCCAGAGAAATACTTTAGATAGACTGTTACTGGGCATTGTTAAATGCTGTCTCTGAGGTGTCATCTCTTCCTCACAGTTAGGGCTGCTTGAGCATAATCTTTATTCTATTATTTATTTTTCTTTGAGCATATTACAGAAAACCTTCACTGAAACTTGAGCAGTTGAGTATTTGAACTCACTGTTTTTCCAAGACTCAGAGCTATAATATGAAGCAGCTTGAGGTGCTGATCCTAAGGATAGCTTTTGTTGTTGTTAATCTCATAGAACTGCCCCACTGAAATGAATTATATAAATATAACATTTCTTTTAACTCTTCTCATACTTACATGCTTTACTATGCTATGAATTACACTATCTGGATAAGCAAATTTTGTTAACTATTTTCAAAGTTCTACTGTTCAAGTAAATTTTGTTCACATCTGTAAGATTTTCTTAACTTCTCCTTGATTTATTAATAATAAGAACTATGTTCTGGAAAGAATTAATATAACCATCTGTTTTTCATCTGATTTACGTGGCAACTGTCATTTGCAAAACCCAGATTATCTTCAAGAATAGGACCCTTGGTAACATCTTCAGGATCATTTCCTGCATATTAAGTGCTTGTATTTAGCTGAATAGACAGTATTTAGTTCCCTTTGCCGATTTATTTTTCTTAGGAAGAAGAACTGATAGTAGACAGGTACTGGTTTGATGTGAACTTGTTTTCCTACATTCAGGAGGGGCAATTTGTAAAGGACGGTGCCCTGTTTAGGAGTCCAAATCTCTTTCTCCAATAAGAACTCTAGCCCTGTTTTCTGGCTTCACCAAGAGGTTATTGCTTGCTTGGTTTTCTCCTGTGACTCTTAAGACATACCCAGCAGCAACTGGTTCATTCTGCACACCTCCACATTATTATTAATCAGTTACCAGGGAAATATTTTTTCTTACATGTCTTCGCTTCTCATCAGCTGCACCAGTTGTCCCTATGGCAGTAGCCTCCACTGTTTAGTTAGAACCATAGAATTGTCAAGGTTGGAAGGTACCTCTAGATATCATCTAGTCCAGTGCACAAAGGTAGATTTAAATATTCCTTCTACTGAACCTGAAAGAATGATGTTTACTGCAGCTGTTTAATTTTGTCTGTGGCTGGCTGCAGGTAGTCTCCTAACAGTAGAATAATAATACCAGGCCATTTAATGCATGAAATAGATATCTTGAATGTGTTTTATTTGGGTTATGTTCTAAACATGAAGAATTCTTTGGTGTGAAGATTACTAGAAAAGCACCCTAACCCAAACAAGACATACAGGTAAAATAATCATGACAGTGTTCAAATGGTTTGTAAAGAAAAAAGAAGTCTAAAGTGAATCTATTGCTAACAGCAAAATGTTCTGCTTAAAATATGTGAAAGCTGTGTCATTTATTAATGCATTAAGAGATTTATGTGTCTCTAACACAAATCTGTGTAAGATCTTTGGTATCTGTATTTGAGGTCTAGAAAGACACTCAATGTGTTTTCATGTGTGACAGGTCTAGCAAGTGACCACAGAATAAAACAACTTTCAGAATAGCTGTTGGAATGGATATTCCTCACCTGACATCAAAAATGTGGAGAATAAGAAATCAAAGTCAGGTTATTTGTCTAATTGATTAATGTGGTAACTCCTCCTTGTTTAGGAGTGTTCAACTCTTTCTTACCCTCTGTTCAGTGAATGACAAGGATAAAATACAGCAGAGTGTAGCATTTCCAGGTTCTTTCTAATCACAAGCTCACCATCTTTTCCTCTCAGAAGTACAGCACAGGATGTCATCAGTTCTCAATTAGAAATGGAAGTACAGAGTGTGTAAGTTCAAAGTATGTCAGATATAAAAATAATATTTCCACAATTAACAGATGCTTGTATTCAGATAAGTTCATAATCACATTAGATTTCTAATACACAAATTGTCTATATTGTTTTGGTTTTTTTTTTTTAATGACAGTGTATTGAAAACCGAGTGTTGTATTCACTGGTGTTATATAAAGGCATATGCTTTATTATCCTTTAAAATAGCAGTCCTAAAAAAAATTCTGCCTTAACTCATAGAAGTCACCTACTTATTCCAAGACTATTCTGGACAATGTTTATCCTACTGTATTTTTTTCCTAATGGAGTAGTAAATGAATAAAAATTTCAGAGGTCCTGGCCACTCTGCTTGCTATTATAAAAAAATCTTAGTCTATTGGTATTTCTAAATATGGATTCCTTCAAGAGATCCCTATCAAAACAATGTCTTATTTATTCCTTTTTCAATATTCAGAGACCTCTGAATATTGAAAAAGGAATATATAAATCTGTATAAATCTGCTCTGCATGGTGGAGCAGATTTATACTTTGATTTAACATGCACCATTATTTCATAGAATCATAGAATCTCCTTGTTGGAAGAGACCCATAAGGATCATCAAGTCCAAATACTGGCTCCACACAGGACCAGTCACGTCAGAGGCCCTGGACCAGCTGGTAATGCCATGCTTGATGCACTCCAGGATACAGTTGGCTTTCCTGGCTGCCCAGGCACACTGCTCGCTCATGTTGAACTTGCTGTCAATCAAGATCCCCAAATGCCTCTCAGCATGGCTGACCTCTAGCATCTCATCACCCAGTCTGTATGTGCAGACAGGATTGTCACTTCCCACGTGCAGAATCTGGCACTTGCCCTTGTCAAACTTCATGTGGTTGCTAATTGCCCAGCTCCCTGTTTTGTCCTGTTCCTCTGCAAGGCTTCTCCACCTTCAACACAGTCAACAGCTCCTCCCAAGTTGGTGCCATCTGCAAACTTACACAAGACACTTTCTATTCCTGTGTCCAGGTCATTTATGGAAAACGTGTACAAGAACTGGGTCTAAAATGGAGCCCTGGGGAACTCCATTTTTTGACTGGCTGCCAGCCAGATGTAACCCCATTTACTATCATGCTCTGGGCCCAACCTGTCAGCCAATTGCCTACCCATTGCATTATGGCATTGTCTAGTTGTATACTGGACATTTTATCCAGCAAGATACTGTGAGTCACAGTATCAAAAGCCATACTGAAATACAATAAAACATCAACTGGTTTCCTTTGGTCAACTCGCTGGGTGACCTTGTCATAAAAGGAAATCAGATTGGATAGACAAGATCTTCCTTTCCTAAACTCAAGTTGGCTGCAACTAATAATTGTGTTATAATAAGGTGTTTTTCAGTAATTCCAAGTATGGTTTTCTCCACAATTTTCCAGGCACTGAGGTGAGACTGAGAGGACAATTACCAGGGTCTTCTTTCTTACCCTTCTTGAAAATTAGCACAATGTTTGCCAGCTCCCAGTCTACTGGCACCTCTCTAGTTTCCCAAGACTGTTGAAAAACAATTGAGAGAGGTCTTGCAATAGCATCTGTCAGCTACCCGAGTACCCTGGGATGAATCCCATAGGGGCCAATGGACTTATATGGATCCAGCTGGAGCAGCAAATTGTCCACAAGTTCAGGGTTCACTAGGAATATATGATTGCTGCAGTCACAGTCCTCCATCTCAGGGTATCTGGAGTCCCAGAGCCCATTGATTGTTTTGAAAACAGAAGTAAAGAAGACGTTAAACATCTCTGCTTTGTTTATGTCCCTGTTAGCAAGGTGACCGTTCTCATTGAGTTAAGAACCAGTGTTCTCTCTGGTCCTCCTCTTGTTGCTATTGTACTTAAAAAAACCCTTTCTATTGCCTGCCACAGTGCTGGCCAGTTTCAAGTCTAACTGAGCTTTGCCTCCCTACAATGGGCAGCAGCATCACTGTTATCCTCCCACATTGCCTGACCTTGCTTCAATTGGTTATATGATTTTTTTCCACCTAAGCTCTAGAAGAAGGTCCCTGTTCAGCCAAGCTGGCCTTCTGCCCTGCCCACTTGAGTTCCATTTTGGAATGGCATGTTGTGTGGTTGGTACTTCAAAAGGGTGGTATTTCAAAAGGACAGGTGGACCTCATCTGCTGACAAGCATTGATGTTTTCCAGCTATGGTCATATAGATCTGACTTGATTCATCTGCAATTTTTCTTTTCATTATTCTTCTCTCTTAAACCCACAGCTTTTATTTCCTCTAGATAGTCAGCCAACCTGGACCAAATTTCACATACATTCTTTTTTTAATTTAATTGTGTAACTTAGTAAAATAAATGTGTAAGATTTTTTTTTCCCAGTCCTGGTAAGCTATTGTAATACTGAGATGTAGCTGTTTGCTTCAGTATGAGATATCAGATCTAGGGTATGTTGCAGTATGTTCATCCCTTTTTGTTAAGCAGCACAGAGTACTAGAAAGAAAGATAATCCTGGAAAATGTTAAAAATGTATTTAAGATTATTTTCATCATGTTCTACTTTTACGTTTATCGAATACTTGTCTAGTCAATAGTATATTCACATGTATTTTTAAAAGAGAAATTAAATGCATTTTATCTGTGAGGTATTTTTGACTTGCATTGAGGTTTATAAATTTTATCCTAAATATCAATGTAGTCAGAATATTTAAATACTATTAAAGTTTAAGAAACATTTCACAAGAGTGTGTGTTTTGAAAGAGAGGCCTTTGAGTTCAAGCAAGCAACCTAGATCAGGAAACTTTATGGATTGCTATTGCGTCAAAAAATTTCTTCAGATTTTATCAGCATGCTGTATACAGGAAAAATATGTGGTTTGAAATTTTTCACAAATTAATTAGCATTTTGAGATATGTAATATGTAACTTTATCCTATTTTGGTCTGTGGAGACAGGGCAAGGGGCAATGGCTGCAAGTTAGAGCATACTTTTTCACAGTAAGGGTGACAGAGCCCTGGAATAGGCTGCCCAGGGAGGTGGTGGAGTCTCCTTCTCTGGAGATATTCAAGACTTGTCTGGACGCCTATCTGTGCAATATGAGGTAGGGAGCTTGCTTTGGCAGGGGGATTGGACCCGATGATCTCTCGAGGTCCCTTCTAACCCCTATGATTCTGTGATTCTGATTCTGTGATCTTTTCAAGTACTTCTTTTAATTGTTTATTAATAGATTAAGTTCCCAAAATGGTAAGGGTTCATCAAGCACTTACTCACAAGCAGTCTAGTTTTAAAGTTCCAATCCAAATCTGAATTGGCTTTGAGACACAAAGAAAATGTGTTTAAATTACTTAATTCCTTTCGGTATTTTGCAGTTCCATAGCTGATAATGGTTCTTTAGAAATAACTTTATAAGACTTCACCTTACAATATACATTTGGACATCTCTTAACCAGGAGTATACATTACACTAAATTTTTGTTGATTATCTGAGGAGGAACCAATGTCCAATTTTAGAAGAAAATGATGGCCCTTAGAAGAAAATTATGGGCTAACATTAGTCTAATATTAAACCAATGAGAGAAAGAAACAATATTGCTGCTTCTATTCATACCTGTGTGGTACTTCTTTCTGTGAAGTCTGAAGCTGTGAATATCAGTGGTATTTTAAAGTAAAATATAATTTTTGTGGCACATATTGTTACCTTGGTACAGTTCTGGTGTCAGTTTTCTTTCAAAATAACTGTTAGGATGCATTTTCTGGCTTCTAACAGGTCCTGCCCCAGGAAATGCTTAATACAACAGCACAAATACAGCTGTGTATATGCTGGCAAATACAGAATACACTATGTGTTTCAATACATGTTCTACAGCTGGCTGCAGTGACATAATGAATACTTTTTTCTCCTTCATCTATCATTTGAATAAATGAAAAGAAATATGTTATCATTACTGTGGTGAAAGTTTTGCCTAGATGCTCAATATAGCAATATGACAAGAAGATGCTGTAACAGATTGAGTAGTTTTATTTTTTTAAGTACTTTTTTCATTAGGGGAGGATTTATATTCATACTTGTGTGTTTTCTAACACTAAGGACTCTATTCCCAGATCTCTAGAATTTTCAGACAGATACAGAAAAAAAATACTTGATGAAATAAGAACACAGATGATTTGGGAGAAGTCATCTGGAAACTATGTTTCTAGGAATCTGCTGAAAATTAACTTCCTATCATTGACTAAATAGGACACATACTTTGATATTGCCAAAGTGCAATAGAATTTTAAAATTTGTAGAATTTCAGTCTCAAAATGCCTTGAGTTTTCTAGGTCAGAAAACTACTCCAGGATTTTGTTTTCTGGCAAAGCAGAAATACTGATAATCAATTTCTCAAATAATGTCTGTCAAAGTGACGTGAATGGGAGGCTGTGGGCATTGTTTCAGCAGGCGAGTATATGCACCACAAACTCAGAGTTGATGCTCCATGCTTGGTGAATGCTGAACAGAACAAAAAAAGACATACATGATATTTGCGAGTGAACTCCTTCTATGGCTGTGTGGTGTTCCGTAACTGCCTGTCTCTATACAAGTTACCTTAATCTGGAACTTAGTAGTTTAAAAAAAAAAACAGACAAGAAAAAGAAATATAGCTGAACTGCAAACCAAGTCTTTTGAAGATACTTAAAAATATCCTGATTTGTAATATCCTTCACCAAGCTCATTGAATAACAGAAAAAAACCCTGACATTAGCTTAAAGGGATGAGACTTATTAGTACCAGGACAAATCATCTTTAGCATTAATAGAAGAGAAAGGCTCTCTTGTTTGAATCTCCTAAGTTGGAAGCTCCTAAGTTTGTCATTCCAGAATATAGGTATTCACAGATCTTGGAGAGCATGCATAGCACTGCAATGCTTTTTTAAATTTATTTTTAATTTCACACAGCAAAAAGAAGACAAAAAATAATTTCGCGGTATGAAAGTGTTCTGTATCAGTAGGTTTGATGAGGCTTGAGCTGAGCAAATGAAAAATGTTACATGCTAAGTGCATGAGAGATGTGTGGAAAGTATGGTAGGTCTTTAAAGAATATAGCATGTATTTGAATAGCTTCCTGTTAGATGACAATGACACTGGGTAACTGATTTAGCAAGGACTGCACTGAAGCCCAGCTTTATTTCTGATTGTTTAAAATGGGTATATTATAAGGTTTTCCACAATCAAAAATTTGAAATAGCATTTTACACAGAATTGAGTAATATCAAGAAACTTCAAAGGAAATTTTTCATAGAAACAGAAGAATCAGCAGAAGATTTAACATTTGTAAATTAAAACATTTCCATGAGGTTTGATGGACAAACATGAAGTACTTACCCACATCTTTTGGGTATCAACTTGCATGTGACTGAGTTTCTGCAATGCCTCATAAGATTTGAAGTCTAGACTAGGAGGTTGGCTCCTAAAAGAGAATAATGACATAGACACCAGTGTTAAACCTACCATAACACTGCAGGAGTATTCAGGAGTATTGATGTTCAATTGACTTGCCTTGAAATTAAATAATAAATTTAGTTTGCCTAATGATTATTTGCCTGAGAAACCTGCAGAGAGGCCATTATACAGCGTGCGCACGTCACAGTTCCAAGTAAGATCCTGAAAAAGGAAAATACCTTGTTCTGGGTCATCTCACTGTTCTGTAATGTGAAAAGGATTTTAATACTTTAGTAGTGCAATAAAAATGCAACTGAAAACCTGAATGTAGCTTTGGATAGAAATTATAAAAAGCCATTTCTGTTTTCCATATATTTGTATGTCACAAATATTATTAGAAATTAAAATATTTCAGTTTTTATGCATGGGTTTCATTCAGGTAGCAGGTACATTTATTTAATGCAGAAACCAAAACTACTCATGTTTTTTCATTGGGTTGTCTCAGTACAGAATTAAACATAAAGGAGAGAGCCATGCCTATGAAACTTCTTTGTGAAGAGCACATGGCTGACTGTGACAGTACTGACTTTATGCAGCATCATTCACTTGACCTTTTCCTGACATATTTCTCCTTCCAGTAAGCTCTGAAGAGAATATCCACATGGTATGTGAGATCTGCTGGGAGGGTGGGAGTGGGGGTCAGGGGCAGAATAGGACAGAGCAGGACAGGGAATTGGGTATTCTGCAGCCAGAATTCATGGCAAAATTAATGTTAGCAAATGACGGTTCTGCTGGTGGCAGTCAGGAGGCTTTCATCGTAGCTCTTCATGGCTGCCCAGGGTAGTTAGATTTCAATTTGAAATATCGGCATTTCACTCCCTGTTGTTTTAAATGGGAATATGATTGTGTAGTTATGGAAAATTATTTGCAGAGCTATTCTCAGACTTTAGACACAGTAGATTACTTGCAAAAGAAAAACACATGTAAGCAATGCCTTTAGAAGTACAGCTGAAGAGAAAAGAACCTAAGTTCATAGACTGGGCTCAAGATCACAAAGAGGATTTAAAAATTATCCTAACACGGTATTAAATCTTTCAAATACAAAACTGGGTCCGTGCTTTTAAATAGGATGAAGATGAATGCCTGCTGACAATTTTTCAAAAGTTTATCTGTAACTAAGATTCAGACTTCAGGTGCTGCTGAAAACCAAGTTAAATAACAGTGCAAACCTTCAGACATTCTTTTAAAATCTGGGTCTATATGCATATTATTCTAAAATAACTGAAATTAGATCATATGAACTCAGACTGCTCCCTGAAGAAAGAGTTGAATTACTTTCTTTCAGACCTGAAGCTCCATTCCTCTTTTCTTGAAGAGTATGTGCTCTTGTCAGATACCTTATCTGTCTAAGTCTTACTTTGATGTAAACTGAGCATAGAGGACAGTGGTTTAAAGCCACTTATTTGGCACACAGTGTCTCGAAGGATTTTGGCACAGAAATCAATGAGTAGCTTTCATTTTTACATTTTATTTGGTGGCAAAAGAATCACACTTTCCTTCAAAAGACACTTCTCATTTTGGGAATTTGAGAGAGATCTTTTACTTCCCTGTGCTCAGTGCACCTAGACAGCCCCACAGCATGAGCTCTAAGAGGTCTGAAGCTTTTATATTAATAACTCAATGTCATGGCCTTTACTCATGTGAGTAGCTCCCCTGAGTGTAGTAGGACAGTGTTTTGTGCACAGTAAGAGTTATGCTGCAGAGGTAAAGATGTCCAAAGTTTTGCCTGAATAGAAAAGTGGCCAGGTCCCCACAGTGTATAGATTTATTTCACAAGAATAGCAAGTTTTTACAGAGCTCATACAGTGAAAAGCGAAAAAGTGACATCAGATTTCTGCCATTCCAGCACCAACTTTACTGCATCAACTTTACTGCCACATCAATAGGTCTCCATGATGCTTCATTAGTTACCACAAATGGAATAGCATGATGAAGCTGCAGTCTATTATTGTTATCACAGCTCAGAAAAGGTTAAATGGGCAAATGCCATGCTATATGTTTGTCTCCCAAGAGAAAACTTAAGTCACGGGAGCATGGAAAGTAGTTAATCTCCCTTTCTCCTGTTCTTTTTCTCTTCATACATAGACTTCACATCTGTTCCAAAACATGCATGACAGCTGTATAGATACACTGTTCCCGAGCAATAATCTTTGACTTTCTCAGGAAAAACTCCAATATTTCATTCCACTCTGTAAACAGGCTTAAAAACACATGAAAGCAACTTTTCTTCCACAAGACTTTTTATTTATTTACATTTATCACTTTCTTCCCCTCCAAGTTCTAACCTAAATCATATTTGCACAATAAAATTTGCACAGAAAAAAATTAGAGAAAATCTGAACTAGCTTAGTTTTGTAGGCAGCCTAAGAGATACATTTTAATAATTTGTAGAAAACGAAAACAGAATGAGAAACTGCAGCAGAACTGAAAAACATCTGTTAGGGGCAGAGTTAAGCATAAGGTAATACTTACAGCTTGGTTAATATTCCTCGTACAGCAATACACAAAACAGTAGAACTCCTGTACTCTTGTATTGCAAGGATTACTTCTTGCAGTTTGATAGAGGAGAGCCCATGTATTAGATGCAATACAAAAGACACACCAAAGGTCTCAGCTTCCTAAGTAAAGAGTGCTGATTCAAACTTTTTCTTGTTTACCCTCCAAAAACTAATCTCAAAAGCTAGTTTAAACCAGTATGAGAAAGATACATAGAAAATTCTTGCAAACATCTCAAAGTTTTGAAGACAAAACAGGAACTGGAGTATTGTTTTGGAGCCGTGAAATGTCCTTGGATGTGTTTTATGTTCAATGGCACAGCAGAAAGTTGTATATACATTTATATACTTGTGTATATGCAAAACACATACTCATAAAACCAAGACAATATTCTCTGACTCACCAAAACCAAATAAAGAAATATGGCATACCAATACATGCAAAGATCACTATACTTGAAGCTGAAATACCCTTATATGTGCTATACAATGCCTGTGTCATCTGTGTTGAAGAAGTTTTTTCTAGAAAAAAAACATCCTAGGAGTAAATAATAAGTAGAAACTGTGGCATGACAATGTAATCTTGTCATTCTTCAAGATACACTTAGGTGTTAGATGCCAGCTCTAAAAGTGCCTTACATGATTACAGGATATTCACAGTGCTTTAAACACTTTCTAAAACTTTTTTTTTCTTTCCAAATAGCTACAAATTCTACCTGGTGAATGCTTCAGTAGAAAATAGGCAGTTCTATGTCCTTTGTGGGGGTGAATGTAATAGGTTTTAGCAGCAGCAGACATATAACAACACCTGCCATAGCAATATATTTTTTCATTCTGGTTTTACAACTAAGTCTTTAACAAGTTACAAGCTCTACCTTGAGAATAAATGCTGAATAACTCTTTTTTAGTAATGTTAAAATATAAATAAAATATAAGTCATCAATGATTTTTTGTTGATGCATAAAGCATGATGTCAGGTATAAGATCTTTAGCCTTTTCAGTATTTCTTGATGACTAAATTGTGAGCCATGAACTGAAGAAGCCACAATATTTAGAATTTCTGAATGCTAATCAAAGACTGATGGGGATTGAATACCATCAAAATAAAAAGTTCCTGCACTTTTCTCAATTTGACAGAGGAGGCTTTAGCAGGTAGGAGCAGACCATTTTTAAAGAGATCTCTACTTGAAAAGCTGGGAACTGAATGATCAAGCAACTCTCCCCCATACTTGGAGAGGTATTAACACGCTGTGTATCCCTTCTTTCAATGTTTTTCATCTTCCTCGTATGCCTCTCCTAGTCCCTCACTCTTTGTCTATTTTACCTTTTCTGTTTATTTTTTCATAATACTTATTCATGCAGTGCCATTTTAGAAATGTCAGTTTTAGACCTTGATACAGGTGACCTTAAGTGATTCTGTCACTGAAGAGTACAGTGAAGCCTCTGTTATAGGCTCTGAGTATTGCTCATATGTTGTGACATTTTGTTGAAGTTCTAAATTGGTAAAGGTAGTTGTGTGTCTCTATCAAAGAGTCTGTTTAAAATGACTGAAAGGATACAAAGACACTAGCAAATATTAGAGTGTGGATTGTTTCATACTAGCAGTTATCTGCCTCTATGATTATCAGATTTTGTGGTTATCATTTGAGCTTGACTGAGACACAATGGGTCATGCTTCAGAAACAAAGACCAGTTAGAGATTGAGACAGGAGGGGCCAAATGGTCCTCTGACTTTGTTGTGGGAATGGACAGGCTGTTGTAGTCTCTGAGGGACAATGCCTGAAAGTTACTCAATAAAGGAAAAATACAAAAAACTAGAACTTTTTTTAATTATTCAATATTTTTCTAACACAAAAGGGAAATATTTAGTATCTAATGGAGAGAGGAAGGGAAAAAAATCAGAAAGAGACAAATTTTATTTCTAAAAAAGAATAACAGTTCCATCAGTACTGCTATGACATTTTCTTCAAAAGCAGCTGTAAAAAAATGAAAGATTTTGCACATGGGGACCTTAAATGAGACCCAGACATACTGTTTTCCATGGGGAACAAAAATTTATGCACTACTGAGTGTCCTTTTTTATTGGGTTTTTTGGTTGTTTTTTTTAAAGTTTCAGTCTAGCCTTCTGAATGGGGTTTGCATGAAACATATTTTGAACTGTATTTTCTCCCTTCTAAACTGAAGTATCTCTTTCAAGCTAAAACAAATTTCTCTGCATTTTTAACTCAAATTTGATATAATAAGGACATTTACATCTATCTGTCTTTCTGAGAGGAAGGGATTACAAATGGCTCATGTGCAAAGGTTTCTTTAGTTTGGATCATTACATTCAAGCAAATGTCAATTCAGAATTGATCTCTTTGTAGTGTTGTTAATGAACTATGTAATATAATGCTTTACTTGTACTTAGAATATAAAGCTTAAAACAGAATTTTAAAAGTTAAAGTTAACAGAGCAGTTACTGTTTTCTGTGAAAAGCAATCTAGGGAATAGACATTTTTCTTTATAGCTTGTGTTTATTTATGTAAGTAAGTAGACTCAGATGCCTGTATACGCTCTACTGGTACTCCTTTCCCATGTGAAAGAAAAAAGACCGGGTCATGGCATTGCTACTGTTTGCCTACACCTACATGGAAATTCCTTTGCTTTTTTGTTTGAATTAAAATATTGCATTGCACTCCACAGCTGAAAACTCTGTACTCCCTGTTGAAATTTATGTTTTTTACTGATGCTTTTCTCTTACTTTCTACTTCTTCTTACACAACTATAAAAAATATTCCTATCAACTTTAAGGAAGACTGTATTAAAAAATTTCATTTTATCTGAATAACCTGGAGTGTTTTTCAGACAAACAATATAATAAACTTCACAAAGACTATCAAGGCAAGTTGATATGATTTTAGTATATCTGTTAGGGAGCTGTGGAATACTATAAATGATTCCATAACTTAAGGTACACCAGAATAATAAATGAGGAAGATTATTTTCATCTGGGTCTAGAACAAAAGGGTGAGGGGCAGTTGACCATCCAGCCAACTTAATATGGTTTCTTTACATAAAGAATAAAAAAGAACCACAAACTAAAAAAACACTGAGGACACAGATGCCTGTTGATCATATTTAAACAGATCAAAATGAATCTTTGGATCTGTAAGTTTGAACTGTGTGCACCACCTAAAAAGAATGTTAACTCACTTTGAGTTATCACATGAAATATGAAAATAATTTTATTTTAAAAGCTAAGTGTCCAAGTTTAATTTTACTGGAGACAGAATACTATTTTTATATGCAACATATTTTTTCACACATAAATGCCAAAGGACTTTGCAGTTTTGTGAATGGACGTGTCTTTCTGCTGTTATTGCTCTAAAAGATGTGGATATTGAAGACAGATTTAACAGAAGTTATGTATTGTATTAGGAAAGTGGAAATGCCATTCCTGGTAGGGGAAGAGCGTGGGAGAAAGTCAGGAAATGTGTATGTGGGAGGACAATACAAAGGAAGAAGAAGGGCAAGCAGAGGTGACTTTATTATTCTGTTGGTTTTCCTGGGAGAAGCATCTGGGCTAATCCCCCCACCCCCCCGACCCCCCATAACTGTGGGTTTGTGTGGGAGATACTGGGTTTTGGTGCTTCCTGCAGCCATAGCACAAGAAGGGAATGAAGCATCAAACTGCTCCAGGGCAGCAGCTGCAAAGTAGGAGTGACTGGGATATTCAGAACAATATGCAGCTGGTCAGGAAATTTTGTTATAAAAGCCTCTCCACATTCCCAGAAGAAAATCTGCTTTATGGGGTGAACTCACAGTGCCTGTGCTGCTACTCAGGGTGCAAAGACTTCCTTCTCCCATGTTCCTGGCAGTCCACCTGGATTAGTTTCCTTAGTAGTTGGCTTGTTAATAACACCCTAATTGCCTAGCTATGGATTTTTATTCATTAGGTTCTCCAGCCTTTTAATAATGTAGAATAAACATGCTTTATACTGCAGTATTTACAAAAGTATATGATAATCCCTGTATGAAGTAGGATATAAATCTGAATAAGTAGAAGACCACTGTATATTGATGATTGAAGTACATTAGTATAAATTGATAAATTCTACTTGCTGTATCATCTAGAATCTCCCCACAGTGCCCAGGCTTCTGAAGTGGGTGATTTGGTGTTTACTTCAGTTATTTTCCTATGAATTTATATATTTTTTTAAATTTTAGAGTTGAGGAGCAGATTAGGCTTTTTTTCTTGCATTACAAAGCCACCCATGCTTACAAATAGTCTTGAATTATGTGCACAGGTAGTATATGCTTCAAAAGGCAGCTTGTTGTAAAATGAAATACATCTACAGGTTTGAAAATTACAGTTTTTCTTGAGCCAATAAACCTGAGATATATCACCAGTGGCCTGGTGTGTAAACTGCTGTCATTACTTATGAGTGTGTTTGCCTCAATACTGTCCATGGCCATTATGGTTTGCGGGATGTCCTGATGTTTCTCTTGAGCACAGAAGAACATCTCCTCAGTTCATAGGGTAAAATCTGGGAGATTACACAAATGCATAAAATAAATCATAAGTTTTGAAGTGAAAGCAGATGGGAAGTGGTAGAAATAGGTACAAAAAATAAAGGGCTGGAATATGACACAGAAGGTAGAGGGTGGAGACAAGTAATTTAAGAGAAGCAAAGACAGCCATGCATGATACTAGTTACACACAGTGAAGGTGGCCCTGGGGAAAGATGAAATATATTGCTAGTCTTTGGATCCCAGAACCTGTTTGATAAATCACACAATTGTAGGGGTTGGAAGGGACCTCAAGAGATCATCAGGTCCAACCCCCCTGGCAGAGCAGGCTCCCTAGCTCTTTTTACACAGATAGCCATCCAGACAGGTCTTGAATATCTATCTCCAGGGAAGGAGACTCCACCACCTCCCTGGGCAGCCTGTCCCAGTGCTCTGTCACCCTCACTGTGAAAAAGCTTTTCTGCATGTTGGTGCAGAACTTCCTGTGTTCTAACTTGCAGCCATTGCCCCTTGTCCTGTCTCCACTAACCACTGAAAAGGGGCTGGCTAACTTGCCCTGCATCCCCTGCTTAAGATAATTGTAAACACCAATTAGGTCTCCTCTTAATCTTCTTTTCTCTAGACTGAACAGTCCCAGCTTTTTCAGCCTTTCCTCATAGGGGAGATGCTCCAGGCCCTTCATCATCTTCGTAGACCTTCTCTGGACGCTCTTCAGAAGATCCCTGTCTTTTTTATACCAGGGAGCCCAGAACTGGACACAGTACTCCAGGTAGGGCCTGACCAGGGCAGCGTAGAGGGGGAGGATCACCTTCTTCGATCTGCTGCCCACACTCCTCCTGATGCATCCCAGGATCCCATTGGCTCAGTCCCCAGGGCACAATGCTGGCTCCTGACCTGTAATCCACTAGGATCCTCAGGTCTGTCTCCATAGTACTCTTCTCCAGTAGGACATCCCCCAGCCTGTACTGAAAAGAACGGTTATTCCTTCCCAGGTGCAAGACTTTACACTTGCTTTTGTTGAATTCCATCTGGTTTCTCCCTGTCCAGCTTTCCAGTCTGTCCAGGTCTCGCTGGATGGCAGCACAGTGCTCCTGCGTGTCAGCCACCCCTCCCAGCTTTGTATCATCGGCGTACTTGCTGATGGTGGATGCTATTCCCTCATCAAGGTCATCAATGAAGATATTAAACAGGACTGGACCAAACACGGAGCCCTGGGGAACACTGCAAGTCCCAGGCCTCCAGCCCGACTCTGCTCCACCGATCACAACCCTCTGGGCTCGGTCCGACAGCCAATTCTCTAGCCACCTCACTGTCCACTCATCTATCCCATACTCTCTCAGCTTTTCTATCAGGATGTTATGTGAGACAGTATCAAAAGCCTTGCTGAAGTCAATGAAGATAACTTCTACTGTTCTCCCTACATCTACCCAGCCAGTGATCACATCATAGAAGGCTATGAGATTGGTCGAGTACTATCTCCCCTTGCTGAATCCATGCTGACTACTCCTCATGACATTCTTCTCTTCCACTTGCCTGGAGATGGCATCCAGAACAAGCTGTTCCATCACCTTTCCATGGATGGAAGTGAGGCTGACTGGCCCATAGTTGCTTGGATCCTCCTTCTTGCCCTTTTTAAAGACCGGAGTGACATTGACTATTCTCTAGTCCTTGGACACTTCTCCTGTACTCCAAGACCTGTCGAAGATGATAGAGAGTGGCTCAGCAATCACTTCCGCCAGCTCCCTCAACACACGTGGGTGCATCCCATCCGGGCCCATGGATCTGTGTACATTAATCCCTTTGAGCTGCTCCTGGACCACTCCTACCTCAACCAAAGGGAAGCTCTTCATTTCCCAAACATTGCTACATTCATCCAGTGTCTGTGGGTCACAGTGGGCCTTTGAAGTGACAACCGAAGCAAAGAAGGCATTCAGTATCTCCACCTTCTCGTCATTCCCCCGTTACCAGGACACCCGCCTCGTTCAGCAAGGGGCCTACATTATCCCTGGTCATCCTCTTACTATTCACAAATCTAAAAAACCCCTTTTTATTATCCTTTATGTCCCTTGCCAACTGCACTTCCAAGTGGGCTTTAGCCTTCCTAGTTGCATCCCTACAGGCTCTGACAACATTCCTGTATTCTTCCCGGGTGCTCAGACCCTTTTTCCACAGTTCATAGACTTTTTGCTTCCCTTTGAGTATATTCATTAGCTCCCTGCTCATCCATGCAGGTCTTTTACCTCTCTTTCCAGATTTCTTACTCAAAGGGATGCATCATTCCTGTGCTTGGAAGAAGAGCTGTTTGAATTCTAGCCAGCTCTCATAGGCTCCCATTTCTTCAAACTGTGTAGTCCACGGGATAGCCCCTATAGATTTCGGAGGAGATTAAAGTTAGCTCTACTAAAATTCAGGGTAGCTATCCTACATTTTGGCTTGCCTCTTCCACTCAGGATCTTGAACTCAATCAAGTCATGGTCGCTTTGTCCTAAGCTGGAGTCTGGCTGGCTTCCTGGAAATTAACTTTTCAGGTTCATCTGAAAATGGATTATATTACCTATTAAAAAAATCTTCATGTCTTTAATGGGTGTCTGATCTGTGCATCATAAAATGGAAAACAATGTTGAAAATTCAAGAGAAAAAATACAGATACTTTCCATCCTGCAAACTTAGTTTGGGCCGTTGTTCTGAAATACATCTTTAAAGCAAGCTATTTTTATTTTGCACTATTGATAAGCCTTTTACTATTTTAATTAAGAAATGTTTCTTCAAATATGCAAGCATAACACTATTAACTGTGTTGGCATGAATATATCTGGTTGGAGCAATGAGTTGAGGGACTAAATGGAAATGAAGAAAAAGTAATAAAATAAAGAAAATCCAGTGTGACTCCCATGGGAATTTAAAAGGTTTCTGGGCTACTTATGTGCAAATGAAAGCATTTAATTGTAAGGTGTCCTCAGTCATAAATGATAACAAAAATACGCTTCAATAAATTCACCATTATAAAATGAGAAATTATGCCATGACTTTGCCCTTTTCATTGCTTCTTGAGAAAGGTGAACCTCTCTAAAAAATTTATACCAGCAGAGCTTCAGGTCTTTTGCACTGCTAATGAACTGAGTAACTGAGAAAACAGCACCTCTGCAATTAATATAAATGCAAACTCTTGGCTTTCTGAAAAAAAAGAGAGAACAATGAGGGAAACTTTCTAAATTATTAATGTAATACCTAAATATACTTCCTAAAATATATCTGTTTTGTAAGTAATTCTGTCCTGCAAAGAAGCAATCATCACTGCTAACAAGTATATATAAAATTAATGTAACTTTTTCTCAGTGGATAGAAGACATGAAGCATGCACTTGAAGTACATCTTAGCATGTCTTTGTGTGTACATTCATTGGACACCCGTCTCTCATCCAGAAAAATAGACAGAAATACCCACTTCCAGATCAAAAATGGCAAACTCTAGCATTTTTTTAGCTCAAAATACTCAAATCAACCATAAGCTATGAGGTACTATTAATAGAGAGCAAAACAGTGTCTTAACCCTGTGCAACAGCGGGTACTTTGCCAGATGTAAATCATAAAATCATAGAATATAATGAGTTGGAAGGGGCACATGAGGCTCATTGAGTCCAACTCCAATGTCCACATTCTTCAGCTAAGTGTGATAGTTGTTGGATAAAAAAAAAAGAAACAGATTTTTGGGGTAAATTAGGATGTTATATTAGCCCAGGTGACACAGCTGAAGTAGTTCTAGGTTCACAGGCCTTTACACAAATTTGCAAGCACAAAGAACCTAGAAACATACCTGTGTCTTAAGCATGAGGACAGTCTGTCCAAGGGCAAGTCCTTGCTGTTCTTGTGCCAAGCAAACAAAATGTAAGATGTACCCCTGTGGCCAAGAGACCCCCCTTGACATTTCCATCTCTAGATTTGTGGGGAGGTAAAAATAAACGCCACACAAGGCAGTATGTTGAAAAAGTTACACTATAGTGAGCAAACCCTTTGTATAGTTGTCCAATGCTTCTCAACATTTGTGATTTTTAGTCAATGGTGTAATTCATTCATGTGGCAAGTAGCTGTCAGCCCAGATTGAAAGATACTTATCTAGAAATGCTTTCATATCAATGACTGCTTGAACAGAAGACTAAAATAAACTTCAGCCAATATTCCATTGTTCAGAATGAGAATTTCTTTATCTATTATAGTCCCGGGGAACAGGAATATGTGTACTGTCAATACTGCCTGTTTATCCTCATTCACACATATTCTATTTTTCACTACTGTACATAGAAAAAAGGGTTCACCAGAAATATTGGTTTTTTATGATAAATGCTGGGCCAAAATGAAAATGTTTTCTAGAAAAAAAAGCTTTGTTTGATTCAGTACAATTTCCTATACATGGAGTAGACGCTCAAACCTCAATATAATGTTTATCAGTGATTTGCTCGTTATAAATTTTTTGCCTCCCTCAGCACAAAAAATACTGTGATGTTCTCTTTAATCTGAGGATATTAAAATGTAAAATACATTTACAGGAATCGTTTACAGAACTCCTTCTATGACTACAGCAGGTTTATTCCAAGAATACATATTGCAGATAATCTTTAAATTTGCTGAAAGTGCTTGACTGTGGAATATAATAAAAATCAATTGTAGTAAAGGAAATCAACTGCAGCATTGCATAAAAAGACTCTTGCTTTGGAAAGCCAAGATTTTATTGTCTTGCTGTAGGCAAGGGATAATGTTGGCAATGGTAAATTCTATGTTGCATTAAGTTATACTGTTCTGCATAAATAGATCCAGATAGTGATGATGTCTCTGACTAGATGATATTAGTTTAGGTAAATCACAAAAAACTCTTATAGAAAGAAAAAAATAAAAAGGTTTGAATAGGCCATGCAAAATTAATATTAAATTTCCTGTCATCTACCTCATTACCTTGTTAGATGACTTGTATTAAAAGCAGTGAAGCAAAGAATCAGTAACCTGGGCCTTTGCCATTTCTGCAGTGCTGCAGATTCAACATATTACACAATTTATACAGAAATTATGTATGTTGTGTGTGCTTTCCTGGAATATAAATGCATCAGACTAGAAATTATGGCTTTATTATCATACTTCAAGGTTCTGTTTTTTGAAATTAGCTCTGAAAACCATTGTTTTTAAGAAGCAGGAGTGGTCAGTATCAAAAGAAGTGTTCTTGTTTGTGTATTATCCTTATATAATGGTTTGTGTCTATATTTATAATATATATCCACATAAACCTGTGAACAGATGAAATTATATTCAACAAGACATGGGAACTGTGACTATATCTGAATGAATAAAAATAATTGCTACTTTGCAGTTGTTTGTGTTGGGGTTTTTCAAAAACAAAAATATTTAAAAACAGTCCCTGAGAGGATATATAGTTAAAGGAAAAAAAAACCCCGAACAAACAATAAGGTATTTTGACTGCTACTCTTGTTAAAAATCATATTGCTGGAACATATTGTCTCTCAGTGAGAGTATAATTCATACCCACCTTTGGTAACCCATGGTCTTGCTGAGAAGCCTCATTAGAATTAATGGGGTAATTGGGGGGAAAAAAAAGGACTTCTAGGCCAGAGGAGGTTAATTCATCATGGGACAGTATTTTCAGTGATGAAACTGCTGTAACTCCTGGAACTCCTCCAGTGCAATCAACCCCATACATCTGCCAACCCTAATACTTGTGGGGCTACATCATAAAGCAGGTAGGAAAAGATGATCCAAGAAAGTGTTGGGTTGCTTGATTTGTTTTGGTTGAGCTGTTCTTCTTGTTATTTCAATTCCTCTTGAGAGATACTGCTATGGCCAAGAAAGGCGTAAGATGGTGTCATGGAGACCCAAGAAGTTCTGTATCCACCTCTGCCAAAAATTTCAGAATCTTACAAATCCATACCCTGAGAAAAGAACAGTAACATAATAAAATTAATTTTGAAGCAGATACTGCATTGTTATTCATACTCCCTCATTTTCTAGAAGTGGACATAATTTCTTTGGTTGATGACAGAAAAATGTAAAATATTATTGTCATGATTTAACAGTTTGGGGGATGGGGAAAATCACACCACTCTTCAAAAGCACAAGAAAACCCTCATATTACTCTAAATCATTTTAGAAGAAAAAAGACATAATATGACCTGCAAGTTCAACTATTACATATACAAGTACAAATCCTTCTTAATGCAGCAAAAAGTCCCTATATAGCCAGAAAAGGTTTATGTGTATTAAAAGGGAGAGATTTCATTCTGTTCTTATTTCAGTAGGTAGTAAAGAAAATGTAGGGAGATGTTTCTCATTTCAGCTGGATAATTATGGTCATAGGGTGTTTTCTTACTATAGTTACCAAATGTACTTTATGAAAGTGATGTTCAGATTCACTTAACTGACGGGATCCTTAGAGCTTTTCTGATCTACTGATATACACATAATGGAGTATCTGCTTTTACAGAAATGCAGAAGTGCAGTAGCTGATGGACTTAAATTTCATGGAAGGACCACTATTGAGTCACAGAATCGTCGAATCTTTAAGGTTGGGAAGGACCTCTATGATCATCAAATCTAATTATCTGTCCAACACCACCATGCCATCTAAACCATGTCTTGGAGTACAAGGTCTACACATTTTTTGAACAACTGAACAGCCCGTTCCAATGCCTGACCACTCTTTCAGCAAAAAATTTTTTTCTAATTCAAATCTAAACCTCCCTTGATGCAACTTGAGAGCATTTTCTCTTGTCCCTTTGCTAGTTACTTGGAAGAGGGGACCAACCTCCACTTCACTGCAACCTCCTTTCTGGTAGTTATAGAGAGTGATAAGGTCTCCCCTCAGCCTCCTGTTCTCCAGGCTAAACAAGCCCAATTCCTCCAGCCACTCCTTATCAGACTTGTACTAAAATCCCCTTACCAATTTCATTGCCTTTCTCTGGGCACACTTGAACACTTCGGTGTCCTTCTTGCAGTGAGGGGCCCAAGAATGAGTATTTGAGGTGCAGCTTCACTAGTGCTGAATGCAGGGCTCACGATCACTTCCCTGGTTCTGCTGGCCACACTATTCCTGATACAAGCCAGGATGCAGTTGTCCTTTTTGGACACCTGGGCACACAGCTGGCTCATGTTCAGCCAGCTGTCAACCAACACTTCCAAGCCCTTTTCTGCCAGGCAGATTTCCAGCCACTCTTCTCCAAGCCTGTAGCATTGTCTGGGGTTGTTAGGATGAAAGTGCAGGAATAATCTTTGTTAAACATCATACAATTGGCCTCAGTCCATCAATCCAACCTATCCAGATCTCTCTGCAGAGGCTTCCTAGTCTCGAGCAGATTGACACTCCCACCTTATTTGGTGTCATCTGCAAAGTTACTGATGAGCTCAATCTCCTCATCCAGATCATTGACAAGAATATTAAACAAGACTGACCGCAAGACTGAGCCCTGGGGGACACCACCTGTGACTGGCTGACAAGTGGATTTAACTCTGTTAACCACAAGTCTATTGGAAATGGACAAAACCAAATGTTCCAGTTCCTGCAAAACAAGGAATTTATTCACCACTTCCCAGGGCACCTCAGGAAAGCAGTACTCCATCATCATAATGGTAACTTGGTGTTATGGTTTAAACCTCAGCTGAAATGCTGGGGGCCACAAAAGTTAGAAAAAGTCCCCTGCCTCTTTAAGAGGTGGGGGATGGGCGAACAGAGGGAGCCGAGGTACCGCGAGGAAGGAAAAAAAAACCCCAAAGCCCCACGGGTTGGGATAAGGATAGTTTAGTAGACAACAGGAAAAGATATGAAAAGCAACTAACTACAGTGCTATTATATACAGTGCAAACCTCTCACCCCACTATGTAATTTGAGCCGTGCCCGAACCGCTGCCGATCCAAAAGACCCAAACACGGCACTCCCGACCGGCGCCGCAAATCCCCCCCTCACCACTGCCTGTTGCACTGATCCAAAAGAGAAAGAGGAAGAAGCTGGAACCAGCACTGCACCTGCCCGGACCGGAACTTCCCGTGCCTGGGTCCGGAGCAGTTTCTGATGGGTCCGGAGTCGCCCCTGCAGGGGAGGGGGGGCCGGACCGCCTGATCATGACGCAATTGGTATGGAATACTCTCAGGGCTAACATAGCCTGTTGCTGGGCTGAACCCAGGACACTTGGAAAGAGACAGATTTGCATGCTGAGCATGATGTCCTGTGGTATGGAATATCCCTTTGGTGAGTTGGGGTCAACTGTCCCAGATGTGTCCCTCCCAAATCCTTGTGCACCCCCCTGCCATGTTGCTGGCAGAGTGGGGTGAGAAGCAGAAAAGGCCTAGGCTCTGTTTAAGCAATGCTCAGTAGAAACAAAACCATATTGGCATTATCAAGTCTGTTTTCAGCAGAGTTCTGAGACAGAATCACAAAATGACTAGATTGAAAAAGACCTTAAAGGTCATAGAGTCTAACTGTTCCTGTCCTATGCTAAACCGTATCTTTAAATATCACATCTACCCATCTCTTAAACACATCCAGGGATGGTGACTCAACCCCCTCCCTGGGGTGCCTGTTCCAGGCCCTGACAACTCTTACAGTGAAGAGTATTTTCCTAACATCTAAACAGAACCTGCCCAGGCATAGCTTAAGGCCAATCCCTCTTGTCACCTGTCCCTTGGCTGAAGAAACCATCTCCCACCTCTCTACAACCTTCTTTCAGGTAAATGTAAGCAGTGATAAGGTCTCCTCTCAGCCTCCTCTTCTCCAGGCTAAATAAGCCCAGCTCCCTCAGCCACTCCTCATATGATTTGCCCTCCAGCCCCTTCACCAGACTGGTTGCCATTCTCTGAACATGCTTGAGGACCTTGATGTCCTTCTTGTAGTGAGGAGCCCAGAACTGGAAACTACAATCGAGGTGTAACCACACCAATGCTGAGTACAGGGGCACAGTCACCTCCCTAGACCTACTGGCCACACTGATATAAGCCAGGATGCCATTAGCCTTCTTAGCCACCTGGACACACTGCTGGCTCATATCAACACCCCTCGGTCCTTCTCTGCCTGGCAGCTGTCTAGACACTCTTCCCCAAGCTTGTATTGCTGCACTGGGTTGTTATGTCCCATGTGCAAGCCTCTGCACTTGGCCTTGTTGAACCACATCCCATTGGCCTTAGTCCAGTTTGTTCAGGTCTCTTTGAAGAGCCTCCCTACCCTCAAGCAGATCAACACTTCCTCCCAGCTTAGTGTCGTCTGCAAACTTACTGAGGGAACATTCAATCCCTTTGTTGAGGTCATTGATAAAAATGTTGAACAGAATTGGACACAGGTCTGAGCCCGGGGGAATACCACTTGTGAAACATAGCCCGATACTAGCTACTATGAAGAAAATTAATTCAGATAAAACAAGCACAGAATAATATTTTTGCTGTATTATATTTTACTTTACATATTTTATATACATGTGTCTATGTTAAGCTCTATAGACCCAAATCATTATTTTAGGAAAAAAGTCTATAGTATATTTAAAATATAACACTACTAGTATTTCAACATAATTTCCTATTTGCAAGTCTAATCCAACTGATTTGAAATGCATCCTGCATACTTTTTTCTATGCTGAAAGGGTCATCACTGTTATAAAGGCACATCTTGCATACCTGTAATAAGAGAATAAAAAAGTAACTCATCTTTAGTCATTATTTGATAACTCATTGTAAATTTGTTGTGTGCATTGAATTTTTTCTTAAATAGTAATTACCTGTTTATGTTTTTCCATGATTTGACAATTAGATGTTCCTTTCCATAAAGAGACTGTACATTTCTAAATGGAACTTCAATAAAATCTGCCTATTAATTTGATAGTGTTCTGAGTTCTGTTTAACAAAGCTATGGATGAAGGGATTTTTCCTTTGGTGTTGTAAAATTATACCAGCATAAACCATAAGAATTCACTTGGAATATTCTTATGAGGGAAATAACATTGTTTTTGAACATTTGCTTTAAGATGCTTTTCAGCAGCTTAGTTCAAATCCAGCTGTAATAATCACAGAACATGATTATAATGGGGTAACTTTGTTTAAATGTATTGTTTAAATGAGGGGGAAGGTTACAGTTCATAAAGTAAGTAAACATAATTTTCAGTTCTAGCAAAATCTGTTTTCAGAAAGACAAATCATCAATAGGATTAGTGAATGTAGTTTTCAATGATGTCCTCTTCTATTTTCACAGATAAATTGTGAAGACAGCCAATATATTGAAAGTTGGAGATTATACTTTCTGAGAACCCTGATATCCAGGTTTAATAGCTTATCCTTTTCAAATTGTATTGTTCTAAGACACAGAAGATTGAGGTAGAAAAGTCCTATTAGATAGTTTACTCTATCAAAGCGTAGGATATAGTCTTGACAGAAAATGTATGAAGTATTCAACTGTTACTGAACGTGATCTGAGTCAAGAAGGCAAGAAGTACTTCAGACAGGAGTTGCGAGGAGGGGAGAAAATTATTACACATAAAATATGTCCAATGAAGATTTTGCCTCTCTTAGAGTTAGCAGCTAAAATTTAAGAATTTAAGGGTTTGCTTCTGCAACAGTTTTGTTTTGTCATGTGCTGTACTTGAGATATTGCTTTAAATCTGCTTGACACGTTCCTCACCACTTGGCACCTTGTGCATATATGGTACTAGGGAAATAATGTAATGACATATTTCTGTTATTTCTCTGTAAGAATTTACATTATTTTTAGGCAATATGTAAAAAATACTTCTAGTAAAAGCAAAAAGATGTGTTAATTCTGTCATTTAAGTTATGTCCTAATATAAGGTAAAAAAAAGTACAGCCACATGGCAATGATTCTGAGCATGAAAACTTATCAAGCTGCAAGATTGTAATATATTCAATACTTAGATGATATTTTTCCTATAAATATTTATTATTTGGAGTAGTGGAGAGCCATTCCAATTAGAAATTCATTGCCCAGCAGGACCTTTCCTAAAGGTTTTATTTTCAGTTCCTACTAAAAGTATGCAGAAGGGAGTCCAGAAGCTGACTGATACCACAACTATCATTGCATTCTCTGTTTTTCTGCACTAACTTGTAAGGAAATAATCTGAAATGCTGCTGTGGGCTCATCACTAACAAGTACGGTTTAGGAAGAAAATAAGAGAAGGATTAGGACTAGTTCTTCCAGATATATAAATACTTTCATTAAGTCTTGCATTTAACTTTTTTTTCTATTACTAGAACGCCACAGGGAGTGAAAATATATTAGGGAACTATAATGTAGAGGCATAAGCAAACAGACTAAATGGATTGTAGACAGGATAGTTCTGTAAAATCCCTGAGTATGTGTTGGCCTTCTATCCACTGGAATGAGAAGTTCAGGTTTAGATCGGATAAACCTAATCCTGACTTTGATGTGGTTGTGCTGCAGTATTTAGACATATTAGCTGAACTAACAGACAAAAGCAGTATATGGGTCAATGTTGTACTTATATCCCACTAAGGAAAAAAAATATTTTGAAAAAGTTACTTTTTTTTTTTCAGAAGAAAACAGTTTATAATGTTAGGTGTTGAAAATAGGGAGTGTGAGAATGATTTCAACATCAAAAGCTATGGACCTTTTAATCTAATTCCCTTACACAGGTTTTTGCTGCTGACATTTTCATTCCCTTATGTCACAAAATGGCTCTGTAATAGACAAGTCTATTACCTATAGAAAAAGTGACAAATTAAAATTGCAAAAGTAAACAGTTGCATGCAAAACATTATAATTATAATGTATATAATTGTAATTACAATGTATATAATTATACATTATAATTATAATATTATAATGTATATAATAAAGAACTGTATGTAATGAACAGATAGAATGAAATTGTCATGTCTCCAACAAATGACAAGGTACAGTTGTTTGTAGCAAAAGATGGAAAGTTGTTACCTATACTTTGGTTTGGTGTTGAACTATTTCCTACAACCAACTGAATTCCTTGCAGTTTAGGAGAGTTGGAGATTTTGTGGCTTTCAGTATAACTTGCTTTTGGGAAGGTGGTCTTCATCCAAATGAAAATATTTGTTATTTGAAATTGCACTTCATTGTTTCCAAGGTGATGTCATCATTAACTTAGTTATTTGTACAAGTGAATAAGCAGGTTTATGTTAAGTCATCTTTGTTGTATCCATTTAATTAGGAAAGTTTTACAGGGCTGATTTCAGGTTAGAATGTGCTAAACTCTAATTCTAATTCCAATTTAGCTTGTGCAAAATTCTAAACCCAGCATTTCATCTTGAACATATAAACATAGTGCATTTGCTGTACTGAGACTGTGTATTTCAGAGGCTGCTGTTCACCCCCTTTGATGACATTACATATGGTATCATAAACTATAATCTAGTAGTTTATTGGTTTTACATTTTTCTTCAGGCACATTCAATCCATTCCTGAATATATGAAATTTAATCCCTTTGGATGTTCAATAACAAACATTGCCACAGATCATTTAATTTGTCTGACTTTATATAAAAGCTGATGCTAATCAAGGGAAGTAGGAAAAAGAACATTAGAAGTCTCTTCCCTCTGCCTCTGGCAATTGAAAAGTTCAGGGCTCATATTTGAATATGGCACAAAATGTCATTTTGTCAGTCTGTTGTAACTGTAGAGTGTGTTCATAAGAACTTGTAAAAAGTGATATTTCTATAACGTTTAAATTTTGTTTTTCAGCAGTAGTAAATAGCAGTTTGGGTAATTATTGTGGGTTGACCCTGGCTGCTCTATCACAGCTCTCCTCAAGTGGGCAGGGGAGAGAAACTATAATGAAAGGTTTCTGGGTTGAGATAAGGACAGGGAGAGATCCTTCACCAACAAAATGGACTCAATCAGGGAATTTAATTTATTACCAATAAAATCAAAGTAGGAAAATGAGAAATAAAACCAAATCTAAATCCCCTTCCCCCACCCCTCCCTTCCTCCTGGACTCAACTTCAATCCCCATTTCTCTCCCTCCTCCCCTCAGCAGCAGATGGGGAGACTGGGAATGGGGGTTGGGGTCTGTTCATCCCATATTTCTGTGGCTCCTCCTTCCTCACAGGAAGACTAGTCACACACTTCCCCTCCCACAGGAGGCAGTCCTCCACAAACTTCTCCAATGTGAGTCCTTCCCATTTGCTGCAGTTCTTCGTCATCTGCCCCAGCATGGGTCTCTTCCATGGGTTGCAGAGCTTCAGGAACAGATTGCTCCAATGTGGGTCCCCCATGGGGTCACAAGTCCTGCCAGAAAACCCACTCCAATGTCCTCTCTCAACAGGTCCACAGATGCTGCGAGGACCTTGTTCCAGCAAGGGCTTCCCATAGGTTCACAACATCCTCCAGGCATCCACCTGCTTTGGCATGGTGTTCTCCGCAGGTTGCAGGTGGATACCTGCTCTACCATGGACCTCCATGGGCTTCAGGGGGGCCAGCTTTACTCACCAAGGTCTTCTCCAGGGGACTCCAGGGGAATCTCTTCTGTAGCACCTGGGGCACATCATCCCCTTCCTTCTGCACTGACCTTGGTGTCTACAAGGCTGTTCCTCTCACATCTCATTCTTCTCTCCTGCAGCAATTGCTGCTGACCAGTTTATTTCTCTCCTTCTTAAATAATTTATCTCAGATCCACTACCACCACCACTGATGGACTCAGCTTTGAACATGATCACCTGGGAAGGTACAAAGGACTAGAAGGATGTCCTTAACATCCATATGTCATGCAGTAGACAGATGTAATTGTGGAACATTAAAGGAAAGGGATTTTACTGTTTTGTTCTCTTCTAACAGTGCCATGAAAATAGGATCTCTCGCTGATCACTCCTCTGGGGACTTTTTGAGAGAACAGGAGGCATTAATTAGATCTCTGTCTTTTATCCCAACATAGTTATCTGAGAAAAGAGAAAACAGTTATCAAGTGTTAAGAAGATGTATATCATGTATGATTTATAGGAAAAACATACCAAAAATTCATACATAAAAAGGGCAAAGAATTCTAGTGTAGTATTGTGCTTTAATAAAGTGGGTAGAAAGAAAATAAGTAGTTCAAGTCTGTGAGGAGTGAATTAATTTGTTGCAGAAAGTAGCAAAGTCAGGAAGGATGAAAGCAGTAGATGAAAAATCACAAGAATCCCCTTTGGTTGGCTGTTTATTGCCATTTATTACACATTTACTGCTGTGGAAAACTGAGAGGCCCCTTGATACACACTATGTTGGCTTATGTTCAGATGTATGAGAACGTGTCTGTGTTTGGCATCTTCACACTGAATAAGAATAAATATTTCCTTTTAAAATGTGTCCTAAATGAAGAAAAGCTTTTTCCAAGGAAAGAAGTAATTGCGGAGCTCTAAAATAAACTTTTTTTAAGGCTGTGTCACAGTTAATTTGAATATGCATTTACTTTATTTATCATACAGTGGACTTAACCAGAACAGTGGAGCTTTTACTAAGTCATTGAATTCTACTGTTTTGCTTAGCTCTCTTAACCCCATCTTTAAGTTCAAGCTACTTTCCCAAATTTTTTGAAGAACAGGGAACAAATAATTTTAAACACTTTTGGAACTGTTATTTTTTTTAAATATTGCTGAAGTTATAAAAACATCAGTGCTCTGTGGCCAGCAATATTCAACCATATTGTCAGTGTTTATAGTATTTAATGAAATTCATTTGATTTATTCTCACTTTTATTCAACAGTATGTATTTTTAACTATTTTTATCTGTTAAAAAAAAGAAAAACCAATGCACTATTTTTGATGAAAAAGAAACAAAAATACTTATAATTTTCATTTTGCCAACTGTTTTATTATTTTCAGTGGATGAAGATCATTCTCTGAATACAAATCTGAATTATCTATTTCAACGGATAATAATTACTTCTCTTCATCTCAACTAAAGGAAAGTTGATTAACCTGTTCCAAAATCACTGACCATACCCTAAAATGCAACATTTATGTAAACAGTATAAGACAACCAAATCAAACAGACATTAATAAAAAACATCACAGAAGACACTAGGACAATTACTCAGAAAAGTTTCTGTTTTCATTCTGCAGTTCCATCTCTCCTAAATTCTTTGCTGGATGCCAGTAGCTGTTTAATGGCTATGGATAGCCAAGGCCATTAGTTCCAACAATTTCTCACAAATAAGTCATGGATTTTGACCTGATGCAAAAGGAATAGGGAAAAAAACCCCTTCATAAACTAGGTAAACTAAAACTCAAATTGTCTATTGTCTATTTTAAAAAACAAACAAACAAAACAAAACAGAGAGGAGAGAAAGGACAGCTCTGTAAATGTAAAAATAAAATTTACACGTGTTAATATGTAAAGGTTGGTTGATACAGACCTGAATAATAGCAATAACCATTTTGGTCTGTGTTGATGTTACGACAATTTATTCCAGAGGACTATATAAAGAAAATTATTATAATAATGCTGAGATGCCAGAAATATGAAAGAATCTTAATGTTACCGTGTGAAAAATTACCTAAAATTCCTGTATTAAGGCTTTGATGCTTTCCCTCTCTTGCTCATGCCCATTGTCAGTAAATGTCCCATATGTATACATCATGCTTTGTTTCCTCTGTTCTAGAGGATGCTGTATTTCATGAGTAAAAAGGAGCTGACCCTCCTCCCATGCTTATATCTTTGCCTTAAAGAAGTTACTTAGCCACTCACAAGAGGAGAGAAAAATAACTTTTCGTTCCCTTCAATGTCCATTTTTAGTAGCTCAGCTACTGGATCACTTCCATTTACTCTTTCATTTAGTAATTTCCTGAGTTCAAGTCCATTTCCACCACGATTCGTGTGGTCTTTGTCCCTCCAGCAGTGCTATCAGCTCTTAATCTAGGAAAGGCAGACATTACAATTTCACCTACTCAAAAGTTAATTCAGTGCTTAATTATTTAAAATTACATATAAAGCCTGTCTCACCACAGTAAGCCAGATCATAGCCACAATATACAGGTCTACCTGGGAAGATGAGAAGACAAGATAGATTTTATCTTTGTCTTCGCTAAAAAATCTAGTACTTTAAGTAACATAATGCTGTGCATTATTACTTATCTGAGTAACGGGAGATAGCTTATATTCAGCATCACACCAGGGTCTTGCCCTTAGCTCTACTCCACTTTATGTTGTCAAACAAGGAATGCCAAAAGAATCTAAAACTGTCTCTCAGTAAAAGTTGATCAACTAGCCACAATAAGAGGTATATCAAGTAATTTACTGTCATATTTTAGCCTAAGAAAGGCTATGAAATGCACATGGGAAACAGGTGGCAGACATGTCTTTAAGGATACCTATACATGGGGAAGAATTTGGTCTCTTATGCTTTGTCCAGTCCTTCCATCCCTGAAAATGTAGACCACAACATACGGAATGACCTACAACGCCTTCACAGCTCCTTGCCTGTACATGGCTGTTTCCTTCAAAAGGGAAAGAGAGGCAACAGAACCCGACCAGAGTGAGGGTGTGCACCCAGGGCCAGGGTTTTTGGTGGTCCTATAGCTGACTCACAGGTTGGTAAAAGAAACAAGGAAATTCTGAATGGTGTGAAGAGTGAAGAAATGAAACAGCCTAAGCTGAAATCTTCTGATAATGCTGGATTACTTATCTGGAAGAAATGAGATTTGCCTCTGGGCTTCGTTCATCTATTAAAAAAAAGCCATTTAATTTCTTGGTGAAACTTAATGCTAACATTGATTTTAAATGACAGACGAAAAGGGTCCAGCTAACCTTTTTTTCCCCCTTTGCTTACTTTGCATTTCAATACTTTGGGCACTTTTGGCAATTCTCAACAACAGAAGTTTATAAGACATGATAAATGATCTAATTATTTGTGAAGTCTTTTCTTTGTATCTCAATTTAAGAGTTATTTAATTGTAACATAATTTATCTAAAAGTGAACATAATAAAACTTACAGTAAAACCATGAGTGTTTTATATGACTGCCTACGTTTTTATTCCTTGTCCTGAAATGGCATATGCAGATTTGGAAAAAGTGTGAAAAAGATTTACTAACCAATGCATTGAAAGCTGTATTAATATCCCAGATATGGCAACTCATTTCCATTTTGTCATGTGGACAGAAGTTAAGTGTTGAGTCAACTGACGACTGCAGCTCAGCTCCCAGAATTTTACTGAGTATGGAAAGAACGTCCAGCCAAATGCAGCGTTTCAATTCTCTTGAAACAATTTTCATGTTGCTGCAATGGAAATTTGCCATAGTTTTAAAACCAGAGCTGTGAATATCTCTGCAGCCGTGTAATGTACAAGTATAGGACATATAGTATCTGTTCAATTTGACTCTTAATTCTGAAATTTTTGCGTCAAGTTAATTGCTCTGATAAACTGAATCATGAAACAAACAGTCAAGAAATTAATATTCACAGGTTAGTCTATATGATGAGTTTTTAGGAGTCTTTGCATCATAAATTATTGGCTTCAACATAAGGAAGTGACATTAGAAGTACCTTCCTGTACTCATTGAGCTCAGCCCAGAACTGCAGCACCGACTATGGAAGCAGGTATAGACTTCAGCCTATGCAACCTTATGAAACCTTCCTACCCCCACACTATCAGCATCCCCACGCCCCTTTTTATTTTTTCTAGCTGCACCATGTTTAAAATGGGTTGTGCAGAAATAAGTGCAGGAAAGGAAAAAAAACCTGATTCCTTTGTTAGCCAGATCAGCAGGAGTTTCCCAAATCTTCTGCACATGTTTTGACCTACTGCTTCACTTAAAAGCAGCAGTGTAGCTCTCTGTCATTTTTCTGTTTCCCCTTGCAGTGGTTTTCCAGCAGTTTCCTTGCTGTTCTATCAGTGCTAGGACACCAGGGATGTCTGAAATAAGTCTTAGCTGATAGGTCTTCCACAGAGGATCATGAAGTGACCAGCAGTGGTAGTGGAAAAGCAAAAGGAAAAGCAAAAGTGTAGGGTGTGCATTTATACAGACACACACACACACACACACACACACACACACACACACACTCAAATATATTGCAGTTGCAGGGCTACAATCTTATTTGGATCATGGAAACATGATGGGATGGCTCCCATGACTGCAGTGTTGCAATGGAATTTTACAGACTCTGGGACAGGAAGGAAAGAGAAGGAGAGGGAGTTGCACTTTACATGAGATAGAATCTGGAGGACATGGAACGCTACCTGGTGATGGTGTAAATGCTGAAGGAGAGTTTGTGGGTTATGATTAAAGAGAGGGCAGGCAAAGCTAACCCTATAGTGGAAGTCTGCTATATTCCATCTGACCAAGAACAAGTAGAACAGAACTGCTACAGACAGAGAGGTGTACCTTCATGTTTGCAGCCCCTGATCATCATGGCTATCTTCAATGGTCCCAATATCTACCGGAGGGAAAACACAGCAGAACACAGGCATTCCACAATGTTCCTGGAGTACATTTATCATCACTTCCTCTTCCAAGCTGGCTTCATAGAGGAGCCAATGAGGACAGGTGGTCTGTGGACCTCATACTCAAACACCAACAAGAAGTGTATACAGACAAAAGGCAGTCTTGGCTACCTTGATGATGAGATGGTGGAGAACAGGAATCTTAGGTCACGAAGAGGGGTGACAATAAATCTCACAACTCTGGACCTCAGGAGAGCAGACTTTGGCTTCTTCAAAGATCTTCTTGGATGATTCCCGTGGGATAACACCCTGGAGAGAAATGGCACTAAAGAAAATTGGTTAGTATTCAAGAATTACCTTCTGCAAGCTCAAGTGCAGTACATCCCAATGAGCAAAACCACAGGAGGCCTGTATGGATTAACAAAGAACTCTTACTCAAACTCAATGCTCAAACATCCAGGGATAGCATTAGGAAATCTGGAATTGAAACTTGCCAAGAATTTGAAAGACAAGAAGAAGGGCTTCTCTAAGTACACACGCAACAAATGGAAGACAATGTAAAATGTAGGTGCACTGTTCAAGATGATGGGGGAGCTGGTTACACAAGGCATGTAAAAGGCTGATGTTCTGAACGCCTTCTTCACCTCAGTCTTTATTAGCTAGACTTTCCTTCAGGAATACCAGGTCCCAAAGAATGGGAGAAGTTCTGAAGCAAGGAAGGTGTACCCTTGATGAAAGAGGATCAAGTCAGGGGACACTTAAGAGATCTGGATACATGTAAATCCATGGGCCCTAATGGCATGCAACCACATTTGTTGTTAATCTGTTGTTAACAGATGCCACTGCAAGACTCTCAAGAATCTTTGATTGATCATGGTAAATCCTGTCTTCAAGAAGGGCAAGGAGAATGACACAAGGAACTACAGGCCAGTCAGCCTCATCTCCCTCAGTGGGATGGTGATAAAGCAACTAATCCAGGCACATGAAGGAAATCATCAGGAATATTGAATTCTAAGGACAGAGTTCCTTTCTACTAACCATGTCAAAAAACAATTCAATATTTGGTCAGTGCTTGAGATCTGGAACACCTAAATCTGTCAATTATCTTAAAATTATATCTCATAAATTACAGCATTTTTTTTCAGAATTTCAATTTATTTTGAATTTGTTTAGAAATGATAATGTGAGAGAGTTCATTGGTTAGTGAGATGGTAGCCAGTGAGATTCCTTGTCTTTGTCTTCAGCTTGCTTCTGCGATTTTTTGTTTCCTTCCAAACCACTATCTCTTTATGTATTTCTTGCTTTCAGAAGTTTAACAGTAAAATATTTAAAGGATGATGTCACTGAGGTGTTGGTTTATGCAATTAGTTTTCTACTTCATGCTCTTCCCAAGTCTGAATCTAAAGATTTGCAGCTGTGATACATATTCCAGGTCTTCCAATATACATTTAAGCACTTATAAGGACTGACTATGACAGACTTACTTCCTGTTGTTCAGAATATTCTTTTATAATCTGGTTCATAACTGAAATTTTAACAATATATAAAATAACCAGAAAGGTAACTTACTAACTAATATAAATGTCTTCTAAATTTCCTTCCTTTTGTAAGATATATGTGGCAGATACTAATCCACATTGTCTCCCTTAAACATTTCACTTGACTAAATATGCTACTTGACATGATCCTTATATTTTCAAGCTTTTTTTTCCTTATTAGTGAGTGTATTCATTGGACCTTTCTTAGGTTAGCGCTTGGACTTTATTCATGTGTTTTTATATCTTTCACATCTCAGTCATTCATATCACTACAATTTATGTACAATTTTGATATAAAGGATGTAATATATCAGCAAATATGTAATATAATGTAATACGCCAATAACTTTTTACCTCTGAACTCAATTAAATCTTCATCTTCTTAAATCAAATGTAGGATTTATATAGTTTTACATTTTACATTAAGTGCACATTTTCTTTTCTCAAGTGAATAGAATATCAATCTACTGTTGAGAAATTACACAAAACCTGGGTATTGGTATACATCAAACATATGAAAGTTCTATGGGCAATTTTTTCTGGCTTTTTTTGTAAATTTAATGTTCCTTTGAAGAGGAACCTGCAGCTCACCTTATGCATTTATTTGCATATAGAGATATTGGCTTGAGAATGAAAAGCTCATTGTTGAAAAATAGTCCAAAAATTACTCAAGATCCCATGTAGTTTTTTATGATCTCAAATTTCTTACAATGTCTACATTACTGTTGAATCTAGGTACTTTTGAATAGAGCTAAATAGTGTATTTATTTCTTTATGTCGAAACTACTAGATGTCTGCTGCACTACAGAACGCAGAGAATATATGTGATTTTGGCAGTGATGTGGTGATATCCTGATTCGATAATTTGGGTGTAGCAGCTGAGAAAGCTCTGTCTGACTGTTGTACTTCCCATAGTTTTCACTTACCTTAACTGGTCATAGCTATGTCACTCCTAAACTGTGTGGGTAAGGGCTCTCTTTTATTCTACATTAATGATGTGTTTATTTACTAGAAATTAAATATAAGATTTTGCCCATGGCAAAACTCAGCCTTTTTGTGTCCTGCAAATGCTATTTTGAGCTGCAACATGTACTTTGGGTCCATCTTTTTGGGCTTTGGCTATACCTAAGTGAAGCAGGCTGACATTTATACCTCATTGAACATCAGTATTTTAAAGTGTATATATGCTGAGAAGAGGCTTTTCTTCCATTTCAAACAGGTGCAGTGATGCAGCCTTTTTCTTTTTTTAATAGGGAGAGTTACTAACCAGCTAGCTCCTATTGAGCTTATTTTTATTCTCCCAGAAAGAGAGTTAGGGGGGTTTTTCAGAATTATGTTACACATCCTAAACACTTTTTTTTTGAAGGTTGTTTGCAAAATTCCTGTCAATTACTGAGACACTGGAAAAACTTCAGTTATATAGCTGCCTAGAGATCTTTTTAAAGTGTTTCTAGTATCCATTTAATTACCAGTACAATTCTATAGCAATTCCAATCTATTTACTAAATAGTGATATCAGATTTCTTCAGCTTTAAGCACAGCATTTCTCAAGAGTTAGAAATGTTTTCTAGTTTATGATGTACTTACATGTATTTAAGCCAACTGCTGTGAAAAGTCAAATGTTAAGATATAAACTAGGAGACTGTTCTGAAATTTTAATACGCAGTCAGTTGAAAATTCTATTCGAATAGAAAGAGGAGCTATTGTATTTTTTGCTTATGGTATATGTGTATTTCTAATGCCAGTGGTTTTTGCCAGAGATGGGAATGGGGCTTTGCTTGTAGCTGAGAGCACTTCTGTTGCACTGCACTCCCAAATTCTCAGTCCTCTATAATGATTGTTCCATACCTTTATGAATAGTGAGAGGTGGCTGGGAATCTCAGTTCTCAGTCCCTAGGCGGTGTTCCAAGACAGGGCACCAGAAATGAGAGTTCTAAGAAGAGAAATTCAAACCATTTTCCTTTTCTTCAACCAACACATCGCCACTGTTCCACTTTGCTTCTCTGCATTGTCTATTCATTGCATATCTGTGGTGTCCAGGTAGTCAAGGAACACATTTACCAGCCTTGCTAGTCCTTTAACCCCATGAATGCATTTAATTATTTTGCCTGTGATAGGGAAAAGTGTGTTCATTGTGTGTGCATTAACAAGAAACTCCAAGGAGATCAGTTTGACATTAGAAATCATCAGTTTGAACACGACTTGCTTTCCAAAGAGCATTAAATGGCAGCTAGCAAATACAAGCTCTTGCACCTCTCTGGTTGTTTTCCACTTAGTCATAGAGGATCACAGACACCAGTGAATCATTATTTGCTTTCCGCTTGAAGAATCTTTTCTGAATTTAACTTACAATGTAAGATGTCAAACTATCTTCTACAGTGCTCAGTCACTTACCTTCCCCAGAGATATCAAGCAGGGTTTGAAAGTGTCAGGGATCACAGGCACTAGTCCTCTTAGCATTTTCATTCAGTTTACAGGACTCAAGACTGTCAAAAGTGTACTGTGTCTAATTCATTAACAGACATATATATTGAACAGTTAAGATGAAACACATCATTACTGAAAGGTACAACTAAATTTAAGCCGTCTTGTCAAACCCAGTGATCATTTCATTGCTTTTCCACTGATGTCGATTCTGTTTTCTCTAAGTGGTTCCATGGTATGTCTTAAGAGAAAGACTTTTCCACAGCATTCATGAGAAACATGGTTATAAAATATCATAAAAGATATTGTTAATCTAGAATATTATGTTCCATATTTTTCATCAATTAAGCAAATTTTAACTAAGTTTGTCATGAAATGTTATGGGAAAGGGAATAATTGCATTAGTGCCAGAGAGATAAGAATGGAATAAAGATGCTATTAAGAGTACTAAAAACACTGGAGTAGGAAATTCAGCAAATTGTTATCAATTTTTCTATACAGCCAATGATAGAAAATGAATATTGCAATAGACTCATATAGTATCACCTTGAGTTGTTTGCTTCATCTGGCTTTAGGGTGTTCAAGTATTTCAGGGAAATATCTTACTACAAGTTCAACTTCTAGTTAGAAATTTAGTTTGATTTATGCAGTTTTGAAGGTACTCTGTTAGGGCAAGCAGTGGGGTAGTCCAGCATAAGGTAAGTCACATTTGTTTAAACCACCAAGAGTGGGATTCCCAAGATGGGGAATTTAAAATTTCTAGTATCAATGATGAAATGTGGAAAAACATGCACATAGCAAGACACAAAAATTTGTGAACTAGGAAGGTTTGTTCTCCCCTGCATTCTCTTCATTTACCTTTCAGATTTTCCTCTTTTTAGTTTTTGACCTTTTATTCTTTCATCTTCTCAGAGCAGGATTTTCTTTCTTTTTTCAATTAAAACTGAGCATACTTTTCATGTCTTTAAAAAAAGTTTATTATTAACATTATTATTATTGTTATTATTATTATTAAATAGGGAACAGCAGTACTCTGCTGCTTTATACTGGGTTTACATTCCTGTTTGTGATAGCTGCAAACTACTGTGATAACTTGCTTCTGCCTATGAGCATAGTTTAGAAACTGTAATTGCCTATCTTTCATTATGAAGCTTGCACTTGAAGTCCAAACAATTTGTGTAATATGTGAAACTAATCATAGTTTCAGTGTCTATCAGATCTTCTGGAATATCAGATATTATTACTGGGGGTATTATTGCACCATATTGGATAACACCACCCTTGCAAAGAAAATTTTGGTGTTTATCTGTTTAAGAATTAACTTCCAGTATTACAAACATTTAAGCAACCTTGTTATAAAATTTTGTGTTCACATCAAACAGTTCTGTGAGGAAGCTAACAGAGATTATAAATTCAACATAAGACACAAAGAATGGGGGGAAATAAAGAAAATTTCCTCTCCCATTTAATTTCTTTGTTTTCTTCAAACTGATCTGTTATGAATAAATGATAATTACTGTGTGTAGTATTTTGTCTGAGAAATCTGTGTATGATTTGAAACAATCACATAGGACTGTACTTCTGTTGCTAGACTTGATATTGCTTTTACTATGACTAGTTATTTGGTGCAAAATAACAGTTCTACAATATTCTGCATAAGATTTTACAACCTTTACAGCTATAGCAATGTAGCTGTCAGTACTCAGGCTACTGAGGTTAAAGCTAACTAAGAGCCTACATAGCCTTCATTGTAAAAATGTGCTGATGTCCCAAATTACGAGGATTTTTAGTCCTACGCACACTAGTGAAACTTACATCCTTTCAATCTTTTAAGAAATATTATTTTTATAAAATATATACAATTTTTGTAAAAAGAAAAAAATGTTCATTAATTATTTGCAAAGCATAAATAGTTTTAAAGTTTACCGCAGAATATAGCTGTATACAAGATTTGAGATTGCTGTTGTTTTGTTTGGTTTTTTTGCTTGCAATACTATCAGGGAGGTTTGATTACTGTTTGATAATATGAAAGAACTATAAATATCCTCATAAGCACATTTGTATATTTTTGAATTTTTAAACAGCTATTCTTTTTCATGGCATAGGGCTTAATATATATTTGTCTATTTCCTGCTATGATTTTTCCTTCTTTTGTTAATTTGTATTGATTTAGTGGCATCAAAACCTTTTAGATATAGTTTCATATCAGTGTGTTGGTTTATGCCTGTGTTTTAGGCTGGGTCTTTTATTACTGCATCTTAGAGTCCAAAGAAGGGCTAAGAAGATGATGAAGGGCCTGGAGCATCTCCCTTATGAGGAGAGGCTGAATAAACTGGGATTGTTCAGTCTAGAGAAAAGAAGATTAAGAGGAGACCTAACTGGTGTTTACAATTATCTTAAGCATTGGATGCAGAGGGAACTAGCCAGCCCCTTTTCTTTGGTCTGTGGGGATAGGACAAGGGGCAATGGCTGCAAGCTAGAACACAGGGTGACAGAGCCCTGGAATAGGCTGCCCAGGGAGGTGGTGGAGTCTTCTTCTCTGGAGATATTCAATACCTGTCTGGACGCCTATCTGTGTCTAAGAGCTAAGACGCCTATCCCTAAGAGCTAGGGAGCCTGCTGTTCTGTGAATATTGTATAACCTTGCCCATGGAAACTGAGAGGCTTACCTTTGTTCTCAAAAGTAAGAAATCATTGGCCATGTTGTCTATTAATACTATGTGAGAACTAAACCAACTTGATTCTGCTTTATCTATATTAAAACTTCACCTCCTGTTGACCTCTATTTGGATAGGAAGAAACCTTCTTCTAGGTTGAAACACTTGACATAAAACCAGCAAGTAATCAGTAAGAGCCTTTCCTGTTTCCTTGTAGCTGACCACCTGGAAACTATATGTTAATGGAATACACATAGTTTAGATTTTAAGAATGGTGGATGGCTAATAGATAAGAACAACTTATGTTAGTTTTTTTTCTGGAGCAACTTTTATATTAAAAATGCTTTCCTAAGCAAGAAACATTCACTAGAAAATCACAAACTGCAGAAAGATTTACTTGTGGTTTTATTAGTGTGCTCGATAATATTGTATTACACAGTTTCCTACACTGAAATGCTTTGTCTTGGAGAAAAGCCTTGATTTATGTAATGCTTTATATGCATTCAGACATGCATATGCCTAAAACGTCGGTCTGTGTTTTGCATTCATAGAGCTTATTAACCCTTAAGGTTTAATATACTGCACTCATCTGAGCTTGTGTGGGAAACATATTTCTCTTGAAAGTAGGTGAATTCCTATAAATTCAAACAAAAAAACCCTATAAATTCTGGACAGTTTAATTCATTCTATTGAAAAACATGTTTAGAAATGTTGAAGATTCTCTGCATGAAAACTCTAAGGACCTACAGACAGAGAAAGTGGTCAGAAAACTTCATAGTACAACTGCAAATAACACTAACCGTGCTTGTTTGGGGTTTTGTTGTTTGTTTTTTTAATGTTTTTCTATTCATCTATCACTGTCTTTACACTGAAGATATTTGCATGCAAAACACTGGTCAGATGGATTTTGTGAAGGAAATACATTCACTAATATTTCTATTTCATTCACTAATATTTTGGTGTTGGGTCCAGTCCTGTTTAATATCTTCATTGACGACCTTGATGAGGGAATAGCATCCACCCTCAGCAAGTACGCCGATGATACAAAGCTGGGAGGGGTGGCTGACACGCAGGAGCACTGCGCTGCCATCCAGCGAGACCTGGACAGGCTGGAGAGCTGGACAGGGAGAAACCAGATGAAATTCAACAAAAGCAAGAGTAAAGTCTTGCACCTGGGAAGGAACAACCGCATGTATCAGTAGGCTGGGGGACGGCCTGCTGGAGAAGAGCTCTGTGGAGAAGGACCTGGGGATCCTGGTATATAACAGGTAGGCCATGAGCCAGCAGTGTGCACTGGTGGCTAAGAGAGCCAATGGGATCCTGGGGTGCATCTGGAGGAGTGTGGCCAGCAGGTCGAAGGAGGTGATCCTCCTCCTCTACTCTGCCCTGGTCAGGCCCCACCTGGAATATTGTGTCCAGTTCTGGGCTCCTTGGTTTAAAAAAGACAGGGATCTCCTGGAGAGAGTCCAGAGAAGGGCTACAGAGATGAGTAGGGGCCTGGAACATCTCCCCTATGAGGATAGGCTGCGTATGTTAGGACTCTTCAGCCTTGAGAAGAGAGGACTGAGTGGGGACTGAATTAATGTCTGTAATTATCTGAAGCAGGGGATGCAGGGGGAATCAGCCAGCCCCTTTTCAGTGGTCTGTGGGGATAGGAAAAGGGGCAATGGCTGTAAGTTGGAGCATAGGAAGTTCCGCACCAACATGCGGAGGAACTGTTTCACAGTGAGAGTCACAGAGCCCTGGAATAGGGTGCCGAGGGAGGTGCTGGAGTCTCCTTCTCTGGAAATATTCACGACCCGTCTGGACGCCTATCTGAGTGATATGTCCTAGAGAGCCTGCTTTGGCAGGGGGGTGGGACCCGATGATCTCTCGAGGCCCCTCCCAACCCCTACAATTCTATGATTCTATGATACAATTCTATGAAAACTTGCTCTCATTATATCATTGATTTAGAAAATAATAAAAGAACATTCTGTCTATGCACACAGTGTGTGCATGTGTATAAGGCAGCTTTCTTTATAGCTCAAGAAATTAATAAAGAAATATAAAATAATTTCCTCTTTAAAGTTACATAAATGAAATTGGTTTCTGTAGGTTCACTGCCTTATCCGCAAACCCAGTGTTGTTATTGAGAAGAGGACTGACTTTTCCGACTTGATTTTCTACTTCTCTAACCACAGTCCTTGCCTAGGATTCAGGAAATTCCAGTCCTGCAAAATGCTCTCTGTTCCTTATGGGGATGGGAGAAGTTACAATGGATCGGAAATGTATCTACATTTTACTCCATTACACATGTAAATGTCACTAGAAGTGCATATACTGATTAGTAATTTTATTGTGAGGATATGAGATTCAGGATATCCTCACATGTAAGCTGCACTGAAACACACAAAATTTATTTCAATTCACTAAATCTGGCAGAGAAATGCATGGAGGGAATCTGCTGTTTTATTTACATCCTGAATAGTAGTGTTGTTATTTGAACACTTAAACTTTAAACTAGAGGAAATTTTCATGGGGAATTAAATCTTTTTTTCCTCCCATTGAGGTCAAAGGTGTAGCTTTCATGGAATAGTGGGAAGAGGGGCCACCTGAGTAATAGCGGAAAATCTCCACAGAGAAGCTCCTTGCAATTTCCTAAGTCTGTTGGTCTTGTTTGTTTTGGGTTGTTTGGTTTATTTTGTCACCAGTGCTTGATATAGTGTAGCGTAAGCATTTTTGCAGCTCTTGTAACATATGTTGGCTGCTAATCATTGCCTGGGAATTACCAGAGTTTAGCACACTGTGGCTGTCTTTCTCCAACTCAAATATGCTTCCTCCAAAAAGACTTTTTTTTAGTCTGGGGGTCCACTACCTCATTCTTCTGCCAGTTGGAGGTCCCAATTGGTAGAAGAGAGAAATTAGTTCCTTATACTGGAAAACCACAGTTTCTCTGGCTTATGTGACAGAGCAGTTGCCCAGCTTAAAGAATAAAGATTAGTCACAGAAAAGGAAACAATAGATTCTTCTCAGACTGATGAAGTATCCTAGATGAAAAAAAAAATGTATAAATCATGGATCAGTAAATAACCACCTACAAAATAATCTTGCATCAATTAGCTTCTGAATGTATCAGATTCACAGGGAACCATAATTTATGGGAGTTTTTTACTTTGTTGTAAATGTAGCTTAAACAATGTACGAAAAAGATGTGTTTTCTTGAAAAGGATGAATTTACCCTGCTTACTTCAACTCACTTATGGTAAGCCTAAATGTTTATGAAATAACTGGTTGTGGCTAAATCATTATTGTCATTGCTCTATACTGAATAAGGCAAATAGAAAAAAACATAGGATTTCTCTTTGAACTTTCTCTGACTTCTATGAACCCCACTACCCAAATAAAAGACATTATCAGAGATTTTAGAGCCAGGTGCTTCCCCAAGCAGATTTTGTATTCCATCTCATTTTGGGTACATTGTTTCTCTGTCTTAAGTCGTTATTATTTGAGTTATTTTTGGTACAGTTTTCAGCAGGAAGGACGCCAAACTGAAAAAGTAAAACTATTGTTTTAAGATGCAGGAGGAAAGCAATAATTTTAGTTATGTATGATGTTTATAAGAAATAAAAAGAATCATGCAACTAAATCCTTCCTTTACAGACTGAATGGTAATGTGAGACTGCTTTAATTGTATGGAATAAAGAGACGATTTTGTTGACAGAATTTTTATTTGATAACTGTGTATTTCCTCTAATTGCTCAAGATCCTAAAGAAAAAACCTATCCTTTGTATCTGTCTGAGCAAAAAGAGTTTGGGTTTTTTTGCCGAGTTGATAGATGAGAGAATGTATATCCGGGTATGTATGTAACATTATCTCATTTCCATTTGCTCATTTGCTTCTGAGATAATATCTTCCTTTTCTTCTTTTATTTTTTTTTAATTCCCCTCTTCCCTTCTCCCTCCCCCAAATCCTCATTCAGATAAAACAGTTTATACTGAAAATTAGAATCTGTCAGGCAAATAGCAATTAATTAGGAACCATGTATTGCACTGCTGTGCGAAAGTCTGATTTAGCTGAATTATTTAATAGAAAATCTACATTTTAAGTGGATACACAAGAATTTTCTTCCTCAATTTTTAGGAAGGGCATAGGGGCATGATTAAATAAAAAAGAATACTTGAGGGTCTAAACATTTGAAACAGTATAGAGTAAGTACATGTAGAAAGACACTGGATAAATTGCTAAATTAATTAGTAATATAGTTAAGAATATGCGGTAAAATAATAAAAAGTTTTGTGCCACAGTTTGACCAACATTACAATATGAAAGGGGGAATTTCTGCAGCCTTTAGAGACTAAAATTTCCTTTTCTCTCTGGCTTATGAAATGAAACACCACGGGACATTTTCAATGTGCTTGGCTATGAAGGCTCATTGCAAGAGGAGTTGCCCACGCAGATTGGGATTCTCTGACTTGCTGTAGCTGAAATAGTGGATGTGTTTCTCCCAAATACTTTTTGTTCTCTACAGGAGTGGTTAGCAGTCCTGCAAGCACACCAAGTAATTGCCATTGTTTCTGTCAAGCACAAGTGCATAGATGTGCCTTTTTCTTACACTTACTCCCCTTTGCATAACACAGTCTTAAAATAAATCAAAAGTAAGCATTTTTTGGAAACTCAGCAAAATTATATGATCATAAAAACCTGGACTGTGAAAAGGAACTGTTGATGTTGAGTTTTGTATTCTCCATGCCTGGGAGTATGAAAAGCAACATTATGAATATCTGTACAAAAACTCCATTCTATCATCTCCTAAATCTTCAGAGAAGTACCTTTTTCTGCCTTATGAAACTTCCTGAGGTCATGTCACTTGCTAACAATAACATGAAAATCTTTAAAGAAAGGCATTTTCAGTACAGTAAAACATGCTCAAAAGTCTTTGAACTTGAAATGTGCTGTAAGAACACAGAGTCCTCAGTGATATGAAATTTTCTGAATAGTAGGTGGAAAATTTCATTTAAAAAAAAAAAAAAAGGATGTACAAGATAAAAATAATGGAAGGAAACTTGCTGAATGGCAGTGATTTGGAGCCAGGTTTTCCCTGTGAGCAGTCCATTCGACCTGTTTCCAATCTCACAAACATTAAGTGTTCACACCTCTGACTCAATAGTGAGTCGGAGTTTAGGAGATAGAACCGTATTCATTTAATAGTACATCTTGCAGAGCGCATTCTTGATGCCATAGGAACAGTAGGGGGACAAAGACATGGCTGTTTTCCCTTCCTGGTTGCTGAAATTAAAGCTTTCTGGGAAGAATAACAATGGGTAAGAGAAAAACTACCCACAGAAATGGACAAAGAATGGGGTGTCAAAAGGTATTTGGTTTTCCTGATGTACTTTCTGGAGTGTTTTTAAACAGTATACCTGTCTGTTATTGAAAGTCACAGTTTGGTCCCTTTAAATCTAGTTGGTTTATACGAAAACACAGCAGATCATCTATACCTTTCAAGCCTGCAGGGTATATGCCAATGTGCTCTCCTACCACAGTTTTGTAAAACCGGCTGTCTTCACTGTGTTTTGTATTTCTTTTACTTTCCTTGTTCATCTTTCTCTGTAGCATTAAAGCTGGCTCTGACAAGGAGTAGATCCCCTCTATATTATTAGGTAGATTATAACCCACAATGTGCAAGATGATTTTCAGAATTTAAAATATTATGTCCCAACTATTTAAGAATTGCAGAGCATAAATGGTTCATTCTGATACAGCAAATGACATTTTACATTCTCCTTCTTTTAAGTGTGAAAATAAAAGTTGTATCTCAGAAAAAGCATACATTTCTATTTTTTTGAACCTTCACTTTAAGTAAATTAAAATCCGTGTCTCACAGTGATAATAGAAAATTTGCATTTCTGTCCAATTCCCAGTATTTTTCATATTCATTGCAGGTGAAATTTGCTTTTGTGCAGAGAACTGGCACAACATCCAAGCACTCTCTTAAATATTGCCTGAAGGCATGAGTGTTCCTCCATAGTTGTTGCCCACTACCATGCCTTTAGCTCATTACAGAAAATGTCAGTGGCCTTAATGCTGGTTTTGTCCCACAGTTCGTGTTGAATGAGAACAGGAGGTAGAGGAGCTCATGCAGCTGCTGTTGCAGTGTGATGCTTCAGCCAAAATCAGTGCTCAGCTGCTTCAGGCTCCATGCAGCTTTTGTCAGCTGTGGCAAAGGGATTAGCATCCATCTAGGGCTCTTAAGACCTACTGTTGTGAAATATTGCAGGAACATGTTGTCTTCTGATATGTTGGATAAAAGATAAAGGAGAAAGACAGGTGGGAAAGCTTTTCCAAAAAAAGTAGGTTGGAGAGCTGCAAGATTGCATGAGACAGACAAGCTAGAAGGAACAAGTGGTGACACTGTATGGAACAGGGGCACATCACATTTTATTTGCCTTTTACAATGCCACCTTTGAAAACAGCTAATCCACCTGCTCATTTTACTGACATGACAGAAATAGTCTAAGCTCATCTGTACTCTCTGGTTCACAGTGAAGACACAGATTGCTGTTGAATATCCCAAGGCATTATTGCATCAAACAGAGTGTTATTTGAATGCACTGATTCTGAGTTGTCTTCCTTCAATCCTCAGTCCTCATTTCAGCCTCAGCTATATTAAGTTGTTCAATGATTTTAAGGCCCTTACTTATGCAGCAAAAGGAAATGTGGTAATTTTTTTTATACACAAACAGAACAAAGACCCAAAAAGTAAGCCTATTCTGACTTTCTCCTCCTCATCCCATCCCCCCGTTCTTTCTCAGCTGTCTGGTTCATCAGTGCCAAATTTGCTTTTCAAGAGGTTCAGGTAATACTAATAAGTTCTGTAATAACCTTGTGGTTTGATGATCTTCTGGGTGCTCAGGAGAGCTGTATCTACTAGATATCACAGAATCACAGAATCACAGAATCTTAGGGGTTGGAAGGGACCTCAATAGATCTTCGGGTCCAACCCCCCTGCCAAAGCAGCTCCCTATCTCATATTACATAGATAGGCATCCAGACGAGACTTGAATATCTCCAGAGAAGGAGACTCCACCACCTCCCTGGGCAGCCTATTCCACTGCTCCGTCACCCTCACTGTGAAAAAGTTCTTCCGCATGTTGGTGCGGAACTTCCTGTGCTCCAGCTTACAGCCATTGCCCCTAGTCCTGTCCCCACTGACCACTGAAAAGGGGCTGGCCAATTCCCCCTGCCACCCATGTCTAAGATACTTGTAAACACTAATTCGGTCCCCCCTAAGTCTTCTTTTTTCCAGGCTGAACAGACCCAGCTCACTCAGCCGTTCCTCATAGGGGAGATGTTCCAGACCCCTAATCATCTTTGTCGCCCTTCTCTGGACTCTCTCCAGAAGGTCTCTGTCTTTTCTATACCAGGGAGCCCAGAACTGGACACAGTATTCCAGGTGGGGCCTGACCAACGCAGAGTAGAGGGGGAGGATCACCTCCTTCGACCTGCTGGACACACTCTTCCTGATGCATCCCAGGATCCCATTGGCTCTCTTGGCCACCAGGGCACACTGCTGGCTCATAGCCAACCTGTCATCAACCAGGACCCCTAGGTCCTTCTCCATAGAGCTCTTCTCCAACAGGTCATCCCCCAGCCTGTACTGATACAGTCGGTTATTCCTCCCCAGGTGCAAGACTTTACACTTGCTTTTGTTGAATTTCATTAGATTTCTCCCTGCCCAGCTCTCCAGTCTGTCCAGATCTCGCTGAATGGCAGCGCAGTGTTCCTGCGTGTCAGCCACTCCTCCCAGTTTTGTATCATCGGCGTACTTGCTGAGGGTGGATGCTATTCCCTCATCAAGGTCGTCAATGAAGATATTAAACAGGACTGGACCCAACACTGAGCCCTGGGGAACACCGCTAGTCACAGGCCTCCATTCAGATTCTACTCCACTGATCACGACCCTCTGAGCCCGGTCTGACAGCCAGTTCTCAACCCACCTCACTGTCCACTCGTCTATCCCTTGTTTCCTCAGCTTCTCTATCAGGATGTTGTGGGAGACAGTATCGAAAGCTTTGCTAAAGTCGAGGTAGATGACATCCACTGCTCTCCCTCCATCCACCCAGTTGGTAATAACATCATAGAAGGCTATGAGATTGGTCGAGCACGATCTCCCCTTGGTGAATCCATGCTGACTATTCCTCATGACCTTCTTCTCTTCCAGTTGTTTGGAGATGGCATCCAAAACAAGCTGTTCCATCACCTTTCCAGGGACAGAGGTGAGGCTGACTGGCCTATAGTTACTGGGATCCTCCTTCTTGCCTTTTTTAAAGACTGGAGTGACATTGGCTATCCTCCAATCTTCAGGCACTTCTCCTGTAGTCCAGGATCTGTCAAAGATGATAGAGAGCGGCTCCGCAATCACCTCCACCAGCTCTCTCAGCACACGTGGGTGTATCCCATCCGGGCCCATGGATTTGTGTGCATCCATTCCTTTGAGTCGCTCCTGGACCACCCCTACCTCTACTAGAGGGGAGCCATTCGTTCCCCAACCACTCGTTCCCCAACCACTCCTACTTACATCTGGGATCTGTGAGTCCTGAGAAGCCTTCGGAGTAAAGACCGAGGCAAAGAAGGCATTAAGTATCTCCACCTTCTCATCATCTCCCGTCACCAAGACACCCGCCTCATTCAACAAGGGACCTACATTATCCCTGGTCATCCTTTTACTATTTACATACCTGAAAAAGCTCTTTTTGTTGTCCTTTATGTCCCTTGCCAGCTTAATTTCTAAGCAGGCCTTAGCCCTCCTAGTTGCATCCCTACAGGCCCTGGCCACATCCTTATATTCATCCCATGATCTCAGACCCTGTTTCCACAGTTTATAGGTTTTCTGCTTCCCTTTGAGTTTACTCATAAGTTCCCTGCTTATCCACGCAGGTCTTCTACCTCTCTTTCCCGATTTCTTACTCAAAGGGATGCACCTATTCTGTGCTTGGAAGAAGTGCTGTTTGAATGTTAGCCAGCACTCGCAGGCTCCCATTCCTTCAAACAGAGCAGCCCATGGGATAGCCCCTATTTGATTTCGGAGGAGATCAAAGTTAGCTCTTCCAAAATTCAGGGTAGCTATCCTACTTTTTGGCTTGCCTCTTCCACTCAGGATCTTGAACTCGACCATTTCATGGTCGCTTTGTCCTAAGCTGCCCCCGACCTTCACTTCACTGACGAGCCCGTCCTTGTTAGTAAAAACAATATCTCTTTTCTCCAATAATTTTCCAACAAATTGGAAATTTGTTGGAAAATTGCTCTACATACTTGCCTTGAAAGAGCATATATGCTCCATAAATTGTGGATGGGCAGTATATTTGTCCACATTAGACGTGCACAGACTGAAATGTGCAATGAGTCATTATTCTCCAGGTTCATACATGAGTTTAGTCCTAAAGTCTAGTACTTAAACTTTCCTATAGTATTTGAGTAGTGGATTTCCCATGTCTGATATTCTGGGTGCATGTAATTTTCCAGAATCTATGTTACAATAAGGAGTCTCTATTTATTTTACTGGAACAAGTTACTTCAGGGTTGGAACAGAGCGAATTCTACCTGCAGTGCTGCACTAATTCTTCAGCACCATGTGAGACACAGTCTGCGTATTACTATGCTAGATGCCTGACTCAGGAACTGTTAACAATTTCACATACTCTCCGTTCTCCTGCATAACATGTTCTGCAGCTGTCTTGCTTATGAAGCATAGTTACAATAGACAGAGATTCTTTCAAAAACAAAGCTCATTTTGACTGTTGGCATAGAAATGCTCATAATAATGGTAATTCAGTTTGCAGGCTTAATCCTTTACTCCCTTTTCCATCCCACTCTCACTGTTTTCCAGTGTGGGAAATCTGGCTTTAAACTTGGCTACCAGGGCCAAGGAATTTTAGACTGGTATGATAATAGTTGGTCAAGTACTTAACTGTTATTTCATCTTTTTGTTTTCCTGACTCTTCCTTGACCTTCTCATACCTAAATGTTTTTCTCCAGTTGTGGGCCCTGGCAGCCACATGTCTGGAATTTCCTTTCGCAAGTCTGAGGAACACAGCTTGATCTAATGTGTAAAAACTGTTGCACAACAATACTTTAATCCAAAGGTTTATTCAGCTGCATATCCACTCTGTCACCTGTAGACTTGCTTCGTCTGCTGCCAGAATTATGCTGATACCTGCTTCAGCTGGTGCAGACCCAAGAAAAGCCACCATCAAAACAAAATATACTGGTCTGAGAGACGTTCCACACTGGTGAATTTTTAGCTTAAATTTTTGCATTTCCTCACAACTTGATTTTACTTGCAGAGAGTTAATATCTTGGGTTTAGTTTTATGGTTTTTTTCATACTGTTCCTTAGCTGTAATAATTTCATTTTTGATTTGAAACCAATGTAGTTCTTGTTGAATTTATCTTAGAAAGGGTTATTAAGCTAAAGATGAATTGGAAGTTCATTTTTTTCCCATCTCCCTGACCCCACTTTCAGTACTTGTTTTTCCTGTGTCTCTTTTCCAGCAGCCAAACAAATGTAGGATGACAAACCAGCCCTCTGATCTGCCTAAGTGGCTCTGCCCCTGTTTTTTGGTGTCCCACTTTTATAGAAAATTGCTGGAGCACATAAACCAAAACTGTCAAGCCAATTTTTTAAATTTCTTATTTTTTTTCTCTGGACATTCTGGGTGGTGCTCAACATCTTGATGCATCCTTCATGGTCACCGGAGAACACTGAACTGGAACTGCTTGGCTTCTCTGGCAGATTATTAAATCAGAACAACTACCTGAGATTTGTAAGACTAAAACTTTGAAGTACAATCTGCTTTGAAGATAGAAATTGTTACACAAATATTTCTGTCCTTGTTCAGTCCTGACTTGTGTCTCTTTGCATTAAGAGCTGTTGACAAGAAGAAATAAGGTCTAATGGAAATTAGAACTGACTCCTGTGTTTTATTCTATTTGGTTGCTATAAATGTACCTTCTGTTCCTTCTTTTGGAAATGTTCTGCCTATATAGCAAATTATTAAGTATGTAAACAAAGAACTATATCATTATGATTAAATCTTAATGGAATATTAGTACACAATGATTGTATGCAAATCTCTAATACAAATAGCAGTACCTTATTAAAAGCTAAGTAATTGATCTAAGAAATATATTTTATTCTGTTTGCAAAGCCATCTAAAAAAAAAAAAAGAGCCTAATCCAAACAATGAGTTGTATTGAAATAGAAAAACACATGAAGCAGACTGCCAAATTATTTATCTTGCATTAAGGGAGAAAATCACACCTAATTATCTATGCTATATGAGCATATTTGCTACACGTTGGCATGGAATTGAGCAGTAATAATCATAAAAAATGCAACCCACAACTAATCTAACTCTAACTAGCTGTTATTAAGTAAATACTAGAAAAGGGAATACTGAAGAAGGAGAATATTCACTGCATTCTCTATAGCCAGAAAGGACTACTCATCATTTTGAAGGATAGAAACAAAATTATATGCTTGGAGCTTAATCAGCGAGCAGTTATAATGTATGTCTTTGTAGCTTCCCCATAAACAAATAACAATTGAGCTGCTTTTTAAATTAAAGGATTTTGATGCTTTGAAATTAAGCAAGGCTGTGATGTTTTGTGGTTTTATTTAGACATTTTGGAAAGATTAAATAGTAACTATAGAAGGAAAGTATGAGATGTGAATTTGCATTTCAAAACATCCTTTGCTTTTTGTTCCTTGTTAAAATCTGTTCAGTAGCAAATACATCTGAGCAGCTCTGGGTGACATCCAGTATCATTCGAAGCTTGCAAACTTGTTATCAGGAATAGTCACCTTAAGAACTGTCCATTACCTGTGATTAGTATAGAAGGGTATAATTTTCTTCATCATTACCAGTTCATTTGTAGCTATAAATATATACAGAGCTAGATGTGTTTCAAACACATTCAGTAAAAGAGAAATTGCTGAGCTTTATGCTCTTTCAGTGGGAGTATATGCTGTAGCACATAGTAATAGGACAAAAATCTCAGTTTGGAAACTTTAATGACAAGAATACTCATTTCATTACATCTATATTTTAATATGCTTCTGTGTTTCAAAATGAGATTGGAGAAATTGTTTCAAACTTTTGACATACCAAGTCCCAACAAGGAAAACATTCACTGTGATTATCCTGATAGAGATTATAAGAAGTCCTTCAAGGGCTCTGAACCGAAATGCCAGAAATTTAGAAAAATTTAGTCAAACATTCCAGTTAGATTAAAAACAAAGAAACTTTAAGATTTTAGAAGTTTGAGAGAAATATAAAATACATTCTTAGAATAAAATTATTTGTAAAGTTCAGTGGTGCCTTTTCCATACAGTCAATGGCTTAATATTTTTTAATATACTTGTCTGAAGATGGCATTTTCTCCAGCCACTGTTGTCTTTGCTGGAGAGATAGTTATTGAAATAATGTGTTTTACCTGTAGATTCCTTGGTGATAATCAAACACATAAACTCATCCTGGAAGGAAGAAAATTTAGTATTTTTTTTTGTTATTTGTTAGTTTCACTGCTATTTAGTAAATTTATTTAATTTTACATTAGATTTGATTTCATCTTGCATGCACAAAAAACTGGTTTGTTGGAACCAAATAATTTCCTCTAGCAAAACCTACAGTAAAGCTGGGGAGGTATTTTTTTTAAGTGCATGTAGTGATAAGATGAGGGGCAATAGTTTTAAAGTAGAGCAAGGTAGATTTAGAATAGACATGAAGATGAAGTTCTTCCCTATGGTGACAGTGAGACACTGGCACAGGTTGCCCAAAGAGGTGTTGGAGGTTCCATCTCTGGAGACATTCACGGTTAAAGAAGTTCTGAACAACCTGATCTAGTGAAAATGTCCCTGCTTCCTGCAGGGGGGTTGGACTAGATGGCCTTCCAACATAATACATTCTATGATTGTGTGAAAAATGTTTTAAATATATTGTGCTGACAATCACAATAATCTGCTTCTACAATAAACTTAAATTATAAGCCTATTTTTGTCAGTTTGGTGTAAAGGGAAAAAATACTTCCAAAGTATTACATATAGCAGCTAATCAGTTCTAAAAAACAGTCCTTTTCTGTGATCAATCCCACTAAAGATTGTGCTATCTCAAATGTATTTTTTATGCCATTAATCTTTTTAGAAGTGATGTCTCATGTTCTAGATACTTGATGTATAGTAGCTCAGACTGGAATAAGCTAGAAATAATGAAGTAGGTTTTTAAAAAAATTATTGAAGTATATTAGTCATATTGCAAATTCTGGAATCTTTCAAGAGCTTAAGCCATTCCTACTGAATTGTACACAGCTGCAAGTATTCATGTCAGCATTCCACTAGAGATTCAAGAAGATGGTTTGCAGGGAGGAGACACCCCATGGGGAAGGCAAAAAAAGGTGATTTTACATTGCTTTACTACTTTGATTTGACTTAGATTATTAGATGATCTGCCGTTACATTCCCTTGACAATTGCAGCACATACAAATGGGGTTATAAATAGATTGTGTCACTGCAGCTGTGCTCTAAGATGACTCAGTCACACACTCTGACTTGGCTGGTCCAGTGTGGAGCCAAGGGTTGCACTTGATGATCCATATGGGTCCCTTCCAATTCAGGATGTTCTGTGGTTCTATGGCTTTTCAGAGGGCTGTGTGCAGTTTCTGTTGGTGCCTTATTTGGCACTGTTTGTGTTTTGGATTCCCCTAAATCTTTATGATCTGGATTATTCTGTGGGTAAAAGACTTCAGACCAAACCCACACATAACTGATTATGCTGGTGATCAGTGCGCAAAGATGAAATTTTTGACCCTATGTGTTATTTTTCAGTCTACATTCCCAGTGTTTCCCCTGAGGCAAACTAATAGGGTGCAATTAGTAGTGAAATATTGTTCTCCACAGTAGAGGTGTTCCTTCAAGGATGCCAACTTTTTCTAGTATTAAGAAATTTGACTACCCTTGAATCAGGTATATAGCTGGGGAATATCATGTTTGGTTTAATTCACTTTTTTTTTTTCAATCTCTGTTGAATTCATAGAACAACAGAGTGTTGTTTCAGGAAACAAAATGAAACCTGTTAATCTCTGACCATAAATATGAAACTTCAAAGGTAATTTCTTTATTGTCAATCTGTAGAAAAAGCAGTTGGAAGTCTTAAACATTTTTCTCTATCTGTCTTCCATAGGCCAGATTTTGGGCAGACTTTTCTTACTCAGTTATGCTTCGATGTAATTTCTACAAGTTTTGCTGGGTTTTTTTGACATGTTTAAACATTTTGAATGATACTGCATCTTGATCTGAAGACAATCTCTTCTAGCTGTGTTGCTTTGGAAAGGAAGGCAGTATCTACTCACTGCATATGAGGTGCTTTGTACAACAGGTTCCTAGGAGAATGCACACTGACAGACTTTGCAGTCTTCTAGAACTGTTGATACTCTATAAGTGAACCTGGGGTAGGGTGCAGGGAAGAGGTGAAGAAGAGGAGAAATGAACAAAAATTCAACTTCTGAAAGGTAAATCTAGTTGCATCTGTCAGCCTAAAGAATGCAACACAGTGAGTTTTCTCTTAAATTTACTACTATTGTGGCTTAGTCCTAGTTCTTTTGTTCACATTTGATGATTGTTTATTTCTGAGGATCCAGTGGAGGACCTCCAATACCAAATAGAGAAATAAATTCTTTCATGTGGCTGCCTGACTCCAAACCCACCACTAAAGTTGTCTTTCAGCCAGTACTTTCAGTGAACAAATTAACTTGAGCTTGAATAAATAAACACAAAAAGTTCAGAGCAGTTCTGGTGGTTAATATGAACCATTTGGAGAAGTTCTTAGCAAAACAAGGCTGCAAAATATCTTCCCAGCAAATGCTGACTAAAGTAGACTGGTATTTCTTTGTAATCTGTGCAAGAGTAGGGAATGGAATGGATAATTGACAGATCTTTATATAAGGCTCTGTTTTTCAGGTCAAAATTTTATAATGCCTATTACATCACAGCCAGGTTTAACATGTTTGTGATGTTTGATTTATGTAAAGTTATATATTTTTAAGATCTTAATTAAGTGGAAGTGTACAAGAAAGTGAATTATCATGGTTTTAAAGCCTTTCCTGTGAATTAGCCATAAGAAAGTGTTTTACTCTCCACATTAATCATCAGGCATAGATCCTCTTCCTGATTCAGCATATAAAATGTCATAAGCAGGACCAACCAATCAAAATACGGGTCTTTTAATTCTTTTTAAGAAAGATGCACTGATGAATGTGGAACTGGTAAAAATTACAGGATGTAATTTCAAGAGATATGTCGACCTTGAATTTGGAGTGTTCCTTCTTCATGCGTTGTGCACTGAAGGAGGGACAGAAAAATTCTTCTGACTTTAGTTAATCAGTTGTCAACTTATTTTGAATAGGCTATTGAAAAACTTAGACAGTTAAACCTGTTCCCTCTGTTCCACTTGCAACACGACTTTACTCAAAGAGGCCTTTTAGTAAGAGTGGAACTGACCTTATTCTTCTTACTCCATTTGCCTGCTGTGAACAAGGATGTGAAGCAGGACTACTTGATTACTTCAACATGTCATGCCTTCTAAACACTGCGACAGACTGCTTTGAGTTGAGTTAGTGTTAATTCAAGATACCACAGTACTCCTCTTTAAGTAAGAAAATGGAGGAGATAAAAAACCAAAACACAAAACAAAGCCAAAAATTATTACCAAAATGATAGTAGGTCCCTTGTATTATTGCTAGAAAGGATACTCTGGCAACATTGCAAAGATGAGATTTGTTGCAAGAAAGAAGAGTCACATACTTTTCCAGACTACTCTTTTACTAGAATTCCTGGATACCAAGCTTATGATTATTGCAATGTATATAGTAGGCCAAATAACTGATAGAAGGACAAGTCATTGACATCAAGGTGATGATACTATAGATTATGACACAGGTATCTTAAGAAGTACAAAGTGCACAAAGTATACAGTCGTATAAAACCTGAAAAATTTGTCTTTTTGACATTATCTTTCTCTTTTTACCATGCAGTTCAAATGGTGGGACCTGATTGCCTGATGCAAATCTTAGCAAAGACATGCTTGGTCTTTATGACCCTGGAGACTCTAAATGAAACATCTAGCAAGGTTTTGTCAGGCCTGTGATACCAGATTCAAATTTAATGTCATTCAGATGGAAATAAGTGCTGAAGAAATAAGGATTTAGGGGGAGAATACAAATTCAACTTTATATACATGTCAACACAGACAAGTACATCTACCAGAGGTGCAATTTTCTTATAAATCTTTAGAAGATGTGGTTAAGGTAAAGAAATGACTAAAAATTGTACATTGTTCCTGATTATATGTGCTCAGTGTGTTTCTGTTTCACATCTTCATTTAGGGGATGTGAAACAAAAAACAATCCACTGACCAAAAGAACACGAGCTGTCCTTTTTGGAGTACCAAACTAAAAAAAAATATTTTCAGGCAATTTAAAAATAATATAATTTTGGAAATAACCTCAATAAAGAAATCAAGTCCACAGTTAACGTATCATACCAAAACTTATATAGATTTAGGCTGCTTAAGCAATATCTCTTAAATGCAGTTTTGGTGAGAGCAATATTGAATAATGGTATATGCAGCTGGTCAATGTTATTCATATGTCTCCACTATCTGTATCTCCCTCCCTTGAACACACAAGTCCAAACTTGACTTTACTGCTGCTATGATGTGATGGACTGTAAAAGCAACTGATCTTCTTCCAAGAGTTCCCAGACTATTGTTGTTGCAGGAACCCTAGCAGTACATAGTCCCACGAGACTGATTCCGCGCCCATGACCAGAGGTTTTTACATAGCCTTGAATTTAAGGCTTGTACTCCATAAAGCAAGTGCTTCCTGAGTTCAGTGTTACTGTAAAGTCTGTGAATCGACTATTGGGGCACCAAAACGCTCTGGCCATGGTAAATAAGCTCTCAAATAAATGAGTTCTTAGGGACACCCTAAGAACCATGATGGTTTCACCACACAGGGGAGTCATTTTACAATTTGAGACATTACTTCTTTATGTGTTCCAGTCAGCTTTCTTCAGCTGGTGCTGAATACTTGGTTTTGATTTTAGTATGTTTGAGAACAACAAAAGCTTACTTAAAGACCAGCCCAGAAGATACTTTACTTTGAGTCTAACATCAGAAGGCTTTCTAGCCTTAGTGAAATACAATCATGAACATTATGATACAGCTCCTGTGGATTTACACTCAAACCATTGCAAAATTATCTCCGAAGAGGGAAATTTATATAATTTCTCAGTGCAATTTGGACTGTACTGCTGTCACACAAAACCCTCACTGAACTATGAAGGTGTCCTGTTGACACTAATATAGTCTGTCACCTCTCTGGCTTTGCATGGACATAGTCTGAGTTTATTGTGATGCTGTTCATTTCTATTAAAGTGAGTAGAAGATTAGAGATTCACAGGGCTAAATAGGGATAACTATAAATGCTCATGCTTTTTCCACTGTATATATTTTAACTTATTCAGATGGTAACATTTCCAAATACCAAGGAAAAAACCTCATGTTAATACAATTTGGGAATGAATAAGTTCCTAAGCTTAATGATCTTTACTTCTACATTTGCAAGAATTCTAAAATTGCACCCATTTTAAAGCATTGATTTCTTAAATGAAAAAGAACAACCTTTTCAAAACCTCTCCCAATGACTTCCCTTCAAAATAGAAGAATCACTGCACACATCTGGTCTGACACACCAGATTCCAATTTAATGTCATTCAAATGGAGATAAGTGCTGAAGACAGACGCATTTAGAGAAAGAATACAAATTCAGCTTTACTCTATATACATTCCACTTCTGTCTATACATTTATTATAGCCCTTGACTATTAAGAAGTAAGTGCCGCCTTTATTTGAAATAGATTTAACCTCACTGAGAGTAAACATTTTGGAAATTAGAGACTAATTTAGATCTTGACCCGCCATCCTGTTTATACATTTATTTAAACTGACATTGTAGCTGAAGCACTCTTATTTTTAATAAAGCAGAGGTTCATTGTGGCATTGTTTCTGGATTTTGCTAATACTTCACTGTTTGATGGGTTGATAAAGGTTTTGAGCACAAACAGAATTTCTGATGTAGAATTCTTTAATAAATAAAGGTAAAACTTCTTACTTTGATAATTTGGGAAATGATTAAAATATACTCAGGAAAACTGAAAACTTTCACAGCTTCAATGCTTTCCTTGGAATTTTATGCTTTTTAGTTGATAGATCAGTGACCTTGCTTGAATGTCCTTTTAGGTTTTTATAGAAAAGTGCTGAATGCAAACATAATACCATCTCTCATTTCTTTCCACTCAGCCAATGAAAAATATCTATGAAGAAGTTCAGCTTAGTCTGACTATTCAATAATGGCTCATCAGCAAACTCCTAGCTTTGCTGGAAAAGAACATAGTTGGAAATTTGATAGATTGCATTATAAATTACTATTTGTTTCTCCTTTTTTCTGGGATTGATTTTGTTGATGATTCATAGTAAAGAAAAAAATACAAAATTACAAGAGGTATTTGAAGCCAAAAGGTACTGCAGGTTAATGTAATGCAGGCTTAACCTGGTATTGCAGTGTGCAGAACTAGCCCTGGTTTTCCTGGCTCTTGGACTCAGGCACAAATAACAACAGGTGATGCCGTGCATGTTTGTGCACATGTGTCTGGAAGTGAACAGTCTGTGTAGAACTATGCTAGAACTTAAAGTCGTGGCTTGTTAAGACTTTTCAGACACAGACCTTTCTATCAGCCCAAATGGGTATGTAAAGAATGAGCTGGCACTGTTGTTTTAATTCTTAGTTCAGATCTGCTGCCTTACAGAGTCTAAGACCGACAGATAGGGTTCAGATTTCTATGGCAGTTTAACTGTGTGTGTAGGATCATCTCTAACACATGATTGGTGTCTCAGGAAAAATCTGGGGCCTGATCTAGAGGTCACTGAAGCCAATGAGAGTTTCGGGGTTTTTTTTGAGAATAAACTTTCCTGCTTCTTTCAGGTTTATGTAACAAAAAATAGTTATTTTTGGTCAATATTTTGTGTGAACAGAAAAAAGTGAGCTCCTAAATACTAGCATGTGACCTAGAACCCTGGTTAGCTTTCACAGTGTGTACATTTAGGCAATGCACCTGTCTGAAATTACTAAGACTGAACCAGGATTTTTGAGGAAAGATATGAGAAAAATTAAATGTACAGAAAAATTTGGAACCATTCTCTGCTACTTGAAATTTTCTATGATTCACATGATTTGTTAAATAGACTCCATCAGCATTTCATATTTAAAGCAGATTCATGCCAGTCATCATGGAGGGAAGTATTTTCTTTCAGATGTTTCAATACTCTGCGAAGCATTAAACCATTTATTTATTTTTTTTTTAGGAAAAAGATGGAGAAGTTGTGTTATTAAGATATCTTCTAACATTTCAAGAAGCAGTGCTGAGAGCTGGAATGCCAGCTCAGTCAAACCTCTGATATTTGCTGTTATCTCCATGCATGTTTACAGCAGTTGACATATGAAAAAGCTTGGAAATAATTTGAGCTTGCAGGCTATGAAACAAGCCCATTTTGGATCTGAATCTGGCTGTCAAGTCACTTCATTGAGTTAATCTGACACAAAATGAAATCACAAAAATGAAAGAAAGTTTTGGCAAGCCTGAAACGATGGGTACACGTCTGCAAGGCGAGTGATTAGCTTAGTGGTGTCCTTTCAAATATGACCCAGGAACTCATTCCCCCACCCACACAGAAACTAGTCCTTTTTGTTCTTCAGATATTTATTTATAGGATTATAATGGGGAAATGGAGGAGAGAGGGCTTGGGACTTTGATGATAGGGAAAGTCTGTATACCCCAAAGGTGGTAAAGGAGATAAGCATTAGAGGATTAAAAGGGTATGACAAATTTGTGTTTCAATTTGGCACACCATTTCAGCCTGAGATTTCCCTTTGGCTGTCAAAGTAGAAGATTTAACTAATATATTCTACAAAGGGTAAAATTCAGGAAAGGTGGGAGGCATTTTTCTAAAATGTAATTGATTGCCTTTGGAAAACAAAAGAGGGAAACCTGTGCTAAGGGGTGGTATGGCCCCTCTGCAAATATCTTGAGGTTTCATGTCGTACACTGATGTTAACTTTTATGCAGTGAATCTCAGGCGAGGGGGCCCACAGCAATGTACATCAACATGGATACAAAACCATATTTTGCGGTTTGGCCCTGTGTTGTTATTTAACCTGCCTGGTGGCTAAAGCAAGAACACAGCTAATGTCTCATACATTCCTGTCACAATGGAATGGGGGAGAGAATGGAGAAACTAAAAAAAAGGTCAGATTCATGATTTGAGACAAAGACAATTTAATAGGAGAGAAAAGAATGAGAATAGCAACAGTAATAGAAAATACAGAAACAAGTGATGCACAGCACAGCACACTATGTGAAGTAGATGCTCACCTAGTTCCCAAGCTACCCTGCCTCCCAGACAACACTCGAGTTACAAACTGACCATGACAACACATAGTATGGAATAGCCCTTTGGACAGGTTGGGTCAGCTGTCCTGGCTGTGTTCCCACCCAGCTTCTTGGGTGTCCCCACCTTCTTGTTGGCGGGACAGTCTGAGAAGCTGAAAAGTCCTTGACTGCCTGGCAACAACTGAAACCACCCCTGTGTTATCCACATCATTTAATCCTAAATCCTAAACACAGCACTACATCAGCTGCTAGGATGGAAATTGACACTATCTCTGCAGAAACCAGTACACCCTACAATCCATCCAAGGCTGCTTGCTAACAGTAAAACATGTTTTCTGCTCAGTATCTTTCTTACTGTCTGAAAATAAAAGAGAAAATCGAAGAGGAGGAGAAATGACAACTGAAAACTTATAGTGGGGTACATAAGAGGACCAGGAAGATAAAAAAAATGAGAGCTGTAATTATCAGTTTAGTAATCTTGGTTATTCTTGAAGATCAGCCTTTTATTTCTTGGAAAGAATAAATGACCACAGGAGTTGTCAATGACCCCTGTTTCTTTAGAGTAAAACACCATCTTCCTGAGTTATAGGCACCAAATATCAGTATCATTGGGTATTATTTTCATGTCATAGCTACTACAGCAAGAAGCTGTTGAGCAAGAGCAGAGTTTGTGAACAAAGCTGCCTGAATTTCATAAGGTGAATTATTATGTGTAAACTGTGACAGTTTTTTTTTAAAAAAAAAGACACTCAAGAAATATGTTGTATTATATTTCCTCTATTTCCAATCCCTGCCAAGAAAAAGGCACATATTATGGGCTGCAGAATGTTGTGTATGGACTCAGTGGACAGTATACACTGAATGGGAACTTATCCTGCCTATCTCATCCTGACTTGAGCTTGGCTAGTTGCCTATTAGTATCACAGATAGAGACGGCGGGTAGAAGCAAGACAGCAGTGTAGACTCAGTCTGCACCTGGAGGATGCTTGTCTGGGTTGCATGGAAATGCAGCAAGGCAACTTCTAGACATTGGTCTCTCAAGCTCCAGTTTCACCACAGAGACAAGTGTTTCTTACTCCTTACAAAATTTATGATGTTAACCAGAAGAAAGGGGGGTTTACATATATATGTTTTTAAATAACTGAATTTGTTTTAATTAAAATCATGTCAGGTTCACATAAGACTAGTGGTTAATTAAAAATGAATGTAGTAAACAGAGTCTTCTGTCTTACCCTGAAAAAATATAAGTTGGCTTGCTCCACATTGAACCAAACATTCCATATTGGTATTAAATTCTACAATTATTTTTCAGACATTCAGTTTATGGGGTAGTGGGAAAGGAAATAGGTTTAGTAGATTTTCTTGGTCCATCAGTGATTCTACCTAAAAATTGAGGTTTTATTTGTACAGATTTAGTTACTATAATGTAGTACCTCAGTGTACTAGTACAGAGTCAACTGCAGACTGTCCTCCATTCGGTCTCTGCTTTATGTAGCACAGCATCATTTTGCTTACAAGGACATACTGCAGATCCAGATTCCCTTGAAGATGGATTCCTAGTCATTGGATGTAGTACAGCTGAAACCATGATCAGTAAAAGAAAAAAACAACTTGTCCATTGTCACAGTGCTTACAGCACAAAATTATACCTAAAGCATTAAAAACAAATGAACACACCTCTTGGAACACACTAGACAGAAATAATTGGACAGAGGTATTTCAGGAGAGGCAAGTTATTTTTTTGTCAGCTCTTCCTTCAGATGTTTCTCTGCTTGCTTTTCTTTGTTCTCTGTACCCAGTGCCTTGCTCTCTCTGTGTCCTGTTTCATTTCACTTGCTTTTACTGGGTGAAATGGGGCGGGGGAAAGATAGAAAGATAAAATAAGCGGTTTCACTTTCCATGAGTGTTGCTTTGTATCTTAGCAGGGGGTCTCACTGGCTTTTTGCAGAGTTTTTAAGCTCCTTTTAATACCATCCTTTAGAGAGTAAGCGTGTTCATGAGCTATTACATACACAACAAGGAAAAAAGCATTTCAGAACACTGTATCCTGACTGTGAATTTAACTTTACTTATGAATGCTCTACACAAAACCTTCCTGAGAAGATTGAATTGTGGTTGTTTGGGATTTCTTTCTTTTGAGGAAGCAGAAATATCTGGAATGGGAGCACTAATACATGGTGGACATTTTCTGAAATATCTATGCCTATGTGTCAATCGAGATTTCTAATATTTATGACAGTTTTATTAGTAACACAGAGACTGTCAGAATAAATACCAGGCAGGGCTGTGAACGCATAAGTGAAAGACAAATGGAGATAAGTAGTGGCAGGATAACTGTGACAAGAGGTGAAATGGCTGCACCTAAGACTGAGAGAAGAAATTAATTTCCGTTGGATTAAAACCAGAAAAACCCATGTTTAAGTTTCTTGTTTTTTAATGTAATGATTTATATTCTCTTTTATATTCAGTGATGATTTAAAGAAAAAAACAATGTAATTTAAATGGCAGTTTCTATTCTATTAATTACTTTTAAAATTTGTAATGTTGTCTAATATCTATGGGATTTGCAAACTTAAAGCACCAAGGAGCAAAACAAGTGTTTTGAGGGTTTGTTCTGAAACTCACTTTCGCAAGAAATAGTTTAGTGAAAGCCAGGCTGGGTACTGCTTTTGGTACAGTAGTGTACAAATCACTCAAGCCCTTTTCTTCATTTAGCAGGAGGGTTACTTGGAGAGCCTCATCTTTAAACTGAGTCGACATGGATGGCTCCATGTCAAAATTCAGTTACTAACTGACTATAGTGTGCTTTCATTTCTCAACCTGAGACAGGACCAAGAAGCTGTGTGCAGCTTTGCATGTGAATAGGATAAATAAATTAGTGCACTAAGGCATACCTGTCAGCTCTTGAAAGCTGTATTGTAAACAGAAGCACTTGTCGAGGAAGAATACATTTTTAAATGCTCTTGGAAGTTGCTGAACTGGAAAAGCTTCACAGAGTAAAAGAATGGGGAGCCTTGGAGGGGTGTAACACAAACAGGTGTCACTTCCATATGTCTTCAAATTCAAACTTCAGTAACCTTGTTTTTCTGATAAGCTTGTGACCTAATGCAAATCAAAACCTAGACTCAGGGTCAAATATTTTATTAACGTTGTAGTGTTACCTTCTTCAGTGACAAAATAAATTAATATTTTTGAAACAAGCACATATTAAATCCAGCAATTTATTCTTCTGACTGAGTCTGAAGCTAAATCTGACAACATTTATCAATTTAGTTCTTGGGGAGGAGAGCATTAAGAAATAATCCTGTAAAGAAAAAAAAAAGCACAATCAGAAAAGATACCCACTCTTACTAACCCACAAAAAGCTGGGTTAAAGTGACTTTACTATCTGCAACTGTACACAGTCAAGGAATTTCAAGAAATCATCTGTCTCTCTAGAGAGACATGAGCCTTTGTCAAACACTCTCTCATTTTCCATCTATACTGACTTTGTTTTCATGTCAAAGTTGTAACACTATGACAGTCACAAAGGAAGCATGCATGTGTATTCAGGGCCTTCTGCTGTGCCGATAGACAGATTTTGCCATCTGCCCTGGAGCCAAGAACTCCTGTGAGGACTATCCTCTCCACTGGACGCTTCCAGCTGCAAAACTTCACTGGCTGCTGGGTGTTGAAGCAAAAGGTTGCAGTGGAAGAATGGAACCTAGAGAAATATTTTCTTAGGGTTTAAATAGACTGAGTATCTGCTACTTATGTGCAATTTGTGAAGAGCTCTGTGTTTGTTATTACAGCTCAGAGTCTTATATTAGCTATAGCAGAAATGAAAAGGAAAAAAAAGAATGTTGCTTAGGGCAACATTTAGGATATGCTGAAGAATGCAAATTTATGCATTGGACACCCCCACACTTCACTGGAACACAGTCAAAACAGCAATGATTTCCATCCACAAGGGTAGAAGGGAGAAAAGTTACTTCAGATTAAATGGCTCTTACAGGGAATACATAAATGAAGCTGGAATCAGGGTATTCTTGCCATGGGAGAAAAGATACTTTAGATTTCATAATCCCTGCAGATATGGAATGGTTAAAAGACAATTATGGTTGCTTCCATCCCCTTGTTCTCTTCCCAGCCCCAATTACATGAAGTAAAGCGTATCAGAACACTTAAATTTACATTTAATTTCCGTCTATGCACCTCAGAACTGAATCCCTCTTCTGATACACCTTCTCTTACCATGAGAATGTGGCAGATTCAGCTAACAAGGATTAGACACAAATTTACAAGTCATAAACTAAGTGACAATGTCTTAAATTTTAAAATTATTTTGGACTCTGCAAACAAGATTTTCTAAGTGAAACTATCAGTATAACGGCAAACGCAGACTTTGTGCTGTGGAGCAGAGAAAGAATACCATAAAAATGTATACATGGCATACGTACAAAGATTTTGCTATTCATTTTAACTTACCTGTTCCTTTGGAATATGCTGTAAAACCTTTGAACAGCAAACATGAAATGAGGAAGCTGGAAATCTAGTTTAAAGAGGACAAAATAGATCATTTTAGATTTTCTTTTTACTATATATCTGATTTGCATTGAAGTTAATATGAGACAATGTTTGTTGATGCCAGAGCAGTGAACATCATTTTATGAACATCTAATACTATATAATGTCAGTTAGTAAGGTGGGAACATTGCATTGTGTTAGAATTTCTCCCAGGGAAAGTCACATCGTGTTTTATTAATGTCTAAGAGGATGTTGCACGACCATGCAGCTGCATACTCTTTTCCATGCCTGGGTCATACTTTGCCTCCCATAAACATGTTTTTTCAGACCAACCTGATGAAAAACGTGTGCTAGCTAGCATCAAATCACTCACCCCAGCCACAAAATTAGAGGTGTGTGTAATTCACTGAGTGCAGACTCCAAATAAAAGGGCCAACCATATTACACGAAGTACAGTTTGGAGAGAACTTCTTCAGAGGAAATCTTTTGTCCTAGACAGTGGGGAATCTTTACTTACCATCAATTTTGTGTTCTCTGTACAGTAATAAAGCTTATTTGTTATATTTAATGTCAAGTAAATACATTCCCATTCCATCAGGACTATGTCACAGGATACATTGCAGTCTGGATAGTGTTCCCTGATAGTGCAAGGTGTTTGGTATGTATGTTGCAGACTTATAAATACAATTAAAGGTTCAAAAAGTAGTGTTTGCAAAGCTAACATTTGTTTCCTAGTTTATGGTAAAAGCTAAAGAAACTTCTTTATACTCAGGAAGTCTCTAAACACATGTACACACACAAAACACAGCAAATTTTCTATTTAGGGAAAGCTTGATTTTCAGGTTGAATCTTTGGATTAGTCGATCAGATTCTCCTTGTGGCTTTGACTTGATGTGGCAAGAGCATGTCCTGGCCTTCTGGTCTTTATGTCATCCAGATGAGAGAAGTGGTGGAAAAATACTGACATCTGTCCTGTGGGCATAGATCTGGGGATAGCATGGAGGAGGAGGAGGGAATGGGCATGTTATAGCTCGTGTCAGGATCCAGAAATGTCGACACGGTACTACAGACAACTCTGGAATATTGGATTAACACCTGCATTGCCCATCATGTCCCTGACCAGTGCTTTTTTCCCATGCCCTGTCTATTCAGGTTGTGGGGTCTGTTGCATTCAAAGTTTTCTTTTTTCCAACACATAGGTGTGTAATGGGTCGGAGATTTTCAACCCAAATACAATTTCAAATGCACAGTGAATGCTGGAGTTGTCAGCATGTGAACGTTGTGAATACACACTGGCAATTCCCATTTCTAGGTTAAATTTCTAGCAAATGCCCTGAGACAGAGACATTTTATGAGTGTGTTCTCATACATATACACAACACATACATACATACATATATATATTTCTGTACAACTTTTTTTTTAATTACCACTACTTCAGAAAGAAGATAGTTCTGGAAATTGCTTTCAGGGACACATGTCTATACTTGACTGAGGAGTACAGATATTCACATTTCTCTTTGCAAAGGCCTCTCAGCAGACTCCTAAGATATATAGTACTTTTAGGATGTGACCTGTGCAGGACATAGCTCTGAGGGGATCAGATTCTGGTCATTATGTCTCATATCCACTCCTTTACAAAGAATATGTACATTTGCTTTAATTTATTGCATCCTAAGCTTAGGATTTTAATGTCTTCCACATTAAAAAAGAAATATCCCCTTTCACATATTCCTAGTTCTGTAAGAAGCAGCTCATTTCCCAGGGGAAAATCTTGAATGCAGACTTTGGAGAAAATTTGTGTCTCAGTTGCAAGAGTTTCAAAATAAATCCTTTTAACAGTAAGTCTGACAGACCTTTAACTACATCACAGCAGTGCTGCCAAATACAACTAACACACACTGCCGCTTTCCTGTGGCAGTAAAATTGATGCTTTAAACAAGTCTTACAACAGGATTTCTCTGCTAATTGCAGAAATAGATAACATGTGCCTTGAGCAGCCATTATTCGTTTGACAGTAATTTTTCTTAAACTATAAGTGGCATTCTGTTTCAATAGTGCTTAAGTGCCTGATATTCCCACAAGAAATGTTAAAACTCTTCCATTAAGGAAATCACTGGCTTGTGGATTCTGGTTTTTAGAACTGAAATTACCTGAGGTGATGTGTGTTTGGCTTCATTTAATCAACAGGTTTGATATGCAGAGAAAAATACCAGAACTTGTTTTCAGAGCCTTTTTCTACCTCATTTCAGAATATTTCCTATCCTATTAGCATATGGTGTTATTTAGCCTCAGTAAATATAGGAAGCAAAACATCCATGTCAGTTTTTTTAAAATTTTTATTTTGTCACAAAGAGAAAGGTGATACCTTGGTGAAGATTTAAGATAAATTCTACTCTGCAGATGAGCTGCTTTTTACTAATCTGTTGGATCCCAGGAGCAGGAAGACCAGCTGTCTTGGCTTCTAACAGCTTCCTTAATGGTGGGAGAACCATGTGAGGTGGGGGATGCTACCTCAGCTCTCAAGAAAAATCTCAGGTTTACTGCTTTTGATTTTCAGGCCTCTGAATCACTATTTTCCAAAAGAGATCTGACAAATGAAAAGGACGCAGATCCCATTTTGCATCCCACATCATTTCAACTCCTTTTATTTCATCACTAGTGTAACAAGCTATTACTTCATATATGTTAAGAATATGAAACTTGTGTTCACTGTAGAGTGCTTGCTCAGCTCAGGAGGGTTTGAGTTTCTAAGCAATTAAGCAATCAGATAGAACATTAAAAGCTTTAATGTGCGTTAAAACCCATTTAACAGAGATGCTTTTTAAATTTTGTCTCCCCAATAAAAAAAGGAGAGAACTTAATCTGAGAAGGCATAGAGCTGAGTACAAACTGTCAATGATTCTGTGAAATACTGAACTGCTCTTCTATCAAGAGCCTGAGATGCATATCATAAAATTAATTTAAGATTAATCATAAATGACAGTTCAGTAGATTAGGAAAGAGAAATCTTGCATAAGAAAGCACTACAGGGGAATTAAAAATTACATAAAAGAAAAAGAATTTGAGACAGCAACTACTGACTCTCCATAAAAATGTTTTATTTGTTGATCTGCAAGCCAATTTTAAATATATGCTGATATCAAAACGTGAACAATTTCTTAAGATGTCATAGGGAAAAATTCTTATGAACAATAATTAATATAATTAACATGAAGAATTATTAGATTGTTACAGCTCTACAGAGAAATTTAGATGGTTTAGAGTTTTGAATAGTGAATAGTGAAATGCTGCATTTCAAGGCTTCTGAAGAAAATGTTATTAATTGGAAATGTAACCATAGGATTTCATGTGGCACACATCCCCTGTCTGAAATCAAGACTAATTAAATTATGATTACTTACAAGAACAACAGGTGATAAAAATAGATTATATTCTTTTGCTACATCACATCAGATAAAAGTTTCATGTTAGAATGGCTCTAGCAATGTCAGTTAATCTTTAGCATTAGATGTCTGAAAAACAAACATAGTATGAAACCTCTGAAATAAGCTTTATCTTGAAGTAACAAGTAGGTGAGAAACAACAACTTTGCCTGCTTGAAGATGCCTTGATAAAATGATAAAAACTATTGTACATGGCAAGAAATATGTGTTTGTACTTGATTTATGTGAGAACAGGCTGATAAACTTAACCTTACATAGGTCCTTGCAAGGATGATGAGGAGAAAGAGAAACACAGGGAAAACTGGAGAAGAAGCATCCTTTAAGCCTTAAAAATGTAGCAATGTCTCAACGTCTTATAAGTTGCTTGCTCCTGGCATAATGTATTAAGAGTCTATATGAGGATAGAGTAATATTGTGCCAACAATATACTGGTGGGATTTGCTCATATATAGTCTCTGAAGGATATTCTGTCCATTATATCTTGCTAATTTCACTCAGGTGCTAAGGATGGGGGGTATGCAGTCTATGATATTGGATGGAGAAAACTGCCAATTTATCACATGGTTGTGTGTTATAAATGCTGAAATATTGGGTAAAAGCACATTAGAGTCTTTGTGGGCCTCATAGGCTTTCAAGGGACTTAGTTTTTTTGGGGGGAAGTGGACAAAACAACACATAATTTACATCATTCCATAAAAATAAATAAAGAAAAAACATAGCCATTCAACTTCTAAACATAGTCAAACCTGATGAGGTTCTAGCGGGGATAAGAAATAAAATGGCTAATCCATTTGACAGCAGAATAGAGATCCAGTGTTGATCTTGTGTGTCACTGCAAATACTATGTGTGACTCACCTACTATCTACATGCTTTTGTTCTCCATTTGAGAGACATTAGTAAGGATAAAGCAGTGCTCAAATGTTGTGACAGTTTCATTACATGTTGTCTAATATAGAATAATAGAGTATTCAAACTAAGTTTAAACTTTACCATAGCATGGATATGATTTTCAAAATGTGTATTTACAGATACTAAATACTATGCAGTCTCATGAAAATGTCAGATTTGTGATAAAAACAGAATAAAATTAATGGTTGGAAATTGTTGGGGAAGAATTAGAGAGTGAAACAGAGGACTTCATTTTGGCAGCTGTCTCTTCAATAGTGTATGGAGTTCCTCATCTTAAAAACAAACAATAGAAGATATAGTGCAAGTGAGGAAACTTCAGAAAGGGACAACAAGGAAGATCAAAGGTACCAACCAGCTTCTGTATTGTGTCTGGCTGAGTAAACTTGGACTCTCCAACTGGGATTAGAAGGATTTCAGGAGACGGGTCCACAAATCATCATGACATGGAGGAAGTGAATTGATTTTCTCACCAACTCCAGGACATTCTAGTAGTTCAAAACAACTGAAGAAGGTGGCTGCAGATAGCAAGCTGTGCTCTCTACCAAGTTTGTTTTGAGGACTGAAAGTTTGGATGAAGGAATGAAAAACCAGACTGGACAAGTTCTTGAAAGAAAAATCCATTTACAGTTCTGTTATCCGAATATGGTTACAAAATATATGTACTCTTAATGACTTAGGCAGTCCTCTGTGCTGAACATTGTTGAAATTGGAAGCAAGTTAAGTTAGGAAGAAAAATCACATGGTTTGCCTTTTATCATTCTTTCAAAGCCATTTGCTCATAAATGCAGCTGGAGGCAGGAAACTAGGCAATATGCACCTTTGTACTGATAAAATAGAGCTATGGGCTACGAAGCTACAGATAAAATTACTACAGATTAAATAACAACTGCATCATATGAATGAAAAGGGTAATAAAATTTTTCCTATTTGAAATAAACTGAAAAATTCAGCATAATTCATTCTTTCCCAGACCTGTATTTCACTAGTTCAGGAAAGCAAACCCTGACATCAGTCATCAAATACTTTCATAGGACCCCATGTGAAACGGCAGTATTAGGAAAATTTGTATGTAATACCAGAGAGCTGCATAAATTGCTATTGACTATGTCTGGACATTTCAATTTTCCATTCTCTTATGTATAAGCAGGTGAGTAATGAAAAATTTAAGCATGTTACTTAAAGTTTTCCTTCTCTATGATAAAAGTACAGCAGTTGAAAAATCAAGTAGATGCTCATAAATTATTTGAGTCATAATTTTGATTGACAAATGGAGCACTCTCATCAATATACTCTCCCTTAGTGGAACCTAAGAATATCCATAATTAGTTCACTCAGCTCCATAATGGCATTTGCTATAATTAACACAGCAATGATTTTTTATTCTCTTCTATTTTTTGTGAGTTCAGATTTTTAAATCAATATTTTTTAAAAAAGAAACTTTATACCATCATTATGTGCTGTAGTATTGACATATGTATTGCATTTCCAGCTATATTGTCCTTGCTTTCTTAATGTGGTATTCTGATAGACTTCCTTTTTGGAAACTGTAGCAGGTGTTTAACCTGGGTTTGGTTGGTGTGTGTTCAATGGATAAATCAAACATGTAAATATTTCCTTACACCTAAGGTGCAATTACTTTTTTTCTCCCCCAAACAAAACAGAAATCTCTTTAAATTTGAATCCCCATCTTTTGGATGTCCTGAGTGCTAAAAGTATACACTGACATTAATTTTGATTAAACATGACTTCTGAACCCTCATCCTTCTATTATTCTTAGCTAGGCAGCTCCCACCTGCACTTCTTCTGAAAGACATCAGCATGTGCACATTAAAGTTTTACATTGCTTTAGTTCCCCTCTACACAGAGAGCCTGTTTCCAAGTGGAGGTTAGGAATCTGTTTATGTATAGCATTGAATTCATTCCTCTGATTTATCCCCTTGGCCCCCAAAGTGAAAGAACATTCATTTTTAATGCAAGAAACCAGAGATTGAAGCATGGTGAGGGGCTTTTTTACGTGAACTTTTGTGTAAAAAGAATGAAAAAATAAATCTGTTATTCTGCCTTCAGATTTATATGCTTTCCATTTTGAATCACTAAAAGTAAAGCATACTAATATTTACAATTCATTCTGGCTTAGCTCTAAAATGGGTAAATGCCTCCCTTCTGCAATATTTCTCCAGGTTTTATATTGATTCATACCAGTGAAACAATAGTGAAATTTCTTATGCATCAGAGTCTTGGATATTTCTCCCCCCATGTGACATAGATAGCAGACTACATCCAGAAACTTGCGGTGAATTCTACATCAAGATACCCACATGTACCCTACTTCTATGCTGTACGGAGAGGGGCATAACGTCCTGGACTTCTGTGAAGGGAAATGTAGACACTTTTAGGCCTGTTGTTTGCAGGAGGGTCCTCTACATTGCTTCAAGTGGACATGATTGAAGTGAGACAGGAATATGGAGGACTATCACCGAAATGAAAACAAACTCTTGTATCTTCTATGCAAAGGTTAGAAGTCACTGTTGTTCATATCTATTAATTTTTAATTCCATTTGAAGTACTATAAACCCAAAGTCCAAACTGTGTGCGGTTCACATCAGAACAACCAGAGGCTGTTCTTAAAGGGGTATGAAAACTGGGTGAATATCAAAGATGACACTCTACCCTCTTGTATGTTTGCATGGAAATGTTTTGGTGGTGGTGGTGGCGCTGAAGCAGTAGCATTCTGCAAGAAGCAGCTAGAAGCTTCCCCTAGGCCCAACAGAGTAAACACCAGCTGCGCTCAAGAACAGATCCCCCAGCTAACCAAGGCTGAGCCAATCAGCAACAGTCATAGCACCCCTGCGATACCATATTTAAGAAGAAAAAATCCCAAAAACAGAAGTGGATACCTTTGCTGCCACAGAAGGGAGTGAAAGGATAAAAGAAATTTCGCTGGCACCAAGTGGTGCCTGAAGAAAGTGGGAGATGAGGAGGTGCTCCAGTTGCTGGAAAAGACCCTGCAGCTTATGGAGAAGACCATGGTGGAGCAGATTGTCCCCCTGCAGCCCATGGAAGATGATGAGCAGTAGAGATCCCACCTACAGCCTGTGGAGGACCCCACGCTGAAGTTGATGGTGACATATGGAAGGCACTGTGACCCATGTTGAAGCAAGCTCCTGTGCTACCTTTGTTGGGGAAGGAATGGAGATCAAACATGAATAAAGTTGAAGCCAGGAAGAAGGGAGGGGTGAGGGAAGGTGTTTTAAGATGTGGGTATTTTTCTCATTATCCTACTCTGTTTTCATTTTGTGTGTGTGCAATTCATTAGATTATTTTTTTTTTCTATTCCGTGTAAATCTGTTTTGCCTGTGACATTTATTGCGGAATGATCTCTCCTGGTCCTTAGTTCAACTTCAAAGCATCTCAATGTGTACTCTTTTCCCTAGTTCACCTGAAAAGGGTGAAGAGATGGCATGGCTCATTGGGCGTGCTTTAAACTAGTTAGGAAGGGGGAAAGGATATTACGAAGGCTGCTGGGGTCAGACAAGTGCTTTGGGAGACACGATGTGAGTTGTCAGTGGAAGAAGGTAAATGCCAGTAGCACAGCAACAGACTTGAGGATGTTGTTCCATGTGATAGTACAGAAAGTTCTGCGGATTACCCTGAAGACTCCTCAGTGGATCCACTATGGCCCATCCCCTGTCGGAAATCTTGCTGTGATCTGTTGAGGATACTTGCACCTGCTGCCCCACTAAAATGCCTTTATACAAATGCACATAGCATGGGAAACAAGCAGGAAGAATTAGAGGTCTTTGTGTGGTCGCAGGGTCACGATCTCATTGCAATCACAGAGACATGCTGGGACAGCCTGGATGACTGGCATGTTGTCATGGATGACTATGTGCTTTTTTAGGAAAGACAGGCTAGGGAAGCGAGGTGGGGGAGTTGCTCTTTATGTTAGAGAGCAGCTGGAATGTATTGAACTCCACCTGGAGAAAGATGAGCCATCAGTCATGTGCTTATGGGTAAGAATCAAGGGTCATGCTAGTATGAGTGACACTGTTGTAGGTGTGTACTATAGGGCCCCTTATCAAGAGAAGCACGTTGATAGTGCTTTCTATAAGCAACTAGAAGTACCCTCAAGATCGCAGGCGCTGGGCCTTATGGGGGACTTCAATTATCCAGATATTTGCTGGGCAAGCAATATGGCCAGTCGTATGCACTCCAGACAATTTCTGCAGTATGTTGAAGACAGTTTCCTGCTACAGATAGTGCAGGAACCTACAAGGGGAGGGTGGGTGCTGGACCTTGTTCTTACTAACAAGGACGGGCTCATTAGGCATGGGAAGGTCAGGGGCAGCTTAGGACAAAGCGACCACGAAATGATAGAGTTCAAGATCCTGAGTGGAAGAAGCCAGGTAAAAAGTAGGATAGCTACCCTGAATTTTGGAAGAGCTAACTTTGATCTCTGCAACCTACTAGGAGCTATCCCGTGGGCTATGCTGTTAGAAGGAAAGGGGGCCTGTGAGAGCTGGCTAGCATTTAAACAGCACTTCTTCCAAGCACAGGATAGGTGCATCCCTTTGAGTAAGAAATCGGGAAAGAGAGGCAGAATGCCTGTGCGGATGAGCAGGGAGCTAATGAGTAAACTCAAAGGGAATCAGAATGTCTACGAACTGTAGTAACAGGGTTTGAGCACCTGGGAAGAATGTAGGAATGTTGTCAGGGCCTGTAGGGACGCGAGTAGGAAGGCTAAAGCCCACTTGGAATTGAAGCTGGCAAGGGACATAAAGGATAATAGAAAGAGTTTTTTCAGATATGTGAATAATAAGAGGTTGAGCAGGGATAATGTAGGTCCCTTGCTGAACAAGGTGGGTGTCCTGGTAACGGGTGATGATGAGAAGGTGGAGATCCTGAAAGCCTTCTGTGCCTAGATATTCACTCCAAAGTCCCACTGTGACCCACAGACATTGGATGAAAGTAGGAGTGTTTGGGGAATGAAAAGCTGCCCTCCAGTTGAGGTAGAGGTGGTCCAGGAGCAGCTCAAAGGGATTAATGCACACAAATCCATGGGCCCGGATGGGATACACCCACATGTGCTGAGGGAGCTGGAGGAAGTGATTGCGGAGCCACTCTCTATCATCTTCAACAGGTCTTGGCGAACAAGAGAAGTGCCTGAGGATTGGAGGATAGCCAGTGTCACTCCAGTCTTCAAAAAGGGCAGGAAGGAGGATCCTAGCAACTATAGGACAGTCAGCCTCACTTCTGTCCATGGAAAGGTGATGGAGCAGCTTGTTCTGGATGTTATCACCAAGCAACTGGAAGAGAAGAAGGTCATGAGGAGGAGTCAGCATGGATTAACCAAGGGAAGATCGTGCTCGACCAATCTCATAGCCTTCTATGATGTCATTTCCAACTGGGTGGGTGGAGGGAGAGCAGTGGATGTCATCTACCTTGACTTCAGCAAGGCTTTCAATACTGTCTCCCATGACATCCTGATAGAAAAGTTGGGAGAGTATGGGATAGATGAGTGGACAGTGAGGTGGGTCAAGAACTGGCTGTTGGACCGAGCGCAGAGGGTTGTGATTGGTGGAGCAGAATCTGAATGGAGGCCTGTGACTAGCAGTGTTCCCCAGGGCTCGGTGTTGGGTCCAGTCCTGTTTAATATCTTCATTGATGACCTTGATGAGGAAATAGCATCCACCCTCAGCAAGTACTCTGATGATACAAAGCTGGGAGGAGTGGTTGACACGAAGGAACACTGCTGCCATTCAGTGAGACCCGGACAGGCTGGAGAATTGGGCAGGGAGAAACCTAATGAAGTTCAACAAAAACAAGTGTAATGTCTTGCACCTGGGAAGGAATAACCGTCTGTATCAGTACAGGCTGGGGGATGATCTGCTTGAGAATTGCTCTGTGGAGAAAGACCTGGGGGTCCTGGTTGATGACAGGTTGGCTATGAGCCAGCAGTGTGCCCTGGTGGCTAAGAGGGCCAATGGGATCCTGGGATGCATCAGGAAGAGTGTGGCCAGCAGGTCAAAGGAGGTGATCCTTCCCCTCTACTCTGCCCTGGTCAGGCCCCATCTGGAGTACTGTGTCCAGTTCTGGGCTCCTTGGTTTAAAAAGGACAGGGATCTCCTGGAGAGAGTCCAGAGAAGAGCTACAGAGATGATTAGAGGCCTGGAACATCTATCCTATGAGGAAAGGCTGAGAGAGCTGGGGCTGTTCAGCCTGGAGAAAAGAAGACTGAGTGGGGACCTAATCAATGTTTATAAATATCTTAAGTATGGGGTGCAGGGGGAATTGGCATGCCCCTATTCTTTGGTCTGTGGAGACAGGACAAGGGGCAATGGCTGCAAATTGGAGCACAGGAAGTTCTGCACCAACATGCGGAGGAACTTTTACACAGTGAGGGTGACAGAGCAGTGGAATAGGCTGCCCAGGGAGGTGGTGGAATCTCCTTCTCTGCAGATATTCAAGACTCGTCTGGACACCTGTTTGCGCAATATGAGATAAGGAGCCTGCTTTGGCAAGGGGGTTGGACCCGATGATCTATCGAGGTCCCTTCCAACCCAAAGATCAATGATCTTTCTTATTATTGCACCCAAATTTTATACTACACCAGCATAAGCTGAAGCTCTCATCCCTATTTCACAGATGACTTTAAAACACAAAAATCAGTTTCTTCTGTAATAGAAGAACCGCACAAAACTTTTGCTAATTTTCATTTAAATGTAGTTTACAAAAAAAAAAAAAAAGAAAAAATGTTATTAATCACCAGTATCACCAGTGCCAACTTACTTGGAATAATTAAATGTGAAAACCTTGGTACAAATGCAGAAAGTGGAAGAAAGTGAAAGCATCTCACTGCATCAAGGTTGAAAAAAGTTGATTTCACTGAATTGCCTTCTTTCTTCTTTTTAATTATTTTAATGTATTTAATTTGAATAATAATATCACACAGAAAGTTTTGCTTCTAATAGTATCATACTGAAGGGATTGAATGTTTCCTCAGTAAGTTTGCTGATGACACTAAGCTGGGAGGAAGTGTTGATCTGCTTGAGGGTAGGGAAGCTCTTCAAAGAGACCTGAACAGACTGGACCGATGGGCTGAGACCAATGGGATGTAGTTCAACAAGGCCAAGTGCGGAGTCCTGCACATGGGACATAACAACCCTATCCAGCACTACAGGCTTGGGAGAGACTGGCTGAAGAGCTGTCAGGCAGAGATGGACGTGGGGGTTTTGGTTGACTGCTGACTGAATATGAGCCAGCAGTATGCCCAGGTGGCCAGGACGCCAAAGGCATCCTGGCTTATATTAGAAATAGTGTGGCCAGTAGGTCTAGGGAGGTGATTCTGCCCCTGTACTTGGCATTGGTAAGGCTGTACCTTGATTACTGTGTCCAGTTCTGGGATCCCCACCATAAGAAGGACATTGAGATCCTGAGTGTGTTCAGAGAAGGGCAACCAGGCTGGTGAAGGGGCTGGAGGGCAAATCATATGAGGAACGGGTGAGCGAGATGGGGACATTTAGCCTGGAGAAGAGGAAGCTGAGGGGAGACCTTATCACTGCCTACAATTACCTGAAAGGAGGTCATAGAGAGGTGGGAGATCGTCTCTTCAGCCAGGTGACAGGAGATGGGACAAGGGGAAATGGCATGAAGCTGCACCAGGGTAGGTTTAGATTAGATGTTAGGAAAAAAATTTTCACTGAAAGAGTTGTCAGGGCCTGGAACAGGCTGCCCAGGGAGGGATTTGAGTCACCATCACTGGATGTGTTTATAAAAAGGGTAGATGTGGTACTTAGGGATATGGTTTGGCATAGGACAGGAACTGTTGACTCGATGATCTTAAGGGTCTTTTCCAACCTTGTGATTCTGTATAATTTGATATTAGTTAATATTAGTTAAAATAGCCAAATATCAGCTATAATACTTATTGTAAATATATATAAACACATTAAACATAGTATGAAATAAAATACAGCTAAAGTATAAATCCTAAGGGGAAGTTCTCACTGTGTGAAGTATTGGACACTGCCAAATGTTCAATATTTTTACTCCAGAGATCAAGACCAAGAACTGGCTGTGTGGGGGATCTCACTTCCATTTCTTTCTTATATAACTGACCCCTTCATTACAAGACAGGTGGGAAACATGTTTTAATTTCTACATTACCTACGAGGAAAAATCATAATTCAAGCAGGCAACAACACAGAAGTCAAACTAATCATAATGGTCTTAAAATTTATGGCTTTTGATCATATATTTTGTTCAGCTCTGCATGAAGGAATTAGTCAGTATGATCAAATTACACTTAGAATTTTATCCAATTTATGTTAGTAATTTAAGAAAATAATAAAAACCTAACTGGCACACTAAATCAGGCACAACTTCTATGGCATTATAATAAATAAAAGTACCTCATAAAGTCTGTTTTCTCATATCATCTGTACCTGGATTAATTTTTTCTTGCCTATCTAAGGTGAAATAACCCCCTGCTTCCCCCCATTGCTAATTTTTATTAATGGAAATATGGTTTGATTTAAAGTTAAAAAAGAAATGCCAGTGACTAAAATGAAGTGATTTCAGAACAATTAGTGCTACATTGTGAAAACTAAAACCTTCTAAGAAATTGTATGATTAGACATATTGAGTCAAAGCAGTCAACAAGCTGGCTTAGTTTATGCTTAGACGAAAATTATTATTATGTGCTGATTAACAATTTACTATAGTAGTAGATGAAGGACTTTTATAGAATTTTAGTGTTTGAGCATAGTAAGACCATAAGCTTTCTAATGTATGAGTTAGGTGAGATTGATAAAGCACTTCTGTTTAAGTAACTGTCCTCCGAACACCTGTCATTTAGCAAGGCACAGCATCAGGCTGTAATTTATATTCTTAAAGGATGAAGGGATTCTTCAATTAGCAAGTTATCAAAATGCAAAGTATTAGCTTTATAAGCAATTTGTGTTGCAATGAACAGATGTAACACAGATGTGTGCTTTGTGCAAACCACTTTAGAAACAATCACTTTAATGGTTTCTAAGTCCTTTTGTAACATTGTTGGAAAACTATTATTATCTTTCTCTTCCATCTATCTATCATTATCTTTCTCTTTAGTGAATCTCATTTAAATCTCACTGAGCTAGGGCCTGTTTTCAGACCTGATTTATGATTGCACTCAACTGAACCAATCAGCAACTCACAGGTCAGTGCTTCTCAGGGCTTCCATTGAAAGACCAGGAGAGCCACCCCTGTTAGTGAACAAAAAAAGTCATCTTTAGGGACTCCCAGTAATGTTTCAAGTTAAGGAAATTGTCCTTATCATAAGAAGTGTAAATAAAACTGATGTTATGCTCTGAAACTGGGCCTGTAAAAGCAATCAAGGAAGGTGCTTGGATTGTCACTCCATGGCATAATCAAAAGGTGAAATTAAGGATGTAATGCTGACACAGGCTTCAAATCCATGTTCTATGTGGAAGGTGAAAAATGACAAATACTAAACCAGTGATCTTGTTCCTTTGTTAAGCTCCATTAAAATTACAAGTTACTTTGTTTTGTGTAGATGGCAGATGTCATTCTAGTAGGTGTCTCTGAGGAAAAAAACCTCTGAGTTTTTGTACTTACTACTAAAGAACTTTCTCCAGTCAATGTATGTGTACATAAACTGCTAAACTGGAGGAATTATTCTTGCTTTTGTTGAGAGTCCTCTGGCTGAAGGTCTTATTACCTGTTGGCTACCTTCCTTTCTGTTCAGGTGAGGTAACTGCCCAGACCACTACTATAATGCCCAATAACAAAGGAGAAAGCTTTCTGAGACTCTGAGCAGTAATAGCCTTTCTAAAAATGTTTCAGGTATTAAAAATACTTAAAAATTCAAACAATTCCTAATAAGAAGCAGGAAAAACAGGTAATAAGAATACAATTAAACATTCTCTCAGGAGTAGCTTTCTAAATAAGGGAGAAACATGCTAAAACCAATTTCCAGGAGCACAAAATGGGAGAAAAACAGTTCTGTACCAGCATAAATATCTTTCATTGATGTTAGCAAATGCAATCTTGCAAATCAAGTATGGCACTTGTTATTGCTGTGTTATTTGCCGGTGATACATAGCTACACTACCTCCCAAGTACACAAATGCTCATTTTTGTCAATCTGAAAACAGGTTTAGAATGGAAAACAGTGTGGTTTTTTTACTGCTGTAACAAGTCTCCAGACTAATTCTCACTTATGCAATCCTGTTACTTTGCAATTATGCCCTCAATGGCACTTGAGAAATGTCATTTTTTACATAGTTTGGGAACTTCAATGTTAACTTTTTTCATTTTAACTCTCCATGTTTCAGTGATAATAAGAAAAGGAAATAAATGTATTAGTCTGCTGATATAAAACTGATAAAAGACACAGAAATAGTGGTATTTAATTGTGTCATTTTTCATGGAGTAATTGCAACAATTAAATCAGAATTACATTAGCTACCCAGCACACAAAAATGTGAAAAACCTCTTTGATGTTAACAGCAATGATAAAACTCTGGGTTAGGACTAGATTCATGCTGGTATCTTACATATCCTACTGGCTACATGTGCTATAGATAGACCATTTGCCCGTAATGCTCACTTCACTTTTATTTTTGTCACAAAGATGGTGCTGCATTGTCAGAGAACAGTCTTGTTACTGTACAGACTCCAGCACTGATGTTATATGCATACAGAGGAGTCAATAAAAGGGGCAGAGTATGTATGAGCTCTGGATTTGTGCAAAGAATGGCAGTGCAATGCGGTGAAATCTGCAGCATTAACTCCAGGTGCCCCTTTGAACACAGAAGGCAGTGTACTCAAAAAGTTGGAAAGAGAAATAGCATCATGTTCATACAGCATCACTTGAAAATTATTTCACCCTTCTAATCCTTAAAACAAATAGATTAATGGTATCAATTTTATAAATGCCTGAATATTTGGGTGAAGAGAATTACATAAATACAATACTAATTCATATTTACTAGTGCTGAAACATTGCCATTGATGGGAAAAGGGAGTTGAAAAAAATTCTTTTTAAGCACATTTTCTTCCTTCATAGGCCTAAAATGAAATCACTTTAAAAATCCTATTTGATACCTGAAGTAATGAAGTCTATTCTGTTTCAAGATTAAAATGTTTAAAATTGTGATATATGGTTTTAATCCTGCTTGAGTTGATTTGAAACATGAGGACAAAGCAGAGAAAATACCAAGATAAATGTTTGCCACATCATGTCAGAGAAGTTTGTTTCATGAATGTTATTTATTTCAAGGGCCAGTTCAAAAGTTTTCAGTAGTTGGAAAGCGATGGCCCCGAGTCCTCTTTTCCAGATGTGTACAGTGAATGATAAGAAAGGCATAGTTTGGGACTGTTTAGTTTCTGAGCCAAGTTGACAGCACAGTAGCAAAGCCTTAGAAGACTTTGGTAGCCCAGGAACTTGCTATGGCACTTCCAAAAATCCCCATAGCAGATGTAATAATAAAGCCTATTTTCACTACCTTGATAACAAGATACTGCTGTATTTTGAGCGCCTATGAACTTTTTTGTGTATGCTTCAAACACATTCCCCTCAGTGTGACTGGAGAAAGGCCATTGCCTATTTATTATAATCTGATTTCCATATAAAAACAAAACAGAACAAGATAGAGAAATAAACTACTGGGAAATAGAAATAATTTTCATAGTGTGCAAGCCAGTATGAATTTAAGCAAATCACAATTGTATTTCTGAAGGTGACTTTGCCCCTGCATGTGTATATTACAGAAATGTTAATAAAGCTTTTCCATCACAGACATAACCTCTAAAATATTCACCCACATTTAACTTGCAAATAGACATTAATTTTGCTTTCTCATAATTTTAAAATGGGTAAGTAGCTGCAATTCTGTTTGTTAGAGACCAGAAGAGAAAATTTGGTGTAATGAAAGTAACAGTGTTGTGGCAATCCTGCTGTTCCTTTATGGTGTTCTCATTTCATAGAATCATAGAATGTGTTAGGTTGGAAGGGACCTTTTAAGGTCATCTAGCCAATCCCCCTGCAGGAAGCAGGGACATATTCCCTAGATCAGGTTGCTCATAACCTATCAAGCCTGACCTTGGATGTCTCCAGAGATGGGGCCTCCACTGATTCTTCGGGCAACCTGTTCCAGTGTCTCATCATCCTCAGAGTGAAAAACGTCTTCCTGATGTCTAATCTAAACCTCCCCTGCTCTAGTTTAAAACCATTGCCCCTCGTCCTCTCACTACATGCCCTTCTAAAAAGCTTTCCTGTTTCTGAGGAAAGTTTCCACTACCTTCAGGTAGTGGAAATCACTATAATGTCTCCTCGGAGCCTTCTCTTCTCCAGGATGAGCAACCCCAATTCTCTCAAGCCTGTCTTTGTAGGAGAGGTGTTGCAGCCCTCATCATTCTCATACCCCTCCTGTATACCCAGCCAAAGAGGTCCTTGTCCTTCTTGTGCTGAGTGTTCCAGGCCTGGATGCAGTACTCCAGGTGGGGTCTCACCAGAGCAGAGTGGAGGGGGTGCATCACCTCCCTCGATCTTCTTTTGATGTGACCCGGGATGTGGTTGGCTTTCTGGGCTGTGAGTGCACATTGTTAGCTCATGTGCAGCTTTTTGCCCATCAGTACTCTCAAGTCCTTTCCTGCAGGACCGCTCTCTATCACATCATCCCCCAGCCTGTACTGGTAATGAGGATTGACCTGAGAATTTGGCACTGTCACTTTCTGCTCTGGCTTGGAATAAATAACCTGGCAATGAAATTGGCCTAAAGTTCAGCACCTTAATCTACCTTTTGCTCTCATCATGGAAAGGAAGCTAATTATGAAAGTGTGCACCACTGAGTTGGGCTAGTAACTATTACCAGTCAAAGGAGTGTATTACATAGAGAAAAACTTTAGATACCTAACTTTGTGCTACACAGTCTGATGTGTTTATTCTTAAACCATCTTAAAGCAGTTCAATATTTTAGCTAATGATACCTACTTATCTGCCATGCAAATGGACAGTCAAAGGTCAGTGGCATAATGTTTGCAAAACAGAGTATAAATTATTTAATGTTATTATTTATTCTCATAATACTGAAGCAGAACAAGCTGCCAGAAAGTCTTTTTAAAGCAATTTTAATTAGCTTTAGTTATATACTCACTCTGAATCATTAAAAGACAAGACAATCAAACCTGCAGTGTCAGCTACCTAAAAAGTTTCTCCATATGCTTAATTTCAGTAACAGAGACCACTTAATGAACTCAATGTTAAACACTCTCTCACTGTTGTGGATCATCCCTGCTCACAAAAATAGTACTGGGTCAAGGCCTGGAGTGCACAGTAAGACATAGGTCAGAATCTGCATTATACAGCATAAATGTACGTACGTACATATGTATATACATGTGTGTGTGTTGTTTCTCTGTGTGTGTATTCTGTGATATCAGAATCTATTCTAATGGGGAGTTTAGGGTCAGGTCTGTCTTTCTGTCCTTGATGCTGACAGCAAGCCTCTTGTCATAACAGCTTAATGAATTGGAAGTATTATAGGAAAAGAAATTGTGACACACCAACAGCAAGAAGCATGGCTATCTAACTAATGTATCTGGCCTTGAAAAAGCCCTGCTCTGAACATACTGTACAATATAGCTGCAAGCTTCAGAAGTTGGATCACAGAGTGCAGAATAGCAAGTCAGCAAAAGAATGTTACACAGGGGACCTGACTATTGTGTGCAGGATAGTAAAGACAGTTTTCTTGAAGCCACTAATGCATGTATTTCTGCACATGGTGATAGAAGAGGTAAAATGGTTTATTTTGTGAAGCATAAAAAGATCCTGAAAGACAGAACTTCTGGGGAAGATATTTCAGGGTTTGTCTCCATTTTTTTGAAAGTGCTCATGGAAAAGAAAGTAGACATTTTTCTGAGTGTTACGTTCACAAGAAGCTTATTATAGCAAATCAGATATATTTTCTTCTAAAATCCATCTGTATTTTTAAGAAACTCAGCCCAATTCAACTTACATTGTTTTGTGTATTCTGTGTATGTCATGATGGTTTGTCTTTTCTTACCTAGATAGGTAGTTACAATGAAGTGTTAGCATTACGCTTTTTTGTTTGGTTTTGGGCATTTTTCACATTGGGTTTCAAGCAGCTAGGTAATTATTTTCCTTGTTCAGTATCTCTTACTGCTTTGTTGCCTTTTGATGTAACATGTTGGAAATGAAAATGATGCATAACAGTTTAATTGAAGTCTCTTGATTTCATACCGTTGCTGCAAATAATTCAAATGCAATGTGGCCATTTGAATTAATGATGGATTGCTGTTACTTTATGTTATAGCTTTAACCCATTTTGGTATTCTGATGATTGAGGGTGGAATTATCTGGCAGCCTGAAAGATGCAAAGCTAACATGAATCTGTTATAAATAACGGAAGTGACTGAATGGCCAAAAGGTTAGTGTTCCTAAAAGGCTTTATAGCTTCTTTGGACTCCTCTCTCTTGTAGTCATATGAAAGTGGAGTTCATGATGCAATTTTTAAAGAGGATATGTCTTTTTTAATCATAATTTGTAACCGCAAGGCCTCCCTTGACTAACTGAAATTGTTGGCCGTAGATCTTTAGCAATTTTATGTATGAGAAAAAATAATCTCATGATTACATGACCAAATTACGTGACAATATGCATATAAACTATTAGTTGCCTGGGTTTGACCCCAGATTTTTGAAAAATAGGGAAAAGTATGCCTGTTTTGGCTATGCCCCTGAAGATTTATATAAGCCTATGGATACAGACACATCTACCTCAGCAGAAAAATGTAGATAGATACCTACAAAATATCTTTGAGGTAGCTATCACAGTGGTGATTTCATATAAGAGTGAAAATGTACCAAAACTTCTCTTTTGTTGATATACTTGGTGAACCCAGATTTTCTGTTTATAGAAAGCACTGTTTACAGGGGCATGTAGTGATGGGACAAGGGGTAATGTTTTTAAACGAGGAGAGGGTAGAATTTCATTAGATCTAACGAAGAAATTAAGAAATTTTTTTACAGTGAGAGTGGTGAAACACTAGAACACATTGCCCAGACATGTTCTGGATGCCCCTTCCCTGAAAATGTTCAAGGCCAGGTTGGATGGGGTTTTGGGCGACCTGGTCTATTGGAGGGTGTTTCTGCACATGACAGGGAGGTTGGAACTAGATTCTTTTTAAGGTGTCTTCCAATTCAAACTATTGTGTGATTCAATGATTCTATAGCATGTATCCTAGCGTTTGGAAGTATACCTGACAAAGCAATGTCTGAAAAATAATTATACCTTTTAGTTTGTGAAAAACATGGCTGAATTAGGTTGCCTGATGCAAACCTCACCTAAGTAATTGGTGACATTTTCCCATGGCTTCTGGTGGGATTTAGATGACTTCCCAGAAGAGTGGTCATCACTCACACAGACAGGTAGTGTAGGTCTAATTATTTATAAATTAATGGTCAACTTTGCTGATTTAACTGAAATGTAACCATCTGCCCCTCTGCCCCTAAATCAGGATTTAATGCTTTGCTTTTGATATGTAACTTACAGGACCCATCCAAGACATCTCTGTGCTTGCAGCTCAGGGGAGCAGGGATACTCAGAAAACAGTCTGTCACCACTGAGCAGATATAAAATATCTCTTAGTCAACTTTAACACAGTGTTGATGCTAACATTCAGCTTTGCAGATGCCTAAAATTCAAAGGTATCACAAGAGTAATAGGACAGTTAAGAGGAAAGGAAGTGGATAACTGACAGCGAAGATACTCCCTAAAGTAATGAGGTTTGTCTTTGTCCAAAGGAAGAATTTCAGACAAAGTTGATGAGTTAAGTAGAGAAGGAACCTGGGAAAGACATGGACAATCCATCTGTCTGTGCTTTGCTTTCCAACTTCCTCTATAATTTTCAGTAAAGATTGCTCCTCCACTTCTGTCTATGCATGAACTATAGACTTTCCAGGAGTGAAAGAACAGAGAAAGTATCTGATCTGTATATACTGCCATCCTTCATAATTATTCCTTTCCTTTTTACAGTGCCTCCACTCCTCCTGCACGGCCCTATCCTTCTATTTTCTCATAACATAAGAAGAATGCAAATTCAACAGACTGAAAAGCTAGTATTATCTTTGATCTTAAGGCTGTTCAAATAGGATTTTAATTAAGCAAAGGTACCCCAGTATTGCCTAGATTTCAGTTCACTATCTATTTCCATAATAATCATATAATAATACTGCACTACTGAACTCAGGAGAGCCATTTTCACATCTTATAGAAAAGAAAAGCATGTTTGCTGCACAATCCCAAGTTTAGTTCCTGTGATATTTATGACAATGATAACAATTTATGTGCATCTAGTCAATAAAATATGGTAAATGCAAAGACAGATCCAATACTGGAGTATTGTGTCCAGTTCTGGGCTCCCTGGTATAAAAAGGACAGGGATCTCCTGGAGAGAGTCAGAAAAGGGCTACGAAGATGATTAAGGGCCTGGAACATCTATCCTATGAGGAAAGGCTGAGAGAGCTGGGGCTCTTCAGCCTAGAGAAAAGAAGACTGAGGGGGGACCTAATCAATGTTTATAAATATCTTAAGTATGGGGCGCAGGGGGAATTGGCCAGCCCCATTTCTTTGGTCAGTGGAGACAGGACAAGGGGCAATGGCTGCAAATTGGACCACAGAAACTTCCGTACTAACATGCAGAGGAACTTTTTCACAGTAAGGGCACTGGAATAGGCTGCCGAGGGAGGTGGTGGAGTCTCCTTCTCTGGAGATAGTCAAGACTCATCTGGATGCCTATCTATGCAGTATGAGCTAGTGAGCCTGCTTTGGCAGGGGGGTTGGACCCGATGATCTCTCGAGGTCCCTTCCAACCCCTACAACTCTGTGATTCTCTGTGATTCAGTGAAATCTAAAATCACAACTCTTCTGAGCCAAATGAGAGATCATCTTGACTTCCTTTTCTAAATCCTTTTCTACAGAAGAATATTGTCTTTTGACTAAAGAGAACCAAGAAGACAAGGGTATACAGCTTTGGCAAGAGCAGTTGGAAGGGTCAGGGTTCCTACATCATTAAGAAAGTTCCTGTTAAAGTAGCATTGAGCTAACACTTTTCCTGTCATATCCATAACTCCCATTTAAGTCTTCTTTAATTCCGAGTGGCCTTGCTCCAGCCATTGTATTGTATAAACCCAGTAGCTTCAGCACCAAGTATTGCTGAGAGTTGAAGGATTTTACCACCTCCAAAGTGCTAGGCTGGCTTGTCCTGGTTACACCAGGACAGAGCTAGCTAACATCCAACTGAGAGCATCAGTGGGAAAATGCATCTCTTCCTGCAACCTTCTGTGTAGACGTAACCTTATTAGCAATCTTCTCCTTCCCATATGTCTCTCTTAAAATAGAATGCTTTGAGTTGCTGCACATAAATTGTATTTAGAAGGTTATTCTATTAACATTTATTTTAGACTCTAACGACTTCAGGGAGGGGAATGTCGTGAGCTATCTGTTTAAATAGTGCTTAGCTGAATGGAGCTCTGACCTGCTGTGCTCCTTACAGCTGCCATATATAGATAAACAACCATCTCCTGGTTTAACAGATGTCTGTAAATCAGCATTTTCAAGCACAAATAAGAGGAAAAAAAGCATAAATGTGATCTTTCAATGAAATGAACTGCACAGTCACCCTTTTCCCTTAGAAAAGACCTTTTAGATTTAGGGAATAGGGCAATGTTTCTATCCTTGCTCCTGCAAAAGAGTTTACTCTTCATCTAAGCACATTACTTTTCTTGGTCATCTCTAGTTATAATTCATGGTAGAACATGAATAACTCAGAGAATTTGGTTTTAGGGAGAGAAGGAAAACTTTCTATCCTCAGTGCTATGCTGCATAACACAAGGTAGCATATTAACATTGTGTTCTGCCTTTCTTAATGTATTCTGCATCTCAGTAGGGCTAATTAAACAGAAAGCAAGGAGTGAAGGGCAGTATATGCAGAAACCTTAATTCAGGGTAGCATTCCATCATCTTGTAAAGATTTTCTTTTTTTTTTGTGCATGTCCAGCTGTTTGCCATGCAGCCTGAGGGGAAGTCCTTATTTATGAGAACTTCCCACCACTGCTGATTGTTATCATGTGCAAAACGGTCTTTTCATCCCATGCTCATGAATACGTCTTTGTTAAACTAAACGAGAGCTGCCGACTCAACATCTGCCCGTAATGCATGCAACTCACCTTTTGATCTCAGCATCCATTTGGATGGCTAAAAGGAGCCTGTGCTTTGAGGGGACATTTCCATGAATTATTAGGACTATTCTTTGTTCTTCTTCTAAAAGAGGAAGACAATTTTTGACAAAAATATTTTCCTTTGATATCCATGTATGGTACACCACTTAATATTTTGTTTTCATAGAATTACACTTTCTGTAACTTATTAAGGGCTGTATGTTATGAGTTTTATATGTATAAGGCAATGAAGGGTGAGAAAACATCCAAAACTGTAGAGAAAGCAATAATTTATTACATCCTATGGGACTCAACAGCTTGTTATAAATTCATTTTCCATGTAAATGGGTTTAAAAAAAGATTAAACTTGGTGCTGTAATTGTTATTCACATGAACTTCAAACGAATTTCTTTGACTAGCTTTTAATGCTAATGTCCAGAAAAATCAATTTTTGTTTTTTTATTCTTGTATTTGAAAGAAACCTAAGCTTACTGCAGTTAAGGGATTTGGATTATTTGCATACCTATTTTGTACACATAGATTTAAAGAGGTGACCTCCATTTAACTAGAGGTTTAGGACTCAGTAGTCTGCTAACACATTTGAGTACTTCAGGTTATCCAGATCACACAAAAATTAAAGATACATTGAACATTTGTTATTCTCCTATTCTTCCATCTGTGATCAAGAAAACCTTTTGAGAAGGCCTTTAGTGTGTTGCATACTCTGACCCTGCTCTGTGACCACATCACATGTCGAAGTCCATCCTGTGATCCAAGATCAAATTCTGAGTGTAGAAGTGATACTGAGCTCAATGGTCAGAGGAGAAGCTGGAGGAAGACCTGCCCATGGAATTCATCTTGCCTTCCACTGGTGTGTTGCAAAGTAGCTTAGTGATAGTATTGGAAGTAATATAAACCCATGTGTGGGGTTTTTTCCCTCTTTGGCATCCTTTACTTCCATCTCTTGTTCAATCAACAGTCTGTGTGAGGCATAGGTAGCAAATGGCAGTCAGCACCTTCCCTGCTGTTTACTTGTGAAGCAAAACCATGGCATTTGTTTAAAGAGAAAGCAAATGAATGCATAAGTTTCACATTTAGAAACTGCTTTGTACCTTATGGGACTGATAATCATGCAAGAAAATCTGAGTTAAAAGCAGTTTTCCAAAGCTGCTCTTACCAGCATCTTAGTGAATTTGGAAAATCGTCTTCACCATCAGCAAAAGTAATAATAGAACATTAACATGGTTTATTTAGGAGATAGAAAGGTCAGTAACACTGAGATTTAAGAAGGCAGATTTGAAAGTGAAGAAATATTAAGACCAGGCTTAGTCATCAGCCACAAACTTTTAGGTACTTTCACTGTCCTGTAAACTAGCTGTAGTGTACAGTAAAAGAGAAACTCAGAGAAAAGTTTGAAGCCTGCTTTTTCATTAAATTTCCAAAGGTTTGAACATAATCTTTTGGCTTTTTCAAAAGGTCTGTTGATTACAAAATCATCTAGATCTAGAAAAAAGTATGGTGAGAAAATAAGCAATGCTGACACCTGAAGTTTCTGAATTGTATATGTTCCCCCATCAAAAGAATGTTCCCCCATCAAAAGAATATTCCCATAGCTTTATTTTACATTAGTACAGAATCATCAAGTGTGTATGATTTTTGATGAGTTAAAAGCAGTCTTTGGTCAAATTGTTCTTGGGTAGCAATTTTTCGAGAGTATTTCTGTTCACTTGCATGCTTCCTAGTTCTAATGAGGCATTTTAGAGGTCACATAAAACTGGCTGAGATGATTCATCTTCATTTCTTGGTCTCTGTGATTCCTTGAAAAAACATGGGTGTTTAGTTACCATGCTGTTGTTATGCTTAATTTATGGATTATCAGCTACAAATTCTCCGATACCTTATGTTGGAACGGATAATCCATTTCAAACTACTGCCATGAAAGAATGAGAAGGTTAATTGCATGCACAAAATAGGTTTGTTTCCAGATGACAGATCTGAAGCCATTACTGATCAAGCTCCTCATCTCCACAAACACTTCTAGAAGTACTTCACAAAGGAATTTGGCAAAGTAGTGCAGGATATGCCCAGACAGTTAAGGTCTTCCATCTTCATTTATTACACTGACATGTTTATGTTTCTTTTTGAATAGTGAAATTGAAGATATTTCAGAATGATAGCAAGCTGTTGGCAGTCTGTACCAAGGTAGACTCCACAATCTTAATGCTGGAATAGTTTTGAGTGGAGAAGATACTTCTGCAAAACCTGTTGGGTGTTTGTTCCATATTTTTATGCTGCTGCTAAGACACTTTTATTACAGAGTAGAATCTTCTCAAGGCCCTGTAGTTTCTGACCATTACAGATAAGGGAATGAATTAACAACGAGTCTTTTCTGTATTCCCACAAAATTAGAGTTAAAAGTTCAGATTCAAAGTCATCCTCACCCTTTAGAGACAGAGTATCACAGCTTTTATGTGTGGTAGTATCCTTCATAGGATTTAAGCAGCAATGTTAGCAGGATTAGGTCTCATGATACTACTAGATTAAAGACTCTCAGGTTAGGTTAAAGATTAAAGATCCTCTCAGCTGTCAATGTTTCCTACAGAATAGTTGGCAGAGTTTTACAGTCACTATAGAGAAAATAGCATAGGTATAAAGGGTTCAAAAGTCCCTAAGCATCACAAATTTATGGAACTTCCTTCACAGCTCATTTAGCTCTGAGAGGAAGTCCTTGGCCAAATGCTTGCTGTACTTCAGCAGCCCATTGTGGTTTCGGTACCTTAACTCAGATTTTTGTACTAAGGGGATAAACTTGAAAGATTTTTTTTATCCCTCCCCTCCTTTTTTTTTATTTTATTCTAGAAACAGGCCTTTATTATATATGAGGTCAGAAGGCTTTTATTATATATGAGGTCAGATTCAAAAGGTACAGACACTCTTCCACTTGTACTTCCTCTAAACTCATGTATCATTGAGTAACCAGCTGCAAATAGCTGTGCAAGCACAGAGCTAGCTGAACCATTCAGTCAGGATTCAAAGATATGGGCAAGGGCAAGAATTTGTCTGATTAGGTCATGAGTGATGAGAGCCGTGGTCAGGTGTTATCACTAGATTACTGTTGTCATATTGCTAACATATATTAAAATTGTGTGAAACATTTGTTTCAGCAATAAATATAACCCTTTGATCTGGTCTTTTGCTCTTTTTATGTAGATATGTATCTAAGCAAAATATGCTTTCCTCTTTAGGTGTTTTCTTACAAGGGTTTTCATAGATGGTCACATTACTCAATAAATATTCTAATAGTTTTCTCTCCAGCCTATGTATACAAGAGTGAGCAATTTCTATCTGAAAGGTGGGAGGGAGCACTGCTGTTAGCCCACCCCCTGCAAGACCAGTCAAGGTCTGCTAAAATTAGGTCAAGGCTAAAAAAGCACGATAGTAGTCAGATTTATGTGAATTGAAGGTCTGAGCTCTTGTGAATCATTAGAGTTAGAAAGACGCTTTCAACCTTTGTTTAATCACTTTCATCTACCTCTAGGGGTTTACAATACATCTTAACATATAGTAATAATTTTCTCTCACGCTTGACAAAAGATTAAGGAGGGGATGTTCTCAGATAATCCAGAAACATTTTTGCCTCCCAAAGACTCTTACCCATTCCAGGTACAATGGTGAAAATGACTCACAGAGAATGACTTGGCAGATTTCTAACAATGCCCCCTGAGATCCAGATGTTAGTTGACGCTTGGGTTGTTAACCTACAGTAGTATAGTTCTACTGGAAGATATAATTCTAGGAGGAACACAGATTATGAATATTGAATTAGACAGTTTTCTGGTAACTTTACACCTTGTTTTAAAGCTATATATTTTTTAGGACAGTAAAATGTTGCATGTGGTGAATACTTTTGTAAAATATGTATTTTAATAATAGGGAATTCAAACCACACAGAGTCCAGCAATACAAGTTGGAATCATCCATCACTGTAAAAATTATATTAAATCTTTCTGGTTTATTCAACTCTTGTTTCAAATTCAGCCCTATGTGTTACCAAAAGCACGTAGCACAAATGAGTGAGTGGAGTATAATGTAGTAAAGAAATACAAAAAAGAGGAAGCAATATGGTGTTTGTTCCAGTTGAATATTCCTTGGTTCTGGTAACTTTTTACTAATGTCTAGGTACCTTCACATGACCTCAGCTGGAAGGCAAAAAATAATGTGAGAAAAAATGGTTTCTGCCATGGTTCTGACCCCTGCCCAAAAGGGTCTGACTAGACTTACCTACCTGACTACTTGTTTCATCTTGAAGGATGCAAGCAACTGACTTCCTGAAAAATCACAAGTCAAAAACATTGGAAATCTATTTTATAGACCTACAAGATTCAGAAAATTCTGGGGTTTTGGTTTAGGATTAGGGTTTTTTTATTACACTAGTTATTAACTGAAGTCTTTTCCCATCGCATTCTCTGAGCAACAGACAGCAGTATTGTTTTTATAATTTAAAGTCTAGTGCAACGTGTGCCTATAAAATCTTTAAACTAGCTGCTGATCAAAGCATATTTTCTGCTTTTCCTTGTTTTTTTTTAATACTGCAGGTTAAAATGCTGGTATTTGTAAACTGTATTCACTGAAACTTTGGGCTTATTTTTAGCTGGAGAAGCCCTCAATGCTTTGTCTTGACTATATTTAGTGGTGTCTGGCACTTCTCAGATTCAATTAACTTCAATTCTGGTGAAATCACATTATAAGCAAAATTTGCCCCCGTAAACCTGTTTTATATGAGCCATATTTTTAAAGAACTGTTTCAGCAACGATAGATTGGTCTTTGGCACAAACGAGCAATGGCTTGCAGGCATCTTTTTCTTTTTTTTTTTCTTTTTTTTCTTGTAATATAAAATTAATACAAAGGCTAAATAGATCTGTAACAGATAGGAACCCTACAGGTTTTACTTCTCAGTTAATTCACATCTCCTAGCATCATGACAGGTGTTTAGTGAGAAGTGACACATTATAATTAAATATATAGGACCAATTCTTGTTCTTATTTATTATCTGTTCAACCCCATCAATCCCATACTGTTTTTCTGGACACAATAGAATTCAGAAATGGCTGAATATGGTTAATTTTAATTTACTTTCATTATTTCTATTTAACATTATGGGTTGAATTTTTGTTGTCATATATGACTGCTTAACTTCATGATTCTATTGGGTCACATGATGACAAATAAGAAATTATGCCAGTAGGAATTAAAGACACATAATTAAAATTAATGTTTCTTGAAATGTATCTGAAAAATTTTGGATTGACTGTAGGGAATAACTTTTCTACAAAGCTTAAAACTTCAATTTTCATTAAAATACTAAAATGCTCTTCTGGAATTCTGAAGTAAAAGCTGAAATCATATATAAAAGCAAAAGGGTAAGGGGCTTTTCCTATATACTTTTATACTTTCCACTTTAAAGAATTATATAATTTTTGCTATAGACATAATACTCAAATTAGGAAGCTCAGTGAAGCAGGGAAAGAAATCTCTCATGTCTTTGTCGCTCTCCTAAGTTTCTGCAAATGTACCATTTGAGGAAAACATGACATCAGACTGATGGAGACATAGGAAAGGGTAACAGAAGAAGTTAAATATAGGTGTATTACAATCAGATGTGCAGAAAGAAGAGGTTGAGGAGGTGCTGTGGTCAGAGTGGAAGAAGCTGAATACAATTTTAAAACTCACGCTATTTGCAAGAAAGGGGCAAGCACAAATGTTATAAATGAGTGTAAGGTCTAGGGAACAAGTCATGTGAGAAGTGGCTGAGGAAACCGGGGTTTAGTCTGGAGAAGGGTGACTGAGGAGAAAACATATCACTCCCTACAACTTCCTGAAAGGAGGTTGTAACCAGACGGGTGTTGGTCTCTTCTTCCAAGTAACAAGCAATAGGACAAGAAGAATTGGCCCTAAATTGCCCCAGGTGAGGGTTAGTTTGGGTATTAAGAAAATATTCTTCACCAAAAGGGATTTCAAGAATTGGATGAGGCTGCCCAGGGAAGTGGCTAAGTCACCATCCCTGGAGGTATTTGAAAGACAGGTAAATATGGCACTTTGGGACATGATTTAGTGGTGGACTTGGAAGTGCTAGCTTAATGGTTGGACTTGGTTATAGTGAAGGTCTTTTCCAACATAAACTATTCTATGTTTGCGTGAAAATCTGGAACAAATCTTGTTACAATAGAAACAAGAGCAAGTATTGTCATTATAACCAAGGTGAAAACAACAAAAGAATCAGAGTAAAGGCAACAGTCTTGCTGAAAGTGTTTGTAGTGAATGCAGTGTCTTCTCTACTACATTTGTTAGTCTTCATAACAGATTCAAACAAGTTTATCATCTAAATGTTAACCACAAGAAAGTCTGCCATCGTTAGAAATTAGCTACAGTGAATGCAAAGTCAGTTTTGTGAAAATCAAAAATCTTCTAAAGTCAAACACAATCCTTTTGTGTATTGATTAAACAGATTTTGAAGATAGAAAGATCCATCCATAATAAAACCCTACAGTCCAGTACTGCAATAAGCCTTTCCTATTGTACCCTTTGGTTAGACATTTCTCACTGTTACATCACAAGGTTGCAGGAAAACTCTAGCACTGGAGATGTTTAGGGGGATGAAAAGTAATTTTGAGTGTATGCTGGATCTAACCTAGCTTGTGGATCTAGCAGCTGGAGAGGAGGTAAGGTCTGATGCTTGCCTAGGACCCTGGCAGCTCAGGCCAGATAAAGGATTGGGAGAAACTGCAAGGCTTAGAAAAGCAATTATTAACAACTTTTTTAAACAACCCATGTCTTCACCCCAGGCTTGGAGAACAATCTGAGTTCCATCTAGACTTTTGGTGAAGTGGCTAATGCAGGCTGAATAAGTCTTTTGACACTGGGGATTACACAGCTGAGGGTCTGGGATGGGAACACAAGCCTAAAGAAGCAATTCATGTGAGTATTCTCTAGCATCTGTGTTCTTCATGAGGAGGTTCTCTAGAATGGCTAGTCTGCTGAAGTGCCCATTTATCATTGAAATTATACTACTGGAGGTTATCTATATAACAGAAATACAATTCTGCTGTGCATTGGGAGTCTTTATTGAGCTTTCTGGTTAAAAGAGTAACTGTATGAAATATAAACTTTAATATTTGAGCTATAAAAATTGTGAAATGTCCTTTCCTTTCCTTGAGTTCATTAAGCCTCCAGAGAAACTTTCAAAGATCATTAGTTTATTTCAGCTTGGTTTTCTCATCTCAATCTCAAATAACAAGAAATGAGATTTAATGACTTTAGAGGTCATGACATCTTTGTCATACACAGTGTCTTGATTTGGTGACCCTCTTCATTATGACCTGAACCTTACTAGGTGTTTATTCCCTAAAGCCTCAACTTAAAATATTCTTTCTCACTTTCAAACTTATACATACAGCATTTTTTATTCATCATTATGAAGTGAAGGCATAAGCTTTTAAAATAGTTTGTTGAAGTTCACAGTATTAAAAGCATGTTATACAATGAGATCTGGTTTATAGTTTAGAACTATCGTTTCACAATCAAAACTATGCTCACTTTGCTCACAGTCCTTTCTGTTGGAAAGGTGCATCAAGCTAGTATATAAGCAATTCGGGTAAAAACATGTACCAGCATTAAAAAAACAAGAAAACCATAACACTGTGACTATTTTTTCAAGGGCTTAATAAAAAATAGGAAAAAAACCCCTCCTAGAAACTCCTTGGGCAGGGCAGCCTGTATAAAGGTAGTCTTTTGTCAATAATTATTGCAGATATATTACATAATTGCCTCTGTTCTCCCTTTTTAGATATTGATAAGATACACATAAGAAAAAGATTGGTGTTAAAAAGAGTTTCTAATATTAGTAAAGAAAAAGGCATTTTGCCTGTTTCCAGGTGTTTTGGAAAGAGTTGCATTTTGAAGTGTCTGATGTCAGATGCTCTTCTGCAGCCACACAGCTAGTGAGAGTAAGTAAATCAAAGTCTACACTAACAACTTCCCAGACTTTTATGCATATTGGATTCCCTTGTCTTCCCCTCCCCCACCCTATGGTGTAACATCTCTGGGCTGGATCCTACCTACACTAGTAAGCTACCTTAAATCCTTATTACCAGGACTAAGCCTTGGTTAGAGTACTGGGTTGTAATGTGTCATATACACATATTACCATTGAGTCAATAAGACCACAATAAAATTTAGGTTGAAAGGAACCTCCAGAGGTCAGCTAAGCTGTCTCAAAAGCAAGGTTAGCATTACAATTACATCAGGCTCCTTGGGACTACGTCCCATCAAGTTTAGGAGGTCTCCATGGATGGAGATGTTACAGCCTCTCTGGGCAACCTCTACTTGTGTTTACCCACTTTCACTGTGCATGGATTTTCATTACTTACAGTCAGAATTTCCTCTGCTGTAAACCGTTATCTGTTGCTTCTGGTCCATTTACTGTGCAGCTCTGAGAAGAATCTGGTTCTGTCTTCTCCATAAGCCCCACTTGTCCCAAGTTTCTGTAGAGAAAGGCTGTAATTAGCATGCTTTTGGCATTTTTCTTTCTGGGCCAAACAAACTCAGTTCCATTAACTTCACTGTCATCTGCCCCAGACTCCTAGCTGTGATGCTTCCACAGTCTCGCTCCAGTTTGTCTGCACTGTGAAGTCTTAAACTGAACACAAATATTCCAGAAAAAAAATCATCAATGTCAAATAGGGAGGAATAATAATTTCCACAACTTGTACTATTGCATGGACTTGCTCCATCCCAGGTCCAGAATTTCCCTATGACTTCATGAACTTCACATGGTCCCTCTTTGCCCATTCCTTCAACTTATTTGGATCCTATAGGTAAGTTGATTTATGTCTTGTGTTATCTACACTTTCCCCCTACCATAATTTGTCATCAACTCAATTAGATCACATTCCTGTCAAAGTCTTTGAAGAATATACTCAACAGTTTGAGACCCTGAGAAACACTACTCACCAACAGCTGCTAGTTACAAGCTCAGATGTTCAGCTTTTTTTTTTTTAACTCACTTAGAACACTGTACTTCTTTGAAATGACTGTCATGATACTGTATTGAAACACTTGGGAGAATTAAGGTAAATTACATTCTTATTATTTTTTCATAAAACTACAGTAAATTTTTAGAACTAGGTTGACTGAGTACTACACGTTTGGTAAATTCAATCTAGCTGTTCTCAATAGCCACTTTGTGCTTTTGTATTTGGAGATGGCTTCTGTGAGGACTTATTCCTGGTTTTCTGAGGAACAGAGGTTAAAGTGAGACTGTCTGGCTTGTGGTTTCTCTATCTTTCTTTAACATTTGACTTGTTCCACTCATTTGGGTTTCTGCTGATCAAACAACTGTTCAAAGATGCTACAAAGTAGCTTTACAGTGAATTGGCCAGCTCTGCCAACACCACTGGATGCATTCTGCAGGTACATCTATTTATAAACACAAGCCTAAAAAAGTGAGAATATGTATGTTCTGTTTGCTGTCTTCTGAAGGATAAAAACATGAACATAATTAATGTCAAAGTTTACTCAACTTAGCTATAGATAAAGAAGATTGTCCCTTCCAGTACAGCTTTCCCTATTATATCATCCATCTGTGCAAGACAAACAAACCAGATATTTCCTTCTTGAATGCCATAGATTGCTCTATTTGCATGATTATGTATACATTCAATAGGACAGATGCTGAAAAAAAATTAATTCTCATATTTTTCTTTCTTTATTAATCCACTGATAATTTAAGTTTAAACTTGTTATTTTTCAACTTTGATTACTGAAAGCCTCATAAGGCTGTGAAACTTGTCCATGTCCAATTACACTGGCTAGCAGCAGCAGCAGCTAACACAGACGTGTGGTTTAGACCCCACATCATGCAGGCTGAGCCACAGCTGTGTTTTTTTGTTTGGTTTGGGGTTTTTTTTGGTGGGGGGTTTTTTGTGGGGTTTGTTTTTTTTGTGGTTTTTTTTTCTCTTCTGTTTAGTTACAAGAGCTGTTCAGGCTTTACAGACTTTTGGAGGAGTGAGAACAGTGTTTCAGATAGTCAGGCATAGCTTCTGAAGGAGTGTAACTGAGTTCATTACAATTGACTAGTTCCGTTGATTTATTTGAACTGCAGTTACAACTTTCCAGAGAACGCAAGGTTATAACAAGGACTACATACTATTTTAAAACAAAGTAATGCAATAGCTTCCTGGACTTTGCAACAACTAGAAAAGCATGTTTTAAAAACAGTGTTAAAAGGATAAAATACTTACAAGTAAACTTTTGATAATATAATATTGCAGGGGCTCTATTAATATGTAGATAAACCTCCAGCTGGGTCTTTAGTCTTTGAAAATTGACTGAAACACAACTTATTAAAATATATAAGGTAATGAAAGATGCTGTTTTAAATCAGGTTCAAAAAATTGTCAGCTTTTGGAATCTCACACTGAGCTTCAGGCAAAGATAAGCCTTACGATAAAGTATTTTGTAAACAGGTTTTTTATTTCCATAAATAAGTCTACTTTTTTTTTTTTTTTTTGGTGACTGAACATATTGAATTAATGGCTCTGTAAAAACGATGTAAGTTGTCTGGAGTCGAACTCAACAGTGTTCCTTTGTCTAGACCACTATTATTAGTACCTTTTCCTGCATAATAATCAGTAGAACAAGTAGAGAGTCCAAATATTTCCCATATTGGGCAGCTACCTGCTACCAGTTTCAAATCCTCACTTTTCATCACATACAATGTTTGCAAGTGGGTGCCAATTTGCTAGTAACTGTAAGTAAACACTATCTTTATTTTTCTAACAGATAATAAAACAACTTTATCTGCTTCTGCTGACTCTACAGTCACACTTGAGACCACCCAGGAGCAGCATCCTCTTAGGGTTAAAGCTCACGGTAGAAACCCTGTGCTGCTATCACAGCTTGATAGCATTTTCTTAAAAGGAACTTGCCATACTTTCTTAACAAAACACGAACAATACTGTTGGGTTGGTTTTTTTAATAAAAGTTGCATCTACCTTGATGTTGAGACATAATAGAGTAGTGGTAACAGAAAGCTAGGAAGTATATTTCTTTTCTTTAACAATAATCTGAGGTAGTGACATTGAAAAAAATATAAAAATAGTGAAGCAAACACCAACAAAACAAAACAAAAAAATTTATTAGGCAAGTAAGTCTGCTAACTTGTAATTGTTTCATCATAGCCAGACCTCTTAAATATAAGTATGCAAAGCTATTTCATTTGGGTCACTTAGAAAAGTTTCATTCTTTTTTTTTTTTTTTTAACTTGACTCAATGAGAAAATATTTCAATCAAAAAGTGAAACCAAATAAAACGTTCCTCAAGCCAAATACAATTTCACAAATCATTGGGATTTCTCAAACTCCCAATATAATTCAGGATCTGTGATTGTGTCAGTTAGCCAAATAACTTGGGAAAAAAACCACTACACTCAAAATTTTAAATATAACATTTGGAACAACAGTCTTATGTCTTATGATAAACCAATATAATAGCTCAGAAAATCCAATACCATTTAGATATTAATATTTTCTCCTCAAATATTTACAGTGGGAAATTAATATTGCTTTGAGATAGCTGAAATGGGATTAAATTCTGCTCATAAAAAAAAAATCTATTTTTATCTATCAAAATGAAATTCCCATCCCTTGTACTTCAGCATTGGTGAGGATCTTTTTCACTGCTTTGCCCAGAAGACTAAAACAACTCTATTGTTTGCATATACAGGTGTCTCATTGAGGTTTTCAGATGCAGAGATGCAGATTATAATTAAGGGCATGATGTGCCGTAATGTAAAAGGGCTTCTGCATCTTAGCATCATGCTCAAGCATTAAACATCTTACGAAATTAAGAAAAGTCAAAAAGTATATATAATCTCAGTAAGATCAGCAATAATTAAGTTCTATTTTTCCATGTGTTTAAGGCAATTTCCTGAAGAATTTCCATATACATATGTGCACATATTTCAGGAATGCAGCATCTTTAAAGGAAGCTATCACAACTCCTCACCTCTTCACTTTTCTGTTATATTTTTTTTGTTTTAACAGCCTAGTGGAAGCCATAGTAACTGTGTATGGCTGACAAGCAATTAGAACCATAGCCGTGGTCAATAGCATGGAGAACTAACAGAACCTTTGATGCTCCAGGGATGTCATTGATCTTCTAGGGAAGTGATTTTCCCACTCTAAACTGTGCTGGTGAGGCATCACCTTGAGTACTGGGTGCAGTTTTGTGCACCACAGGACAAGCAGGACATAAAAATGTTAGAGTGTTCAGAGAAGGGCAACGAGGGTGGGGAAGGGGCTGGAGGGGGAAGTTTGTGAGGAGAGGCTGACGTTCCTTGGTTTGTACAGCTTGGAGGAGACTGAAGGGAGACCTCATTGTGGTCTGTAGCTTCCTGACAAGGGAGAGCAAAGGGGCAAGTGCTGATCTTGTCCTTTTGGTGACCAGTAATAGAACCTCGGGGAACAGCATGAAGCTGTGACAGGGGAGGTTTAGGTTGGGTATTAGAAAGAGGTTCTTTACTGAGAGGATAGTCAGGCAATGGAACAGGCTCCCCAGGGAAAGGGTCACAGCGCCCAGCTTGGCTGAGTTCAAGAAGCGCCTGGACGACGCACTCAGTCCCATGCTCTGACTTGGCTGGCCCTGTGTGGAGCCAGGAGTTGGACTCGATGAGCCTTACGGGTCCCTTCTAATTCAGGATTCTGATTCTTTCTTGATGTGAGCCCCTTCTCCTTCTGGCTATCTCCTACGTATTTTCCAGATTCCTATCAAATTTCCTGTTATGCAGAGACCTGCATCCTTCACAGGTACTCCACAGAGATGCAGACTTTTAATCTAATAGGAAAAAATTCTGCAGCACTGTGGAAGTAGGATTGCTGCCCGATACTGTTCTGTCTGATCTGGGATCATCATCACTTAAACTTAAGATTTTCAAAGGCAGTTTCAGAATTTATCACTAGACCACTGCAACATGCTTAAAAATTCAAATCTCAATTTTTAACTGACTTGCAAATCCTCACAAACCATGTTTCAACCGAAATGAAATTTCATGGCTGTTATAATCCCGAGGCAAACGGGATTGATATAACTGTGTCAGCATCTCCTTTTCCCTTAACTGTAAGACTACACTAATAGATAGTGGGATTTTATTAATCCTTGCCAAACATTTCAGCTGGTTGTTATTTGATAAATAAATTACAGACAACTCTGAAAATTTATTCTTATTTTGCTGTATGCCTATTTCTTGGGAAATAAATACAAATTAAAGTAATACTGAAGTATTTAAGTGCTTATTCATTCAGGCATTAAATGCTTTAAAAAGTAAGTGACATTCAAAGTTTTTCATGTAGGAAAACTGCTCTTTGTGCTTATATTCAAGAGAAAACGAGTTGCTCATCTGGACTTCTTAGCATAGTCATCCACATCAATTACCTGGTTATGCTTTTTGGTGATAGCGCTTCTATTTGCATTATTGAATGGCCAAATAATGTGACCTGTATTGAAAGACAGAAAAAAGGACTGTCACCTCAGCTGCTGGAAATTGGTTTGCTGCTAGGAATTGGTTTGGGTCCAGCAAAAAGTGCACATGCACTCACATATACTGGACAGAATGGTCCCCTAGTACCAGAGGAAGGAAAGTGTAGTATGATTTCACAGATTCATTTACTAAATCACATTTTTGAGTGGCTCTTCAATTAGCATCAATACCTATTATATTGGTAGGACAGATATTATTCAAAAGATCTGAATTGAGTAAGAACTCCTGAGAATGCAGAATTCCCTTCTTGGTGAGTGGGAGCAAGGAAAACCTTGTAATCTAAAAATGAAAAATAAATAAATGAAAAATAATTAAAAATAAATCAGTGAAACCTAACAGTATTTCAGTATATTGTCATTCTTTTTCTTGCCTCTTGGAAATGTTTTGTTTGCAAAGAAGCAACCTGATCACCATATATGGTGATCATATCAAACTTATCACCATATATCTATGTTTTGCAGATGACATTTAAGTTACCTAAGAAGATCTGATATTCTATTCATGTTTATGAAGTTAAACAAATTGCAGGTATTTCTCTGATGGAATTAGAATTAATTTAATAAAATCAGTGGATACTAGGAGTGCTTTGTGCAGTCATATTAAACATAAACAATGACAATGCCTAGAATAATTTTCTGTTTCTTCCTTTCCCTGCTTTCATGCGTAGTACACTTCTCTGCAAAATCATACTCAAAGAGAGCATTGTGGGCCTGCTGGAAGTTCTGTTTAATGTTCTGAGCACCCAAATGCTTCTCACAGGCTTGGCAGGACAATAGGAGCTGTGTAACAAAGTACCGAGTGATTTCTTGTCCTTTCTATTTTTTCTTCACATGCTGTAATAACCCTATCATGTGTGGCTTTCATGACAATGTCCATAAGGTGATGACAGGGTTAGCTTTATAAAGCAAGATTTGCACCCTTTTTTGCTACTTGGTGAAAGCTCTTAAAGGAACATGAAGAGAAAGAATAGCCTTCTACTTTATGGGGTCAGTCAAGGTCTACAAATCATACATACATTGGGATTAAATTTACTTCTTAGTGAAGTCACATTTCTAAATTACATTATACATTTATATTTGATGTAGAGATGAAGAATCAGTTTATAAATTGAACTATAAACAATTGCACTGAATAGAAAAAGTAATTGATCTATTTATAATTTCTACTAAAATAGTTTAAAATACTAACAAATACACGTCTATTTAAAAATCAGAACTAAGATAGGCCAAATGTCAACTGTATTCATTTCTAAGCTAGGTACCAATGGTAAGTATATAAGTATTACTCTGGGCCTAATTACAGATGACATGGGTTAATCATGATGAACTACCAAACATAAAGTTGGTTTTCATCACTATTATTCATATAGTTCCTGGAAAATCTGAAGGTGTTCTTCAGTTCTCTCCCCAACTTCTGTGGTCACAGAAATGTTGAGCTGCTTCAGTAATACTCTTCCTTTGATTAATTTTGGTTTTATGCATTTTGATCTATATTGACCTGGTTAAAATAGAATGGAATATGACTAATAGAAAATATTTTTTCTCTCATAATGTAAAAATCAGAGAGCAAGTAAACTTTCATAGGCAGAAGTTTATTGGAGACTTGCAGGCAGTTTTACACACACACAGAGGGCTTACTGTTAGTTAACGAGCCACTGCATCTGGGTTGATCCACAGAAATTGTCCATGTACCCACTCTACAAGTTTTCAGTGTACATTAGATAATTCAAATTGGATTCAAGACAAGTTATGTTACATTATAATTAATTTATTAATTCTGCTGGCTTTTTGGGCTCTGCTGGATAAACTCTTGAAGATCCCCTGTATTAAAATCAGAAAAGTGTCCTATTCCCTTATGTGCCAATTTAGGCTTGGCTGGAGGCCAGATGCCCACCAAAGTCAGTCTATCACTCCTCTTTTCAGCTGGACAGGGGAGAAAATATATATTGAGAGGCTTATGAATCAAGAGAAGGAGAGGGAGAGATCATCCTGTAGTCAACGTTATGGGCAAAACAGACTGAACACAGAGGGAAGGAAAGAAAACTCTCTAATTTATTACACTACACTGCACCCACAGTGACAACCAGAGTCAGATAATGAGAAGCGTGACCAGATCTTAAACCACCTCATCCCTCCACCCCTTAGCAGACTTACCTTTAGTCACGATTTTGCTCCCTTGTTCCCCCTCACTGTGGCACAGGGAGGGGCAGGGACTTGGAAAATGGGGGCTTCAGTCAGTTCCTCACAAGTTGGTTTCCTTCTTGGTCGGGGCGGGGGGGCATTCATTCCACACACCCTTCCCCTACTGCACTGGGGGGTCCCACCCATGTGAGATAGTCCTTCACGAACTTCTCCAATGTAAGTTCTTTCCCACGGGGCTTTGGCTCTTCACCAGCTGCCCTGGTGTGGGTCACTGCTATTGTGGGCAGTAATACATCACACAATCCCAGTTCTCCACGGGGTCACAAGCCTCCTCCTACAAAACCTGTTCCAGCCTGAATCTCTCTCTCTCACTCATCTCTGTGTCTCTATCTCTCTCCATGGGCTGTAAGTGCTGGCAGGGGCTTGCTCCAACATGGGTCACAGCATCTCCTGTGTGTCTCCACCTGCTCCAGCGTGGGACCTCTCCACAGGCTGCAGGTGGGGTCTCGTCCTTTTCCATGGGCTGAGGGGGGACACCTGCTCCACCATGGGTTTCTCCACAGGCTGCAGAGGCATCATTCTTTCTGGCACCTGGGGCACCTTTTCCCCCTCATCCCCAGCCTTGGTGCCTGCACAGCTCCTTACATCTTCTCGCTCCCTTCTCCAGTGGCAAAACGCCACTGCTTGTGTTTTTTTTCCCAAGGCGCTATGACTATTGCTGATTGGCTCAGCCTTGGTCAGCAATGACTATGGCCTTCAATCGGCTGATGTTCACTTTCTGGAGCCTGCAGAGAGCTTCTGGCTGCTTCTTGCAGCAGCGATCAGCCCCTCTTTCTCTACCAGCACCCAGGTATGCAAAATTGCGACACCTTAAAAGGATGTCAGGGCAGGGGGAACTTGGTGAATCATGGTATGGTTCAGAGGAACAGGACAGCATTTGCTAAAAACAATTTTGTTCCACAGTGTATTGTGGCCAAAACTCAAAGATTTTGTATGCTGAATGGGAATGTTTGAGAGGTGTCCTTTTAGCAAATTTTGCAGAGAGGTTGATAAACTCCAGGAGGAGTGGCAAAGAAAACATCTGAGATGTCCTTTAAACTTGGTAACACAGTTTCAGCAGTTAGGAACAGCAGTGTGTTGTCTTTCACTAAGAAAAGTATATGACTGGTATGTGAACATCACCAATTGTCTATAGCTCTTATGAATCAGGGCAGGCTCTGATCAGATTACTGGATTTTTGGATCATACCTCCTTTAAAATGTTTCCATAGAATTTCTGATGACTGCACAAAGCACAGAAGTAGAGGAGAGCTGTGTACTCCAGAGTATATGACAGATTGGATTCAAGTTCATTACAAAGTCTGCTTAAAGGTCCAGGTTCATGTGAAGTAAGAGAGGTTTTTCTCAGTATTTGATGTTCATTTGCAAAGCAGGCTGTGAGACGGCTTTTGAGCAGACTGCTGACTGCCAAACCTGCCCTGGTGGGAAATAATGACAAATTCTTATGCTACGATACACCTGCAGCATACACTGTGAGGTATCTCTCTTTTTTATAATCACATCATTTATTCCTTTTATGCCTGTCCTTCATGGACACTTGAATCACTACTTCCTCTTTGTCTGATATAAATGCTTCAAAAAATACATTCTGGGCCAAATGAGAAGAAGGAATATTTGAAATATACTGTGGCAATAGCCAAAGCTGGGATGCAGGAGAAAAAAAAAACCAAAAAAACCCCCTAACTTACAAGAAACTTCATTCTTTATCTTTTAGCAGGGTTTGCACTCAAGTAAGGATAATTAGACCATGTTGGCTGTGTCCTCATTGACTGTTCAGTGTAAAGTAATAATGTGGTTTTGAAACAAATTTTCTAATGTTTCAACATATTGCATATTTGTTTAGCACACACAGACTATAGTCCTTCCCCAGGAAATGTTTTATAATGGACTTAGCAACACTGTGATTTTCCTGTCTAAACAGTGATGCTAAGCCTTGTCTGAAAAATGAAGGGATATTACTTTCTGTCTTACATTTATCAAGTGTGTCAAACAGAAGAAAGTTGTGGTGGACACATCAGCATGTATTCACACCCTGGAGATGATTAAGAAAATAGTTGATATTAGACTTCAAAGGCAGTTGACCTGTAGCTACTGTCAAAACATGTGTGAGACGGATGTCTGTGCTGGGAGAAAGCAGCCATAATCACTCATATGGCATAACTTTGGTAACTTTTATTTCAGCTGTGATGGTTCTAGATGATATTTACTGATAGTATCTGCTGAATCTTTGCCCACTTAAAAGAAAGACTCTGACCTTGCTTGACTTACGAGAGAAGGCAGCCCATGGTGTGAAAATAGAGAATATATAAAGGCTTTATTTCCCTTTCAAAGAGGAAATTAATAGGTCAACATGGTACCTATTTGGAAGGTAATCTCTTACATAATTTTCCTTGCCATAACAACATTGCTTTGCCCTAGAAAAGATGTCTATGATACTGACTATCAAGTTTAAAAGTGTTTTTACATATACCATGATGACAGCACATACTAGAATTGTAATTGCTTCAGGGCTTCTCAGAACCGCTAGGGAGAATAATATTTCACTGTATGAATATTTTAGTGAAAATCTCCTTTCTGGTGAAGTAGGTCCACTGGCACAAAACAAACACACGTATTCTGCAGACATGTATGGGATATGCAGGAACATTAGGAAAGGTGCACCTTCAGTTGCTATCAGCATTTTATCAGCTGATTGGAATAAAAGAGACATCCTCCTTAAAGAGATACCCTGCTGCATGGTGGTCTACTTTCCATTTCCACTTTATAAAAGTACCTTTTGTTCCCCTGTTAAAAAATAAGCTGTATGATATATAACACAAATTACCAGAAAAGCATTTGCAGGAAATTCGTAAAGTGGTAACGCATAACTGGTTAATGCATTGACAGAAAGGCACCAAATTTGCCCCATGGAATTTGTTCAAAATACACCATTTTTGGGTCCAGTCCTGTTCAAAATCTTCATTAACGACCTTGATGAGGGAATAGCATCCACCCTCAGCAAGTATGCAGATGATACAAAGCTGAGAGGGGTGGCTAACACGCAGGAACACTGCGCTGCCATCCAGCAAGACCTCAACAGGCTGGAGAGCTGGACAGGGAGAAACCAGATGAGATTCAGCAAAAGCAAGTGTAAAGTCTTGCACCTGGGAAGGAATAACCGCATGTATCAGTACAGGCTGGGGGATGATCTGCTGGAGAATTGCTCTGTGGAGAAGGACCTGATCCCAAGACAGGATGAATTGGAACTTTGAATTGGAACTTTGCTGAAATGCATTTACTTTTTACTCCTCTATGATTCGTTTTACAAAAAGAGTTATTTTAGGTGCTATATGAAGAGAAGTACAGTGGGGCTAGGAGATTATGTTTGCAATAAACTGTTTGATAAACTGCTTGGTTTTAAAGGAGAAAATGTCTTCTAACCCACATATAGCTACTTACCTAGGTTTATCACTTTATGTTCTACTGAAGACTTGCGTATTCATATAAATCACACAAGGCAGCATTACCATTTTTATAGAGAAAAATCAAATATTAATAGCACAGCTGATGGGACACTCATGCTCTCTTATGAGTCTCAGAGGACCTAGGGGAGACTTGCAGGATCCAAATGAGTCACCAACCATAAAGGTTGGTGCAAAGCTACTTAAGTAATTACAGAATTTAACAAAAGCAAAGCAAAATGATACTCATCCCTCAAATAATGGAAAACATTAAGGTCTACAGGGTACACAGGTCTGCTTAGACCCATGGCTGAGATTCTCACAATGTGTTTGTGGTAATTAGAATGTCTTATTAAAACTAATTCCCCTCCAGATCTCCCACAGAAATCCTTCAAGCAATAGCTGTAGTCTTGCCAAAGCAAATTCATAAATTATATCATTCTCTGTTGGGCAAGGCTCTACAGATAATTTTTTTTAAAGTATTACAGAATTCTACAAATGAAATGGAAATGTGTTAATACTTTCAAGCTCATCAGGTTCAGAAATCAGTCCCTTCGGTTTCTCACTTATTTCTCAAACAGTACCTTCAGACTTTGGCACATTTTCTCAATACTATTTACCTGCGATGATATATTGACTTTTGCACATTTCCTTTCTTTAATTGCCAGCTTTGTCGTATTTATTTTATAATTCTTTCTGGTACACAGACCTTTCATTTTGGCTCATTTCACTTTTGTGTAATGGATATTTTCCTGCTGTTCCATCTGTCTCCTGTGCTTCTTTCCTGACAGTGTAACAAGAGGTGAGTTTTGAGATATTCATGTATTCTGGTTAAGAGCTTGAATGACTGCACACAGTTTCTGGGTCACTTAGGAAGACATCTGTGACAGTCTGCTGGTGGATGCCCTGCCCATTGGTCCCTTGCTGGCCTGGGAACGGGGTGTACTTTAGTTCATAGGAGCCCTGGCAGGGATCAACCTCTCAACAGCCCCTATCCCAGCTGGCTGGATGGGACCACAGTAATAATACATTGGGCCTTGCCAGACGCTGTCTGGAGAGCTCATTAAATTTACAGTCCTGCTATCATACTTCCCAAGCCAAAATCTATTAACACAAGCCACATAAATGAGTGATGTGAACACAACCCACGCCCAGAAGTTCTGCACTACTTCGATAACAGACCATCCCAGCAATGCCCACACAAGGATCAGCCCATTGCCAGAGGGTGTCTTCCAGACCTTGCTAAGTGGTCTTCATTCCCCACTCTTCCTAAAAGTACAGTCTTACAAGGGGAAGGACAGAAGACAGGTTTTAAGCCCTAAATGATTTTTTTTCTCCCATCCACCTACTCTTCTGTTTCTTTGACATACTGAAACCTTTCTAACCTGCATTTAGTTCACTTAGCCTCAAATGTTTGTCCTCCAATATAATGTCTTTCCCAACAGTACCAATAACTGTCACCAGCAACTCACTGAATTGTGCCAGCTTAAAATTAATGAATGCCACACTTGCTTTCAGGCTGTATCTCTGCTTTCCTTTGGTTGTAATCTTTTCTATTAGTCTATGGAGACCTCATCACACCTGGCTGCTTTGTATGCCCTCTCTGTCTGTGGTCTGCCAGCTTCAGGAGATGCTTGCAAATTACCCTAACTCCTCCGATCTCCTCCATTTTTTTCAAAGGAGATAGAAATTATTTTGGATTACACTGCTCAGTATCTTTTTTCCATCTAAAATTCAGCCTCAGACTCTGCTTCTCTGCTGTCTTCAGTGAGTCACATTTCTTGCAGCATTTTGGAACATTATCTTAATCAGTGTCACAATAGTCACCTTCCAGAAAACCCTGTTCATGCTGATTGACATTTCACTGGAAGACTAACTGCTTTGTTTGGGATTTAATTCTGGCTCTTGCAGAAGTCAGTATTTGAAACTGTGTTGGTTCATTCTTCACACTACCATGAAATCAGCTCTGGTTCATGGATTTTTTTCTCTCTGGCATTTTCCCTCCTTCTCTGTACCTCCTAGCTTGCTGATTTCTTGACATAGTTATGTAAATCAGTGACAAAACACTACCACAGTCATGACAGTTTCTCCCTGTCCTTGGAGCTACTGTGACTATTTTCGTTAGATGCTTTTGGAAAGTTGTAGTCAATGACTCATACAGCCATAGCTTAGTACACACACAGAGCAAACCCACCAACTCCAAGGGTGATTGTGGTAGCAAACCCAGTAAGTATGATTCCACTCATACACCAAGAAATGGAAATCAACTGGAACTTGGCTGTTCACCAGAGTTCTCCGGGGTGCGAACTGAAAAAGTATCTTTGTAATGCAACCTGTGACTGCACCTGTAGATTTGGTCTAATGTTTATTCATTGTTTATATTAAGTTTTGAGGAAAAAAAAGTAGAAATTATATTAATGGGAAAGAATCATGTCTTGGCTAGATACTGCAAATAGTGAAAACAACACTTTACCCCAAATGACTCTCATGTTCATAAGAAACCATAACTCAGGCTTATGAGAAGAATGGGTTTCAGTGAGCAGGCAACTGTTCTAAAGTGTAATAGGCATTTAACAATTGAAAAATAAAATATATATTTTCACTTTGAAACCAAGAAAATTGGGCTGGGAAATCTCATAAGATTAATTTTGTTCATTAAGTCTGATTTTTCTGGCACTTGTGGAGGAATGCAAAGAAAACAGACTTTCCTTCATTTAATACTTTCAAAGGAAAAAAAAAAGATAAAAAAAAGGCATTGGAAGTCATTGCCTAGAATGAGGTCAAGGGGTAAGATTCCTGCTAGTATACACAACTGGCTTCCTATTCCTATCTGCTACGTGTTACAATTTTCTATAAACTCTTGCTTTTCATCCTTTTCTGACTGCAGCCTATTGATTTTGACTGCAGCCATGTTTTTTGCCAGCTCTTTGCCCATGGATTTTGCAGAAATAGTCAGAAAAGATAAAGTCACTGTGGGGAAAGGGAAAGCCAACATCACCTGAGTGCCTCTCACCTTTTTCAGCGATATGACTGAAATTGCTGGCTGCCCTATTTGCCCGCAGTACAGCAACATATAGTTCCCAGAGAAGCCCCTTAATGGGTCAGACCATTAGTGCACAACTCAGAGCACTCAAGCATGCATCTCTTCTAATAATTGTGTCCAATCAAATAACAAGATCAGTACAGACTCTAAATCATTTAGGCTTGTTAAAATGTCACTGCTAAGGCTCTGTGCCATTTTCAGGGTGTAGCTGTTTCAAGCTGTGATATGCTCTAGAAATAAAGAGGAATAAAAATATAGAATTTAATTTGCATGTTTGTAGACAAATTTGCTAAATTGTTTCATTAGCAATTAGTTAGATTTCATCCCTATCATATGGCCTAGTATTTTAATTTTTTTTTCCTTAAAGTGAACATTGCTGGTCTAGGGGGGGGTTTTGTTTTGTAGTTTGTTTCTTGTTCTCTATTCTGGTTCTATTCAGAGAGCTGCAGCACTGACTGGCTGCTAAGGGAGATGGCCACATACATATGAAACACACAGTGCATTCTCTGTGTATGTTGCGCAGATGCAGGAATATGACCTACTATCTTCATCTAAACCACCTCTGGTTCCTGTAAAGATCAGGTTTATACTACCATAATCGTAACAACAGTTCATTGCATTTAAATACTTCTATGATTAAATTCAAATGTATGATATTTTCTTCGCAACTTATTCTTTTAAGCAATAACTACTTCTCCAGTCAATAAATCCATCTCATCTTCATCTTGCTTTCTACAGCCATGTGCCTGAACCTCTGAAACTCCAGGTCATGTCAGGTAGCACAAGTGCTGAGCAGTGACCTTGAGCAGAGAGAAACTCCATTACCTTCTCAGCGGGCTTCCTGCGATTACTGCGGGCTAGGGTTCAAGTGCATTAGCAGAGAATAGAGGGAAGCTAACAGCTGAACAGTAAAATGCTTCTAGCACTTTCCCCCCTTTTTCCAGCTAATTCAAATAGCTGAAGGGGCAGACACAGTTATACTGCCATTAGACAGGCTGAAGTTGATTAAAATGTCGCATATGCTGGGTATTATCCACTAGGTTACTTTAGAAAGTGCTATCTACATAACCTTTGTGAATTACTTCTAACATCCTATGAAACATAATCACTGTCACACGATAACCAGACATTAAAGTACCTAAAAGGTCAAAATGTGAATTTAAATTTCTTAAAATTGTCTAGGTGGCTTACCTCTCTGATTCTTTTCCTTCAGCCAAAGTGATAAAATCACACTGCTAGTAGTAAAACATTCAACTCTAGTTTTTGTAAATCTGTGTTAGGAATAATGCCCTGGAAAATAGAAGTCAAGGCGGAAAACAGTATTAAAATTCAGTGTGTGGAAAAGAGTTTTCTTTAATCCTGTGTTTGATTCCCCAATATCTATGCAATGGCTTCTTAGTGTAGGACTAGAAAGACGACCTATGGTACAGCTCCACCCAAGTTCTTCTCTTAGGTAAAATGTAAGTAAAGTTCTTCTGGAATATTTACCTAGTTCTAGCTATAAAGAGAACTTAGATAAATGCTCATGTGCTTTTTCAAATGCTGTATTTTTGCAGGTGTGTATCTGCACAAAGAGTATGAAGAAAAAAATATAAAATTAGATGCCCCAAACTGAGCAGCTCTTGTAAAAGATGAACCCACCCATCTACCAAGTGCGCAAAGTGAAAGATCAGAATTAGAAATAGCCTGCAGTTCCAAGGCTCTCAACACTATTAGTAGGGAGAGGCTGACTCTCAGCCAGAATGAGAACTTTTTGCAATCTTGAGCACAAGCTGTAAATCAAGCAGTGGTTTTTATCGTGACCATGCCTGGCTCTCTGCAAATTTGTAAGAACACCAGGCTCCCTCCTGCCAGCTTGGTGCCGGTGCGAGGGCCATTTGCAGTAAATAAATGTTGGAGGATGTGAAACACGGGTGTGGGGGTGGGGGCAAGACAGTACCATTTTTCCAAAGGACAAAAGATGTCACTGCCCCAAACAGGCACTGTAAAAAGGAAATTAATATATGTAAGCGAAGGCAAAACCACCAATGTGTTAGCTGTCCAGGAGCCCAGCTGAGGGGTCCTCCTGGGTCTTAGATGTTGCCTTTAATAGAGCGCTGAACATCTTTGTACTCCTGCAACTGTGTCATTACTTCTTCCCTTCACTCCTTATCTGTTTTGTCAGAACCAGACTTTGTCCCTCTTTGTTAAATTGCAAAGGGGGCGCAGATCTCACTCCTACAGTAAGCTGGTGAACACACCAACCTGCTCAACTAATACAAATGATGTATAATATCGAAAAATTGGCTTACAGCTCTTAGATTAATAAACACAATCTGTGACGAGTCTTTCTCCTTCTCACTGCACATTTCAGCTGTTGCTGCTGCAGACCCTAAAGCCAGAGGGTGCCGAAAGCATTCTCTCTGAAGCCCAGCAGCACTGATGTTGACACAAAGTGCATCCACAGCTGTCAAGGATGGAGAGAAGCAGACAGCCTCTTTGAGCAGCATGGTTGCTATGTCTCCATCTTGCAGAGATCTCGTACAAGCCTGCCTTGAAAATGCTGTCATAGCAAAGGAGATTTACGTTTTGGGATAGGAGTGTACAGAAAAAAACCACCCTCCTCAAAAAATCAACAAACTTCCACCATGACTGCATGGTATGACCCCAGGTTTGTTTGGCACAGATTTCATTTGTAATAACCATAATAATTATAATTCAGACTTAATCTAAAGTTCTGAAATTCCTTAATATACTTCAAATAAATGTTACATTGCTGTGTTCAGGCATATCATGCTTTTACAGCTGAGTAAACTAAAGCACAGGTAATATATGATTGGTTTCATGGGTTTTTTTTCAAAATCAGAAATTTTAAGACTAGGAATGATCATTTTACCATCCGTCTGCTTGTCCGTTACATTTCATCTGGTTCCCAGTCAAGTGAAGTCATTAAAGTTTTGTATACCTAAGATTATTCTCACATTCTTGCAGATGTTTGAGTTTGCTCATTTGAGTTAGCTCACCATCCCTCCAATTAAAATGCGTCTATGATCCTGGTCCATTGCAACACCTTACATTAGCTGCTTTATAACATATTTGCAACAAATTGGTCTGAATACAGGATTAGTTTCTGTGTCAGTACACCTTGCAGCCAAATGCTCATAATTTCTCTAAATGTCCTCTGTCTCACACCTGCAGTCATATGTATAAACCCTACAACACATTTTCCAGAAAGTAATCATTCCTCACTCAAATATAGAGAATCCATCACTTTTACTGGCAGATTATTTTACTGGATAATCAGCATCATTTAAATATGTGCTATATTAGTCATTTGAATGTGACTGGCTTTAACTTGGACCAATTCTCTCTTTTTATGCACTTCATAGGTAAAGAGCTCTTTAGTGTCAGGCATTTTGTCCCTCTGTAGCACTTAGACAGCATTATCAAGCTGTCTCTTCACTGATATGATGAAGTAAATGGATTAAGATCTGTTTGTTCTTTGCAAAAGAACAACTTCCTTAGCTCTCGAGCATCATTATTTGCCTTTTTTTGATTTCCCACCTATTCTTAAAGCTGTGGGAAAAAAACATAAACAATATTCATAGATAGTACTGTCATATGCTACACAGAGTGGTTTATGTACCTTTTTATTTCTGCTAGTTTTTTTATTTCCCTGATTATACATATCACCTCAGATTTTAGGTCATAGAAGTTCATGCAAAGTCATTTCATTTCTATGATCTTTAAATCCTTCCAGATCATTCACTGCTTTCAAGAATATAGATGTCCATTCTGTATGATATAGTGGTGTTTTTTCCCCTAGATTAGTCTTTTTCTGGATTTTGTTAAAATTTGGTTTGTTCTACTATCTGTCCCTGTTAAATGATGTATGTCTGTTGATCAACGTTTACAGAAACCATGTACTGTTACTGTGCTGATATGGGGTGTTTTATCAAAATTTCATGCAGTTTTAAGCCTGACATTTGAAGTCTAAGAATATTAAGTCTACAGAATTACCCTTATCAGCCAGGATTTTTTAGATAATATCATATGAACATAACTCAGTGCCTGAATTAGGAATGACAGAAAACTCTGGTGGGGGTTGAACTTTGGAGATGTCTGGTGCAAGGCACTGATCATGACAGAGACAGGCATGAGGTCTGCTCTTCAGTGTTCCCCTGAGTCACATCCTGTCCAAATTCAATTAGCTCTGTTCTTTCAGACTTTCTTCACAGGGTGAGTCCTTCAGCCATGACCACCTCAGTGGACCTCTGCTGAGCTCGCTTGGTTTATTGATGTCTGTCCTTTACTGGAGATCACAAACTGTGCATCTCAGTGTAGCCTAATGAGTGACAAAACAGTGTGGACAATTCTGTCCCTTAATTCACTGGCTAGTTCATGCAGCCCAGAATACAATTATCCTTATAGCTCACACTGCAGGCTTCTGCTTAACTCCCTGCCCAACAGAATTCCCAAGTCTTTCCTCCAGAGGTGTGGCCCCAGCCAACCAGACCTCAGACTGTATCGCTGGAGGTGTTATTCCTCTCAGGGGCTTCAATTTATCCTTGTTGAATTATAGATTTCAATCATCCTATTCCTCTGGCTGTCCAGACTCCTCTGGATAGTAGCCCTATCAAATGCATCCACGAGTCCCACTAATTTCATGTCAACTGCAATCTTTACCCAAGTGTTATCCCTCTTCTCCTCCAGGTCGCATAATCACAATTAGCTTATATCCCTGTACAGACCCCTGCAGTAATCCCTTTGATATGGGCATTAACCCTGAGTCCAATCATCCATCTAGTCTTTAATTTATCTGGTTGTTCACCAGACCATAACAACCTGCCTTGGATACAAGAGTATTTTGTGAGACAGTCAGAAACTGTGGTAGCACTGACAATTTCTCTTCATCCACAAATCCTATCACATTATCACAAGGCTTGATGACCTTTGACAAATCAATGGCGACAGTTCCTAAACAGTCCTTCCTATCTGTGTGGCTAGAATTTGGTTTGAATTAATCGTAGGATAATGGCAAGATCTTCCTCAATTACCTTCTCATTTTAATATGTTCATTAAGGGGCAATGGGACCAACTACACTCACGACATATCTGCAGACAGAAAACTAGGAGCGAATGCTACATGAGAGGGTTTTACTGCTGTTCAGATAAACCTGAACATTCTGTAATACTGAGAGGACAGGAACCTTCTGAAACCCAGTGAAATTCACAAGGAGACACAAAAGTTTCTGCATCTGTGGAAGAATAATATGGGCACCAGGAAATGCGCCTAGCTGATGGGCCAGAAGGCACCTCAGCAGGGAAGGACTGAGCCTCAGTTGAGTACCTAGTAGAAAGCAGGCTGACCATGAGACAGGAATGTTACCTCACAGTAGAGAAAGAAAATAGTCTCCTGGGCTGCCTTAGGCAGAGTATTGTGAGCAGGTTCAGGGACATGATGTACTTCTCTACCCAACATCTGAATTCTGAGTACAGTTCTTGGCTCCCCAGTACCAGAGAGATGTGGACTTAGCAATATAGTATGTAGTAGGGATGTGTGGCAGAGGGAGTGTGTGGGGGGGAGCTAGGGGTGGGTGTGCATGTGTGCATGCTAGGATTTTTTTTTCTTTCAGGAATAAAGTTGTTATTTTGCAGTTCTTATTAGACATAGTTATGACTACCTGAACACATTACTGCTCCACAGGGGAAACACTGGCAGATACAAGGTGTACTGCCAGAAATGCATATTCTCCCTATGAGGCAGTAACACATACGAGTGATCATGACTGTACAGTTGTATTTATTTAGTTATTTAGATTTATTTCAGCTCCCTACTGCATCCTGTAGGCCAATTATTGAAAGATAAAAGGAAGACTATGAACATTAAGCTAGAAGCTCTCAAGACCAGTGAGTCAAAATATGTACTGGATTAAAAAAGAATCTGAGTGGAAAAGGTTTGTTGGGGGGTTTTTTAGAAATTAAAAAAAAAAAAACCACACCAAAAAAACCCAAGGACACATCTACTTTCAATATGCCTCCAGGTATGTTTGAGTGAATTACCCCTTTCCTTTTGGCCTCAACCTATTCTCTGTAAACATCACGGCAAAAATTGACCTTACAACCTTGTCCCTATGTGCTCGCTCTTAATAGCTGCTTGTTTCTAGATCCATTTGATAATCCAAGGTAATATAACATGTGTAAGCCCAAGTGAAGTCAACTAACCTCATCTTCTTTTCTTTCCATATGAGAACAAGGCAGTGTCCGTGATTTACCGCACCAACTCACTCACCCCTGCCACTTCTTGCCACTGATTTTACAATGCTTCCTTCCCCTCCTCCTCCTTTCCCCATTCCTAGCACCAGGCTCCCCACCACCCAACACCTCCCCATCTGGAAAGTCCTCCACACACTTAATTGACTGCATGGCTCTCTTCATTTCCCATAAGAGGAACTATCTTTTCTCCCTGTTTTATAACCCCTAACCTTCTCTCTAATAAAACAATCAAGTCCTACTTCCCACTTTCTAAGTGCTCAAACTGTCTCTCTTGCCCTTTGCCACCCTCTTCACCCTTGCCCCAGAGCCTGCAAATGTCATTCCTGTTATATATCTTTATGAATGCCTGTGAATGTTTGTGAAATTTATATAAAAGGTAGTAGCTTAGTGCTTATTTTCTGCCTACTGTAGAAGAATCAGGCAAATCTCGTTTGTCCACTTTCAGGATAAAAGACTGAAAAAAATAAAAGAGGCAAAAAAGACCTAAACATTGCACATATATTTTTAAATGTGCACATATGTGTATCTTTTTATCTGTACCTGATTTTTTCTGTCTAATTCCTATATTGATGCCACACTGTTGATCCAAACTCAGAAGAGACCCAGGAAATACTAATGTTTCTGAAAGTGTAGATCCTGGCTTTGCTCTACTGCAGCACAACTGCAGCATAGAAACGTTTCGTTGGGCGCACATTATTTCTGCTTTTGCATGTGGCCTGGTGTGCTGTTTTACATCCAAGACCCACATTCTCTTTAGAGCAAGTATCATGTTGAGCCTTGCCTATGTTCAAGATAGGACATACAGACTTGTTAAGGGGTTTGGTGGGGCTTGATTCACTATGTACAGCTCATGAGAAAAGCAGTGCACTACACATTTCAGTAAATGGAGCAGAGAGTGTTTAGCCTGGAGAAGAGGAGGCTGAGGGGAGACCTTATCTCTGCCTACGATTACCTGAAAGGGGGTTGTAGAGAGATGGGTGTTGGTCTCTTTGTCCAAGCAACAGATGATAGGATAAGTGGGAATGGCAGAAAGCTGTGACAGGGAAAGTACAGAATAGACACGAAAAAATTCTTCACCTAAAGGGTTATCAGGTACTGGAACAGGCTGCCCGGGGTGGTCTTTGAGCCACTGACCCTGGATATATTTAAAAGATGGGTAGATGATGTGCTCAAGAATATGATTTAGTAGAGGACAGGTATGGTTGGACCCGATGATTTCCAAGGCCTTTTCTGTCATTCTGTGATTCTGTGGTTCTGTGATTCTATGATCTCATCTATAAACATACATGCATTTTTGAAAATACATGCCTCCCCTTCCATTTTACTTCACTTTCAGACTCTTCTGCAAATGTTACAACAAATTGGCTTCATTTATTAGTTCAGTGGATTTTTAAATGATGAAAAATTTTATCATTTCCTAAAAGCAAAATTAGCATTATCATTTTGGTTACATCAGATGCTGTTCTTACTTCTTTGTTTACTTACTGCAGCTGAGGAGCAGAAAGAGTGACAAACAATAAAACATACAATGTTCATGGACTATATGGTCCTGCCAATTTTAGTGAATAAAACCATGACGGGGTGATAGATCCAGAAAAGGATATTTCTGACAAAAAGTCTTACTTTTGAGTGTCTAATTCCCTAAAGTGCTGCCTTTGACTTAGGTGATGTGTCCAGTGTTCCTGCAGAGTTCTTGAAGACAGTGACCTCCAGCATGTAGGTGATCATTCCTTGCCTTCTGATGTTCCTCAGCAGAAGGCACAGTGTATCCTTCTCTGGAAGCAGAGCACCATCATCCATCCCAAATCTAGACTATGCTGGACAGAAGGGATCAACCATTCCTAAGGAGAGCTCAGCATTGCTCAATCTTTTCCAAAAAAAAAGTTCCCAGCAGTAGTTAAAAATTGAATAAAAGCAGTGTTCTTAAAATAGAAAGTAGAATTGGACTTCTAGGACTACCATTTACATCTGAGAAGATTGTTCCTTTTCCTCCTGTATTTCTAAAATCCATCATCTAAAGATAGTGCTTCATACATTCTTCATTCATTTACTTTATGATAAAGTCATAATACCCTTTCTTTATGTGTCTTAATTAGCAGATCATAGAAAAAATGGAACTTCAACTCTTTTTAACTTCTTTTTTTTTTTAATTTCACTAGAATACTGTCGATATAAGTGGATTTTTTTTTTCGTTTCCAGTTAACATTCATTGCTGGAAGAGAACTAAAAATCTCCTAGCATAGAAATGTCTGTTACATAGCACCATAGTAATCTGTAAAGCTAGACTCATTTCTGCAGAGTGACAGAGGGGAGAAATAAATAAACAATCCACTCTGAGAATTTATAGGCAAAATATCATAACATAGACTTAAAAAAACCTGTAATGCTACAATTAGAAAGGGAGAGCTGTCCGTGATGTAGGCTGTAGCTGGTCAAACAGATGGAAGACTCCACTGAGTCCTTTACCAGACACCTGCCAGTTTCTAAATGACAGCACGAAGTCTGGACTGTCCCTTAATGGGACATCTGTGTCTCTGAATTTATAACTGCCACACAGCAAGATCACACACACTGGAATGCCTTGTGCTGCTGCTTGGACACATACCTGATCATCATTACAGTATTATTCACATGTGCCAGAGCTTTAGAGGGAAATGATTAAAGGACATTATACACCCACCACTAACTGCTCATGGCAGGATGGGGGATTTTTGAGTGGTTGGCAGAATATGATTGTAGTCTAAGTGAAACAGATTTGGTAGAATAGTTTCAATTATGTACCTAAAGAAAGGTTCTGGATTGAATACAGCCTTATCAAATGCAGTTCACTGAGTCTGAAAGCAGCTGTAAATTCAGTGGAACTAGGAACTGCAAACCATGTAATTTGAAAATGTTCATCATCCAGCACACCCTGCAGATTATAGACAAGGCCATTTTAGTTAAACAAGTAGCTAAGAGATGTCTCAAAATGATAGCTAATCACGGAAGGGCAAAAGGACTGTTGTTACCTATTCCTTTAAAAGCACCACACTTCAGTGCAAACACTTGCAGCGATGTGAGGCTGAAAGCTGAACAGTTCCCATTGCATTTACTCCTAGGTCCCATAAATTTTTGCTGTTGTAAGTGGTGCAAATACAGAAATAGACATGATGAAGCACAATGTGCAAAACCTGCCAAGCTCTCTCCTTTGCTCACAGTCCTTCTTGGCTTATTCTGAATTATATGCCATTGTAAAACAGCTAGAAGCCCCTTTAGATCCCCAAGTCCAGTAAATCAACAGCATGCACCACCCCTTGAATATAGATATAAGAGAGTCCTGCAAGAAGCCCTAAAGGAGTCAACAGTGAGAGTGCAGGAGGCGGGGGAAAAAGAAATCCCCTGAGGTTTCAAAATGGGAAGTTTTATACTAAAATCATAGTATTCATCTGGCTGAAAGAAAAGGCCCTAGGGATCTTCTACAGATGTCTCCTAAATGCTGCCTTTGTTTTAAAGCAGGGAAGCTAATTTGCTGACAATGGGTAGGGCACAGGTGAACTGAGGTTTTCTGGCTCCATGAATGAAGAGAAGCCCAAAGAGTCTACATACCTCAGCAGTACTGTCTGAGGCCAAAATACGGATTGAAAGTTTTGAAAGCTACTAGTTCAGCCAAAATGCTGGATAAGACATGTGATACATTTAGAAAGATATTAAATCCATTCAACTCTTCACCTTCAATTATGCTTGGAAGATTCAAAGTCATTTCAATGACATAGAAGTGGTTTCTTCACAGATGTACTTTCAAGTTTGTTAAGTATTCTAAATAAATGCTATGATTAGAGAAGAGAAATCTACATAAGGAATTTACTTGCTGGAAATTTTTGCATCTCACCATAAAGTCAGGCTGTGTTGAAGATACAGAAGAGTAAACGATGGAGTAATAGGTAATTCTCTTTAAACTTTTCTGTTGAGACAACGAAATGGGTTAATATATGCATATCTTCCCCCATCAATTTCTTGTGCTGAAAAACAATCAGCAGCAGTGAACTGGAAGTCTCCATATTTTCCCAGGTGTGGCAAGTCTTTGAGTATGATAAACCTACAATGTTCCTCACACCTTGCCCCATATATCTGCTCTCAGTCCCTAAGTCTCCAATGTTAATGGTCTGCAGGAAGCTGTGTAAGAGTAGGGGTAAAAGACACTGGGATGTTAACAACATACAGCTAATTAACCAGACTTGCTTTACTTGATTCTACTTATCCAATGCATAAATTCAGTTTTTTTCAAAATAAAAATGATACTTGATTTAGTATCAATAGTTTTTATTAGCTTCACTTCTCCCATGATTTGTCATTTGTTATTCTGATACATTCACCATGTGTTACAAAGGATAATAAAACTATTTTGCCCTCATTACATAGTATAAAATGGAACATTTACAGACCTTTTGAATCTTTTCTCTGCCACAGTGTTATACTGCTGCTCATTGCTGTTTCAAAAGTCTTTGCTTCCAGATGTAGCAGTCCCAAAAGTAGTCTGTTTGGGAATGGAAATAGAGAGAAGGTAGAACAGGTTGCTTGACTCTGCAGTGAATTTATCCACAGTTGATGTTTATGAAAAATAAAAATGCGTACCTCCTGCTTGTAGCACTCAGTGTAATCATGGGTAATTAGAGTTAATCAGCTGTCCCTATAAAAATAGAAAAGAAACCTCTTTCTTTTCTCTTCATGAGGATACTGTAAATTATCTAAAGAATTTATGCACTAGTTATATTTTACTTGCTGCCTAGTATTTTAAAATTCTTTTCTATAAGGAATTGCAAATCAGAAAGAAGAAAGGGGGAAAAAAAGAAAAAAAAGAAAAAATCTGCTTGGCCCTATGTACTCATTATAACACCTCCTTACAAGAGTACACCATGAGTTGATTTGTGAGTTAGAACAGCAAAGGCATAACATTAACACCACATTTGAAAGCCACACTTGTATGGATTGACACCACATTTAAGATCAAGTTTAAAAGTGCAAACAATTAAGCCTTGGGACATTTTACATGTCTCTTTATGGGGCAGGTCCACTAAAAGATGTAAAATGTCAAATGATCAAAGCAAACCACGGGCTGCCGGAGCAGTTTAGTAAGGCCTATTTTTGGAGACTGTCTGCTTTAAAACTGTAGGTATAACTTCATAGTCAGAAGTCCACAAGATCTTCAAAGGAGTGTTTTCAGGCTTGGCATGAAATGTTTCAGCAACTGAAGTCTGGAACTTAATGGTGGAGAAAACTTGGTAGTACTGCCACAGGTACCATTGGTACTTCAGCAGTTCATTCATAGGCTTTTTTTTGGCGTATCTTCTTGTCCTCTAACTGGAAGATACTATCAAAGCTCATTGGGTTGGGCACCAAATGAACCGTGATTTCAATGGAAAATTCTCAGACCAAACTCTAGACTACTCGGTAACTGCGGATCAACAATGATAAAGCAATAAGTATGTTTTAAATAAGGGCAAAAATATCAGTACAGTATAGCATAAGGAACCCTGTGACACACTATTTGCATCTGAAATGAAAACGGTTGGGGAGCATGAAGTCTCTTGAGAACTTCAGTCAGGAATTTCAGTCTGCTGTTTAAGTAGCTTTCCTATTAGAACCCACATGTCTGGCCCTAATGAATTTTCCATTTCTTGAAATCTTCTATTAGGCTAGGAAGGTAGCAATTTAAAAGTCTTCTAGAAAACAGATGATACAAAGAATAACACAATAGCAGGTAATGAAATTAAGATAATGGACAAAGATAGAGAAAAGTTAATTTTGCTGTTTAAGTGCAGCGATAATTTCAGGAAAATAAATCTATAACTTCTAAATGATCAAATCAATAGAAAGCACCTAAAGTGAAGAATGTTTTTTGATTTGGACAACACGTAATTCTTTATATGATTAGTATGTTCAGGTCAGGAGTGCTATACTGTGTCCCCTTCAATCCACCCAAAGCTTTTAGAAGTCATCATAATACAGAGCTTACTTACATAACTCACAGTAGACTAAATTAATATGCACAGTGGCCAAGATATATTTCTGCAGAAGAATAATGATATTAAACGGAATGAAATGAACTTCATGACAATTGACTCTCACTAACAGTGTGTTTTTTCATGACATGAAGGACTGTGGAAAGATTCAGTGCAACATCTCACTTATAGTATTGCACACAATGTCAGTGATTGTGATGCCACTGCAATAAATCTACTCCTTCTTACTAATGTGAGATAGCTTAATGAATCTTCTAGACCTGAAGTGAGATAGCATTCATAATTACCTCTCCAAGTAAACCAATTTCTCAGATCAGTTCATCTTACCTGATAAAAGCAAATTAAAATTTTAAATCCCAGTCCAATATGGCACCTAGGTAAACAAATGGTCAGAAAAAAAAATCTGATATAACAAAATTTGAATAAGGATGCTGCTTCAATGCAAAGCCACCAGACATTTTGTTTGAAAGAATGGAGATTTGCACTTTAACCAGATTCAGAATAGAAGTTCTGCTTTGAGCTTTGAGATGTCGGAAACTGGTACCACTGGCTTTGGTGCAGACGTGGACTTACTTTGTATATAAATAATTTAACTGACAATGGCATCTAAGGTTACATAAACAGGAGGATTTTACTAATGTCTGCTGTTAAATATTTGTGCATTTGGTAGGGTGTCCCTCTGGATAGCATATGCCTGAGACAGTATCTTTCCTGGCCAGAGAACCCTCAAAGGTACAATAAATGAGGATTTTTATTTTTTTTTAATTTTTGGTTGTGCTTAGTTGCCAATCAGGGTTAAACCCACAGCATAAGTTACCTACATTCTTTCTTTGGATAAAGATTGTAAGTCACAGAAAAGAGGGACAGCAGTGTGAAGTGATGTGTAGTTGAACTTGAAAACCAGATACATGTTACTGATCTCTATCTGATATGAAAAAGAGCTGGAGAGAATCATCACTGTTGCAAGGACCGTAATATGTAAATATGAGGTTTCTCTGTGGTAAAGGTGTCAGAAGATATGTTTTACTTTTTACACCATAAGAATCAGGGATATTTTGGGCTTCTGGAGTCAATGAAAAAAGATTAAAAAGTTGTCTTAATTTGTAAGTCTTGGCTGAGATTGGGAAGATCCAGCCAGGACCAGAAATATGTGTTGTCAGTTCTCAGAGATACAATGAGGGATTTTAAACATCATTTGGAAAGAGGAACAGTTAAACTACTTCACAACACAATCCTAAAAAGTGCTCTAGAGGGTTAGATAATTGTCAGGGAGACCCCATTGATTACACAATGATTACATCAATCACCAGATACACAGAGGTGTGACAGCTTGAAAAGTAGGGAGGTATGGTTTGAATGACAAACAGCAAGGAAATGATAGTACTCAAATGAATAGATGCCGTTGGTTAATTTTTTTTCCTTGCTTTTTAACTGGTTTTTTTTTTTCTGGTAAAAATAATAAATACATTTGGTTACTCCCCATCAAGTTTAGAAAGAGGGGAAATGCATTCTGGCAGAGAAAAATAAATGGGTTTGTTTTTTTTTACCTTGAAATACTGTGGATGTCCTAAAGCTACACAGATAAATGTAAACACTGCCTGCACTTGCATAATTTCATGCGACCACAAGTTATACATTCCACATAAAAGTAATACGTGGCTGCATATTTCATAGATCTGAGGTTAGAGTATAATGTGATAATGATAGCTTGTAAAGCCGAATCCTTCTTCTAAATGTTGCCTGCCTCCTGAAAACCTTTACACAAGCCTGCTGTTGTTACCAAGCCACACTGGCCGCACTGTCACCCCCCTCTCTCTTTCTATGTGCATCGATGAAATGCTTGCCAGAACATTGTGAGCATTCCCCTGCCATTGCAAAGGAGGTCATGGTGAGAATACCCCCAGTGAGTATGTCAGAAAGCACATAAAAATTATATGTGGTAATACTGAACTTTTACATAAAGGCTTATAGTACACGAATGCTGCTTTCATTAGTCTCAACCTCCCTATGCCTAACGCACGTACCCTGTGCAATGTTGAAGTAAAGGTTTTAAAAAAAAAATCCATAACCCTGAATACGCTTTTATGTAAGTTTCTAATAATTTTAAAAGTCATAAAATATTACTACAGGATTAGGTTGTTTACAGCTTTTTTATTCTTTTCAGATAAGCTGGAGGAAAACATAAAACTGCTTCATATAAACACTACTTCATATGGAGATGTCTAAAGACCTAAAGAAAAGGGTACTGGGTGTTTGTCTAGAAGACATCTACAGACTTCTGAAAACATAATACAGATGAATTAGCACATACACAGTTTATTTTTAAATGAAATATTTAATATTTGGCCTCCAAAAACTGTTGGAAACACTGCCAAAAAGCACAGGACAATAGGTCTTTGTTTGTATAAACTTGAATGGTGTTTTCAGGCTTCTGGTAGGATTCTTTCCATTTGAATTGCCTGGGCAACTGATAGTTAATTACACACACAGATGAGCTTGGTATAAGCACAAACCTTGACTGCTTTAACAGTTTTTTCTATTTTCAACCTTAAACTTTCCTCAATGGGGAAAGGGTGACTCACCTCAGAAACATTGTAGAATTGTGTTTTGATTCTTTCTCTCTCTTATTTTTGCAGTGAATCTCAGTTCTGAGGCCTTTTACTAAGACAGAAAATATGATTCTGTGAAGTCACATAATTTCATCAGCAGTACCTCCAAGGTTCCGATTTTAGAAACTTGTGGAACAGGTCTGCCAAAACTGAAGAGAGGAGACAGGACACCATATAAAACTTGCCTCTAAAACTCATATGAAAGACTGTTAGTTCAGGATTTAGAATTTAAAGAATATAATTCTGGTCTCAAGAGGAGAACAATAACTTGATGAAATGGCATCCTTCCTTCCTTCCTTCCTTCCTTCCTTCCTTCCTTCCTTCCTTCCTTCCTTCCTTCCTTCCTTCCTTCCTTCCTTCCTTCCTTCCTTCCTTCCTTCCTTCCTTCCTTCCTTCCTTCCTTCCTTCCTTCCTTCCTTCCTTCCTTCCTTCCTTCCTTCCTTCCTGCCTTCCTGCCTTCCTGCCTTCCTGCCTTCCTGCCTTCCTTCCTGCCTTCCTTCCTGCCTTCCTGCCTTCCTTCCTTCCTTCCTTCCTTCCTTCCTTCCTTCCTTCCTTCCTTCCTTCCTTCCTTCCTTCCTTCCTTCCTTCCTTCCTTCCTTCCTTCCTTCCTTCCTTCCTTCCTTCCTTCCTTCCTTCCTTCCTTCCTTCCTTCCTTCCTGCCTTCCTGCCTTCCTTCCTGCCTTCCTTCCTGCCTTCCTTCCTGCCTTCCTTCCTGCCTTCCTGCCTTCCTTCCTGCCTGCCTTCCTGCCTTCCTTCCTTCCTTCCTTCCTTCCTTCCTTCCTTCCTTCCTTCCTTCCTTCCTTCCTTCCTTCCTTCCTTCCTTCCTTCCTTCCTTCCTTCCTTCCTTCCTTCCTTCCTTCCTTCCTTCCTTCCTTCCTTCCTTCCTTCCTTCCTTCCTTCCTTCCTTCCTTCCTTCCTTCCTTCCTTCCTTCCTTCCTTCCTTCCTTCCTTCCTTCCTTCCTTCCTTCCTTCCTTCCTTCCTTCCTTCCTTCCTTCCTTCCTCCCTCCCTCCCTCCCTCCCTCCCTTCCTTCCTTCCTTCCTTCCTTCCTTCCTTCCTCCCTTCCTCCCTTCCTCCCTTCCTTCCTCCCTTCCTTCCTCCCTCCCTTCCTCCCTTCCTCCCTCCCTCCCTTCCTCCCTTCCTCCCTCCCTCCCTTCCTCCCTCCCTCCCTCCCTCCTTCTTCCTTCCCTCCTTCCCTTCCTCCCTTCCTCCCTTCCTCTCTTCCTTCTTCATAGTTCATTGAAAAAAATGCATTAGAGTTCATGGTATAATGACTTTCTTGTTAATATTTCCATAAATGAGCTTTATCCTAAATATAATCTTTTTCTGTTCTGATGCAAAATTTTCCATGGCCTTGAATATAGGTACTTTCATGACTTTTCCAGCAAGCAATGTCTTCAGAGAAAATTACATCGTGCTCCTGAGGGAAAGTTACACTCTGAGCTTTATTGGTTTGTTGGCATCTTCCTAAAAGAAAAAAATAATAGTTCTACTTAATCTAGTTTGGGCTTATTGTGCTTTCTTATAACACTGCAAACACAGTGGCCTGTATCTACGACTACGATGAACAATTTTAAAAGATGACATCAGGTAATTTGTAATAGAACATTAATAAGTAACTTGAGTTTTTACTTCTTCTCTGTGATTAGCCAATCACAAAATCAAAAGCAATCTTAAAGTAAGGGTATTTTTTACTGCCAACATGACAAAAACTTACAAATACTTCTGTTATTACACTGATGTATGATAAATATTCTGTGAATCAAAAAAAATTAAAATATGAGATGTACAACAATTAATTATATGCAGTGGTATGACTACAGAGGTGAGCTTAAATTCCAGGGTAGCTTGTGTTGTTTCTGCATTTCTCTTAGTTTTATTTATTAGTTTACCATGGGCTATGGGTAGCCTCTGCTTAGAACTATAACTCTCTTTATGTTATGAAACTACAGGAAATATTTTTTATTATATATTATTGAATAAAATCCTACCTCATAGTAAATATTAATGTCACAAAAGCTCCTTAGCATTATGTAGAAGTGTAATTTGCTTCTAAAAAGCCCCATTGAAAGAGTGAAAAAGAAAAAAGTGCCAAATAATGAAGGATAGTATCTTTTTTATCCTGCCTTTCCACTCACGACCTTGTTCTTTAATACTAAACATTTAATACTAAACATCCAAGTTGATACCACTGTGGACTTCAGCTTACTTATGTAGCATATGATCTAGTATTTTGTTTAAGGACAAGTGAAAAAACTAATCACTATTCAAAAACCAAGAGGTTTTTACGAGATCAACATGTGTAGAAAGTACTATTATATTTTTCCTGTATGATGTGAGGCTAATGAGGTACCATGTCAATAAATTTCATGGTCCAGTCTTTTCTGCATCCAGTTATCAATTAGGGAATTATCAATTGCCACTACAAGTTTGGACTCTAGTTTCAAAATTAATGATCTGACATTGTCATGGTTTCAGCTAGGATGGAGTTAATTTCTTTTCTAATACAGGAAGGAATGCCATGTTTGGGAGTTAGTATTGAGAGCAGTGCTGATAACACAGAGATGTTTGTAGTTACTGCCAAGCAATCAAGGACTTTTCAGTTGTTCATATTTTCCTACTAATGAGAAGGGAGGGGACACAGCCAGGACAGGTGACCCTGAACTGGCCAAAGGGGTTATTCCATGCCAATTACATCATGCTCAGCATAAAAGAGGGGCTGGGGGGGGGAGGAGCAGGCGGCTCCAGGACGTGCAGTTTTGGCAGCTGTCCATTTTTTTGGGATGGCTCCCAGCTGCACGGCCTGAGTTGTGTGGTTCTGTGAGAAACTGCATTGTGTATCACCAGTTTCATATATTTTTTGCTCTAAAGTTCTATTATCGATGTTATATCTATCTTTCTGCTATTCTAGTGAACTATACTTATTCCAGCCCACAAGGTTTTGGTTCCTTGGTTTTGGGTTTTTTTTCCCTTTACTTTCTCTTTCCCCCTCTTCTCCCCCCCAACACCCCCTTACTCCCTTTTAAAGAACAAGTGACTGCGTGGTACTTGGCTCTCAGCTGAGGCAAAACCACAACAGACATTCAGAATGATGGAAGCTCCACAATCGCTTTGGGGAAGCTAAACAAGATTTCAGAGCCATAGGTGAAAGATTTTTATGTACTCCATCCTCTACTGTTTTTTTGTCTTTGTTTGAGGCAGTAAGCCACACCAGGTGCAGACAAACATATATTACATTTTTTCCCTTCTCTTACAACTGATGATTTCCCACACTTGTGCAATGAAGGCCAAACCTACAGAGGGAAAAAGAATATATGTGAAACCCTGTTGGCAAGCCCTGGACAGGCTCTAAATATGATTCGGGCTGCACACTGGTGCAACTTGTACAGGCAGCTGAGCCCAGGTGCCGATTACAGGTCCCAGTGTCTGGGTCACTCAGCAGCTGAGGAGAATGGTCTGTTTTAGTTGGGAAGCACTTAAATAATAAGTTTCAGAGACAGGCTTTAAGGAAACATCATTGCCAATGAAGACTTTAGTCACTGAACCAGTGTTTGAGGAGACAAGATGCACACAGAATCACAGAGTTGTAGGGGTTGGAAGGGACCTCGAGAGATCATCGGGTCCAACCCCCCAGCCAAAGCAGGCTCCTTAGCTCATACTGCACAGTTAGGCGTCCAGACGAGTCTTGAATATCTCCAGAGAAGGAGACTCCACCACCTCCCTGGGCAGCCTATTCCAGTGCTCTGTCACCCTCACTGTGAAAATGTTCTTCCACATGTTGGTGCGGAACTTCCTGTGCTCCAATTTGCAGCCATTGCCCCTTGTCCTGTCTCCACAGACCAAAGAATAGGGGCAGGCCATTTCCCTCTGTATCCCATACTTAAGATATTTATAAACATTGATTAGGTCCCCACTCAGTCTTCTTTTCTCCAGGCTGAACAGCCCCAGCTCTCTCAGCCTTTCCTCATAGGATAGATGTTCCAGGCCCTTAATCATCTTCGTAGCCCTTCTCTGGACTCTCTCCAGGAGATCCCTGTCTTTTTTATACCAGGGAGCCCAGAACTGGACACAATACTCCAGGTGGGGCCTGACCAGGGCAGAGTAGAGGAGGAGGATCACCTCCTTCGACCTGCTGCCCACCCTCCTCCTGATGCACCCCAGGATCCCATTGGCTCTCTTAGCCACCAGTGCACACTGCTGACTCATAGCCGATCTCTTGTCAGCCAGGACCCCTAGGTCCATCTCCAGAGAGATCTTCTCCAGGAGGTCAACCCCCAGCCTGTACTGATACATGTGGTTGTTTCTCCCCAGGTGCAAGACTTTACACTTGCTTTTGTTGAATTTCATCTGGTTTCTAACTGCCCAGCTTTCCAGCCTGTCTAGGTCTTGCTGGATGGCAGCTCAGTGTTCCTGCGTGTCAGCCACCCCTCCCAGCTTTGTATCATCTGTATACTTGCTGAGGGTGGATGCTATTCCCTCATCAAGGTCGTCAATGAAGATTTTGAACAGAACAGGACCCAGCACTGAGCCCTGGGGAACACTGCTAGCCACAGGCCTCCATTCAGATTCTTCTCCACCAATCATGAACCTCTGAGCTCGGTCTGACAGCCAGTTCTCGACCCACCTCACTGTCCCCTCATCTATCCCATACTCTCTCAGCTTTTCTATCAGGATGTCATGGGAGACAGTATCGAAAGCCTTGCTGAAGTAAAGGTAGATGACATCCCCTGCTCTCCCTCCATGCCCCAGCTGGTGATGAGATCATAGAAGGCTATGTGATTGGTCGAGCACGATCTTCCCTTGGTGAATCCATGCTGACTACTCCTCATGACCTTCTTTTCCAGTTGCTCAGTTACTAGTATGTTCTCTCAAAGGATCTTTACCTCCTGTCCTTGACATTTAAATTACCTAGAAAGTAACAGAAGTGCTCCAGAGACTTGAATTACAGATTATATGTGAGAAAGAAAAAAATATTTTTGGGGCATAAAGCAACATATTGTGGTCTGTGTGAGTTTTGGGACAGGTATGGAGCATTATGGAAGCACAATTGATCCAGAAGGGTTATCTGTTTAGGAGTAAAGGGTGTACATCAGATTTTTAAGATGGAACATTGTGTTCTTGCTAGGATGTTAAAATGGTGTATTAACATACGAACAACTGCATAGGAACTGTGGATACTGTATGTAGCAAAGAGAGTAAACACAGTCCTTGATTATGAAATCTTTTATGGTTCAGGATATGAAGCTGTACTCTGTCAGAAAGACCATTGATAAAACACTTTGTCTGCTCTGATATATTGAGTTCAGTAATGCTAGTTAAAAAAATGTGGTGTCTCGAAGAAAGAGTTATTCACATGATTAGACCTGTACAAGTGATCTTGAAAGGACTCTTACAGCTATTGTTGAAAGATGTGCAATCTAAGATATTGAGAAACAGCTCAGTACTACCTGAGAATGTTGCAGCATCTTAATTATATTGTTGCCTAATATCTCACAACAGTCTTAGTTTCAGACAAAGCTGAATCTTTGGTTCTATATTCAGTTGAAATTTGCCGATCATTCTGTTACATCTAGCAGGTATGTAAGCATTGACCTAATGCAGTGGACACACAACAGCAATGCATATCAAAAAGTATCAAATTAAGCTTATCTGGAAACAAAGATCTCAAGTATTTGCAAGTCAGAGTACAGATTACCACAAAGACCTTAATAAGTTAAAAGGAGTGTTTTATGATGTTTTGTTTTACCTTGGAAGTGAAAATGCACATTTTCAATGAAGTAATTTTGTTTCACTCCATAATTGAATTGCATCTACTTCATCAGTTAAGAAATTAAGTCATTCTGAGACAGGAAATAAACACTGAGAACTTATCCGAAAATGCCTTGGGCAACTGATTCTCTTTCACTTAATAGGTACAGACTGACTTGCCTGACATACGTTTGAGCAAAATGCAACCTTGAAATATGGAGGCTAATTGGGGTCTATTAGAGTAGCAGGCTAAGACGGAAAAGGTCACACCGGAGAGGAAATAAATAACAGGCCGCGGGTCAATGGTGGTGCACTTTCCCCCGTGTGCTGGGGCAGTACTGGGGATGGTGGGCTTCAGGCAGAGCTTGGGGAGCTGCACCTCACACTGTGTACCAGCCCCAAGCTGCCACCCCACAGGGAAGGGCACCATAGCACACTGAAATCTACCACGGTACCTGAATTTCCTGACATCTATGGTTTGTCATTTGCCCTATGCAGTGCTTACAAGTAAATAAAGGTAGACTGATTTTTTTTTTTTCACTTTTCTTTCTAGTCTTGTCTTTGGCAGATTCTATTCTTGAATTAATTAAAATTCCTTTTTAAAATCTGCTGTAGTTTGCATGCAGGTAAGTATGTGCTCTTATCCTCCAATAAGAAAAAAAAAGTTTTCTCCAAGTAATGATGTGGTTTTGCAGTCTCCTGTCAGAAACAAACGATCACTGTCCTAGGACAGTGGTGTCACAAGCCTGCTGTCACACTTCTAGCCCATTGTAACTGTCTGGTCACCTACAGCACAACTGAAGTGGCTATGGAAGATGTAGACAAGTGTTTGGTATTATAAAGTAAGACTGACAATACAGCCATCTCTTCCTTTTCTCTCCTCTTTATTCTCCTTTCAGGTTTTTCTGTGGGGTTTTTATTTGGTTTATCTTTCTAAATGTTGGGTTTTGTGGGAGTTTTTTTGGAGGGTTTTTTAATTTTTCTAGGTAAACTGGCAGACACATTTATTGTCCCCTGAAATAATTACTCATTTCTTAACACATCCAGGCTGCTGTCTGAATTTTTCAAAGGAATGATTGTAGCTGAATATCAAATGAGAGAGAAGGGTATCATTAAGTGTGAATTCTTCTTTTTTAATATTTCCTCTTTCTTATTTTTCTCACCTGGTTTTCTACTGTAAGACCATTAAATTGTTGATTGGTTCATCAATTCTCTTATTTTTTATCTTCCAATACACCAATAGGAGAAAGGAAGGATCTGATTTTTTAAATTTTTTTTTCTGGCTGAAAATGCATTTATTTAAACAAAAAAATGTATTTTGAGGAAAGATTTTCATGAATGGTCTTTCACCAGTAATTTGCAAAGCATATATAGTGCTGCTCAATTCTGAGTTTCTTAGCTTGTATTTATTACCTCTGTCTTATTTGGCATTTTTCTTTTGCCACTACTGGTGTCCTTTAATAATTTTTTTGTAGTCTTAAGGCAATTATTTTATGTCTCACAACAAAATTCTTCCTTGTTTTTTGTCTCTTAAGGTCTCTCAATACTGGATACCTCTAGAATGTTTGCATATCCCTTTTAAAGTCATGGCCACCTGAAAGAAGCAAGTAGCATATGGCAAGTTCTTAATACATGTTTTATTTGGCAAAGTATATTTTTTTCTCATTATTCTAAATTAATAGCAATGTATTTTCCCTAATAACACTTAGGATTTTGGGAAAGAGTTGTCCTTGGTGGCTAAAAGGTTATTGGATTATCTGTTTATGTTATTAAATATGAAGGTGAGTACTCTGTGTCATAAAAATGATTAGGAGAAAAAATGATTTAAAGATAGACTCACACATCACATTAATTTCAAGTGAAATAACCTCCTCCAAAATTCTTCAAATTAAGTTTATTTGGCAGCTGTTTAGAAAGAAAACATACTTCAACTATTTGATTTCATTACTGGACAGTCCCAAATTTGTCCTGCATTACAAAACTTAGAAAAATGTTGTCAATTTTAGTTTTATACACCAAATTTTACCGAGGACTTCCTAGCATTATCCATTTCCTGTGACTTAAAATAGCACAATAATTCAGATGGGAAAGGACCTCAGAAGATCTCTTGTCTAACCTGCTGTTCACAGTAATGTCAATATTGAATTTAGACCACACTGTTCAGGGCAACCCTCCAAAGATGGAGGTTGGACAGTCTTTCTGGGCAACTGGTTCCAATGTGCAATTATCATCACAACAAAAATGTTTTCATTGCTTCCAGATTTCTAACTGTTATGGCATTATCTATATTCCAATCACACACATCCTAGAAAGGCTTCAGCTGTAAAACAGGCATTTGCAATACTTCAATGCTTTGTGAACTCATTCTTGTCACATGGATTCACTTTAATAGTACAGATCAGGTTTATTTACAGGTTTACGTAACATATAATATAAAACTAAAGTATCTAACTATTTCCATCACATATCTTGTAGGTACTATTCTGCAATTCTATTATTTTTCATTCAATGTCATGACAATAACTTTATAAGGTAGTATATTCCACAAAGGATGCACACACACACACAAACACACAAAACCCAAACCAAACAAAACCCCACGAAGATTCTTAAGAATTATCTATAGGTTTTATTTATTGTTTGTTGGGGTTTCTCTGTTGGTTGATTCTGACACTGTGTTTTGGGAAAAATATAATTGGCTTTATTTCCCATAACTTTTGTATTTCAACGTTTTTCTAGAACAGAAGAGCTCTGATTGAAACAGAATTTTCTTTGTCACAAAAAGCCATTAGTAGTGTACAGACTGAAACAGAAATAGTCAAAAAACAAAAAAAACCATTAATTGACTTGGTCCAATATTCAAAATTCTCAACTTTTTACCTGTGGAAATGTATGAAATTTTAGAAAGTGTTTTTTGTTTGTTTAGAAGTAAAGAGGGTAATATTGAAAGGCATTAATAGAATATTGCTCATTATAGGCCTAATCGGCAATATGTAAGGTTTCAGACTGGAGCCTGTCTACCCATCTTTCTTTGTCTTCTATTCATAACCCAATTTATTTCTACTCAGTCTCTGTTGGCAGCTTAAATTGTATGGACATTAGTATGAAAGATACATGTAAAAAGCATGATATAGTTGGATTAGTACTTCTGACATGTTAATGTTGAATGCTAATACTAAAGATTAATTGATGTTGTGGTGGCACAGAGGGTTTGACCAAGTCTGGATCCTGCATCTTTTCTATTCTCTATTGCACACTTAATGTAAGAAGCCGCACCATCTGTCAATGTTTTGAAAAATAAGTATGAAAATTACAGGTAGGTTACAAAACCTGTGATACTAAAAAAATAAAAATAAATGGATGCAAACCTTGCTTCCCAGAAAAAAAGGCAAAGAGGGTGGATTCTATGTTTATAGGATAAGAGTCCTGAGGCCAAAATTATTGCAGGAACCAAAGAGATTAAGACTGTCCCAAGAATGTAGTTAACCTAAATGAGCTGGCTTTGCTCTGGAATGATCAGGAGATAAAAAATTTCTTTCACAACATAACTTGTTTATCTTTAGGTAGCTTCAGCATGCTAGATCTCCTGTTTACTTCATCTGGCTAGCTTCCAGGAGGTGTCTTTTTGGTTTGATTTGAAGCCTGTTCATGTTCACACTCAAGAATCAGAACAAAAGATATGTGGGACCGTTAGAAATGATGCAAGCTCACATGTATGTCAGAAACATTAAGAGGTTGTTGATTACATTCAAATGGGCCTACACCACTTTTCAAAATAGGCTGGAAGTCTCATTTTTGCTTGACTAATGCACCTATGGACAATTCTTTCTATATACAAACTCCTTACAGTCACTTTCAGATGAAGCTCAGATGTGCAAAGAAAGCTGAAAGTATGAGTATTTGAAAATTTCCAAAAAGGAGATAGAAATGGCTCAAAATTCTGTTTGTCTTAATTTATTCTGTATTTATTCATGGACTTAGAGGAAAGATCTGATTTCCCTGATAATGTAAAATTTCTAAAAATATTTACTGCCTCCACAATATAACTTTATGAAAGTACAGATCATAGAATCATAGAATCTTCTAAGTTCAAAGGGACCCATAAGGATCCTGGAGTCCAACTCCTGGCTCCACCAGGACCAGCCATGTTAGAGCATGGGACTGACTGCATCGACCAGATGCTTCTTAAACTCAGTCGAAGTTGGTGCTGTGACCATTTCCCTCGGAAGCCTGTTCCACTGCCCAACTACCCTGTTAGTAAAAAGCCTCTTCCTTATATCCAACCTAACCTTCCCTGTTGCAGCTATCATGCCGTTCCCTTAGGCACTGGTCACTAAAGAGAGGATATTGGTGCCTGCTCCTTTGCGCCCCCTTGTCAGGAAACCACAGACAACAATGAGGTCTCCCCTCAGCCTCCTCAGGCTCAAATCTACACTGGATGGGCAACCCACACTACAGCACTTTGAAAAGACAACTAAAAGGCTTGTAGTTATATAGTCATTGCCTTGATGAGGTATCAATGGATGTCATAAGAAAGAACTAAATCCTTTCTGAGACACTTGTTTCCTAAACAATCTCTGTCTTATGAATTAATGCAGTCTAGCTGTGCTACACCATGAGCATGGTATGGACCTGACCTTGATGAGGTGCTTATGTGTATTCATGTTCACACACTCTAAATCTAGCCCTTTGTGTACCCTTTCCACAACACAGCCATGAATTTGTCTTATACTTGACAAGAAGATACGCACAAGTAAATCAATACATTATACAACCTTTGGGGGGCTGTGGGTCAGGGGGAAGCATGAGGGGGCCTGGTCCCATCAGCCAATCCAAGGAAGTTCCACCTACAGCTTCACATGAATGCATCAGAGCCCAAAACCCAGCCAAGGATGAAATGCAAAGGAAGCAATTACAGGAACACCAAACAGGCTGGCTGATGCTGGTGGATTGAACATTTCTTCATTCTCATAAGAACATTTACTCATTCTCTCTTGTTTTTTCCATACACAGAAGGTGTGGGTTTGGATTCACTGGTCCACTGCTCTCTAAGTACTCCTTATATTGGCAGTATCTCACCTACCACAGCCTGTGCCAGTGAGTAGTTCATGGTTATTTCCATTATTTCTATTTTAAATTCCTCCAAAGGGAAAACACATGTATTTGCCTATTCCAGACATGCCACAATAATGTCTGTTTGAAGATTTCTGTACATTTAATCAAATATTTTCTCCTTGAAATCTCAGGTAAATTTTGGTTTGGATTTAGATTGGAGGTCAAGGTCTAACACACTACTACATATATAAATACTTTATAGTTGTAAACCCAGAGAGAGTCTATTGCATAAATTTTTGCAGGAGGAAACGATGCATAGTAAAATACACACTGATAAAAAAAACCAGTCTTCACTTCTTCACAAGTAGCACTTTGAAAGGGGAGGTAATTCAGTTTTCATAGTCCAAAGAATATGGATAGAAAAACTGAACAAGTTTTGGGATACAAAAGCTCTTTCTTGGGTCTGAAGCAGAAGCTGCATAAAAAAATCTTCCTATCACTTCAGATATAAGGAAGAGCCTGCACAGAAAGTTGCCCTGTTTGTCTAACAGATAGACCTAGTTCTGTCTGCGAATTCTTTCTGCTTGTATCAGCCCAAACTATGCTGCTACTGTCTCTTAACAAGGACAGATTAAAAAACAAACCATACAACCAAAAGCCATCCCTCAGGTTTAATTGCCATAGGATCATTTAGAAATGTAATGTGAAGGATATATCTCTTTACTATAGGAACACTTCTTTTAAACAATACCTTAATACCATGATATCAGTACCCCTCGACACATAAAAGACAGAAAAGTCTTTTGCCGTTTTTCTTACACTTTCCACACAACTTGTTCTAAAAATGCTATCACAAGCATTTCCTTACCACTGCAAACATTTCCAGACTATTCTTTCTTTTAAAGAAGATAATTCAAAGTGTTAGGCCAGGCTACATGCTCTACTTTTTCTCCCTATATTTTTTGCTTTGTTGTTGCATTAAAAATTAATCATACTTCACATAATCATCTTGAATTTAGATTTGGATTGCAAAGTTAATGCCATATGTGAATATGAGTATCTGTGAAGGAGCTAAAATAACCACTTAGAGGCAGTTAGTGATTTAGAGAAGTGATTCTTCTAGTTGTAATGCCAGGGGCTCAAAGTCTTATTTCTAGCATTTAACTTTGTGTCTTAATCTAGCTAAAATAATCTCTCCTAGCCACTAGCTAAATATCAGCAGAAAGATAAAACATGTCAGTGAAAAACAGCCAGATTACTAAAACAATAAGATATCTTAAAGCTTCTTATTAAAAGCATATTTTAAAATCAAACCATGAAAAATATAAAATGCTCTTTAAAAATTTAAGAAATAATTCCTCTTGACAGTTGGATAATAATTTTCTTTTTCATTAGACTTTCAGATGGTCTGACAAATATGCCAAATATTTCCTGTTCTCCTTTGATCTCCAATAGTGTTTTTTGCAGGACGGAATAATAGGAACCTTGAGGATAAGGTTCTTGATTTTTGTCTTATCTTAAAGAAAAGAAATTAAATGCAGGAATGCATATAAGCATTGTACATAGAAAGACACAATTCCTCCATCCAGGGCCATGTAATAAGTAATTCAATTGTGTTCCTGTAGATTTGGGATGGAGGAACTGGCCAAGGCTGACAAAGAGTACTGAAAAATCCCTCAGTCCTTGCCTCACATGTTTTTGACATATGTGCATATGTTATAAAAATGTTTTTAAGAATGTTCCCAGTGGTTCTCAGGTTATTCTTCCTTTCTGCTTCCCTGGCATAGTCCTCCTTTATCCATCAGGACAGCAGTGATTAGTTTTAGGGAACATGGCCTGGAAACTAAAAACCCTTTCATAGAAGAATTGCAGCTTCAAAATTGTCAAGAATGAACCTCAGCTATAAAATAAATCCTCTAATCTGATACCTCATGAACACACCCGTTATAGAAACCACATACTGATAGAATATAATTATTCTGATGGAAAAGGACATGCAGTTGTATTCCCCATTGTTAGAGGTAGCTTTAGATGATACAAAGAAATCTACAAATTGATCCACTTGCAGGAATGATAGCAAGTTTTGTGAGAATTAGAAAAGAATCTTTTTATTGTTTCCTAGCCTAGCTCATTTATGAAAGTATTAATGTGTAAAAGGAAAGGACAACAGAAACATGAGATAGTGGCATCAAGGAGAGAAGCTGAAACAGGACTTTTGAAACCTACCTCAGAAAGTTTAGTACCTTGATTAACTGGTAAAAAGCTGTCTTTCAATGTTGTTTGTTGTGCATATCCTTCAGCTTCTTATTCAACATCTTCTGCTATTTTACCACCTACCCATTCCCTTGGCATAGCTGGAAGGGGCAGAAGTAAGATTAAGATGTTGCTCCCACACATGGACCTTGCAACCATCCTATAGCAGCTCAAATTCTAGATTTGTTTCCAAGGGGGTGTTGTGTTTGTTTCCTCAGCTACCATCCCCATAAAGAACCCACTGGTAATCTGTATGGATCCCCTCATTGCGCACCGTAACAATGCAGGGAGACTTCCAGACTGAAGAACTCCTAAAGAGGGAAAACCATTCCACAGGGAATGAAACAGTGGCAATCTTCACTCAGGCAGTCATTCCAGGGCTGGGGTTTAATACATCAGTCCCTGGTGACAGCTCCAGCAAATGCAGCTAGAGAAATAAAAGACTCCAGGAGCTAGTGAGTTCCATTTACCAGAGTCTTTTTTTTTAAAGAACAAGATATTTGGAAAAGGCCCACCTTTTTCTGCTTTTGAACTTGCAAATATTGGAACAAGTTTACTTGTACACTCTGAAATGCATGTAATGCAATGCATGGAGAAGCATAAACGTGTTTGTACATGTGTACTGGGTATATAGGCTGCAAGGGTGGCTTCTGCAGGAGAAGGTCAAGGGCTGCCCTGTGCCAGACACAATGATTCCAGCTGGCACCAAAAGAGCCACCACAGAACATAACTGAGCCCATCACCCAAACTAGTGATACTCCTGTGAATATGTATTTAAGAAGGAAGAAAAAACAGCAGACAGATGGCAAGGAAAGTAAAAGAAGGGGGAAAAGGGAGAGAGATTTTGAAAAAGAAGAGACAACAGCAAGGTTAGATGAGTAGGTGAAGATGCTCCATGGTGAAGTAGATATCCATACTGCAGCCTGTGGAGAAGCCTCATGCTGGAGCAGTTGTATGTTTTCTGCAGCAAATGCAGTCTGTGAAGAGCCCATGCTGGAGCAGAGAAAAAGAGTGAAGATGAAGGAGTGACACTGCAAAATGGTCCCATATGGACCATAATCTTCCATTGACCGTTTCCCTTGGGCCTTTCAAGGTGGGAAGAGGAGTCAGGAGTACAGTAGGAAAGTTGAACCTGGGAAATAGGGTGAGGCAAGGTTGTTATTTTAATCCCAGTCCTTTTGTTTTATGTGTATCTATTTCAATTGTAAATAAATTTAATCTAATTATGCCCAAGTTGAATCTGTTTTGACCAAGACAGTAATTGGTATATGATTCCACTGTCTTTATCTCAGCCCACAGGCTTTCTCATCCTCCTTTCCTGCTGAAGAGTGGAGTTAGCAGCCAAGTGGGAATTTGACTGTTAGCTGAGGATAACCCACCAGAGTGTGCACATAGGTCTCATAAATACATGAGACAGATATCCACTGGTATATCCCAATCACTAGAACAGAAACATGTCTGGTTTATGTTATTGGTGAGAAGGAAGTAGATTTTATTCCTTATTCATGAAGCTCTTCCATGCTCATGATGTCTTGGAATGCCATGATTTTCTCATCAACTACGAATGTTATAAGCTCCAATAGCATTAATTTCTCAAATTAACTACATCAAGTTAGTTTTTATTTTATTATTCTTGCTGTAAGATTTATGTGATAGTAGAAATCTATTATTTTTACTGCCTTGAATCACAGAATTAGATTTTTAAATGGTAAAATAGGAACCTACATGATACTACATGATGCATGAGTAAGAAATACCTTAGAGATAGGTTAATATTTCATACTGGTTTGAAGATAATATTTGGATACTAATTATAGTTTGAATTACTCAAAGAATGTGTTCAAGCCAAGTACTAGCAGCTGTACAATCTTCCTCAGTATTCAGGCTGGTGAGAAGGTGATTGAAAAGGATTTTATTTTAACTGCTTCTTATGCTGGAACTAGAGAGCTCTGCCTAGGAGTGGTCATAATTCTGGCTACTGCAATTCTGTGCTAGTTGGAAATTAGGAATGCTTTGATTAAGGTAGTACTATAGTCCTGGCTGTTCACTGCAGCAGTCGAAAAGAAGTAAACTACTTCAGGTGAGCATGTTATGTACAGAAAAGGTAGCCTTGGTCATCTCTTCCGTGATTTTAAGTTTCTGTTTATTTTGCAGAGTTTAGGAGCAGAATTGCAATAGCGATTTCACCTTTCTTACGTAGAGGTGAAGCAGTCATAATATTCTAAGAATCTGCCCTCCCTGACCTGCTGGATGAGAATGTAATGTTCCTACTGATGTCCTAGTGAGAGATGAAGTTATTAACACCAGATGAAGCAGCAGCACCAAAACAGAACTATTCCACTGTACAACTCCCGATAGCCTAATAACTTATTACATTTGTACAGCATCAAGCTAATGCGGACTTTGTGTTCTGAGTTAAATTAATCCTTTGTGCAACTGATGTACAGCAACTACAAGCTGCTGTTTGTGATCTGAGGTTTGGAAAACAAGCTTTGCAGACTTTTTCATGCATTCCAAAATTTACTTAACAATAAGATGCTCTTACTAGCTATATTTCTTGCTCACTCTGATCCAGACTTTACTCTAAAGGTATACATTATGTATGACTTATTCACAATTTTATTAACAATCCATGTCAAATAAATATTAGACGGACAATAAGGAAAGACTGACCCAAATGAAATCCTGCTTATGAGAGGAGCACTTGGCTTTCACTATCTCATTTCACCAAAACATAATTAAAAAAAACCCCAACAACCCACATTCTGTTCCTGCCAGGCAGTATCTGATGTATTATAAATGATCTACACCTTTTTATTAATGAATCCTGACAATTTTTTCAGATATATATGCCAACTGTGCTGCATGTTCAACTGATCAATCTGTCATTAAACTACCTCAGCCCTGAAGTTCTGTGAATAACTTTGCTAAACTTGGAAGGTTACCTGAAAGTAAAAACTATGAAGAATTAAATAAAAGCTTGGTGAATAAAATAATATCCATGCGAAATAGCACTGTTCTGTTTCAGCTTAAAAAAAACGCCTATAGGACTTAAAATTGTACTGTCAAGTATATTGGAGGAAAAATGACTCACCTAGAAAAGTAGGACTGAAGTGATGAAGATTCTTTATATATATTATCACATGCACAAAAATGTAACTGTGGAAAGAACGAGTGATGCATTTACCAATACAGTCCAAGTTCTAGAATAGCACAATAAATTTTAGGGATGAATATGAACTGTTCTTTCACTACTACTTTCAGTTTTCTTTTTTTCAGCTCTATGTTTGTTATATAAAACAAGAAAATAAAAATTATTTAACTCCCTCATTTAATGCTGTAATTGTTCTACTACTGCAGAAGATAAGACAGTAAAGTGTGCACGTTACTGGCAAATCTCATTATGGGGACTATGATGACTATTAAGTGGAATGTGAAATCTTTTCATTGTTGGAGGATCATGAGATTATGGTTTACACCAGTGATAATAACCATATTTCATATTTTTAAGCAGATATTAAAATTAGTGAGAAAGGAAAAAAGAGATATGAGAAAGTTATTTCTTTGGAATAACCCAATTCAGCATCTGTGGAATGAAAATGTTACTGATATAGAGGTACTACATCTCTGATGGTAGGGCCAGGTAAGCTGGAGAAGCTACAGAGAGTGTGATAGTTCTGCAGGTACTGCTAAGAAACAGAATCAGCACTACCTTGCTTTCCAGACACCCCACTGTAATGAACAGCTAAGTCTGTCTACCTTGCGTTATCATATTGAGTCTTCAATGAAAATTCCTATGACTTTCTACATGACACAATCCCTCTCTTTGTTAAGGTGAAAGATGGTCCTTACTCTGTGCACATGAATGCTGAGCTGTAGCTTGTGGAGCAACACTGACAGCAGTAGGCTTCACAGAACTGAAAAGCATTTGTATTGTGTTAAGTACGGGGTAGGACAAATATTGTTATATGTGTTTCATAAAATGCATTAACTAACATGATTAGGCATATTGGTACAATCCTCTAAGGTCCATGGAAATCGCTGACCTCTCTGTTAAGTTCCACCAAGGGTCTGCTTCAGTGCCAGTTATGCTGATGTTTTTAAGTGGACATCTATTAAAAGTTGGACTAAAACAAAACAAACAAATGAACAAACAAAAAACCCAACCCACAAACATGTTTTGCTTTTGGTCATTAATCACTACTTGTTACCCTATTTCAAGTTGGAATTAGTGACAAGGTCTCCAAAACTTTATTCTCTTGCCATTTCATCCTGTCCTGAATTTTTATGACTAGTGGACATGACTGTGACTACGGACCAAAACCTACTGACTTTACTGACCTGCATCCCACAATACTGACAGCAAAGGTCAGTTTTGCTTTGTTGCCAGTTAAATACATTCAATTTTTTTCTCTTTGTTATGGATAGGGTCAGGTTTCTGTAAAACATGTAATAATTTTACAACAGATGCCTTGTAGTGGTATCTTAATTAGAGTACTGAATTATGTACTGAGACTGACTTGCATATGAGTGAGATGAAAAATTTTGTGGAAAATCTGGGCAAACACTTGCAGAAAACTTTCAGTAGAAAATTGCATTTTGGATAGTTAAAAACTGGGAAAAATATGTTGGGGGACATTTGATTTACGATATTCTAGAAAAAGCCTAATGTCTGTAAGATATGTTAATTTATAATGATGTTTTTAATGGAAAATTACGTATTTTTAGTTGGGTTAATTTTATTTTAGTCATAAATTTTTGGAATTTCTTGTCCAGTAATTCTGGTGAAGTAACTGTGCTATATGCAGTCTTGCAATTTTTTCTTCATCAATAGGCATCAATTTGATATATCTTACTGGCCTCAGAAAAGGCTGTATTGCAGATCTGAAAAAATTTATTGGCTCTGTAGTTGTAATACTCCACCCTTTTGCTGCTTTCATGGTTCATATGATCCATAGATTATTCTTTTTTAAAGTCAATGAAGTAGTAACTATTAAAAAATGTGACTCAGTGAGAAAGTCATTGCAGAGATGCATGAGAAAACAAACTGAAATCTGCACATGAATTTGTGGCAAGTTTTCACAGGAGGTTTGAAGTTTGGTTATAAATTCAGGCCTTTTCTTCTCTGAATAGTTTTTGTCTGTTTTTTCTATTAGCGAATGTTACTTTTTATGGTTGTGTAATAAGGGCATGAGATACAGGATTTAGCCAGTAAAATGGCTTCTTCATCTTATAGTGCTCTATAGGCCTGTGAGTCATGTGAGGAGTCCCAAATAACATGATAGTGAGGGTAGTTACCTTTGCTGCTTCTTTTTTCCTAACTAAAGGGTAGTTACCTTTGCAGTATCCTCTAGGCTGAGAGGCAGAAGATTTTATATCATAGCACTTTTTCCTGGTGAGCGCTTCTGATGCTGTTCATCAGGACACTGAACTGGAAGTTCTTGAAGACTCAGGTACTAGATTCCACTTCTGGCTTTTGTATGCAGCCTGGAGCGATATTCTAGTGCCTACTCTGTTAATGTGGTGTGTGCAGATGTGTGCACAAAAACGTCACTTTTGGACTTCAGCCAAATAGTGATGACCCAATGTTCTTGAGTAATGTTAAACTGGTGGCCTTCATAAGAACACTGGTTGTTAACTTACTGAGAGCACAAATGTATATTACCTTAATTGTGTTGGAAGAAAATAACATGTGATTTCCTTTCTGAAGACGCCAATGTGAACCAAAACACATCCTGAAACCAATCCTTTAAACTTTATTAGGTAAGATTGAATTAAAGGAAATACTCTGGGTACTAAGAGACTGGCTGAAGAAAAAGTTATTTGAGCTTTGAGGGGAAATAATTCTACAAAAAACATTTATTCAGTTCCTTTACAGGTGCTGCTTGTTTTTTCAAGGATTGGTCCTACCATATGAGACCTAGTAGCTGAGAATAAATTGCATGCTCAAGATAAATTAAATGGATACATGACAGAAGCAGACATCTGCAAAAAATGTTATCAGTTTCCAATAGTGTTTCTTATTTTTCTTTCCTTCAAAAACTTCTACTACAGGAAAAATAAGTTGTTGCATTTTTTTAAATTAAACATTGGTAATGCATAATATAAATGTACTACCAGTGCAATGATGGAGCAAGTTCAACATCAGGTTATCAACAGTCGCACAGATTTCAGAGAGTTACGCACATTTTACTGCACTGTGGGTTTTTTCATTTATTTATTTTTAACATTCTGAATAGAGACATGAGTCATGGATTAATTGGAAATATATGTGGGTTCTTGCTCCCTAGGAGCAAGCTGGCTTTACTCCAGCAAATCTTTCAACTTCCAACACTAGGTGAGTCCTAGAGTTGAGTACAGAGATCCTTAAAATGTCAGGCCCTACAGAGTAACTTGGCAGGATTTTGCAGGTGTGTAAACCCTTGTAGCTTCAGCGCCTCAGTGGAATCAGTCTGATTTATGCAAGCTGAGGATCTGTCTCAAAGCCTTTAGTGAGAGATTTCTCAGATGTTCCCTACTAAAGGCAAGTAATCATTGCCCAAGAAAACAAGAGCTGCAAGAGAAAGCTGGAGCTGAAATATAGTTTAGCACCATGTAAGCATCAAAGAGGAGTTAATCTTAGCTGTGTTTTACATGTCCAAGAACTGTTTGCGGAATATGAGACTGAAGTAAATATTCCACCTTGCTAAGGACAGTTAACAAGAGGTAAAAAAAAAAATCATGCCACAACTACAGAGCTTGTAATTTTGTGACTTTCAGAAATACACCAAATACCTTTTCCCAAATATAACTGCTACAAACCATGTTTTCTACAATGCTGTTAATGTATCTATAAACAACATCTGAATAATTATACAATTCTAAATGTGCATGGATTTCTCCTCTTTTGTGAATGCTTTTCCAATACTTTGACACAAAAATGAACCTTTTTGTGTTTTCTTGCATAGAAGTGATTTAGAAAGGTCACTAAATAAATTATTAATACAGAGAGAGCTCTTTAATGGGTACAAAAATTTCTTGGCAATTTGCTGCTGCTTCAAATGGGACTTAAAAATGCATATGCATGTATAAACATATCTAAAGATTCTCTGAAGGCCTAATGTGATAACAATAGAAATATTAACACACTGATAATGTACTTGTCCATAGCCATAGTCAGCGGCTACCAAGATGACTCTTACAGAAAACAAGATCCACACTGAAACAGAGTTGCAAAGCCAAGCATCCTATTATCACTAAGTGCTGGCATAAATAGTTTTGTGCAACATTCAAGGAACATAGAAAACTATGAACTTCTAAACTGTTTAAATTGGTTGCAACTGTCCAACTGACAGGTTATTTCAAATAATTCCAGATTTGAGAATGGACAGATTCAAAGAGCTTGCAAATAAACTTGGAAACAAGACAAACCCAATGTGTTAGAAGAGAAAAAATTCAATTTATGTTCTTTAATGAAATGAGCAGAAGTTCTTCCAGTTTATTATTAGTAATGCTGGACATTAAAAACACATTAAGGAAAACATAAGACGAAATTAAGAACAATATACTTTATTAGCTTTAAGTAAACATTTGTGAGAGTCTGTCAATTTTTGGAGCAGTACTAAGAGTGATGCTTACTCTGCACTAAAATTAGACGCTGGAGTCACAGTCCTCCCAGCTTGCCCATCTTTTAACTTACTGGTCTCCTTTTCTAATGGCAAATTGCTGCATTTTCTTCTTCAGGCTACACAGCATGTTGTGGCCTGGGAACAGGCATTGAGTTATCACCCACTCCATCCTCAAGCTTCTTGATCACCAGAAGAAAATTGAGTGAAAAGTTGTATTTTGTTCTGTGCTACCTTTATCTGAAGACTAGTTGGTCAGAATAGAGTTCTTAGGTATATGCCAAGTCTCAGTACCATTCTTCATTAGTTACAGCTTCTAGAAGCTTTTCATCATGGATCCTGTTTTCTGAACAGACTGATAACTTAGTGAGTGGCATGGGTGAAAAAGAACCAGATCTGATTCCCTTGGTGATTATGGGACCAGGACTAAGACAACAACCACTGCTGATCTGCTTAAATAATTTGTAAAGCAATCATTCATTGCAGCACTACTTATCACTCTGTCTTGCTCTAAGGGAAAAAATAAAAAAACCTTTGCCTGAATGTGAAAAGTTTAGTGGATGTGTTTAGCAAGTTCCCAAGTGTTTATCTTCTTGCTTATTACTTTATCTGATACAGTTATTAGTCATTTAATCTGATCAAGAAGTACAGCAAATTGCTCTGATAACAGAACTAAGCAACATTTTGGAGCTTCTATAGAATACTTTCCATTAATAGGAAAATGTCTATATCACAGAAGTTTCCTCTTCAAGAAACATAAGCCTACAAAACCCTTTTCAGTACCCTAAAACCATTTAAAACTTTTTACATAAGAAAACCCATAAAAAAAACCCCAAAACCCAAAACTAACAAGGGAAGCCACCGAACACTTGTGTTGCTGGGAGAGAATGGGGAATATGAAGGACACTGCCAATATGTTCAGTCCCTCAAATAACAACAGCAAATTATTGTGAGGTATAAATGCACAGATGCAGTACCATTCAAAGGCAGTTAAATTTAGAAATTGCATACAAACATACTAAACTGATCATCAGCCCCATAATCACTCCAAAAATACCATTATGGCTCTATATTTCTAATCTAGACAATTTTGGGGTCATGGTATTTGTTGGGGCTCTTTTGAGAATCTGCTGGACTTTCAAAACTGGAAGTGATAGATTGCTGGAGTTTGGCTTCATTGATCACAGCCTATATTCATTTTGCAAAATAAGCACAATTTCTAAAGACCTTATTTGAATGAAGTATAAAGACCTAATTCACATCTCTTGGCATACCATGAGCACTATTTAAAGCTTTATTGTCAAGTGCATTCAAAAGCAGGAAGGCCAAATATCACCTTATTTTTCCCCTGATTAGACTTTCAAGTGCCAAGAGAAATGCTTGCAATAGCCCATGCAAAACATCACAAAAAGGCTTTTCAATACACCTGAAACATTGAACATCTTCAAGGGTAAGTGGTATTGGCAGCTGTTTCATTCAGTGAAAGCTATGGACTGGTGGTTTGAACATGGAGGGCATGAATTCAAAAAAATTCAGAGTCTGTGATAAACACAAAATGTCAAGGGAGAGGGGGAGGATTTCTGTTTTGGAGCACTGAGCCCAGTAGAACTCTGATTCAGCAGCATCATTACTCAATCTATTCCTCATGTGAGCAATATATTTATTCTGGCGAGGCCCTCTCACAAGGGTTTACTGCAGAGGAAGCAGTGCTTGACAGAAAAGTATTTCTTACTGTTTTTCTCCATTCAAGCCATTCTCATTTGATGCCTTCTCTTTTTAGCCCACAGAGCATTCAATAAATGTGGCAGTTAATTACTTAAACATTCTAAAGAAACTTTTGCCCTGATTGATTTATAAAAAATGAGGCAGTGTCTTATTATAGTATCTGCAAGTTTGATGAGTAGAGAAAATAATGATTTAAACAACAGAGATCAAATGAAATTGTGCTAACTTTTTCACATTTGAAAGTTTCATCACACTGGGCTGAGACATGTCTTTATTACAGTTTAGCAAAAGTATCTCTCTGTTTATTCTTAAATGATAGGTTTGATATTAATTAGTTTTAAAATTTTCTTTAAAATCTCATACCATATAAAAGAAAGAATTATCTTTCTTTTTTTTTTAAAATAAAAGAACCCTTTAGTAATAATACGGTTCAGAAAGTATTGAATTCCCTCTATAGGGCACTAAGCCTTTTTATTATGGCCTCCTGAATCATAAAGGAAATTTGGCTTGCTGGTCAGACGAAACAGGTTTCCGGGAAGTAAAGATGTCTGTGCAATTTGATGTTTGCGGTGGTTTTGGCCCTAGCTAGAGGCCAAATATCCACCAAGCCGCTCTCTCACTCCCCCCTTCAGCTGAAAAGGGGAGAAAATAGATATTGGGAGGCTTAGGACTTGAGATAAGGACAGAGGGATCACTCTCCAATTAGTGCAACGGGCAAAACAGACTCAACACAGAATAAAGGAAAGTGATTTATTACTACTACAACTAATACACCCAGTGAACTGGAATGAGATAACAATTGGCCAGGTCTTAAAGCACCTTCCCCCCACCCCTCCCTTAGCAAACTTAAAGCTCATCACGATTTTACTACCTTCTTCCTCTCCCAAAAATGACGTGGGGAGAGGCAGGGAATGGGCAGTGGGGTTCCGGTGATTCCTCACAAGCTGCTTCTCTTCCCCAGATCTCAACATTTCTACTTCCCCCAACCCTTCCCCTCTTCACGCTCTTGACTTTAATCATAGATTTGCTCCCTTCTTCCCTCCCATCGCAACACAGGGAGGGGCAGAGACTGGGGAACGGGGGTTTTCAGTCCATTCCTCCTGAGCTGGCTTCCATCTCAGCTGAGGGGGGGGGGGGCCATTCCACACACACACACACACTTCCCTTGCGGCGCTGTGGGGTCCCACCCACGCAAGAGTTGTATCCACGAATTTCTACAGCGTGAGTCCTCTCTATCAGGGAGTCATCTCCTCACCACAGGCCTCTCAGCAGGACTCCCCTCCATAGGATGGTGACCCCAGCCTGGTTCCCCGTAAAGTCACAAGAGTCACAAGTCCACCGGCAAACCTGCAGAGGCGTGGATCAATCTCTTCACAGGGTGTAGATGTCTCTGCTCCCCGTCCTCATCCATGGGCTTCGAGGGGACACCCGTTTCACCATGGTCTTCACCACGAGCTGCAGGGGAAAGTCTTTTTCCGCATTCTTCCCCCGCCTCTCCTTCAGGCCTGGCCTTGGTGTCTGTGCAGCTTGTTACATCTTCTCACTCCTGCTGCAGTGGCAAAGTGCGCCTGCCAGCGGGTTTTTTTCTCCTATATGTGATTCACAGAGGTGCTATGACCACCTCTGATAGGCTTAGTCTCAAATTTGGCATGAACTGACCATGTTTTCAAAATATGGGGCTTGCAGAAAGCTGCAATTGCAACTTACAAAAGCCACCAAAGAAGCACAGGTACACAAAACTGCAACAATGTTAAAAGCATCTACAGACCTGTTGGCACTGGGAAAGCAGAACATATAAGGAACTTTATCCATGAGTATGTGTTCATACAAAATTTCGTTATTCTTGAGACATAACACTGAATTTTGAATAGATACAGTTCTTTTAGTCTTCAGAAAACCTGTAATAGCTTCAGTAGATGCAGTATTATTAATTTACTTTTCATCACTGTAACAATGCATGTGCCACTTATACTCTCAGTACACCCAAGTGCATTTAGGACAGGGAAAACAAGTATTACTTTTATTTTTATCTTTCAAGTGCTAACAGAAATTAGTGTCTTCATGGACCTCTACCAAACTGTATTCCAATCAATGGTAAATCACTGTGTTGGCAAGGTAAATCAGCACCATAATCTTACCCAGTTTTGCATGCTGTTGCTTTACACACATGACCTGATCAAGCATCTCACCATCTTTGAATCATCAGAGATTCTGCAAGATTATGAGAAACAATGTTAAGTAGCATCCTTCCATTTAGCATACTTAAAAGGGATATTTGTTCAAAGTAGACTACAAGATTAACTTCAGCAGTTCTGTTCCAGGTCACATGATCTTAATAGGTTCAGCGCCAGCTGAAAAACCAAGCATGGCACAAAGGCTGAGTGTGACTCCAAGGATTGTCTGGCTTTAAGTAGAACTGTAGCTGCTCTTGTTAAAGGTGGTGATTTAAGGAAGAAGCATTACTCTACAATTTTTTAAAAAAGCACAACTTACCTGCTTCTGACTTAGAAGATTCTGACCCTGAATTGCTTACAAATCTGTCATTGGATTTTTAAGGCATATACGAGCTTGAAAAAAATCAATAAGTTGCCATCATTAGACACCTATTCAGAAAGGAAGAAAAAAATCTCTAGAACTGGCAAAACAAATCTATAAACCTCTTCACTCTTCTGCTATTAATTCTGGTAACAAGGTACTGATTTTGTAAACCCAGGCAAAGTTCTGAAAAACATTTCTTAAAGCATTTCAGCATTTTTACTGACCTCATTCTCTGATTTTTTCAACTGAAATAGTGTTACGTGTTCCTCCATAACATGCAGATTGCTTATACTTTCTGTTTAATCAAAATCTGGTGGCTTGTGAGCAACAGATCTTGTGTGCTTGTATCACCTGAAAGTACAGAAAGAGAAAGAATCATTACATGACGAGAACATAAGCACACAGCTCTAATTTAAAATGGATTTTCTTGAATAATAGACTATCTGTCATTAAATTTAAGAAGAACCAAGTTTTCAGTAGTTATGATTTATTTAGGAGTACATAATTATTACTCTTTTTGTAAATTTTCAGTGACATTTACAAGAACACTGAGCTGCTTGAGTGATACTAAGAACCTGCGAACACCTAATTTTTGCACTAACTGAACGGCTCCAAAATACTTAGTTTAAAACTCTTAATAAGAATTAAATGTTTCAAATATTTGCCATCAAAATATTGTGGAATTCCCCTACCCCACACTCCCCGAATCCAGACTGATTTTATGTCTCACATCACATGAGCACAGATGGAGCTCTGGTTTCATCTCCATTCTTTTCTATGGTCTAGAAAGAAACTGGTTTGTGTCTCCACTCATACAGTTCGGGGGGATTAAATTTTTCTTGCAAAAGTGAAAAACTGAGATAAGGTGTCTGATATTTTTTTTTACTTTTGATGGCTATGCTTGTTACAAAAAAATACAGAAATGTAATACAGAGCCAGTTGCTACACACACCAAAAGGAACATTTTTAACATTATCACTAGCATAGATGCACATAATTCAATATAATAAATTCATTATCAGAAAAGGGATATGAATTTTTTTTTTCCAGTCCGAGCTGAGCAAGGACCCTGAGTAGGAAAGGTGTCTTGTCTTAAACCTTTAATTCAGTCTTGCTTTGGTCAGACATGAAACCATTACTTCCCTCTTATGACTATCACACTGGTCTATTGGGTTGCTGTTTTTCCTTGCAGACATTTAACTTTTCAGCTGAGGAACAGAAAGTGACACAGCTGCATTGCTTGGTGGAGATCATCATCACATACTGTAAGATTAAATATGAATAAAACTTGAAGATGTGTAAAAGAAGGGAAACAAAGTTCATAACTAGCTACTTACCCTGAAAGAATTTTCTAAAGTCCAATTCCACCCTTTCTAGCCTCACCATCTGCTTTGTTTTATAATTACATTTACTAGCTTGAGCCAGCTGGCAGAATTAACAACAAAACTAAAACATCTGGAGTACTTCTGGAAATGGAAATAAAAGTAAAAGGTGGGGAAGAGAGACAAAGATGAGCAAAAGATGGAAAGGATTTAATTTTTCGAAATCCACAGGGCTACAATAATTATGCTTTGGAGAGAACTGACAAAGAAGTAAGATTCTTCTAATTCCCAGTGATACATTTACGGCCTTCAGATCTCCCACTAGCTCTCTGCTGCTCATGAGCGTTAAGTTCTTTCAAATCAAAACAATTTTCAATGGTCCTTCTTGCACCAAAGACAGTCTCCGACTTGTTTCAATGGTCAACCTCATCAAAGGAGAGGGGAAATAAAAAATGGGCAGCAGGTAAGACTTTACATGTAAGTTTGCTAGCACATTTACGACATTTTGTACGTTTTTTATAGAGTAGACACAGATTCAGTAGGATAAGCCAATCTGGAGAGTGTCTGTGAAGGATCTATTTTGAAAACAAAGTTTGTTGCAAGCTATCTTATAATTTTCTTTTAGTAATCCAAGAAAAATATTCTAAGACCATTTAAAAGTTGCTTTAGAAGATTGTTTTGTGTTTTCATAAACTTAGAATCTTTTGGATACTCTGGGAAGCATTTTTTACCATGGGAAAATCATCAATTACAGAGGTTTTTGCCTTCTACCACACTTTGGTGAATATACTAAGAGGGGCAAGCTGCAAAAGTAAGAAGATTGCAGCTAATTCATGAAGACTCCTCTGCCTCTTCACATTCTTTACATCTAAAACAAAAGGCAGAGATGAGCTTTTCATTAAACTACAATAAATTCAGGGTGTCTCAGTTGCTGGTGTAGAAGAAACTTTTTCAGAATACTGCAAGTGATGGAAAGATAGAGGATTTAGACTTGTTGCCAAGTAATAAGTAATGCTCACTTAGCATTTCATGCTGTCATTTCAACTGATAATGGAAAGGGAGATGTCTAAGGAGAATCATTCTTTGTCTTGGTGGCATGTTAAAAGATTGGCATGCAAAGTGTTATCCTGTATTTTCTGGAATTCTCTCTTTAAGTAAGAAATTGTCAGGATGAAAACATTTTTCAGTTTTGATGTTTCAACCATTTGGTGTTCTAAGCATTGAAAACAGGAGTCATGTGATGTGATGTTCACAGCCGTGTCTGTCCAATAATGTTTGCATATGGAATGCTCTCCACTCACTGCAGAGCAAAGTCAAGCAAACTCTGTGGCATGTGAACTGGGATACAGGTCTGCTAAAGCCTCTGGGAATCCTTCCGCTGATGTCAGCACGCTCCAGATTAGAGATGCAGGACTGGAAAGAAGCATGGGATGTAGTTCTTCCCTTTCACTAAAAGTAAAACATTTAAATCCTGTAAAATATGTGTAAGTGAAGTTGCATTGTAGGCTGTTGCTAAAATCTGATAAACCTACTTAAATGATAAATTGTAATCCAGCAAATTTAGCCATTTTATGCCCCGTGTTGTATATACTGTGAACTGATCCAATTCCACCCATGCCTCCAAAAGAGGGAGGCAAGAAGGAAATTTTTCTTATTCATTCTACCACAGTAGTGGTCAGTTATAAGCAGCAGAGAGAGAGAATGAAAAAAGTCTTTTCAGATGTGGCCTGAGCAATGGTGGTGGGACGTTATGAATTCAACAGCCTTAAGTTGAAATCTATTAGAATCAAAACAGATGTGACATAGTTTTACCTTGCTAAGTTCTACATAATTTACTAGAATGTTAAGTTGTTTGTTGCTTTTTTATGTATGTAGTAATGCTAAATGTTTTGCAGATGCTAAGACTGCAGTTATACTGGAGCAATGGGAAAGCATATTTATTGGCAGAAGCTGAAGAAAATATAAAAAGAATGTTTATGTCCATCTCCTCTCAAACTTAAATGAATCCAAGTGAGAGTTTCCAGTGAGGAGCCAAATTTCTGTTATGGGAAATAAATATTTCATTACGTTATTTTCCTCCGGAAATGATCAATTATAAAAAAAACTGTGGAAGAGAGAGTAAAGCGGCTTGTTTTCCTCAATTTTACTGCTTTTTCTACTCTCTTCAGAATTTGAGCAAAACCTGAATCAATTCTACTCAGATTTGTTCCTTCTGGCTGTAGCTGGCTTTTAAATTATCTTAACCTCGTGTTTTGGCTCACTGTGTACAAAGCACCTGGTAAATATCCTTACCCTTTCAATCAGCCTTCCTGGAAGAGCAAGTCACATGGAGGGGAGAGATTTCTGTTTTGGGAGGGCAGTAAGGATAGAAAGGCCAGAACTGAAGGGCAGGATCATGCTAGTAGCTATTAACTTCAAAAGAATCTCACCACTCAGGAAAAAAGAAGAAAAATAAAAGGGATGCCTTAGCCTGACTCTTGTTACTCAGAAAAAAACAAGGAAACACACCATGAAAAGAGAGATCTAGAGCTGCTTAGCCAGGACAAAATCACACTGAAGCCACCATTCATGAAACCAAAAGTTTACCTTGACACAAGTTTCTTTCATTTGAATGGGTTTGCACAAACATCTTGGATAAATAGGAACTTCTAACTTCTTTTCAACAGAGTCAGTTATAGAGTGACTAAGATAAAGTTAAATTAGGCTGTTGTATATTGTATATTTTTTCCTGTGTCAACCTTGGTTGTATAATGTAAAACATGGCATGACAGAATCTATACCAGTCAGTTGTCTTCACAAAGCTGAAGTGAATGAAGTTACACAATTTTGAACCAGTATGTAGAAGATCCTTCCATTTTTCTTGAAGGAACAATGAGGATAGGGGAAAGAAAGCTTTGCTTGGCTGAATTTACCACAACAGAAATACAAGGGAGAGCTTTGGGAGAGAATGGTAGAGGACTCTGCTAGCAAAAGGAAAGAAGCAACAGCTGTTTAAGTTAATTCTGCTTTCAAATCTGATAAAAATTAGAAAAAGCCATTATAAGGAGAAGAGTGTTTTATTTCATGTCCAGGAAAAAAAAAAAAGATTAAACTTACACAGTTGTCCGAAATTTTCTCTTGAAGTGACTCATTATCATGAGAGGAAAAACTGACTAAAAAGTTAGTAATGACAAATAGAGTAGATGGCTTTTGAGCATTCAGATTTTAAAAACAGGTTATTGTGTCTTGCTTCTACTTCATTATATGCTGAAAAAAAAAGATTTTTAGAGGTAAAATAGGGAGATGTAATTAAAAACTCTCAAGGATTTTAGTGAAGAAATACAGTTTAAACATTTTGCTGATATATTAAAGTGATTACAGAATCACAGAATTGTAGGGGTTGGAAGGGACCTCGAGAGATCATCGGGTCCAACCACCCTGCCAAAGCAGGCTCCCTAGCTCATACAGCACAGACAGAAATCCAGACAGGTCTTGAATATCTCCAGGGAAGGAGACTGCACCACCTCCCTCGGCAGCCTATTCCAGTGCTCTGTCACCCTCACTGTGAAAATGTTCTTCCACATGTTGGTGCAGAACTTCCTGTGCTCTGATTTGCAGCCATTGCCCCTTGTCCTGTCTCCAATGACCAAAGAAAAGGGGCAGGCCAATTCCCACTGCACCCCATACTTAAGATATTTATAAACATTGATTAGGTCCCCCCTCAGTCTTCTTTTCTCCAGGCTGAACAGCCCCATCTCTTTCAGCCTTTCCTCATAGGGGAGATGCTCCAGGCCCTTAATCATCTTCGTTGCCCTTCTCTGGACTCTTTCCAGGAGATCCCTGTCTTTTTTATACCAGGGAGCCCAGAACTGGACACAATACTCCAGGTGGGGCCTGACCAGGGCAGAGTAGAGGAGGAGGATCACCTCCTTCGACCTGCTGGCCACACTCCTCCGGATGCACCCCAGGATCCCATTGGCTCTCTTAGCCACCAGGGCACACTGCTGACTCATAGCCAACCTGTCGTCAAACAGGACCCCCAGGTCCGTCTCCAGAGAGATCTTCTCCAGGAGGTCAACCCCCAGCCTGTACTGATACATGTGGTTGTTCCTCCCCAGGCGCAAGACTTTCCACTTGCTTTTGTTGAATTTCATCTGGTTTCTAACTGCCCAGCTTTCCAGCCTGTCCAGGTCTTGCTGGATGGCAGCGCAGCATGTCAGCCAATCCTCCCAGCTTTGTATCATCAGAGTACTTGCTGAGGGTGGATGCTATTCCCTCATCAAGGTCATCAATGAAGATATTAAACAGGACTGGACCCAGCACTGAGCCCTGGGGAACACTGCTAGTCACAGGCCTCCATTCAGATTCTGCTCCACCAATCACAACCCTCTGAGCTCGGTCTGACAGCCAGTTCTCGACCCACCTCACTGTCCACTCATCTATCCCATACTCTCTCAGCTTTTCTATCAGGATTTCATGGGAGACAGTATCAAAAGCCTTGCTGAAGTCAAGGTAGATGACATCCCCTGCTCTCCCTCCATCCACCCAGCTTGTAATGAGATCATAGAAGGTTGGTCGAGCACGATCTTCCCTTGCTGAGTCCATGCTGACTACTCCTCATGACCTTCTTCTCTTCCAGTTGCTTTGAGATGGATTATCCAAGACTGCTAAGTAAATTCCCTCTTAAAGGTTTTTGGCATCCCTCACATGTAACTTTAAATTCCTTTAAAATGCCCTCTATGTTAAGAAATGGCAAAGTACAGGGATGTTGCCTAGTTTTGTATGGACAAGATCAGGAAGGCCAAGGCGTGGCTGGAGCTGTATTTGGCAAAGGATGCCAAGAGAAACATGATGGGCTTCTACTGGCATATGAACCAGAAAAGAAAGTGTACCCTCCACCCCCCACCCTCCCCGCCAGTGAATGACAATGGTGAACTGGTGATGACAGATGAAGAAAAAGGTGTGGTTCTCAACAAATTTTTGCCTCAGTCTTCACTGCCACTCAAGTTGATGGCCTACAACATAGGTACCAGGGTGATAGAGTGCCTCCTACTGTAAGTGAAGGTAAGGTTTGTGACCATCTGAGGAATCTGAACATACACAAGACCATGGGACCTGATGAAATGCATCCCAGAGTCCTGAAGGAATTGGCTGATGTAGTTTCCAAACCACTCCCCACGATATTTGAAAAGTCAAAGCAGTCAGGTGAAGTCCCTAGTGTCTGAAAAAGAAGCATCACAGCCATTTTCAAAAAGGGTAGGAAGCAGGCCCTTAGAACTACCGACATGCCAGCCTCACCTCTGTGTCTGGGAAGACCACAGAACAGATCCTCCTAGAAGCTATGCTACGGTACATGGAAGACAGGGAAGTGTTTTGAGACAGCCAGCATGTCTTTACTAGGGGCAAATCCTGCCTGACCGATCTAGTGGCTTTCTGCAATAGAGTAACTGCATCAGTAGACAAGGTAAGAACTACGGATGTCATCTATTTGGATTTCTGCATGGCCTTTGACACAGTCCTCCACAACATCCTTCTCTCTAAGTTGGAGAGATACAGTTTTCATGGGTGGACTGTTCAGTGGATAAGGAATTGGCTCAATGGATGCATCTAGAGGGTGGTGGTCAATGGCTCAAGTCCAGATGGAAGACAGTGACAAGCAGAGTTCGCCAGGGTCTGTGCTGGGACTGATGCTGTTTAACATCTTTATAAATGATACTGAAAGTGGGAATGAGTGCACCCTCAGCAAATTTGCTGATGACACCAAGCTGCGTGGTGAGGTTAATATGCCAAAGGGATGAGATGTCACCCAGAGGGCCTGGACAAGCTGGAGAAGTGGGTTCAGGTGAACCTCATGAGGTTCAACAAAGCCAAGTGCAAGGACCTGCACATGGGTTGGGACAATCCCCATTATCCATACAGGTTGAAAGCAGCCCTGAGGAAAAGGACTTGGGAATACTTGTGGATGAAAAGCTGGACATGAGCCACTAATGAACACCTGCAGCCCAGAAGGCAAATCAAATTCTGGACTGTATCAAAGGAAGTATGTCCAGCAGATCAAGAGAGCTGATTCTGTCCCTCTACTTTGCTCTGGTGAGACCTCACCTGGAGTACTGTGTGCAGCTTTTGAGCCCTCAACACAAGAAGGATGTGGACCTGTTGGAGTGTGTCCAGAGGACGGACACAAAAATGATCAAAGGGCTGAAAGAATTCTCCTATGAAGAGAGGACAGTTGGGTTTGTTCAGCTTGGAGAATAGAAGGCTCCTGGGGGACCTTATAGCAGCCTTCCAATATCTGAAACATGCCTATAAGAAAGCTGGGGAAGAGCTGTTCACAAGGGCATGTAGCAGGAGGAAAATGGGTAACTGTTTTAAACTAGAAAAAGGTATATTTAGGTTGGATATTGGGAAAAAATTCTTCAATATAAGAGTGGTGGATCACAGGAACAGGTTGCTCAGAGAGGTAGTGATGGCCCCATCCCTGGAGATATTCAAGGCCAGGTTTGATGGGGCTCTGAGCAACCTGATATGGTTAAAGGTGTCCCTGCTTACTGCAGGGGAGGGTGAGCTAGATGACATTTAAAGGTTCCTCCCAACCTAACGCTTTCTATGACTCTGTAAGAAAACTCACTCTACTGATAGAGAATGAAAGACTCATTGAGTCTTGAATACAATCCTGCATGTTGTGCAGGATTGTATTCAACCTGCTTTTCAGTATCACCTAGAATGGACATTTGACAGCCTCTCTGGCCCAGTGTTTGACTACCCACCATAAACAAACAAGCAAAACAAACAAAAAATAAAGTAGATAGATAGATAGATAGATAGATAGATAGATAGATAGATAGATAGATACATAGATAGATACATAGGTAGATAGATACATAGATACGTAGATACATAGATATATCGATCTAGAGATATTTTCTTTTGTTGAGATGGATTTTCATGTGGTTTAATTGCCTGTCTGTAGGCACTGCTGAGAAGAGGCTAGTTTCCTCTTCTCCATTCCCTCACATCAGTTAATTATGCACATGGATGAGATCCTCCTGAGCTTTCTCTTCTCAGGAATGAAGAATCCTAGTTCTCTTTGCCTCTCCTCATGGGAAAGATACTCCAGTCCTTTAATCATCCTTGTGGCTCTACATGGGGCTTGCTGAATAAGTCCAATTATGTCTGTGTGGTGGTTTAACCCTGGCTGAAGGTCAGATGCCCACCAAAGTCACTCTCTCACTCCCCTTATCAGCTTGACAGGAGATAAAATATATGTTGAGAGGCGTAGGAGTCGAGATAAGAACAGGGAGAGATCTCCTTCTGGTGGAGTCTCCTTCCCTGGAGATATTCAAGACTTGTCTGGATGCCTATCTGTGCAGTATGAGCTAGAGAGCTGCTGTGGCAGGGGGGTTGGACCCAATGATCTCTCGAGGTCCCTTCCAACCCCTACAATTCTGTGATTCTCTGTGATTCTGTGTGATTCTGTGATTCTGCAATTAGTGTCACGGGCAAAACAGACTCAACATGGGATTAAAAAAATAATTACCACCACCACCACCCTCAGCAAGTACCCAATGAAAACAGAGTAGGATAATGAGAAGTAAAACGAGATCTTAAAATACTTTCCCTCACCCAGGCTCTTCCCTTCTCTCCCTTCATTCCACCCCCAATGGTGTAACAAGGGGAGACGGGGAATGGGGGGGGTTTCAGCCAATTCATTATGAGCTGTCTTTGTTGTTAGACTGGAGATTCCTCACACCTTTTCCTTGCTCCAGCATAGTGCTCCACCTATGGGAGACAGTCATCCATGAATTTCTCCTCCCCTATGAAGACAGGCTGAATAAGCTGTGACTGTTCAGTCTGGAGAAAAGAAGATTAAGGGGAGACGTAATTGGTGTTTAACAATTATCTTAAGCATGGGATACAGGGCAAGTTAGCCAGACCCTTTTCATTGGTTAGCAGAGACAGGACAAGGGGCAATGGCTGCAAGTTAGAACACAGGAAGTTCTGCACCAACATGCAGAAAAGCTTTTTCACAGTGAGGGTGACAGAGCACTGGGACAGGCTGCCCAGGGAGGTGGTGGAGTCTCCTTCCCTGGAGATATTCAAGACCTGTCTGGATGGCTATCTGTGTAATATGAGCTAGGGAGCCTGCTTTGGCAGGGGGGTTGGACTGGATGATCTCTCAAGGTCCCTTCCAACCCCTACAATTCTGTGATTCTGTGATACAATTCTGTGATTCTATGAGTCCTTTGCCACAGGGCTTCTGCTCTTCACCAATATATTGGTCCCTTCCACGGAGTTCAGACCTTCAGGCCCAGACTACTCATCAAGGTCTCCCACAGAGTCAAAATTACCCCCAGCAAACCTGTTCCAATGTGTGCCCCACTTTCCATGGGCTTCCCACCAAGTGTCCTTCATGTGCAAGTGGGACTTCTACTCCCCATCATCTTCGATGCACTGCAGGGGCACAACATGCTCTACCCTGGTCTTCGCCATGGACTGCAGGGGAATCTTTTCTCTGGTACCTGGAGTGCCCATTCCCCCATTTCTTCACTGACCTTGGTGTCTGCAAAGTTTCTTACATCTATTGACTCCATTCTCTAGCAGCAAAAAGTGGCCCCTTGTGGGATGTTTTCCTTCTTAAATATTTTATTGCAGAGGCACTACCACCATCACTGATTGGCTCAGCCTTGTTCAGCATCAGGTCCATCCTTGAGCTGGCTACCATTGGCTCTGAAGGACCTGGGATAAGCTTCTAGCAGCTTCTTGCAGAAGCCTCCCCTATAGCCCCACCACCACCAGAAAACCTTGCCATGCAAACCCACAACAGTCTGTCTTACTGGGGAGTTGAGAACTTTACTCAGCACTTCAGTTGTTGGGTAGAGAAGATAGATCACTTTGCTGGACCTTTTGGCAATGCTCTGCCTAATTCAGTTCAGGAGGCTATTGGCCTTCTCATGGACAGTTTGTTGGATTTTCTAATGGACAGTTTGTTGACCACTAGGACCCCAGGTGCTTCTTTGCACTGCTGCTTCCCTGCATCTCAGCCCCATGACAGTAATACTTTCCTGTAGAGTTCAGCTTCAAACACAGAAGGAAAAGTGTTCTCAGAAATAGGAGAGTGCATCACTTCTGTCTTGTACAGTGAAATCCGTAATGAGATTTAAGAACACCGTTAGAAAACAATCAATGAAATTTCTATTGGATTTTTTTTCAACACTTTTTTCAACACTTTGATAAGAAGTTTTTTCTTGCGCATTGAAACAACAATTTGCCAAGACTGTACTTTGCAAGACCATACTAAATACAATGTTCCCTTGTTTCTGAGGGAAGGAACTAGGTGCATACTTTTTACTCAAAGAGGTACCTAAGAAGCTGGTACAGAAATATCTTGCCACTTTTCACAATCAACTGAAGTTACAAGTCTTCACAAACATACTTCAAACTTCACCAAACTTTCAAGCCTTCTTTTCTAACCTTATGGAAACAGAACTGGTGGAATTTCAATCATTTGGAGTCAAAAACTGTGGAACAACTGTAAAGGAAATTTTCATTCTTATAGATTCTTCTTTTAATTCTTCTAAAATCTGCACGTGAACAGTATTCATGGTCTCACCTTGGCACGAATTCAAATCTCAGCTTTTTTGTTTTCTTTCTCTAATGTACTCTTTGCTGTATTTATGATGTCAGACTGCTTCCTACAGTGAAAGACTAAACTGATACTAAAAGTCAACAACTACCCAGGAAGGTTGAGCTGAAGAAAAAAATCCCCACATGTAGTTATTTTCCCGCAGCAGCTTATGATATAAAACTGTAGTAAAACAACAGTATTGTCATTGTATAACATTTACATCATTGTCATAATTTATTTTATTTTCCTGTTCTTTTAATTTTATACTGGGCTAAGACCAACTGTGTATAAATATTTTTAAAGAAAAACAATGAAAACAAGCCCACAAACCACTAAATACGACAAAAGTTTAGTCCAATATTATTGATTTAGTTCCTATCTCAATAAAAGGGGTTATTTTTATCTGAAGTATTAATAAGTTGAGCAGGAATGAAAAATATTTATTCCTTAATTTTTCATCTTTTATCTCTTAGGGTACACACCTCATCCAGCTATCATATACTTATGACTGTTTAAGACCAGTGAATTAAAAGATAAATAGATCCAAAATCAGTACTTTATCTCCAGTGACCATGAGGCTATTTAAAATTCGAATCAGTTAGGAGAAATACTCTGTTCTTTCTATTAGCACTACACTTTCTTAAACTCAGAAATCCCCAGCCCCGCTGCCTTTTCATACTCAGCTACATATTGCCTTGGCTGTATGTCATCCCAGCAAGCCCTTTCCCTTTAATCTGGGTGGTTCAGAATCTATGTTTTACCTTGTCTATCAAAACTACTTCACATTTGTAATTCAGTGCATGCACAAAATAACTTTCTCTAACAAAGGTGTCTCCAGTTCACAAAATTCAAGTAGACTGGCTGAATAACATAGAAGAAAGAAAAAGTCTGGAGATCTGAAATTGGGGCACGAAGATAAACAATTTGGGCTCCAAAAAGGCTGGAAGAAACTACAAAAGCAATAGAAATTGTGGAAGATGTTGGACTCATACATGCATTACAACAGCAATGGTGATAAAAAGGTATTATTCTAGGGCACATTGAAATGCATGATGCACTGGTTCACTAGACCTGCCACAATCCTTCTGGATGGAAATAGCACTGGTGTTTCCAGCTTCCTATCAACATGCCTGGCTAAGATCAATGGAAAAGCTCCTAGGATATCTTCCTGGCTTCCAAATGGAAAAAAATTTTCTCTGTTCTGACTGACTTATTCCTTGAAGAATGTTTTAATTTTGTACTTAGTAGCAAAATTTCAGATTGACTGACTAAGTAAGGTGTAAAATACAAAACTGAAACAACTGGGCCCTCCTTATGGCTCCGTTACACATCTCCCATCTAACCTCTGCTTCTCAAGACTCTTTCTATAAAGAGGGTGATTCTTCCCTGCTTGAGTAGAGTGATGGTTTTCAGGAATGATATTCTATAAAAAAATAATTTGAGACCTTCCAGGTAACGGCATGAAAGCACAAGGTACTTTTTTTCCTTAACAAGGTGGCTTTATTAGGTGCATTGTTCCCTTCAGTCATTTTTCTCTTCTACATACTGTCTTCTCATTTTATTCTCATAGCAAAGCCAACTGGTACCTTTTGTGTCCTCTCAGAACAGCTCCAGATTAGTCTGGGAATTTAAGAAATTTTGAGACATAACTTTTATTTTTCTTTCTGGGTCAACAGACAAGAGGTCTTTTGCATTATCACTTCAGAATCTCCCTTATCAGACCCATCATCTGCCTCTGTCTGATTGATTGACATTTCTGATCCATTTCCAGTTCAGATACTATAGTTATCCAAATCTTTTTGCAGCAGACTAAACAATATTACTTTTTCATTTTTTATTAAAGATACACTTGCTAACAGTCCTGTTTGTCCATTTCTACAATGTGTGCAGCATTTCTGCTTGTATGGAAAAAGAAACCTCTACTGAAATTAAATGACACAGTTCATAGAATGAATGACCCATTAGGTTAGTTAGATGCAGTGACTTTCAGTGCCAGGCATTAATTATCACTTTTTTGTACATCAGCTTGTGACAGCTGCAACTGAAGGTTTAAAGCCTCAGAGCTTTCTCACAGAGATTGTGCCCTAACAGGGCTGTGCTGTCAGACTGACAGACAGGAATTGTATTCTTTTCAAGGGAAAAAAAAAAAATTGCAAGACCGTCTACTTAGTCTCTTGCTCTCTTCGTGTAACTTTTCCTTCTGCCTTTCTGAGGCTCTGTTGCTACTGGAACAGTTTGTAGAAATGGAGGGACATTAGAGTCAGAGGGTCCCAAAAACTGACACCAGGAACAACTATCTTGTTAATTCACAAAAACCTCAGTGACATCAGTGACTTTTTGCCACTGAAGAGACATAAAAGTTACAAGGAGCACAATATATGAATATACAGAGATAAAATACATGATGTGATCAACAAGTTTTTACTACAGAACTCACATGAAGTTGAATAATGCATGTTATTCTCATATGATATGTTTTATTTCTCCCACTTAATCTATTGTACTTATTGCAAAAATAAGAAATGAAGGTTAGTGTTCAATTCTAAAAGACTTAATGTTCAGCTGTTTTCATCAAGATATATAAAATTCAGATAACACTATTGACATAACTGGCAGTGTGTGGACTGTGTTCCATCAGTTCTCACTCACATCTACTGGCTTTTCTAACGGTGAAAGCTTCACTGTGTGTTATCTACATGGGGGACAATTTCGTAATTGATTTCCATATTGATTTTCGAACAAATTCAGATTCTCAAAAAAACAGAGAAATCTTTCTAGCCAGTGTCACTCAAAAGCTTTGAGTAGTTGCTATGCATGTGCCAAAAGTTCAGTTTGGAATTTCTCCAATAATGTAGTAAACTGATGGTCTAATTCATCCCTTTATTCATTGGAAGCTCCTGTTCTAGCTTCACATATAGCCAGAACATATATATTATGTTCAGCCTTCTCAGTTGGTGTACTTCAGTGTAAAAATAAACAAGCAATGTTCATCAGGGACAACACAGAGGGAAAGATAATGGAGGACCTGCTTCATGTATCTTCTTCTAACAGGAAAGCAGACTAATGAATCTATATTTTCCACTTTGTATGTGAATGCACCATCCCTGGATTTTAATTCCTTGGTTTTACCTTTTCCTTCCCTTTTTTTTAAAAATTTATTTATTTTGCAGATAAAACACTTTTCACAACCTCCATTTTCTCTGAAACTGGCAGCTTGTTCATCAGGCAATGAGAATGTTAAGCAATAAAGTAGAAATGAGTAATAAAGATGTTAAAAAATTACAATATTTTTAAGATAGCCGAAAATCAACGAAGAAATGTCCTATTCAGTAACTTTGATATGCAAATTAGGAAGAAAATGTGTAGATGGCTCCAGGAAACGTAACAGAAGAGTCCTGGAGCTAAATACTTTCAACATGACTAAAGAGAAAATTATATTTATTTCAAATAGGATCTGCAGAAGGAGTGAAGGAAAACATTTAGGGGAAGTTCAATTATTTGAATTGTGGATAATTATAAAGTCTCCACACTGCTCCTTCCAAGGGAAATGATCTTTACCATCATTCCTCAAGTTGCCATCCTCTTCTAATTTCTTTTCTCTGTCCTTCCATAAGAAATTATCAGTTCTGCTGAAAAAAAAGAACAAATGGTTATATATTCAAGGATTGCATTCAAACATATATGTATGAATACCTAAGCAGTACAGTTTTGCTGTCAGAGTGGCCCTTTGTTCCCATTCCTATTCATATTGCAAGCTTTGTTTGAAAATGTAGATAAGGGAATGTCCGGTGTAACCTGCAAAAGCAGCAATTACCATATTGTAAAATAAATGTTCTGAATTTGATTTGCTGACCTGAGAACAAAAGTAGTAAACATCTTAGCAGACATTGTACTTTCTTCTATGACTCCATTAAAGTCAGTCCTTCTGATAAAATAAACAGGGTAGCCCTAGTGAAGTTGATGGATTTACAGCCATTAAGGAGATAGTTCATTATGTTAAGCTAACAGTTTTGACAAGAAAAAACATTTAACCTTTGCACATATAGCCTTCCAATTAGCTTCAGTCTGAGATATAGCAGACCGTTCTATGTCTTCCCTTGTCCAAAGAGCTATGTGGCCAAGCATGAAAAGTAATGGCATATAAACAAAATTTGTGAGCAATTAAGATACAGAATACCACTTTGTGTCTAACCAGAATGTATTTGTCTTCAGAGTCTGCATTGCCATAGCTTTGCAGGACATCACTGTGCAATAAATTTTTTTTCTTTGTTCTTCTGTGGGATTTGAAATGGCAGTATTTTTGGTAATTATATACTTTCTTTTGAAGCAAGTCCCTGTTTTGTAACACACATGGAATTCAATTCCCAACACAAGGGCAGGTACACCAGCTAGTAGACACTTCAGACAAGACTTGTGTCAGTAAAATCACAAAATATCGCAATTTGGAAAGGACCCAATAAGATCACTGAGTCTAACTCCCTGCTCCTTGTAGGGCTACCTAATACTAAACCATATAACTAAGACCATCATCTAGATGGTCTTGAAACTCTGACAGGTTTGTTGCCATTACCTTGCCCTGGGAAGCATGTTCCAATGACCAGCTACACGCCTAGTGAAGAACCTTAGCCCAGTGTCCAATCTGTACTTCCTCAGCTGCAGCTTCATTCTGTTTCCTCATCTCCTCTCACTGGTCACCAGAGAAAGGAGATCAACACATCTTCCTTTGCTGCTCCCCTTGAAGAAGTTGTAGGCTTTGACGAGGTCTCCTCTCAAGCTCTGCAAGCTGTACTATGTGACACTGCTCCCAGTAATCCTTGACCTCAAGGCCTTTCCCCATTTTGACATCCTCCTTTGGAGACAGTCTAAAAGTTTGATGTCTTTGTATTGAGGTGCCCAAAATGCATGGAGTACCTGAAGTGGGGCTACCCCTCTGTGTTGCAGTGTAGAACGGATTATGACACTAACACTCCATTTTCCTAATTACCAGTAAAAAAATCACAGAAGTTGAATGAAACCACCAGAGGAGCAATTAGCTGTCCTCTTCCTCAAAAAGCAGTGCTAGTGGTCCTGCACACCCTCCACTGTGTTCCTGTTCCTGTTCAAAGTCAAAAACTCTCTAAGAACATATCAGATTTTCTTGGAAGAAAACTAAGGTTTTAAGGAGACCTGGGACATAGACAGAACAAGGAGGGTAAGCATCACCTCTTGTGAGCTGACCATAGAGATGGGCTGTTTAGGCTCGCTACTCTGCAGTAAGTTAGTGTCCATCTGCCTTGGCTGGTACAGGCACCACCACTTCTCAGCTACCCACTAGAGAAAGTCTTTAGGACCCATGATTCTTTTCTTTACCTCTGTTGTTAAAGGAATCTGGGCATGCAGGGGCCTTAAGTAATCACCCTGGTCTGCGGAAGAGGATATGAACTGATGCAGGAGGCAGAAAACCTTAGAGGTTTGGGACCTTTGTGGAAATAGATGGCAGACTATAACACATACATAAGTGCAAATCTGGCCTATAGACTCTGGTTTATATGTTTGCTGTGGTTATGCTTCGAACAATTATAATTATTACTCCAAATTCATATACCCACTGATTGAAACTTCATTATAATTTCATATTTGGAAATCTTGAGGAAAGGGAGAGCCAGGGATGCAGAGGGCTGCTAGTGTCATGTATTGTGGTTTTATTTTTCAGTACAAATGCACCCGGTACCTAAAAATAATGAATGAAAATTTATTTTCTTATCTCAGCACGTTAGTATAGTTTCTGCACTGTACCTGCTCTGCTATGAACAGATGTCTGCCACAGATTAACATAGATATTGAACTGTATTTTATTCTTTATAGTTACTCTGCTAGCCATTATTTACTCTACTTACAAAGGGAAAAATTATGAACAAGTCTAAATTCCCAAAATTCTTGGTTAAAATGCATATTATGGAACCAGGGCATTTTGTGCACTTTTGCACTTTTGTGCAATTTTTGGGGGAAAAGTATTTCCCAGAAAGCAATCCTGAACTCCTGAATATGGTCTGCTCTATGAAAGAAATGTAATACAGCAGTGTGAGCATACTATAAAACAAACACTGGTGCCGCTGTCTCTACACTTTTCCTCTAAACATTGTTTTTCCTCTCAGCAATCTCTGAAAAGTAGTTTGTACCCTTATTAATGATAAACCACAGGACGTTAGAATATATAGCTTTAGGCTATAATCCTTTGAAAGTTTAGGATATTTCTTTTTGCTTTAGGTGAAGCAGGAATCTCACAGTATCTTTTACTTTATAAACCATGGTTGTAAATTATGTTCCTTTTCAGGTAAGTGTTAAGACCTGTGTTCAACTTCAAGCAATGGAACACACTAATTTTTTGTTTTCCAATTCACGTTTACTTGAAATTAGGTTGTTTGCATGCCTTAAGGCATGTCTTCCTTTACCATAGCCTACTCACATTAACTGGAACCTAGTCCCTTTCCCTCTTACTGATGGAGACCCACCCGTATTGCCAATCTTTGTATTTTTTTTTTAAAGTTCAGTGTTAAGTGTCAAAGTCCTACATGTTGCCATACAGGAAGAGGCAACAACAGAAAATGCACTATATCAGCTACTAGGAAGGAAAGTAACTACCTCCGATGAAACCAGGACAGATTAGGACAAGGTGAAACTACCTGTCTGCTTTTGAGATATACTGTACTATCACTTCACTACATTTCCAGAACACACAGCCCTACTGTGCCAAGGTACATTTTCTTTAAAATCAACATTATTCTCTGTCAGAGTAGTGTGTTCAAATTAGACCGGGATCTTGTTTTATCATTTTCACACTTGTCCACATCTGCACACTAGATAAATCAGTTGTATGCAAGTACTAATCCTTCTCATTAGTCGGATCAGCCAAGTCCAGGTGGCTAATAGTTGAGGCAAGGGAAAGAGTAGAATGCCAAGAGGTGATGCTGTTATTGCCTAAGGAATTTTACTTAGGCAAGCCTGGGGAGCTCTGAGGATGCTGGTCTCCCTGATGATTTTTCTGGTATTGATTTTTGGCATACAGGTGAAATAAAACAGATGACGGACTAAGATAAGTGTAAAACAATTATATGGCTAATAATTTCTTTTTAAGAATCCCTTCATACACACATCTAGAATATTGTGTCCAGTTCTGGGCCCCTCAGTTCAAGAAGTACAGGGAACTTCTTGAAAGAGTCCAGTGCAGGGCCACTAATATGATTAAGGGAATGGAACATCTTCCTTATAAGGAAAGGCTGGGGGAGCTAGAAGAGGAGGACACTGAGGGGTGACCGCATTAGTATCTATAAATATGTAAAGAGTCAATGTCAGGAGGGCAGAAGCAAGCTCTTCTCAGTGATGTCCAGTGAAAGAACAAGAGACAGTGGGTACAAGCTGGAACATGGGAGGTTCCATGTAAACATAAGGAAAGTCTTTTTCATTCTGTGAGTGTGTCAGAGCACTGGAACAGGCTGCCCAGAGAGGTTGTGGAGTCTCCTTTCTCTAGAGACATTCAAAAACCACCTGATGTGTTCCTGTGTAACCTACTTTAAGTGATCCTGCTCTGGCAGGGGGGGTTGGACTAGATCTTTCAAGGTCCCTTCCAACCCCTAACATTCTGTGATCCTGTGATCTATAGAATCACAGGGAGCAAACTGCCTGAAGCCTCTGAAGGATTCTCCATACAGCAGAGGAAATTGATAGGGAGTAGAACAATACACTGGTTACAGATGGGTGCTAGTAATGAAATTTCACAGCATTTGCATAACCATGCAAATTAAGGGTTAAGATAAGGCTAAAGTGTCCAGAATTTCTTTTTTTCTTCCTCGACCAGTCAATAGGTACTTTTTTGTACATTAATTTTTATGTCTTACTGTTTGTTATCATAACCAAGAGACCACAGTGTGAAGACAGATTCATGCTTCTCACAGAAAGATGTTACTATCCTACTCCAAAATGTTATTCATAGTATAAACATTTCTTTTACTGTATCTCGAGGCTAACTATACTGGTGTTTTACAACAAGAACACATAAAAACTGGGAAAGTCTCAACTGAAAGCTTAGCTTTGTAACATGTATTAATGTATGTCGCTGTAAAGAATCACTCAGTTTTTACTCTGCCAGCCAGCAAGAAGCTCAGCAATCCTGTCATGGCAATTTTTAGCTATTCATCTGCACACCCACACTTGGCATGGAAAATGTGGTGTGAAACAACAGCAGATGATGGATTATGATGATGGTAAATAACAATGATAATGGCTATTGATTTTTTTGGAGGGACCCTTCACTGTGTATTGTACATGTAAACAGTGATGAAAACAGCTGGTGTTGCTAGATATGGTGAATTCACAAACAGAAACTGGACATTTGCAAATCTTTCTGCTCATGGAGGTCGGAAAAGTCAACAGTTTCTCATATGAATAGAGATTAATATATCCTGTATTGCTTTTCTTTGATTTTTGTTTTGGTTTGGTTTATTGTTGTTGTTGGAAACTGCAATGGTTCTGTGAAATGATAATCAGTGAAAAACTGGCAGTTGTGATAATTTCAGTCACATGAATGTTGTAACCATGACTATGAAGTTAAACAACATGAGGTAAAGTGAGTTTGTACCTATTTCCCAGTGGTGAAAATGAAAGAAAGTTCCATCTACACTATGAGACAGCAAATACTTTTGGTAAGAAATAACTGACATTTCTAGCCAGTTCAAATGCCCACATTTTTAAAAATTTGCATGCAGCATGTATCTAATGTGCCCTAAAAGAATAGCAAATAACATGCATAATCTGATAAGTAGTAATAGTACGTAAAGCAGCATTCAAAGTAAACATCTGCTTGGCTAATACTTGCTCCAGCTGAGATAAAAATTGACTGCTATTAAATGTGAGAAATTAAAATTAAGACCAATATTCATAGTTAGCTCCTAGACTTCCCAATCTGTAACTTTAATGATCTGTCAAATCTGACTTTGAGAGACTCCTTAAAAAGAAGGATGTGAGTAGAAGTTTAGCATATTGGAGCCTTAATTATAATGTAGTGTATGGAATATATCTTTTATCACTCCTATCATTTCTATCCTACCTGTAACACAGTATGTGGTTTCTTTTTCAATGCACTGAGGCTTAATGCTGAGTTGGGGCACCATGCTTCCTCCCTTGCTTTCACTTGCACAAGACTCAAAGAGAGGTAGGAAAGGATTTTTGTCTCTGTTTCAGTCATTATCTGATGGAAAGGAGTTTCCGCCACTAACATTCAACACTGAAAATGTGTTCAGCACGTAAGGACAAAAATCCAAAGGCAAAAGATGTGTAGCCACCCATACTGCTAATGTCAGCCTCCAAACCTTTGAAAATGTTGGCCTCTGTGGAGTACAGCCAGATTTCCCATGTTAAGTGGAAAGCAAATATGGTGAAACAAACGCTGCATTTCCCCACCTCCATGGGAGAACAAAGATATTTGACTACGTCTCTGCTGGTGGCTGATTGCTTATATATTTTTATGGATCTTTCAAAGTGTCTGGAATCTTTGATGTATGATCATTTCCTTTGAACTCTAGGAAAACTACAAGCTTGTTTGTATTGCTGATTTCCATCCGCTACTTCTGTTGCATTTCCTCACATTGTACACGGGGGAGGAGAGACCTTTCTTTATATGACAGAAGCAGCCATTCTTTGAAAAAGGGTACAGACCTTTCTTAAAATTATTTCTTTATGTTGGCTACAATAAGAAGATTATTTTCTTCTACTGAACTACTGCTTTATGTTTTCTGATATTAGGAAAGAATGAGTTGCTAAAAGGTAACTGTGACTGTATATATTCCTGAGGGCTAGCTGATAAATTTTTCTATGTATCTGGGAAGACAAAAACAAGTTGGAAAGGAGAAAGCAGAGGCTAAGCACTGCCTTGTTTGACTGGCTTTTAGCTGTCAGCCTGGAGGAGAAATCTAGTGTGAAAGAGTGTGAGAAAAAGAGAAGTGAAACAAATAAAAAAATTCAAAGTAGGAAATAATCACCCATTTTTTTGTCAAAGACCACTTCCAATCTGGGAAGTATGTAGGAATATGAAACTGAGATTACGCTCTCCTATTGAACTATTTTTCCATATCAGAAGATACAAAGCAACTGTTTAGTAAGAAAGTGATCTTTTACTGCAATCCGAACAAAGCAGAAAGTGTGCATGAGAAGGCACACATGTCAGGCTTTGATGTGGATAGACCAGCTTTTGAACAAACGGTCTCCAGACCTGACACAGGACTTCCTATACTATTATTCTGTGTGTAGTCCCATTAAACCAAAAGGATCCTATCTGAGTTAAATATAGGTTTTTATGTGGGTGGTGATCATTTTTTTCTGAAGAAGAAAGAATTTTGAACTCTCAGGCAGTCAGTGGGAACACTAACACAGATTTTTAGGTTTTGAAAACCAGCTATTCATTAAGTAGTCACATTTTGGTTTCCATTTTTTAAAGTTACCTTTTTGGCACTTTTAATTTAGCATGAGGTAAGATTGTTTACATGCCATATTGCACCGTATTTTTACTGTATATGGACTGAGGTATTGCATAATGGATATCTCTCTCTTCTGAAAGCTTTCATCATCAATCAGAGAATCTCAGATCAGAGGAGAGAGATAAAGAGCTGGGTTTTTTATGGGCATTAATTACTGTATTGTATATTGGTTTCATGAAAGCTCTGTATGTAACGTTCCCATATTTTCAAGCAAAGGACTGACATTTTGTAGTTTGTTTTCTTTGGAGGGAGGAAAAATAAATAAAAAAGGCAAACTAAATGTCAGCTGAGTTGCAAGGCCTTGTAAGTAACAAACCTCTACATTGGAAGTACTCAGCAGAGGTTTGTTAGAGGTTGGCAGCTAAATTTGCCAGAGATTCCTGCTGCAGCAAAGCTGTGCCAGAGTAGGGCACTGGGGGCTTTGCAAGACAACCTTGCAATTTTTCCAACTGGCAGCCAAGAGAGATTAATTGTGAGCAGGGAAAAAAAAAAAATAGTACACGGTCCTTCTTCCTAACAAGTGGGAGACTGAATTTGTGCGATGACAAAAGATTTCTTTCTTACCTCAGAGCATTGGGTAATGTCCCAAAATATACATACTTCTTTATTCCCGTACAGCTCCCCGGTAGGTTTGGAAAAGGAGTATCAGACCCCCTGGGATCTTCTTGCTGCCAATGCTGATGCTAGAATACATAGAAGAGGGTTGTTATATGCGTCTGGTCTAAAGGATTTCAGCATGCTGACTGAGGTGTCAAAAGTGTTCTTCATAAAAGAATTTCTTTTTTCACAAAAGAATTTCTTTTTCTTGTTTGTATGTCTTTGTAATCTAAGGCAGCCTTCAGAAACACTAAACAGGCATATGATTGTGCAATTAAAACTTATACCAGAGGATACATACAAAAATGAGAAATGATGATTGCATGTGCGTAACCTTAAATGTTGGAGTCTTTAACTTTCAATATCTTTACTCTGCAACTTTAACACTTTCTGTGTGCTCTGGCATATGTGTATTTGAAATCAGAAAAAAATACAGAACTGCTTTGTAGCTGCTACACAGACACTTTCCCATCTTTACCCACAGAATCAGGTGACTGCAAATGTCTACTTTTCTGAATATGCCTTGGGGAAATACACACAATGAATGAACAGATTTTGTTTTCTCAGTTAAATCATTCATAAAATTAAAAGCAGGGTACTGCCTTTTGCTTTGATGTTTCAGTTGTTTCACATAGTTCTAAGTTTAAACACTTTTTTTTTTTCTGTGTATTTTTACCAATCTGCCTGCTGCTAATTCTCAGCTTGTGGCAGAGGAACTGAAACATGAACATATGCTCTGAAAGAGAAGCTCTTTCACGTTTGGATTTCCAAGAGTTTTGTCACTCCTTGAGCCCAGTAACCTCACAAATTAATTCCTTTTGCTTGCAGTGACATCTGTTGGTGAGGGCAGAGCCCATAAACTGCGGGCTGGTTTCATTGATGGCATAGCCCACAAGCTTTTTTTTTTAATGCGGCAGATGTTTCTTCTCTCTTCACCCCATCTAATTCCCAAGAACGTGGAAACGTTTTTGGAGAACTGATATAAACCTTGTTCATGCAGATAAACTAATTCCCTAAATCTGGATATCTACCATTGTTGCTGACAAGTGCCTGAATGACCATTTGGTCCAGGGTAATTGTCACTAAGGAGTCTATAAACATGAGAACATTTCCTTCCTGCATAACCCCAAAAAGCAAAAAATCGATTGATATATGGTGAGAAAACATTCCTCAGTTGGTATGTGTGCAGACCATAATTGTACCTCACATTCTTGTAGATCTTCGCACTGTGACAAAGGAATAGAATATAAGAGATGCTTCTTCAAAATTTGAATTAAAGGTTTTATTAAACCAGAGACAACAGAAGCATTTTGTATTTTTACAATTTTTATTACGTAAATATCTTGGAAAAGAATATATTAATATCTTTTTAAGAAACAAATTTGCAGCACCATTTGAAGGAAAATAGTATCTAGGACAGTCCTTTAATTTTCACTTACCTGCACGGAGAAGAATGCCACAGCTTGAGTAAACGGGAAACTGGAAAGAATGTCAATTCATCTGCTTTCATTTTTGCAGGGGTTTTTTTTTGGGGGGTGGTTTTTTTGTTTCTTTTATTTTGTGGGGTTTTGTTGGTTTTGTTTTGGGGTGGTAGATTTTTGGGGTGGGGTTTTGTTGGGTTTTTTTTTGAGAAGAAACATAGGGTATACTGGGTTTTGAAAGAACATTCTGGAAAATTGCCATCTTGGACAGTTGCAGTTTTGCAACACTGTCTTCATAAACTTCAAAACAGGGAAAAGCAGAGTGATTACAAATGTATATTAAAATAGTACACTTTGTGAAACAGGCTATACCTAAGGATAGAGTTGACTTCTATGTTGTGTTATTCACCTCCAGTAATGAGGATTTCATTATATGTGCGGGACTTTTTCTTTGCGTGATTTTATTGTTTCCCTTAAAATTTTAATGAGAAGCAATTTCTTGTTTCTGTGATTACAAATTAAGTGGGACAAGATGTACAGCTATGGCAGTGTCACATAGAGTCGATTTCTTGTAACAGGATGAGCTCTCAGGCTGTGTTTAACAGTCCCAGTCTCTTATGAGCTTTCAGATCACATGGTAAGAAGCAGCTTTTAAACACTAGTCAGCTATCTCTGTATGCCCACAGCAAGCAACATTAAAAAAAGGGGGCAGGGGTGGAGCATGGAGTTAGGAGAGTAAGGAGTCAACATCAGTTTACCAGTTCCCACAGTCTCAGCCCTGTGACACTGAGCATGGTACATTTGTTGTGTCGTAGCTCCAGTGCATGTGAGAAAAGAGTGTTTTTCTCTTTTTTTTAATCATGTATATGGCAAACCACTCTGACCACTCAAAAGCAGATGAGGCTTTTGTAAGACTCCTCCATAGCTGAACTCTGCTACAAATTACTGACATATTCTTTAATCAAAAGTCAAGAACAAGGGGTTATAAGCATCTATTCACTATTTAAAAACAGTGTATGAAAAATAGGTAAGAGTGACAGTACAGCATTCTTATGCTTCAATGCGCTTTAGGGAAGTTCACACCCTCACTACAGAAAATAAAATAATAAAAAAAAATTCCCCCAACTAAACTCAACAAACCAAAAAAATCCAGTCCGTAAATTTTAAAAATGTTCGTCTGTTCCTGTAGAAGTTTATTCCTTAAACAAATATGATTGATGAATTCTACAGCATTGTCTGATTTAAGTCTCAGTCCACTGGCAGTTATTTGATTATGATCTAATGCAATTGATTTAACTGTAAGTGCATTGGTTATGATAGTGGGTGACTTCAGGTTACTAATGAAATCAAAGCCCAAGTTCCTTTCCAGAATGGATATCCTTAAGAAATTGCAAAACTATTGAAGATAAAAGCAGGAAAAATATATAAATGTGGTACCAAGAGCAGGAAGTGTTCTTTATTCATATGTATCCTACGGGATCATCTTTATAAAATAAGCTGAGTCACTGACAATGTCTTTGTCTATCCCTCCTTGTCTTAACAGTTAAAATACCTAGCAGATGGTTAAATGTATCAATAAAAACTTTTCCATTTTGTGTGAAGACATGTTAAATAAAAGTTAGGGTGTCTTATTAAATAGGGTATTCATATTAACTTTTTCTATGTAACCGTAGTTATGATGGGAAAAAACCCTACTGAAGTAATATAAGCATGTCCATAAAATGCAATTAAAATGACAGAAGACTTGATAACAGGTTGACCATCACCATGTATCATGGACAATATCTTAATTTATAATACTGCTCAGCACAGATTCTCGTCTGGATACTTGAAGGTGCTGGGGTGTTTTTTTCAGTATGACACTGTTCACAAGAAAGGAGATGCCGCGAGATTCTAAGGAATTTGGTTTTTAGCCACTTATCCATTGCTGCTTGTTTGGGGGGTTTTTTTGGCTTGGAACTTATTTAAAATGGTACTAAAGTTAGATCCCCATATTTGAATTGACTCTCCCACAATAAGAAATTGTATCTGTTTGTAATTTGAAATCTCTATTCAAGTTTTGATATAATAAATTGAGATCAAATTTTTAAAACTGCTTTAAAATCATATATTTTGTGGAATTCCCTAGTGTGCTTAAATAGGATAGGCCCCTAAGAGTAATCCCAAAATTCATGTGCTCTTGATGCAGGGGCTGTTGTCATGGTTTTGCAGCTACTGCTACAAAAAAACTGGGTGATAGTTTGCATGACATTTCATTGTGACTGTTCCAAGGCTCTGAACATTCTCCCTGGAAAAATGGAGTGTTGTGGGTTTTTTTCAGAGGGGATGGTTGGAAAAAGTTCAAGTGTGGTGAAGCAGAAAAAAAGGTAAATGTTTGTCCATGTAACCTGTTTGTTTAACACGTCTGAGAATTATGTCATTCCACTATATTGTGTTCTGATGTGGGTATTCTTTCAACACAAGGTAAAATCAGAACAAAGCAATGGGCCTGAAAAGGCAAAGCAAAGGAATATCACTGTTGTTTTGTAAGCATTGGGAAGTCTGACTTTTAATAGCATGACTCCACTACCTTTCTCAGTTACTCAGTACATACTCTGCAGCTGAGAGAAATGAGGACTCAAAGCCCTTTTCATCCTTTGAGACTACATAACCCTTTGCTGAGGCCTGGGGCTCTGAGTTATCTGCCAGCAGTGTGGCAGAAGGAGCAGCCTTGCAAACACCCTGCCCAAGCTGTGGCTCCTCTCTGCAGCTAGAGAACCGCCTCAGTATGTCCCTGGGCTCAGGGACAACCAGGGGGACCTTCTTTCCTCTACCAGAAGTTGGGTATTTACTGGAGGAAAGGAGACTGCAGAGCAACACTAGTGGCAAGGCCCAGGTTCCTTGGCAAGGTCAGACGAATCATGTGTGCTGGTTTGTTTGGCTGGTGACACTGGATTCTGCTTGCATTGTTTAAGTGTGCAGAATTCCTTCAAGACAGCAGTGAGGCAGCCTCCAATAACTGCTCTCCTTTCCACTGAATCAGCAACGCAACATTATTTGCTCATGAGCCGACTGGGAGAGATAGGTGTCTAAGGCTCTTTCCAAACACAACTGGATAAGATCAGAGACTGAAAAATTAATTTGTGGAAGTCTTTTTTGAGCCATACTGTTATCATTTGCTTAGACTGGAAATTCTTCTGTATTTTCTACAGCTTGTCTTTTTCAGATCTTTTTTTACTTTTGTTTTATTTAGTTCCCTATACACGCACACACACACACACACACACACACATAAATCCTTTCTTTTGTCAGCAGAAAATATAAACATTTGTATTTTACAAAGCCTGAAAATTACTTTGACATTTTCAAGATGTTTTGAAGACTGTGATCCATTCCAGGTAAGATGAGTGTGAATTACTTCCAAAACACAAACTCACTACCACAAATGTAATGGATAAATATAATCTGTATAAATACAAAAATTACTTTTCATATTACATATCAGAAAGAGAGAGAGGTGTTACCCATAAAGTAGCAGATAAAATAAGAGTTAGTTTTCTGCATATCTGTGTGTCTTTTCCCCACAGGACATATTGACATCAAAATGGACAAGGAGGTCTGAATAGGTCCCAATTATATTTTTGCAGCCTGATAACATGATACAGGCAGAGATATTTCTATTGGATAAATGTCACCACTCGCTAGAAGAGAGCGAAAGCAAGGGAGAACTCTACATAGATTTCAGGCTATGGTGTATTGCACTTTTGATGTAAGAGTTTAGAACAAGGTAGTGTTTAAACATTTTGAAGTAATCAAAATTCATTTTCAAACATCACATTATAGTTTCTATGCTAAATTCCACAACTAATAATTCAGAATCCATATTATGTTTTTTTCAGGTACATTACTAAAATAACCTCTGCACTTTTACTTTTCTCATAATGTAAGTGGATAAAGTCAATGATATATTAGAAACAGTTTCAATTTTAATATATGCAGTATAATTAATCATGCATTTACACAACAGTGCTAAAGAAATTTAAGAAAAATATTAACAACTGTGCCTAGACATTATCTAGTATTGTCAGCCCCATATATCTGCTCTCAGAAGGGACCCAGGGCTTCTTTAGTCACCAGAATAAACTAGTGTTAGAAGTTAAGTCCAGCATGATATTTTTCATTTGAGACATGAATGTTCTTCTTTTAGAAGACTACGTATTATATATATAATACACTTAACTTCATGCATATTTATGAAAATAAATGTATAAATAAATTGCGGTACTAAATTCCACTAGGGTCCACAGGATGTGAACAGGTGTTTAATTTTCTTAATTAATATTCTTCATTTAAGTCATTTGACATTTAGCCATCTGACCATAAGGAAAGAGAGGATAGAGAGACAGAAAATAAAAAGCTGGTTACAAAGAAATTCCCCAGACCAGCAACTTTTTGGTAGTTTCAATCTACTCAAATCTCCTGAAGCCAGAAACTTGAACACAGATCACCTACAAAAATAGAACTACACCATACTAAGAAAACATTAACTTTGTCATGTATGATCCTTCTTTGGGTTCATAGGAAGTGCTAACTTGCACCTGATTAAGTTACACTTAAAGTGACCTATTTTCATTACATATGCACTAGCAGCAAGTTTTCAATCCTTGAGTATGTTTGTGATGAAAAGAGCAAGTACAAAAAAGAATGCAGTTCATCCAGATCAACTCAGCAGCTAAAGTAAGGAGGAAATAAGTGGGCAGCTGCTGTTTTTTGGGTTGGCTCATACAGTTGAGGTAATTCTAGTTTCTAGAAAAATTCAAGGCTTTGAGGGCAGGAAGACAATGTTTCTTCTTTCCCTTGAACTCTCTTAGAAGTGCAAATATTCTTGCCTTCAGGATTTCTGATTTTATAATCAGGAGATATTATAGAAAACAACTCCACAAAAAAATACGTAACACAGTAACCCTACTGAAATATCACAAGAAAGTCAATAAGTGTATTTATCACTGGAATCTCACAATAACAGCTTCTCAGAAAAGTTTGCTACAATCCAGTGAATATACCCCCTGTTTATTCAGGTGGGCTCATGCTGCTTTTGGCAGAGAGGGGGAGGATTCTGTCTCACACCAGTTCTGCTGACTTCTGGTTCTTTTCATTAACTCAAGTTTACTGGGGAAGGAAGTTTGAAGATTACTTTAGGAAATGTTTGTTTGTCAATCATTGTGAAAGAAACAAACCAAACCAGGTCTCAGAAATTTATATATTCAATAAATCGGTCATTCATCCCACATGTACTGAATTTCCCAATTGTATTTCCTAATGTTTAGGGTTCTAACACTGGTCTGAAAGTTGATGGACAACAAATTGATAACATAGGTTGTCTCTTACCTTTGTTTTTGCTGTTGTTTTTGAACATTCCACACTGCCAGCTAGCTAAACCTTGTTAAGACAAGATTTGTTTGCGGCCATGCTAAGGGGAAATTGTAAAACTGGATTATCTGGGTAATATAGGAACACTTTTACCTCCAAATATAATAGTGCTTTAATTTGCATAAATTTTTGTCACTTAGCTAGAATTTAAATTTTGCATAAATTAGTTACCTCAGGATTAAAGAACTTAGTTTTACAAATTATTTTTTTCTCTCTCTCCTCCCTCATAGTTGACACTAAAAATTTTAGCTGAAGACTGTAACTCTGAGGATAAGAACAAGTGCCACCAGAGGAACAAGAAAGTGGCCTCAAATCTCCATGCCAGTGAGCAGTCCTTTGCCAGTCATCCTAGGTCTTCTACCAAATGTGCACAAATTAGGCTATACTTGCAGTGTTTTTTTAGAATTCCTTATCTGATCCCACTTCAATTTTCTCATTTCCAGCGCACATTATCTTTCATAATGCTCTAGGATCTGTGACATTTCCAGGAATCAAAATTTGGACCAGGCAAATTTTTCTCCTCTCATGTTCCATTTGTTTAGATTTGGATTCTACTTGCTTTTTGTTTCTTTGTTTTTCTGGAGAGTATTTCTGGGAAGATAGGAGGTTCTTGAACCTGAGAAGACATTTAGTCTGAGCAATTTACACAGAAAAGGCAGAACAGAGAAAAACTCCAGCAGCTACTGTCACAGGCAAGGTTTTTGATGATACGGAACTGGAAGCCTCATTAAATAATAAAGGACAATGTAAAATGTAATCAGATTCAGAATGACTGCAGTCATTTATGTACCTACCTAATAGAGTGCAAATGGAGTTCACTGCAGATTCAAATACGTTAGTAAATCCTAGAGTAAAGGACCACAAGATATGACATAAATAGTAATGCATGGTAATAAACTAACAAGGAAATAGATTTCAAGGAAACTGTAGGAAAATACTGTAGTAAAAAATATCAGACTGTCAGCTGCAATGAAGAAAAGAGTCAGGGATATTTCTTGAAGAATATTCAGAAGAGAAGGTCTAACATAAAAAAGAGCTCTATACAGAGCCTTTCACCAAGACTGCAGTCATCTCTCATAACATCCTGCCTCCCTTCATTCATGCTGTAAGAAAAGACTGAGAAAGTAGAACTTATTCTTGATAGGAAGGAGGTTGAAGATTTTCTAAGATCCTATTTTCAATCTTTTGAAATTTTACAGGGATTGATAATATAGATCCTCATTTTATTTAGCAGTTATAATTCTGCCTTGGAGAAGTTTGCAATCTGTGGAGTAGTAAATCACTAAAATACATCACAGGCCCCAAAAATCCTTTATATTAAAAATTAATTCTGAAAAATAGAAGATTTAAGATGCTACTTCCATCTAGATTAGTCTTTTTTCTACTGTTTTCCAAGCTTTTAAATTGAACACAGATATTTTAATCCTCTCATTACTGCCATAATTTGTCTCACTTTTATTGTTTTAAGTGAATGGATATAATTGTTTCTAGTTCTGATTATAAGTGGAATGTTTGAAAATAAACTCACATGGTGCCCTAGTGTAACAAGAAAGCAGGATTTTGGAGGTGCTTATTGGTAAGTTTTCAGGTATGACAGGAAAGTGGATACCCAGAGGAATGGGCTAGTAGCAAGAATCACTTGTGCCAGTGAAAACTTTCCAAATTTCCATACCAAAACTTTTCATTTGTTTTGGTCTCTGCTGACACTTGGGTTACAGATTATGCAGAACCAGAGGGACTCATAGAATTACATCACACTAGTGGCTTTACTATCAGTGACAGAGTATCATAGAATCACAGAATCATAGAGTATCTTGAGTTCGAAGGGACCCATAAGGATGATGGAATCCAACTCCTGCCTCCACACAGGGCCAGCCAAGTCAGAGCATGGGACTGAGTGCATCGTCCAGATACTTCTTGAACTCAGTCAAACTTGGTGCTGTGACCACTTCCCCGGGGAGCCTGTTCCAGGCTCCAACCTCCTTTCTCAGTAATAACTTCTTCCTAATACCCAACCTAAACCTCCTCTGTTGTAGCTTCATGCTGTTCCCTCGGATTCTATCATTGGTCACCAAAGAGAGGAGATTGGTGCCTGCCCCTTCACTCCCCCTCATAAGAAAGCCACAGACCACAGTTAGGTCTCCCCTCAGCCTCCTTATCTGCAAGCTGAACCAACCAGAGGACTTCTGCCTCTCATCATAAACCTTCCCCTCCAGACTCTTCCCCATTCTTTTTGCCCTCCTCTAGACACTCCAATAGTTTTATGTCCCTCTTGTACTGTAGTGCCCAAAACTGCACACAGTACTCAAGGTGAGGCTGCACCAGCACAGTGCAGAGCGGGACAGTCCCCTCCCTGGACCAGCTGGCAATGCCATGCTTGATGCACCCCAGGATACAGTTGGCTCTCCTGGCTGCTTGGGCATACTGCTGGCTCATGTTTAACTCGCTGTCAACCAAGACCCCCAAATGCCTCTCAGCATGGCTGGCTTCTAGTGTCTCATATCCCAGTCTGTATGCATAGCCAAAAGAGCATTTTGTAGGGAAAATCCTACAGACTGTTCCATACAGACTTTCTTTAAAATAAAGAAACACTTCTGATCACCATTTTGGAGACCTCACAGGTGTGATTTTTGCAAGAAGATTGCACCTAAAGGGCTGTAGTCAGTATGAAATCATAATGTACAAGAAGGGCAAGGTCTACAACCAAGGTTACATCTTTTATTAGAACATGGGATGGATCTCGGAAACCCATAATCTTAGGGCAGAGAAGGGCAAGCTTTTAAAGAAGCAGAAGACTTTAGCAATCACTCTGGATATAGCCATGGTTATTCAGGTGGACCATGGGAGGAAATGATGGGAGGAAATGATGCGCGCTGGAGTAAAGGAGTCAGCAAACATGTTAGCAGAAATATTAGGAAAGATCCAGGATCACCTTTTCTTTGTTTTAGAAGACACAGTATGTCTATGGTTAACCCTATCCAATAGCATCAATCTATCTTTTCCTAATTGTTACAATGTTTTAAATTTCTTCAAGCTTGAATGTCTGTTAAGTAATCCGTAATTGTAATTAAGTTTTTATAAAACAGCAGTTGTTTGATACCATTATGGCACTGAAGAAAGTTGCAGGGATTTGTTCCATCTTGGCAGAGGAGTGTACTCCACAAACAGCAGCTGGAGATAAAAATAATTTTGTTTTCACCCTAAAATGACAATTATAAGAGGAAAAGTGCTTCTCATAGAACAACTTCCTTACAGCTATAGCCATACAGAATCAGGTGTTTTCTTTTTTGCTTTTTAGATATTGCTTCTTCTTTTCCAACCACTTAATCATCAGTGATAAATTCCTCTACATTGCAGTGGGGCTTTGGAAAGGGTACAGGAAAGAGGGCATTTCACTCCACCAAGCTTTGTTTAATTTTTAAAATTACATCCTTACCTGTGACTAGGGAACAACTTATATGTAACAAATTAATTGGGAGATCCTTAGTCTGGACACAGCACCCCACATTTGGCATTGTCACTGTTGGCTGGAGGAGCACAACTTCTCCTGCAAAGACTGCACCTCAGCCTCCTGACCACCTGTGCAAGGTATGTGCTAGTAACAACTACTTACTAGACTGAGGTAGATTGAATTATTTCTGATGTACTTCCTGAAGGGGTACTGGGCCCTTCATTGTAGTTCTCTAGTGTTACTAATAGGATGTGTATATGCATGTAATAAATCAAGTAAGGAAGTTTTCTTTGGGAATTTTGTTCTCGAAGATTAAAATGTATCTTGGGTAAGCTTATGTTTAAATGAAAAGTAGACATTCATGTGCCTAGGATTACATTTAATTTTAATTGACCATGTTGTGAAGCAATAAAACTGTATCAGCATTTTTGGGGATCTTGTCTTTTTTCAGTAGTGATGGCATTTGGCTTCACAATTCTCTAGTACAATCACTAGAAAGGATCAGTTATAAAGGGAAAAATCCCACTCCTTTAAAAGTATGTCAATAAATATTTTCATTCTTGGGTTATGTTGGTTATACTTTGGCTAAATATGCCTTAAGCCCATAGTAAATGTCTCTTTTTTCAATTTTTTTTCTTTTTTTTGTAATGGTAAGTTTTGTTAATACTTAAGTGTCTGAATAAGCTTTATAGGTGTATCAAATAAAGAAAAAAGCAAAATATTAAGAACTGTCATAACTTACATTTCAGATATAGTGTTACAGGTCTTACTAATTTCACAAAGATTTTGATAACTGTGTAGACTTACACTGACCGTACAGTACCATTTTCCGGTACACTTAGCAAGATTTCAGAGCAACACCGGTCATCACCACAAAATAAGTAGTACTTTTATAATTAAAATGTATTAAACGTATACAATTTAATTTTACATAAAAGCCTGGACAATTGTATTATGGTATTTGACAACTAGATTAGCTACCTATGCTCGGAAATAATGTATGCTGTTTCAGCATCATAAAACTATACGATAGAAAAAACTAATTTCTTAAATATTAAGCTAAAATTTCAACAAGTGCTAACAAAACTATCAGAATGACACAAAAATACTTTTTTTAAAAAACATTAAAAAAAATTCCAACTGAATTTCACTTATTTTGCATGACATTAAATTATATCTACCCATTTCCAAAATATTATTTCAACTTTTACAACTGTGTTTAAGTCAATATAGACTCATAACTGAATAAGATTTCAAGGTATAGTAGAATTCTTATTAGAAACTATATTTACTTTTAATCAAAAGGATACACACAGTTGTGAATTTATAATTAATTTCGTGATTTCTCTCTTGCCTAAAGAGTGATTAGAGTTTGTTCATACAACTAGTTTTCCCTACTATCCTCATACCAGAAAAAGGTCTGCCCATTTTAAGTAGCAGAAATTGGCAAAGACTGTGGAATTCTACAAAAATGTTTAATCAGTTTTAATATGTCTTTAATAGAATTGTCATAATGTAATATAAAGTGACCACTGCCAAAGAGGTAGCATATTTGAATTCACAATGCTCCAGGCAATTTTTTATTTCCATTTCCCATGAGTCAAACAAACATGACATTCAAAATTGCATGCCATATTGTGATTATCTGGGGAGATAATTCAAGTCACTACTTAATTCTGAGCAGAAGCTAAGTTAACAAGGTCACACAACACTTTTGTTTTGGAACCAAGCTTAGACTAAGGATTCACATCAGCATTTGAGTGACAGCAGTACAAAATGCAGTATAAATAGTACAGTTGCACCTTAAAATATATTAAAGAACATTATGATGGGAGATCAACCTTCCATGACTAGAAAAGCCCATATTTTTCAGCTCAGTCTGCAAAGTCTGAATCATATATCTTTATATTTGCTCCAAGAAAATAATAGATAATGTTGCCCTGAACCTGTGGGTGAGTGGTTCATCTCAGGCCCTTTCCCCTCCAGAGGTGAGGGACACATGGCTGAGTCCTAAACATTCTCTCAGAGACAGGCTGGCATTCTCAAAACAACCTGGGTCTTTTGAAGCTGTGTGCAATACCGGGCGAGGAAGGGGCTGCTGGCATGTAAACCCCAACTGCTGCTAGAGAGGCACTGCTGGCTGGGGAGCAAGGAGGGCTTGGGGATCTTCTATAATCAATTATAATTCTATAATTCCCATATATTACACAATGGGTATCTGCATCCTGAAGCTCTCCCCTTGCAACATCCTGTCTCTTTTGTGCCAAAAACCATAGGTCATACTGTTCAAATTTATTACCATACCAGTACTTTGCTTGGGAAAAGAAAAAACAATTTGGATCAGGTTAGACATTAACAAAATTTGATTGGAATATGTGGGTGAGAAAGGGACAAAGGCAGCAGCTTGTAAATGAAGAGGTTCATGAAAGAAATGTTAACTTGAGGCATCCTAAGAGGCACTGTAAGCTCCTTCTTCAAAGAAATTGATTCAAAATCTTTGATAATTTCCTGGAAGTCTTAATTTGAAACCAGACTTCCTGGAAGTCTTAATTTGAAAATTATGGTTTTGGTAAAATAAAAAGGTCTAGAAATTAAAATAAAAAATCTCTCAAACTGTGTTATAGTCCATGAATTCTTTATTTTTTTTGTTCCATGAGACAGTTGGGGTAAGGTCTAGACAGCCATTCACATGCGCACTCATCAACCCTTTTCTAAACAGAGAGTCTGTGATCTTCCACAAACAGGGACACTTGACTTTTATCTTTATTCTTCACAACCAATAAATTTATTATCTCAATTATTTTTATTATGTGATATATTTGTTAATAAATTTATTATCTCATTCTAAAATCTTTTTGCATACATGATTTCTTATGAGTCACCTTTTGTTTCCTCTATTACTGACTATTTCTATTTCTCTTCTGCCCAGACTCCAACACACTTAGAACTTAAACTTTGTTTTTATTTTTGCACTCCAAAGTTGAAAACAGATTAAATTTGTTGCAACTGCTGAAACATCAGGTGGTTACACTTGGGAAGTAAAGTGTTTTGTGGTGTTGCACAAAAAAATCCATGGCAACCTGGACTGTATTGCTTAAGGACTCAGACCTCTATGATGTCCATCTCACCATGTTTTCAGGAGAGTAAGAAAAGGAGTCTTGCTTGATCTTGTGATGAGAAAGTCAGACTAATTGCTGAAGAAGCTGTCAGCTGGTGCTAGGCAATAGCTACAGATGCTACAGAACACTCTGGTTTGCCCCAAGCACCAAACATTTCCTCAAACCCCAAAACTGACTTGTATACATCCAAAAGCTGCAGAAATTTCTAGCACAGGGAAGAGTAATTGTTAAATAAATATGTTAAATAAATATGACACCAGTATATCAGGTTAGCTAATTTTGTAAAATGGATCATGATTGGTGATTCAGAACCACAGATTTATAGCAGCTGTTACAAAATTAGAGAAATACATATGGACACACCTTTACTCAGTGTTCATTTTGGCAGTGATTCAGCAGAGTGGGAGCTCAGCCTCTGGTGTCCTGTCCTAGTTAGTCTTCTTCAAAATTAGAATGTTACTTTTTATTGCTCTTACTAGTGATAGACAGTAATTAATTATTCAGCTAATTAAGGTAGGAAAGGTTTTTGTGTATGACAGCCTGGAGATTAGGAAATTATGGTGATGAGTCCAAAACATCAGACTAATCTTTTTCCATTGATCCATGTTTTGAGACAATCAGGACAATCTTCTGTTGCCAGTTTCTACTATGATTATAGTGCCTACTATTTGACTTAGTACAGATCTTTTTGTTTGGTTTTGGATTTGAGGATGGATTACTTCCAAGGTGCTAGTTTCAATTATGATTAATGATTATGATTGTTTATTTCAGAAATTACTCTCAATCACTGACATATCTTGTATGCTAAGAGCCTTCCATGCTAGATTTCTGTCTTTGTTAACTGTTACAATTTTGCAGAGCCAGCAGATTCTGGGTCTGCCATTACTTCTGTTACAAGCTCAGATTTTAAAGATAATAACTTTGGGAGGACTATTGCCAAGGCAATATCTTTAACATTCACCTGTAAAAATAGTAGTTTATAGCAGAGAGCATGTGTATTTTACCACAAGCTCACAAAGAAAATATGGAGCAAGAGGAATTTAATGTAAGGATATGAAAGGTTATAAGGATCAATGTTTAGTTTATTGAGAAAGGATTTCTTGGCAGAGAGTTATACATCTCTTTGTAAAAATCTCAGTTTTATTGAAATCAGCCACTAACCTCATTTCATTGCCTCCTTGAGTCATTGTCCAAAAAAAAAAAAGGCATTTCTAAGTCTAATACTCTAATACAATTGTCAGTATAAATCATCAGGAAAACAGAGCAAGCCTTTAGAAGAACATCTGAAATTAATTTGGCAGCTGAGACACCTAACTGACACCTAAAGACAAAGGGATAGAAAGCCATAAGCTCCTAATATATGATTCTGCATTACCACACATATTCAGTCTACCTACACCTAGCTAAGCAGCACAGGGCTTTCTTTATATGTAGAAGTAGCTTAACCATACACTTCAGATTAGCCTGTTTACATACTAGAACATAACTAAATATAAACAAAAACTAACTTTCTTCTATCTTAAGGTTGTTATGATCCATTCTTATAGAATCATTATGTAAATTTTCCACAGTCTTTGTGGGTTAGTGCATGAAGGACAGTGAGAGAAGTAAGTAAGCAAATGGAAAACTTATTCTCTTCCGGATTTCCCAAACCAAAGCCTCTTTATTGGAGCAACTTTTCACACAGAATATATTGTATGGGATACTCCAGACTAAGAATCATAACTTTTTTAACTGGTAATTATGTTTTGGCATCTTTACTTTGCTTTTGATAGTATATGACTAGAATTACTTTCTGGAATTTCTGTTAAAATTTTGTAATTAGCACTCAGTTACTGCAGTTCTAGCTTTCAGTAAGAGAACTGTGAAGGCTCTATCAGCAGTTAGTTTCTCAGTCTCTTTATTAGTTCTGAAAGGGATGGCATTATCAGTTTTCTAAATTGTGCTGGAAATATTTGTGTTCACTTGAGGTGAAGGACCAGTGGGTTTATGAAGGAAGGTATTCTCTGCCCTTTCAAGCCTGTTCTGGATGCAAAGGAAACATAATGTTATGAGGTTTGGAGTGACAGGGAGAAATCTGCTCTACCACTGTGATCTTTGAATTAATCAGCTTACCTTTATGAATAAACAGTTATTTAGAAAAAATAATCAGGTCAATTGCAGTGAAGTGTGGGAATAATTCTGGGGATAAGCATATGTCATCTCTATTATTTATCTTTTAACCACCAATTACTTACTCTTTATCAAGGATTGCAAGGTATGGTGTAGATTAGATTTTCCTTGAAGTATTCAAATCCTGAGAAGAAATACCTTTGTCTGAAAACTACTTGGCTTCAGCTAAAGAGAGAAGAGTCCTTCGTGTGAATGCAGGTTAGACCAAATTATAACTCAACTGACTTTTTTGGCATTAAAAAAACAACAGTAAAATCAATGCAAAACACAACTCCACCACCAGTTTACCTCCAATTCCATAGTGTTTCTGGATGGATTTTTAACTGATAATAGTTGGGCCCAAGTGTGAGAAGGGAAGGTAACAGGAAGAAATATTTAAACCACAGGTTTTGCCATGTGAAAATTGGGAAATCTGCTAATTATGTTTCAAGCACAGTTTATACCATTTCATTTTTGGACCATGCCCAAAATACATTTCCCACAGCTCGGTTGAATGGCAGAAAGTTAATAGATTTTTTTTCCATGTGTAAAACACGTTGCCAATACACTCTAGATATTCCTCTGATTTCACCCAGGGTATATCTGTTCCCCAGCTACAGAACTAGAAATTGTTCTGTTGGAATTGTACATATTTGTAAAGAAGTGTCCATTTGTGCTTATGTGGTCACATACCAGAAATGATGGTGATAGAAGGAAGAGACCTCATCATCATTTCCAGTGGAAATTTAAGCATGCATTATGTTTGATCACAAATTATCATTATATTTTGGAAATAAACCAAATTGGATCTATCAGGAAAATTAGATGGTAGATTTATTGACCTGATACTGGTGGAGTCAGAGGTTCCCTCACATATAACTGGTTTGTTAACAGAGAAATGGGATGGGAGGGAAGAAAGGTTATTTGGTTATTGTGTGTTTGTATGCACATGTACATGCTCACACATAAACTATAGCTAAGGTGCTGCGTGTGTGTATATGTCTCTGTGTGTGTGATAACAGAAATCCCTTCTACAGTCTTAGGCTTATCATAAACGGAATATATAAGTGTGTGTGTTTATGTATATATGTGTATATATATAGAGAGAGGGATATGTAGATAGATATATACATAAGTCCAGATATCTATCTCTCTCTACATGTACATAAATATACACACATGTATATGTAGCATCCACCCACACAAATATAAGTTACTGGGGCATTAATAGCAAGCAATAGATTAGGACAGGAAATGAATACGATATCTACTTTGTACAAAGCAATCTAGTAGGAATGAAGACAGATGTTCATTAGATGATTTTGTTAAGTACAAATACCACTCTTTACTCTAGGCTGTTATTAAAGCAATTATTTTTTCAAGTGCACAGTGAAAGCTGTAGCTTTGCTGTACCCCAGTGAGCATTATTACATTAATATAGTGAACTTCCCCTATCTATCTGTCATTACAAAACCCCACAATGATATTCTGATTAATGATGCATACTACAGATTTCACAGATGCCAGCCAGATGTTCAGAGAAAACTAATACTTTTTGGCTTAGGAAGCAAAGTATAAATCACACGCACACTGATACACCTAGTGGAACTAATGGAAGGTATTCCTAAGTGAATTTGCTATCTAGCTCCAATTTGGTTTTAGTTTGACAAGATACATGACACAATGCCCCCTGCATTTCAGCCTTCTAGATAAAACAATAGATGAGAGAACCATGCAAATAATTAAAAGTCGACGTGCTAATAGGAATCACTTTTCCTGTGAGATACTCCCCTACCTGTTCTGTCTGGCTCACTCACAGAGCAGGACCCTCTGCATGCAGCTCCTGGTGAGTGGAAATGGGAAAAAGAAAGAAGAGCTACTGTCAGCACAGCTCCCAGCAAGGACCAGGGGCAGGCAGGTGGCTCAAGTCCACCATTGTACCCTCTCCTCTAGCCTGTACTTCTACTCATTTATAAATGTGTCCTGCTATGAAAAGAAGAGACCTACTCCTTTTTCAGTAACATTAATTAAATTCACAGCATTAATTCTTCTCCTTCCATAAACAAGCTCCTGAGCTGATACGTACAGCAGCATGTTGCTCAAGCTGTGATGCCTCGAAAACCATTTCAGGTTTGGAAAATGCTATTTGATCCATGAGATTGGAAAAGCAAAACAAGTCACAGGGCTGGCCAGAACTGAAATTCTGCACAGACATCATGGTTGCATAATACAGCACTTGAGCTTTGACCTGGTGCTGCTAAAAGCTTTACAGGTCTTGGGATGGTGGAAGCTTATTTCCTAAACTTCTACTTTTAGAGTAACTCTGTGTGGCTAGTTGTATAACTTTATCTAGCACTCTTTCTTCCTCCTTCACTGTTTATGAAGTTTCTGTAGAGCTGTTGATATGGAGCTATTGCTTGCTGTCTGTCAAGGCATAGTGATAGGAAGCAGATAGGAAGCACAGGGAGTGATCTAAGGCAGCCCCAGTTTAAATATTTGAAACCATATCAAACCCATTTCTGACAGTATTTACTATGCCATTTCCATGAAAAAAAGTCACTGAAGAAAAGCTTACATATTCCTCTTCAAAGCCTACTGTTTTCATGGTGCCATAAGCAACTGTCCAGCTGGGAACATCCAAGCCATGAATCTAAGTAGGAAAGTATTGAGCTCTTCCTACCTGTACCTTAAGACAAACACAGAATTGGCCTATTCTCTCCACTTATATTTCCCTCAAAAGCTGCAGTCTCAGGCATTGCTTGGTTTTATACTCCCCTGCCTTCACATCTGAAATCAGCTCTGAAACTAGAAGTGGAAAAAAAGGCTTGAGACAGTGCAAAAAACCTGAGTAACATCTGAAAGATGATGTTACATCCTTGTCTGCCTCTACAGCCATCTTCCTGTCCTCCATACACTCCTAGCAGTTTCCACTTTTTGTTTACCTGAGCAAAGGAGCAGCAACATAAGCTGCAAAAATGTGTTCTTAGTCACTCTGTCTCCACTTAAACATACACTACTTTTAAAGAGAGCAGCAGAACCATCACTCCTCTGAAGTGTGGATGAATGGCCCAAGAATATGTTTTGGGAGAGGCAGAGGAGCAGCAGGAAAAGTAGTGTACCATGTGGCACAGCAATTCTATTCTATCACCCCTGCAACTTCTGCTCACTGCTCTTCACTGCTGCAAGAGTAGCAGAACTGCATGGAGCTCAGTTACTGCATGAAAGCTTTTTGCAGGGTACAGATTTTTAGTTACACTGCATGGAAGAGTGAAAATGGAGCAGAACTGCCCCACACAGCAGAAAAAGAAACTAATAATGGATTTTCCACCTTACCAAACAATAGACATTTGCTCAATTTACATCCACTCAGTCAAGGTCTACAAATGGTGATGAGGTGGGTGGAGTGGAGTGGAGTGCAAACAATAGTGTGGATTTAAAAGCAATCACCATTATTGCTGTCAGATCCAGGTCTTTGATTTGCATGACAGCATTTCTTTTGATTCGTAAGAGAGATAAGTAAGCAAGAAGACTTGCATGATGGTTTATTTAACCTGTTACATATACTACTGTTCATTGTATTGTGCAATGAATCTGGACAAACTGTCCTTGATTTGCTTGAACAGAAGATAAACTACTAAAGACACCCACTTCCCAGTGCATCTGCCCAGTGTTAATGAACTCCTGATTTTATCATGTCCACATCTTCTTCCAGTATAACTCTGATTCTGGATCTGTCTGTCAGGGCAAGGAGAAAAAGTTTTCTCTTTTGTTTTTCTTTTATTCAGGAAAACATGCCAATGACTCCCATGCATCTGTAGATTAATTATAGCATTATAGAATTTTATCAGCTTTATTGCCTCCTTGTTGATGTTGTGACCATGTTGTAGATCGTGTGAGAATTCAGAACCACAGAAACATTGATTTGAAGTCCGACCTCCTGCTAAAAGGAGGACTATTGCCATTGCCAACACTGTGCTACCATCTTCTTAAGTCTTGAATAAGATGAGGAAACTGCAAGAAACCAAGACCAGGGAAGAAGGTGGGGCAGGCAGGGGATATGGTGCTCCAGGTGCCAGGAAGATTCCCCTGCAGCCTGTGAAGACCATGGTGAAGCAGCCTGTCCCCGTGCAGCCCATGGATGATGATGGGGAGCAGAGATTCCATCTACAGCCCATGGAGGACCCCATGCTAGAGCAGGTGCAGACTCCAGGACACTGTGCCCTGTGGGAAGCCCTCTTTGGAGCAAGCTCCTGGCAGCGAAACCTACAGCCTGTGTATAGACTGACCCATGCCAGAGCAGGTTTGCTGGGGGACTTGTGACTCCAGGGGGGACCAGACTGGAGCAGTTTAGGCTTGAAGGTCAGCACCCCGTGGAAGGGAGCTGCGCCGAGGCAATTGGTGAGGAGCTGACACCCCAACAGAAAGGACTCAAGTTGAAGAAGGTCGTGAAAGACCATCTCCTGTGGGTGGGACCCTACCGTGCAGCAAGGGAAGGATGTGAGGAATGCCCCCACCCCCCAGCTAAGAAGGAAAACAACTCATGAGGAACTGACCAAAACCCTCATTCCTCCATTCCCTGCCTCTCCCCATGCCACAGTGAGGGGAAAGAACGAAGCGAAACGATGACTAAAGTGAAGTCTGCCAAGAAAGGAGTGGTGGGGGAAGGTGCTTTAAAATCTGTTTGCACTTCTCATTATCCAACTATGGTGTCACTGGGTGTGTGGTGTAGTGTAATAAATTAGAGAATTTTATTTCCTTTCTTCTCTGCTGAGTCTGTTTTGCCCATATGCTAATTGTGGATAATATCTCCCTGTCCTTATCTCAACTCCTAAGCCTCTCAATATATATTTTCTCCCGTCCAGCTGAAACGGGGAGTGATAGAACAACTTTGGTGGGTGTCTGGCCTCCATCCAGGGCTAAACCACCACAAACTGGTTCACCTGTGCTTATTCTCCAGTGTTTTGCATTTAGGGAGGAAAATTAAGTCCTGGTTTCATTTGTGCCGGGAGATGCTAACCTAAATGATTCATGTTTCTATGCATATTTGCTGGGGCAGATGAATACAGAAATCCATTTGTTCAGGTGGGTGAGCAGAGCAGAATATAGGAAACAGGAGAATGAACTATGATTGTTTTGTCTGCAGCGTGTTAAGTAATGTGGAGGAATTAAAGGTTATTTTGGGCTATAGCTGTTCTCTAGTACGTACTGATCAATTTTCATGATATGCTATAAATATGCACAGTAAGTTTTCAATTTATTGACAAATGTGAACAGTGTTATTATAAAATCAAAGGTAAATTTCATTGTGCTGTAGCTTTTCTTCCTGCTGTTTCTATAATCAGTGAAGAACCCTTTCCCAGCAGAATAACCTTTGTGAGGTTTTCAATTGTATTTTGTAATATTTATTAACAAAAAAAGTGCAATTCCCAGAAGTCTATCTGGTCATCTGCGAGCTTCTAAAACAGACAAACATTAGTCTCATAACTGTTATCAGAAACACTCTCACTAATTTTCTATGTTTTAAGAATGGACAAAAGAATGTAATGAACCTATGTTAGTAAATGCTTTTTTCTTTATAGCAACAAATATATTAAGATATCTGTCTTGTAGCCTTGTACAGTGAATGTAGTAGTCCTGAGCTTCATTTTATCTTTACTTACTGGTTGCTTTTGGAGAACACAAACGTACTATTAGAAACAATAGTTCCTTGTACTTTATTGAAAGTTGTATTTATGGCTATGAATGTGCCTAGACACCTAAAGGACTACATGTGCTTAGGCTTGTGCTCCATGAATGATGATCTGTGTGAAAGTCTCTCCTTCACAGTGGCAGGTAGAAGGAATTATGACTTCCTCTAATGCTGTAAAAGATGTAAAATACGTTACGTCAGATCTTGAAAGATGGTTGGATTCACTCCTGCCACAAGGATAGCACGACTGGAGTGAAATGTGTATGCTGATGCAGTCCTGGGTTTCTGCCTGAGTTTATTGCAGAACCTACTTGAAGCTAAGATATTTCAAATTGTTACTTCCTCATCTCCATGACACTGGATCATCCAGCGCTTCTGAACTGATCCAGATCAAAAATTTGACTGCATTTTTGTTGAATTAGGCAAAACAAGATATGGAGCTCATCAGACACAAAGGAGCCTGTCTGCATGAAATTAACATGTCAAAATGTTTTGACCAAATTTGAACTCACAGTGTGGGTGATCAGATCACTGCTTTGTGTGAGGCAGCTGCAGCCTTTTTTGAGCATTTTTCAGGAAACCTAAGGAATGGTGTTCCTAACAGATACAGCTCCTGTTTCTTAACTTACAAGTATTTCTTCTACTGCCTGTTATTGTGTAAAGAGATAGCTGTTGGATGTAAGCTCTAACCCAACAGACTTATTAATCTGTGTGTGAGAACATTCTTGATTTCTTTATCTCAAGATCCATTATCTCAATACAGGAAACCAGCGTTTTGGAATTTCTCGTTTGGACAATTGCCTACTCATCTCACTGTGTGGCATGGCCCATCAAAACTGTATATATACCAGATTTTAATAATTTTGTAGATACCACTGCTGGCCTCCCCCCCTGCACCGCTAGACAAAACTCACCACATTTTTTGGTTGTTCAGCAAGCCTAGCTATATACAGCTACACAACACTACACACGGTGATGACAGAAACCTTGGAGTGCAGATACTCATTCGGTCTTCAGTAGTGCTTTCCAGGACCAGAAGGACCTGTTTGGATGGTGAATTGATGGGCCGCATGCAGAAATATTGGGCCAGCCCCATCCCAACTTCCCATCTGGGCCAGCACACAAGCTAGGCGTGGCAAACATCAGGCTGTCTAAGGCAAGGGACAGGAGACACTGATAGAAATGGTGATGCGTCAAGCCTTTCTCCTTACAGCACTTCTCATTGTAAGGAGACGCCATCAAGGTTGTCAGACTGCAGCCATAGCTGACCTTTATACAGAATCATTAGTGAAGATTGCTTGCATGCCCACCCACCCACATGCACACACACACACATGTGTGCACACACACATAAACGCACAGCACAAAACTTGAACCTCATAAAAGGACAGCACCTCCTTGGAGCCATCTGCCTTACAGGCTCTCAGGGTGGTTACTGGGGAGAAGTACATAACTGTGTCTCAGAAGTGCTACAGATAGGTGTATGACAACAGAAAACACCATCATTTTTCTATTAATTATGTTTCTATTGCCATCTGAGAGCACTAAGGAACCAGAGAAGCATGATACTAGAGCACACAATGAGCTATGCTTCTGCAAGTGAATACATTTATCACTTTCTTTCTTTCTACTGTTTATCAGTTTACACTAAGCTAGGGTTAATAGCTTTTTCATACCCATCCCTTTTTTTTAATGAAAAATGTCAACTATTCTTGATTTCAGACGCCCTAAAAGTATGCTGTGGAAATATATTCCCTAACTTACAGAAAAGGGTGCACATAAGATCATTTTAGTACACGGTTTAGTAATTTAATATTTTTATGGTCCTTATCCTGTTTTCTTATTGGTATACTCATTTCAATCTAATCTGCATAAACTATTTTTCATGTGTTATAGCTATCTTATCCAACAGATGGTGCTATGTATAACATTTTTATGATATTGTATAACATAAAAATAAATATTACAGCTAAACTGTACATGTAATTACTTTGTTAAAAAATAAATGTGAAATTGAAGTTCACAATAATAAATGCTTATCATAAAATTAGACGCAAGGAACAATAAGTGTTGAGAGTCACTGATGAATGTTCATTTCAGCCTGCAGGTTTGGAACGATGGAGTTGTGTATGTAAATCTGGCTGTGGCGTTGGAGCTGCTGCTCCTATACACAATGATCTTTTGCGAAGTCAGGCCTTTGGGTCAGTGAATTTTTAGAACACTGAAATTATCAATGTCTGTTCTGGCTCCTACTCTCTAGGGGCAGTACGTTTTATCTATATTGAAACAGAAAGATGAGGTATGCCATGGGTACCCCATAGAATAAGTTATGAAATGTAGTTTTAATTAAAAACCACTGGTGTTGAGTATCACCAGTGTTTCACATTTTGCTAACATTTAATCTTCCAAATAGTGTAGTAAGTTTGCAGATATGTAAAGAAGTTAATCATGTGCATAATGACATGCAGAAGAGAATTTGTTTTCTGCGCACTTGGTCTTTCTCTTAGTAAAAGAGATAGGACCTTTGCTAAATATGGAATAATGGAGCCTAATGGGGTGAATATATTTGAGTTTTGACAAATACATTTTACACAGCTAAATAACTGATCAAAAATTACTCATTTCTGTATATGCCTATACCAACATCAAAAATTATCCAACAATGTGCTAGCTAAATATTATATGCCAACCCCACCACAGCATTCTGGTAAAACTATTATTAATATCATCCTGTGTAATCTTTTCTTTTCCAAATAAAGATCTGACTTTTCACAAGTTTACTGCTTTATTGAACTAGGCAACAGTTAATCCTATTTATCTTGACTCTGCCAGCTTACTGAATTTATGTTAATATACTTTTCAGACTTCACTTATAGTACTTCCAGAAAATGTGGGTATTTTTACAATGTTGAAATAAATAGAGAAATACAATTACAAACAATCTACGTGGAAAAATCATGTACTTAGTTCTTTGCTTGGAAAGAGTTGTCAAAGACTTCATCACTGTGGATTCCATTACTTTAACAGGGCATAGCATATTTTTCAGTGAGTACTAAAACAAGATGCCCTCAGTCTTACAAATGTTGAAACTCAGGCCCTTGTAAGAGTAAATGTTTCTTTTTCTTATAAATTTTGAAATGTCTTAATTTTCTTAAAGAAATATTGAACGTCTGGGAAAATAGTCTTATTTACAACTTCATAAAACTAAATTTCTCATGGCAATTGGTGAAAATACATAAACTTGTTTTACTCTGTCTATTTTTTGACGCATTTGTTCATGTAGTTAGGTACAAAAGTAATAATAAGTAATGATATTTTATAGACTCACAGAAAAAGATTCTATTAAAAAAAAAAGCCTTTTTAGTCTACCCCTTGCTTTGGCTTTGGCTTTGGCTTTGGCTTTGCCTTTGCCTTTGCCTTTGCCTTTGCCCTTTCCTCTTTACCCTTTCCCTTTCTCCTCTCCCCTCCCCTTTCCCTTTCTCCTTTCCCCTTTCCCTTTTTCCCTATCCCCTTTCCGCTTTCCCCTCTCTCTTTTTCTTTTTACCTTCCTCTTCTTTCTTTTATAATGTTTATGGATAAGAGAATGCTGCAGTAATTTGGCCATATGCCAGGAGACTTTTTAATTGAAATTGAATTGCTAAGCTGCTTGGAAAAAAAAATAGGTTTTTTTTCTTTAAAAAAAATGGTTTTGAGTGAAAATTTTGTCAACTTCAAACCACTTTCAGGATAGCTGTACGCAAAATGTTCAGAATTTCCTTCCACCTTTCCCACTCCCTGCTTTCTTCTTGTGAGTGGAGCAGCAGTATGTTAGTACTTTTCCAATATTTTCAATTATTCTTCTGCAACCTTTGGTCTTATATGTTTGTCACAAAGAGTTCTCAGTGTTGCTTTCCTCTTAAGATTTGGAAACAAGGACAGGATATTGGCTGCTAGTGCTTAGGCTATATAATGTTTCATTTCAGTCAAGATCAGTGAAAAAATTCTTTTCCTGGTGTGGCTGGTGGGTGAGTGATAGCAGACTTACTCTGGTAGAACTGGACTATCCCATTTTGCCAACATAAGGCAGGAAATTGGTGTTATAAATGGAACAAAGGGGAAAGCTTGGTCCTCAATAGAATTGTACAGGAAAATTAATGCAGATGCCTGTGAAGGATGTTAGGAGTGAAGCTTATGTGAAGCACATGGGTTTGTACAGGATTGTGTCACCTATGCAGCATTCTCTTTTTATTTTTTTTCCCCAACCTTGTTGACATACTCCTATCCATTATCTGAATTACACATTGCACTGTGATGAAAGTGCTTTATCTCATCTTCTCTGTCTCTCTTGAGGGGGAGGATCCTGTTCATGTAAAGACCAAAAGGCAGTAATGACAGCATGGGATGAGTTGCAATGATGATGCTACCAAAGAACCATCTCCTTGAACTCCTAGGGTGATGGTTTCAAATGTCACCACTGCTGCTAAGGCGAATTTTTTTTTTTTATCCCATCCCTCAGGATTCTAGCTTTTAATTAATTGCTTAATTACTTTGGAATATATCTAACTAGGCATCTACAGTGCAATCTTACAGATATTCATCCAGAGGTAAAATGTAAACTGAAGTTGGAGAGGAAGGACATAGCAAAAACATGGAACAGATCTGCAAATCTTGCAGAACATTAGTGTCTTAATCAGTTAGGCAACCCTGATATAATCTCAGTATGAGTGTGCCCCACCTCTGTGTTTAAATACTGTTGTCCACTCGTACTGCAGTTCAAATCAGCTGTGTCCTTGCTGTGTATTATTTGCCCTGTTGTTCCAAGCCATTCATGAGAGATTCCCACCTGAAGAAGGACATCCTTCTCTTCACTTCTCAGCACCTGTGTTGAATTGGCACTATGGTTTTGTGTTTTGTCCCTGCTACACATGGGGTGCACCGAGAAAAAACACCCGCTCCAAGATCAGCTGTACTTCTGCTGAGGGCAGATGAACCAAGAGAAGGAAGCCAGAAATATGTCCAGTTCTTCATTGCCTTGCTAGTGGGACCATGGAAGCTGGTTATTTGGTCTCATTTGACAGTGGTTTCAGCTTTCTTCTCTCTAGCAAGTTTAAATGGGAGGTTCCCACATATGGGAAGCCCTGTAGTATGCTCCTTCAATAATATGTTCATAAATTTGTGGCTCGATGTGTCTGTGCTCAGGTGACATAAAGAAATGGGTGCTGTACTAGTCACTTTTTAGTACAGATACATGGCATAACAGATGATGCAGCTTTCTCAATCAGCGCCAGTGTCCTGATTCTGGCCAGGCCAGAGTCAACCTCCCCAAGCAAACAGCACAGGTGAGCTGAGTCTGTTTGGGCTGTTTCCACACCACCTGACATTACTCCCCCATGAAAGGGCTGGTCGGGGAGGGCTGCTCCTCAGTGCCTCCACAACAATCCGAGTGTTGGGTCAGTCCTTGTGTTAGACTCCGTGTCATTGTCAATAAGATACTGTGTGTTGTCAATGGGTTTAAGTGAAACTTGCCATGGGCTGTTGTTGTTCCCCTTCCATGGTGATTTTGTCAGTAAACTGTCCTTATTCCAACCTACAGTGGCCCTGTCTGTTTCTACTCCGTGAGTGAGTAAGCGGCACGTGGTGCTCAGCCACTGCTTGAGGCTGAACCACAAGAAGATATACAGAGCTGGGATGCCATCATCTAGTAACTCTCAGAGTTCATACAGTCGTGAAAGCACTAAATGCCCTATGTGGGAGAAGAAACCCCTAGTTCCCACTCAGTGTGGGATCATAGCCAGAACTGGCACAGCCACGTAGTGCCACTGTTCCCCTGCTTTCACTCTTGCAGCCTTTTTGGCTTCTTCGTGATCATACAGACTCCAGTTTATTTCATCCAAGAAAATACCTACCATCAGGCTGGAATGCGCTGCTAGGTTACACAAATTTTTAAGTGCCTTTTAACTGAAAGTGAGGGCAGTCAGTTTGGATGCATTTGCGTGCTTATTTACAATATAGCTATTTCCTGAGATATGTTGCATGCTGCCAAGAACTGTTGCTACCTGAGTTGCTCTAACTACATTGTTTCTTAGGTACATATTGAGGTCACAGCAGTAAGATTATCTTGACTTTTAAAGAGAAAGAAAGCTTTTTCTGTTGAAAGACATGAACCAAGTTTTATTTTTATCATAAGATTTTCTTATTAAATAGCAGTCTACATGAATAGATGTTCAGTGGTTCTGATGATAGAGGGGATCGCCTTAATGAGGAAAGGACGTAGTTATGAGTGCCATACCTTATTACATCACCTTGTTGGACCCTAACAGGGACACACACAGGAAAAATCAGAGAAAATTTTTAATTCCCTATAAGCTGCATATGAATTGTCAGCAACATTAATTCACAACACCATTGCTTTGTCAAAGTTAGTTATATGTGCTATTGTGTTGGGAATATTTGACTGATATGGTTGCCTCTATAATTAGGAGTCTGTCACATTTCAATTATATATTCATACCATTTTTCCAAAGGTTTATAAATCAGATAGCCTCCCTCTGGGATGAAATGTGCCATGACAATTAGTGTGGGGAGAATTTTGTTTGTGTGTTGTGTCCATTAATTTGCTACAGAATTATTATAAAAATAAGATAGGCTCATGTGTGATTTCATATGATCTAGAAAGACCTTATTTCAACAAAATACGAGGGTTGATATTTTCACCGTATTGGCTTAACCAGAGTTTTACTGTTGTTTTCACGGTCACAACATCCTGGCAATTCTAAGTACTTTCAAAGATACAATATAAAAGCACTGTAGTTCATAACGCTATAGAATTCTATCTCAGTGAAAGGGAAAAAAAGAGAATTAAAGTTGAAAGTGTCTAATCTGTGAATGACATTCTCAGTGGCAGTTCTTAGCAAACTTATGTCATGTCTATGTACAATGTAAAATGGTAGGATATCTTAAAATTTCTTTTAATTTGAAATGCATCTTTAGTGATTGTTTGTGGAGGAAGAACAATTAATGCCTTGAATTTAATTCCTCAAGTAAGATTCTTTAGAAAAGAATCATTACAGTGTCCAAGAAAACCCTTAAAAACATGCAGTGATGCACAGATGTGCTGTGAAATACTTAAAATGTGAGCTAACTTTAAGAAGATCCTCACTGAATATTAAACAACCCTAGAAACTGTGGCCCAGAAACAGCATTTCATTCTTGATGTGGGGGTGGAGTGCTGAGAGCTTATTTTGTCAGAAAAGAGTCAGTTGTCAATTTTTTTCAGACTAATTAATTTACCCTTACAGGTAAGTTAGGCTACTGGATTTGTTTTTATGGTTTGTTATTAGATAGGGACTAGTGTTTTTAAGACTATGTCATGCATACTAAAGACTCTTTACTTCGACTGTATTAATCTGTAAATATTGGAATAAAAAAGCCTTAGTCTGGGTGTCATTTGCTTGTCCCAACAGACATGCACTAGGTACTCCTTCTGTATGCAGCTCAGCTGCCTTCAGTGACATCCTCTCTCTCTGGGGACATTTTATTGGCAATGCAGAAAGACAGAATAAATAGGTGTGGGGAAACGTTGTGGGGAGTAAACATACACAAATATACGGAAATTCTGTTTTCTAGCTAGCAGTCAGATCCACGGTGAGGATCAGAGGGCTGGAGTACCTCTCATATAAAGACAGAATGAGACAGTTGGACTTGTTCAGCCTGGAGAAGAGAAAGCTCTGGAGAGACCTTATAGCAGCCTTCCAGTACTTGAAGTGGCTAGAGGAATGCTGAGAAGGGGTTGTTCACAAGAGCATGTAATGATAGGGCAAGGGGTGATAGCCTCAAGACAAAGGAGAGATTTAGATTATATATTGGGAAACATTCTTCATTATGAGGGTGGTGTGGCACTGAAACAGTTTGCCTGATAAAAAAATTGTGAATGCAAAGGAACCCGAAGCAAGGGAGATGTGAGGTTCATTAGTTTAACAGGGCTAATTTTCTAATAGGTCTTATAGGTAGGACCTAATGCTACCTCTGTCTTGGGCAGAGTAAAGTGTATTTTATAAGACTAAGACATACTATTTAACCGCTAACACATTTCCCTTTGTGATTTTCTGCTAACTGCCTAGTACCTGCTGAGCCAGTGCCTATTTCAGATATAGCAGTTGGACGTGGCCAGCCTATTTTCTGGAAAGAAAATAAACTCAAGTATACAGAGATAAGTGATGCTAGATCCTAGTCTCCTTGTCCTTCACACCAGAGAGTAAGCCCTGGTATATTTCATTTGCTGGAATGTAAATAATCAACAATACAAAAATCATAACACTAAATACAAGGAAGGAAAGGAGCTCACCGATGAGAAATCATCTCACTCAGGAGAGTACCGAAGCATGTATTTATGCTCTTCTGGAGATCAGAACGTACTGAGTTCCACTTAAATTTAAGTACTTCCTTAAGTGTACCATCTAAAATAAGATTTTTCTTTCAAATCAAGCCATATTATAAGGTCAATAAAAACTGAAGTTTCTATTCGACTAATTATGGAAATCAGGATTTCTCATGCAAAGTTTGCATTTCTCCATGTGTAGGTTGTCTATTCGTCCTTCAAAACACAAAGAGCTTTAAAATCAGCTTTACCACTCCTTAACATGCTGCTAACAAGGGGGGAGGGGACGGAAGGGAGAGGGGAGAGAGGTTGATTTTAATATTTCTTGGCTGTGGATCTGCAACTGAGAATTTCTTCAGATTTCCTTAATAAAAGTATACTCTTATTTGCATTTAAATACAGTTGTTAAAATTTCAAGCTTAGCTATGAAAAGTTAAATTTTTAGGTGAATAACTCCTTGGTTTTAACTCCATCTTTACAGGACCTTCTTCCTCACAGATCCCAATGGTTGTCAGTGAGTTTTCTTTTCCCTAACTTATTTGGATAAACACAAGTAGTCTTGCAAAATTTCCATGTAAATTTCTGATATTGTTTCCTCAATGTAGACATGTTGTATCCTTTTCTTTTTAAAAAATAACCCCCCAACACACACACACACCCCTAGAGTTTACATATGTTGAATGTTAAACAAGTGTTTCTTTTACAAGTGCTATTTTTTAGTGCCTGTTTCTGTGTGCATGTCTGTACGCATAACACAGCAAGAGATCTGTTCCCAGAAGCTTAGCAGAAGTCTTCTCTTCCTCTCTTTAATAATAAATGAGCAGAATCTCGGCAGCAGCCACTGACTACCTGATGAGAGTGCCAAAAAACTGAGCCATCATCTGTATAGACAAGTTTCAGTTCTCCAAAATGAAGGTGATTGACTCCTCTGACATGTTTAAATCTATTTCAGCTCACAAGGATCAGTTTACAGTGCCTCTGTCACCTCCACCTGTAGGACAGTTCTGCTAGACCAGGTTATGGTATGCTGACCTCCTTGACTTCCCAAAAAATCATCCCTTTGAGATACATTTTTTTTCTCCCAGCTGTCCACAGTTAAAGAGTTTAGGGCAGGAAAATCCTTCCTTTCACTAGTCAATCAGAAGACAGAAGGAACCTGATCTTTCTGATTCCACACTGAGTTTTGAGTTCCTTCTCTTTGGTGGTTTATTTCTGAAAGCCAGAAAAACTCTACCAAACTTGTTAGGAAATCTGGATTCAAAGTTTTCCCTGAGAAGGACTAGTCTACAACATCTCAACATCTTCTTCCACCTCATTGTTCAGTGTAATGCTACAGCTTTTGTACAGATGTAGTGTACATCCTCTTGTAGACATTTCCCCATGAAAATTAAATTTTATCCTCTCTTAAATACCACTAAAATACTGCAAATATCTCAGAAGTCTTACTTTAAGTAGGATTAATATTGCAAAATGCCAATATGAAAAGATATTGTCTGTATACAGCCTTCACCTGATAAAGGTTGCTAGTGCAACTTGTTCTGAGAGTAGCTTCTACTTCTCTTAATTTTTAGTTCATGAGAATTAGAAGAATCTGGAATAAAAACTGCTAGCATTACTATGCTGTCGTGCTACTGCCCCAGCTGGAAGCTGAGCACCACACAACCACTTCCTCTTGGGTGGAAAGGGGAAGGGGAAAAGGACAAAAGAAATCAAAGGTGAATACCGTGAGCTGTGATAAGGATAGTTTACTAGGACAGCAAAGAGAGAAATAACAATAATATGACTTTTGTAGAAAAAACTATGTGAAACTAGTGATACACAATGGAGTTTCTCACCAAACTGCACAACTCAAGCTGTACAGCTCAGAGCTGTCCCGAAGCTGGACTGTCCCCAAAAACTGCACATCCTTAAGCCATGCACTCCTCCCCTCACCAGCCCCCCTTTATGCTGAGCATGACATCATTGGCATGGAATACCCTCTTTGGCCAGTTTGGGTCACCTGTCCTGGTTGTGTCCCCTCCCAGCTTCCTGGGTGCCCCCCACCTTCTCATTAGCAGGGCAATATGAACAACTGAAAAGCCCTTGACTTCTGGGCACCAACTAAAATAGCAGTGTGTTATCAGCACTGCTGTCATCCTAACTCCTGAACATGGCACTGCACTAACTGCTAGAAAGCAATTAACTCAATCCTGGCTGAAACCAGGACATATGCATATTCACATTTCAAATATGTTCACAAAAACTTGGTGTCTAGTAGTATTTTATAGTACTCTTCTCTGATTTTATTTTCCCTTACTGCAGTATTTGCACTGTGTACATATAAAACTCCATGAGGCACCCCTCATGTTTTGTGTATTCAGAACTCATAAACCACACAATAGATTAAGCCAGTGGCTCTCTTGCTTACTAATGTGCAGCACTGGTTTTTACCAGTTTTGTTAGGCTAAAATTCAACAGGAAATGGCAGTGAAAAATGTTGTGCCCAAAATGTTTTCCCAATATTTTTACTTATATTTGGTCTTGAAACACAGACATCTCTAGGAAGAGATAATATTTTTATTTTTTGTTAAAATGTGTCACTTTATAAAAAAAGTTAATACTGGTTACTTATTATTAGATAGCTTCAACAAAGCACTATTAACACACCTTGAAGTGTAAACAGTTAAACCATTTCATGAATACTTTTTCTGACAGCTTTTAGTCCTTATTATACCTCTATATACACTTCTCATTGATCTAATTATGCATTCATTTTTAAATGATGCAATTTTTTGTTTTCTTAAAAAAATTTCTGTTATTAATCACAAAACACTGTCCTAGACAGTGCAAAGTGTTACAGACCAAATGAGAGAAACATATTTCTTCGCATAGGGATATTTTTGGAATATCATGGGAAGATATGAATAAAAAAAAATTATCAGATGTGACAGGACTTCACTCAGCAGCCCAGTTTCTGTCAGTTAGAGAGTATATTGCACTTTTTAATTCATTGCACTATCTGTAGTAGAATACAAAGTCAGGTACCTTTATGACAGATTTCCCATTTTTCTGTGAACTAAGCTTTCCCAAGGTCACTTACAATAATAAAATCACAGAGGATTAAGGGTAATCTGAATGGTCTTGACAAAGGTTGCAAACATGAGCAGACCTAGATAGAAATACCTCCAGGAGAAGTTTCAGCAAAAGGAAGGTAATGCAAGCTACAGCTGTAGACTATACACCCACATGAACACAAGCTCCAACCACAATTTGTATTCCTGCTCTACCAAAAAAGGATGGCTGTACAGCTGCCATGAGTACCACTGTCTATGAAATCATACTACCACATTTTCAGAGTTTAAAGGGGACTTATAACAAAGACAGAAGACTTTTTACTGTAGCCTGTATTGACAGGGCACAGGCTAGTGGTTTTAAACTGAACCAAGATAGACTTACATTAGATATAAAGAAGAATTTTTTTTTTTATGATGAGGGTGATGAGACACTGCAGCAGTTTGCCACTGAAGTTGTGAATGCCCTATATCTGGAAGTGTTCAAGCTCAGCTTTTGCAGCATCTGGAATCAACCAACTGTCCTGGCTGTGTCATTCCTTTTTGCAACGATGTGGTCTAGAGACTCACAAGTATTTCAGCTGGTATCATGCAGAAATAGAGGATGTCAGAATAGGAAAAAAGCAGTTTTGACTCTTCTGACAGCCTAGGAGGAAACGAAGTTTGTCCACCCATTTTGTAGGCAGAGCCTGTGTCTTGTACCTGAGACACCGTCATAGAGTAATGCTGATCACACAGCACAGTCACTTTAAGGGTGACATCTCAAAGCTCTCTGAGCTGTCATGGAAAGAATATGCCAGGAGCAACCTAATGGGAATGTCTCTAGCCAAATACCTTGAGCACTTCTGGCAGAACTGCAGCTATCATGGATAGGTGTCTGACACCTATTATCTACTGTCACCTAAAGATTAGCTGTAAGACCTGTGGTGGCTATTTTGTAACCAAATGAAGGAGCACCAGTAATTCAGGTACCACTAGACTGTATTGCCACTTCATGTGACATTACAGTAACACAAAAGGACTGTGAAGTTGCATTCCTATGCCACCTATTGCAAAACAGATCTAAAAAAAAAAAGGAAGAGAGAAATTGAAGAAAGGGGAATTAAAATTATGAATTTCATAATGTTTTCCAGCTGTGACTAAAGGAGAAAATGCATTATTTAATTGATGGTCTGAAAGGACAGTAGATATTTTTTAAAAATTAATTTTCAGCAGTTTTTGCAAAGTTCACAATGTAGTTCAAAATACAACATTGTTTTCTCTCAATTACAATTTGAAATGTGGTATTGCAAACATTTTAGCACTTACAGAGCTCTCAAGCATCCTGCTAATGCAGAGGGCAGGAGTGAAGAGCAGAAATATATCTCGTACAAAAAGCATTTGAACAGACCAAGTCTAATCTCTATTTATGCAATATTCCAAAAAAACAAAGTTCTTGTTGTTGTGGGAAAATAAAGTAAGCACTCAGCAGCTATTTTAACTTCTAGCTTTAGCTACAGAAGTAATGAGATATTTAACAGCCAAACAACTCAGCACAAAACTAACTTGTTTAACTTCAATATAAATTATATATTTGAACTGAGTTAGGAAAGCACTTAAAGTAGTGTTGTCTTAACAGAACAATATTAGGTCGCTATAACACATCCTTGGAAATACTGAGGAAAGTTCTTACTGTTATAGGCTCCCTTCAGAGTTTTCAATAATGGCAATCACAGTGGTAAACATTCTTCTTAGCACTAAAAGCCCCACATTTTCCTGTTAATGACAAATCTGTTCTGAGAATATTGGTACCACTTCAGTGGCTTCCATTTATTTTGTCAAGAGATCTTTGTACAAATTTTGTTTGAGAAGTGAGTGGCTTTGCTAAAGGGTACGTGCATGATCTGTATGTCTGCTTTAAGCCTGGCTGACAAGAGAAGGTATAAAAGGCTGAAGAACAGTATATATCCCTCCTTCAAAATATGGCTTGAATTATATTTATATGGATGTTTCTGAGAATAAGTTTGGTCTTGCTGTGAATTCACACTAGCATTGATATACTTCATTCTCTGTAGTTATTCTTGAAGTATACTAGGCAGAATTCAGAATTAGACATTATTTGTCCATCTTTGTTGTCTGCTGCAGTCCTTATTAATGTTTATGAACTACATCTGCTATTTAGAAAAACTATCCCAACAGATGTACAGGATCACTTAAAACATAAATGCTTGCTCAGTTTTCTGTAGGTCAACCACTCTGGAAAAAAATATGGCCAAAAAAATCCTACTGCTACAGTATTCCTGCAAAAGATGTAAAGTCAACTGGTACTTTGATGCTTCATATTTGTCTGTATTTATCATCCACTCTTCTGACACTTCATATACTTCAGAAATAATGTCTGTATGCCATTTTTACACCATCTCCATTGAGGGGCACCGAATTTTACTTGATTTGTTTCTTCTGTGAGTCATTCTTATATTGTCCCAGTTAGTGAAAAGCAATTTTAATATAAGGAAAGCAAGACTCTACTTTCATTTTGTCCCTCTCTCTTAAATTTTGACAGATGTAATTTAAGCAAAACCCACACCTAAGTCATTATCATCTGGATTTTTAATATTACATGTTGTTTTGGTTTAACCCAGCTGGTAACTGAGCACTCACTGTGGCCCTCCTGCACCAAGGGCATGGGAAGGAGAATGGGAAAAAACCTCCTGGGTTGAGATAAAGACAGTTTAATAGGATAACAAAGGCAGATGATGATGATGATAGTAATAGTAATAACAACAACAAGGGATGCACGAACACAATTGCTCACCATGAAAGGAAGAAAAACCACAACAAAACAATTTGATGCCCAGTCTGTTTCCAAGTGGAGAATCTGTCTGCTGGTTAACTGCCCCCCAGTTATATCCAGAGCATGATATTATGTGGTTGGGAATATTCCTTTGGCCAGCTTGGGTCAGCTGTCCTGGCTGTACTCTCCCAGATCCTTGTGCACCTGGCAGGCAGTGGGAAGCTAAAAAGTCCTTGAGTCGATGGAGACACTACAACTACCTAGAAACAACTAAAAACATCAACATGTTATTGGCATTATACTTATTCTAATCCAAAACATAGCACTATACCAACTACTAGAAAGAAGATAAACTTTATCTTTGCCAAAAGCAGGATACATGTCTAGTAACTCCAAGGATTCCTTCTTTTTTTTTTTTTTATATACAGTTGTTTCTTCATTTGGCAACACAAGCAGTTAGGCAGTTGTACTAAGAAAATGGTTTGGTCTTCCTCATGATGTCTTTCCTTACTAATATGGCTACAAGCTTTTGCTCATACTAGCTTTTCAGTAAGTGCGTTTGTCCTTTTTATTTAGTCTATAATTCAAATAGACTAAACGTATGGAGCTTTCACTCACATAAGAAAATGGACATCAGAGTTTAACTGCAGTAGTATAAGAAAACTGTCAGTAGATTGAAAAAACTTGTTTTATCTGTCATTAAGCTTCCTCCTAGAGATTTTTAAACAATAATTTGTTTACAATTTCACAAAGAGAAGAAATGGAAAGACCTGTTTGCCAATCATGCAAATTAAAAAGAAACACAATTTGATCAGTCTCTTTGAACAGTAATTAACTGCTGATGCAAATCTTCTCACAGCAGTAATATTTTATTGAGATACCTGATTATCCAAATGTAAAAAAAATTTAAAAAAACTTAGAAATTCTTCCCCACTCCAATTTCTCTATTCTGACATGTCAAGAGAGAAGGAACTTCTACCTAAAGAAATAATGAATTAAGTTCTTTCCACCAGTCTCTGTCTTCATTTTGCAACTAAAATGGTAAATATTCATTGCAGTTACAGTGTTCACAGGTTGACTGCTGGCTGGTGGATTGTCCAAAGTGTTGATGTCACATATATCATTGGGAAATTGAAAAGGAATTTATTCTGATTTAAGTTTTCAGAGTAATAATAAATTGAGGTTTTTTGCAACAAATGAAATTGATCTTGCACCCTAGAGATTTTGAGATAATAAGATATTATTGAGCAAAAGTATAACACAGTATTAGTGTAGCAAAGTGCACAAGTTTCAAAATTTTTTCCCCATATGCACTAATTGTTTAGCTTTTATGAATTTCCCAATGAAAGTTATAATCCATACTTATAATTTGCTGATTAAACTGCAAAGATAAGGACATTTACCAGGCTTCCCAGGCATCCATGTAGAGAGGTTATGGTACAATATCTTGCCTAATACTACCCTTATTCTTCATTCAGAACAGATTGTGGAGACCTTAGGATTTTGAAATTTAGATGTATGGAAATGAGAGGTATTGTTCATCACAAGATAGTTGTAACTGAAAGTTGTAACTCAAGTCCTTGACTACTCACAAAACAAAGTGAGCTTGAGTCCAGCAAACATTTACAAAATCACAGCTATTTTCAGCGAGGCTTCTCTCAATTTGACTAGTGCTGCTATTTACAGTTTTCCATGTGATTTTATTTAGTGACTGAAATCATGTCTGTGTTACTACCTGCATCTTTCACCATATTCACATTCTCAAACATCCTTTTTTTCTCTGTTCTCAACAACAAGAGCTTATAAACACCTTGCTAAAATATCCAGCATTTGAGTCAGCATTTGGTGTTTAGCCAACTTTGACAGTTTAATAAACGACTTGCATTAAGCTGTTGTAACTGGACATGCAGTGCTCACCACAATCTGGAAGCAGCCCAAACCATTCAGTGCATAACTAATCCTTGTAAGTAGACAGATATAAAGACCTGGTGGAAAAAGACCAAAATACTACACAGACATGTCTTTGGCAAAACACATGGGAGCCTGTAGATACGCTTTATAGAGTTGGGAATTAAACTGAAGAAATGTGATACTTGGAAGGAGAATGTGTCTCCCCAGCCCATACTCCCCTCCCCACCCCCCTCCCCCCCAGGTCTTTCCCCAGCCCTTCTGCATTCAGAGCCCCAGGGAAGGATGTGGATAGATTTGACAAGCCCGTCAACTTGTCCACTGAAATCTAGCAGTCTGTTTGCCTTGAGATAGGATGGACATGGAGTCCTGAAGAGAATATTATCTTGTCATTGAAACGTAGCTCACCTCAGCTAAGTGTTAGATAGCAGAGGACATCTGAAAGATCAGGGAAAACACCTAAATAATACAGATAAACATATTTAGTTAATTATGTATGGTAATCCATACACCATGCATAAATTCTTGCTTGTATGTGTCAGTCTTGATCTAGGACAACAGATCCACTTTGGCACTATATTTGTCTGAGAAATACCACAGTTGAGGTGAAATACCAGGGAAGAACTGGTCTGGATGGCTCACCTGAACCTGCAAACAGGTTACCTGTTCTGCAGGAAGGTCTTGCTTTGTTCCAGTGCTGAATCACAGCCACCACCTCCACTTACACCTGTTGATATACATGTGCCAAAAATATAAAATCCAAGACAAAAAGGCATAGAAAAGTAAGCGAATGTAGGTGTTATTGACTGCTAGCAAGAAAGGTTGTATTGCAGCTGGTGAATGGAAAAGTCATTAAAACGTTTTTGAGTGTCATTAAATACAGTATGTAACTTGAGAGCGCAGCCTGCCATCACTCGTGTGCAGACAATCGATCCACTGTCAAGATAGCCCAAGCAGGGACTTGGCTGAGCCTCAGGCAGGGGTACAGCAAAGTTCAAGGCACACATTGCATGCTTTCCCCAAGAAGTTGTCAACTGGTGGAAGATGCATAGCCATGGATGGTAGGGATGCCAAAGCAGTACAAGGAAGATGAGAACCAGGATGAATTTCACATTCTACATCATAGTGAACAGGTTGTTGAGGTGAAAAGGGTATTACTTCACAAGTAAAAGCCCAGTCCAGAAAGTATTTGAACATACAATTTATAAGTGCCAAATAAACCTAGTAAATACCCTGATAATAGTGGCAAAGTTAAATATGACTGCTTTGAAATAAAGGGGCCTTGGTAAAATATCTGATGGATGCTTCTAAAGCAAGGATATATGTTTACAAAGGTGAATAGCTTAATGTCAAAACAGTAATGCTGTGGTAAAATACATAATTTCCATTGAAAAAGATGTTGTTTTTTTTTTAAAAAGTTACAAAGGACCTCCCATAAATAATGCCAGAATTTCCCTTACTTTGCTTCAGGGAAAAAAACCCGAGGTTATGGAGTACAAGAAATAAGTGCAATGTTTCTTTCTAAATCCAATTAACTCAAATTCAGAATATTGAACACTCTCAATTAATTTTGTTAATAAAAGATTTAAATTCTCTCTGGTGCATAATTTGATGTATCATTTAGCAATCATAATTCTATATAGGAAGGTTAAGAACAACAGCTGTACAAAATCTGAGTTTTCAAGAATTGTCACCTGACACAGCCATAGAAAATATATGATCAGATTCAATTCTTACTATACTTAGTACCTTTTTGAATAACAGCCAGCTGATCCTACAAACTACTCTTTTAAGTCATTAATCCTATAAGGCTGTAACTAATTAGCAAGTGCACCTGAGAGTAGTGAATGTTATCGAAGACTGCTAAGCAACTTACAATGTCTAAAATGTGCAAAAGGAGCACAGATTTGCCAAGATGTGATATCAGACAGTACATTTTTTTTCAGTGCACTATCTTTGTTAATTTTCAGTAGTGAATGCATAATTACTTGTTGCAGAAATGCCTTCTAGTGTGGTAGGGGAGAAGGCAAAGATAGAATAAAACCAACAGCAAATTACTAATCCATGAATCAACTGACAATTATGTCTGGGATGATATCCCCATGTGAAAAAAAAAATGTAGAAGTGGTTGCACACTAGTATCTCACCATCAGGAGGCTTTCATTTGTTCTATTGGCAGAGGTCAGAGATGCTCTTGCTGTTCTGAATAACCATAAGAAGGATCATCAACTTGAAATACTGTGGATAAAGCATGCCATTTGCTAATATGTGACACTAATTTTATATTATGAATCTACATGCTACCTCTGCTTTTAACAAAACACTCCATAGGTATAAGCACAAGACTCACCACCCCTGCCATGCAAATTCCTGTTTTCAGTGAAACAACTTGTATGAGATGTAAAAGACCAGTTCCTCTTTCTAGAAAATGGCACTTCCATACTCATCCTGTATCTTAAAATTTCCCCCTAGGCTATTTTTGGGATCAAGACCTGGTGACCCCCAGAGGGCTCGTGAGTGCACATAGAGGCATGGACCATGTCAGGTTCCAGGGATGGAACCTGTGTGGGGGTCCTGACATCACACCACAATATGGTGCACAGGAGAAATGGTTGCTAGCCTCTGATGACTCAGGTACCCAATAATAACCTCCAACTAACAATTAAAAAAATGCGCTTTAAAAATCCAGCTTGTCAGACCAGAGTTAGAAGTAGCCTGTCAGTGTACATGAAAGCAAATAATCAAAAAACAGTACCTGGAATACTGACAATCTCTCTATAAGACAAATATTAAGTCATTTTTCTTTACTCACTAAGCAGGCCTAGAGTACACATGAACATGGTGTACTTTGGAACTGAAATTTACTATCCATTTCTTAAAAAATTTGGCATAAAGTAGGCCAAAGAAATAATGGTGTGTTTGACAAGTGATCTTTAAAAACATTTTCTGAGGCTGTTCTTTTTCCAGCAACCTTTTCACATTTGATTAATATTCCTTCCTGTTTTCTGGTTCAGAACATTGCTTCTTTGAGCTGCATTGGATCTAAATCTGAATGTAAAAAAAAATAACAACCTTTTAATTCTAAGAAAACTGACTCTGTTATTTCCATATCTTGGGTTTATCATGGAGGTTTTCAAGACACAGTAAAACTATGAGGATTTTTTTTTTTTGCATGATGTAAGAAGAATGGAAAAATAAGCTAAAGTTTTTCAAACTAAACTTGTTTTACAGCCCTCCCAAACACAGAAGGTCAAATATTCTTGGAATATGTTCAGCTTTCTATGAGAGCACAAGAGTTCATTCAAAATACTCTGTAAAAGTAAACAAAAGACAAATTCATTTTAAAGGGATCACAGAATTTCCCTTGTTTAAAGCCATGTATTAATAACCTACAGAAAACATTGAATCTGTCTTAGTAAAATATCCAACACTTTTCCCTACTGTAGACATTTACAATATTATCCCAAACATTTGTGGATTAAGCTGATGCAATCTTTCAGTTACCCGGAAATGTCTATGTTGCTTAAATGTATTATTTGGAGATAAAATGCTGTAATGGTCACAAAAAGATTGTTGTAAGCCACAGGGTGAAGTCTCACGTGGTTCTGAGATGCAGCCTAAATAGGAAAGCAATGTCTAGGAACATATGGAGTTTCCATAAGAAATGTCCTAAATTTTCTGAATTAAATCAAAGTGCTATAAACACTGTACTTTGTACTGCAATTGTAGCAGAGCTATAATCTCCAAGTGACACACACACATACACACACACATAGTGTGCTTGTTTGTTTTCACATTTAAGGGATTTTTGTGGGGTTTTTTTTCCAGAGTAATGGCTTGGGATAAAAATGTACTGAAAACATTACTGTTAGAAGTAAACCACATCTCTTTATGGAGTCTCTGGAACTGGCTATTGGTGTCATAAGCATGAAGAAAACAGAAGAGAAAGCAATGAGAACAGAAGAAGCAGGCAGCCAGTCCACTCCACTCTGGGCAGGTGGCATGGAGGACCAGCAGGAAATCAGAGCTGGAGGCAGGAGGGGTAGGGGGACACCAACAGGCCCTTCACAAAGTTGAGCAAGAAACCACTGTGGCAATGCCAACAAAGATGTCAGTTTGGGATGCCTGTGGTCAACTGGGCACCAGATTTCTCCTGCCATGAATTACCATGGTTATTTAGTGCAGACCCCATCTCCCATCCAGAAGTAGGATGTCTGGCTGAGGGACATGGCAATTGATCACTCTCATCAATGCAGATGAGTTTTAGAAGAACAAGTTTAATTCAGATCAATGTCAAGTTTTCCAAACTGGCAGTCAAGAATTTTTTTTTTTTTCCTCAACTAGTGAGCCAAGTAATTTTAATGTGGAAATCATTGATAGGATCCACACAAAAAACATTATTGTAACAGCTCCTTCTTTGGGATAACCATGCCATACCCTTGCTCTTACACAGCTCAGATTTCCAAAGGCCTACTTTCTATTGTGAAAACATAAGTGCTTTTGGAAAGATTTAGTTTTCCCAAGGTACTTTACTTCCATGCATCAAAATAGAAGCTGATCCGTAAAAGCCAATTTGTTCAGTAACATAATAGACGAGATGGAGTAATGAAAAAAGGAATGAATGCTTCCTTTGTTGCTTGTCTATTTTAATACTGATCTGAGGGATTATGAGTAATTGTAATAAATGGTTTATTGGTGACTTTTGTCTCTGTTGTTTTGGATACCTATATGAAATACAAAAAAACCCTGAGAGTGGAATAAAATTCTATTTGATTTTGGCAGCTTTCTATCTCTTGCAGTTCAATCAGTCTTTGGAAACCTCTTGAAATGTGCTGGTATTATTTTTTTTTAATAGTAAAAAATAATTTGCAATGAAAAAGCAGACACGGTTAATAAAACAACATTTATGCAAGCTTTCAAAATGAAAGTATGTCTACTGAAATATTTTTATAAATATTTATGGTGTTAATTACAGAACTTGTCCTAGTTTGCCAGAGAGTAGGATAACCAAAACTCAGTAGAAAAACAGTAAAAAATGTGGTATCTTATTACAGCTATAAACTAACATTGTGGCAATAGGGAAAAAACCTTACCTTAAACATTTTTGTATAAATTACCTGCTGAAGTACTAAATGAATGGAAAGCACAATGCATAAAAGCAGATGTAAGCTCTACATCCCAGTATTTCACAAGGCCCAGTTAATTATTTCTATTATGCTTTGTGAAGAGGCCGTCATACATCATACTTCTACCTGCTCTGAGCTGCAGTTGGACTATCCCTGGTTTGCATTAAAGCATCCTTCTTCTGACAGTAGCTGTCATTAATCACTGGGATTTGAAAATAAAAAATAAGAAAATACACTCAACCAGCAAGCTGTGAGTTACTGGCATTGGACTGACTGTATTGGCTTGTTTGTTTAACAACTCAAATGAATAACTTCCTTGATTCTGTCACTCCTTGACATAGTCTGCCATTGATTTTTTTATTCTCTGCTTTTTGCTTTTAAGGAACTCTTTTTCCCTGCCTCACCATATTTGATCCAGAAGTTACTGGCGTGAAAAGAAATTGCTCCTTAGACTTCAATGGGCACTAGAAAAAAAATCAGGTTGAGACTGGTCATATTTTTTAAAATAGTTTGTCTCTTGCTTTTCTACACTGCTATATTTCAGGAGCTTTTCCATTGTGTTTAGTCCTGCCTGAATACTATATAAAAGATAAGTCCATATAAAAGATAATGTGGCCATGAAAAATTTCACAAGGGTCCTGCTATAAGTCTTGGAATTCAGTGAACATCAGCTGAAGTTAGGTATTAATCACACCAATATAGACGTAAGGAATATGTAAAGAACCAAATATGTAAAGAACCAAAATTAGTCTTATTTTCTGTCTCTGGGCAGCTTCTAATACTCCAAGGAGATGGAAAGGAGGTTTCTGTGATATGTAAAAAATCAGTGAAATGAGAGGCTTGTATAACAGCATCTCCAGAAATGAGGAAGGCTGAAAGAAAGAGTCCTTTAAGAGAACATTAATGCAGAGAAAGGACATTTACATACTTTAAAATAGCATTTAAATCTTTTTTACATCTCCCTAACAGTTCTTTATTCCTAATTGTCCATCTGGATGTGCAGTGGGTATGTCTTTATTTGTCTCATGTCAGTTATCCAGTAAGGAAATGTCAGACTACATCCTTCCAGGGTAAGAAACCAGTTAACTAGCTTTCTGTTACTGTTTGCTGTAATGAAAATGAAGCAGAATGTGCATTGTAATAAATGAATGGCTGTTCAAGGTCTTTACAGTTGTTGTTAAAGAGTCTGTAATGTCCATGCATGGTCCTACAGAAACAGATTAAATCTCACCTACTCTGGCTCCATTACTATGGTGAAGATACATGATGCAGCCTAATATTTTGTTTCAGGAGTGGTGCTATAACAAGACACTTGCAGGTCCTGCCTGTAGATTTACCATCAGATTTCCCTCTGTCATAAATTCCCCCAGGAATCTCAAATATTTCTTCTTAGTCATTTTATGGTATAGGTCAAACTAAAAAATCTGGTAGATAGGAGGAAAATAAAAGGGAAGTTTCTATTTAAACACAGATAAAAACAGCATACACCCTCATTGTTCCTGAGGGGAGGTAAATAAGATGCAGCAGCATAAAAGGGTTGAAAGCACCTTTGTTTTGCCTGGAAGAATCAATACAGCTTTTTTCAACAAGAACTGCCACAGTGTTTTTTCATTCAGCATTAATGAACCTAGAGGTGCTCCAGCCCCCCACACCAGTGCAATGCTGTCAGTAAGAGGAATATCCTCACCTCAAGTCTCCTTTCTCAAGCAACCTCTCCGTCCTGACCCCCATCCTGCAGGTCTCTGCCCCAGGACTGCAAACTGTGGGCCCCTCTCCTCCACAAGTTACCTCCCACGCCTGCCACTCAGCTCCGCACACAGCCACTGTACTGCAGGCTGTCTGCTGGCCACTCAACCACAGCATCTTCAGATTGCAAATCCTGGTTTATATTCACTGGAAAATATCAGAATAATGTAGCACATTCCTAGGAACTGCAATGCTGCTTTAAGCCTTAGTGCATATCTTTCTGTGGAAAAAAATTCTGTTTGATGTAATAGTGACAGCTACTACTACTCACAAATGGCATTTTAGATATTCATCTTATATCTTTGGGAAATTTGAACTCTGAGCACTTTAAGAATTATTAGAAATTATTTCACCCTCTTTATTATACCTGACATATCTGAAAGTTACTTGCCTTCCCTACTGTTTCCCAGTTTTCAGCTTTCAATTCATTAGGGAAATCTGCATTTAGAAATTCACGTTATTTCAGTATTGTGTAAATCCACAGAGAAGTGCTAGAAATTTTATGGTGGCTTATATTGCAGTCAGCAATAGAGAGACAGAAGAGAAAGGTGTGGAATTGGCTATTAAGGATGATTGAATGGTTGAAGCTATCACCCAAACTGTGATGCTAGAAATCAATACTTGACATGGTGATTTCGAATCCAGTAGATAAAGACACAATAATTGCTCTATCTAGTGAGACTACAAAGGAAACTCCAGAATACCCTGCAGTGCCACCCCAAGATGTAGCAGTGGATATTCGAGCTAAGAGAAATCTGAAGTTGAGAGGCAGGAAAAGGTGTGTAACGTGGACTACGCTGTAAGAAGAGCTTTTGCACAATTGACTTTTCTACAGCCTGTCAGACTTCTCATCTATTAAAAAAGAGCTCTTTTTCTGTGTAGCAAAAGTGCCATGATACATCCTTGTGGGTAAGACAATGCCTGCTTGCCTCATTGTACCAAAATAAAACATGAGATCACGAAATCATAGAATGCTGTTGGTTGGAAGGGACCCCAAGGATAATACAGTTCCAACCCCCATGCCACAGGCAGGGCCACCAGCCTCCAGGCATGGATCTACATGAGGTTGCTCAGGACCCCATCCAACCTGGCCTTGAACACCTCCAGGGATGGGGCATCCACCACCTCTCTGAGCAGCCTGTTCCAGCACCTCACCACTCTCTTTGTAAAAAACTTCCCCTTAATATCTAATCTAAACCTTCCCTCCTTTAGCTTTAGTCCATTCCCCCTCATTCTGCCATTATTTACCCCTTTAAAGAGTTGATTCCCCTCCTATTTATATGCTTCCTTCAGGGCCTAGCTCCTTTAGCACAGGGAGGTGCTCCAGCCCTCCAATCACCTTCGTGGCACTCCTCTAAACCCTCTCCAACAGTTCCACATCTTTCCTGTATTGAGGCCCCCAGATCTGGACACAGTACTCCAGATGGGTCCTCACAAGGGCAGAGTAGAAAGGGACAATCACCTCCCTGTCCCTGCTGGCCACCCCTCTTCTGATGGAGACCAGGATACCATTGGCCTTCTGAGCTGCAAGAGCACTCTGCTGGCTCATGTTAAGTTTCTTGTCCATCGTGACACTCAGGTCCTTCTCAGCAGGGCTACTCTGAAGGAGCTCTTCTCCCAGTCTGTATCTATGTCTGGGATTCTTCCGGCCCAAGTACAAGACCTTACACTTTGCAGTGTTGAACCTCATTAGGTTCACCCGGGCCCATCTTTCCAGCCTGTCAAGATCCCTCTGGATGGCTTCCTTTCCTTCTGTTGTGGCAACCACACTGCTCAGTTTGGTGTCATCCACAAACTTGCTGAAGGTGCACTCAATTTCATCATCAATGTCATTGATAAAGATGTTAAAGAGCACCAAGAGATGATGATTCCCAAGAAGCAGACATTCAGTTCAGAACTGCTGCTGAGCACTTGACTCAGGGTGCTTCCGTGCCACTCCAGGAGCAGTTTGGTTCCTCTGATCTCACTCACTACTTGTTTTTTATCTATAAATCTTAGTGGAACTTCTTATTTCCATTCACAGATACAGGACTTAGAAGGCTTGACATAATTTTGTCAGAGAGGGGAAAAAAACCCAAAACCTAACCATGAATGCAAAGTGAATTCTAGTACTGAATCTGCCTAAGTCAGTGATTTTTAGCAAGTGAACAGTGATTCTGTTGGCACCTCTGGACAAGTTCTAAGACCATACAAAAACTGGTGGACAACTTCATTCATTCTTTAAAACAAATAAAAGAAAAAAAAGGAAAAGTTCCTATCCAGATATCTTGTATATAAAAATGTCTGAAATTCACTATGGAATTTTAAGGCAAAGGGTCCCCTCAGCAATTTCTTGCTTGTACCACCACTCTACTTAAATATTGAACAGGAAGTTTTAGAAACTGCTTACATGAACACTCTGGCAAGAAACTGAAGTGACCTGATAATTCTAGTCTGTGCCCTGTCAGGGAATTGTCACTGTGTCTGTGCACTGCAGCCCCTCCCTGTAAACATGAAGCTGGTGGGAAAGAAGAATGCAAAGATCTTACTCTACTGCGTTCAGGTCCCACTGTCTTGAGTCTGCTGAAGTAAGTATGTTTTTACAGGTATCCACTCAGCCAAGATGAGTTTCCCAATGGCAACTGTGCAAGTTGTGTTACAGTAAGAACACAAACTGCTCCACAGTTCCAGTGGCATAAAATCATCAAGAACTGGGGTTTTGGTTTTGGTTTTCAACATCAAAGGAAATTGATGAATATATTCACCTGCAAAGGTATTTCTTTTGATATGGCATCATTGCTATGTAGGGAAGAACTGAATACTTTAAAGGTTGTTTTGTTTTGTTTTGTTTTTCCCCCAGTAGAAATCATTATTTTTCAGTATGAATTCTTAAATTTGATCCTTACAAAAAAAGTTTAAGATATGATTTGGAGAAAATGTTTTGTGCCAGTATCATTACCAGCAAGGCCTCAGTTAGTTTGATTCAACAGAACCTCTGCTGGTAAGATTGGATCACAAATTGAGCCAGAAAAAAAAATAAAAAATTGCAAGCATGCTTTACTTTCTCCCCTAAAGGTAAGCTTTTTTGTCCTGTCACTCTTACCTTTCTGATAACAAGTGATGGAAAAATATCTCCAGTACAAATCTCCTCCAGCCAGTTCAGCTGCACTCTTGCATTTAGTGATGCGGATTGAAAAGTGGGAGGCTTTTTTTTCCTTTAAAAAGAAAAGAAGCTACTCCAGGGAGATGCATTTGCTGTTGATAAAAACAGAGTGATTAATTTACATGTACAGCTGCCTTTGAGGCTGACAGTCATCCACTTGACAAGATGGAGCAGCCGGATGTACCAGAAATGAATATTTTATAGCAGAACTTGGCTCTTTCTGATAAACATGGGAGAGGTGCTGGTGGCATCGCTGCCATAGGCCAACTTCTGTCAGAGCAGAGGAATTGCCCCAAGTGGCAATGAGCTTTGTATCATGTAAATGGCTTTTGCTGCACCACTCTGACTAAGGAGTCTTGAGTCTGTGATTTTCTGATCTCCTTTTACTTTTTGATGCTGTTTTGGGTCTTCCACAAAGTTAGCATGTATTTCCTTGGAAGAAACTAGCATGAAGTTTGTAGCCATGACAGATGTGGTAAAAATTCCAAAGGTAGAATGATAATTTTGTCTTCTGGAAAGACATGATAATTAAGGTTTTTTCTTTGTTTCAGTTAAGGAAGGTGTTGGGTGACTAAGAACAGTTACAAGACATAATTTTTCTACTCATTCTAGAACAAAGAAGGTGTCTACCAACCATCTATCATTGTGTAAGATCTATTACATCTATAGCTGCTTCCATTCATTGGTACGTTATCTGTATTATTCCTATACTTTTTATTTTTGTATTAGCTACATAAAAATCAACTATATGACTGAATTACTTCAAGATTTTATTATCAGAATCATACAGGAAGTTAACATAAATTGGGGTAAAAATTAAGTGATATTTAAATCTCCTGGATGAGTTGCTGGATATGAAATGACGTAGAAGCTGTAACTTGTGGGCTATTTTTTTCTGATCTACATATATATAAATCAATAAATATTATTTATTTCTTTACCAGGACAATCAAGATGGATTTCTGTAAAGGTTCTTACCCCAAGATTCTTCATTCACTGAAAATCTAGGTCTAACGTAGAAACAATTTTGAAACAATTCGGTCACATATCTTGCTTGATATATTTCCCATCTATTGTTATCCAGAAAACAAACTATGCAGTCATATTTATGTGCTTATTACATAAAACTTCAAGACTCAACAGCTGTCAGATACACCTCTTACATTATTCTATCAATAAACAGAAAAGTAACAAATTTAGCAGAAAGTTAAACCCAGCTAATCTCTCAAAAAGTGAGCAAAACAGCCTCTGTAATTTCTAGAAACTGACTGCTGTCTAAAGGAAGCAACAAACAAGCTTCATTGTTTCCCCTATATTTTGCAATATAATTGATTAGGTCCAGATTCGACTAGCTTTCCACATCCAATTAAGTTTTTTAGTCCATGAGTAGAAACATACAGCTGAATAAGAATATGGGGATGGATGGTATTAATCACTGCTAACAATGATAGCAGTGTTTCCTTTCATTAGTAATATAAATCAAAAGCATTATGTGTTTATCATTTTGCAGTCCAGTTATCAAAAAATTTAAAATATTGATGAGAAAAAACCCTTTTTCTCTCATTCCCTCAGAATAATTGAATAGTGTGGTGTCTTCTGGTGGACACCAATTAAACCGGCTTTTAGTGCAAAAAAGCAAAGACAATAAAGGAAATTGTATATGAAGTTTCAACAATGTTAATGCTGATGCTTTTGTGGCTAGAAAAATTGAGTAAGTCTTGCTGAAATTTATTTTCTTATAGGTGAAACTATTGTCCCTTGACTTGTGCCTGAAGCACAACATATTTTGCTGAAAATGTGTCCTCTATATATTTCATTGCAGTAATTATATACTCAGGTTCTAGGAATAGCAACATAAATATAGAAATCTATATATTGTTTGTAGAAAATGTAGATGTTGCAGCACACAATTTTTCTCTTGTAAACAAAAAACACACAGAGTTTTTCTAGGTGCTGTTCCTAGTTACATTGTGAGATTAATTGTTTGTGGCTCTTCTGAACAGTTCTGAGGGGAAAGAAGTGAAAGAAGACATGTTGAGTATTGTGCCTTTTATGACTCAGGATAATGCAGAGAAATGTCCCAGTATGCTTATTCAATAAGATCTACTGCATTGCCATGAGCATCTGAGCCTGTTTTGGGGGGAAAATTGGGTATACCTGAGACTCTTCCTTTTGAGCATGTCTCAGTTGTGTCCATCTCCACCATCACTGCCTCCTTCCCTTAAAGCACAAGGTGATCTCAGAGCTGGCTGCTACGATGGCTCATGTAAAGGGAGAATGAGCTGCTCCACCTTCTTTTACATAGATATGTTTATAATATAGCTGTACTCATGTATATTTTAAAAGAATTCATTAAAAAACCCCAAACAACAACTCCCCTCCCCAAACAAACAAAAAAACCTCACATACCAAAACAAAACAAAATGAAAACCCACAACTCAAAACCTGAAAGGATATAAAAGATGCTCTCTTTTTTTGCTTCAGAGAAGTATCATGAGCACAGACTGTTTCTGGACTTGTTCCAGTACAGTTTCTGCAGGGAAGAGGTCCTTTCAGGTCAGAGACATCTATTTCAGGAAAAGATGCTGTCAATATCAGATCAGGACTTCTACTTGTAAAGTCACATGGGGTATTGTGGAGGAAATACTCCTTAATCAGTTGTTGGTCTTAGAACTCACCAGGGATTTCATTTAACTTAGAAAAAGCAAAAGACTCAAAATTATGTTAAAAAAATGGTACAAAGTTTTCAAAGAAAAATGTTAGACAAATACATTCTCCTACCCTCAGAGTACTATTAGCTGGAATATCATTGATTTCTTTGACAACAGAATTATAAAAGCTGTTGCAAGACCTATGGTAATGATGGATGGCAAGATAATTTATGAGGGAAATGTAAATGACTAAATACCAGCTAAATGATGAGAAGCGGATGAAATGTTTTGCTCCTCCAGAAAAAAAGGTAACACGATGACTGCAAATTGATCTCAGGAAAGTATAAATTTGGAATTGTTCAGTGCAACTGGACCCTGAAATAGTCTCTCAAGAAAAGCAATAGAAACCTTAAACTTTTAACTATAGCCATGCAGAACCTGTAAGAATATGACAGTGAAGATGCATGTATTACACAGGTTTTTGATATTAATTTCCCACATAAGCTTTTTCTGTGGATCCATGAGCTCATTTAAGGAATCTACACTACATAAAAATCTTCTGTAAAACCCTATCACACATAGAGAGGCCCTTAAAAATGTGTATCCTGTAAAATCTGCCATATGTACTTCTCTAAAATAGCAAAAACCACAGAGGAGAGCTCCTGAGCCTGGTCCATTTTTAACATCAGAAACAAATAACTGCTGTCCCAGAACCCCACCCCTCTTACTCAGACCTTCATCTAATTTCAACCCATATTTATTCAGGACTGTTTAGACTCATTTGTTCTTGTGCCAGCAGCATCCTTTGCTTTAAATAATTCTCTTCCCTGATAATTTTTTAAGGAAACAATTATAACCCCTTTTCTTCCCTTGTTTTTAGCCTAGGCTTGCTAGGCTAAACAAGCCAAATGTCTTGACTCTCCTCATGTAACATAGGCTCAGCATTGCCTTGATCATTTTAGCAGCATTGCTAGGCACCTTATGCTTGAGTTCATCTTTCTTGCATGTGGGTGACCAAAGTGTGCACTGCATTCCTGATGAGGTCTTGATGCTTTACTCAGAGGTGTTTATAGGTTCCTTGTCTTTAGTGCAAATACCTCACCTGATAAATTTGCTTTTTTCATGACCACAGCAAAGTTTGAGATTCATAGTCATGCTGTGACTGATTAAAACACTAAATCTCTTTTTCTCTGTCACTTTCAGTTGATGAGTGCACTGTTTATACGAGTGGGTCTCACTATTGGTCTTTAAATGCATGAGATGGCACTTTGTGTGAATAATTTTCATCCCTACTCAGTTACTTTGTTGACCAGGTCATTCAGCTCCTCCTGTATGATATTCTGATTGTCCTGTGTTTTGATGTTGTCTCTTAAATTTGTACTACCAGTAAATTTAATTATTATCTTGTTATTATTTCTCTTTTGTCTTCTTTTCTAATGATCCCTGTAGTAATGACAATTTGTATCACTTTAATCCAGCTATTTCCTACGAGATACCATTCTATGATATATTTTATTGAAAGCAGATTAGATAAGTCCATCACTCACCCTTTGTTCAAAAAGTTGCATGTTGTCAAAGAGGATATTTAGAATGGCTAAAACTATCCTAGGCAACGTTTTTGGATGATTTTTTGCTATCATGTTTCTACTCATGTCTCTTTCTTTTAGATTTTATTCAGAACTCCTGTTCAAGACTGATGTTGGACAGAATATATCATGTTTGTTCAGAATAGTTTTCTTGGTGCTTTGCTGCTTTGCAATCAGGCAGTATCACTTTAAGCTGGTAGATGAATCCTAAAATCATTCTACTGGACCTAACATTATGGATCAGACCATATATACTCCAGGGATTTCATCTGCCATCTCAAGCTGTGTATGTTGGCTTTCTACACGTAGACATGGAAAATTCAAATTCTAAATATAATTTTGCTGGCAGCTTAGCATCATCCTCCTTACTAGAAAATGAAGCAAAGGACACATGTCACGTTTGTCCCACATTTGAATCCCTTCTACACTGCATTCTGGACCCTTACTGTTTTCCCTGTCCCTTTTGTATTTCTGCAAGAAGAAAATCTCTTACTCAGTTGTCTGCCGAGAAGTTTGTGTTGTATATTTTTTAATTTCATTAGCATGGCCTAACATGGTTTGATTATTTTGGCTATTCTGACTTTATCACATGCCCCTTGCTCTCCACAAGATAGCTGACAGTCTTTTTTTAACGATCAACCATCTGTTCTATTGCTCGCAGCTTTGAGTTTGTTTTCAGCATCTTTGACTGAGAGGAAGAAAGATATTCTTTGTCAGTAGACTATCAGATAATCTTTTTTAAGCCTAAGAGAACTTTCCTAAGGCAACTTCTTTATAAACTGCAATACTACAAGTATAAAAAGACTCTCAATAGAAGAGGCCTGAGGCTTATATAAGAAGGGAGCTGTTTGCTCCAGAGAAAAGAGAGGTGACTGGGATGTTTTAAGTGTGGTGTAGGAAGAAAATAGCACAGAGAAGGGGAAGTAGATGTGGTAGATGGAAGGTGTGGATATTAGTTGGGATTTTCCTCCAGAGATGACTCCTTGGGATGGAAAGCATTTATCACAGTCATTATCAATGTTTTCACATGTCTTCAAAGAAAAGATTATGTTTTCTCTGGCTTTTTCCTTTGTTCCATCTTGCTTTTCTACAATGCTCAGGTGTTCCTGCTAGATGTTTTCATGGTACTGAATGAGATCTTCAATTGTAGTAATTACCTCTTGAAGGCAGAATGACTGGGACAAATGACAGGTAGAGCAAGAATAGCAGCGGCTTCTGGGACAAGGGGCGAGAGGCACTAGAGTAAAAAAGTGGTTTATAATCCCGTGAATAAAGACTGAGATGTGAAATGATGGATGGATGGAAAGCAAATAATTATAGAGGGTCTCTGTTAAACAATACCTGCTATTCTTAATATTTTCTTCTGATTATGAAGGAACACTTATGAAACGGATTTAAACTAGGAAGAAAATGAAAGATAATTCATTTTTTTCTGTGTTTCATCTGTTTACGCTCTGTCTTTTCTCTACTATTTTCTGTTTTAGTAGCAGGCTCTGCTGCCTAGAAAATTCACATCACGTTGTCCATTGAATAGATGTGGATGGAGATGGGGTGGGTGTAGTGGAGCTTGAGCTGCTTCATGACTCAATAATCTGAGCACCACCTCAGGACTCAAGCTGGGTGCTTCACCATGGGTCATGGTTCCAATGACACAGGTGGCAACACAGCTTCTCTAGTCTGACTAGAAACCTATGAAATGACAAATAGGAATAAAACAAAGTACGGCAGTAAAGAGGAATGAAACTATAGCACCTGTAAAGATAAATAAAAGATATTTCTGCAGTATGCATCTGTAATATAAATAAGGGAAGGTCCAGAATCAGTGGTATAATTCTATTCACTGTGTCATGTTTTAGCCCCAGACAACAATTAAACACCACGCTGCTGCTGGCTCACTCCCCTACAAGTGGGATGGGGGAGAGAATCAGAGGAGTAAAAGTGAGAGAACCTGTGGGTTGAGATTAAGGCAGTTTAATAGAAACACAAAAAATGAAGATTATAATAAAAAAAATTACACTAAACAAGTTACAAATAGTAGAATATCTCTCTACCCAAAGTTGATGCTGTACAAGACCCCTCAACTGGCACACAGGACCCTCATACTGCCCAACCTCTCAGCCCACATGCACAAGCAAAGCAAATTCAATCCCCACTTCCCATCAGCAGTTCAGCCATCACCTCAAAGTCGATACTGTGCAAGACCCCCAACTGCCACAATAGATCCCCAGGTGCCATTCAGCCCTGTAGCCCACCCCAGTTACAACATCATCTCAAATGGAACAGAATACCTCTTTGGATAGTTTGGGTCAGCATCCCTGGCTGTGTCCCCTCACAGCTTCTCAGATGCCCCCAACTTCTCATAGCCAGGCAGACTGAGAAACTGAAAAGTCCTCAGCTGCTTGGCAGAAACTAAAACATCCACGTGCTATCAGCATGATTCTCATCCTAACTCCCAAACAGAGCTCTGCACTAGCTACCAGAAAAAATATTAACTCTATCCTTAAAGAAACCAGGAAAATAGATTAAGTGCTTTTAACTTTCTAGTACTGCAGCTTATAGTTGTTTGTTTTCTTATTTTGCTTTCTATTGTTACTGTTCCATGGCTAGAGAAAAAACACTGGATATAAGAAACTGGATTTGTGCTCTTTAACCTTGCTTCCAACTGAAAATGAAGACACAGATAATATGCAATTTCAATTTCACAGCCAAGATGAATGTAAGTTACCTAGAATTCTTAGTGTTATGTTCTATCGGCCCAAAAGAAGGAGATGGTCCAAATCTTCTCATCCTGTTGTTATTCTTATTTCCTTGTCTAGTGTGTGGAAGGATTAACAAAAAGCTCTTCTAAGCTTTCTTTTGTCATGTGATGGATAGTCTCAAACAAAGTATGATGTTTGTATGCAAAATATTACAGAGGAAGATGGAAATGTTTTTATAGGACAAACATTTGAGATCTATTGCATCTGTCAGGGAGCTTGAAGCTAAATTAGGTGAAATGCATGAACTTTTACTGACGTGTGGCAGCATAAAAGTATTGATTAATTGTGTCACTTTAAATGTACAGGGAAATTTTATCCTTACAGAAACTAGACTTTAACTTTCGAATTCTAAAATAAATATCTTAGAAACCATCTTAATCTGCTCATACTTTCTCTACATCCAAACAGTGCTGTAGGTTGATGATCATGAGCTAGCAGGGTCTTTGTGGCTAAGAAGGCCAATGCCATCCTGGGGTATATTAGAAGGGGTGTGATTAGTAGGTCAAGAGAGGTCCTTCTCCCCCCCTACTCTGCCCTGGTGAGACCTGGAATATTGTGCCCAGTTCTGGGCCTCTCAGTTCAAGAAGGACTCCTTGAAAAAGTCCAGCACACAGCCACCAAGACGGTTAAGGGAGTGGAACACCTCTCTTATTAGGAGAGGCTCAGGAAGCTGGGCCTCTTTAGGTCGGAGGAGACTGAGGGGTGACCTTATTAATGTTTATAAATACGTAAAGGGTGAGAGTCAGGAGGATGGAGCCAGGCTCTTCTCAGTGATGTCCAGCAATAAGACAAGGGGCAGTGGGTGCAAGCTGGATCATAGGAAGTTTCATATGAATGTAAGGAGAAACTTTTCCACTGTGAGGGTGACAGAGCACTGGAACAGACTTCCCAGAGAGGTAGTGGAGTCTCCTTCTCTGGAGACATTCAAACCCCACCTGGATGTGTTCGTGTGTGATTTAGTCTAGGTGATACTGCTCTGGTGGAGGGGGTTGGGCTGTGTGATCCTTGTCTCTTCCAACTCCTAATGTTCTGTGATTCTGTGAATAGTTACATTCTTACAAGGGTTATAAAACCAATAAATATTTAGATGAGTGTCAAAGGTTAATTAAAATTACATAAAGAAACAATGTGTTATATAAGCTACCAAGTTTCTTGTCTTGTTTTAACTCTTGAAACAATCAATCAACTGAATATACACTTTTAAGAATTACTGCAAGGATCATTAATGCTCATCCGTAAAACAAGGACAGAAATAGTAATGATCATATAACTGAACAACTGCTACAGTACTTAAAAGAAGCATGAATCACATGACCTTATGATATATTTCAGGATGAGAGCAGTGCTGATAACACACTGATGTTTTAGTTGTTGCCCTGCAGTTAAGGACTTTTTGGCTGTTCATATTGCCCTGCTAATGAGAACCTGAGAGGGGACACAGACAGAACAGGTGACCCAAACTGGCCAAAGAGGGTATTCCATGCCAATGATGTCATGCTCAGCATAAAGGGGGCCGGTGGGGAAAGACTGCATGGCTCCAGGATGTGCAGATTTTTGGGAAAGGTTCAGTTTTCAGGACAGCTCTGAGCTGTAGAGCCTGAGTTGTGCAGTTCAATGAGAAACTGCATCATGTATCACCAGTTTTGTGTATTTTGTTACAGTGTCCTATTATTGTTATATCTCTCTTTCTTTGCTGTCCCAATAAACCCTCTTTATCCTAGCCCGTGAGATTTGGGGTATTTTTAATTTTCTTTTCCCTTCCTTCATCCACCCTGTCCCTCTCAATTCTCCCCTTATACACTAGTAGAGAGAGTGACTGGGTAGCGCTTAGCTCTTGGCTCAGGTGAAACCATGACAGAAAGATACTTCTTCCAACCAAGAAACTATTTGTGCATGTACCTCTTGCCTTCTGAGAGAGAAGCCTCTTAAACTTGTTAGGAGCTTAAAGCACATATGAAGGCAGGAGTAGATGCCGATCATAAGACTTTTGTTGCTGAATAATAGCCTAGCTACCATGACATGTGAGTCTGTGGACCTTTATGTCTAGAAGGAATTACGCTAGAGACTGCTTTTAGATATAGATACAGCAACACTGCAGTCATACAGATTATAAAGAAATCAGAACTGGGAGAATGGGATGATAATGTCCTTCTGGAAGGAGTGTTAAATTAACGCAGAGAGATATTCCTTTGGTAGATGCATAAAAACTGCAGGCTGGGGATTCTGTATCCAAATTAATTACTTGCAAAATTATTATTTGGAGCTGCATCAGCTTTTCCCTAGTTAGCATTCATCAACACGATTGCCATAGCTCTGTTTGTAGGCCTGCATACAAGGCCACATGCATGCCAAGAGAGGGAAACATAGGAAAGGATAAAATGTGAGAAGTGAAAAAAGAGAAAAGCTTCCGCAGTATAGCATGGCTATTTACAGCAACGAAAGGAGTCCTGCCCACCTTTAACAGGGCAAAGCCACAAAGATAACAAAGAGATTACAATGGACCTGCAAATCGCGTACACAAAGTTTCAGTGCAACTGTCTTGTGCAGTGTAAAGCAAATGTAGGAAGGACTGCACTATTACCATGAGTTATACAGTGGATTCATGTAGTATAAATATTCCTCACCACACAGAAGGGAATGATAAGGTAGCAAAAAACAACCAGCATTTCTGATGGCGAAAACAAAGCTGTTCTAAAGAATATTTATGTGTACTGTTATCTTCCACTTCTAAAGCAGAAAGTACTACACTGTTCCTTAACTCACTGTCACCCACAAAACAGCTCTCTCTGTCAAAAGAGCAATGACTCCCCCTGAGAAGTCTCATCATCCTGCACATGCTTATCAAATGTATCTTCTGAAGTCTGGGAGCAAGAAATTCAGACTTTTATTCTGGCAATAAACTCTCATAGTTCCTCTGGAGCAAGTGGTGCATATTAAGCATCCAAAGATATTAGGCTCCAGTCTGTATACAGTTAAAACTTCAGCTGCCATTCAAGGGAATGGGAAAATAAGATCTAAATCAACACAGATTCCTATTAGCAGAAGCCAAACTTTCAGGCATGTTTTGCGGGAGGTTTAGGACAGTAGACTGCCAACTAGGGCTCGAATCTCATATATGTTTTATTGTACTTTTAAGGAAGATCATTTTTAAGTCTTGTCTGAGATTTCTTAATTGTTGAAGGAGAAGAATGAAATAAGGGGAAAAAATGTTTTGACTTTTTAGGTTTTCCTTGCTTTCTCTACAGTTTCAAATGGCTCTTCATATTTGGAAAAAAATAGTATCACAATAGTGTCATTCCCAACCAAAACTCCATGCTTGCACTGAGGTGGAAAAGAAATAAAGGACAAGGTTGGTGAAATACAAGGGTACGTAGGGAAGATTTTATACAGGCAAAAGCACAAATACTGAGGTGTAGGATGTAGTCTTGGTCACTTAGTCCAGCATTTCATTAGTCCTTTCCACATCCCACTCTGTTGCCACCACAGGAAAGGACCTAGAATTTAATCTTACTAATCATAGCTTCATTTCTTTATCCCTCACCAAACCTATTTCCCATAGTTGTAGCACCAGAGGATGGGATTGCATCAGACAAAATATTTCCAGCCTCTCCTGCATGGCAGCCATCAAAAAGGTAAGAAAAATAGTCTCTGAAAGGGTGATCAACACATATGTGAGAGTCAAGAAAGGCTTTAGGGTCTCCAGCCAATTGAAGAACTTGTGACAAGGACCTGAGCAATTTTGCTTGGAACTGATTTTGTTTTCAATTTTATTTCTTTAAGGAAAGAATGTGTGTTTTTACACAGTATTCTGTAAGGTGATATACCACTGGGATTAAATAACAACAGAATTGTATTTAGTTCAACTTCAGTATTGCTAGTTTAAGCAAAGGAAATATTCTTTTACAAAAGAAGCCAAATTAAAAAAAAAAAAAAAGGTGAGGGGGAGGTGGTGTGTCGAGAGAGAAAGGACTTCTCACTGGAAGAAAATGACAATTCAGTTTTACCAAAGGGAAATATTAGGCTATACCTGGACTACTGTGCCCATTTTTGGGCCCCTCAGTTCAAGAAGACTGTCAGGAAAATAGAGGAGAAGAATTGTAAAATCCCTTTTCCCTAATAGGGGATTGAGTAGGAGACAGACACAGATTACAAACTGTATATATGGAAACACCTTTTATTCATTAGCCTGTTATTAATAACAGATAACTATTGAGGCACCACATTCAGTTATTCCCTCATGCAGCTGACTCACACATTCACTCATAGTTGCCCCATTGAAGCAGCACTAAGGAGGCCAATCCCAGCTGCAGACTCAAAAGCTAAGGCTTGCTGTCTTCTACACAGCTATTTGGAAAGTTCTCAAGGGAACTCATGTTTCATCAGGTGCTGTATAGCCCTGCAGTCATTGTCTGTGCACAACAGTCACTGACCCCTGTGGCTGTGGCTCAAACTAGACACCCAGCCACTCACTCTGGTGTGCACCGCTGACCTTCAGCAGGTTTGGTTGGCTCTTGGTGTCCGATTTTATCAGTTCTTTCAGTTTCAGCAGGAGTTACAGCCCCAGAACTAACGAGTCCTTGGGAAATTCCCGCACACTTCTGTCTCAGAAAGTATGTTCCTCTGCCTTGACCTGCTCTTCACTGGTGGTACCTATAGACATGGAAGGATTCGTCATTGAGAATGTCCTTCATTGGAACAGGGTATGCAGACAATTGTAGACTTGGAGGTTTTCCACACAGAACTACATCCAATCTGATAACGGTTTCAGCTACCATCCTGCTTCAAGCTGGAGGCTGAACTACATGACCTGCTGAGGTCCAGTCAACATTTCTATGATTCTATGAAATGTCAAGGCATTTATTCTTAACTGTTCTTTAGGAAGAGGACAGATTTCACTGTTTGATGTTTTTCACCCTGGACAAACTCCCTTTAGAGAAAGTATTCCTCAAATAATGTGGTCAAAGCCTTCACCAGAACAGATACATTATGGAAAAAACATTGGCACAAGGTGATGTCTTCTGTACTAAAAAAAAAAACCAAAACCCACATGTTCGCTCCCCAGTTCTAACAATCTGTTTTGTGGTAGTGTTATTCAAGTCACCCATGAAACACTTCAGAAAAATCAGTACACATAAAAACGTGGAAAACTTTTGTGATCTTTTTTTAAAAAATTATGAAGATGACCTTCAAGTATATATATTTTATTCCTTCTCTTCAGATTATAAAACAGATTGAAAATTAAATTCCTAACCTCATCCATTTTTAGCTGTGATTAAAAATCTGCTTTTTTTAACTAAGAAGGCAGATATGGCTGACACAGTTTTAGTCAAATTTTCCTTCTATGTAAAGCTAAATAACATTAGTAATGCCAGAATTCAGCTGAGAGAGAAACATGAAAATAACATCACCATTTGGGTTTCATTATGGAAAGTTTGTTCATCTTTGTACAACCTTCTGCCAGTTGCTGGCAAGAAAAAGGACCAAGTCAATCTGCCTGTGAGTCCTTTCAAACACTTCAGTAATACTGGCTCAGTCCCTGAACAAATCACCTCCTGAAAGGCTCCTGCTGGGTCAAATATTTCCCAGTCACAGCTGAGTCCAAATGCAACTTTCTAAGTGGAGTAAGTAAGGGACTAATTAATTTTGGGAATACAAGTTACCAGAACAATGATAGGTCAATCTAGTATCTTGTCAATAGTCTTAGGTATGAACATCCTCTTTGTTAACAACTTGAATGTAAGCAGTGCTGAGGTACCCAGAAGAGCTCTACTCCTTTTCAGGGCCACTGGAGCCTGGAATGTTGGAGCAGGAGGCTTTGTGAGCTTCTTATCAACTTCAGGCTGAAGCTGTGCTGTAAAATACAGCCCCACACTGCAGTTACTCTGCTCTGAACTTCACACCACCTCAGTTGCATCACTATATATCCACCTGCCCTAGAGTATATCCAAGTAAAAGTATCTCAGTCCTGCAAAATAGACAATATGTGTTTGAATAACAATTCAGGTGAATTTGATGTAGATTTGCCATCTACCATGTTTTAATAAGGGAGAGCAAGACAGTGTCAATATCTAACCTGGTTTTTCTTTCAAAAATCTGTGAATTTCTGAAATTCACCCAAGAGAGGGTGAGTTTGCCAGGTAGAAGCTTTCTGTTTCTGACATGTTTGCAGAGCAGAGGTCAATGCCCAGGGGTGACTGTCCCTCCACAGTGGCTGGATTTGGGGAGTAGCGAGTGGTGTTTCCTTTCTCTGGCTTGATGTTAATGGTGCTGTGATGAAAGCCTTGTCTCACAGCAATGCGTGTGTTGTCTCTGCTCTTGACTGCACAAAGATGAGCTTGGGTAGGACATTTCCATTAACATCCAAGGTGCTAGCCTTCAGTTTTACCATGTAATTGACAGCAATCCCTACAGCATACAGTTACACTTCTTTACTTTTTATAAGAGCTTCCCTGGTCAGAAATACCTTCTGAAAGTCTAGTACAACTGACTCTGAAAGACCTGTCTGCTTCAGGAAAGTATATTATTTTTAGTGAAAGGGCTGAGTCCCATGTCCCAGTCATCAGATTCTTCCAACAGCTTGTTCTGCAAGCCGCTGCAACAAGATTTTCTGTATAGATACTGGGTAACAGGTGTCAGGTTTACTGAGGAAAAAGTTTAGAAAAAACATCTACAGAATTGTTGAATCCTTGTAGCTAAAATGATGAATGGCAGTGGCTGCAGTTTGATATGTTGTAGTCTTGGCAGAGGATAATGTTTTCTAAAGGAATGATTTTGTGTCAGGTTTTAGTTATTAAAATGAAAATATTTAATTTTCCAGAGTAACATGGAGAACCAAAGAAATCAATCTAAGAAAGTTAATAATTTTTATCCTAAGACTCTCTTATTGGGCACTAATTTAGCTGAAAAGCTGATGTGCTCTGATAAGGTGTACAGATATAGAAATATATTGACTACAAGAGTGAACCTCCTTGAAGTGTTCCCTAAATAGACCGATGCATCTTTTCAAAGAAAAAGGTCTTAGTAGCCTTCCCATTTACACAGTTTTCTGAGTGGAAATCTCAATAAAAAACAGACACTTACTGACTTTTTTATGAACTATCATCAAACCTGGGTGATATTATGTTGAACAGCCTTTATGGAAATGTACAGAATCATAATTTGATTCCAGTTCGTAGGTATAAATCTTGTTAACTGTTGGAGACTGAAGCAGCAGAGTGCACTGCAAAACACCTGAATTTGCATAAAGCCTCCTGACCCTTGGGAATCCCTGAAAGCTTCGAATCTCTTACACTAGCATTCTGTTTTACCTCCTGTTCTCTGTTCTGAAACAATGAAATCTAAATAATTTCTCTCTCAGAATCTCTTACAACTGCTGTTTTTAATGTACATGCCCCAGCCTTCATTCACATCGTAAATCATAAAATACCGTCTGATTTGACCTTCACCCTCTAAGCTTTCAACCTGTCCTAGATGTCCCTTTGGTATGCTCCATACAGGGAACTGCTTTGGGTAAGACTTATGTCATTGTTCTTTGTTTTTCTGTGATGACTTTTTTTTTTCTCTTTCCTGTGAACATCATGAGGAAATGCTTAAAATAAAATGACACATAAGCAATTGCTTAGAATGCTCATTCAGTATAGATACAGCAAATCAACATTTCATTTTAGCCCCAAGTGACCCAGGAAACATTGCAAGAAAAATGGAAGTCCTATCCTACATTCCCATACTTTTGTACAGACATTCTGGTTGAAGCAGTTCTTAAAACAAATAACATAGTTAGCAAAAACTCATTCCATAACCAATAGAAGCCACAAGTGGATTTTTGTGGTTGACTGTGACAACTTCAAAAGCCACATAACAAATATTCTTCTGGAGAGCATATATGGAAAGTTCTGATTCTCTGCAGGTATTGCTAATGGATGAAAGGTGACTGCACTTGCCTCCAGTTTTAGGTGTAAAGGCTATGGAAGGGAAAGAAGAAACTCATTATCTCCATATGGAAGATCAATGTAAAATAGTCTAATTGAGTCATCTATACTCCCTCATTGATCAGTGAATTCTCTTTTGTCTTAAGATAGTTATGTAAACCTACATCAAACCTGGTTTTCCTTTAAGGGACTGAACTTAAGGTATATTTTTTGAGCACTTGAAAACCACAAATTTGTACTCAAATCTTACATTTGATCACACATTTTGCCTACAGAGATAGCGTGCAATAATTCAGTATTAACAATCACTTTTACTTCCCTCCTTATAACCACAAATAAGTGCTAACAAGAATCTTTATGACAGTGCTGTGTAACTGCCCAGATCAAATTCTTTTACCACCTAAGTCTTGTAACACAATTCCAGGAAAAAATGAAGAATGACATCCATTACAGCAGCATAAAAATTGTTCCAATTTATCACAAGTGGCACAAGCTGAGAGCTAGAGACAGTTCCTAAAATTCCTCTAGTGCAAGTAAACTTAGCTTCAGTTAAGAGTACAATACCAACTAATTCTGCATTGCATTTCCATGCTCTTCAAAAAAAGAATGGGAAAATTCTTACACACTTTAGTACCTTCTAATGTGATTAGTAGACCAAAAGTTCAGCAAGACTAGATGAGGGCAGTAAAAAAGAATTGAACATCAGGATTTCCTTCCATAATTATTTACTTATTTTTCTTCCCTTTTCTATTTTATATATTCATTTATTTTCCTATTTTAAATTTTCAAAGTTTTAATGGAAATATTGCTACTCTTGTGATTGTTGTTATTATCATTATTATTACAATTTTTTTTAATTTCCAAAGATGGTTCAGATGTGCAGATGCTAGCTTCAGAAGTACAGAAAACTTCTAAGAAGTGTTACTGGATCTTCTTCTCAAAACAAGCTTAATCAATGTTTTTTAATCCATCAAACGTTCTGTGGTTGTATCACTCATTACACATTAACAAAAGTTAGAATACCTATGATGGTTTGACACAGATACTATATTTTACTTACATGTACTGCTAATCACTGCAAATTATGTGAACTGATTCTTCATATTTGAAAAAAAATATTTTTAAAATGTGGTGGGGGACAGTCTGGTTGTCTGACTAGGATATATTTAAATAGTCAAGGCTAGAGTACAATGCAGTTCAATAAAAAAGCATTTTGGAATCTGTTTTTTTTAAAACATTTTTGTGCTTCTACTTCTTCCAGACTTACTTTAGAGAATGAACTTTCAAGAAAAAGAAAAGGAAGGTGTCACATATTTTTTTAAAAGTAATGCCCCTAATTAAAAATCTTAAGTTAAAGCTGCAAAATCATAGATTCACAAAGCGTCTGTCATTGATCTATCCTGCAATTAGAAGAAAGAAAACTGTGAGTTGTATGTGTTTTGTAGGACTGAAAATGCAAATTAGTCCTTCCTGGTTCTTGTGAGTTCTACATTTCAAATAATTAGAAACAAATACTGCTCAAAACACAGCTTTTATGTTCTTACATTTTTCCTTTTCACCATCACAGAAGAAATTTTATTTCAATTAATAGAATTCACAAAATACCCCAACAGAGAAACCAAGCATATCAATTTAACTTTAACAATATGAGAAGGCATCTTTGACTAAATCATTACATTGCTCTTTTTAACTGAAACTTTGAGTTTTAAAGTTCTACCTCAAAAAAGTAACAACACAAATTTTTGTAAACTATAGTAACACATATATTCTTAATAAAATACTTTATCAAATTATAGCATAGATTCTTTACATAATATTTTATCTGCTTGCCCTTTGCCTTTGTGTTTTAAAAATCGGTGTACCGATTATGAATTCATTAAATCGGTGTACCGATTATTAAATTCTTTCTTATGAATTTATTTTGGTTTTATTAATCTTCAGGTGACTGACTTTTGTTCATGTCCTCTGAGCTGACTGTGCAAGCAATGCAAAAAGAATTAAAACAATATGATATTGTCGGGTCTTGTCACAGAATATTTTATTCATTTGGAAAGTTTCAGCATACTTGGTATGACATACCAACTGGAAAATCCTACCACCAAACATTACTAGGTGCAATAGTGATATATACATACGTAACCCTGTGTATCTCGATATTTCCGAAGCATTGTCTTTCCCAAACAGCTACTGTCTCCAGATATGCTAGGAATCATTTGATTTTTATCAGGTTTTATCATGGAAATTAAGACAGTGTTCACACACCAGGTATTTATTCTTATAATTCATTTTGCTGACACGATGGATGGTATATTGAAGTTAAAGAAATTGTTTTCACAAATCCAGTTCACAACATGCATGCTTGCTCGAATCAAGATCTTAAAGTTCCTTTAACATTTTTTGTAATGGAAATTCTAAGGAATACACCATGGCTTTGACATTCAGAAGGAATACTGTTCACGTGTTTTCGTGTACAGCAGGGCATATGTAATGTAATTTTTTCTGAGGGTTACTCAGCCTATGCTGCAAACTATTGACAGTTACCAGTTTCTGAGCTGTATTACATACACCATAGGAATTAACTAAATAAAACATCTAGCATGACCCAAGTTATTCCTATTATAAGATAAATTTTATAATAATCCTGGAAATGTCATAGTTTTTTAAACCCTGGGACAAAGGTCCTTCAAAGCCTATCAAAACAGAGCTACTGTGAAAATTGGTTAGAGAAAGGAGGCAAATAATCCACAAGAACCTTGAGACTCTGGAAAGGAACAATGGTTGGCATCTGCTCCAAGCAAGCTAAAACAATTGTAACACTATTTTTAAGAGCTGCAATGATTTGGGGCAGTCCAGCTCCACATCCACCAGTCCAGAAGATACATCGCTCCATGGCAGCCATGCAAGTAGTGCAGGTGGAAATGATTGAGTGCCCCTGGCTTAGATCTTGCACTGGTGAACAGCAAGAGAAGCACACTGCAGCAAAAATGCACAGGAAGGAGGAAATTATTCCTAACTCATGTTCGAGGCTACTTCTAGTTGGTTATAGAAAGCACTATCAGCCCGCTCCTCTTGATCAGGGGGTCTATAGTACACACCCACAACAGTGTCACTCATACTAGCGTGACCCTTGATTCTTACCCACAAGCACTCAACTAATGGTTCATCTTTCCCCAGGTGGAGCTCAATACATTCCAGCTGCTTTCTGACATAAAGAGCAACTCCTCCACCTCGCCTCCCTAGCCTGTCTTTCCTGAAAAGCACAAAGCCATCCATGACAGCGTGCCAGTCATCCAAGCTGTCCCACCACTTCTCTGTGATTGCAATGAGACGGTCTCTCTGTCCCGGCCTAGTCAGGTAAATGGGAGTGACCTGAACCCTGAGGAGGGCTGGAAGACATCCCATCTCATTGATGTAGGCACTCCCCCTGCCTAACTTCCCCGCTCCCCCAGGTTCCCCTAAGCAACAGGTTTGGTGCCCTGGAAGTTGAGGAGAAGGTATGTGAGGGGATGAATGCAGTCCCTCTGCCTCAGAGGAAACGGAAGCCTAGAGTGAAGCAAATGTCTGCACGCCTTGAGAGAGAAGGGTGGCAGTGGTAGTGGACTCCCTCCTTAGGGGGATGGAGGGCCCTATTTGTAGACCTGACCCTACACGAAGGGAGGTGTGCTGCCTTCCTGGAGCCCTCATCGGTGATATTACCAGAAGGCTCCCAGGGCTGATAAGACCCTCTGATTACTATCCACTATTGATTGTTCAAGCAGGCAGGGATACAATCATGAAGAGTAGCCTGAGTGCTATCAAAAGGGAATTATGTGATAGGGTGCTGTCTTGAGGTGGTGGTGGGGGGGAGCTCAAATAATATTCTCGTCTATCCCTACTAGTGAGAAGAGGGGTTCGGAGCAGGTCAGGAGAACCCATGTGTTGAATAAGTGGCTGAAAGACTGGTGTCAGCATAAAAACTTTGGGTTTTTTGACCAAGGGAAGGTGTACTCTGCTCCTGGCGTGATTACTCCTGATGGGGCTCACCTGACCCAAAGGGGAAAGAGAACCCACTTGGATGCCTATCTGTGCAGTATGAGATAGGGAGCCTGCTTTGGCAGGGGGATTGGACACAATGATCTCTCAAGGTCCCTTCCAACCCCCACAATTCTGTGATTCTGTGATTCTTAAGGGGTATTTAGTCTAAAACTACTGCCATCTTTCAATGTTTAAACTTGGTATTTCTATGTAGGTAGTTTTTGCTTCTCAGAAGAAGGCTGCTTACTTTACCAGGTTTCCTGGGAGTGGGTTTAAGTTTTTAATGGGTGAACCTGCCTCTTTTGCTGTTGGTAACAGTAGACAATCTATGGCAATACACCATTTGATCCCACCACTTTCAAATTTATTCCTTGTTCAAGACTGCAAAAAATCTTCCTGAGACTGAAATCTTAAATGTTTTGGGAAGAATATCAGAATGTTGTCAGGGCCTGCAGGGATGCAACTAGAAAAGCTAAAGCCCACCTGGAAATGAAACTGACAAAGGACATAAAGGATAATAAAATGGGGTTTTTTAGGTATATGAATAGTCAGAGGATGTCTAGGGATAGTGTGAATCCCCTGCTAAATGAGGCGGGCGTCCTGGTGATGGGGTATGTTGAGAAGTTGGAGATACTGAACGCCTTCTTTGCTTCAATCTTCACCTAAAAGACTCCCCCTTGGGACTCCTGGACTGTGGAAGAAAGAGAGTTTTGAAAATGAAGAGCTTTCCTCTAGTTGAGGTGGGGGCGGTCCAGGAGTGTCTCAAAGGGGTCAATGCACACAAATCCATGGGCCCTGATGGGATGCATCGACGTGTGCTGAAGGAGCTGGCAGAGGTGATTACTGAGCCACTCTCTATCATCTTTGACAAGTCTTGGAGAACAGGAGAAGTGCCTGAAGACTGGAGGATAGCCAATGTCACTCCAGTCTTCAAAAAGGGCAACAAGGAGGTTCCGAGTAACTACAGACCAGTCAGTCTCACTCTGTCCCAAGAAAGGTGATGGAGCAGCTGTTCTTGATGCCATCTCCAAGCAACTGGAAGAGAAGAAGGTTATGAGGAGTAATCAGCATGGATTCACCGAGGGGAGATTATGCTTGACCGATCTTGTAGCCTTCTATGATGTCATCACCAGCTGGGTAGATGGACAGCAGTGGATGTCATATACATTGATTCAGCAAGGTTTTTGACACTGTCTCCCATGACATCATGATAGAAAAGCTGAGAGAGTATGGCATAGCTGAGAGGACAGTGAAGTGGGTTGAGAACTGGCTGTTGGGAAAAGCTCAAAGGGTCATGATCAGTGGAACAGAGTCTGTCTGGAGACCTGTAAATAGCGGTGTTCCCCAGGGGTTTGTGTTGGATCCAGTCCTATTTAACATCTTCATTGATGACCTTGATGAGGGAATAGCATCCACCCACATCAAGTACACTGATGATACAAAGCTGGGAGGAGTGGCTGACATGCAGGAACACTGCGCTGCCATACAGCAAGACCTGGACAGGCTGGAAAGCTGGGCAGGGAGAAACCAGATGAGGTTTAATAAAAGCAAGTGCAGAGCCTTGCACTTGGGAAGAAATAACCATTTGAATCAATACAGACTGGGGGATGAACTGCTGGAGAGGAGCTTTGCAGAGGACCTGGGGGTCCTGGTTGATGACAGGTTGGCCATGAGCCAGCAGTGTGCTCTTGTGGCTAAGAGAGCCAGTGGGATCCTGGGATGCATCAAGAGGAGTGTGGCCAGCAGGTCAAAGGAGGTGATCCTCCCCCTCTACTGTGCCCTGGTCAGGCCCCACGTGGACTATTGTGTCCACTTCTGGGTTCCTTGGTATAAAAAGACAGCAATGTCCTGGAGAGAGTCCAGAGGAGGGCTATGGAGATGATTAAAGGACTGGAGCATCTCCCCTACGAGGAGAGGCTGAAAGAACTGGGGCTGTTCAGCCTTGAGAAAAGAAGACTGGGAGAGGATCTCTAATGTTTATAAATATCTCAAGAAAATGGCCAGCTTCTTTTCAATGATCTGCAGAGACAGGACAAGGGGCAATTGCTTCAATTTGGAACATAGGACGTTTTGCACCAATAACTTTTTCACAGTAAGAGTGACAGAGCACTGGAATAGGCTGCCCCAGAGGAGTTATGGAGTCTCCTTCTCTGGAGATATTCAAGACCCGTATGGATGCCTCTCTGTGCAATATGTCCTAGGGAACCTGCTCTGTCAGGGGAGGTTATCTCTTGAGGTCTCTTCCAACCCCTACAATTCTGTGATTCCTGTTCCACTCTTCATCTTTGTGGGAAGTTTATTTTTTCCACTTAGCCTTTATTTGAATGGCTTTTACACAGAATTTCTGCAACAGTAGAATCCAGAAGAAACCTAGCTCAATGTGAAATGCACAAATGACCTTTGGAGCAATGCCAAATAGAGGTCTTGGCCTTTGTGTCTCAATGGATTGCTCTTTTCTGTTAAATCACTTTTAAAAAAAGCAACCATTTCCACTACCTTACTTGTCATATACACTATTGGGGAATGAGCAAAGAACAAGAATCAATCATATTATGGCATGCTAAAATCTAATATGATGTTTCTGAGAGGAAGAAAAACCTTATTTCATGTGATTTATATTTTCTAGTTTCTTTTCTGTGAAATTACGCTATATACAGCTCATGGAGAAAATATCTTGATAAAGAGGGCCCCTGAAAGGTCTTCTATTCCTTCCTTCATATTTCTACCGCAAATACACAAGTCAGTTCTAGGGAAATGTGATATTCGTAAATTTGTTTTCTACTTCCTTCAAAGTGATAGGTTCATTACATTGACTTCAAAATATACTGTTTACCTTTCCTTTACCTACATCATTTGCCTACTCCATTTTCTATTCCTCTGCCAAATGGCTGTTACTAGGGACTCCACACTGCCCTTCAACAGGCAAATTCATCAAATCATAGAATGGTTTGGGCTGGAAGGGACCTCAAAGTTCATCAAGTTCCAATCCCCTGCCAAGGTCAGGGACATATTTCACTAGACCAGGCTGCTCAAGGCCACATTTAACCCTGTCTTGAACACCTCTAGGGTGGAAGCATCCACCACCTCCCTGGGCAACCTGTTCCAGTGCCTCACCATCCTCATAGTGAAGAATTTTTTCTGAATCTACATCTGCCCCCTTCCAATTTAAAACCATTCCCCCTCATCATATCACTACAATCCCCTCCCCAGCTTTCTTTTAGGCCCCCTTTAGGTATTGGGAGACCACTGTAAGTCCTCTCCAGAGCCTTCTCTTTTCCAGGTTAAACAATCCCAAATCTCTCAGCCTGTCTTCATAGAAGAGGTGCTCCAGCCCTCTAATCATCTTTGTGCATCTCCTCTGGACCCATTCCAACAGTTCTATGTCCTTCTTATGTTGAGGACTCCAGAACTGGACATTGTCCCTCTTCTTGTCCCAGAGGTCTTGACAAGCATCTTTTACTTTTCTCTCTGCCTGGGACACATTGCCAATCCTGCTCATTCCAATACGCTGAATAGGAATGAGATGCATATCTTCACGTAGACTTCTGTGTATGCTGTCCTTCCTCCTTGGAAGTGTTATTTGCATATTTCCAAAACAAATTTGAAGGGGAAGTATCAATCACACTGGTACTGACGTTAAATTTAACATGCATGTGGTTTCTTCTTCCTTTTTTTACATACACAAATTTCATACCATCAATGTGCAAGCATAAATCAATTATTTATGATCTATTACACAAAAAGCAGCTGGTGAGGTCATTATTAGTATTCTTAAAACCCCAGTAAGACACCAGATGTTATTTTACTTGGTAGACAAAAGTGAATGTTTTGGCTTCACTCCTCCTCTCCCATCAAATCAGTCAACACCCTAATTTTACACTTAGGATTTTCTACCTTTCCATTTTGGTGATTTCCCCTTAGTTCCTGATCTGAAGATCCCTTTTCCAACAGTGGCAGTTCTGTAATTTTGCCTTTATCATGCATGTCTCCATTCTACAAACTTGTTTGCAGCCCTTCCTCAAAACTCAGTAGTGTCCTCAGCAGGGCTCTACCGGTAGCAGTCCCAGAGCAAAGCTGAACCATGGACCCTGGAGCACCAGGAGGTCTGAGACACAGTGACAGCTTCTGCCTGGGGATACTGTGGCAGAAAAAGTTTTCAAAGGATGACAGCAACTAAGACCTGTTTTCACTCTCTTCCTCTCTTCCCTCCAAGCTTCTGCTCCTTAATTATTTTCTTTCGTCATGATTTCCAGTCCAGTTGACTTAGTTGAACTTTATTCCTCCACTTTATCAGGGCTCTTGCTAATTTCCCATTTATTGTACCTTGCTTCTTCAGTCCATTTGGACACATTTTTGGGGCACAAAGCCATCATAGCCTTCCAAAGACGGACAAAGTGAAGAAAATGGAGAGATGAAAATGCAATCTGTCTATAGAGAGAAGATAACCATGACAAAATTTGTGGAGGAAATAGAAAAAGATGATGAGCACGAAGGAAGGTGAACTCGAACAGTACTTCAGATGTTTATCAGACCAACTAGCTACATGAAAACAAGAAAAAGTGAGATGGTAACAAATAGAATGAAATGTTTCAAAATACAGTAGCTGTAGTTACAGGAGCTAACAGTAGAATGTCATTCACTGGAAGTTTTATTCAAACTAAGAAGGACTAAGAGAGAGGATTAGAATGATTAATTTTTAAGAAGCAGCCAGACTATGATGCAATTTGTCCAAAGTTAAACCACTGCTATCAAATTGGCTTTTTTCTTTTTATTTTCCTTTCGCTTTGCTTTTCATGCTTTTTCACACTCCTGGTGTGACTTGGGTCTAGAAGGCACAGGGATCAGAAGATTTCATGGTTAATATTATGTATAAATATAATTCAGCAGTGAAGTTCCAAAATATTGTGAGAAGCTCTCTAGATAAGTGCCGTGCCAACCCTGACTATTCAGCCTCTGGAGAGATCTCAGGTGGTACTCTTAAAATAATTTTTTAACCCTGAACAGGACTTCAAACACATTCATGAGACATAACACTGGGAACATGTTGGCTTGAACATCCCAAGTGCACTCATAATTCTCAAAAGTCATTGAAACCAGCCAAAAGGGAGTAGGGGAGTTGAAAATGAGGCAGAAAGTATCTCCAGCACCTCACTTTCCTCATAAATTGGATATGATTATTAATCAATTCAGAAAAATGTTGTCCAGTGCACAGGCCTGACAATGATGCTATATACAAATACTACCTTAGGCTCATGATCACTGAAGTTATCACATTGCAAGTCAGTATCACACAGTACAAAAAAACAATCAGCCATATTTTTGGCAAGAAAGCACTGGAATATTGCACAAGTTACCCGTGGTTGTTAAGTAAGAAACAAGCACATTATACCTGGAACTTGTCTGCATGTTCCCTCCCTGACATCAAGATCAATGCTTGTTCATTGGTTTGAAAATGCTTCAAAACAGCCTTACATGTGGGCAGTCAGGGAGGCTTAGAGGTCAGAAGTCTTGAGTGGGCTTGGAAATCCAACTGAACATGCTCAGATGCTGCAGCCTGGTAACTGGGATTTTTTGTTTATCTGGGGAGCCCTAGGACACATTTCACTAAAGATTGCATTTTGTCAGTTTTTTCATTTTAAGAGATCAGGGAAATGACCTAAACCATCCTGAATTGCACTTTTTCAAATGCTTCAATCCAGACTGGAAGGAAAGGACCCTTGAACCTGGCAGAATAGCAAGAATTCTGTTATTTGAAAGATCGGTAGTTTTATTCTACTTTGAAAGGTCAAAGAGAAAATACAGGGTTACCAGCAACAGAAAATTTACCTGAAAATCTAGAAATCCACAGCCAAGTCCCTGATTCAAACTAGGCAATGCCTTTTTCCTTTGTTTTTCTGCTGAAAATCCACCCTAGAGACAAAGGACAGAACAGGTTCTTTTTTTTTTTAAGACAGAAACATTTTTCTTTCTGGAATACACTCCTATGCAACTTTTACTTTTCATGTGCTACAGGGATACTTCTGTAGCATTTTATTGTTATCTGCCTGAATCAGACTACAAAAGCAGCAAGGATTGTTATCTTTGGCAGCGTAACTTTTGGAAACTGTCTTTTTAAACTGTAGTCTCACTGTGATTATTTTTCCTGTGTTGTTAATATTACACTTTATGATTAAATTTCTACTGTTTCTTAAGATTATCAGCTACCTTAAACTATCTAGTTATACCCTAGGAAATGAGCAGTTATTGCAGCTGATCCAAGAGAAAAATATTATTATTCAAGTTAGCCATTTTCAGGCAAAATAGGGAGTGTTTAGAACTGTTCCTTGAGAAGTTAAATGTAAGACTTAGACTCTGTGACAGAACCTTTGTCATGTTCAAGTCTGTAGAAATGCTGCCATAGACTTAATCCATATCAGGACCTTTTCCCTTTCAACTGTGAATATTTATGAAAAATATTTGAAAAAGAAAAAAAGAAAATCCCATGAGTTTTATGCAATACTTGCTTAAAAACTCACTGGTTTAGCTAACAATTTCCATCAAGCTCATTGCTTTATTTACTGAAAGAAAACAGGGTGGGAAGAGAAATAAATGAATCATATTTTGTAAGTCATAACAAAAAACACCCCTCTTGAATATTCCACTAATAATTCCAGCCATAAACTATGCTTTAATCTGTTAGTCTTTCTACTGAGTTCAATGTTTTTTCGATCCAGCAAAAAAACTTAGGAATGTTCATCTAAAGGAATTCTAATTTTAATTAATTTGCATTAACAAAAAGTCATTTAACAACTTTTAAAATGCTAGATAATTTTGAACTATCCAATTACTATTATTCTTCTACTGGATATATACAACAAACTTTAGCCCTAGAGACCTAATACAGAATTATTTCTTTATTATTCTTGCAAGTAACTGTTAGTAAAAAAAGAAAGTGGAAGATGAGAAAGAGAAAAGACTGCCTTTTGCACATGGTACCTTCCATACACTCCATAGCGGAAGCATACGAGTAACTCAGACCCAAATCCTTATATTGGACTAATGAAATCACAGAATCACAGAATCACAAGGTTGGACAAGTCCAACTGTTCCATCCTAAGCTAAACCATATCCGTAAGTACCTCATCTACCGGTTTCTTAAACACATCCAGGGAAGGTAACTCAACCACCTCCCTAGGCAGCCTGTTCCAGGGCCCAACAACTCTTTCAGTCTCTAATCATCACTTCTATACAGATTTTACAACCCTTTTAGTGGAGAAACATTTCATCTATCAAATCTGAGCCCACCTTCACACAACTTGAACATGGTTCCTCTTGTCCTATCGATTGTTACTTGTGATAATACAACAATATATGCACCTGGCTACAACCTCCTTTCAGGTAGATGAAGGGACAATAAGGTGTCCCCTTGAGCATCCTTTTCTCCAGACTAAGCAACTCCAGTGGTCTCAACTCCTCATATGACTTGTGCTTTAGACCCTTCACTGCCACAGGACCCTCCTTTGGACACACTCCAGCCAGCACCAGAATGTCTTTCTTGTAGTGAGGGGTCCAAAACTGAACACAGTACTTGAGGTGTGGCCTCTCCAGTGGTGCATACAGGGGGACGATCACCACCCTATTCCTGGTGGCCACACTATTTCTGATGCAAGCCAGGATGCTGTTGGCCATCTTGGCCACCTTCTGTGCCCACTGGTGGCTCATATAAAGCTGGCTTTCAGCTAATTTCCTTTGGTCATTTTCCATCAGCCAGCTTTTCATCGTCTCATCCCCAAGCCTATAGCCTTTCATGGGGTTAATGTGACCCATGTGGAGGACCCAGCAGTGACCTTTTTTGAACCTCATACAGCTGGCCTCATCCCATCACTCCAGCCTGTTCACGTTCCTCTGCAGACCCTTCCTGTCCTCAAGCAGATCAACACTTCTGTCCAACCCGGTGACGTCTGTAAACTTACTATGAGTGCATGAAATCCCCTCATGTATATTATTGATAATGATAATCAAGAGAACTGACTTCAGTGTTGAGCCCTGATGAAGCACACCTCTAAACTATTCTGGTACCAGTGTAGCTGGCAGAGACCTACCTGACCTCTTTGCAAACCCCTGCCCATATAGCTAAAATCTATATCTACACAACTCAGCTGAAAACCTTGGGAATTTCATGTAATCATGAAATAATACAGGACTGGGGATTCTGAATTCACATCAGATGCTGAGAAACAACTCACAGCTTGAATATATGGAAAAAGCATGAAACACGGACAAGTGAGAGTAGAAATGGGATTTCCTCTTTTTCTTCAAAGAATCAGCACTTCTGAAGAGCAAGCTCTTGTTAAATGACTTCTTGAGATAATGGATACAGAAGCTTGGGAAGAAAGTGTTATTCACCAAAGTGGATGACATAAGGTTATTCTCTGTAGTCTCCTTTTTGGCTCAGTAGGAGAAGAGATGTTTTTCAGGGAATAGTTCTGACCAGGGCCTACATCAGATGCACTGGGTTGGACTAAAATTAGCCTTTGGAATTATTTCCCTTCCATTCACCAAAATTAAAATTAAGGAGTATTATATTTATGTACATGGCTACCAGTATACCTTTCAATGGATATATTTATTCAGTGAAGTTTAATACTCTTTCAGGAAAAAGTTTCTGTGGCAAAGGTCACAGAAAACTCTTTCCAAAATGCAGATCTAGAGTTTTTCAGCAGGCACTGAGAACTCTATGGGGCAAAAAAACATCTACAGTAGAAAACTAAATCTCAAATGAAACAATAAAAAGAGATTTAAAGCCGTTCTGGCTCTAGTCCCCTTATACATCGTTAATATCTACTGCTTCAAGTCACTTCAAATCATGCATCCCAGCACTTTAGCTTAAGTTAAAAGTTTGTCTTGCTTCAAAGAACATATAAAATGGTAGAACAGAAAAAAATATTAAAATGTTACATTTTAAATAGTGCTGAAACATAGGGCAGGCTAAATGGTGTAGAGAGAATAAGAAAGAGATTAGACTGAAATTCATTGCTTTCATCCTACCATCTCATTTTTTTTCCCTCATGCAGCTAGTTATAATGGTCTTGCTTGCCTGATAGATGCAGGAAATGGATGAGGGTTTAGACTCCTATTTACATGCTGATCTACTCTTTTATCCTTCAAAAGGATGTGGTTTATTCAGACATGCCATGGGGTTACTGCAGATTTCAGTGTTGAGGTTGCTCTTAGATCAAGACCACTCGTACCCTTCATGCTATTGACCACCATTTCAGCTCGTATATATTTCCTGAAATAGAACTCATCCTGAAAGTCTATAATCATGTTTACCGCAGTCCATTTGTACAGTTGCATACCAATAAGGTTGGTTGATGCTTACAGACTGAAGCACAGTTTCCACAGCATAAATAAATGTGTAAGTATAGTACACAATGAGAAAATTCCTTATTCCACTTCATCAAGTAACAAAACCAAAATTAGAATAAAAGGCATGTATTTAAAGCCAAATAGGATTTATAAAGACTAAATTCTGTAAAACTTGATTTTTAAAAATTCTTTGAATTGGATTGCCACTTTGGTAAACCAGAGGGACAGAACATAAATCTACTTTTGAAAATTGTTGATATAATGGACATTTGCATTTTTTTTACTTACAAGAACACAAAATATAACATAAAATAATCCATCTGAATTCCTATAAAGAAGAATAAAGGCAAAATAGATATAGGTAAGGAGAAAAGCAGAGACATAGGTAGAAAGAGACATCATATGCATCATGTACCACATCACGCATCATGAACCTTTGTCGAAAAGTCTTGGAAAACTAGAAAAGGTGAAGAGTGAAGGCAGATTTTAGCTTCATTCACTGAACTGAAACTGTGAAACTGTTTCTGACCAGGAAGGCTGTGCTAATTACAATAAGGGAGGAGGGAGAGGACGGGAATTTTTGTTCATTTGTCAAGCAGCCACATAACTTTCATTCACTTTGTCAAAGTAAGTTTACAAACGGTTTTAGATCTGAGGATTTTTGCACACTGAGCTGAAAAAAAAAGTAGAACAGGAGGCAATAATACGGGGACTGTCAAAAACAGGAGAAAAGCAGTAAAAAGTGAACAGTAGAAGGAAGGTGGAGACAAAAAAAGATTTCCAGGCTGTGAAATTTTGAGGAAATGTTAATGCAGTTTTTTTCATGTAGGATTCTGAAAGGACATGGAAGAAGCAATATGGATGCTGAAGATTGACTTTTCTTTGAAATTTCATATGATCAAAAATTATTTTGCTTAGTTATTTCTGATTACCACAAAGATCTGTAAAGAAATCAAATGAGAAGCTTTCCCTTTCTAATTTGAACTGTAATAATAAAGTGTTGAGTAGTCCAGTATCAAAATAATTTGAAGAGTTGATCTAAGAGTTTGTTAGTTTTAGTAATTATCAACAATTAACCACATATTTTATATTAATTTTGCATTAACATTAATTATATTACTGTTAATTTTAAATACTTTTTATATTATCATTGGTAACATCATATATAAATTTACTTTCAAAATATAATGGTATTCCAGGGATTTGGTAAACAAAAGTCTGCTATGAAATATAAATTGAACTTTGCAGTGAGAAGAACAGAGTAAGAAAAACTACCTTACTAAAGGACTACTGCAGAAACATACTGTGCATACCAAGAAAAGCCTGTTTCTACTGCAGGAAAAGTACACAGGCCTATGGCATAACAGTGGATATTAAAGATACATAGTTCTCATAAATAAAGCTGAGCAGAATGCATGTAGAAAAATTCTTAAATACATCTTTTCTGTATATATCTGTAAAAATCTACATATTATTAATACAGTAGAGCAAAACACACAGCTAGTCAAATGTCTGCAAACTTAGAATAGTAATAATCTGAAATCAGGTCAGTAAAATGTATAGTTTTTTCCCACTAGACATCTACTATATCTCAGTACTATAATCATGCAGATAATGGCTTTTGTGTTGAAGAAAGACTTTGTCAAGTTGTCTGTTAGCAAATAAAAAGACATTTAACAAATATGATGAAAGAAAAACTAAATTTCTTAGATCAGAGTATTACGAACAAATGTAAAAGCTTAAGCAAATAATGTCCCAGGTTGTGGGGGCTTTGTTTTACAATATAACTACTGACTGAGGTTTATTTCACCTTGATACACATAATAACATCAGGAACTTTCAGAACTGAAGGACAACTAAAATGTTGTTAAGAAGACTCTTACAACACAAGAGAAATTACAAAAGAAGTTTGATTCCAGTTGGAAGCCATAAAAACAGATGTTTCTGTAACATAAGCAAGTGGACCACCCAGTTCAGTATGCTCTGTCTGAGCCTGTGCAAGTGCTTCGAAGAAAGTGTAAAGAAGTCTTTCATGACTCAGGATTTCAAAACCTTACCTGCCCACAGGGGGACTTTCTTCCTCGCCCACATCACTTCATAGTGAGCTTATGCCCTGGAGCACTATTTTTTATTATTATTTCTATTAAAGCAGCACAGCACAATGTTAATATCTTTTCTAACCAGGGTAACATTTCCAGTGATGTGAATAACATTTTTTTCGCTCCTGCTACACACTTATCCACAAGGCTGTCCTGAAGTAATGAGTTTGTGGACAAATATAAGTTAAGTAAAAATTCCTTTCTATACATTTTCGTTTATCTTACCTAGACGTAAATTTCTTCATACCTACTCCCAAAATTCTTGCTACCTTTGATTTACCCACTTCTGTTGCTTCCCACTCATTCTTTTCTTACTTTCTGTAATTCTTCCCTTCTTCATCAGAAGAAACTTGCTGGTTTGGGGAGAAGACATGAGACTGGGATGTCTTACAAGCACACACCCTGTAGATCTCATTCTTGCACTCTGGACATGACTGCAGAATCAGGAGGTGTGGTAAGTCTCCTACCAAGTTGTATTGTCTTTATAATGGCCTGCTTATTGTTTTACTGAGTAATAGTAAGCCAACTTCATTATGTTGCAACTTCAACATAATTTGGAAATCAAACACCAAAGGCTGCCATTTTATGTCCTACAGAAAAAAATTAGGTTAGGAGAAGAAATAATTCCACTAACTATACCAAAAGTCCAGATGTCAAACTGGAGTCTAGAATTCAGTTGACTACCATTTTTAACTTACTTTCTTTTTGTTTTGGTTTTTTTTTCTTGTATGGGTGTTTTAAATGTTAAACATTACAACTCAGTGCAGAAAGTTACCCTTCTGACTTTGTCTTAATCACACATGCCTAGAGGAAATACATGCAGAAACTACTTAACTAGTCATAAAGCTTAGTATATATGAAGGTTGACTGTAGAAAATATAGGGAACCTCAAAATATTACTATGACATTAGTTACTTTTTAAGGGATATTTAAAAGTATTTTTTTCATCATTTTAAGAATATTTTGCCTCTAAAGTCATCATTTTGATTAATGGCTTTGTCAGAAGAGAGACATAAAATTCATTAAAGTTTTTACCTCTTGCAGTTTCAGCAGTCACTTCAAGGCTAGTCCTAATACTTGAAAAGCATTTTCATTTTCAAAGCACAGCATACATGCCTGTGGTTCCACGTACACTGACGCACTTTCATAGCATTACCTGGATGAAGCTGCTGTGCCATTCTTTCACAAATTTCTTATCAATACAGAATAACACTCCAAGAAATTTTGGCATTCCTGAATTTTGAAAGCACAGATAATCTGCCAGTATAGCATATTTGGCTTCCATGTCAACAAAGCAATTCAGAATAGATTGGCACACAAAATATCTCAAATTCAGGTTCATTCAGTCAGGAACTGAGTGTGCTTTGCACAAAACTTTTAAAAAGTAAGGTCCATAACTATCCAAACAGTACATTTTTTATTTTTTGATATTCAGATGGAACCGAAGATCTCATACAACTAAAACAGTGAAACATTATGTGGAGGAAGATGAGCATTGCTGGATGATGTGTGGAAAGGGAGTAAAGACATTTTTTAGTATCAAGCCTGAGGTTTAAATATTTTTTTTTAAATTTCAACAGAAATTGTAAAGTCCGCACTAACAAATACGACCAAATTCTGCTTCCAGGCTGAATTAATACATAATGTTCAGAACAACAAAACCTAGGGACTTAATTGCTTCATGCTGTTACTGTCAAATGAGTGGTAACTCCTTTTCCATGTGAAGGACTATGGAGCTGCTGTGCAAAAAAATGCAAACAAACCCAAAATAAAGCTATACTTGCAAAGAATTTCAAGAATCAGCTCCAAATACATTACCAGGATGTTTATATACATATGAAAAATGTGTTTGGTATTTTTTTGCAATTGAGTAGTTCTGACACTTCAGTGTGTTACCCTCTGAAAAGCCAGTGTACTCATGATTCTGTGCTTTCAGGTTTGGTGAGACTGGCAAAACAATTTCTAAACAAAATGAACCCCCAAACACCCCAAGGTTCACCACAATTATTTATTCTTGTGCAGAGATCTCTTGTTTACATCTATAACTTGTTATAATAAGATGCATTTTTCCTGAGTGACAAAACAAAAAAAAATTAAATTCTAGTTGAGTGGATAATGAGGAAACAATCAAGTGAAAAGGTTAAGAAAGCAACTGTCTGTGGCAAAAGAAAAAACTTCCAATTAAGATCAGAATCCCATTTCAAAATTAAAGATGACATGTCTCTGTCAAGAATAATTCCTTTGGAAATTACCGTTGGTTATGGGAAATCTATGAGATCTTTTTATTCATAAAACTAAATCACATCCTATTAACTGTGTTTATTTGTTATTTAGAAAAAAAAATGCTACATCACCTGTTCTGAGCCTATAAACCGCCTTAATAAAATGTGATTATTATAAATTACTGGAAACAATAGCTTTCCATCTGACTATTTGATGGGAGTAAGCTTTGTTTATTTGTTGGTATTTGCTTCTTCCTCTTTAGTTAGGTCACTTGCACTCCTCACCTGGATGTTCTTATCCATCAGCTTTATGAAAAAATAATTTCTTATGTGTCGTATACTTGAAACAAAGGACATTTGAGAATGCTATGCCCATATAGACTCCTGTGGTTTGTAGGGAAGATTAACACTTTGTGATCTCTATACCAATTCTCCTCAAGTGTTACATTTATTAATGGCAATAGAAGTTGAATCCCTGCTGAGTACCACAGAACCAAAAATTTTCAGCAAAGTAGTTGATTGGGTTTTCCTCTCAGAATAGATCACAAAACCCCATTTGCCCCAGAATGCATATATACATGCCATGCTTCCCTTCAGTGATAAAAATGCAAATTAGTATTACACACTGAGAAAAGTTGCATTCAAAGGAGCAGAAGAAATAAAGGTAAACTTTACCAAACAGCCTGCCAGCAACAAAATGAGAGGAGGATTGTTTAACGCAGCAATAAATAACCTAGATCTCAATATGACCTCATTGTGGCATCAATACTAATGTTTACTGATGTTTTACCCAGCACCCCAAGGGCAATCGTTCTAAGTTTAAATCAAATTCAAGAGCACCTGCAAAGGCACAAAGTATGCAAAACGTGTGGAATGAATTTTCCAGCCTTCTTCCTGGTACTTTTTCTGCTATCACATTATAACCCAAACCTGCCAGGCTCTGTTAATTTTTTCATCAGCGCAAAGACATTTCTGCCAAAGAAACATGATATTATAGGGCTCACTGCACTTAAGATTCACTCTGTAGACAAAAGCAATGAAGTTAAACCCAAATATCTAGGACCTTATTTCTCCACTGCACACAGGAAGGGAGGTTTATTATTCAAGATATCTTGAGTACAACTTTAAAGGCTGGAAAGAGACCAAGAGATGAAGGCATAGTAACATTTTAGACTTGGACAAGTTCAGGATGTTCTGCATCACCTCAGCCAAGAGGAAAAGATAAGGCTTTATTGAAGTGGAAGCTCCTGACCCTTGCTGTGTGGGCTGGCAAGGATGATCATCCCTACATGTTGGGGCAGATGTGTTTTTCAATATACTTTTCAGTCCTGTTTTCTGGATATCTTCACAGGAGGGTTTGTTTGAGCTTCTGGCTGCTTCCTGACAACTCAGGTACAAAGATTTCCCTCCCTAAGCAGGGAAAGGGACAGAGAAGAGGTATTGTATATGGACGCCTCATCCCATTGTTGAAGAGAATGAGAACACCCACACTCAGAGCAGGTATGGGAGCCTATAAGAGGATTATCTCACTGAACCAGTAGTTTTTTCTAATTGTTTGGCTTGATTTCAAAGATATCTAAATAGAAAAATTATACTCTAGAACAGCAGGCAGTATATTTGAATAATCAATTTAATATATGTATGGAAAACTTCACCGAGACTATGTGAAAAAAATTTGCTTTCTTAGAGCAGTCCATGGCAATATATTTCTTTTGCGGGCCTTCATTTTAAAAACCACAGGCAGATTTTCTCTCTCTCTTAACCTCCCTCAGATTAAGAACTTCTCTGGCATAAGGCACTTGAGTTTCAGTCATAAAGCTATCCCATTACCTTTCATTTTAAATGGAAAATTGCAGTAACTTTTGCATTAAGCACCAATGACTGCCATTCACCTTTATAGCTCTGAATAGCAGCAAATATACTCATCTATTTTGTCTCTTAAAATTTTTCATTGTCAAGATGCAAGTAATTCCTATTTGTCTGTAACCTTTTACTCAGGGATTGCATTTCCTCTATCTGCCTCTTGACTGGAACACCCTGCTTCCTGCTAGCTCATGCACCAAGATTTTCTTCCCCTAAACAGAAGAAGGGACAGGAAGTGTGTTACCCTGCACATGGCAGCAACTGCCTTCATTCCTGCTGCTGCTACATATCCGTTTCTGCAATGAGAAGTACTACATGGATCTTGCTTAGGATTAAACATAATGTGTTAGTTGGAGTTTATATCATACCTATTATTTTGAAAATGATAGGAGCATGGTCATATTTTTCAGACAGCTTAAATATTTTTTTGCATGTTGTTCCATATGACTTCTGGCACATCCTTCAAGTGCCACTAAAGTGACTGCACTTCTCCCGAGCCAGTTAAAAGGTAGCTGTCTCTTTCCTTTCACTTCTCAAGTACTGGCTTCTGTATTCAGAGAAGCAAGCACTTTTGGGTTAAGCAGAGAGTTGACATTGCCCCAAGTGTCTTCCCAAAGCATAGCACCAAAGGTAGCAAATGACACAGAGAGTGAAAGATAATTGAGCATATTGAAAGACAGGTTTCTCCCCCTTCCATTCTTATTTTTAATTTGCTGGACAAAAAACTGTCTTTCCTTTTTATTTAATAAATGGTAGTTCACTGTTGATGAATTTTGGCCCAATTATTTCCTCACTGAAAAGGGCTTCTGTCAGTTAACACGTAAAAAACCTGAGATAGCAGTTTGAAAAATGTCACTTGATCTTTGGCTCTGGGAGCTGGCCAACAGAAAGGAAAGTTACCTCAAACTCAATTTTTGTATTTAGAATGCTTCCTTTCCACATCATCTGACACATACGCACACCTAAAGGCATTTATCATTCTTAGAAGAACACAGGTAAGTTAATACTGAGGTGGCATAGGTACTAAACACCACCTGTGGAGGACCTGCACGCTACTCTGGTTTGGACTTTGAATCTCAAAAGTGAAGCCAGAAGTTTCAAGTTAATATTTTATGGTGAAGGTATAAAAAAGAAGTCAAAAGTATGCTTAGAGGCTTGTAGGCCACTGATAAAATACACAAACAATACTTGCTTTTTTTATAACTTTTAATTAGCAGCAGGCAGTGAGCAAAGAAAAGGCATGGATTACTCATAGGTTTTAAGAGTTCATGAAGAGCTTTGCTCTGGCATGATGGCTGCTGGAGATAGATGACTTGTGTTAGCATAATGCAGAGCTATTTTGTACAAGAACCAGTTGGAAAACAAAGAAAACAATGCAAATGAAGATCCAAAGGAATGAGAGAATAATATGCGATAAAGAATATAAACAATCATTCAAATGATTTTGCAATTAGTTGCTGCAAAGCCTTAAAATAAAGAAAATTTCTCCCATAAGGAATATCAAAACCAACCACTACAGATTCAAAACAGTATTCTTGTCACAGTCTGTCCATGATTTGGAGTATTTTCCCCATAAAAACATTAGGATTTCTAATACTGCTATAAATCAAAAAGGAGGAACACCCTTGTGTTGCTTGCGTTATATAGTAATACGCTGGGAGGTTCAAAAATACGGTGACCCTGAAATATTTGCTACTTTGTTGTTGTTGTTGTTGTTGTTACAAAGCAATGACAGGAAATGCACATTTCGGATTCTCAAGATTAGGTCACCAGGCTCTGCACACAGTGCCTAGCTATATTTTATTTGCTGTTGATGATAGCTTCCTTTTCAGATGATCTCTTGTCCCTGATTCGGTCAAAAGTTCATGGCAATTTTGTTCTAATCACATCAATTTACAGACCCTGAAAATACTGAATTAAAATACTATGCACAGGCTATGATAACCTTCACAATAAAAAGGACGATATTTAAGTGCTGAATGAATGTAAAGAACTTTTCTTGCAAATGCATTTTGATATATCTCGGTATAGCTGTAGGTTTTCATACTTTTCTTGCTTAATTATTTATTATGAGTTCATAGCATAAAAGTCAGTTGTAAGGTACAACAGAGAAAGGACCTCTCTAAATTAATTTTATAGCATACAAGATGCACTAGATTAGTAAATTCATTTTGGTTTCTGTTTAAACAACAGAAAATCTCAAATCAGTTTGTTTCACCTCAGTTTAGTTTTCACAATGAACAACAGCTGCAAGCTAAATCAACATAAGCATGCATAAATGGGTTTGAGTTTCACTACTTGGGGATGCAGCTTTTGTGTGTTGACGAAGGTTATTATTAATCTGACTCTATGGAAGAAGATCTAGGGAAAGATGTGCTGAATTAGACTTATTCACCTTCCTTTTTTTTTTCTCTTTTTTCTTTTTTTCTTTTTTTTTCTTCTTTTTTTTTTCTTTTCTTTCTTAACAAAATTTAATATTTATAGGTTTGGATACTATACTTTTTGATTGAGAATGGAAGTGAATCTGGCATGCCAATAATAGAACATATTTTTTTTATACATAATAAACAGGATGGGAAGTGGGAGAAGGCAACATTATAAGGTGCAGGATCCTGGCTCTGTTCAACAGATTGTATGCCACATCCTGCACAAACAGGCTTCTCACATGGATGCTTTAAGAAATTGCCTATAGTTACTTGTATGGGTCCAGCATGAATTGATAGAGAGGGCTGAAAGCTTCAACTCTACTGTAGGTGTTTACTACCAGGTCATTAACCAAGAGATGGTAAGTGAGCTCATGGAAGTGAATGACATTTTGCAGGGTCAGAAGCTAATAAATGACTGAGTCATAGAAAATGCAAAGGCAAGGAAAGGCCATAATCTGAAAAGTTTAACCGCTTTCTCAATGATAATGCAAGATTTAAAAAAAAGGTGGGGGGAAGGGGAACGGACATGACACTACACATGTTTCAAGGAAAATCAACTGATCCGTATATGGTTTACCACCAAGCTGTAAAGTCAAGTGCAATGCTAAAAGGCACATAATTCGAGGTCATTTGTCCTGCAAAAAGAAGAGCAGACAATGCGTGTTTCTTTATCCCACACACAAAAGTTTTATGTCTGCCACATCAATAAGGAACCTGTATGTTTCAAAATTAATTCCTGTGCCTCACTTCTTACTTTTCAAGATAAAAACTTACTTTCTCTGAAATGACATACTGATTAGGAAGTTACAGGAAAAAAGTAATATGCTATATAAAGGTTCTCCCTCATCTTTCCCATAGTTCACTACTGAATTAAAATTACTATTATTGGAATTTCTAACTTGCCCATCACTTAAATAAGTAGGCATCATTGCCCAATTCCAGGAAAGCATCTGTTCTTTTTGGTACAAAAGCCAAACAGTGCTCCCACTGGGGTATTAGCTGAGTCACTAATTTATCAGGCTATATCCTTTAGAGGCACCAGATATATTAACACTAAAATTGGAATATGATGCCATGTTTTCATCTTCTGTGAACCTTTGTCCAAGCTTAAATAACTATGTGGTGTGTGAAAAATGAAGGGATGAGAGGCAGTAACAGGTTGTCATTATTTTCTAGAAGGAAACTGACTGACATTAACATGCTGAGAAGTTAGGAGGGATAATCATGAAACTGATCTGAATTTCTGTCTATAATAAATCAACAGAAGGCATTGTCAGAAATGATCAAGTGGCAGATCATAAAAGTTTTTCTTTCACTCAATTCTGGCTTTACTATTAGATACACATTCTTTGAAAACTCTGTGGAACAAAAGTTAGGAATATGGGTCCAAAACATTTTACAAAATCTCTGTCTATGCATTTTCCTAAACACAGCTGCTTTAGCTGCTGACGAGTGTGACATGACCTTGCATTGTCCATTGTTTGTTTCACAATAAATTACATATACTACAGTTTCTCATTCATTGTGATTCTTATCTATTTAAATAAAGTTCCCATACTGAATGTCTGAGATGGACCATTGTGCACTAAAGGAAACATTTATAACTTTCTATTGTCTTCATAAATATGATTAAAACTCAAAGATATAAAGCTAAAGCAGAATGTTGTTTTTTCATAACTAAATGGTAGTTAGTTCCACTGTCCCTCGTAGTAGCGTCACTACCATGCTGCTTATGCTTGCAACTCAGAACACAGAACTGTAGGCTACTTAGTAAAACTTGTATTTTGACACAATTCTGCTCATCTTCTCTAGAACTGTGACATCGTGAACTCATACAATAAGCATAATGCTGGGTTGTTTTGTTTTGCATTTTTTTATGATGTAAAGATAACAAAGCACCATGCAGTTAGTTTTTGCAATAATGTTGTTGGATTATAGTTAGTATGTGATGATCCTTCTACTTAGCTATTGTTTTAGTAAAAAATTGCCTTCAAAAGATGCAAAAGTTTAAAATTTCAAGACTCAGTCTCTGTTACAAGCACCGAAATAAATTTATTTTCTTAACCAATCAAATGAACACAGCATTTGACTTTTGGTTTACTTTTCCTTTTCCATTCTTGTTTCAGTCACTGTCCACTTTTCATTTGGCATAAGCTTTCTTTAGTGTGTACAGATATAGTACACCTCTCACATTTATATTAGATTTAAACAAATGGTTCACCCTGGGAAGTGAACCCTTATTATTTTTGATCCATCTTTCATAACTCACTTTCTTTGAGAAGCTCCTCCTACACAACATTTCCCTCTCCATTTCCCAAAGTTTCTGACTTTTTTGTTATTTTCCCCATGATTTAATTCATGAATAGCAAGAATAAATATTTCATGGTGTTATCCAGTCTTGTGTTTTCTGCTTATGTTCTAGACTAAACAGAAGAAAACCCCCACATTTTTAAAGTCTCTCCAGACTGGAGAGAATTGGAACTGAGGCATTCTGAGATCACGATCCTCACCTTTATTTCACTGCTTGCATGTGAGGCTCTGTGTCATCAAAGAACGTACCAAAAATATTCTCTCGACTCTATTGCAGAACTCTATGTCGACAGATGTAACAAATCAACCTGCTGCCTTTTACGTGAGTCCAGGAGATGATCAAGTATGTTTGAAAAGTTGTCTTTAGTTTGATTTCAAGAAGTCTTACCTTTGCCAGAGCTCAATTCAGATGTGAATGCTGGTGCTAACTCACTGTGGGTGAGGTTCTGACATTTTGCTAGACGCCTCCATCTCAAACTTTCTATCATCTTGACAGTAGAATCTCATTTGCAGCAAAAGGATAAGAAAGACAAATCTGTGGCTTGACACCTTGTGACATCTTTCTATGGGTGATGAATTTCTGTTACATGACAGGTTCAAAGTTACTGAGCAATGGATGAATGACTTGCACAGTAACTTCAGTCTTGCTGAGAGTCACAAGAATACGTCAAGTCATAAAAAACAAAACATTGTGACACTTTTAAGAATGGGTTATTCTATGTATTTAGGTTGATGTGAATGTCTTTTATTTCATACTTAAATTTTGACAAAAGTAACAGATCCACAAGAGACCATAAGAATAAATAAATTAACTGCAACTTCTAGCCCTTTAATCGTGATGACAATTGTTTCAATTTTACTTTTTTCTTGCACTGAATATAGTCAAGGTTTTTTTCCAATTATTCTGTATCTTTTCTCTCCTTATCTTCACTGTTTTTGAGGGTTTTTTCGGACACCTTTTTATTACTATAACTTTCCTCTACTTATTACTGTAGGTCTTTATGACTTTTCTTACATTTACAGTCATGCTGTTAGGAAGAGTTCACCCGAATATATACATTGGTATTATTGATATACACGCTTAGACATCTAAATGTGCATAAGAAAGCCACAAAATTCGGCTGTCAGATGAGAAAATGAAAGACTTGATATGCCCATGTTTCTCAAGACCTTACAGTAAAAAGTTACCCAAGCCATGGAAAACCCAGCCATAATGTCCTTATCTTCCAAATTAAATTTGAGTCTCTATTTCTGAGGTAAAAGCCTTGAAATCCAAACTTGTGTGCACACTGAGTTGGAGCATTTTGAGTTGTTCTTGCTGAAGCTGCTCTACTTTCTATGGGCTATTTAAATACACACTCTACCAAAAAGAACATAAACATAGTTTAATGGCCGGGGACTAAACACAGTTTTGCATATTAAGGGAGGAAAAATAAGCTCTCTCCATTAGTTTCCAATGCTTAGGTCAGGGTTTATTAGGCAGCTAGCCTGTGATTAACTTTTTTTAAAAAAATTAATCTAATATGTTATCTGAGATAAACACATTTTATACATAATATAAAAATAATGAAATATAAAATATAAACCATAAAAATCATAAATGCCCATCAGATTCACTTACAAAAAGTTTTAGTAGGGAAGACAACAATATCCATGATACTCAGTAAATAGCCATGATTTTTTTTTGTTTTCCTCCTCTCCTGTAGAAATATCGATACTTCAGAAAAATCAAACCTCTGAGAAGTACTATAAGAATAAACTATAGATCTATGCTTTTTTTTTTTTAATTGAGAGGTGTCTTCATTGATATTTCAATGTGGGGCAGCCCCCAGCTAATAAAGTTAGTAAGCAGTGGTTAACTGAAGAACTGTCCGTTTTTGACATTACATTCTGTTAGTACTAAGTATAGAAAATTACAAGTTGACATCCGTTAGCTTATAAGTCATAATTAAAACCCACCAATTTATATTTTTATTTAGTCCTTTAAAGTTTCTCTTGACGCTCTAATAGCTCTTAAAGGAGAAAAATTAAAAATTTGGTTTGCATCCCACTTTGGCAGGTACTGGCTGTCTGAGTACAGGTGTTCTGAACTCAATGTATGGTATAATAGCTGTCTCCAGATAGCTTTATGGGCAACAGAAGATCTGATCTCTAAATCGGGCATTATTTTAATTTAATTTCCTCCTTGCCTTGATAGAATGAAATTTCCCTAAAATGTCTCTATGGTTTTTAATCTCTAAAGTCTCTAGAAGTCAAATTTGTTGCATGAGACATCGATACTATTCAACTTTTTTTTCTTTTTCCTTTACTGGCAAAGATACCTTTGCAGCATGTACTGCACAGACTCTCCCTCCTTCTGCCATGAAAAGCAGAGGGAAGATCTCTTCTGGCCTCCCACAGTCATCCCCTCCTGCAGTCATATCTGGGTTCTCCAGGACTGTGACAATGAGAGTGACAACACATACGATGATTTGTTCCTGTCCTAGGTCTCCTCTCAGAACAATGGAGCTGCTGCCCCTAGTGACTTCAAGTGTCTCAGTACTTTCCTTGGGACACCTGTACCCACAGCTGATCAATCACCCACCTCCAGGGCCTCTGGGCAACTCCTTTGTTGCTCACATGGATTTGCCATGTCCTATTTTCTGTGCTCCTCCCAAGAACCAGGCTTGGGAACCTCACTCAGCTGCTCATATGAGTGCACAGCCTGAGAGCGCTTCTGAAAACATGACCTGCAGTAACAGAAAAGGAGAAATATTGATGGGTTGTGGGTTTCCCCCTCTCTCACACTGTTGCTGTATTGATTTCAACACTTGAAACCACCAGTGTAAATAAGGAGAAATTGGGACTCTAAACTGGCTACTAAATTTGGCTGCTTCTGCCAAAGTAAAGATGTACTTCCTCAGGAGCTGGATGTCTGAGTGGAGCATCAAAGTCCAAACCCTAGCAGCTAGGGGTGGATACCACATAGCTCTTCAGATCAGTGAAGCTGTGGAAGTTTGTAAGATATTTAGATATGGGAAAGCTGCTTCATTCCTCTTCTCTACTGAAAATGATTGCTGTTAAACACAATCACCAAAAGTCATTGATACAGTGTCCAAAAAATGCGAGCTTGTGATGGCATTTAGGGTTCTTTAGGAGAGGTAGTTCTTGTGGATGAATCATAGGTAGTATGGCATGAAAGTGGTGAAGCTGATCCTCGCTCAGATGTTTTCAGTTGCTGGAAGTTGACCTGGTATAATGTAGACTTAGATTATCTATCTTCTCTTATTGTGTGCGTTTCTATTTTATACAGTAACGCATTAACAGGATGTTAGATATTTTGCTTTCCTCTCATGCATTAGCAGTTGATGGCTGCACTGAGTCTGATGTTAAAAAGGTAAAAAGTTTCCAAGTCATGTAGGTAGCTTCTGCGTCAGATATAGCAGACCTAAATAATCTACTTATTTTAGGTAATGTAATAAAATAATTGCACTTTAGAGTTCCATGTAAGATTTTAATATTTCTTTTTAAAAATCTGACAGATAAGTCCAGTATCATTTTTTCCATAGATATCAGCGCAAGTTTTAGAAGAATTTGGTGTCTAAATCCAATTACAGTTTCTTCCACAGTGATTATACACTACCAAAAATACTTAATGTTCTTGTATTATAAACTGTGATATTGCCTTAATCATTATTACACAAAAAATATCAGAGGTTATCTTTTCTTACAGACTCTGATGCTTCTTAATGCTCTTAACAAGGTTCCTAAACAGTTATGTCTGGATCCTCTGAATAATATATGGAAATCAGGAATATGCCCAAGAGCACTCAACAACCACATTCCAGGCACTGGATGGAGATCGTATTGATGTTATCAATAGTGAACTTGCTATTAAAAGTGACCTCCATTGGCTGTGAAGAAGATGGAGAAAGATGAACAAAAATTTTTTAAAAAATGAACATACTGAGACTCAAGATGTGCTAGACTGTAACCGCCCTCTTTTCTCCATCTGTTTCTTTTTCTTCTCTTCACTTTGAAAACTATTAGCAATTTTATAATCCTACAAGGGCTAGTTACAGCTGTTGCACAAGGACTCTGCGGGGTGAATGCATTATAGATAAAAGCCCTCATCACACCCCTCAAATTCCCATTTTCACCTGCTCACGTGGTATTCACCCACAGCTTGTAAACAATGGTTTTCTTTGCTGAGTGGAGGAGATTCAGATTCAGTGTGAGCCTGGCAAAATTACTTTTTCTCTTGCTCAATTTTAAAGCACTGTGCTTTATAAAGTGTGAGAGAGAGTCTGATAGGTAAGGTTTAGCAGGTCATGTGTAGAAAGGAAAGAAAGGAAGAGAAAGCTAACAAGGGCTTGCAGATGTGAAGTTAGAGGACTATAAATTAATAAGATGGAAGAAGAAAAACAACAGAATTTAAAAGCTGTAGAGAGAAAATATGTTGCATCTACCCTTAAGCTAGATGCTGTTCAATTCATTTTATAGTATTGGAGACTAGTACTTATCTCTTCCTTTTGCAAAGAAACACATGAAGACCTGAGCAGTTAAATGGTGAAATTTCCAGTATCTAAAACCAGGTTTTAAAACTGAAGATGTAGCATTGAATTCTATCACAAATATTTATTTAAAATATACTTATTTTTTATCATAATCAAACTGTGCACTCTGGAAGATATTCTGCTTGGAGTAGAGGTCATAAACCCTATGCTAACAGGATAATAAGTACATGTTAATATTTTGGAACTAGAGCTAGATGAAATACTTCTCCAACTTTCCAAAGGAATTCCTTTTATCAAAACATCAGATTTTTGATCAGCATTTTTATTAGTATTATATTGCAGAATTGTAATGAACGGTGGGATGAAGGCTACACAAAAGTAATACATAGGATATGAACAGTAATACATATGAAAAGCTTGGTGAGATCCTGCTATCACCATAAATTTAAAAAAAAAAACAACCCTGAAATTTTAGCTGCCGTAGACATAAAATTCTCATTTATCTTGCTCAATGTTAAAGCACTGTGCTTTAGAAAGAAATTTTACTCAAAGTTAAAGGATAGTAAACAATAACTCCTCCATGGGAAGTAAGATAAGTAAGGTCTATTAGTAAGAGTCAGAGATCTCACTGAGTACAATACTTGTATATGAAGAAAATACATTCTTTGGATACTAATATTATTTGACATATTCCTAAATTCCACATCTATTTGTAAATAAAATGCTAAATTAACAAGGTATTTAATCTCATTGGAGACCAATTGTAATAATGTTAAGTTTCATGACCAAAAACCAAATAGATTGCAGTACAAAATTTATTGTCATGTCAGATACTTCTATTTTGATTACCTGCCTTTCTCTGCAGATCTGATGTCTATTATTGCATTTTAAACATCTATATGTCACAGCGATTTATTTGGAAGCTGTTACTGCTTTCATTTGTGTCAAAACAGTAGAAGTGTAAGGGACCACTAGAAAATCCAGTGAAATACTGCAGAAAATTATTTGCTTCTAAAAAGGTGTTTGAACTACCATATACTGCTGGTAAAGGATCATAAAGAAACAAGCAAATCTGTCTTAAATTTTATGAGAGAAGGGGAGAAGGGAATTCTGTTGCATTCCCATCTTATATAACAAACATATAACTCTTCAATCATCTATGAAGAAAATTATCTATTCCAGTATGATTTTAGTCTTTAACCTTCAATAGAGAGCATATGTAATAGGATAACTGCCTTCTTAAATTGCTATAATATTGTTTACAGAAAAGCACTTCAGCTACTGTCGATGTGATACCTACGAGTAAGCACTAAGAACATGGAATAGGAAGGATTTCAGAGTGAGCTTTTTCTCTCAAATCTGTATTTTCAGAGTTATACCCAAAGGAAGAAATATTGGATTTTCAATATGATATTTTGATCAGTCCATAAGTTTTAGGATTTTTCAGTTGTTCAACATCATTGTCACTTGACTGAGAAGCAGACACACCAGTCAAGCAAGATCCATGGTTTTGCTGTTAAAGTCTGTCATGGTTTAACCTTGGCCAGCAGCTAAGCACCACGCAGCCACTCACTCAGTCTCCCCAGGGATGGGGGCAGTGAATCAAAAGGGTGAAAGTGAAAAAACTCACGGTTTGAGATAAAAACAGATTAAAAGGACACACAATACTACTAATAGTTAGGGAAAAAAAAGATAAGTGATGAACGGCACAATTTCTCATCACCTGAAGTAGATGCTGAGCAATACCATGGCTGCCCAGTCTGTCAGCTCCCCCTTCCCCCAGTTATAAACAGAATATGATGTCCTATGATATGGAGTAGCCCTCTGGCCAGTTTGTGCCAGCTGCCCTGGCTGTGCCCCTGCCCAGGTTCTTGGGTACTACCCCACTCTCCTACCTTCCTGTTGACAAGGCAATCTGAGAAGCTGAAAAGTCCTTGACTACCTGGCAGAAGCAAAAACATTTGTATGTTTAAAGCATGATTCTCACCCTAACTCCCAAACACAGCTCTACACCAGCTACTAGAATGAAAATATACCCCTGCATAAACCAGGAAAGGTTCCCTCTGTTTTTCTGTGTTGACTAGAAGAAATGCCCACTAAAACAGAAACTGAAACCAAGATAGAGACAAAAGTCTTAGAAATTGTCTAACAAATAGAAAATAGAACTTTATTTTCTTCATAGGTTGAAACTTTTAAGTCTTATTGCCATGACCAACTCTATCAGGAAAATAGAGGAAGTCTACCAAGATTATCAAGAAGACAAAACTTAACAGAGAGTGTGAGAAGTGCAAACTGACATTAGGGAACCAAAGATAATGTGAAGCTCCTAGTCCAAGTGGACTCCATGTAAGGAATGCCCCGGCATGTTTTTCTTCTGAATTAAGATATGCTTATTGAGGAAACCTGGTACTCAACACAAATCTGTCAGACAAAAATTTTGGATGGGCTTCTGAGGGTTCTTTTGCTTTTGTGTGATTAAAATAAATTTACCAGGTTTTATCAAATTTAAATATATAGGTGCCAACACTCAGTTCCAGAATACCTCATTCAGCCATTGGGTTTTTCTTTTTCCTGCTCTGCCTGTCTCAGTTGGGAGTACCCATTTGTGACTCTCCACTGAATGCAGCAGTGTTGTCCACATGATGGCACTGCATGGGTATCTGAGATACATGATGGTGGCCACAACATGTGTGGCTTTTCTGTGCTTGAACATCTGCAAAGAGGAACCACAAATGGAAAGTCACCCTCCAACAGATGCCTATCCTAGTCTTGCAGAAGATTTTGGGCTAGCATCCAAGCAGTACATTCAAAGATAGATACAACCAAAATAGGACACATTATCAGTGGTGATTAGTATTAAAGCATCATTGCCACAGAACATTGTTTCAGTATGAATGTAATATTAATATCAGTAAGTAAATTGTGTCTGCATGTCCATTATTTTGTATTACCTAATTATGTGTTTGTTGGGCCAAATACTCATTAAATTCGGAGATGGTTATAACATCTTCAGTATAAGCCTCTCCCCACTGCACCAAACTCTATGAGTCAGGACATTTGCTAAGTATAGAAAAAGGTGTGACATAAAGCTTACCCTGAATTCTTTTTGTAATCAAGTTCAGTGGCCATTTATGTTTTCCTTTCTCTTGATGACGAACAGGTAAGTTCCTTATGTGATTATCTCAGCAAGGACTTCACAGAAAATGAACTGGGCAAATATGGTAAGATCACCTAATTCTCCTGCATTTTATCAGTTGATAATTACAGTTGGGCTTTCTAAAGTATTCTCCACAGAACAATCTGAGTTTTTATCATTATCTTTTATTTGTCTTAAAGAAAAACGTTTAGAGAGTAAAACTCATGTGGAACAAGTAGAATAGAAATGATGCTTGAATGACATAAAATTCTTATTTATTTCCTAGGGGATTCACTCAATTCTACCAGTGTGATGACAACTAGTGCAGCTGGAGAAGGAAGGTCATTACCAGATAATGTAGCCTGTTTATTATGTCTCCTGCTATTGGGATGAGCTATTTCCTCCAGTAGATTGTTCAGGATTTCTTACGGATAGAATTTCTATAGCACATCTTGGGCTTTTTTTCTTTTTTTTTTTTCATGATAAGAGAAAAAACAGCACCTATGATCAAAAGAAGCCATTTAAAGGCAGAAATTTTTTCTAAAAGTGCATACACTCTCTAATATATCCTCTGAATTACTAAGTTTCTGTAACCATTGTGAGGGAAGGACTTCACCAATTGAATGCTATATCCATAATGATCCTATTTAGGGGTGATCAATGTTAACAAGCTTCAAAAATTGTATGTGTTACAGCCCAAAAATGCACACAAGAAGCATTCTACACTCTAGCATATCTGCTCTCAGATATTACTCCTAACTATAGATCTCGGGTCTGTCCTGTTGGGAGGAGAACAGGACCCTAGCTGCAATCTGCCCCATATTGCACCTTGCAGTCCTAATGCACTGCCAGGATGAGCTGCTTAGAGCCAATGTTTTGTTTCTAACCATGACTTTGGGAAATGATGGGGAGATGCAAAGGAACAGATAACAGCCCTGTGCATCACCTCCATCAGGAAGGTTGGTGGCAGCTAGGATACCTTAATATAGAGGAGGAAGCTGTACAGCACTAAGTCTGGACTGGACCCTCTACCCTGCCGAGCATTGAATCAAGCAGTAGTGGCTTTAGGATGATGGAAAAAGCCAGGCCATGGGAAACAATGATGAAAGGAAGTGAAAAATCAGTGCCAGAAGCGTAGCACGAGGCCTGTGAGCTTGTTGTGGGATGATTCCAGTCTTCAGTATCTGCAAGGATGAACAGAAGCAGTTTTCATTTAGCACTCTTCAACTGTACAATAATAGGTTCAGGATGGGCTTAACGTGGTGTCTATAGAATGCCACCAAATTAGCTGCCCACTTCCTCTCTCAGTGCAAAAAGATGGAGGTTTTTTCAGCCTTTCTCCCAACCTTGGCCCTGAGCCATTTTTCAATGAAAATACAGGAAAAAATAATTATTTCAGCCATAACATTTAAAATATAATATGATCGACAACTACCAATATTAGAATGCCTAAACAGAATGTTTCAAGAGTTTCTCAAAATAAATGCTAGCAAATTAAATGTTATCCTCATGCAGCAGTTTTCTAAATGTATCAGTTGTGCCTTTTCTGATAGAAAACACTCCACTGAAAACCGTATCATGTTGATAATATTTGTAAATTGGCATGACAAAAACTTCTTAACCTTTATATCCCTAATATTTTTAGGCAGCTGTTCCTTGATAAAGTTTAGCACATGCTGGAAAAATGCACAAAATCTCACAAGAAACAACCTCTTCTACAGCAATTTTTTTCTTTTTTTTTATTTCCTTCATATATCTTGCACCTGTTTACATATGAATTTCTTATGATCCTGGTAGAATTATATCACTAATATTTTTCACATTTATGAGTCCCATCTTATGCATACTTATTTTGTCTCACCTTGGTGAACAGGGATTAATTATACCTCTGTAACAATTAATTCTACTGTCCAATGTGCAATAATGCTGAAGGTTGCCCAGGAACTGCACTTATGAGAATAATGAGCGCAGGTAAATGGAAGAAGTAATAGACACAACATCAAAATCTGGAAGAACACAGCAAGAAGGCACCAGGCTAAAAGGAGTTTTTATCCCATAAGATAAAAACCCCGAAGTATTATGACTCAAAAAGGCCCACTTTAAACCAGTTATACAATCAGATCATTTATTTCGGGAGAGAAAATGAGGGACAGCAATTAGAAAAAAACACTTAGTATATTGCAGCCATTTGTTCTTTTGAGATCTTTTCTACAATATTGCTATCCCAATCTACTCCCAAGTTTATGCTCGATTTTGAGCCCTTTCACCAAAGAAAGGTGAAAATCCGCATGTACTTCCTTCACACATTTGTTTTGTTAGGACAAGAATGAAGCACAGCATCACTGGATTTCAAATACCTACCCTGAGCACAACTTTTGGTTAAACACCAGCTTTATTCTTTTCTTATTGCTTTAGGCACTGGTTTTCAGTTGATTTGAGTGTCTTCTCTATTAGGCATTTACAAAGCTAATGTTTTTGCACACTAAAAGAAAAGATAAATCTTACAGGATGAATAAACAGACTCAGGTTTTTAATGACAGTGAGAATATGATTGTGTTTAAATTCTGTGAAGTGTTGACAGTCAACTAGCAGAAGCATAGCAATAATGTTTTTTTTTTTATTTCTACTCTTATGCTATTAAAACCACTGAGTAAATCAGGGTATTTATACACAGAAAGTCCTATCCTAAAAATTTTTGTGCCAATAAAGTACTGCTTATGTCAGTGTTAAAAGAGGAGGAATGCCAACAGCTAGTTATGATTAATCATTACTGAAGATTGAAACCTTCAAAAAAAGGTGAAAATTAAAGTGAGTAAGTTAACATTTCCTTGATATAATTATAGAAATCTTCATGAAGTTCTGTATTCTAGTGCTTTATATGTTCAGAAGGCTCAAGTAGAGCACAGAATGGAAGGAATTAAAAAATCAATTCAACAAGAGGTAGTATACTTCTGTTAGTGCTGTCCAAAATGGAGGGTTACAGAGCTTGAAGAAGCTCTTTTACCTGTTGTAACAAAGATATATAATCCATCTCGTGAAGTACATAGTATGGGGATACTGTCAATATCTATCTTTCTTAATAGCAATAGGGAATAATCTGAGACTGTAAGGTCTTTTATCCACAAAGTATAATCAAAACCAAAGGCATGTAGAAAAGAGGACAGCTATCGTTATCCACTCTCCTCCATTGATAAAACAACAAACAAAACAAACCAAAACAAACAAACAAAAAATACTGTCTACTTAGAAGCATTTAAGGAAATAAATTCAGGTGAGAGTTATGTTTTTCATTCTAGTTGTGTCAGAATCTACCCTCAGCTTTCAGTTCATGCTTATTTCTCATGATAAATTGTCACTGTATAAGGAAACATTTCCTTTGATTTCTGTCACCCAGAGAATCTATGCATAAATTCATATTATATTTTCCTTCTTCTTGAACCCTTGAAGATAGAATCTGTCCTTCACGCTTCAGCAAACCAGTGTCTCACAGCTGTTTCCATAAATACTTCAGTACTTGCTATGCTAGCAAAAATGATCATTTCAAAGGAGATTCTGTACCAAAGAGTTTTCTTACTCTAATAGTACTGACTGATTTAAGAGTTTGCTGAATAAATGTGCAATTTGGTAACACAGACCGTTATTACAAACCCCTAACCCCCAGTTCAGTTTACTAGCGAGCTTTGTGGATTTGAAATAAAACTGTGACTACAGAAGGCAACGGATGAGTCAGAAATCATGCTGCATCATGATAGCTGTGCTAAATTAGTGTTGCGGAAAAGAATTTCAGGTTGAAGAAATTTTTCCTTTTGTTAAGGAAACTGAATCATGTAAAATATTTAAAAACTAAATGAAACTTTTTCTGACTCAAAGTTCAGAATTAGTTAAGATTTAATTTATATTTGCAATAAAAAAGTAAATTTGAAGGAAATTTAAATAATAAAAAATAATGCCATGTGAGCAAAAAAACAGGTTTGAATTTTCCATTAATGAATTGGTTTTCTTTAGCAAAGAAGTTTAATAACCACATGTTCATAGAAGGTTTGAGCTTCACTGAATATGCAACTTTGCTCTGGGAAGTTGTCCTGGGTTTGGGTAGGATAGGGATATTTTTCACCAGAAGCTGGCATGGGACACAGCCAGGACAGGTGACCCAAACTAACCAAAGTTATATATAATGTTAGTTAGTCAAGGAGTGGTGGCACAGCTCTAGGACTTGCGGCTCAGGGCAGTCCAGCTTCATTATGGGTCTGAGCTGTACAGTATGAGTTCTGTGGATTTTGGTGTGAAACTGTATTGTGTACTAATACCAGTTGTGTGCATTCTCTTACAGGTCCTGTTTTTGTTTTCCCCACCCTGTACTGTCCTAGTAAACTGTCCTCATCCCAACCCACGAGGTTTGCCTCTGTCTTCCCATTCTCCTCTCAATCCTACCGGGGCAGGGGGTGGAGGGGAAGCAGCCGCCTGGTGCGCTGCTGCCAGCTGGACCAAACCATGACAGAAATTTACCTAATTCTGATTTATCTCAGGTTAATGCACAGAAAATCACTATGTACAATGAGTTGTTATAGGCATAGCATGCCTGCACCCACTTAGGTAACAACTGGCAGTCTCTGACATGCTTCTAGGATTAGTTTTCACATGCTCAAGTAGTTTGCTATACTACTTTAGTATATACTATGACATTATACTGTAGCTACTTAAGTGTCATAGTAACTATAAGTTTTATACAAGGAATAGACTGTCACAGTAAAACAAGCACAAAACAAAAAAAGAAAAGGAGTTAAAGACATCAGGTCATTAGAGCTAAAGTTATAAACAGAACAATGTAAAGCACAGTAAATGTGAAGCTTTACAGAGACAGTCTTGGTACATAAATGCTATTCACAGCAAACCCAACAAAAGAAATGGTCCAATATTCTTCACTCAGCTTCTTTGTTGCTTTTTGTCAGAGATACATATATGTCAGAAGGGTCAACAGTCCTAAGGTGAGAAAAGAACAATATTGACTCTGCACGAGTGGAACACTTCCCCATCTAAGTGGTGAAACACTGAATATCCCAGTCTAACTTCAAGGCTCATTTTGAGCATGAGGCTGGACAAGATTATATCATGGTTATGTTATGATTTAGTAACTCTCAACTCTCAGTAAACTTTTGTTTCTATCAAAAGGAAGTTGTGCTCACATTCTGGGAAAGTGCCTTCCAAACTTATGGGGCATAAAGAGAAAGGAGAGGTGTATTCATGGTGTCTGCGAAACACCCACAAAATTGGTAGGAAAATATGTCACCATTTTAATATGCCCAGAAGCAGCACCTGAAGTGGAAGATACATGAGTTTTCACTGATAGAAAAGACAATACTTAATCTTCAGTTGCAAGAGTGTAACAGAGACCTTTCTACAGAATCACCATGGAAAGTGGGTATATTTGCTGAGAAGTGTTAAAATGAAAACTTAATGGAGGAGTTAAAGAGTACATGTAGGGGATCCAAGACAGGATTTAAGGAGAACTTGATGACAGAAATTAAATGCAGGTGACCAGATGAGAAGACAATAAAATTTCTGTAAGAAAACAGAAGGAAGAAACTGGAGGTCACTAAAGCAGTCATTAGGTGAACTGATTAAATGCTGAGGGGGTCTTGAATGTTTTTAAGGTTGCTTCAAAATAAGGAACGAGAGATTATCTGAATAGAAATTGTAAATTGAAGTTGAAACAGAAAATAATATGTATTGACAGCTAGAGAGGCAGTTTAAGCTGAAAGTCTGAATTTGGTTCTGGGAAAGAGGAGACTTGAATCTGTGAGGGAAGGAGCAGAAAAAAGAAAAAGACTGAAGGTGAAAGATGATTCATAATAGACTTGATGTCAGAACCCTGAAAAAAATGGTATTTGTAGCAACATCGTACCATGAAGTACTAAAAGCTTGGAGAAAAGTGTTTGGAATGCTGCCTGCTGTAAAAGAACCTGGGCATGTTTGTAAGCAGTTGGCTGAATCTGGCCCAGCAGGTGTCCAAGAAGGACAGCAGCATCCTGACTTGCATCAGAAATAGTGTGGCCACCGGGAACAGGGAGGCGATCATCCCCCTGTATTCACCACTGGAGAGGCAACACCTCAAGTACTGTGTTCAGTTTTGGACCCCTCACTACAAGAAAGACATTCAGGTGCTGGCTGGAGTGTGTCCAAAGAAGGGTCCTGTGGAGGTGAAGGGTCTAGAGAACAAGTCATATGAGGAGTTGAGACCACTGGAGTTGCTTAGTCTGGAGAAATGGATGCTCAAGGGAACACCTTATTGTCCCTTCATCTACCTGAAAGGAGGTTGTAGCCAGATGCATATTGCAACAAGCAATAGGACAAGAGAAACAGTGTTTACGTTGTGTGAAGGTGAGCTTAGAGACTGGATATTATGGAAAAATTGTTCACTGAAAATGCTGTCAATCACTGGAACAAGCTACCCAGGGAAGTGGTTGAATCAGTACCCCTGAAGGTATTTAGAAGTGGCATAGACATGATTCTTAGGGACATGGTTTAGTGTTGGGCTTAGCAGTGCTAGGATAATAGTTGGGTTTGATTATCTTTAGGGTCTTTTTGAACCTAAATAATTATATGATTTCAAAAGTTCAAATTCTGGAAACTCAGATTATATTATTTTAATTTTTTTATTAAATTTTGTGATTTAGGGAGTATACTGTTCTTGTAGTAGAGCATTGATAGTGGATTTATAGGAAGAACTGTCCAGTCTTTGATTTCCAGCTCTAATTAAAAGGTAGATATTTAATGATACTTCTAAATAATCTTGAATTTCAAGATCAGGAGGAATGAGATCTTCTTTAAAAGTCTCTGGGAGATTCAAGTACAGACAGAAGTCTGCAAACATATATTAAATGAGACCTACAAACTTCTGTCCCTGAAGAAATTCAGCAGGCAATCACACTTTAAACTTTCAAAGATTTTCTTAACCACTATCCAGAACAGTGATTAGAACACTTCTGATCCTGCAGTTCTGCATAAAAAAAGTTTAATCATATCTAGATCTGATTAATGAATATGATTTTTGTGTGTGCATACAGCTTTTTAGCATGTATAATGAAATATGACTTTTTTTTTCATTTCAGTATCCCCATGATGAATAAAATTATTATATAATCTGACAGGTATAGCACGCTAGTATATTTTTCGTTTCAATCTTTGTGAAAAAACAGAAGCACATAATTTCCTTGTGTTTCAGGCCACCTTTAATGAATTTATGGAATTGAATACATTGCATAAATATAAAAATGGAACCTTGTCAGTTAATACTTTCAAGTGATGACATAGTTGTTCTGGTGAATTATCTGTGAACAAAAACATTATCCTCTTACTGTGAACAAGGTCTGTGATTACTTGCAAAAATGGATTAGATGGTCATAGTTGAAATTGAAATTATTTTTTATGAAATAAAGATTGCATTTAGAACAATTTTTCAACTCAAAATGGAGTATAATTTGGCAATTTTGAAGTATCAATTTCAATAAAATTAGCAAAAGTAATGTCTAGATTTTGATCACTGGTGAAATTATATGCAGATCCATTCAGGTCTGCAATAATGATCTTATTCCTGTCACAAGATCTTTGATCAGAAATGTCACTGGCTTCTGATGATGGTATTTATACTTTTAAAGAAGGGGAAGGGAAGGAAACATCGCACAGCAAGACCTCTTGGGAAATCATGCTAGCATCTTAGATGAAGAAACAATGAGCCAACATCAGTTTGTCTGTGTATGTCCAAACAGTTCCTCATTATAAAAGTTAACTATAACTTTAGAGTCAAACTTATACCATCTTCCTCAAATGCCTGTCACTTCTTCATCATGTATTTACACTTTAAATAATCCGCAGTTACTTTTGTATGATTTCAGATTATAGTAACATGAAATACAAACTACATCCTTCATCCTTAAAATTCCAGTTTATCTCAGAGGCTTTCCTAACCTGAACAGATTACATTTACTTTTTACTCGCTTGGCTTCTTTCAAATAATCCAGCTTTCTGTGCTATTGTTCACTGTTTAGAAACAGACCATAAAATTCTCTAATATATTAATTATTCAGAATTATTCATTAATTTCCTCAGTGAAAGAGCTTTGGTTTGTAGATCATTGAAACTGAAATTATTATAGAATGTAAAATTGGAAATGGAATTTGTATACAAGGCAGGCAACTGTAACATAATTAACATCCCAGCAATTCTGAATTTGAAATGTGATATGCAATACATTGTAATATTCATTATTTATTATGTGTTGTTTATGTAAATAACCTACTGAGATGCCAGCAACACTATGCCATACTTTATAGACTTTATCAATATAACATAAAGTTTTATACATACATTTTCAGGAAAATATCATAGTTAGGAAATAGTTTATCATATGATCCAAAAAATTTGAGAATTCTAAATGTTGCAGTACTCACCTTCAGCTTCTAACTTCTATCCCAAATACTTCCTTAACATTAAGTGAAAATAGATTCTTCATTGAAATTAAATGCTGGATGTCTGTTGCAACATCATAATTTTTTCATTTAATTTATATAGCTAATACTAGAAACATTTATGCAAGTACTTTTAATCTTTAAATCCATATGATAATATTTTAATAACCAATAGAATTAAAGGTTTTAGACAACTAATAGTAAAATTAATTATGGTACTTTAAAAGACAGGTGAGAAGAAAATTTCTAATTCATGGATAACTGAAATGCACCATTGTAGAAAAGTGTTGAGATATTTCTTACAATTTTCTTATGCAATTCTAAAGTACATTCCAAACCTGTTGACATACAAATTTATATTCTGGCTGACTACCGCCCACTCTTCAGTAAACAGGTCTCCTTTCCTACGATGTGTCTGGTTTTTTTGTCGTTATGTTCTTAAAACGTGTTGCACAACAGAAGTTTTTTTATTGTAACTGATTAAGAGACTAACTTCATAAACGGTTTTCAATGTGTGTGATGAACTAAGTTGTTAGAATGTATGTATACATACATATGATAATTTCTTGTCTCATTGAATATCAAGATTAATTGTCTCCTAGGAGAAATCCTGACCTTAGATTCACCTCATCTATTATTTACCTTCAAGGTCATTAAATCTTAGTTTCTTTCTCCAAAGGAGTCAATATCAACTTACTGTGATCATGATGGAGACATAAAAATGCACTAGAAAATATATGAAGAATAAGGAAAAATGTGGTGTACACAGTGGTTTAAATTATAATCAGATATTTTTACCTTGTAACAAGAGCTGATTGGATGCTGCTTCTTAGGACTTTCACTACTTTTTTGTTATTGAATTATTCAGAAATTCATTTTATTGTTTTAAAATATATATGTTTGTATAATGTTCACAGGATTTTACAGCAAATCATTTAAATCCATATTGGAAAATGACTAGGTGTTTAAAAATTCAACATAAAATTAAGTTACTCCATACAGTTAACTAAGCAGGAAACAAAGTCTGGGCTTGTTTTTTTTCCTTCTGTGGCAAGATCAATTCTTGCCATTTGCAGATAGATATAACCAAGAAATGCAACTCTAGGGGTGGCAGGTTTTGTTTCTTTATTCGTTTGCAGAGTAACCCGGACAGCATCCCTCTCTTACAACCAAGCAGTCATACAACTTCTCAGTGTCTTCCCGCTCTCTGACAATCCTTTCAACACTTGAAACCAGGATAAATCTGTTCTTTTTCTTTTGGGTAGATGGTGGATGTACACCATCAAAAGCAGGTCATGGGGTGTTTACTCACTGTCAATGTTTGTCTTGTACTATTTTCTTCATTCACTATTGTTAGAAAATTCAAAGTTACTAGCTTTTCTGAGTATTTATCTATTGTTAGGTATTTGTTGGGGAACAATCGGTTTTTAAATCTTTAGGCATCACGAATACAATACTGCATGCTTAAAAACCATATATGTGATATTTAATGGTGCCATTTGACATTTGAATGGACCATAACCAGGGCTAAAATTTACTTCTGTTTGACTAACAGGTTTGATTTTGCCAGGAGTATGACCAGATCAATAGAGGGTGATTAAAATTAATGAAGCTTTGAAAACCTTGAAAGCCTCAGCTAAAGAGAGAATGTTTAAACCTGGTGAGCTTTCAAGTCTAAAGAGAGCTTAATGAAATTCTCACCAAACTCCTTCTCACTCTAGCACACATAAACACTTAAAACAGCTGAGCTCTATTCCCATCATACTTTTTCTGTACTGCAGACACAGCAGTCTTTTTCTTGGCAGGTTTCACTCTAAAATGGGACAAACAAATCCCTGGAATGAAATATTGGCAGTTTCAACCCTGATAAGTCAGCACACCAGCCAAACAGCAAAGAGTTTGTGAGCTCTTCTTCTATACAAGACATGAAGGGGTGCAGGACTGGTGAGTGAAAGACTGAATGAGACTTGATGATTCACCAGTCTTTCACTTCAATGGCACGTATTTAATCATAACCAGACTACGCACATCTAGACTGAGCACATAATGGTATTCAGGTTAGATTTAATAGTTGCACTATGTTTATGTAGGCATCTTACTTCATTCTCGGGCTGCAGAAAATGCTCATTTGTTGCTTACTAACATTTTAAGCAGGCTAGAACTTCAGTTAAAAAGTTTGAGCCCTCACCTATGTGGGGCTCAAGATGACTGTCATGCCATTCCTTATTATAGCACGGGAATAGAAAAACTAACAGCATGAAGTCCTGTGCAGGAGTTATCTTTGAGTCCCAAAATAACTCAGCTACTCACAAAAGTCCAAAATAATTAAATAAAGTATATAAATGAATTATTGTCTTTCCTAACTTCGTGGTCTCATGTGTCAGGTTACCAGATTTGACCCTGGAGGTCTTCCAAAGCTGTGTGTATTTATTCTATTCATTTCTAGTTTCACATCTACTGGCAAATATTTTGTTTTCATCTGCTTCTTTAGAAATCAAAAATATAAGAAACATCCTTCTGCAAAGCAGTTGCTTAGTGAAATCATAAGACCATTCCTATTAAAAGGCAATAAGGTTTTGTGGCAATGACCAAGGAAAATGGGAACTTTCTGCCCACTTGATTTTCTGAAGGACCTGATGAATGCATGATATATTCTGTACTTTGCCAGTCATTTCCAAGAATGCAATTCAAAAAGGTGATTTAACTTGTCTAGCAGTATAAAAACTATATTTGTGCCCTACATAAACTTAAAAATCTTGTCAGGACTAATTATTTAAAGTCCTTGGGGAAGCTTATGGATTGTGATAGCCATGATTTCTCTTCTGCTTTTCAGCAGTGACTGCATTTGGCTGAACTTAAAAGTACAGATCATGTTTTCTAGGTGAAACAACCTTGTTGACACTAAAAAAATTACCTGGTATGTAGATGAACGCTTACATATAAATTGCATTGAAGTGAATGAAAATTTCACAGGCCAGAGTCTGAAAACAGATTTGAGAGTCATATGAAATGTTCGTGAAGAACATGTCACAGTAACACTTTGGCACATAGACAATTATTTTCACTCTACGCATACTGTACACAGCAGAGTAAACATATATGTGGAAAGCATGCACTGTGTTCCTCCTTGCTGTGACTAACTCTGAATGCCTAAATCCAGCATAATTTCATTTTTTTTCTCAAGAAGAAAAGCAAAGGTTCAGATAGAAGGAAATGGGTTAAATGAAAAGTATAACTATTGAAACTATTCTGATAAAAAAATTAGATCTCTGCTCACTTAACCTCAAACCTTAACTAGGGAAAAAGTAGGTTTGAGTTTCATCTATTATTGCTGCAGCTTCCAAAAAGTAATTCCAGGATCTGAAGACCTATGTGCAATCCTTTAAAAATCTGGATCAGATTCCAGTTGTGAATGTTGTGACTCAAGCCCTAATTAATTTAATTAATATGAAAGTTAAGATGAAAGCTGAAACAAATCATCTCCCACCAGCAAATATAATTGAATAAAGAGGTCTGGCACTGTCTTCTCTTGCTGCTTTTATAAGAGCATGCTGTAACTGTTGCACAGTGGTCTGAAAGAAATGTTGTCTCCCTAAAGACCTATGCAGTGTCACTATTTTCAGGGGGAGGTACAGCATCTTAGTATTCCTTCTAGTACTTTGTATTTGCTTTCAAATCTCTTTTTTGCATGGAAGATTTGGATTAGCTTTTTGAGATACCTGAGTGTCCCAGTACATTGCTCAGAACGTCTGTATCGCTAACACAAGGTTCAAGATTACATCTGGGAACCAGAATCGGATGCTGGAATGGAGTGCACCCTCAGCAAGTTTGCGGATAACACCAAGCTGAGTGTTGTGGTTGATACAATAGAAGGAAAGGAAGCCATCCAGAGGGACCTTGACAGGCTGGAAAGATGGGCCCGGGTGAACCTAATGAGATTCAACACAGAAAAGTGTAAGGTCTTGCACTTGGGCTGGAAGAATCCCAGACATACAGACTGGGAGAAGAGCTACTTGAGAGTAGCCCTGCTGAGAAGGGCTTGGGGATTCTGGTGGATGAGAAACTTAACATGAGCCAGCAGTGTGTTCTTGCAGCTTGGAAGGTCAATGGTACCCTGGGCTTCATCAGAAGAGGGGTGGCCAGCAGGGACAGGAGGGTGACTGTCCCTCTCTACTCTGCCCTCGTGAGACCCCATCAAGGGGCCCCAATACAGGAAAGATGAAGAACTGTTGGAGAGGGTTCAGAGGAGGGCCACGAAGATGATTAGAGGGCTGGAGCACCTCCTCTACGAAGAGAGGCTGAGGGAGCTGGGCTTGTTCAGCCTGGAGAAGAGAAGGCTGCGGGGGGACCTCATTGCAGCCTTCCAGTACCTGAAGGAAGCATATAAACAGAAGGGGAATCAACATTTTTAAAGGGCAGATAATGGCAGGACAAGGGGGAATGAATTAAGGTTAAAGTAGGGAAGGTTTAAATTCGAAATTAGGGGGAAATTTTTACAGAGAGAGTGATGAGGTGCTGAAACAGGCTGCTCAGAGAGGTGGTGAATGCCCGTCCCTGGGGGCGTTCAAGGTCAGGTTGGATGGGGCCCTGAGCAACCTCGTGTAGATCCAGGCCTGGAGGTTGGTGGCCATGCCTGTGGCAGAGGGGCTGGAACTATATGATCCTTGGGGTCCCTTCCAATCCATACCATTCTATGATTCTATGATTCTATGGTGCCAGAGTTTACTTGGAAGGCTTATGCTTTTGCTGACTATGAATCCTAATTGAAAAGCAAATGGATATTAAAATTATATGACAATTTGCAAATGTCTATGCCTTAATGTCTTTGGGGGACTCATAGTAATTTGTGTTAGATTTACTGGAAGAATTTAAGCATAGTTTAGATATCCATTTTAGAATAGGTCATTAAGGTAATATTTGGTTAGAAATGGTGAATTTACCATTAATTATGAACTCTTCCTTGAGAAGAAATTTAAAGGAGGTTCATCCCAGAAGTTGAATGGTCTTAGGGAACACAAAGCTCAGCTGAATTACCTTGTGTATGTTCATTACCAAGAAATATGTATTTCCTGTAGAAATTTAACATCTTTACACTGATACCTCTTCCAGCTTAGTGCTATGGTGCTAAATTCGTACATGGGAAATCTCTGGTCCATGTTCTGAAGTAATGTATTTGAAGGCATTGTAATCTGTTGCACTGCATTACATGGAAGTCTGTAACTCAGACGCACTATGTGAAACTGAAGGATAGAAACGCAGATAATAAATGCCTTTCTCAATTTTCCATTAAAAAAAAAAATCAAAAATCTAAGGTTCTGAATACAACTTGCACTAACTGATTAAAAGAATGAATCATAATAATGACTTTACGGAAAAGTTCTTAATTTATATCTGACTCCTTGCAAACATATTAGCCTTTTAGGATCAAATTCCTGTTCTGGGAATTTTTATGAAGCTCGATGATGTGGATGATTATAAAGATAGAAAGTAACTAGTCATGAACTGTGTTGGTGTCAATTACCGTGATGTGTATTTGTTGTAAAGTATATAGAGATTTCAGTGTACCAGAAAGAAAAAAAAAGGATCCAAATTAAGTTAAAAATACCTCTATTGACATTTTCCGCAGCAGATTGAAAGACATTGCTTTAGGTAAACCATGCAGCTGATTTTGATCGAGATGCTCAGGCATATGTGGACATAGGGAATTCTGCTGCCCAAGACTTGATGATCTGGAAAAGGGATGACAGACCAAGGGTCAAGGCCTGCAGTCCATATTCAGCAGAACTCCCACTGCGGGGACAGGGTTTAATAACTTTAGAGGAAGTTTTGACAGCAGCTGTGAGGCGGTTATTATTGCTGTCTTGTGACAATATAGGCACCAGCTAGTTACCAATTTTGACCATATCAATCACTTTTGTGAAACTCCAGGCATGTGTGTTTGCTTCTGTGACTCAACATACTTCTTGGTCAGTCAGAATTTCCATTGTAAACTGCTTTTTTCTGGGTTTTTATATGTCTGTTCTTAAATTGTTTCTTTGGATTGAAATGTGTTATTTCAGACTAAGCTTTTTTCCTGGTTTATAAAGGGGAGTGGAATTTGAAGAAAAGCATTCTTATAAAACTAAACTGAACCAAGTATTTTAACTTACTTTTAATTTAAATTCTTCTCAACTCCTATAATTACATAATTAAAATAATTTCTTGACACTCTATATCACTCCATAAGCTTAGTGATCGGATATTCATCAGGAGCAGTGTTTCTAAAAAAACCCCACAGCAATAAAACCATTTTCTTTTATCTATGCTCTTCAAAAATAAGAGAATGGCAGAAGTTAGAAGCCCCACTTTTCACATGTCTTTTCTACTATGACCATTTATCTTTCAGCTGGCAAATTAAAATTTTTAATAAACTGATTATTTTAATTTGGACTCTATTTCAAGTAAGAGTTTGTTTCTTTTCTTTCTTCAGAAGTTAAATGTTTGCCTTTGCATTAAAAATATTGTGGGGATTCATTCAAAAGCACTGCCGATATTCCATCGAGAAGGTGCACTAATGAGTAGCAAAACAGTTACAGAAAAGTGTAATCAGCAGGTAGTTTATAGATAAGGGTGAAACATTACTTATGTCCTCCAGAACAGAGACACAGCAGGAGGATCTCTCTGAGGTTGTGTCAAAGCATCCTGTTGTGACTAACTGCTGCAGGGACATATGGTGTCTGAATTCCTCATGTTTACTGTGTCATGTCTCGCTCTTCTTCTTATACTCTCTTGTGGAAGAATACAGAACAGGGCAGTGCCAAGGAGTCGCTATAATCTATCTGCCCTGAGCCCTGGTCCTTAGCAAAACAAAAGCTTGAAGAATCAGAAAGTTAGTGGTATTAGAGGGCAGACATAAAACCAGAGAATATATCATGTAATGATTCAAAATGAATGGGTTAAAAAATATTGATATGTGTAAGCTCTCATTTTTTTAAGTATCAGGGCAGATGCAGCACAAATCTATGCTTTATACCCTGATGTGAAAACAATCAAAAAATGAACTGCTAAGTAGGATTGTTTTTCAGGTTCAATTAAAATGTGGATGTATGTGTCTGTATGCATTTTTCTCAATTACTTGTTATTTTCTCTTTGGGCAATTCTAGCTGTGGTGCACTTAGGAAAAAAGAGATAGAGTATTAAATTCAGGTAAATGTCATTCTCTCCAGTAAATGTAGGAAAAACAGTTCCTGCATACTGATATGGAAGGGAATTAATATGATTTCTCCTATTTGCAATCATATTCTGCATTTATTGTCAACATGTCAGTTGTCTGGATTCCCTGTCAGAATGCAGGTTTTGAAAAAAGTCTTCATTTTCTAATAACATTAAAATGGTAAACAGCAGAAATATAGACTTAAAACTTCAAGTGCTGAATGGGCCAAGGGAGAGAAAAAGCTAGCAAATGAGAAGGAAGCACCTTTCATTTGGTGTGATAAAACTATTACAAATGGAAGGAAACTCCAGTCATATTACCTGAAGAGCTAATATAATGTTTTTAGGAATGGGCATGTTATCTCCAGTAACAGGTCTGCTAACTCTTTTGTAACTGAAATACACTTTGAAATCTCTGGGCCGAAACTAATGAAAAGGGGGAGAAAAGATGATTCATAGTCAAATAATTGTCTCCACACTGGGGCAAACTGGGACCTCAACAGTTGTGTGTGAGTATTTAGATTTAAGGACAGCCATGGAGGTATATTACTGGGGTTTGTGTAATTAACACCCAGGGCTTATAAATGAAAGTCCACTCACTTCCACAGCCAGATTACTCCTTCACCTTCACTACTGCCATGCCAGTGTATAGTATGTGCTACTTTAACCAAGCCAAAAAGCATGCTGCTGCTGCTCCAGCAGCTCTGTCTTCTCATCTTCTCACCCCAGCTGACTGCTCTGTGGTCTATCAGCCAGAGAAACAACATGGAGAAAATCAAATAATACATAGGTTATGGTTAATGAGAGAATGTACAAAGAGTTTGGTTTCTTTGACCTGTCTGAGTGAACTGCCTGTACTGCTTGCTATATAAATAAACAGTCTAGAAAGCACAAATTTTTGCTGCCTCTGACAACAAAAAGTATAAAACTGGTTGGACCATTTATTTGATTTCTCTCGGAAACTATTTTGCTCCTCCCACAAGTAGGGTTCTATTAAGAGCCATTAGTACATCTGGTCTTAATGCCAGTCTCTCTGAAAACAGCAAGACTTCCCAGATGTCCAGTGCTGGAAGAAGCAGCTATATTTCCTGAAATTGAGTCTCTCTGCTTGAAGATACTTGATTTAGAAAAGATGACAACTGCCTTGTTACTGCCCAGCTTTTTCACCATGACCTTCTCTTTCCTTTCAGATCTGTACCAAAGTACTGAGAAAGGCACAAAGATAAATTACTGCTCTCATGTCTGAGTTCCACCTAGAAATATTGACAGAAAATTACTTAATCTCCACTAAAACCCTGTGACCTGGGATCTGGCATTTAAAACACCAAAAATCACAACACAAGCAATCAAAAGTGCTAACTTAAAGAACTACTCAGATGATCCTCCCTGTTATCTACAATGAATGCTGTGGGAATACAGCCTTACCTGTTGTCCCTCATCGCACCCTGTTTGGACCAAAATATCTCCAGATTTCAGTTATATCCTCTACACATAAGTAGGAATCAACTCACTTATGTCCATAATAGTCTCAGGTTCACAGACTCCAAATTACCCTATACAGAAAGCTGGAAACATTTGGCTGCTGGAAGTGAATATATACACCACTCAGGATGGCAGTTTTCAAGCTGTGAAACTGTGCACAACCTCTCAAGGACTTAGTCTGAAATTTCTTAATCCCCAGGCAATAAGAAGCACAATTAAAATTCCAACCCAGATAATTTGGACTATATAGGGGCTTATCTTTTTGTCTTTCTTTTAATGAATGGTTGGCACTAGTAAGGCATTTAAATAGGAAGACAGGTTTCTACTGAACCCATTCCTGTGTGCTTAATTAAGAAAGCCAGCAATGTTACTTCAAAAAACCCGGGTTTTAAAAAAGGGTGGTTATGTATTTCACTTAAGATTAACATTTACTGAAAATTTTGATGCAATTAGTAATTTAATATTATGATAGAATTTCAAATCAATAGTTGAAATGTCAGTAGAAAATAATTTGGAAGAGATACAGACGTCAGGTAAATGCCAGTCTATGATACTGGAAACGTTAAATCTGCCAAGAAAAGAATGAACTGATTACATCAGGTTTGACAGTTAGAAAATACTGTTGAATATACTCATTGTGAACGCTATTGTATTAACATTTATTCAGGCAACATTGCTGCTTGAATCGAATCTGAAGCCTGTATGTATTAGTCACACACATGCAAGTTCCATATGTCACTGAAGAGCAAGTATATCAGACATAACCATATCTTCAAATGAGAAGAAATGTCCATATGAGCAGAAATGAAAAGGTAAGTAACCTCATTATAGAAAGAAGTCCTATAATAGAAAAGTCAGGGTAATTTATATAGATCTAGGTAAAACTAGATCTTTATCACATGATGGGATTTTATGGCAATTTAACTATGAAAACATCCTATACAGAGAAAAGAGTGGCATTTTTTTTCCTAATCTACACTCATGCATAAAACACTTTTTTCTTTTTTACAAAGCACAGTCAATCACAGGTTATTTAGATGCTTGTTAAAGGTCAGAAGCAGTGAAAGAAATGTCTTCTGTCAATTGGTAACTATTAATTGTTATTCTTCATCATACTTTTGGTTTCCAAAATAAATATGGAATGAACAGTCTGAGACCTTTCCACAGGATGTAAGCTATATTTTCCTCTAGAAATCTGAAAGTGTTTTAATTATGCCAAACTATTGGTTGCTATCAGCTGATACCTGATAGAAGCTGAGAACGAGTTTTTTTCCTGGCTGTTCTTGTTTCTTTTATAGATACTGGTAGCAACAATTTACTATATTACACTAAACATTGTGAACTTTGTTTTTTATGTAAAATGTGCAGGTGAGCTATTAACAATAGATAAATTAGGATGATTATTCTTTTCGGCACCCTGCATAATTTAATTGGTATATCTCGGTTATAATATGCTACAGCCATATTACAGACCTCTGTTAAGGGAACTATTTTTTCATATTTCCTTTTCAGATATGACTTAGTCAGTATAATACTATGCCCTTATTATTGTGCATACCATACCATTATAATAGAACACAAGCAACATCACTTGCAGTGGTGTAATATCAGCATTGATGAAGAAGCAAAAAATAGCCGTGCTCTCTTCTGACAGGATGATCCCAGTCTGACTGCTCAGACCCAAGCTTTTCAGGACATAAGACTGTTCTACCACACACACAGTGCTCCTATGCAAATAGGATCAGCTGCTGAAATCCCAGTGCCTGTGACAAACGGTCTCTTCTGGGGACTTCTGTGGGAAATTCATAGCAGTTACTCATGTAAGGAGAGGCTACAGGGTCAAACTCATACACTGTAAGTTTTATTTGCAGCTGGTAAGCACAGCCTCGGGATGAATTATGCGAACCAAAATATAACCCTTGCTTGAATGATCAAGGAGTACTTTGAGATTTGATTTACTTAGGAAATACTGCACTTAACTACTTTTTGTAATTTAGATGGTTTGATGGATATCTCTACCCTCACACACACACACACAACCGCTTTTGCTTATCTGATGATTTAAAAGAGAGGTCAAATGTTCACTCTTTCCTTGGAAGGAAATGTGAATTGTTTGTGCTTGAGAGGAAGAACTGGGGGTAATCTACACATTCTCATTGCTCCATTTGATTCATCGAGGAAAAGTGTTTTTGACTGGGGCAGCAGAAACACCCGTCTGAAGCATGAAAAAAAAAAATCTCTGGAGGGCAAATTCATGCAAAAGCAACATAAAAGGATGTACTGTTTGTGTGAGAGGAATCAATATTCACATGCAAATGAAGTCCCTGAAGTTTATGAAGCAGTCCTATACTTAAATGATTCACACTGGAATAATCATGTGATGGTTCAGCTCTAGTTTATTCTGCCACAGGGACATTTGAAAGTATTCTTTCCCCCTGCATTTTTAATGACTAAAGGGTCTGAGGATAACACAGCAAGTGGAAAAAAAGGGGGCTGTGGGATCACTTATACATGAAAACATGTTTTAGCCTAGTACTAGGAGTCTTGTGCAATAAGACTCAAGGTTATGTTAAACGTTTTGCACCTGCACTTTCAAAAATCTCTTTCATGTTCTGCTGCTATGTATAAGCCTTAAGTCATTAGAAGAATGTAGATCAATAGTCAAGGGAAATTATAAAGGCTTTTTCAAGGACTTTTGAAAAAAAGGCCTCTCTGGAGCTTTGGACTCATGTTATTTCACAACTACCTGTGGTTTGAGAAAAGGATCTTTTGTTTTGGTGCTGGGATGGAGGGGGGCGGGGGGAGGGGGGAGAGAAACCCAGAATAAGGGATGCAGCATGTTGAAAAATACATGTTATTTCTACGGTCCCATGTTTTCATTTCTACTTTTTGTTTTGTTTAAGTCTATGAGCAAAGCGGGTGGAAACTTGTACTTTCAAAGACAAAGGGGACAAGATTATAATGGTGGCTTTCATCTCTAGAGCAGTTAGCTGGAGGGTGGCACAAAATGTTTAGTCTAAAAATGAGTTTAAATGACCTTATCTAAAATGTATACATAGAAGAGTGGACTTCTCTGCTTTTCCCATGAAAAAGATCTTCCTTTCATAAGGATCTTTGTGAACCTGCCTAATCAGAAAAGGAGCCCATTTCTGTTCCTTTATGGAGAACTTAATAATTTTTAGCAGATAAGAAGGCAAGTGTTCACATTGAAGCAGTTGTTTTAGCCATTAAAATCAAGGTCCCAGTTCAGCATACACTGAATGTAATGGAGTTTGGAAATTAACTTCAGGGCAGAGAAACACAAGCTGAGGTACTTAAAAGGCTCATTCTTTCAACTTAAGAGTTTATATCTGTTTTACAGAGTTAAAAACTGGTGATAATCGAGCCAGATAGACTTACCTCTTCAAAATTTGTCCATGTAACACTGTTAGTATATGCCTTCTACATTAGTTTATCCCCTAACATTCAGACATTTATACTACTGGAGCAGAAAACATCCTCTCCTTATGTAGTTAGATTTGGAATGAGGAATGTAGAATACATGCATTAATTTAGTAGTGAACAGCACTGACTAATAGAATGAACTCAGGCTCTGTTCTCTCTATTCCTTGCAAGTGTGCTCAGGTTTCATGCTAGGAGCCAAATTAAGTAGGTCAGTATCTCACTGAGTATGGTCTGCTGCTGGTGGAGTAATCATCAAAGTACAGCTTACTAATTAGTAAGCAGGGAGTCTCTTCATTCTAAAACTTATATTAGTCTATTAAATGGCTCCATCCAAACTTTTAATAATAATTCTGCAATTCAAACCCCTCCACTTGGAACAGTGGGCATATATCCTGGGTATTTTTATGTGCATTATACAGGTTGTATCTCTTTTTTTATTTTCCACATGGAATTGATATGCACAATATTAAAAGTTCTCAATATATTCAGAATTTTAATGAGTAAAAGATAAATTCCAGATGATGCTATAAAACTATGGAGTTATTTCCAAAGAAGGAAGGGGCTTCCCAATTTTTGTTTCTTGGTAAACTAAGCAGACTTTTTACAATACTTTGCAGTAGCTCCATTTACCAAAAGAAATAGCATCTTGCTTTGTATTCTTTAATCTCTGCAGAGCCAGGTTTGGGGCCTTCAGTTTCCTTGTGGATGAATCTGTTCCCACAGCAAATGTGGCAAAACTTTCATGATGGGATGGAGCCAGCAGTTCCTAACTATCAGATAGTTCAGCCTTGATAAACTGAGGAGTAAGACAAATGAATGATCCTTTCTTCTCTTTGCAAACAATTTTAAATACTTGCATACAGTTCAAATATGCCTGGAAGCATTCCTCACCACGAAGTGAGCAATCTTCACTTACCATTAAACAACGCACTTTGACAATGATCACACAAACCATGAGAGGATGTGACTAAATAAAATGGAAGGTAACCTATATGGGCCTCAAAGATGTGTTTGAGTCTGCTCTTGAAAAACAACACATGCTCACTAAAATATAAAATAACATACGTAGCCTAGATTAACTGTCAGATTGAGGTTCCTACAGAAAGATGACACTGCAGAGGAGCTCAGATATTTTGAAGAAAATGTTACTTGAATTATATGTCCTGGTGTCTTCCAAGTGGGAATGTCCCATCCAAACGCACATTATCATTTAGCCTGATTCAATTTCAGAGTGTTGATTTTGGATTAGAATACATTCTAAGCAGGTCTTCTCAGACTGCCATATTACTTCTGGTCTTCTGGAATAACATTTCTAAGTATCTCATGAGAGGAGAGAAATTACAAGGTAGTTGGGTAAATAAGGAACAAATAAAAGATTATCCATATGTTACAGCTTTTGTTTCAGAACTTGAGGTAAAATTTTATTACATTGCAGTTCTTGCTCCAGGATTACTTTTTAATTTTAAGTTAAACAATCATTGAGTTAAAACCTCCTCATACCACCTCAGAAGTGTCTGCCCCTCTTTTTCTAGAGAACACTCTAAACTCTGATTGCACAGCCATTCATTCTTGTTCTTTCATTCTGGGTGAATTAACTTTTATATTCCTTGCTACATAATTTGCACAGGAGTGAAGGACATTTTCTCTACCTCCCTTTACAACATAGTCCAGAGATTTTGGATAAGTGATTCTTTCAAAAGGATATGGGTTTGAACTCCATCAGCCTCAGGTTAAAACTACTACCTGGATACATGTTCTGGCACAGTGTTACTACCTGAAAGGTGAGAACCACGTGTCCTCTGGCAATCATTATTCAAAAGAAAAAAAGTGTCCCTCCCAAGAGAAAAATCATGGAAGTTCTAGATTCTGTACAGGTGGAAGAATTACTTGCAATCTTTTTGCAGGTATCTGAAGCTTGAAAAATCTGTCAAATTATAGATACATCTTTACATTTAGCTTTCATATTATCTAAGCTGTTGCATTTTCCCATTCAGCATGTAGGGAAAACAGTCAGAGGTGTCTGCTTCATTCGGTGGATGCTATGGGGAGTTAACAGAGGTTACACCACTGACTCATTCAACTCTGGGGGGCAGAAATTGCACACACCTCGCCTGTTCTCAGATATATTACCTTAAAGAAACTGAGGCATTTTTAAAATTGGAACCCTTAAGTAAAAATTCTCTAGAGATGCAGCTGTTATCATGAGTTTAGATGCATCTGATATGAGAACGAGGATCGAGGAGTCTAAAGCTTGGAAAATGTCTTGTTTTGGTGGAGATTGATTTTTATTTTGTCTCTCTCTTTTGTAGGAGCAATTTTCATACTTTTCATCCCTAACATTAAAAAAAAAATAAAATTTAGATCATGCATTAGGAACAATCACACACTCATGTGTGATGAAAAGATATGAAGAGACTGTGCAATGGAGAGGACCTTTTCCCCTATGTAGTTGCTGTTGCAGAGTGTATAGTGTGATAAACACTGTTCACAAGAATACAGATCTGAGATGATACCTTATTTTTATTAATATGTTATTAATATTCTTATTAATATTTTTACTCTTAGCTTTCATCATGTTTTCTAAACAGAGCATGAAAGCAAAACTCCTGAAATTGAGCTTTTGAACCCCAAAGAAATTTATTCAGAAAATATTGTTTGCTTTTTGTATAGCATGTATGAAGGCATACTCTTTTCAATTAATGACCCCTAAAAGAGATTGCCTCTTGTGTTTATGAAAAGTAAAATTTGTCTCAAGTTGTTTCCTATTTGAGTCACCTTGCTTAACCAAAGCATTTGGTGTCTTGAATCCCATCAGATCTGAGGGTTCCTTCAGTAAACAACGTGTAGTACAACAAATTTTTCACATATGTTCTACAGCACTGCTGGGACTTAAATTAAAATTCTAGCACACAAAATAGTCTTTTAGATTCCACCTCTCCTGTGTAAATTATTTGTAAAAACAAAATGCCCTGGTAGCACTGAGTGAAAATACTGCTTTTATCAAAATAAATGTGTTTCTAAAATCCTTCATGAACAAACCCTGTAGTCTCACTATCTTTCTGTGTGCTGAAAATGCTCTACAGGATGGAAACAGACATTGGCACAGGTGGCTAGAAAAAGATGGCTATTGCTGACAAAGATGAGCCTGTATTTCAACTGAGATTACATTTAGTTTTAGTTCTGATGGTCTTGTGATAGCTATAAAGTCAATATTGGCACATCATGCAGACTTGAAAACTAGTGTGAATTCATGTGTAGCTAAAGAATCATTAAAATATTCTCAATTAAAGTGAATGACTCTTCTTCCCCTGTGAATTTCAGTGGGATTTTGTGAACTTACTGAATAAATCTACTAACCACAAACGAAATAGGGTTATATTACTAAGAAAATTAAATATGAAAACAGATATCTATAGAAAAATAAAATGTTCATTATCCAGTTAAAAGCAGAAAAGATGATGCCTGCCAGTAACTGTATACAACTTGACTACTCCATAGGTTTTTCTTTTCTTTTTTCTTTTTTAGAAACAAGAACACAAACATTAACCCAATTTTCTCTGTCTTGCTACATACCAATTCCATTAGAAAGCAGAGCTTTCTCTGGCCCTGATGAGTACAAATAACGCAATAAATCATTTCATAGATGCACCTCTTTTTTAATGATCTTTGCTGCAACTAGCTTCTAAAAGACATCTACAACCCTCCTGTAGTCACAGAAATCCCAGATTCTACTCTGGAATTTTTATATAGTGAGAAGATTCAGCATCACACCTAACCCTCTGTCATGGGCTATTGTCAAGCTAGGAAAACCAGCTCATTATTCTAATCTCATCTAATGAAACACATTCAATTTTCTTGCATTCACTTATGGTCCCAAGTTTGTTTCTTTTCTTTAATCATAAGCTTTCAGGCAGTGAATAAACTCATCAAATCTGAAGGATATTTTTGCAATGAAATACAATCCTTTTTAAAATACTGAAGGATGAAAATTAGCTGAAGACAAGCTACAATTAGAGAATAAGTAGTGATGCATTAGACAGCATTTGTCCTCTACATTTATTTTTCACTGATGGATGACCACATCATGCTACAGGAATTAACACAATTTATATCAATAATTTGCTGCTGTGATGTGTGAATAAAATGAGACTTAACCTAATTTTTTTTTTTTTTTAGTTTCAATAACTGCATTTTTATCAGCTATATCAGTTATGTAATAGCCAGGGGAAAGAAGTATTCTGTACATGTGGTACTTATTTGGAATGACATCTTACCTGTCTATACTGAAACATCTTCAACTTGTTTCCCTCATTTGTTATGATTATTTTGATTCTTTTCTAATTCTTGACAGATTATTCCTAAAACTTGGCTGCCCAAAGCTTTAGAGAACACCACAGGGTTTCCAAGAGTTAACTAGGTGAACTTGGTCAGTCCCTTGGCCAAACAGATTAATTTGATTTGTCTTTTTCACTGACCTTTTGACTTAACCGTCATCTGTATTCTGTTCATGCTTTATTTCATTTTCTTTTACCGGAGAGCACTTTGGAATGTTTGTCATGAAAAGAGATACATAAATATTAATGTATTGATAGTGTTATGGCTTTTCAAGCCTATTTTTCATTTCACGGGTTTTAAGAGCTACAAAATTTACTGACTATACAGAAAATATAGTATAATGGACTTTCTGAAATGCCCTGAATGAGATAAAATATATGAATTATTAATCCCATGGAAGTCAGTGCTGTCTTGCTTATAGACAAAATTTTCTGTGCCAATCTGAGATTTTTTATCTGTTTTTTTCTTTACTGTGTAAAGTTTGTGATGAGTACACTTTATGCCTCTACTTTGTAAGTAACCATATGTTCCTAATCACACCCTAAAAATAGTAATATGAATTCATTTTATGCTCACAGGGTTGTCATCAGGGTGCATTTTATACTTCCAAAAACTACAGGTAGATTGGAGGGAGACATTCATATAGGACTGTATGGGACTGTGTTTCCTACACGCAGTGCTAGCAGGCACCCTCCACCATAGATGGTCAGCTTCAGACTCTGAATGGGCCAAGGGGACCATGCTTTAGGGATGTCTTGACTCAGTTATTCCCCAGGGGGGTTTTTGTTCCATGCTGATTCCCTGGGGGGTTTTTCTGGGGGTTTTTTTATTGGTTTTTTTGTGGGGGTTTTGTTTTGGGTTTTTTTTTGTCCAGTGGATATTCTGCCATCTGGGCTCAACACCTAAGTTATAAGCTGTGAGACTCATTTATCACACCATGGGAGGGAAGCCATCAGAATCTGTAAATCTGCAGCAGAGCATCTAATACAGACTAATGAAAATAAATGGAGCTAAAGGTAAAGGCTACTCTCAAATCTTAACTCATCCAGCTGTTTTCAAAATCATGAATGTTTAGCCCCCCTGGATCTTAGATAGCCTATATAACATAGTGGCCAGATTCAACTGATCCAGATGGAGAATGCGTTAAGCCTGGACTGTTGCCCTTACTTCTGATTTGCATCAGTTGTTGAGTTAGGATGAGTGGAGATAAATTTTCCCATTAAAAACAAAATTCTAAACACTAATGTTCCATGCTGAAGAAAGGTCTGGAAGGTGTTGAATGACCTTTATTTACTTTTTTTTCCCCACTGGTTCAGCTGCAGTCAATTATACCACTGTCTAATAGCTCAGTATCTCCTGTTTCTTCACCCCTATGGCCCTACAGCACCATGGAACATCTTTCAGGAACACTTTTCCCCTACAAGCTCTGGTTTCCCTTCCTTGTGTTTTTATAACTAAGTTATGACACCTAGCATGCTCATGCATGCTTCTGTAACTACAGAAGAAACCAACCCATACATAATATTCTTCCCTGTCCAACTTAACTCAAAACCATAGGTAATTCTTACTGAAAGCACCACAAAGTCTCAAACTGTGTAAAACCTTAGTAATCAAGCTGCTAAGGTTCTATCTGAAGGCATTCTGCAACTGTATAACCTGCACTATACCATCCATCATCACAGCTTGAATTTGTTGACCTTTGGAGCGTACAGCAAGATTCATCTACTAACTCAAGTGATTGCCAAAGTGATACTAGGATATGCGTGATCACAAGTATCTATTTATATTTTAATCTCTAGCCAGAATTTGTTAGATGAACACATTTCAGAAATCAATCAATAAATAAATAACTCAGACTCACTTCAAGGGCAGAATGCATACCTCCCTCTGAGTCAAAGTTATGGCAATATTGCATATAACCAAGACAAACAGCAAGAAGTAGTATAGCCGGGTGGGGAGCCTGAGAAGCAGAATTAAAATCACTTTTTTTTTTTTTCTCAACTTTAAAACTGAAGAATACTACAAGTAAGAGAATAAAACTGAAAGACTCTACAGGTATTTTGTCTGTTTGAAATACATAGCATTTTTATTTTTAAGCTTGCAAAGAATGATATAGCTAGGTGTGACAATGAGCTCTATCTTGGATTTTACTACTGTTACTGTTTTTTTCTTGTTTTTGAGCCCAAAGCTGGAAGCCAGTTACAGCACGGCTTTCAAAGCTTCCTTTTATCATGACAGGATTTTAATTTTTTTCTAGCAGAAAAAATTTAGGTATTTAAGTTGTTGAACTACTGTGTTCCACACTTTTTTGTCTGAAGGTTATTTATGGGAGAAACAAAGAAATAAACAACCTACAAATCTAAGTATTCAGCCTCGAATCATAGATGTTTTGGCTACTTTTAGTGCATGTACAAGAGATCACAGATGATGGTCACCATTAAAGTTGTTTTCTAATAGGCCAGAAAAAACCAGTGGGTTGTTTTGGGTTATTTTTGTTGTGGGGCTTTCCCATTGAATTATTAAAGGATGAATAGCATATACAGGTTGTGGTGAGAAATAAACAATAGATATCTGACTATAGAGAATTGTACCTATTTTTGGAGGAAAGGTTAAAGAAGCATTACCTTTCATTTTTGCTTCCTCCTTCCAGGGCAGACAGGAAATAAGAAAAAAAAGCATCAGCACTTTCACTTGTCTTTTTAGAAGCTCACACAAGCCACAAACACTTAATCCACATTCTGGAGTACCTACCCTCCAAATCAAAGGTAAGAAACAAGCCCTTTAAATATCCTAGATGTGTGCAATAGTACTAAAGCATGTTCCCAGAAGTCCCAGCTTAAAGATAATAATATGACTTCTACTGTGAACTTGTTTTCAGGGAGTATTAGCTTCTTATCTGTTTCTTATGTCACATTCATAATTTCTGCTGAAACTGATCAAGACAGGACTTTGCTGAGTAAAGCAGAGGACCTTTATATATCACATTTTTCTGCCAGATTTTTATTAATTTTCTAACTTAGATTATTAGCAGAATTCTTTTTTAAAGTTTGTTACTAAGCTATGATGACATTTTCATCCTTTCTTATTGAGTTTTTCCTAGGAGTAGAGTTTAAGTTGTTACACTAGTCTTCAGTGGTTTGCTTGGCACATGTATTAATTCCCTTCCGTTCTCCTAAATGTTGGTAAGCTCCAGTGTTCTAATGCTATGAGCTGGCAAGACAGTCCATGCAGCTCTTTTCCTCAGAATCAAAATCAGCTTGGTACATCTTATATTTTGGAAAAGAAGAAAGCATAATTCCATTAATCAGAAATTTATTTCACAATTAACTGAAGCAGTGTATAAAGAGGCATAAAAAGTGTATAAAAAGTGACTTTTAACAATAGTATTAGAAGCATTGTGCAAGGCCCAGGTTAGACCTCAGGTATAAAACTTTGCCAAATTCAGTAGAAAGAAAGACGAATTCAACCCTGTTTGTGCTAAGTGGAGATATATGTATAGAGATTGTCCTACAATTGAGATAAAACAAGTATGGTATGCTTCAGACTAGTAAAACACAGACCAAATTAATATGAATGTTGGCCCATCAGAGAGAAATGTGAGCAGAAACTAGACTTAAGCCAAAGCATGCAGCTGGAATGAGATCTAATGGCTTTAAGCTGATTATGAACATATTTTGGCTAAGAACTTGGAGGCTTTGAACCATCATAGTAATAAAAGCTTGAAAGCTTTGAAAGGGGTAATTGCAAGGAGAAAATGGGAAGCTGATGTAGTTCATCAGGGGAACTGTGTGGTGCTACCTCTGTGTGGTGCAGAAGGCCTCCACCACCCAGGACACCTACTCAGGTCTTGTACTCCCTCATTACACACGTGTAGATCCAGTAGGCTAATTTCAGAGAAAAGGAAAATAGGCAGTTATTACTGGAGATGTGATGAGAAAGGAAAGAGCTGTGGAGGACATCATTCCCATCTGTATATTAATTTAATTACACTGAAGAATTTAAGAATGATTTTGTACAGCAGGGAAGTAGATTAAGTGAATAATAATCTGGTAAACTCCACAGATACAGGGGAGAAGGGAGGAGGAGGATCTTTGTCATGAAGCAAATCTTACACTGAAAAAAAATGAAATGCCATCACTTTGTTGATAAAAATAAAGTGCCTCACATCAGAGGTTTTAGGTGGGCAAGGGCTGTGTGACTTCTGTGGTACAGGAATGGGTGAACAGAAACAGGTCTCCAGCCTTGCAAGTTCCTGTGGGTTGCTTGGTGTTGGGCAGGAAGAGGTGGAGGGGAGAGATGGTACTGAAATGAAAAGCTCACAGTTAGGCTATGGAGATCACCAGTATTCAGGATGACTGGTTTTATGCATCCCAAATCAGAGGCTCATTGGATTTAAGTCTTGGATGTGAATCTTGGCTTAGTTTTCAATCATGCAACACAGTTTTTGTGTGTTTACTGAGATCTGAAATCTGGAGAAAAGGACCGCAGAAAGTGTTGTGGTGTTGGCAACTTGTAAAGGTGTGAGTGAACAAACACACCTATATTTCTGTCTCTGAAAAGAAAAAGAGGCATTATGTGCATTACATATGCACATGAACTGCTTGAACAGTGTGGAACCTTTGGCTACAAATTTAGAGGTTTTCAGACATGTTTCAAAATACGCTTGCAAGATATGTAATATTAGCAGAATACCTATGAGAAATATATGTTTTCTCTGCAGTCTTTCATCTTGATTTCAAATTCAAGAAGGCCTGGTCCCGAATTTCCTTTTCTGGACACAGCTATGATGCCCGTACTACAAGATATGCCTGAAAAATATTGAATTGGTTCAAGTGCTACATTTTTAGGTTTTTAGCTCTGGTAAAAATAAAATAATGGGGATGTAAACTGTAAAGTGGAATGTACGTGTTTAGGAAGTGGAGGATCTAAAATGAAAAAGATTTGTCTCCCAATATTTTCTCATGCAATATTCAATTTTAAAAGATGACAAATAACTGCACTTGGACTTCCACATAATTTTGAGGCACTCAGTACTCCTGTATAATCCAACAGAAGTATCAGCCTGTGTGGTTCACTCCAAGGACTTGCACAAATTACCATTGATATATGTTCTTTTATATTCTTGCATGGTGTCAGTGTTCAGCAGTTTACAAATATTTGGCAGCAATTTACATTAGACAACATCCTAGAAAGTGATAGGTACAGCATCTACAGGGCACGAAAATTATTTGGACAACTGTTTCTCTAGGTTGTTGGGGCTTTTTTTGTGAAAACTGATGAAGCCTGCTTTCTCACCAGATTCAGATCTATGATTTCCATGCCACATAGTGCTTCTGAGTCTTTATAAAACTGCCCATTCTGGTCTTTTTGTCCCAACTGTGTTTAACACAGTCCCAGTAGTAGACTTGACATTCATCTCTTCTAGTTTTATTCATTGTCTTGATGAGAAACACTGTTTATGAAAAAAGACATGAAAAGACTGCATACAATGTTAAAATAAGTTTAAATCGGCAATCAATATATAAAATCCTTTTAAATATATGGTTTGAAATCTTCACATTTTTGCCTTCTTTATAAATTCTGAATTGTGTAAACAAGAATTTCAGCATCATTTGGACTCCCAGAGGCAGCTTTTTTTTGTATGTGAAATGTGACTTTGTGGGGGGTAGGGGAGAATAACAGGAGGAATAAATCAGTTTGGGTAATAAACAAAAAGGACTGAACAGCTGAAAGGTTGTTGAAGAGGAATGGGATAGCCCAGTGAGGACCAGGAAAAAAGAAAGCAGGAGAGAAAGTCCCTGGGCAAAGTCAGAGATGGGAGACAGTACTGCTGACAAAAGGCAACAAAAGCCCATCAGTTGTACATAGAGGTGGATTTGCCTGCCTTTTCTCTTTGATCCTTGAAAATTTATAATAATAATTGCTTTATAGAAAGAAACAGGAAAATACTGGGATTTCTTATCAACATGCATTTTTCCAAACTCCTATTAGTGGCCTCTATGTCAAGGGAGAGCAAAATGTGGCCTAGGGCCTTAACATTTAAAAAGGTTGGGTTTTTTCCCTTTGAGAGAAGGGAAAATTATCCAGAAAGCAATAATTGTTGTGAGACCAAAGCTTTGTCTGAAATTTACATTTATGCTACAAAGTTATGGATATGATGGGTGGACTGTTCAGTGCATAAGGAATTGGCTAGATGGTGACATCCAGAGGGTGGTGGTAAATGGCTCCAAGTCCAGATGGAAGACGGAGACAAATGGAGTTCCTCAAGGATCTGTGCTGGGACTGGTGCTGTTTAATATCTGTAATACTTTTACTGACAGTGGGATTGAGTGCATTCTCAGCAAATTTGCTGATGACACCAAGCTGAGTGGTGAGGTTAATGTGCCAGCAGGATGGGATGCCATCCAGAGGGACCTGGACAGGCAGGAGAAGCGGGCCCAGGTGAACCTCATGACATTCAACAAAATCAGGTGCAGGATCCTGCACCTGGGCCAGGACAATCCCCATTATCCATACAGGTTAGGAGATGATGTGCTTGAAAGCAGCTATGAGGAAAAGGACTTGGGAGTACTCATGGATGAGAAGCTGGACATAAGCCACTAATGTCCATCTGCAGCCCAGAAGGCCAGTTGCATCCTGGGCTGCACCACAAGAAGAGTGGCCAGCAGATCAAGAGATGATTCTGCCCCTCTGCTCTGGTGAGACCTCACCTGGAGTACTGTGTCCGGCTTTGGAGCCCTCAACATGAGAAGGACATGGACCTGTTGGAGCACAGCTAGAGAAGATCCACAAAAATAACCAAAGGGCTGGAACACCACCCCAATGAAGACAGGCTGAGAGAGCTGGGCTTGTTCAGCTTGGAGGAGGCTCCGAGGGGACCTTACAGCAGCCTTCAAATACCTGAAAGGTGCCTATATGAAAGCAGGGGAAGAACTGTTCACAAGGGCAAGTAGCAGTAGGACAAGGGTAATGGTTTTAAACTAGAAAAGGGAAGACTTAGGTTGGATATGAGGATAACGTTATTCAATATGAGAGTGGTGGATCACTGGAACAGGATGCCCAGAGAGATAGTGGAGTCCCCATCCCTGGAGATACTCAAGGTCAGGTTTGATGGGGTTCTGAGCGACCTGATCTAGTGAAGATGTCCCTGCGTACTGCAGGAAGGTTGGACTAGATGACCTCTAAAGGTCCCTTCCAATCTTACATATTCTATGATTCTATGAAACACTTTGCTCAGAATTCTTTTAGGCACCTGTGAACAGTCTGCACAATCAATGCAAATACTTTTTTTCTTTTTTTAAAAAAAGATTACTTTTTTTTTCCCCTAAAAACATTAGTTAGTCAACCTGCTCTTGCAGGGGAGGATTATGATTACTATAAGATCTTACTTGGACTTCTCATCAGCCGGTACTTCAGAGGATGCCTACAGCCTGAGCATTTTTGTTGCATAGAAAAAACACTTCAAAACTTCAAGCTGGCAGCCTACTTTTGGTGTCAGCTGCCTTTCTCTGTACATAAGAGGGAGTAGGATTGAGGGTCTGTCCAAAGAATATAAAAATATATAGAAGCAGCAAATTTGGGGAAAACTTGGGTCTGCAGATATGAGAGCTGGATAATCATGGAGTTCTTGGTAGAGAGATATGAAACTATTTTCTAAAACACCTGGTTTTGCTTACTACAATAGTTACTCTCTCTGAAGATGAAAAGGTAGGGTTCACCAGTGCTTCAAGTTTCATTGAAATAACCAATACTGACCTTATTCTTGATGATCAAAAATGTTTTCCTCTCAACCTCTGTATATTATTGCATCATTAATGAAAGGTTGGATGTGGTTTTTTTCAGGAAAGTGTTCCTTTTATGTAGGTTCACATACTGCTCAAGTGATATCCTTATCAAAATCTCAGTATGGTGAAGTTATGGGGACAGAACACGATGATGGATTGTGAGTTTTGACGATTCTCAAAAAAAAAATCTATGCAACCACTTGTTATTAGCCAAACTTCAATCTACTTGAAAATATTAGATTATGTGGCAGTCTCAAATGTGAATAGTAATATCTTCTCTACTTTTTTGGGTAGAGCCTTTTGTACTGCACTTCCTGGAGAGACAGCCCAAAAATGTACCCTTAGTGTCTACTCTTGGTTGAGCTGGACCACGTAAAGCACTCCTGATGCGGCACAAAGACTTTTAGGATTGAGGCCAAGATAATTACATGGTGTAATTTTGCCTTTGAAGAGCTCCTCTGAGCTCTAACAAAAATGTCAATAAAGTTTGTTTTCTTTCAAAACAGACTTTATCTTATAGCAGCAGACACACACAGTTCAGTGTTGGTGGCTGTGACATAGTGGGCCCTGCAGACCTCTGCAGCCTTTCATTCTCCTAGAATCACTATGTGCCTGATGATTTTTGAAAGTTTCTGTGTCACTCAGCAGTCTGAAGCTGGTGCCAAGAGTAGTTGTAACACTATCAGCCAGAGAAATAGCCCTCACCCACATTCTGCTCTTCTCATTCAACTGCTGGCTGCTATTTAAGATGATCCTTTCCACAGAATTCCACATGAAACTCTAAAGACATATTGAAATATCAAATGTTTTTCTGCAGTGATGAATGACTATGAAGTAGGGTGTCGAATTCTTCCACATTGCTGTATGTTCAACATTTATTCAATTTCTTTGAAAAAAAAGCAATATATCTGTGAAGATTTTCAGATAAAAGTTTCCCATTAGATATTACTGCTCTTATAACTATTCTGACCTAATATTTACAGTTCTTGACTATTCATTTAGGAAATCTCTATAGAGAAAAATCTCAAAGTGAAGGTCAATTGAACTACTTTAGATATTTAATTTTTAGAAATTTGATCGGAATTATAAACATTTTAATAACACAGGTACAGACTTCTGCACTGTAGCCTTTCTAAGAGACTTAAATTCTGACTTCATCCTTTCCACAACAATCTGAGTCATGACTTGCCAGTATTCCCATTACCCTGTAAGTATGCATTTCCCTATCTATAAATATGTGTCTATTTGTACACACACATGCACACTTCCACTCTTTGATATGGGAAGCCTTGGATTAAAAGGTGACATTAATTTGCCATTCTACAAGTAAATTACATTTTCTAATATATAACAATGTATCATACTACTGTAGGGCTGTATTTTTAGCAGATATAAACTGTAATGGCCATACTGAATTGCCTTGTCGATCTACACAAGCTGAGGATGCAAACCATTGTAATTAGCTGGGTATCCCATAGATAGGCATGACGTATGATATATGGTGTGTGATGTATGATGTATGATAAGAGGGTGTGTTAGAGATCTAATTGTGCCATTGTGTTTTAAACCAGTCACTGGGTTTTAAAAAAAAAGAAATTGATTGGGGAAATAATATAGATAAAATGTGTGCTTGCTGGAAATGAAGAAATTAATGTGATGAATTGTATCCAGGGCATTACTAGGGCATATTATAAATGGTTCTACAAGGATTTGAAATAGGGAAAATTTATGAAGTGGATGATAATTGCTAAACAACTGCAAACTTTTCTAATGCATCTTCCAATAAATCTGCATAACAATGCAGTAGGGAAATAGATTATTCTGGATGAATTTAATGAATTTCACAAATGGATGTATTCAAACTATGCTATAATACAAAGATATCCCAGGCTGTCTGAACAGGGTGCAAGAGGGAATGTCATATTTTTTCAATTAAAAAAATATGCTTTTACTGGTTCTGTTACTTAGCTCAGTAGCATCTAATAAGCATACACAGTAATCCCAGAACACCTTGTTCTTCTTGTATTCTGTTTTTTTCTCTTCATCTTCATTTTATTTATGCAAAATTTCTTCAGCTTGATTTTGTGCCTGGCTACCTAAAATGCATAAAAGATACAGCCAACAACATACTCTGAAAGAATGTGTTTTCTTCCAGATATATGTGCCTAGGGAATTTTTAAACATCTTCACACTGGCTGTTTTTAAACTTTCTAGTGGAATAGTCCAGGTTCCTGAAGCATGAATGAAAATGAAGGAAGTATGCAGTTCTGGCATTTCATCAGAATGTTTTGTTGCTTGAATGAAGATGATACGATACTGTTCAGGACCATTGAATTACTTTAGATTCTATGATATTTAGTTTTCCATGAGCTCCAATCCTGCAACACTGACATACCCAGACTGATTTTTGCAAATATGTAAAGCCTTGGAAGGTTCATAACCTTAGCTGAGAAGATCAGGGCCAAAAATACTGGGGTGATGGGAATCTAAAATGAAATTGGGTCCTGATTTTATAATCACAAACATATGCAGATATATCCCTTGCCTGTGGCAGTCCAGCTTACAGTAAACAGCTGCAGATCTTTTCTGTCTAGCATCCCTGCTTGCAGTGCTTACTTCTCCGGAATGTAGTAGTTCTGTGACTGAATTTAAAAAAAAGGGGAGGAGAGAGCTGAGGAGCAAGCAAACAGCAGACTTTAACTGAAATGTAGAGAGGATGAGGTACAAAACCAAGGGAAGTGGAAGGATGTTACCTCCTGAAGGTTCAGGTGTCAATACAAAACACAAACCACCACGTACACGTTTAAAGTATTTTCTTATTTGTATTGATTACATTTTACATAATTTTCAGTGAAACAGAAGACAGCATAGAATTCATTACTACTCTGGCAGGTTTTTTGGAAGCATTGATGCAGGCAAACATGAGTTCTGTAAAAGTAAAGATTAGATGGGAATACTAGACTTGGGTCTAATAAGCAGTAGTTAGATAAGAAAAATTAGGGGGAAGGCAAATTTAAACAGAGGAGTTGTTCTTAGAGGCACACCAGGTGATATAAAAAAACATAGCAAAGCAAATTGGTCAAGACTTCAGACACTTGGAGAAAAGCAAATTATACTTGGAATTACAGAGTGGGTAGGAGACAGAACCTGTTTACCTTGTCACCCCATTGGAAGCACTGTTTGATGAGCAGTACAGAATTCAATTACTTTGAGGTGCAACTCAATACCTAGAAATGCATGTGCATTTCTTCACAAAAATCATAAGTATCTTAGCAGTAGGGCACTCTATACCTCATTACAATGAAAATAGGGTGTGACCAGCAGTATAACATGTATGACCTCCCAGTGACTTCCACCTTTTTTTTGTAAAAAACAAAGTTAGGAAAAACAAGTTGGAAAAAAGCATCTGTAACTGTTGTGAGGACTTTGCATAACTGAGAAGCTGTCACATTTTTCATGTCATCAGCAGTGATGGGGTGTCTCTACTCCAAAGCTGTTTACAACTAAAGGCAAATGAAATTTCTTATTTAAAGTTCTGTACAGACTTCAAAGACCATTTGATGATTGGATATTGCTTAGCTTTGGCCAACTGTGCTAATAATTCTTTTGAAGTAATTTCTTTTTGCTCAGAAGAGCTGCTTTTTGGATAAGGCTCATATAGTTTTGTAATATTTAGATTTTTGGACCCAGCATTAAGCCAGTGTTGGCCTGGAACTGTTCCTCTTGCCCCCCTTCCAGTACATGCCCCCCTTCTCATGCATGTTGGCCTAGGAGTAAGAACTATTTCAGACCATCTGAAACTGCTCACTTGTAAACCCTTCATGAATATTGTATTCCATTGCAGGATGTGCTGCCTGCAGTGTTTAGGATAGAAGCAAGAGAGTTATTACTCAGTGCTAAAGAGTTTCACTACATTTTGTAGCATGAAATCGTTATGGAGGTGCTTAAAAAGCAGATAGGGAAGATTTTGTCTTATAGGCAAAAAAACTTCAAACATAATATCCTCCATTTATTATCTTCTTAAATTTGTTGTCATAATGCAATTATGCAAATGAGGATCTGCAATCACACTGAGTATTTGTTCCATTTTTGATGCACTTACTGGTTTGCAGCAGTATTTAAAAAAGAAAAAACAAAACCTAAACAAAACAAAACAACCCCCTTCCCTTCCCACTCCCCACCCCCCAAAAAAAGGAAAAAAAAATCCCACCGCACAAAGCCATACAGCTGAATTCAGAGAATGTGAAAGAGCATGAGAAATTCCCATTGGAACCATTCCCATTACACTGCATAAATAAAAGAGAGAGAAGTTTTGGGGTGTGTTTCCCCTCCTCCATTTTTCAGAGAATGCCGGGTGTGGGGAATGAAGCATTGCTGAGGCAGTCAGCAGCACCTCTTCTTTCCCGATTTCTGCCTTGTTTCCCCTTTCAAACCCACTAGCTTTCTCTCTCTTCCCTCACTCTTCCACAAAAGATTTCCAGCAGAGAGCAGCTGGTGCCTCGTTTTTGGCTGCCTTCCCCAGACTCTAGGGCTTTCACTGGAAATCAATGGCTGCTTATTTTCCCCAGTACTGTGTTTTTTATGTGTGGACTGACACAGCCTCGACCATACTGACCCATTCTGCTGAGCTATTTCCATTCAGATGTGTCCCTTTACAAATAGCGGAAATTAGTAGAGGGCCAGTGTCAAACTGCTTGTCACATCTTGTTTTCAATCTGTTGAAATCAGGTTTATAGCATCCTATTCAGAAGCCTAGACTGCTTTTGAACATACACAATGCATTTCAGGCGTTCCATCAGGCGATAAATGCAGAACTTCACATTGCTATTAAAAAATAATCAAAATGATTAGTCTTTTGAAATTTCTGAAGTAACTTATTTGCTTGGAATTTGTTGTCTTAATTGCACTACGTCACTTTCTCATAGGTATTCATCTCCATAAGATGTAAAATCATCCTAGATGATATGTCAGTGTAGCAGTTGTACCATGTGAATAAGTTCTCCCATTGATTTAGCAGTAATGAATGAATGAGTAAGTGAATGAATGAATAATTCCAGGATTGCTAGAATGGATGCAGTAAGCCTGAGCTACTGGTATTCTCTTCAGCTTCTAGGAACTTCTGTCAAATACAGTTTTGTTCTATATCTCCACCTAATGAGCAACCATGCTAGAATCTCAATGAGGCAGAATATGGCTAGATTTACACTAGGTATTATGCATTACTTAAATAGAGGAACGAACTTTTCAAGTGCGTATACCCTTAGAACCTTGTGAGAAAATATGTTTTTAATGACATTTCTCAGGACCATTATCCTGCAATTTAGCAATATGTTATAGGTATATTACTAAGTTATCTAAGCATGAAATAAAACCATATCACATGTTAAGAAACCTTTGAAACAGACAATAATTTTAGCTCAACTCATTTGAAAGTCTTCACTCTTGCCAAGGACTTCATCCTTGATGAGTGCAATGCTTTCGGTGTTTGATGGCATTTGGTTGCCAAATAAAAAAGCCATTGAAATAACGTATGCAAATGAGCAGTATGTGATTTTCCACTAATTTTTAACAATATGCAGAGATGTAGTGCTCCAGATACAAGCACTACTCGCTACATGCTCTAAAGCAGCTGCTGTCATGTACTTGTGAGAACTTTCAAAGGGTTACCCAATGAATACTTATTTGAATCTCAATATGTTTTTATTCAAATGAGCAGTCAGCCACAACTTTCCTTTTTCTTTGAAAAAAGAAAATAAAAAATCAAATAGTGGTTGCTGAACCCATAGAAGTTCACTGCAGTAGTGGAAGGGAATTAAGGAAATATCAAATGTTCTGTAGTGCACAGCACCCAAAATCTGTGAATTCCAATATTAATTAACCATCAAGCTGTTAGGCTTGCTGCAAGGAATGAAGCTGTCTCTGTGTCAATGCCAGCAAGGGACTCCTTCTGCTAAATAGGCTCCATCACTCAACATCAAGGATTGTGTGTGGCTTGGAATCAGATCTTTGAGTTCTTTGGCTATGAAGACATTAGCAAGGATAGAGATTTCCTGCAAACTGAATTCTTACACCCAGTACTTGAGTCTATTATCTTTCTGTGTGTAGACACTGTAGGAGTTGTACAATTTAGCAATCTGTTCTCCTCCTTTCCCACATGCAACCTTTTTTGTAGGTCTGGAAGTTATAAAGGTTGGTGGGGAAGTCTCCAGCTTTACTGACTGCAGGATAATCATTCTGTATGACTTGGGCTATCCGGTGGGTTAACTATAAACTGGAAAATAAAAAGAAACACCACATGGCTTAGAGGAGGTGGTATATAATTTTTCAAGTGTCTTCTGAGGTCAGTTGTTATCTCTTAAGTCTCATATAACAGTGCTGTGGCCAAACTCCATTAATCAGCAGTCTGACTTATGTTTAACAAAGCTTTTCTCATGCCTCCCATTTATGACATTTCAAATTGTGGCCTGAATCCATCAAGATCAGTCCATTATTTTAACTTAACTAGACACAAAGCCAAGCAGTAACATACCACGTCTTCCAAATGCAAGGATATTTGATTCCAGGGCTTAGTATGACTTCTCCATTTAAAGTACTTTTCCTAAAACAATTTTCATGGAGGTTCAGAAAGCTTATTTTATGCTTTGTATCTTAAAAAGTGTATTTTCTTTCTGAAGTCGTTTTATCCATTGTGTCAAAAAAGCTACATCAAATTCACTGCAAGTCTGCAGAAAGGTATATGGCCAAGGTTTTAGTGTTCTGGTTTCTACCTGTCTTGTGGAATAGGTTGTGGAATCCTGAGGTCTTGTTCTCACAGATTGGCAATATAGGTTAGAATTGTTCACAACAAAAATGGCTTTTAAAACTCTTTTTAAAATGGCAATTTTCCCTTTTTGAGAATTTTTGTTCTTTTTATATCTTTGTAGAGCCCTAATTTCACTTTTGGCAATTGTTGCCAAATCTTGAGAATGTCTAGATTTTTTTGCTAAAAACCACTGAGCTTAATATGTCTTTTCTTTCAATGTTTTTTGACAGATCTCTTTTAAATATTATTTACTTATAATGAAAGTTGAAACAGTAGACCAATTAGCCAATGTTTTACTCCCCCCCTAGGTCACCTTCAGAATAAGGCAGGAAGTATTGTCCCTGAGAGAAAATAAGAGGAGGGGGTAAAAAGAAAAATATTCAGATAGGGTAAAAACAGGACCTGAAACAAAGGACTGAGATGCCAACATTATATCATCTCTTCATTTTGGTAGTTAATAGAGAGAAATCCTGGAAGAAATAAGCATAGCTTTCTGATACTTTTGGAGATTACTTTTTCTGCTTTTTTCTGGATTAAGAAGGTGAAATCTGATCACAGATTTATGAAAGAATCTATGGAAAGAACTAGTCTTCTGAAGTTATTTGTCATTTTTAAAAGAGGAAATGAAGTATGACCTTATATCAGACAAAAGTAATGTTTTCAAAAATTTGGGAACTGCACCTGTAATGATTAGTTTTTGACACTGATCAGTTTTACTATTTAAAAATACATGTGTATGTGTGTTCTTAATAAATCCAAAAAGACAATTTTTTAATTAATCCAAAAGGGCAATTTTGAAATCAATGTATGACATCTTGTTTTAAAAGGCGGGAAATGTAAGAATCATTATGGATATTCCAAACGCTATATTTTTCTAGTTTCAATTTCAAATTCTTCCAATGTTGTCAAAATTGGATTTTCACTGCCAGAAATTTAGAAATATTACTGAGGTTTAAAAGGTGCGTTTTCCTATTAGGCATATTTACACACTTCTTAGATTAAAAGCCCAACCAGAACTTAGCCTTAAGAGAAGCCAGCTGAATGTACTGCCAACATGCAGAATGTCATACAGAGTGAAAATAATGGCATGTCTCTTCTTACAACCAACACAGCCAGTTCTGTAATATCTTACACACAGTGAAGGACAAAAGCCATCCTTAATGACTGGGGGCCATGGAATGAAATGTTGAGTATTTCTTTTTATGAGCTCTATGATTCTAGCTGGTGTGTACATAACTAATAAAATGACTGAAACAATATTTCTTAGATGCTTACAAGAAAAAATCTCAAGCACACATGCAGTATTTTAATAACTAGTAAGTATTGTATACTTATTATGCATATAGAGTGGGGAAAGGCTTGGAAGACTGCAAAGGAGGAAAGATAAAATCAGTATAGGGACTGAATCTATAAGTATAGAGTGTAAAGAAAATGTAAAGAAAATATGCGCAAGTCTGTGTGTTGGAATTTGGAGCAATAACTTGTTCCTGGAGAATACTGCTGTCTAGTGTTTTTGTACAGCATACCTGTTTTGTCTTTTTTTAGCACAAAGTGAGTAATAAAACTTTATTCAGAAACAATTCAACAATTCCAGAGGGCACCGGTACACATACTTGTACCCCAAATAATACATCAAGAAGGCACTTCAAGCACAATAGTAAATTGAGTGATGAGAAGTGTATCCAACCAGAATAACTGGCCCTGAAGATCGCAATTTAAAAGAGGATGGTGAACAGCCCTGGATAAAACCACCATAAAGCTCTTTCTCTCCGCAGAGAACCATCTAAGGCAATACAGATTTCCAGAACACTGGAAATCCTATAATTGTTTTTAATAACTAGGTTATGTGAAATATACAGAAAGGAGTGTGGCCAGCAGGTCAAAGGAGGTGATCCTCTCCCTCTACTCTGCCCTGGTCAGGCCCCATCTGGAGTACTGTGTCCAGTTCTGGGCTCCCTGGTATAAAAAAGACAGGGATCTCCTGGAGAGAGTCCAGAGAAGGGCTACGAAGATGATTAAGGGCCTGGAACATCTATCCTATGAGGAACAGCTGAGAGAGCTGGGGCTGTTCAGTCTGGAGAAAAGAAGACTGAGGGGGGACATAATCAATGTTTATAAATATCTTAAGTATGGGGTGCAGTGGGAATTGGCCAGCCCCTTTTCATTGGTCTGTGGAGACTTGACAAGGGGCAATGGCTTCAAATTGGATGGAGCACAGGAAGTTCCGCACCAAAATCCAGAGGAACTTTTTCACAGTGAGGGTGACAGAGCCCTGGGATAGGCTGCCCAGGAAGGTGGTGAAGTCTCCTTCTCTGGAGATATTCAAAACTCATCTGGACGCCTATCTGTGCAGTATGAGCTAGGGAGCTGCTTTGGCAGGGGGGTTGGACCCGATGATCCCTTGAGGTCCCTTCCAACCCCTACAATTCTGTGATTCTGCGTGATTCTGTTGTATTTATTATCTGTTAGTAATGATGAATATTAAATTACTGATGTGCATAGAAGCGCCAATTTAATCTCTTTCTAATAACCTCTTAAATCTGATCTTGGAGTAAGTTATGTAGCAGGAAGTATATGCCTCAAACAAAGTATTACAGCCTTTGGTTGCATTTTAAGGCAGCCTACCCTTTATATCCATGTGTATGTTAAAACCAGCAACTACCTCATTTACAACACTTTGCTTTTCAGAAGCACAGAACTTTCAGAACATCTGGACTAGAATTTTGTAGAACTTCTTTGTATGCTTCATTTTTATATACATGTTCTGTAGACACATGCATGCTTGCTTTGCGATTAGAAACCCTATCTTCATGTCTTATGTCTGTGTTGACACTACAATAAGATAGTGTATATGCTGCAGATCTACATGCTAGAAGGTCTGGCTGTAGCACAGGAAATGTTTGCACAACACATCTCATGATTTTTTCACTTTATCATGCTTGCTTTTATAATACTAAACTACTTTTCAGGAACAGAAACAATGTCTTCTACTTCATGGTCCATGATCATAGGAGGGACACTCCTGTAAATTCTGAAATCTTGCAGTTCACGTATAGAAGTGCATAGTGTTAGAAAGAAGAATTTAAGAGGCAATAATAAGATACGTGAGCCTATCTTTGAGATTTCACAAATGTCTGCAAACTGTACAATTTTTTTGATCATCCCTGACCTGAAAAAGCATTATTGAAGTGAATGATTAAGTGGTCAAGAGTCATTTAAATATTTTCTGAGTGTGCACTAAAAGCAGTATTCTTAATACTAGGGCAAATAGACATATAGATTTTGCCAAAGTCTTATTATGAAATATAAAGATTTCATTTATCCTACTGCCTTCCTATAAGAAATCTGCTCATTTATCCTTGTGCTCATTTTCTGTAGATGTCCTAAGGGCTAAAGATATATTTCCTGCTTCAACCAAATGCTCGATAGTCTTTAAAAATCATCTGCTCATATTCAGGCTGCTTACTTTGTTTTAGGGCAGATAGACCTAATGCATTATGATGGCTGTTAACATGACCAGAGCCAACTTGTGGAAAATTTTGGGTAAGTTTGCAAGAGTCTGATTCTTATTTAGTATCTCCTCACAGAATATAAATTGTCCGCCTTTTTCCTATCATGCTATGTACAACTGGTTTGAAGAAGCAGTAGCATTGGGGGGATTCTAAGACATCAAATACCCCAGATTTTATTTTTAAATATTTGTCAAAAGAGATTATATTGCAAAGGAAAATGGATTTCCTGAAAAAATCTGCATGTATGTAAATATTTTTCAGAGTGGCCTTGAAATGTCTAAAGATGGCTAATGCAACATTTTTTCATTCAGAAAGGAAGCTTCCTTCCAAAGGTGTGCCATTCAAATATTTTAACAGTAAATGAAATTTCTCTCAGAGTCTTAGGAGCTGTGGACTGAATAACATTCAAAGTTAGTGCCCAGGTATTTTGACACTGACTCTAGATATAGCCCTGCATTGAATGTCAGTGTCATTGCTGAGATTAATAGCAGCCCTTAAACCACAACAGAAGTCCATCCAACTAAAAGAAAGTGATATATTAGCAGAGTTTAACTGGCTTTCATTGGTGCTTCTGTAAGTGATGAACATGAAAGGACATCTTAAAGACTCCTGCAAGAGCTAAACTATTTGGCTTATATTAATGCTAAACTAAGAAATCTTTCACTATTAAAGACTGTCTGTGCTGTTATTCTTTCTGATAGTTCTGACTTCTACACTTTCTTCTGGAATAAAGGAAAAAATACGAGATACTAGGGTAATGTATTGTATAATAGCTAATTTATAAATACATAATTATTACTATTGAGATAACGAATTGAAATTATTTGGGCATATCCTTTCTAGTCAATGGTCATTACCAGTTTCAAAACAAAGCCTGAAGTATAAAAAGTTTGGGGTTGTGGCTGTTGTCTTAAAGCGCTGATCTGAAAGGTAAATTCCTTATTTCATATATGAAATAACTTGGGTTAAGTACTGAAATCTACTCTTCTGACTTACTCATGATGAAAGCTGTCTCTTGATTCAGTATCACTTAAAGCATGAAGCTATGATGAGCAATCCCTTACGGGCTTGCCTGTCAAGGATGAGGCTTTAACACTATACTGCGTTCTGTGTTGCATCTTGGTGTGTACAAGCACATGTACACAGTATTCCACCCTGTTCTCATATTCCAGAGATATGCACTGGTAAAATAGTCATTCCCACACTTCTCTACGTCTCTTTGCAGTTTTTGGGGATTGTTCTAGCTGGTTTTATTTCTTTCTCCACCCTCCACCCCTCATTCTGTTCTGACCGTATCACGTGCTGTTATCTGCTTGTCTTTTCCTTCCTGTTTCCTTTTTTTAGTAACTACGCACGCTTCTGGCACAATTAATTTAATTGTTGCTATGAATACACTGCAATTGACCCTTCAGATGTTAAATAAATAATGAGCAATCCATACATGTCAAAGAATTTCAGATCAGGAGAACCTCTGCAAAAGTCTTTTTTCTGATTTTGAAATGCTTATCATACCAGTCAAGCCTAATGTGACAGTAATACACAGTCAGAGTCTTGGGGTGGGATTAGTGCTTGTTTGCACTAATGGCAGCACTATGCAAGCTGAATAAACCCTGATATTTCAGATACAATGCTTATTTCACATACATATATATTTCATATGCAGCGGTATGCTGTGTTTGGTACCCTGCTGCTGAGAGCTCTGTTAAGCTGCAAAAACAATTTCAGTGAGTTATATTGTTTGGACATCAGAATTTATTGACCCATCTTTTCAGGCACTGGTTACACTTTGAAAAAAGCTGGATGGTGCAGTTACTTTGCCATCTGTGGCAGCAATAAGAAAATGTGAGGGTGATGGTCATGATTCTTACTGACATCTTATATCCTGGTATCTAATAACAGCTGACAAAGAGGCACCTGCATATGTTCCTTGAATTCTTTAAAGGTTACAGACTCAAAGCTAGCAAAAACAAAAGACTATACAAAGTGATTTTGATGTGCAAATTTTGTTTACGTGAGCTAAGTATTGAAGAGACCATAAGACCTACATCTAGAACTGTTATCAGTAGCAACACAATCGGGGTTTCTATTCCTGATGGGCCTAGTCATATCAAAGCTCTGGCAAAGATGAGAAATGAAATAGCACCATGTATTTTTCTTTAGTTGAATTCCTTTGGGTTCTATTCCTACAGTATTTATCAAAACAGCACTTTTCAGCAGTTCCTCTGAGGATAACAGCATTCCATTTCAGTTCGCAAAGTTTGTGTTATACTGTTGGACAAGACCTGGGGCAGGGGAGGGGGAAGATGGGGGAAACAACAAAGCAAATTCTATCAGCCAGCCAAAAGAGATGAATTGCAATGCATGAGTACTTTCTCTGAAATCAGATCAAAATTTTACTTAGTAATTTTCATGGAGTGGACAATGGCAGAAAGTTAGCACTTGTGTTTTATATGAAAATAACTTATCATAGACTCAAATATTTCTTTGAACAGTAATTTGAACACTGGGATAAAAGTCCATATGATATCTCTTCTGCCCCTTCTCTATTAACCTAACTGTTCTGTGGTTGTGTTTTGGGTTTTTTTAAATCATTCTTAGCATTTTTGTGAAGTAGCAATTCTTGCATATAAGTTTAATATTATGTTTATTTCCCAACCTGCCTGTTAAAAAGCAAATTTTGCATTGCAGTATTATATCCATGAGAATATCATCTCTGCCTTGGGATTTTACCTAAGGAGTTCCCAGCTAATTTACAAGTACTATGGATGCTACACAGGAATTTTTGCAATAGCAAGCTGTAAGGGAAAAAGAAAGGTGTCTAATGTACTCATCCTTGGCTTCAGTACTTTGAATTATAAAGTAGAAAAAGGAAGGAGGTTTTTGTTGTTTCCTTCTTTTTTTTTCCCTAAATAGTTTACCTTTCCAGTATTAAATAATTTCATGTTAGCTAGAAATATAGAGAAATAAAGTTTTAAAGATGTTCTAACAGGTCCTTCTATGGATGGGATTATCTCCCTTAACTTTAGATGCCCATATTTGAACCACTACTTTAGATTCCTTTGACAGCAAATGGAGAGAAATAGACCTTTTTAAAGTATGAATCATCCTTATTTATTTCAGATATCTACCTTAGGATGAGATAAATTGCATTGTAGAGATACCAATTTTTCTCCATTGACTGCAGTGTGTCTAGATTATTAACCTAAAGATAGGTGTCTGTAACATCTAAACTTCTAAAGCAGACAAAACCCATACATCTGAAGTTAGAGGGGATGCATTCTACACAGTATTTCAGTTATAGAAGTATTCTTGCCAGCACAGTTTAAGAAAAATACAACTATTAGGTGCAATGCATTTCTTTTAAGACAAACACAGCACCGCTGATGCTTTTGTATTCTCTTTATCCATGTAGCTGTCAACCATGGGTAACAAATTTGCACTTATAGGTAATGTTTGTAATTCAGATGTCTTACTGAATCTGTGTCAAGACTGAAACATATTTGGGGTCATATTAGACTTTTTAACATGGAACACTGCTAAAACACTGAAACTAAGATTTACATCCCATATGTCTACACACGTGACTGTGTAAATGCAATCCTTCCTTGTGACTTCTGCCTTTTTACTATATCTGACCTGGACAGCCAGATCAGAAGTGGAGAAAATGTTACTGAGGAGACAAATTAAGATCTTGTTTCGGAACAAACTACACCATGGAGGAAAAGGATTAGGATTAGACTCATAGATTCTAATTCTAGCATGAGAATTATAGAATATTCAGGGCTGAAGATCTGCCCTTGATCATGCCACTTACTGGCATGAACAGATTGGAATTCTGTCAGACACTGCATGTGCCAAATTGATTGTGAGGGATTGAGAAGGAAGCACGGGAAAACACATCTTATTACAGACATAGCATTATATGTACTCTCTTGGAATGGTCAAATGTCTCCTCATAAGAAAAACACTGCATATTTGGAAAAAGTGACAGACTACATCTGTGAAACAACATAATGTCATGACAAACCACAGTCAATTAGTCACTGAGAGAAAGAAATCCTTCTATGAGCAATGATTTAAGATAGTAATTCTTGAAAATTTAAAATGTCTTCCTTGATATACAATGGGATATTTCTAATAGCAGCCTTTTCATATTCTGTTGGTTATTTCAGTAAAACAAGAGACAATAATTTTCTGTTCTGTAAACTGAAAATGAAAAACGGATACACATGTTCAAGCCATTTGCTGGATGCTGTTTTACATGAGAGAGGTTGAGAATATGGATTCTAGGGGTGAATATGCCATTGAAATAAACAAACGTGATGTAGTCTCCAGTTTATAATGCAACTGACAGGAGTCATTGTTATACTTTTCCTAAGCATGAAAATGTGCATTATTATCAAAGGGCACTTCACTCAGACAAAGCAAAACTAAATTTGTAGCCAAGGTCCTTTTGCAAATACCAAGATGACACTGGAAGAGGCTGAGAAAGGAAGGATCGCTTTGCTCCCTGGGTGCCTTGAAAGATGATTGCTCATGTGGTAAGTGCTCAGAGCTACAGGGAGTATGGGTTAGCATGGAAACAGCCCTTTAGAAAAGGCAATGTACTTCCACTTCTGTGCTTTCCGAGATAGCCATGTAGCACTGCTGCAACGGGGACACAGAACTATGGCTCCACTCAGTGCTCCTTGCAACTTAAAGTGTTTTTCTTCCCTGGAGTTTTTAATCTCCTTCGCCATTACTACTTTACAAAGGTGTTAGCTACTGCAAGTTAAGCCTATTCTGGCAGCACTCCAGAGAATAAATGCAGAAATGCATGAGAGGAGAGGTATTTCATGTGCCAGTGGAATTTTGCTTCTGTTGAACTGCAGTGGCTGGGAGTCCTTTCTAGGTCGGAAACTTGCCACAGAAAACATTTCTATAAACCACTCTGTCAGGAAGGAATACAGGGGTTTCTTTCTGTGACATTCAGCTTCTAAATGAAATGTAAAATGACAGTTATCTGTGCTGTAGAGCACTGGTAACTAAGGCATACAGGAAACAAATCAACAAACATTTGAAGGATAGACTCTCCCTCTTCCTACACTACTATCTGTACTAAAATTATTTCTGAATTAGCAAAATTGTTGTATGGAAGTCTCATGCTTCTGAATGTCATGCACATGTATGTGTAAAAATGATACAGAGCCATGCATCCGACCTGTTATTATAATAATACTGAGCTCAAGTGAAACTCACCTTCCTCATTAAAGGCCCCAGTTGTCGGCCACCCAAGTATCCACAGAATAACACAGAGCCAAGTCTAATGGGCATGTTTTCTGGATTTTACATTGGGCTGCACGGAGTGCCTCCAAAGGAGGCGAAAGACCCAAGAGTCTGGATCTACAGAAGACAAGAGGCAGAAATGCTATAGCTGAACTACAGACTAGTTGGGAATTATTAAGGTAGCCTGTAGACCTCCTGCCTTATGAAAAAATCCATGTGCCACATGCCTTGGCAGCACTCTATGGATGCATTCTGTGATCTGTGGCCAGAGATCCTTGGAGTGTTAGGGCAGGGGCACAACTGAAGTATGCACAGAGGGGTCCTAGCATCAGGGAGCATCTGATCTGTCCCTGCAGTATAGTCTTCTTGTCAGGTTAGCAGTAGCAGATAGTTGATGTGTTCCTTATGTTGGTTTGTGTGTTGCTAGGGTCAGTGTCAGACTGTATCATCACAGCAAGTTGAATTGGTGTTTGTAGACTAGAGCTGGACAGTTCTTATTACCTAGAGTTGTTGTTAAAGAATTCTGGCGTGTTTAGATAAGCATCTGAGGACTGGGACTCTCAAGTAATATTTCACATTTTTCTTTTTTACTCTAAGGCACAGAATCATTGTTTAGAAAAGAAAGCTGATGGGCTTATGCCATCGTATATCTCTGGAACTGTAGGCAAGTAATACGTTTTTGCATGTATTTGAAACAGGTAAAAAGTGACTAAAGTCATGAAACAAAAGGTAGGAGAGTCCTTCTCCTGGTCCAGTAATACAAGCTTGTCCATTTTATAGTGTTATGTGATAGATGAATATGACACGCCTTAGGCTTTGATTCAGGTCTCTCCTCAAGAGGATAGGCTTGCATTTGGATCAAATTTCCAGTAGATCATACTTGAAAATAACAACTGTCTTCTGCACTCTATTCCTTCTGTCCATTACTCTGTGGCCACAAAATGGAATAGGATCAAGAAAATGGATTAAGACAGCCTGAGTTAAGAATACCTTGGTAGTTGTAGTTAGCTTGGTATCTTCGGGAATGTAAGGCTTAGTTTCTTCTAGATGTGGTTGAATGAGGCTGACCTAAGAGATTTGCCAGCCCTAGGTGTAAGCACTCTTAAATGCTTAAGAATTGGGCACGATCTAAGACTGCTACCATATAAAGCTTTATAAACCAGAGTGACACCAGCTCTGAGATTCAGTAGGATACCAGAGATGCTGTTGGCATCCCATGGCTTTTCATACCCATGTAGTGGCTGCTCTACTCTAGACATTTTTCTACAGGATCAAGAAGCAGGTAGGTCATTTCATTTGATGTTGCACATCTAGCCTCAGGCAGGCCTGCAGGCTCACTCTATAAGCAGAGGACGTTACCTGTGGAATGGAAATTAGAGTTTTGCCTTTTATGATTCTACCATTTCTGGACTTGAATAACTTTCTTTTGTTACCTACAGTTTGTTCAGATGTCATATAAATACAGAAAAACTGTTCATGGACTGTAGTCAACTCCAGAGGATAACTAGTAATCACCAATGGCAGACACTTACTTTCCAATGCTGCAACTGACTCTGAAAATGTGTGCCCCTTTATCAGTAGAAGGAGCTTGCAAGTCCAACAGAATAATTTTTAGAAAGCTAACTCATGTGAGATGAATTCCACACTTATTGTTGCCTAAAAACTGGACTGAAGTACCTAAACCAGCAGTTGGTTCTCATGTCCAGACTCATATAAAAGCACAGAAGAAATTAATGGAAAAGAGGTTTGCAATAGAAAGCAGATATTATTACAGCTAATCTAGAGATTTAACCTGAGTGCCATTCTACTGAAGGATAATAGTATGTGGATTTTATAGAAGCTCACACATTTGCCTGGAGACATCACCATCCTTAAAGTGCAAATCTACCTATTATTATTAGTTTATTAAGCTCCTAATTGAATTATTGTGTCAGTAAATTTTGTTAATTAAAATTAACCTCTATCTATTGAAAAGATAGAAAGGATAAACCTATGGTTTTGCATGTTTTATATTTAATGCACTTGCTATTTCATTTTGTCATTTCTAGCCAATAGTAAGGACATCTCACTGATATCATTAACAGTGCTTGGTAATCAACTCTGAACACAGAGTAAGCAAAAACTAAGTCATCATAACAGAGAATGATGACAGGGGTGCACAAAGGCAGAAAAAGCAATTTTGATGGCTTGGTTTGTTGGTATTTTTTTCTATTTGCTCATGTCTTCAATTAGATATATCCTGCAACTGAATCCTGAAGTCTTTGGGGGAATAACCTTACAAAATAGTGACTTAGCATTGTAATGTTACTAACCAACTAGTTGTATAAGTTTGCAGAGGTTTAAGTTCCCATAAATTGATTACATTTTTGAGTAGACATTAGGCTTCACTTGTATTCTTGACCAGCTAAGAACTTCTTAGCACCAATATCGTAAAACATCTCAGCCTGACTAAACTGAGCTTTGTATTCAAACCATGATTTAATCGTTTCATTTCTAATGTTTCCTGAGAGATTTTTCTGTATTTGTAAAGCCTTTTAACAATGATAAAAAATCTGGCCCTGATACATACCTCCTTTTAAAAAGAGTGTTACTGCTATTCTCTAGCTTTCCTACAGCATTTCAACAGAAGCTCTATAGAATGCTTTCAAAAAAAGTATTTAATGATTTTTATAGTCTGTCAGTTTATGTGATATCTGGAATTAATTGACTAATGTGCCGTAGTATCAAAACTTTTTATAGGACATGAGGGTGTTGTAATAATTCTGTTACAGAGTGTTTGGGCATCACAAACTTATTACACAAGGGGCAATTTGTTTTATTGCTGGAACGGTAACTTCTGCCCAAAGACCACCCTTAGAGAGGGCCCAGTGGCTTTATATTCCAGTAGGCTTGTTGTAAGAGTAACATAATAGGATGAAGCATTGGGCCAGGGGCAGAGAGGGGGAGGAAGTGATACACAACTCAGCAGTTCTGTTCTGCAGTAATGAACAATTCAAACAGCTTGATACAAAATCAAAATCAAAACCTGACTTTTCCTGAATTTGAAAAATAAAGAAAGAAGCAGGGAAGAGTAAGGAAGGAAAGAAAATGTTTTGACTGAAACAGAATTACCTCCTATTTCTGTAGATCTCATGCCCAAGTTTTCTCTGGTATGCTTTTTCCTGTAAATTTTAAACCTCTGTGGGTGGTTCGGTTTATGGAAAGAAAAAAGAAAAAAAAAAGAAAGAAAAAACCCCCAAAAGAATGGTATCCATGTGACAACCCAGCTGTAGTGCTGTACTTTCTGAGATAATGATCCCTCCTCCTCCAGCACCTAGCCCATACACACTCTCTCTTCCCCTCTCTGCTTGTGATCATCCTTCAAATGCTGCAGACATAATATGGTACACAGCTTTATGGCACCCCCATATTGACCTACGTATTCATTTGTTTTGCACCACTTCTACCTTCATACATATGTGGTTACTTTTGTCCTTAGAACACAGTACCTAAAATGATGTTTTGTTTGTTCTTTAAGATTAGGTGCATGTCTATGAGTCTAGTTTCTTTAGATAAGACAATAATAAATACCATTGCTTTTTATACCTTTCATGACACTAAAATTGAAATGTGAGCTTTGAACGATGCAGTCATTGTGAGGCACTCTGTCACCTGCACTAGTTTCTGTTCTCATCAGTCTGTCAATCTTTAGACTTTTCTCTTGATTTATTAGGCTTGTCATTTCCTTAGCTATTTTTCTGAGGAAATCATGAGTTTTCATTTTCAGCAGGATATAGTTGCTTCTCTGGTTTACTTCTCAAATTATTTTTTTGACTTCTCATCTGACTGGTGAAAGGACTTCTCTGTCTCAAGTTCTTCTTACACATAAATGGGTTACTTATGAAGCCAGTGGTTGTGTATATTTCTGAATCATTCCTTCTATTCCCCATAGGCATTGTCATGACAATCTGATCCCTCTTACATGGGTTGAATTATCACTTATTTGTTTATCAATGATTTTTTAAAAATTGTTATTATTATCATTATTTATTTGGCATCGTGCTGTGTGAAGGCTAGATTTTAACTTGGGAGTGGGCATTTGAATCATTGTGGGTGCACCTCAGGCTGCTTTTCTTCTTTTCCATCTGAAAGGTAGTCACAATCTGCTACTGAACATTAATTACAAAATAGTGTTTTCACTGTGGACAGCTTTAATTAGTAACTTGAAACTTAGATCAAAAAATGTGGAGTTAAATGGAAATTATTTTTCAGGATGTGCTGGGAAAGGCAGATGACTTACTTGTTGAAAGGTATCTATCTGCTTTATAACTTCTGAATTTGGTTGGACCACGTAGTAGCACAATTGTGATGTCATCCAATAGAGGGCAAAGAGCATATAGCCATATTTTCTTTATAGTATTACAATACATGATTTATTTGACCGGAAGCAAAAATATCATCTATTATCCTCAGAAAAAAGGGAAAGATCAGGGAAATTACATTATCACTGAGTTCTCAGGAGATCCACTAAATTATTTCTAAGACATCACACAGATGATATTGGTGTTATATATGTGGTATCTTCCCAGAATTTTTAATAATACTGTTTTTAAAAGTTCAATATTGATTCTATGAAACAAAAAGAAGTAATGTTATGGAGGATAATGTGCTTTTGGGTAGAAAAGTTGCACTAAGAATGGTTTGAGGTGAGTGTCTGTGAAAGATCAAGTATCTTATAGATTATTTAGGAATATTTAATGTACAAATTCCATTTTTTTCATGACATCTTTAAGCTTTATTGGAACTGAGATTAAAATTCTAAATATCAAGTTTCTCAGAAATAGCTGTACAAGAGTAGTTGTAGAAGACAACAATAAACTGCAGTAGTAAGTAAAGGGATTTTTTCCTAAAATGCACTAATTTTTATGTCTACAATGAAACAATTCTATATTGGAGAATAACTATCCCAGTCTTACACAAACTTTTTCAGTTCAAAAGAAACAATATTACACAAGCCAAACACAACAGCATATGGTATGTTATTGATGCAGCATCTAAGCTTTGAAAACTTAGAGGGTAGTTTATTGTGGAGGGTAGAAGATGGTTGAGTTCTTATTCAGCTAAAAAAGACACTTTTGCATATCATATGAAGGAGCTGTTTTCATAATGAAGAGCTTGAAGAAATCTGCCAAACTTCAGGAAAGGTCACAACACAAATTGTATCTTCCCAGTGCTATTATTTTTTCTATTTATGGCTTATTTTCTTATAATGAAATGGTCATTCTGCACCTTCTCATGAAACTGACAGAAATCAAAGCTGTTTCTCCAGTATCATACTTCTAATCCCTTTTGAATGATGTGATTCCATTTCTTTGGAAGTTTTTTGGTGGGAGTCAGTGCCATCTTAAAATTATTTGAGATCCAAATAACAATCGATTTTTTTTATTTCACAGACTATAGAGCAAGTGGTCAAAGTGCTCAGACATGGTTTCCCAGCTTGAAAAGGGTAAGTGGGAGCATGCATGTTTGCTTGGGCCAGCAGAATTCAAAATACAATTAGACTGCAAAGCAGAGATTTTGTCACTCTTCTCTGGCATACCCTGCTGCAGAAATTTAAAACATTGAAATAATCATGGTAAAGGGATGCTTCATCCCTTGGTTACTTTGACTACAAATGTTGACATCCTCCAGCAGAAGAGCACGGTGCTGGTTGAGATGATATATTAAGACTCAATGAGTGATGTTTATCTGTCTATAGAGCCATTTCTTTAAAAGGCAGCAGCATTTTATCCATCTTTGGCAGTGAGACTTGAGTATGTCATTAACTCTGTTTCAGTTAATTGCATTCCTATGTTTTCTGCAATAAGAAAAAAATGTGTTCTGGTTACTCACCTCCAAGAGTTGAGAGCGTTGGCCTAGCTCCTATTGCAAACCCTTTCCACAGACTCTAATACACTTGAGTTACCTCTGTGTAACTTTTGCTTTCTTACAAAGCTCCGACAGGATTCAGGAAATATAAGCATTAGTACAAACACACACATATATATATATGTATATATATATACATATAGTCATGTTCTCTTACTGGGTATGCCTGTTGTGAAAAATTTGTTTCATATTTGCTAATTTTTTCCTAAAGTCTGCCACCTCTAGTCACAGTGTTCTCTTTACATCAGGTCTTATCAATATCAATAAAAATCCTTGCATGTGTCACTCAACATAAAACAATCAGGATCTGGCCTCTCAGCTAAAATCCTCATGGTGGTAGGGACCTGTAATTTTTTCCCCTTCTCTGTGGTATTATAGAATGTATGAATATCTTCTCTCTCTGGTGTTACAAAAGGGGCAGAGCAATTTCATAGTCAATATTTCAACCAGTTTACATTTGAAGTCTTATTTTTATTTTCCCTATAATTTAGGCTTGGATGATTGTTTTGGCTCAAAACTCACCAAGTGAATTTCAAATGCAAACTGCTATGTGACAATTAGCCTAGAAACAGAGGTTATCTCCATTTGCATGGTAATGAACAGTTCTCTTCCAAGACATGTCAAAACAATCAGAAGAGACTAATGAGATTTTATGTGAACCAACTGCTGGACATTCTTTTTATTTTAAAATATCTTGTTGGCAGTGGATTATTATTCAATTTGAAACAATATTATTGAAAGTCTGACAGCACAAACATATTACAGAAAACTAGCTGAAGTCAATATGAGAATCAGCAGTGAAATAGCCTGGGTGAATGAATCTTAAATGGTATTTTTATGACAAGACACTGGGCAGTGAGTTACTTAACTGGGATCGAGATAAACAATGTTCCATAGGGTATGAATTGCCCTGGTAGGCCACCACAGGGCAAAAATTCCACCTTATTTGTATTCAAAACCTCCAGTTTTCCACAAGCTCAGGCAAAAATGATTGCCTTTTCACAAAACCCTTCACAAGAAGTAGTGAAAATTTAGCTCTGTATTCCCAAAGAATTTGAAACAGACTACCCCCAGAGAGAAGAAAAAGATGCAAAGCTTTCACCACCTTCTTAAATACCTTTCTTTACTCAGTTAAACTATAGACCAAAGTCTGAGATTGCCTCACTGGTGCCACAGCTGTCTTAGAAGAGAGATAGGGTTTTGTTTAAGTGTACTTGCAGTAGACACTTTACATCCAAGACCTTGCTCCGCTCTTAGAGTTTTTTGGTTTATAGTATTAACATAGAGAAATCTTCTTTTTCTCATGTTCTGTATCTTCTAATTTCATTAATATTTAGGGTAATTAGACGTGCCTGTAATCTTTGAGTAGACTCTTCTTCAGAGGAGAATATGACGTAAATGGAGATGAAAGAAACAAAAAGTATCGTAGGTGGTCAAAGGCAAACAACAAACAGTTTACAATTGCCTTCCCCTTGGGCATAAGTGTCAGATAGCATAAGAATATAAGAATTAGTAAGATATTGCCAAGCCGGAAATGAGACTCACCACTGATCTACTGGATATCCACTTGTTTTTCTTAGCAAGTGATAAATGTATTGCTTGGCTTTCAGAACTTCTGTAATAAAGTGGCAGAGGTCGGGCTGTTTTGGTGTTTTTTCCACACTGCTGCTCTATTTCATCGCAAGAAATAAACTGTGGTCTAATAAATCCATCTGAGTTTTGATTGAGGTATTAGTGTACTTCAGGATTCAGTTGTTCTCTGTGTATGTGTCTGCATGAACTTTCACATTTGCATAGTGTGGCTTGTTAGTGTTGTTAAAGTGCTTTGCAGAGATCCTCATTCCTGGTTTCTGAAATATCCATAGTGTTGTTTTGGCTTGACCTGTCCTTTTTATGGATTAAGTAGTATTAGACAATTCCATCTCCTCCTCTGCCACCTTGGATGGGAGGAAGGGAGAAAAATAATGAATAAAGTTGAGTCCCTGAGGAAGGGAGGGGTTGGGGGTGTTTCAGTTTTGGTTCTACTTACCATCCTACTCTGATTTCTCTGTGTGTGTGTGTGTGTGTGTGTGTGTGTGTGTGTGTGTGTGTGTGTAATAAATTAGATTGCTGGATGATCGCTCCCTGTCCTTAACTCCTACCCTCTCAATACATATTTTTCTCTCCTGTCCAGCTGAAAAGGGGAGTGATTGTGCGACTTAGTGGGTGTCTGGCCTCCAGCCAGGGTCAAACCATGACAGTCCTTTAACACATAAAGTGAAAACCATTCACATAGGTGAAGCAGAACAAGGAATTCATTCCCCACTTCCCAGGGGCTGGCAGTTGTTCAGTCATCTCCAGGAAAGCCAGGGTTCATCACGTGTAATGATAAATTAGAAGACAAACTCCATCACTCCAAATGTCCCCCTCTTCCTTCTTCTTACCCCAGCTTTACATGCCGAAAATTATGTTGTATTGTATGGGTCAGTCAGGGTCATCTGTCCTGGCTGTGTCTGCTTGAACTCCTTCTGCACCCCCAGACATCCTGCTAGTGGGGTGGGGTGGGAAGCAGAAAAGGCCTTGGTTCTGTGTCAGCACTGATCAGCAGGAACAAAAATGTCCCTGTGTTATCAATGCTGTTTCCAGCACATATGCAAAACACAGCCAGATATCAGCCTGAGTACATTAGAGAAAATTGTTCTCTGATACCACCCCAACTTAAGTATTTCTTACTGATACTGTTTCTATTAGGTTAACAATCACTTTCTAAATTGATTTTCAGAGCTTCTGATACAATTCCACTCATCCTGCCATTGAGATCGTGTTCATCAGTAGTTACAGTATTTGATCCAGCAATGAATTGCAAAAAGGTGTTAAAAATTTCAAATATAATTCATATTAAAAATATTGCATGATTGAATTGAGGAAAGTTCAAGACACACAACTTTTTGTTTGTACTAAATGCACCTGTATTATAATCATGAGAATCATCTCTTCAGTTTATGGTCAGTTTTAAACTCTATAGTGAATTTTCTTATTTCTTCTTTTGCAGCTGTGAACATTTTTTTCTTAAGGACTTTGAAGCACATGGACTTTACTATAATGAAACATTTTGTAAGTTAAATGATATGATTAATACTCTATCTGAGAATTGCTTCAAAGACACATGAAAATCTTCAAAGATGCTAGGTGAGTTCCATGGACTTCGGAGCTTGCATTCACTGAAATCAATTATGACGAGTCTAGTTGATTTGTGAAAGTGATAATTAACAGAGTCCTAGATAATTAAATCAGTAGTATCATGCAATTGTAATAACATGATACGCAAATACTCTCTGCAATTTCATGCATAATCTGCAGACTTTGAATTATTTAATAGAACCTTTCCTTACCAGTTGAATACCAAATAAACTGAAGAAGGTGATGGTTTTATTCTCAAATGCTAATACACAGGAAAACATGTACTAACATGATGTGTTGTTTTATGAACTCTTACTCTACAAGCTGATCTCTACATTCAGGATCTTCGAAAGTAAGTTTTCGGTACTTTCAGCTTTATTAACATTATATTATTATGAAAGTCACCAGTAAGAGCACAAAGGGGAGTAGTACATTATCCCAAATATAATAATAACATTAATGATTCATAAAAATTTATGAAGGCACCAGATTTTTTAAATTCCATATTATAAACCAGTAAAACTTCTGAATATTTTAAAAGAATTTATTTTTTCTGGGGAAAAAGAGTCTAATACATGGATCTCTTCATTCTGTTGCCTAGGCTGTAATAGGTATGCTCTTGTGCCTGTGTCAAAGTAATGGCATTAATTGGAAAATGCTTTAGACTGCAATCAGTGGTTGGCGGGTGACTGTTTTGTATCACTGTACATTAAAAAACATCAAAAAAAAATCCTTTTATTTTTGGTCCTCTGAATAATCTTGTTATGTATAGAATATAGAGAATTAAAATTCCCTAGCTAGGACCTCCATTTTCTCAACTTGGGAACATGAGAATTTTATTTTTTTTTACTGAGGTAATGTAATTTCGAGAACTGCATAACAAACTTTTAAGTTCACATGAAGAAGTAAGGTGATTTTATTCGATAGAATTTAATTTATGGTGTAAAAAAAATCTTCAAGAATGGTCACTTTCAAAACCAACAGCATTTGTGCACTGTGGTCAGATCTTTAGTCAGTACAAAACAAAGATATGAAATACTCATTAAAGAATAACTCACCAAAAAAAATAATTTATATTTCTGATCATGTCACAAAGTCACATATATTTACTATAATATTTTTTCTTCTAATGTTCTCTTCAGATCATCTTATTGGTTTTTAAAAGTACAAGTAGTGTAATAAAGATAATTTTATAGGTTTTAGCAGCTTGTTGGTTATACTTGCCATGATTTAATTTAATGCTGTGATCACCCTTTTTTCCTATACTCTGTGATGTCATCCTGCATGCTGCACATTTCCTTTGTATTTACATAACACCATTATGAACCAGAAATAAGTCTTTTCAGTGTCAAAGTACAATCTGAGCAGGCCCATGGGACATGGGTATTTCTGCTATCCACAGTGCAACTTACTATATCAAGCCTGCAATTGATTTGTCAGAAGGGTCACCAGTGGTGTAAGGCAGTTTTAATTTCACTCTGGAGCTTAGGCACTATTTTCCCAGCATAATTAAGTAAAACCTGTAATTTCAATAAGCTGCTTAAAGGCTGAGTTAGATATTGCTGTGTTGTAATACACAGACTAACGTGGCCATTATTATTGTTACAAATACTCATAACATGAAAAGCAAAGAGGAGAAGAGTACTCCCAGTTATTCATTAGTGTATACAATTTCAAAAGCCTCCCCCCTCATATTTCCCTGCAATCTGTAGGATGGCCATACACAATTTTGCTTAGAAAAGTGGACCTAAACTGAAGTGAGTATATTAGACTATATTCATAGTATGCCTGCCTGTGATTCAAAGATATCTTATGTTTTGAAAATGTCTGAATTGCAGCTGAGCATATAGCCAGTTAAACACAATCACATTAGTAAAGAGATGGACTTACAACCTTCCACTCTTTTTTAATGTTAATTTCATATATCTTAGCAGAAAGACTCAAATTTGAAGAACTGCCTTGATTTTCTTGCTTTTTTTCCTTTTTCCCCAGCTGGCTAATTTATCATAACAATTGTGAACATAATTGACATTATTACTTCGGTACTACCAAAAAGGGTGCCATGTCACGTTTCATCCCTGGGGGACTACAGAAACAAGACGCTTTATAACAGAATCAGAGCTAAAGCTGTTAAGCACAGCCATGTTGCACATACTTCTTGCATGATAGGTGGGGAGCTGAGACAGCGTTCTTGTTATATTGCCTTATTCTTTCAGTGTTCCAAGAAGACATCTATTTCTACCTGTTTCTTGTCAAGAAGATAATGCTTGTTGTACAGTCCTGCATATATGTGATGGGAAAGAGGTCTTTTCATACAGAAAGGACCAGTGGTAAGTTCAGTTGAGGAATTCTGTACACTTAAACAGCAAATAACATGAATCTGACTGCACTTGACAGTGAAGTTGGTTTAGGGGTTTTCTTCATCCCTTCCTGTTTGTTTCTAATAGAATGCTTTAACTAGCGACTTAAAGAGCTTAACAGTTATAGTCAGGGTATCTGATTATCAGTACTTGCAGCCAGATGTATCTCTGTTCTTCTTCCAACTGTATGCATCACAGGATTCCATATGGAATATGAAATGTGTTTCCTTGTATTTAACCTCAGATACAAACATAATTGTCACCCTTTCCAAAGGTGGTCAAGACGTAACGGCACACACACAATTTATAACAAGGATGAATATTATTTATTTTAAAGATTGCAAATGCCAGGAAGTTGTGGTTACCTTTGAAGATTCTAATATGCTTTGAGAAGGGGAAAAATGAATAGAGACTGGATTGATCTGGGAGGCGATGGTAAGCATGAAGCTATTTTAGAATGTGCAATGTAGCATCTGAGGTTTTCATGATCCAATATGTGTTATATAAATAGCTATCCTGTATCTTCTGTGGTGGGTCAGTGGAAAATAAACTATAGCCTACTAGTTTGCAAAAAGTCATTGCAATATGCTCGTGGCATAATTTCTCAAGTTCACTTGGATTGCGACCCATAAATATGCTTCCAGTGGGATCTTCTAGCAGCTTCCAAGTCCCACTTTACTGACTTTTGAAGTCAGAAGGCACATTAAATATGGGCAGATAGCATCTGCTTATCTCTTATAAGAGACAGAAGGAACTTATATCCAGAGTCACTAAACCGAATTAGAACATTGGAGAAGATGGCATCATTTGAAATGTGTTTTGATTCATGGTGTAACATTGAGTAAAACAGTGACTGGACAAGGTACTGGGCTCTGAAAGGGGCAGCTCAGGTAAAAGTTGGAAAATTCAAAGAGGAGGCAATATTGCTGTTTTACAGCAGAAGCAAAGTCCTTTCCAGACTTTTGGTTCAAACTTTGTAAATGAAATAGATTTCTATTTCTAATAGAGCTGATAAAAAATAACGTGCTTCATGTTGAAGGCTTTCCTTGAAAATGTATCAGAAAACCAAACTCTGAAGGTTTCTCATGTTTATTTTTAATGTTTCTTTAAGAAAAATCCTAATATCCACAGAAAATATTTCCAAAAACTACAGCTTTGAACGGGAAATGCTTTTGGCAAAAGGCTCATGTAACAGTTGCATTTGAAATCTCACACTTAAATTGCTAGTAGGGAACTGTAAGTGCCTGAGCAACATAAGCATACACAGATAGTTAAAAATTCAGTATCCTTTGTTTTACCTTAGGCTTCACAATCTTGCACCAAAAAGGAGAGAAGTGGGCCCTCTGAGTCCTGTATTTTCAAATACATTTAATGTCTTCAGTTCCTCTAAAATGTCTCATGATTTAAAGCCATTCAGCATTTTCAGAGGGTCACATTATAAAGTAAGATTCATGTTTTCATTAAGAAAACCATTGCATATGGCAGGAAGGCCTCTTAAACCTTGTAAATTTGAGGACTCACTGAATGTACTTGACTGGAATATAGATTATTTGTTACTGAAAACTGATAAAAGATGTATTGATAAATTTATTTGGACCCTTTTGGAAGGCAGTCCAAAGTCCAACAAATTCAAACCCACTCAGAAGTAACACATGTAATACATGAGCAGAGCACCACACTGCCACACAGGAGCTGTGGCTCTTTTCCCAGCTCTTTTACTCGCTGCTGTGCCAATCTGGAACAGTCATTTCTTCTCTTTTCTCTGTTAAAAAGCGGGGTTGGAGGCTAGTGGCATTTTGATGCTTTTGGTATACATATCAAGAATGCTAAGACAAACAAAACTTGTATTAGAATTATTTTTCTTATTAATTGATTCCTTGCTTTGATTTGAAAAATGGATTAATCTCTTTGATTTTGCTATTCCAGAACAAACCTTTTGCTTAAATATCATCAATTCTAAGGTCATGAATCAATTTTGACTGCATCATTACCCACATTAAAGTAACAGACTACAAAAAGGTATGCACACCTTGCAAAGTTTGCTCAAGATACACTGCTTCTTGTTTGCATCAGGAGGTAATGCAAATAGTGACCAGTATGGATGGACTCACCATCCTCCCTATATGCTTTTGCAGACTGTAACTTGAGCTGCACAATGGTTGGGATGCAACTTTAGGTTTAGTTCCAATAAAAAGAGTGCAGCTTATATACCCAAAGACCACTCTGTGATGGGAGGCCAAGTATTGCAAGCAGGGAGTATTTCCATGTTTGTTTCAATAGCTCTCCTCAGATTCAAAATAAAACACTGACGCAAGGCACCTTCATTCCCCTGTTAAGCAGCAAGTTGCACAGGGAATAGCTAGGATTTGATTCCTGGACAGCAATATTATATTCAGTTTTTATCTTGAAGCTGGATTTATTTTCAGATATCAATGTTTCCGCTTAAAAATGACATTTTGCATCTTGTTTGTTATTTACATATTTAGTGAATCATTTATAATATGCTTTTTACTCTGGCATATGAGTGTATCACCAAAGAAATTGAGAATTAGTATTTAATTGTCTGTACTGGGGAGTAAAACTAATTTTTTACCCTGTTATCTAGCGGAAAGTACTTAGGAAAATATAGACAATGATGCATGACACAAAAAAGCTGCATTTTCTCAGATTTTCACTATGATAGAACTCATATTCATATTATTTTTTTCTGTTGTTATTTTCTTGCATATTGCACAATTATATATTAACTGCATGCTAAAAGAAACACTTTGGATAATTCATTATTCATCTACAAGTAGTGCCAGTGATAAAACAAAGACTGAGTGCCAAATTCATTATGGAGCAAGATGCCACTCATTGAAGGGCCAATGTCATGGTTTAACCCCAGCTGATAACTGAGCACAACATAGCCAACTGTTCATCCATCCCTGAGGAGGATGATGAAAGAGAGATGAGTTGAGATAAAGACAGTTTAATAGGATAATAAAGGAGGAGAATAATAATAATAGTAATAACAACAAAATTAACAATAATAATGATGATGATGATGATGATAAAAGACTGTGCAAATACAATTGCTTGCTACATCCAGACAAAAAAAAGACCTGATGTCAGTCTCTTCCTCCTGGATCACTTCCCCAGTTATATCCAGAGCATCGCTTTCTATAGTGGAGAATATCCTCCCTCTGGCCATCCTGGGTGAGCTGTCCTGCCTGTGCTCTCCTACCTTCTTGTGCACCTGGTAGGGCTTAAGAAGCTGAAAAATCCTGGACTTTGTGTAGACACTACAACTACCTAATAACAACTAAAACCACCAGTGTGTGATCAACATTATTTTCATCCAAAATCCAAAACATTGCACTATACTAGCTAGTAGAAAAAAAATTTACACTATCCCAGGTGAAACTAGGACATCTGTTGTCTTCTTTCTATGTCTAGCTATTTCCCTCCAGCCTGTGTTATGTAAAGACTGACCCAATGAGCAGAAACAGCTCCCTTTACATTTCTAATCCATGACCTGCGAAGGAAAATACGTAAGAAAGTATTAGAGCCATAAAAGACTAGGGTTGTTACTATCTGTTCTATCAGCCACCCAGGTTTTAAAATCATCTCACTTTCTCTGATGGTGCTGAGATCGTTTACATGAAAGTTAGTAATTTCTCACTGTTTTGTAAACTTTCATTTCCCTTTTGAAATAGGGACAAGAAGGTATGAATTCAAAATGAACCCTCATTTGTATATCAGCCTGATTCATATGTTTAAATTAGATAACTCATTTTAGCATAAATGCATGGGTGGTTTTGAACTTCGTGTATGAAATACACTTGATATGGAAAACATTTCAGCTTCTGCAGCCATTTGGTACAATGAGGGTTAGCACATACGGTATGTAAAATCTGAATCCCTCTCAGGGAAATCCTTATTTGAATTGCAGATGAGAAATTTCTAAAAGTATAATTAGCTTTACTTGATACCTTTTTCTCCTCATTCTGTGAAGAAATATCACCCACAAACAAGGAAAGAAAAGAAGATGCTTTCTCTTGCCCATTAAGCAGCTGGGAAGCATTGCACTGACATGTTCTCTAATTCATACCTCACCTCTTATTCAGCAAATCCCAAGTGGGTTCTGAGTTTTGAGTGTCTTAACAAACTGAGCAATAAAAAGAAGAAATAATATAATAATGTCCTCCTTAACAGTAGCTGATGATAGAGTTCCAGGAAAACATTCTAGTAAAATAAAATCTTCGCTAAAGGTGCACTAGTTCTCTCTAATTTGAAAGGCAAATAGAATGCATCTTTTCATTCTTGGACAGACTACTAAATGTCCTATAATTCCAGACATTCATGATTCTTGTTTTCCTTGAGGTGATGTCTGACAGCAAGCACCCAGCTGTCCTTTCCAATGCATTGTCCACCCATGTGTTACCAGGGTAATGTGACTAATATTTCATTTTTTGTTTGTTTTTCTAATTCTAAAAGCATTTGCTAATCTGAGGGATAAAAAGCTTTTCTGAACCTTATCTCCTTCTGCACCTCATATTCTCATTTATAAAGATGGTGGGCACCAGTTCATATACACTTGTACTTAGCAAGTGTGTGGAGAAGGAAAGGAGACTTCCTCATATTTTAAGAGGTGCACTAAAAACAATGCCCATGAAAGAAAGTGGAGGAGAATGGACATCCCAAAATTAAGGTTCATATCCAAAATTTACTGGAATTTAGGGAGAGGTTCAGAACTGAGAATTTCAAAGCACATATTCATCTTAAAGGAAAAACTAAGATATTTGAGATTTTTACTTCACATCTTAAGAAGAAAGGGAAGAAACAATACATCTTGCCAAGGAGAAATGGAAGACAAATTATGTGGCTGATGGATATTTTACCCAACAGTGGAATGAGCAGACTCAGGAGATGACAGTGATTTGATCATGGAAGAAACATGTATCATGCATTGCTGCCAGCATTTTCTGTAGAGGCTTACATAATAGGTATATTGATAATTATTTCTTTTTACTTTTTCGTTGAATTGTAAAGGAACATTCAGATCCTATGTTGAAGGTATGAAATGAGCTGAAAGTTGGGTGGGGTTTTCGTTTTGGTATTTTTTTACTCCTTCCCCTCCCCCAAACCTCATGAGTGCTGAGAGTCTCATTTTTTAACACAATCTCAGGGACTGAAAGGAAATGTCTGAATTGTGTATAAATTTTAGCTCTGGGATTTTTAGTAAAAGGATAAAAAGAAATTACACGGAAAATTTAGAAAAATTCTACCTGATTCTAGGGACCAATATGAAATAAAATGCAGAATTTATATAGGACAGAAAGGTGGATTCTCACAGCAAAGAAGAATGGCAAAGATTCATATTTATGTTTCAACCAACATTGTTTTAATTTTAACCATTGAAAGTACATTAACGCTTTTAATGTTAAATCATAGAAATTTTATTCGATTTCCACAAAACCCTCCTTTTCAAGCACTGATTTCAAAAGCAATATATGTTAGTCTTAAATAGGCTTGACATTCACGTCATGTCTGCTGTGAAAAGCTGGGATCAATAAGCACAATCTCACCTATCAGATGAAAGTAAAAGAAATAGAAACCTATCACCTCGTATTCCCTTTGCAGGCTTTTTATTTTTTTTCCTTGACAGATATACCTTTATTCCACTGTGTGTTACTCCACACTTGCTAAAAAATAAAAGGTATTAACAATAATAATAAGAGTGAGAAAAATCCTAATAATCCCTTCTATTTCTCCGCTTGTATTGTTTGTCTGTCAGGAACTATATCCTGAAGTAAACGTTCACAACTGTTTGCATGTGCCACAAGTTCAAGACAATTTTGGCACGTTCAGGCTCTTTCTAATTTTGTTTTCATCCACTTAACTTCACAGGTTGGATACCTTTGAAGTGATCCGTGAACCTGTACTTAAACTTTAAGTGCTGTAAATCTTTATTCAAATCTAAAGCAGTCCAGCGGCACACTCAGAGGAAAGTCAGCTCTCATCTTACTGCCGATTGGTTTATTGCAATGTTTGTGCTTCTTTGTCTGTATCTTTCAAGATTTATTTGATAGATTCTTTCACAGTGTGTTTTCTCTAGAAGCAATGTAAAAAACATGTGACTTCATAGATATGAGCAAATACTCTTTGCACTACTAACATGTAAAAGTATATCTGATTAGTGTTGGTACATTATTGTCAAAATCAGGGTGAAAGTGAGAACTCTAACCTGCCCCCTTTTGTGCAAGTACTTTCATATTTTTCCCTTTGTCTTCTGTCTTATTGCTTATTCCTAGTCCCCTCTCTCCAATTTATGTGGCTTTTTCGAATACATTATAGCTTTTACAGCAAAAGTCTTTCAGAAAACCATTTAAACTCACATCTTTAAGTTCCCTTATCATTTTGAAAAGCTCTCTGAAGATGAGAAGTGAGATTTATAAGCCAGTGGGCTTTTCTTCTAAAGCTGCTTTTTAAAATTCTGGCCATTTATTTTTTTTCCTGCTCCCTCCTCTTCATCCTTTTCTTCTTCCATACTCTCTGACAAGACCCTTTCCCTCCCATCTCCCATGTATTAAAGTGTTAAAGTATTTGGAGGTTTTTGGTTGGTTGGTTGGTTGGTTGGTTTCTGGTGTTGAACCCCTGGACCTTATCACACTGAAATTAAATTTCCTGTGAAAATTTAACAGGGCATGAGGGAACTCAAGGTTTGCGCCAGACGAACAAACTTGTTGGGGCTCTAAGACAGAAATAAGGAGGTGGAGGGCTTTTGTAGGAGGGCTGAGTGATGACAGTTGAAAGCCAGAATGTGCACGTGGAGAGAGGGCAGTTTGCTCAACCAAAGCATCAATCTGCAGCAGTGGTCTGTACAGCCCAGAAGTGGTTGTGCTTTCTGCAGAGCATTTTCATCAGGTCCATTCCAGTCAGGCTTATTGAATTCCCTTAAACTCTCCAGAATTAAAAAATACTGACGTGCTTATCCATTCATGAATGTCTAGTTATAAGCTATGCCAGTGTGGTTTTGCTGCGCGTTCAGTATCATCTATTTTAAATGTATTGAGCAATCAATTTAAACTTGTTATTGTCATGGGGGGTTGAAAATTTAATAAGCAATTACCAGAGTCCATTTCTTTGTTTTTAATTTTTACTAAGATGTTGTTCAATTTCAGACCTTAACGCAATCATGCTCACCAGAATATTGAATTGAATGAGTCCATAAGTCAGACCAGCTCATAACTATATTTTTCCTCACTGATTTATTTGGCTAAATGATACAGTACCTCCTTGTGGAATGAACAAAAAAGAAATGCAAATCAGAAGTTTGACCATAAATAAGATGCTGTAGTGCTCATCAAATTAATGGGCAGAAGACCACATGACTCTCTTCCTATTTTTTTGTTATGGTATTGCTTTGCTTTTTGTCAGTATTTGAAGGAAAAAAAAAAGTCCTGGTACAATTTGTAAATTCATAAAATGCATAGTTCCATATGTCCTTTGTTGATCTTACAAGAGACCATCCAGAGAATCTAGGACTGCATAACTGAATTATTTTGGTTTCCATTTCCTTTACCATATTTTTAACAAAGCAATTATTTTTTGTCCAGTGCTTTTCTAATTCAGTTGTGACTGAAGAAAAAAATGTAACTTAATTGTTTTATTTGTATTACTCATCAAGAAGACCAGCAAAATATTCCAAAATGTAAATTAATTCTATTTTAAATTATTACAGGTTTACTTAGACACATTTATGCTAATTCTTTTTAAAAGTAATCATGTACTTATTCATAGAATCATAGAATCATCTGGGATGGAAGAGACCGTTATGATCAAGTCCAACCATAGCATAATCCTGCCTTGCTCACCTCTAGAACTTCATCTACACACCTTTTAAATATCTCCAGGGATGGTGACTCCACGCTATGCCTATTTCCATATCACTGTAAATGGCCATGATTTTCACTGGATTTTCTTCAATACCTGCTGGAAATGCAAAAGATCTAAGTAAAGCCTCCATGAATATTAGGTAAGGCTGCAGAATTGCTGTTCTGAAAATTGACCTAGCCTTTGAGAAGAAGGGGCTTGAAGAACAGAATTCTAAAAAAATCAAAAGCTTTTTATTAATATTCTCCTCAGTATTTTTAAAAGCTAATGCTTAAATTTCAGCAAACGGAGAACAAATTTTTCATGTGTTTTCTTGAAAAGTGCATCTTAATATTAAAGTGAATATAAGAAATAGTTTTTAAGATTTGTCTAAAGTGAAATATGTTTTTATATCTAGAAAAAAATATTTTTAAACAGGATGATTTTGCATTGAAATGGAAATTATTTACCTCCCCCATATTCCCATTTTACCACCAAAATAAAGCTATATAAATTGTAACTCCTGCAACAATGTAAGCACAACACATCTTTGTGAGCAGTGATTTTCCATAGTAACTTAAATCCCACTAAAATGTTAGAAGTTTCACCATCCTCTTGTGCATTCTGAGACAATCCTTTTTCATACAGTTGACTTTTGTCTAATTCTCGTGTTTCTCCTTAGAGAAAATCTCATCTACTTTCAGCTATAAGAAAAGCTACTGGACAAAATCTGTATAGCTATTGTCAAATGTTGGGTTGGTTGGGGTTTTTTTCAGGTTCCTAAGCATAGATAGCATCACTTCAAATCAGAATAATACATGCCCTGTTTGGAGCATCTTTCTATATAGTTCTGACCAAAATCTTACCTTTAAAGGTACTTAGATTACTCTCTACTTGACTTCCTTCATTTAGACTGTTTTTTCCTAGCTTTTCCTGGTGGAAACCTGGTAATTCAAGTGCAAGCCAAAACAGTGTGAAATACCATGACTAAATTATCATGCAGAACAGTGGTAGAAATGTCAGGAATTTACTGTGGCTGGAATAGTAACTATCTCATCTTTATTGCAAATATATTTCTTCTTTGTTTTCACTGCTCTGAAAACAAAACCATGCTGAAAAAGTAAATGAGACAGAGAAGCCACCTCTGGAGGATGAACTCCTAATACAAGCAGGTATCCATTTATGAGTGGAAAATAAATGAGAGTTTGCTCCATTATCTGTACTTATTTTCAGCCAATTTCCTTTTGTTTACAGAACTGCACTTGTCTACAGTCCAGGGTCAGTTTACTGTGGATTAGATGTTTTTGTTCTCCATAAAATGGCCAATATCCAGTTGAAAAGTTCTCTTAAAGTCCAGAAAAACAGATCTCAAAACACCCTGCAGAGCAGCAGCATTTATTACAACAGGCAGAGTTCTCATCTTCCAAATACACTGCCTTGCTTTGTATATAGGCTTAAATTATGGGAATGTATCTAATTATTGACAATACTTAAAATGACAAATTCTGTGTTATCTAACTGCAGGAATAAGTAGAAAATTGAAGTCCTAATCACAGAATCCAAGACCGGTTTGGATTGGAAAGCACCTAAAAGGCCATCTAGTCTCAATTCCCTACCACGGGCAGAGACACCCTCCATCAGCCCAGGTTGCCCAGAGCCCCATCCAACCTGGCTGTGGACACTGCCAGGGAGAGGGGAGCCACAGTTTCTCTGAGCAAACTGTGCCAGGGACTCACCACCCTCACAGAGAAAAATTTATTCCTTATTTCTAATCTAAATCTACCCTTTTTCAGTTTAAACCCACTAACCCTTGTGCCATCACTACACTCCCTGATAAAGAGTAAATCTCAAGGCCTTCTAAAAATATGGCTCATAATATAAATGTGGGTTTTTAATCAAAATAAAAATCACCATAATTTTAAAATATTTAATTTTATCAAAGTGTAAGTGGAAATGTGTTAATAGATGAGGAATAATGTTAAACATCAAATGAAGTTTCAAAGTAGAATTAGAAGTAATTACAACTCTACATATTCTTGCATTTTTTTTGTAGGTCATGTCTGAAAAGCTTTCTGAATGGCAGCTTTTGTTTGTACCATTTTGTTTTTCTTGTTCATTTACATCTTGTCTTTAAAAGAGGAGACAAGAAGAAAAACCTAATGGAGACATATGGGGCACATGTCTTCACATTTTCTATTGTCTGTTTTATTTTGTATGGGTTTTCCTGTAGTGTGAGCAGGTTTTGGAGGAAGTATGAGACAGCATTTACAGAAAACTCTAGGAAAAGTTCTCATGTGCATGTTCTACAGTCCCTTGAAAGAATAGCTTGTCATTATAATTTAAAGTTTGTTTATTTTCCTTTAATTTCTGATGTGTACTTTCTAGGAAATGAAATGCAGTGCTGCTTTGTTGTTCTTTCTCATCACAATGTAGGCTGTTGCTTCAGCTACTGCCTCTAAGTTACAGAACTGAGAGTGTGAGCAATTAGATGAATGGGTTTCATTACCTTATGACTAATAAAAGGTTGAATTTTCTAAGTCTTAAAAAAATTGTCATTTATGGTGTAGCAACAACACAGAAATAGTTTATCCAATGCTCACACACGTACATATATTATGCACACACACGGACTTTTTTTTAATATAATTTTTTTTTAAATTAACTTTCATGTTCTTGGCAGAGTTTGTTCAATTTTTTCTTCTTTTTGTGAAAGATAGAACCTGGTAGATTATAGATGGTGCAGTTTAATCTACTTCTGTACTATCTTCCTCCTAAAATATGATTCTACAAATGTCTCCTTCAGATGTATTTTAGGGACTAAGCTTGTGTGTTTGTAATTTATTCAGAAGATTTGGCTTCAAATCAAAATCAAGAACCTTTCCCATCAAGTTTAATTTAATTTTTAAAAGATAACATGGGTACAATTTAAATGATTTTCCACAATTCCATACTTAGGTAACTTATGCCCTCTGCTAAACTGTTGGAAGCAAATCGAGCTTTGACATGCTGTGGTATTTGCTGCCTAGGAGTCTAACTTTTGGAAATAGAAGAACACATTTACTCTTCCACATTCCTATGTGAAACAATAGGTTGCTGAAAGGAAACATCGCTATGGTTGTTCATTTTTTATTTTGCACTGGTGGATTGAGCACTGACTTACCGGGTAATCTTTCTTTACTCTCAGTATCTGTTTTTGGATAATGGTGTCTCTAATCTTCTTTTAAAAATTAAAAAATCATAGGTGAGAACATTTTCATTGATGGGAGGACATAAAAAGAAAGAAGTGTCTTTTCCTTTCATCCACACTGAAGTGTGACCAAAATATAAAAATATAATTACTTTTTTTAAAGGATATTATTAAATATAGATTCTTCTCTGTAAATACCAAAATATGAAAATAATTACCCCGTCATAATTCCTCTACTCACTATGTGTCTGTCTGTATCTCTTATTTCAGTCTAACTTCCATATCCTACTTGTTTTTGCATGAGTCTACCTAAGTATTTTAAGCTGCTCATTCAGTTCATCATCATGCATTTATTCTTTGTTGTACAAAATCTTGTCATTATCTTTTGTATCTAAAACATCAATCTACTTTTCTCTACCATTTTATCCAACTTACTTGCTGTCTTTCCTTCCGCATTTTTTTCCATTCTCTATGACTGCTCTTTCTCCTAAGTATTTGACTTTCACATGTTTGCACTGAAGATGATATAGAAGAAATCATTTTTCTCAATGCTTGTTGTTCTAGGGGCAAAATTTTCTTATTTTTCCCCTTCTGTCTCTATCTTTTTCCCTCACTCTGCTGAGCTCATGGCACTGTGTTGCTCAGACAGCTAATCAGTGACTTGCAGGGAAAAAAAGTGCTAAATAGTTCTGCACAGAAAACAAAAAGCATTTTCTCCTTTTTTGCTAGTTTTCTTTCCCTCCCCTGCCTCACTCTTCAATAGTTTGCATTCCCAGAAGGATTGTCCTCCCAGTAGCCACAGTGTGGCTAGCTTTGCCTTTCATATGCTCTGTTCCTTTGCAGCATTTGTGGTGATAGCATAACCTTGTCTCCTTTGCCTGAATTTTGTATCTACTCTAGTCTTGCTCATGCTCATCATCTATTTAAACCTTTGGACATAGACATTTTCTGAAGGGTTGCAAAGGTTTAGCATAATAAAGGTTTTTCACCAAACCGTAGAGAAATTTAATTCTTCCATTCTCCTAAGACTCACATAGTATGTGGGTTTAATATCTACTCTTACGGACTTGTTCAAAGTATAACCAGTAGCAGTGCAAAGAGCTGTTTCCAAAGAGATTTCTTCTGCACCTAGGTTCATCTAAGAAGGCAGTAAGACATAACCCTTCCTTTTTATTGTCCATGGACCTGTAAACCATGTTGTTACCTCTGCCATAGAATTAGAACTTAGTGGGATAAGATGTGATGGATCATACCACCCCAGTGAACCAACATATTACACAAAAATATTAAACAGAAAGTGAGTGTTATTTCACAATAGCATTAAGGACAACATCAGGACATGCATAATATAATACATAGACCATCACTCCATTCAGTTCAGAAAGTTACAGAAATACAGTAACAGCCATTAACATTATTGTTGATTGTGTGGACAGCAGCTTAGAGACCCCTGCTATTTCCTATTCAAATAAATTGGAAAGTTGCAGGGAAATTTATTGCTATCCACTCAATATGACTGTGCACAGTGTTGGAGATTGTCACTGTCCTCTGCTTCCCTTGTTGTGTTTCAGAAAGATGCTTTTATTATAGTTTCTTTTACAATACAAAAGAAAAACATTAAGTCCTGTGTCTAGAAAAAGACAGTCCACCTTGTTGATACTTAAGAAAAAATGTTTGTGGCTGTTCTTCAAGACTATAGATTGAATGAAACAAATGCCAATACATACTGTATTCCTCACCTGTCACGGAGCTACAAATTTTTTTGTTTAACCTCACTCCATCCAGTTGTTAAAAAATACATAGAAGGATAACCTATTTGTGTATTGCAGAAAGGGATATTGGTTAATCATGAGTGTCCTAAACAGCATGAACACTATCCATTTATAAGTCACTGCAAATATGCCTCAGCACGTAATGCCGGTTTAAGTATCAACTTTTCACTTTCTTGGTGTCACATAGATCATAGAATGATAGAATCACAGAATCATAGAATGGTTAGGGTTGGAAGGGACCTCGAAGATCATCAAGTTCCAAACCCCTGCCATGGGCAGGGACACCTCTCACTAGACCAGGCTGCTCAAGGCCCCATTGAACCTGGCCTTGAACACCTCCGGGGAGAAGGCATCCACCACCTCCCTGGTCAACGTGTTCCAGTGCCTCACCACTCTCATAGTGAAGAATTTTTTCCTAATGTCCAATCTAAATCTACCATCTACCCTCTTCCAATTTAAAATCATTCCCCCTCATCCTATCACTACATGCCCTTCTAAAAATTTCCTCCCCAGCTTTCTTTTAGGTCCCCTTCAGGTACTGGAAGGCTGCTGTAAGGTCTTCTTGAAGCCTTCTCTACTCCAGGCAACAACCCAACTCTCTCAGTCTGTCTTCATAGGAGATAGTCTACTAAAGGATAAATATATCTTATGTGATTTAACTTCCAATAATGATATGAAAGGGCTGACTCAGACTTTAGTTTGTTTTTTCTCTACTATTTTATTGTTGTAAGATTTTTTTTCAGTATTGGAATTGAATGATTGGCAGAGGTTTTTGTAGAAGATCAATTGTAAGAGGTATACTGTAAGCTCAGGTATTTTATGGTAAAGATGCTACATGATAAAAAAAGGTTTCAATAAATAAGTATGAAAGTACTGTGTATTTTTACTATATTGTGATGTCTTTAATAAAAAACGTATTCAGCTGGCAAAAATTTCCTGACATGAATTGAAAATAAGATTTTCCTCCTTTTTAAAAAAAAAATCTTATTAAAGCTATAACCTCTACCTTCTGGTTGGGTTGAGCGTACTGTGATGAAAGCCTTGCATTCCACAATTTGATGGGTCAAATGGTGCCAGTAGAAAGCAAAGATGCAAATAAAAGCAATAGTGGTATTGCAGCAAACCTAATTAAGTAATTATAGAAAGGGAAAATTTATCTCAACATTCAGGCAAAGACTTGACAACAAAGTATCACAAAAATTGAGATACCAGTGTCCATATAGGCATATCTGCTTATAGTGATAATTAACCTTACGAATTTAAGGATTTTTTTGCATGTGTCAGAATAATTTTTTAAAAATCTTTCATTCAGTTTTGAGTGGAGAAACAGCTAAAATACTCCAGTAAGTGTTGTATACACTATTGTTGTAATGAAAAATAACTAATAATTCTGTCAATTTTGAGTTTGTGTGCATTGTTGAAGCATTAAGTGCAACAAATTCAAGTGTCCTGTGTGGGCTACATTTCACTCCCATTAGCACAGCAGAACCTTGACTAATGGATACTTCTATTGTTAAAATATTGGTCTAGCTAAATATCAATATATTAAACAAAACTGACTGTGGCTGAAGTCTTATCTAAAGAAGTCAGGGAAATTTATTAGGTGTGATTTAGACTCATAGTCTTTTCAAGAACCATATAAAGTTAACAAAACTCCAGAGATTTCAGAGTTTTAAACTTCTAAACGTCCTTCGAATTCCAACACAGATTATGCAAAATCACTTCTTCAGTAGCCCAGTATGCCATTTACTCACATCTGCAATACCTACAGAAACATTAAATTACATTAACAGAACCTGACTGATGTGATTTCTGTCTGTTCATCTGTCAACCCATACTAGGGTAGAGTTCTCAAGGATAACACTTACCAAACTTCACATCACCTGTCAAAGCATGCACAGCAAAAGCCATACCACAAATACCCGCAAGCACTCAGTTCTACCTGACACTGAAGAACTCGCACCACTTGCTACATGTATTTTTTTTTATGTGTGGAAACTCTACTGTGTAATAGTAGGTGAGTTTGTAAAACCAGATGCAGACAAAAAAAATCCAGAGAGCACTACTGTCAAGTGTTTCCCAGATGCACCACCAAGATGGGAATGAGCACCCCAATAGAAAATTAAATCCTCCCAAGGAGCTACAATTCCAGGTCACGCTGAGCAGCAGCTCAAATGGGGCAGCACAAACACAATTTACACCAGACTGTCCTAAATGAAATGTTTATATCTTGATCAAAACACTGACATTCATTAGACATTTTTCAAAGAGTTGACTGTATTTTTCTTATTCCTCTTTTGGAAAAATGATTAAAATATTGTAAAATCAGGGGAAACATGGAATCCAGGGGCCAGCTGTGTTTGCCGAGTAACCTGGATGCTCAGCCTGCGTGACTGCTTCCCAATTGCTGCTGAGTTCAGCATGTGGCTTCTTTGGCAAGCTTCTGACCTCATGTTGAAATGGCTATCCTTAACAGGGTAACTGATTAGCTGGTAAAGTCCAGACACTTTGAGCCATCACTATTGTGATGGGTTCTGCAGATACATAAAAAAAGAAATTATCAGAAAGCATGAAAAAGTTAGTTTATGTTATGTCCATTATAAAAACTAGATAATGACCTAATCACAACAGAAAGCATTAGCACCTTTCAGGATAAGAAACTCCTTTTTTTTTATTTGATCTTTATTCCACCTAGACACCTAGATGTCACCAAATTTAACTCCCACTGAAACTGAAGCTGATCTCAAAGTTTCGGATCATTTCGGGTTATTTAAAAATTAAAATTACTATAGTCTCATAAAAGAGGTGACAAAAACAAGCTGATAGGAATTGAAATACTTCTGGTGAAAGAACACCATAAGAAAGCAGGGATAACAGATATAAAAAGAGTCCACTCAGATAGTGATGCTAAAAGAGCAGCTGTCAAATCATTGCCTACTTCACTATTGACCTCTTTCTCAGATCTCAACAGCACAGAGACTTGTGGCTCCTGTTGCTTCCCTCTCCTGCCACAGATGAGGGTTTTGTTATTGCTTGAATGCAGCCTTCTGACATGCTAACAGTAAGATACGTTGTCAAGTGTGATGCCTCACCAATGTAACTTGTCTTACTCTACTATGTGACTTTTTATTACAGAAGACCGGTGGTGAAACCCAATAATCAACATTCAAAATAAATTCTGAATTCCATCCAGAACACAATCTGCTTAATTCAATTCAATTAGAGTATATTTTGAACCAGGGCTTGTATCAAGGATTCAAATTGCTCACTAGCCTCTTCTTTACTCTACTGAGCCCTGAGATAGACTCTTTTCTTTATGATGACTTTTCTGGAATAACTGAAGGTCAAGAATAAAACAGTTGTGAAATCCTAAATTTCATAAGGCAGATGGATTTCGTTCATTTACTTCACCAAATCAATGTAGCTAAGGATAATATTTATGAAAAATGTAGCATAAAGCAGTATCACTCCTGTTTTAATTTGAAGCTGTAGACTGGAATATGATGGGAACCATACATTTTTAATAACAACCCTATTTTTAAATAATGTAAAAGAGAAGGGGCTGCTCAAAACCACTTACAGGCAAAGAATATGGAAATGCCTGCTGTGTAAGGCAAGTATATATTCTATCGAGTTTTCCTATCATAAGAAATCTATAGGTGAGATTAGATCCTGTGAATTTGTGGGATTTTTTTTTTCTTTAGTGCATTTGATTATATTTATGGAAAACAGAGTATTATTCTGAAATACTCATTGTGTGTTACTCTGAAGATTGGCATGACACTAATACTTCCAAGACACTCTAGAATCTCAGAAATACTCTTTGCTTTGGGTCAAATGTGTTTTAAGATGATTCTAGTAGGCAGGTTATAGCATCTTAAGATCTAGGACTTGCAGCGCTCATCCTGCTTGTCTGAAGTCTTGAACTGTGACTTGAAATTCCATCCAAGTCATCCAATCCATACTGCTGCTTTCCTGCTTCATTTTCCTTACTGATGTCAGTTTCCTAGAGACTTTAACATGCAATTTCACTCCTTAGAAGTTGCTCTGCCACAATAACTTTGTTGCTAAGATTTTCTTATACACATTTCAAATCACACTACTCTGAAGAGTTGTCCTCACCCTGAGAAAGTTATCTAGATTTTATTTTAGTCTTAGTTATCATCAGCAAAATTAGTAGTATCTACCTGTGGAAAAAGAAAGGCATACCAATCTCCTTGATGGCATTTTTCACCTTGCTTTCATCCCATTGTCCAAACATAAGTGTTTGTGAAAAAAGAGGTATGGAAAAGGAGCAGGGCCTAGGAGCCTGGATAATCTGGAAGCAGCCCTGATAAGATGAAGAGAAGCAGCAACATTCATTGTGCCTGTAAAGGCTGCTCCATGCACACATTAACCTAGTTACTAGCTACTTTCTATGTAAATCTGTATGTACATAAGGTTCATTTGATTTTTGGGAAAAAAAAATCTGATGTTTTTCATGTATGATCAACTAACTTCAGTCTTATAACAATATGAGGGAGGAATGGCTTTATGGCAGTGCAAGTACAATACTTAAAAATATTTAAAATAATAATTTTTATAAGCCTCTGAACTCTTACTAAAGAGTGATGCTGTGATGTTTTTAAGGGGGCCAGGGTATGACTTCCTTCTAAATTCTGAGTTATTTCAGCTTCAGCCAGTAAAAAACCTTGTTCCCTGAGCAGTCGGTGCTCATGAGGCTTTCTTCCTTAGGGATTTGCTTCCTTTGACCCTCATTACTTCTGTAAGTCCCGCTGCTGTTCTCTATCCATTTCTCTTGAAGGCCCTCATAGTTTATTTCATGAGTAGCAAGCTACCTATGTGTTGGCTCTCCAGTCAGTGCATTTGTGATGTGGAGTCAGTTAGGTGTTCAGCTGGCTGCTTCCAAATAATCTGTATAGCAGTTGTGTTTTGTCTAAGTGTCTTCGGGAAATGTAACTCGAGACTGTCTCTTCTGCCTTTTTGTCAACATTTCATAAAACTTGGGGGAACTTATCACTAAGGAATCTTTCAACTTTGGCTTAAAGTGGCCAACAAACTCAGAGTTTTTGGTAACAGTGTGATCCCATAGGACTGTGTGACCCTACGGGACACGTTTTCACAAGAGGTCAAATCATTATTATACAAATTCAGGTCCTGTATTAAGTACAAGTCACCTTACTGTTGGACTGCCTCAATCCCCTGCAATATGTATCAGAGATAGTGTAAACCCACACTTCTTCACTATTAGTGAACACATTTACTCACATTTCTTTGATTTGCACTTATATATTTCTAGTAAAGTTGTTCAGCATTTTGTTTGGAGACTTAAACTATATTCTGAAACAAATGTAGTCACATTTCATTGTTATTCACCTAAAATGATATTGGAAAGCTCATTTATGTCTCTGAATTCTTTGATTTTGAGACACACCACTTCATCTGTCCTTTTACTAGATGTTTCCACTGTTTCATGTAATGTATAAACTGGATCCTTTCTTTTAAAAACCCCTCTACCCTGTCAACCTTCTAATTCACCTCAGAATCCAAGTCTGATCCATCATGAGGTCAACAGCTTATTAAATGTAAAGAGGTACTCATGTCTTTAATACTTCTTTTGTTTGGGAGGAGCTTCACAAAATGTTCACAAAGCTCTAAGTTTCTAAACCTCTCCAGTTGTTTCTTCTCTGTACAAAATCTGACAGCAGGGTGCCTCTACAAGGGCAGTCAGGCTGACCAACATTACTTTCCCCATTTCCTTTCTCTCTTCCATCTATTCTAAGGCCATATGTTTTACTATGTCCATATCTTTTACTTAATCTGTAAGATACTTCCGTGAGGGAGCGTTTTTTTCTGTGTAATCTGCCCTGGTGACTTAACAATCTCTGCCAAGGGAACTTGGGTACTGCAGCAAAGTAAATATTTTTTCTAAATAAGTGTTTATTTATAAGCTTAAAATACAAATAAACTTACAATTTGTAGCACCACATTTTTATTAATAAAATTGCTTTCCATCAGATTCATTTAAATTTTCTAAAAATTTCTAGTTCTCACCTTATCTGGTATTCATTCATTTAGGCTTCTCCTCTGCTTCTTTCAGACTTCAACTGGAACCATTATTTTAGGGTCAGGCGTGTTGCATTCATTAAAGCAGTGTGGCAAATATGACCTCATTCTCCACATGTGTACCACAAAAGAAATGCTGATTTTTGTACTGGTATCTTCTAGACTTATTCATTAATCTATATCTGACTAGCTTACCGATGCCAACTATGGGTTTATGTTGTGGTTTTGTGTGGCTGGGTTTGGGACGGGGTGGAGGGGGGGCATGGTGCTGCAGCAGTGGCTTCTGCAAGAAGCAGCTAGAAGCTTTCTGCAGGCCTGAGGGAGTAAACACCAGCCTGCTCAAGGCCAGACCTGGCGCTGACCAAGCCTGAGCCTATCAGCAATGCTGGCAGTGCCACTGTAATATTTAAGAGAAAAAAAAAAAAGCAAGCTTTTTGCCGCCAGAGAAGGAAGTGAGAAGATTTAAGAAACTCTGCAGACACCAAGGTCAGTGGGGAAGGGAGGGAGGTGGCATTGTAGAGAGGTGCCACAGAGAAAGATTCTGCTGCAGCCCACGGAGAAGACCATGGTGGAGCAGATTTTTCCCCCTGCAGCCCATGGACTATGATGGGGAGCAGAGATCCCATCTGTAGCCTGTGGAGGACCTCAGACCAGAATTGGTGCGGACACAAGACAGGACGCTGTGACCCTGTGGGAAGCCTGTGTTAGAGCAAGCTGCTGGCTGGTCCTGCTGCTGATGGAGAGGCCCACGCCACAGCAGGTTTGCTGGGAGCACTTGTGACTCTGTGGCAGACCAGGCTGGAGCAGTCTGGGCCTAATGGACTGAGAGAGATTTTATGATTCCCTGGCTGCACCCCAGAGACGTGACCCACGCTGGGGCAGTTGGTGAGACGCTGAAGCCTTGTGGGAAAGGACTTCCGTTGGTGAAGTTTGTGGAGGACTGTCTCCTGTGGGTGAGACCCCATGCTGGATCAAAGGAAGAGTATGAGCAGCTCACCCCCCCATACACACACACACGCACACACACATAAAGAAGGAGAACTTGTGAAGAATTGACTGAAACCCCCACCCCTGTCTTCCCTTGTGCCACCTGGGCAGGGAGGAAGGGAGAAAAATCATGAATTTGAATCTGTACTTCTCAGTATCCTACTATGGTTTCTCTGCGTGTTTCTGCATAGTGTAATAAATTAGATGGGTTTTGGGTTTTATTCTGCGTTGAGTCTCTTTAGCCCATGATGTTGATTGTGGAATGATCTCTCCCTGTCCTTATCTCGATTACTAAGCCTTTTTCTCCCCTGTCCAGCTGAGAAGGTGTCGGGGAAGACAGCAGGCCTTCCGGCGACCTAGCTCTCTTCACCCCAAGACTTAGGCCCTGACAATATTCTTCTGTTCCCATGAGAAAGGAAAAGTTCCTCATGCTAAGAGGATCCTAATAGTCGCATTTTCCAAACACAGCGGCTCGCTGAGAGGGGTACAGGCCACCCTAAACCAAGAAGCAGTTATGGGAAGGTATTTGGGAGTAACGGAACATGTTAGGAACCAGCCATAACAAGATGGTCAAAACCAGCAAGTGTGCGGATGCTTTTAGGTATTTAAGGTAAACTAAGGATGTTTAGCTATAAGATAGGTTTATCAGAAATCGTTATAGTTACTAACCAATCGATATGGTGTGAACAGTGTGTAACCAATTAGCAGTTTTTTAGCTTGCCACGTTTGCAGTAAGAAAGGTATATAATCTGTGGGATTTCACATAATAAAATGGCTTCACGGAAATTCATATCGAAGGGGAGATGAAGATAGCTTAAATGATCTACAGAGAGGTAGATCTGTAGATCTCTACACAGAAGCCTGCAGAGCAGGCTTCTTGTCAATCCTTCGTCCCTTCTTCAGAAGCAGAGCTGTTAGCGAAGCAGGTCAGTACATTTACCCCAAGAGTGTCAAAGCTCTGAGCCAAACACACTTCTGTCCCCACGAAAATTTGACATTATGGGTATCCCCGGGGGTGTCCGAGCCCCGCTTCTGCCTCTCCTCCAGCTTGGAGCACCCCCATGCTGCCCCTCCCCCACCCCATAGGCTGTGCCCAGCACCCGCAACCAGCGGCTCTGTGACATCAGCGCCGTGGAAAAGGGCACCCCAGGTAACAGGGGTACTGGGGGCACTCTGTCAGCTGCTGCGCTGCGGGTAACAAGTCCTGCTTGGTTCTTTGCAGCTGCTGTGTGCTTCTGCTGCTCCTGCTGGCAGCCATGAAGCTGCTCGCCTTCCTCATTCTTCTGTCCTTGTGTCAGCCTGGGCAGGGCACGTGGGACACCTGCTGGTAAGCGTCCCGTGGCTCTTGGGGGGAGCTTGGGCAAGCCTTATGGGATTCACTGCAGGGTGCCCGCTTGTCCCCCGTGGCCACACCACTGAACCCCCTGTGGGAGCCTCAGGTCCTTGCCAGCACCCAGGCTGCTGGCACCGGTTGTCAACAGGGTTAAAGCCAAAACAGAGGCAGATGGGACTTGTGCCCCGTGGGGTTGGTTCCCTGGCCCCGCTGTCCATACAACACCTTGCGGGGAGGGAAGGCAGCTGACTTCAACCTGAATGCCAGCAAGCCATCGAGCAGGACAGTAACGACCTTCTGCTTACAGGACCTGCGGGCTCCGGCCCATGGCCCGGAACTCTGGCACGTCGCGTGTTGTGGGTGGCACAGCTGCCCAGACGGGAGCCTGGCCCTGGATCGTGAGCATCCAGAATCCCTGGAGCCCGGGCACAGGGCATATATGCGGAGGCTCCCTGATCCACCCACAGTGGGTCCTCACAGCAGCCCACTGCTTCATCGATGTCTGGTAAGGAGGAGCAGGGAACAGCACACAACACTCACAGCTGCCCTGCCCACAGTACCCCGGGCTACCCCCATCCCATCCCATCCCATCCCATCCCATCCCATCCCATCCCATCCCATCCCATCCCATCCCATCCCATCCCATCCCGTTCCATTCGTCTGCTGAATGCCCAGTGGCTGGACACTCCCCGGCCCATCTGAGAGACTGCTCAGGGGAAAGCTGGGCTCGCACCGCTGCTTCCCAGCAGCCTCCAGCTCCATGTTCCTTGTTCCCAAGGCATGCTAGGGCAGTCGTGCCCTCCATAGCGCCGCTTTCCTCTCTTGTCAAGAGCGGGGGACAGGACACTGCTGGGCTGCGGCAGCACGTGGCTCTGCTGGCACTGAGCGCTCTCTCTCTCTGCCTTCCAGGTACGTCACCACATGGCGCGTGGTCATCGGTGCCACGCACTTGGCTCAGCTGGGTCCCGAAGTCCAAGTGCGCGGTATCAGACGGCTGATTGCTCACGAACACTACAGCAACATCACGCAGAAGAACGACATTGCGCTGCTGGAACTGGACCGGCCTGTCCAGTGCAGTGACTACATCCAGCTTGCCTGCGTGCCTGATGCCTCGCTGAGAGTGTCAGAGCTGAGCAACTGCTATGTCAGTGGCTGGGGTGCCACGACTGCAAGATGTGAGTTCCCACGCACTCCTCGTGTCCCAAGGGCAAGCATGGCACACTGTGGGGGTGGGCTGGGCTTCCGGGCAGCAGAGGCAACTTGTCACCGTAGTCAGGCTGCGGGGACTTGTGGTGAGAGAGAGGGGGAGGGGGGGCCTGACCCGTTAGTCAAAGCGAGACAGATGGCAAACACCGCTGCAGTGCTTTCTGGAGGCCAAGCCAAACCCTAGGCAAGGGGCTTGCCCAGACCAGGGAGGAGAACCGGCAACGAGCTGCTGCAATCTCTTCTCTGCTCACAGCTACAGAAGCCACCGATGTGCTGCAGGAGGCCAAGGTCAACCTCATTGATGTCCAGCAGTGTAATAGCAGCGGGTGGTACCGAGGAGCCATCCACAGAGAAAACCTGTGTGCTGGCTATCCACAGGGTGGCATTGACACCTGCCAGGTAGGAGCCTGTGACAAACCGGGCCCCAGCACCTCCGACAACCCTGTCACCATGGCCCAAATGTCCCCTGGCGTGAGCTTTGCCTGGCAAGTCACCCTCCCAGTGCTGCTGGGACTGGCCACTCCTTCCCCATGGGCACGTCCTTACCTGGTGCCCTGCCTTGGCCCACCCAGCGCTCTTGGCGGCCCGCATGCCCACATCCCTATCCTGACAAATGCATCTCCTGCTCATCCAGCATCCATCCAGCAGAGCTGAGGGAGAGCCCATGGCCACCTCCCAGGCAAGGGACGGAGCTCTGGCTCCTGGGAAGGAGCCAGCCGTAGTGCTGACAGTGGCCACCCAACACCACCTTCATGCTCTCTTCTCCCCTGCAGGGTGACAGCGGTGGTCCCCTCATGTGCCAGGGCAAGAACGCAGAGTACTTCTGGCTTGTGGGAGTGACCAGCTGGGGCAGAGGCTGTGCCAGAGCAAAGCGGCCTGGCGTCTACACCTCCACCCAGCACTATTACGACTGGATCCTGGTCCAGATGAGATCGCACCCGGCAGACAAGGCTACCGTGACAGCACAGCCACAGAGCCACTTCCTCACCACCTCAACGCCCTTCCAGAAGCCAGTCCCAACACCAGCTCCGACAAGTGGGTCTGCCTCCTGCCCATTTCCCGCTGAGAAGCTGGTGCAATTCTTCACTCAGGTGCGCGAGCTCCTGCGGGAGCTCCTGCGGGACCTGTGGGGAGAAAAGGTGTGAGGAAGCAGGAGGGCCAGGATCCAGGCCAAGCGGCACGGTACCAACGCTGTCTGCTGCTGGGCCAATGGCCGCTGATCAGAGGCCTGCTCGGTCCTGCCCATGCTTCTTGGGACTTCCAACAGTTAGTTGCTGATTTCAGCTTGGTTTTTGAAATAAAGTTTCCTGTTTGCATAGCTCACCATGCTTCAGCTCAGTCTCCCGGGCAAGGGCAAGCGCACCCACGCCCCGCGCAGCCAAAATCCATCCACAGTCAAGTAGGGCACAACGGGGAAGAGTCACTCGAAAGGGCTGCAACCATGTCAGCTCGGAGAGGAGGTTGCTCTCAGCAACTGTGGGTTAGAGCGACCTGTCATCACCCAGAGGCAAGAAAAAGGAGCAGAGGTTTTGGATTTATTCTTTGTCTGCACAGAGATTCCACCAAACGAGCCCCCTACACACAGAATTTACAGCCTGTTTCTCTTGTTAGAGGATTAGAAAAATCCCCCTAAATTTCCATTAGTTGATGAGTAATTACTGCATCATCACCTACTGGTCAAGCATGGTCAAAGTAGCAGGCATGCTGCTTGAAGGTGCTGGGCTGTGGCATTGGCACAGGCCTTCAGCTGGGTGGGTGGTTGCAATCTCCCCCTGCCACGTGTCCCTTCCCCCCAGTTTTTGTTGCTCTCGGGCCTCTCCGTCTGTGCCCCAGCTCTTGCACGCACTGGGGCAGGATGTTTCCTCTTGAACAGTCTTTCAGCTCTTCTCCAAGGACACTTTGGAGCATAGCAGGCTACTTACCAGTCCTTCCTTTGGCCCTCCTTCAAAAGTAGAGCTGTTAGCAAAGCTGATCAGTACGTTTACCTACCCCTAACCTAAACGCTGTCAAAGCACTGACCCAAACACATTTCTGTCCCTGTGAAAATACGATTTTATGGGTATCAGTCTCCCTGCTTTGAGAGGATCAGGCTTCTTGTGGCTCTTACATTATAGCTGTCCTTTCGACAAGTACTACTGAACGCACTGCTCCAGTATTTACCATCTTAGTAGCGTGAAGTTACTTAGGCTTTCTGAGAGGTTCTATGATTATCCCCGGGGAGGAAAAATTTCATTTTATCCATAAACAATCAAGCCAATACACACACAAATTACTGTGGTAAGCAAAAATACAATTAGCTTGTTGAGCACTTAGTCTCTATTTGAGCAAGTTCCTGTTTCTCCGGCACACTTCATCCAGGTTAACTTCTCTAGTTGGTTGCAGAGGCCCATGCATCTTTATCAGGCCTTGGTGCCCTTTTTACCTGTGGGTAATGAACCCAGGAATTAATTCCCTCTACCTTGAGGGCTGAGCAGCATAAGCCTTCAGTTGCATGGGACAGGGTCCTTTCCATATCTTAGTGGTTCGTCTTTGCAGGTCTGTATGGAAAGAAGGTCTCCCAGTTGGAACGGGTGAACCAGTGTGTCCAAAGGAAGGGAATTTTGATTGAGGTGCCTGTGCAGTGAAGACAAAGTCTGCGAAAGCGGGATTGAGTCCTTGCTACTTGCTTCCTGGCCTTTCCTATGCACTTGGTCCTCCTTGACCCTTGAAAGGTAGTTAGGAGTCATAAAGATAGTACTACAAACAGAATTAGGTTTCCTCACCAGAAACCTATTTTTAGTATCTTTTTTTTCCCAGGATTTCCAGATTAATTTCCAGAACTTCAGCTGTACTTGCATGCAAGGTAAAGTCTTTAGGCACTTACAGTATTCTGCAGTAATGACAGCGTACTTTTGATAGCTAAGTACAGCCTATCTAATTGGATGTGGCCTACACTGTTATGTATCAGTTGGGTTCAGACCAACTTACGTCAGCTAGAAACTACAGGGCAATTCATTTTCATGGAGAATAGAGTGGTTATAGACATCATGTTTCCCAATTCATCTTTGGGATGTGGTAGCACTTTGTCTGATAAACTCCATTTTAACATGTCTTTGAATCAAATTATCTTACACATATTTTTTGATCCAAACAGCTGAAAGATTTTCTTTGCCTTCCTGGATCACTTATTACTTAAGCACAAAATCACAGAATATCCTGAGTTTAAAAGGATGTGTAAGGACCATCAAGTCCAACTCCTGGCTCCGAGACAGCCAAGTCAGAGCATGTGACTGCATGTATTCTCCAGATGCTTCTTGAACTCAGTCAAGCTCGGTGCTGTGACCCCTTCCCCGAGGAGCCTGTTCCAGCCTGTGGGCCTTTGCTCCCCCTGGTCAGGAAGCCACAGACTGTGATGAGGTCTCCTCTTAGCCTCCTTCTCTCCAGACTGAACAAATGAACGGACTTCAGCCTCTCCTGGTAAGACTTCCCCTCTGGACCCTTCACCATCCTCGCTGCTCTCCTCTGGATACTCTCCAGTAGTTTCGCGTCCCTCTGGTACTGTGCCATCCAACACTGCACGCAGTACTCAAGGTGAGGTCACACCAGCGTGCTGTAGAGCGGATGACTTAAAATGCTTTTCAAGACAGCCAAATTCATCACATTGTCTGCACGTCATACATATGCTGGAGAGGACAGAGAGCTTGAAAATCTGTTACTGGAACCGAGAAGTTTCTTATTTCCTTCACAAATTAAGTATTTTGTTTCAAGAGACAAATGTGTTTGCAGTTAACCACCTAGATGTGCGCCTTCTCCATTTAGAGTTTATTTCCCCACTTCTCAGTACCCTACCATTTAATGCATTCTATCCTGTTACAGGTATTTCCTGCACAGAGGAAAGACATGGATGACGGTTAAGAGTTTTTCTTCAGTTCAACTATTCAGGACAGACAATGCTTGAGCTGCAGTAACTTTTGCAGATAAAACAATAAAAAACATACTATCTCTGTTCAAGTACATGATTAGCAGAGTTAGATGTGAGCTTGGATTAAGCCGGGCACATTTAACACCGAAATTCACCTACTAGGAGGTACAATTTTAGTCAATGAAAAAGAAGTTAAAGAAATGCTGATTTTTGTACTGGTATCTTCTAGACTTATTCATTAATCTATATCTGACTAGCTTACCGATGCCAACTATGGGTTTATGTTGTGGTTTTGTGTGGCTGGGTTTGGGACGGGGTGGAGGGGGGGCATGGTGCTGCAGCAGTGGCTTCTGCAAGAAGCAGCTAGAAGCTTTCTGCAGGCCTGAGTAAACACCAGCCTGCTCAAGGCCAGACCTGGCGCTGACCAAGTCTGAGCCTATCAGCAATGCTGGCAGTGCCACTGTAATATTTAAGAGAAAAAAAAAAAAGCAAGCTTTTTGCCGCCAGAGAAGGAAGTGAGAAGATTTAAGAAACTCTGCAGACACCAAGGTCAGTGGGGAAGGGAGGGAGGTGGCATTGTAGAGAGGTGCCACAGAGAAAGATTCTGCTGCAGCCCACGGAGAAGACCATGGTGGAGCAGATTTTTCCCCCTGCAGCCCATGGACTATGATAGGGAGCAGAGATCCCATCTGTAGCCTGTGGAGGACCTCAGACCAGAATTGGTGCGGACACAAGACAGGATGCTGTGACCCTGTGGGAAGCCTGTGTTAGAGCAAGCTGCTGGCTGGTCCTGCTGCTGATGGAGAGGCCCACGCCACAGCAGGTTTGCTGGGAGCACTTGTGACTCTGTGGCAGACCAGGCTGGAGCAGTCTGGGCCTAATGGACTGAGAGAGATTTTATGATTCCCTGGCTGCACCCCAGAGACGTGACCCACGCTGGGGCAGTTGGTGAGACGCTGAAGCCTTGTGGGAAAGGACTTCCGTTGGTGAAGTTTGTGGAGGACTGTCTCCTGTGGGTGAGACCCCATGCTGGATCAAAGGAAGAGTATGAGCAGCTCACCCCCCCATACACACACACACGCACACACACATAAAGAAGGAGAACTTGTGAAGAATTGACTGAAACCCCCACCCCTGTCTTCCCTTGTGCCACCTGGGCAGGGAGGAAGGGAGAAAAATCATGAATTTGAATCTGTACTTCTCAGTATCCTACTATGGTTTCTCTGCGTGTTTCTGCATAGTGTAATAAATTAGATGGGTTTTGGGTTTTATTCTGCGTTGAGTCTCTTTAGCCCATGATGTTGATTGTGGAATGATCTCTCCCTGTCCTTATCTCGATTACTAAGCCTCTCACTATGTATTTTCTCCCCTGTCCAGCTGAGAAGGTGTCGGGGAAGACAGCAGGCCTTCCGGCGACCTAGCTCTCTTCACCCAAGACTTAGGCCCTGACAATATTCTTCTGTTCCCATGAGAAAGGAAAAGTTCCTCATGCTAAGAGGATCCTAATAGTCGCATTTTCCAAACACAGCGGCCTCGCTGAGAGGGGTACAGGCCACCCTAAACCAAGAAGCAGTTATGGGAAGGTATTTGGGAGTAACGGAACATGTTAGGAACCAGCCATAACAAGATGGTCAAAACCAGCAAGTGTGCGGATGCTTTTAGGTATTTAAGGTAAACTAAGGATGTTTAGCTATAAGATAGGTTTATCAGAAATCGTTATAGTTACTAACCAATCGATATGGTGTGAACAGTGTGTAACCAATTAGCAGTTTTTTAGCTTGCCACGTTTGCAGTAAGAAAGGTATATAATCTGTGGGATTTCACATAATAAAATGGCTTCACGGAAAATTCATATCGAAGGGGAGATGAAGATAGCTTAAATGATCTACAGAGAGGTAGATCTGTAGATCTCTACACAGAAGCCTGCAGAGCAGGCTTCTTGTCAATCCTTCATCCCTTCTTCAGAAGCAGAGCTGTTAGCGAAGCAGGTCAGTACATTTACCCCAAGAGTGTCAAAGCTCTGAGCCAAACACACTTCTGTCCCCACGAAAATTTGACATTATGGGTATCCCCGGGGGTGTCCGAGCCCCGCTTCTGCCTCTCCTCCAGCTTGGAGCACCCCCATGCTGCCCCTCCCCCCACCCCATAGGCTGTGCCCAGCACCCGCAACCAGCGGCTCTGTGACATCAGCGCCGTGGAAAAGGGCACCCCAGGTAACAGGGGTACTGGGGGCACTCTGTCAGCTGCTGCGCTGCGGGTAACAAGTCCTGCTTGGTTCTTTGCAGCTGCTGTGTGCTTCTGCTGCTCCTGCTGGCAGCCATGAAGCTGCTCGCCTTCCTCATTCTTCTGTCCTTGTGTCAGCCTGGGCAGGGCACGTGGGACACCTGCTGGTAAGCGTCCCGTGGCTCTTGGGGGGAGCTTGGGCAAGCCTTATGGGATTCACTGCAGGGTGCCCGCTTGTCCCCCGTGGCCACACCACTGAACCCCCTGTGGGAGCCTCAGGTCCTTGCCAGCACCCAGGCTGCTGGCACCGGTTGTCAACAGGGTTAAAGCCAAAACAGAGGCAGATGGGACTTGTGCCCCGTGGGGTTGGTTCCCTGGCCCCGCTGTCCATACAACACCTTGCGGGGAGGGAAGGCAGCTGACTTCAACCTGAATGCCAGCAAGCCATCGAGCAGGACAGTAACGACCTTCTGCTTACAGGACCTGCGGGCTCCGGCCCATGGCCCGGAACTCTGGCACGTCGCGTGTTGTGGGTGGCACAGCTGCCCAGACGGGAGCCTGGCCCTGGATCGTGAGCATCCAGAATCCCTGGAGCCCGGGCACAGGGCATATATGCGGAGGCTCCCTGATCCACCCACAGTGGGTCCTCACAGCAGCCCACTGCTTCATCGATGTCTGGTAAGGAGGAGCAGGGAACAGCACACAACACTCACAGCTGCCCTGCCCACAGTACCCCGGGCTACCCCCATCCCATCCCATCCCATCCCATCCCATCCCATCCCATCCCATCCCATCCCATCCCATCCCATCCCGTTCCATTCGTCTGCTGAATGCCCAGTGGCTGGACACTCCCCGGCCCATCTGAGAGACTGCTCAGGGGAAAGCTGGGCTCGCACCGCTGCTTCCCAGCAGCCTCCAGCTCCATGTTCCTTGTTCCCAAGGCATGCTAGGGCAGTCGTGCCCTCCATAGCGCCGCTTTCCTCTCTTGTCAAGAGCGGGGGACAGGACACTGCTGGGCTGCGGCAGGACGTGGCTCTGCTGGCACTGAGCGCTCTCTCTCTCTGCCTTCCAGGTACGTCACCACATGGCGCGTGGTCATCGGTGCCACGCACTTGGCTCAGCTGGGTCCCGAAGTCCAAGTGCGCGGTATCAGACGGCTGATTGCTCACGAACACTACAGCAACATCACGCAGAAGAACGACATTGCGCTGCTGGAACTGGACCGGCCTGTCCAGTGCAGTGACTACATCCAGCTTGCCTGCGTGCCTGATGCCTCGCTGAGAGTGTCAGAGCTGAGCAACTGCTATGTCAGTGGCTGGGGTGCCACGACTGCAAGATGTGAGTTCCCACGCACTCCTCGTGTCCCAAGGGCAAGCATGGCACACTGTGGGGGTGGGCTGGGCTTCCGGGCAGCAGAGGCAACTTGTCACCGTAGTCAGGCTGCGGGGACTTGTGGTGAGAGAGAGGGGGAGGGGGGGCCTGACCCGTTAGTCAAAGCGAGACAGATGGCAAACACCGCTGCAGTGCTTTCTGGAGGCCAAGCCAAACCCTAGGCAAGGGGCTTGCCCAGACCAGGGAGGAGAACCGGCAACGAGCTGCTGCAATCTCTTCTCTGCTCACAGCTACAGAAGCCACCGATGTGCTGCAGGAGGCCAAGGTCAACCTCATTGATGTCCAGCAGTGTAATAGCAGCGGGTGGTACCGAGGAGCCATCCACAGAGAAAACCTGTGTGCTGGCTATCCACAGGGTGGCATTGACACCTGCCAGGTAGGAGCCTGTGACAAACCGGGCCCCAGCACCTCCGACAACCCTGTCACCATGGCCCAAATGTCCCCTGGCGTGAGCTTTGCCTGGCAAGTCACCCTCCCAGTGCTGCTGGGACTGGCCACTCCTTCCCCATGGGCACGTCCTTACCTGGTGCCCTGCCTTGGCCCACCCAGCGCTCTTGGCGGCCCGCATGCCCACATCCCTATCCTGACAAATGCATCTCCTGCTCATCCAGCATCCATCCAGCAGAGCTGAGGGAGAGCCCATGGCCACCTCCCAGGCAAGGGACGGAGCTCTGGCTCCTGGGAAGGAGCCAGCCGTAGTGCTGACAGTGGCCACCCAACACCACCTTCATGCTCTCTTCTCCCCTGCAGGGTGACAGCGGTGGTCCCCTCATGTGCCAGGGCAAGAACGCAGAGTACTTCTGGCTTGTGGGAGTGACCAGCTGGGGCAGAGGCTGTGCCAGAGCAAAGCGGCCTGGCGTCTACACCTCCACCCAGCACTATTACGACTGGATCCTGGTCCAGATGAGATCGCACCCGGCAGACAAGGCTACCGTGACAGCACAGCCACAGAGCCACTTCCTCACCACCTCAACGCCCTTCCAGAAGCCAGTCCCAACACCAGCTCCGACAAGTGGGTCTGCCTCCTGCCCATTTCCCGCTGAGAAGCTGGTGCAATTCTTCACTCAGGTGCGCGAGCTCCTGCGGGAGCTCCTGCGGGACCTGTGGGGAGAAAAGGTGTGAGGAAGCAGGAGGGCCAGGATCCAGGCCAAGCGGCACGGTACCAACGCTGTCTGCTGCTGGGCCAATGGCCGCTGATCAGAGGCCTGCTCGGTCCTGCCCATGCTTCTTGGGACTTCCAACAGTTAGTTGCTGATTTCAGCTTGGTTTTTGAAATAAAGTTTCCTGTTTGCATAGCTCACCATGCTTCAGCTCAGTCTCCCGGGCAAGGGCAAGCGCACCCACGCCCCGCGCAGCCAAAATCCATCCACAGTCAAGTAGGGCACAACGGGGAAGAGTCACTCGAAAGGGCTGCAACCATGTCAGCTCGGAGAGGAGGTTGCTCTCAGCAACTGTGGGTTAGAGCGACCTGTCATCACCCAGAGGCAAGAAAAAGGAGCAGAGGTTTTGGATTTATTCTTTGTCTGCACAGAGATTCCACCAAACGAGCCCCCTACACACAGAATTTACAGCCTGTTTCTCTTGTTAGAGGATTAGAAAAATCCCCCTAAATTTCCATTAGTTGATGAGTAATTACTGCATCATCACCTACTGGTCAAGCATGGTCAAAGTAGCAGGCATGCTGCTTGAAGGTGCTGGGCTGTGGCATTGGCACAGGCCTTCAGCTGGGTGGGTGGTTGCAATCTCCCCCTGCCACGTGTCCCTTCCCCCCAGTTTTTGTTGCTCTCGGGCCTCTCCGTCTGTGCCCCAGCTCTTGCACGCACTGGGGCAGGATGTTTCCTCTTGAACAGTCTTTCAGCTCTTCTCCAAGGACACTTTGGAGCATAGCCGGCTACTTACCAGTCCTTCCTTTGGCCCTCCTTCAAAAGTAGAGCTGTTAGCAAAGCTGATCAGTACGTTTACCTACCCCTAACCTAAACGCTGTCAAAGCACTGACCCAAACACATTTCTGTCCCTGTGAAAATACGATTTTATGGGTATCAGTCTCCCTGCTTTGAGAGGATCAGGCTTCTTGTGGCTCTTACATTATAGCTGTCCTTTCGACAAGTACTACTGAACGCACTGCTCCAGTATTTACCATCTTAGTAGCGTGAAGTTACTTAGGCTTTCTGAGAGGTTCTATGATTATCCCCGGGGAGGAAAAATTTCATTTTATCCATAAACAATCAAGCCAATACACACACAAATTACTGTGGTAAGCAAAAATACAATTAGCTTGTTGAGCACTTAGTCTCTATTTGAGCAAGTTCCTGTTTCTCCGGCACACTTCATCCAGGTTAACTTCTCTAGTTGGTTGCAGAGGCCCATGCATCTTTATCAGGCCTTGGTGCCCTTTTTACCTGTGGGTAATGAACCCAGGAATTAATTCCCTCTACCTTGAGGGCTGAGCAGCATAAGCCTTCAGTTGCATGGGACAGGGTCCTTTCCATATCTTAGTGGTTCGTCTTTGCAGGTCTGTATGGAAAGAAGGTCTCCCAGTTGGAACGGGTGAACCAGTGTGTCCAAAGGAAGGGAATTTTGATTGAGGTGCCTGTGCAGTGAAGACAAAGTCTGCGAAAGAGGGATTGAGTCCTTGCTACTTGCTTCCTGGCCTTTCCTATGCACTTGGTCCTCCTTGACCCTTGAAAGGTAGTTAGGAGTCATAAAGATAGTACTACAAACAGAATTAGGTTTCCTCACCAGAAACCTATTTTTAGTATCTTTTTTTTCCCAGGATTTCCAGATTAATTTCCAGAACTTCAGCTGTACTTGCATGCAAGGTAAAGTCTTTAGGCACTTACAGTATTCTGCAGTAATGACAGCGTACTTTTGATAGCTAAGTACAGCCTATCTAATTGGATGTGGCCTACACTGTTATGTATCAGTTGGGTTCAGACCAACTTACGTCAGCTAGAAACTACAGGGCAATTCATTTTCATGGAGAATAGAGTGGTTATAGACATCATGTTTCCCAATTCATCTTTGGGATGTGGTAGCACTTTGTCTGATAAACTCCATTTTAACATGTCTTTGAATCAAATTATCTTACACATATTTTTTGATCCAAACAGCTGAAAGATTTTCTTTGCCTTCCTGGATCACTTATTACTTAAGCACAAAATCACAGAATATCCTGAGTTTAAAAGGATGTGTAAGGACCATCAAGTCCAACTCCTGGCTCCGAGACAGCCAAGTCAGAGCATGTGACTGCATGTATTCTCCAGATGCTTCTTGAACTCAGTCAAGCTCGGTGCTGTGACCCCTTCCCCGAGGAGCCTGTTCCAGCCTGTGGGCCTTTGCTCCCCCTGGTCAGGAAGCCACAGACTGTGATGAGGTCTCCTCTTAGCCTCCTTCTCTCCAGACTGAACAAATGAACGGACTTCAGCCTCTCCTGGTAAGACTTCCCCTCTGGACCCTTCACCATCCTCGCTGCTCTCCTCTGGATACTCTCCAGTAGTTTCGCGTCCCTCTGGTACTGTGCCATCCAACACTGCACGCAGTACTCAAGGTGAGGTCACACCAGCGTGCTGTAGAGCGGATGACTTAAAATGCTTTTCAAGACAGCCAAATTCATCACATTGTCTGCACGTCATACATATGCTGGAGAGGACAGAGAGCTTGAAAATCTGTTACTGGAACCGAGAAGTTTCTTATTTCCTTCACAAATTAAGTATTTTGTTTCAAGAGACAAATGTGTTTGCAGTTAACCACCTAGATGTGCGCCTTCTCCATTTAGAGTTTATTTCCCCACTTCTCAGTACCCTACCATTTAATGCATTCTATCCTGTTACAGGTATTTCCTGCACAGAGGAAAGACATGGATGACGGTTAAGAGTTTTTCTTCAGTTCAACTATTCAGGACAGACAATGCTTGAGCTGCAGTAACTTTTGCAGATAAAACAATAAAAAACATACTATCTCTGTTCAAGTACATGATTAGCAGAGTTAGATGTGAGCTTGGATTAAGCCGGGCACATTTAACACCGAAATTCACCTACTAGGAGGTACAATTTTAGTCAATGAAAAAGAAGTTAAAGAAATGCTGATTTTTGTACTGGTATCTTCTAGACTTATTCATTAATCTATATCTGACTAGCTTACCGATGCCAACTATGGGTTTATGTTGTGGTTTTGTGTGGCTGGGTTTGGGACGGGGTGGAGGGGGGGCATGGTGCTGCAGCAGTGGCTTCTGCAAGAAGCAGCTAGAAGCTTTCTGCAGGCCTGAGTAAACACCAGCCTGCTCAAGGCCAGACCTGGCGCTGACCAAGCCTGAGCCTATCAGCAATGCTGGCAGTGCCACTGTAATATTTAAGAGAAAAAAAAAAAGCAAGCTTTTTGCCGCCAGAGAAGGAAGTGAGAAGATTTAAGAAACTCTGCAGACACCAAGGTCAGTGGGGAAGGGAGGGAGGTGGCATTGTAGAGAGGTGCCACAGAGAAAGATTCTGCTGCAGCCCACGGAGAAGACCATGGTGGAGCAGATTTTTCCCCCTGCAGCCCATGGACTATGATAGGGAGCAGAGATCCCATCTGTAGCCTGTGGAGGACCTCAGACCAGAATTGGTGCGGACACAAGACAGGATGCTGTGACCCTGTGGGAAGCCTGTGTTAGAGCAAGCTGCTGGCTGGTCCTGCTGCTGATGGAGAGGCCCACGCCACAGCAGGTTTGCTGGGAGCACTTGTGACTCTGTGGCAGACCAGGCTGGAGCAGTCTGGGCCTAATGGACTGAGAGAGATTTTATGATTCCCTGGCTGCACCCCAGAGACGTGACCCACGCTGGGGCAGTTGGTGAGACGCTGAAGCCTTGTGGGAAAGGACTTCCGTTGGTGAAGTTTGTGGAGGACTGTCTCCTGTGGGTGAGACCCCATGCTGGATCAAAGGAAGAGTATGAGCAGCTCACCCCCCCATACACACACACACGCACACACACATAAAGAAGGAGAACTTGTGAAGAATTGACTGAAACCCCCACCCCTGTCTTCCCTTGTGCCACCTGGGCAGGGAGGAAGGGAGAAAAATCATGAATTTGAATCTGTACTTCTCAGTATCCTACTATGGTTTCTCTGCGTGTTTCTGCATAGTGTAATAAATTAGATGGGTTTTGGGTTTTATTCTGCGTTGAGTCTCTTTAGCCCATGATGTTGATTGTGGAATGATCTCTCCCTGTCCTTATCTCGATTACTAAGCCTCTCACTATGTATTTTCTCCCCTGTCCAGCTGAGAAGGTGTCGGGGAAGACAGCAGGCCTTCCGGCGGCCTAGCTCTCTTCACCCAAGACTTAGGCCCTGACAATATTCTTCTGTTCCCATGAGAAAGGAAAAGTTCCTCATGCTAAGAGGATCCTAATAGTCGCATTTTCCAAACACAGCGGCCTCGCTGAGAGGGGTACAGGCCACCCTAAACCAAGAAGCAGTTATGGGAAGGTATTTGGGAGTAACGGAACATGTTAGGAACCAGCCATAACAAGATGGTCAAAACCAGCAAGTGTGCGGATGCTTTTAGGTATTTAAGGTAAACTAAGGATGTTTAGCTATAAGATAGGTTTATCAGAAATCGTTATAGTTACTAACCAATCAATATGGTGTGAACAGTGTGTGTAACCAATTAGCAGTTTTTTAGCTTGCCACGTTTGCAGTAAGAAAGGTATATAATCTGTGGGATTTCACATAATAAAATGGCTTCACGGAAAATTCATATCGAAGGGGAGATGAAGATAGCTTAAATGATCTACAGAGAGGTAGATCTGTAGATCTCTACACAGAAGCCTGCAGAGCAGGCTTCTTGTCAATCCTTCGTCCCTTCTTCAGAAGCAGAGCTGTTAGCGAAGCAGGTCAGTACATTTACCCCAAGAGTGTCAAAGCTCTGAGCCAAACACACTTCTGTCCCCACGAAAATTTGACATTATGGGTATCCCCGGGGGTGTCCGAGCCCCGCTTCTGCCTCTCCTCCAGCTCGGAGCACCCCCATGCTGCCCCTCCCCCCACCCAATAGGCTGTGCCCAGCACCCGCAACCAGCGGCTCTGTGACATCAGCGCCGTGGAAAAGGGCACCCCAGGTAACAGGGGTACTGGGGGCACTCTGTCAGCTGCTGCGCTGCGGGTAACAAGTCCTGCTTGGTTCTTTGCAGCTGCTGTGTGCTTCTGCTGCTCCTGCTGGCAGCCATGAAGCTGCTCGCCTTCCTCATTCTTCTGTCCTTGTGTCAGCCTGGGCAGGGCACGTGGGACACCTGCTGGTAAGCGTCCCGTGGCTCTTGGGGGGAGCTTGGGCAAGCCTTATGGGATTCACTGCAGGGTGCCCGCTTGTCCCCCGTGGCCACACCACTGAACCCCCTGTGGGAGCCTCAGGTCCTTGCCAGCACCCAGGCTGCTGGCACCGGTTGTCAACAGGGTTAAAGCCAAAACAGAGGCAGATGGGACTTGTGCCCCGTGGGGTTGGTTCCCTGGCCCCGCTGTCCATACAACACCTTGCGGGGAGGGAAGGCAGCTGACTTCAACCTGAATGCCAGCAAGCCATCGAGCAGGACAGTAACGACCTTCTGCTTACAGGACCTGCGGGCTCCGGCCCATGGCCCGGAACTCTGGCACGTCGCGTGTTGTGGGTGGCACAGCTGCCCAGACGGGAGCCTGGCCCTGGATCGTGAGCATCCAGAATCCCTGGAGCCCGGGCACAGGGCATATATGCGGAGGCTCCCTGATCCACCCACAGTGGGTCCTCACAGCAGCCCACTGCTTCATCGATGTCTGGTAAGGAGGAGCAGGGAACAGCACACAACACTCACAGCTGCCCTGCCCACAGTACCCCGGGCTACCCCCATCCCATCCCATCCCATCCCATCCCATCCCATCCCATCCCATCCCATCCCATCCCATCCCATCCCATCCCATCCCGTTCCATTCGTCTGCTGAATGCCCAGTGGCTGGACACTCCCCGGCCCATCTGAGAGACTGCTCAGGGGAAAGCTGGGCTTGCACCGCTGCTTCCCAGCAGCCTCCAGCTCCATGTTCCTTGTTCCCAAGGCATGCTAGGGCAGTCGTGCCCTCCATAGCGCCGCTTTCCTCTCTTGTCAAGAGCGGGGGACAGGACACTGCTGGGCTGCGGCAGGACGTGGCTCTGCTGGCACTGAGCGCTCTCTCTCTCTGCCTTCCAGGTACGTCACCACATGGCGCGTGGTCATCGGTGCCACGCACTTGGCTCAGCTGGGTCCCGAAGTCCAAGTGCGCGGTATCAGACGGCTGATTGCTCACGAACACTACAGCAACATCACGCAGAAGAACGACATTGCGCTGCTGGAACTGGACCGGCCTGTCCAGTGCAGTGACTACATCCAGCTTGCCTGCGTGCCTGATGCCTCGCTGAGAGTGTCAGAGCTGAGCAACTGCTATGTCAGTGGCTGGGGTGCCACGACTGCAAGATGTGAGTTCCCACGCACTCCTCGTGTCCCAAGGGCAAGCATGGCACACTGTGGGGGTGGGCTGGGCTTCCGGGCAGCAGAGGCAACTTGTCACCGTAGTCAGGCTGCGGGGACTTGTGGTGAGAGAGAGGGGGAGGGGGGGCCTGACCCGTTAGTCAAAGCGAGACAGATGGCAAACACCGCTGCAGTGCTTTCTGGAGGCCAAGCCAAACCCTAGGCAAGGGGCTTGCCCAGACCAGGGAGGAGAACCGGCAACGAGCTGCTGCAATCTCTTCTCTGCTCACAGCTACAGAAGCCACCGATGTGCTGCAGGAGGCCAAGGTCAACCTCATTGATGTCCAGCAGTGTAATAGCAGCGGGTGGTACCGAGGAGCCATCCACAGAGAAAACCTGTGTGCTGGCTATCCACAGGGTGGCATTGACACCTGCCAGGTAGGAGCCTGTGACAAACCGGGCCCCAGCACCTCCGACAACCCTGTCACCATGGCCCAAATGTCCCCTGGCGTGAGCTTTGCCTGGCAAGTCACCCTCCCAGTGCTGCTGGGACTGGCCACTCCTTCCCCATGGGCACGTCCTTACCTGGTGCCCTGCCTTGGCCCACCCAGCGCTCTTGGCGGCCCGCATGCCCACATCCCTATCCTGACAAATGCATCTCCTGCTCATCCAGCATCCATCCAGCAGAGCTGAGGGAGAGCCCATGGCCACCTCCCAGGCAAGGGACGGAGCTCTGGCTCCTGGGAAGGAGCCAGCCGTAGTGCTGACAGTGGCCACCCAACACCACCTTCATGCTCTCTTCTCCCCTGCAGGGTGACAGCGGTGGTCCCCTCATGTGCTAGGGCAAGAACGCAGAGTACTTCTGGCTTGTGGGAGTGACCAGCTGGGGCAGAGGCTGTGCCAGAGCAAAGCGGCCTGGCGTCTACACCTCCACCCAGCACTATTACGACTGGATCCTGGTCCAGATGAGATCGCACCCGGCAGACAAGGCTACCGTGACAGCACAGCCACAGAGCCACTTCCTCACCACCTCAACGCCCTTCCAGAAGCCAGTCCCAACACCAGCTCCGACAAGTGGGTCTGCCTCCTGCCCATTTCCCGCTGAGAAGCTGGTGCAATTCTTCACTCAGGTGCGCGAGCTCCTGCGGGAGCTCCTGCGGGACCTGTGGGGAGAAAAGGTGTGAGGAAGCAGGAGGGCCAGGATCCAGGCCAAGCGGCACGGTACCAACGCTGTCTGCTGCTGGGCCAATGGCCGCTGATCAGAGGCCTGCTCGGTCCTGCCCATGCTTCTTGGGACTTCCAACAGTTAGTTGCTGATTTCAGCTTGGTTTTTGAAATAAAGTTTCCTGTTTGCATAGCTCACCATGCTTCAGCTCAGTCTCCCGGGCAAGGGCAAGCGCACCCACGCCCCGCGCAGCCAAAATCCATCCACAGTCAAGTAGGGCACAACGGGGAAGAGTCACTCGAAAGGGCTGCAACCATGTCAGCTCGGAGAGGAGGTTGCTCTCAGCAACTGTGGGTTAGAGCGACCTGTCATCACCCAGAGGCAAGAAAAAGGAGCAGAGGTTTTGGATTTATTCTTTGTCTGCACAGAGATTCCACCAAACGAGCCCCCTACACACAGAATTTACAGCCTGTTTCTCTTGTTAGAGGATTAGAAAAATCCCCCTAAATTTCCATTAGTTGATGAGTAATTACTGCATCATCACCTACTGGTCAAGCATGGTCAAAGTAGCAGGCATGCTGCTTGAAGGTGCTGGGCTGTGGCATTGGCACAGGCCTTCAGCTGGGTGGGTGGTTGCAATCTCCCCCTGCCACGTGTCCCTTCCCCCCAGTTTTTGTTGCTCTCGGGCCTCTCCGTCTGTGCCCCAGCTCTTGCACGCACTGGGGCAGGATGTTTCCTCTTGAACAGTCTTTCAGCTCTTCTCCAAGGACACTTTGGAGCATAGCCGGCTACTTACCAGTCCTTCCTTTGGCCCTCCTTCAAAAGTAGAGCTGTTAGCAAAGCTGATCAGTACGTTTACCTACCCCTAACCTAAACGCTGTCAAAGCACTGACCCAAACACATTTCTGTCCCTGTGAAAATACGATTTTATGGGTATCAGTCTCCCTGCTTTGAGAGGATCAGGCTTCTTGTGGCTCTTACATTATAGCTGTCCTTTCGACAAGTACTACTGAACGCACTGCTCCAGTATTTACCATCTTAGTAGCGTGAAGTTACTTAGGCTTTCTGAGAGGTTCTATGATTATCCCCGGGGAGGAAAAATTTCATTTTATCCATAAACAATCAAGCCAATACACACACAAATTACTGTGGTAAGCAAAAATACAATTAGCTTGTTGAGCACTTAGTCTCTATTTGAGCAAGTTCCTGTTTCTCCGGCACACTTCATCCAGGTTAACTTCTCTAGTTGGTTGCAGAGGCCCATGCATCTTTATCAGGCCTTGGTGCCCTTTTTACCTGTGGGTAATGAACCCAGGAATTAATTCCCTCTACCTTGAGGGCTGAGCAGCATAAGCCTTCAGTTGCATGGGACAGGGTCCTTTCCATATCTTAGTGGTTCGTCTTTGCAGGTCTGTATGGAAAGAAGGTCTCCCAGTTGGAACGGGTGAACCAGTGTGTCCAAAGGAAGGGAATTTTGATTGAGGTGCCTGTGCAGTGAAGACAAAGTCTGCGAAAGAGGGATTGAGTCCTTGCTACTTGCTTCCTGGCCTTTCCTATGCACTTGGTCCTCCTTGACCCTTGAAAGGTAGTTAGGAGTCATAAAGATAGTACTACAAACAGAATTAGGTTTCCTCACCAGAAACCTATTTTTAGTATCTTTTTTTTCCCAGGATTTCCAGATTAATTTCCAGAACTTCAGCTGTACTTGCATGCAAGGTAAAGTCTTTAGGCACTTACAGTATTCTGCAGTAATGACAGCGTACTTTTGATAGCTAAGTACAGCCTATCTAATTGGATGTGGCCTACACTGTTATGTATCAGTTGGGTTCAGACCAACTTACGTCAGCTAGAAACTACAGGGCAATTCATTTTCATGGAGAATAGAGTGGTTATAGACATCATGTTTCCCAATTCATCTTTGGGATGTGGTAGCACTTTGTCTGATAAACTCCATTTTAACATGTCTTTGAATCAAATTATCTTACACATATTTTTTGATCCAAACAGCTGAAAGATTTTCTTTGCCTTCCTGGATCACTTATTACTTAAGCACAAAATCACAGAATATCCTGAGTTTAAAAGGATGTGTAAGGACCATCAAGTCCAACTCCTGGCTCCGAGACAGCCAAGTCAGAGCATGTGACTGCATGTATTCTCCAGATGCTTCTTGAACTCAGTCAAGCTCGGTGCTGTGACCCCTTCCCCGAGGAGCCTGTTCCAGCCTGTGGGCCTTTGCTCCCCCTGGTCAGGAAGCCACAGACTGTGATGAGGTCTCCTCTTAGCCTCCTTCTCTCCAGACTGAACAAATGAACGGACTTCAGCCTCTCCTGGTAAGACTTCCCCTCTGGACCCTTCACCATCCTCGCTGCTCTCCTCTGGATACTCTCCAGTAGTTTCGCGTCCCTCTGGTACTGTGCCATCCAACACTGCACGCAGTACTCAAGGTGAGGTCACACCAGCGTGCTGTAGAGCGGATGACTTAAAATGCTTTTCAAGACAGCCAAATTCATCACATTGTCTGCACGTCATACATATGCTGGAGAGGACAGAGAGCTTGAAAATCTGTTACTGGAACCGAGAAGTTTCTTATTTCCTTCACAAATTAAGTATTTTGTTTCAAGAGACAAATGTGTTTGCAGTTAACCACCTAGATGTGCGCCTTCTCCATTTAGAGTTTATTTCCCCACTTCTCAGTACCCTACCATTTAATGCATTCTATCCTGTTACAGGTATTTCCTGCACAGAGGAAAGACATGGATGACGGTTAAGAGTTTTTCTTCAGTTCAACTATTCAGGACAGACAATGCTTGAGCTGCAGTAACTTTTGCAGATAAAACAATAAAAAACATACTATCTCTGTTCAAGTACATGATTAGCAGAGTTAGATGTGAGCTTGGATTAAGCTGGGCACATTTAACACCGAAATTCACCTACTAGGAGGTACAATTTTAGTCAATGAAAAAGAAGTTAAAGAAATGCTGATTTTTGTACTGGTATCTTCTAGACTTATTCATTAATCTATATCTGACTAGCTTACCGATGCCAACTATGGGTTTATGTTGTGGTTTTGTGTGGCTGGGTTTGGGACGGGGTGGAGGGGGGGCATGGTGCTGCAGCAGTGGCTTCTGCAAGAAGCAGCTAGAAGCTTTCTGCAGGCCTGAGGGAGTAAACACCAGCCTGCTCAAGGCCAGACCTGGCGCTGACCAAGCCTGAGCCTATCAGCAATGCTGGCAGTGCCACTGTAATATTTATGAGAAAAAAAAAAAGCAAGCTTTTTGCCGCCAGAGAAGGAAGTGAGAAGATTTAAGAAACTCTGCAGACACCAAGGTCAGTGGGGAAGGGAGGGAGGTGGCATTGTAGAGAGGTGCCACAGAGAAAGATTCTGCTGCAGCCCACGGAGAAGACCATGGTGGAGCAGATTTTTCCCCCTGCAGCCCATGGACTATGATAGGGAGCAGAGATCCCATCTGTAGCCTGTGGAGGACCTCAGACCAGAATTGGTGCGGACACAAGACAGGATGCTGTGACCCTGTGGGAAGCCTGTGTTAGAGCAAGCTGCTGGCTGGTCCTGCTGCTGATGGAGAGGCCCACGCCACAGCAGGTTTGCTGGGAGCACTTGTGACTCTGTGGCAGACCAGGCTGGAGCAGTCTGGGCCTAATGGACTGAGAGAGATTTTATGATTCCCTGGCTGCACCCCAGAGACGTGACCCACGCTGGGGCAGTTGGTGAGACGCTGAAGCCTTGTGGGAAAGGACTTCCGTTGGTGAAGTTTGTGGAGGACTGTCTCCTGTGGGTGAGACCCCATGCTGGATCAAAGGAAGAGTATGAGCAGCTCACCCCCCCATACACACACACACGCACACACACATAAAGAAGGAGAACTTGTGAAGAATTGACTGAAACCCCCACCCCTGTCTTCCCTTGTGCCACCTGGGCAGGGAGGAAGGGAGAAAAATCATGAATTTGAATCTGTACTTCTCAGTATCCTACTATGGTTTCTCTGCGTGTTTCTGCATAGTGTAATAAATTAGATGGGTTTTGGGTTTTATTCTGCGTTGAGTCTCTTTAGCCCATGATGTTGATTGTGGAATGATCTCTCCCTGTCCTTATCTCGATTACTAAGCCTCTCACTATGTATTTTCTCCCCTGTCCAGCTGAGAAGGTGTCGGGGAAGACAGCAGGCCTTCCGGCGGCCTAGCTCTCTTCACCCAAGACTTAGGCCCTGACAATATTCTTCTGTTCCCATGAGAAAGGAAAAGTTCCTCATGCTAAGAGGATCCTAATAGTCGCATTTTCCAAACACAGCGGCCTCGCTGAGAGGGGTACAGGCCACCCTAAACCAAGAAGCAGTTATGGGAAGGTATTTGGGAGTAACGGAACATGTTAGGAACCAGCCATAACAAGATGGTCAAAACCAGCAAGTGTGCGGATGCTTTTAGGTATTTAAGGTAAACTAAGGATGTTTAGCTATAAGATAGGTTTATCAGAAATCGTTATAGTTACTAACCAATCAATATGGTGTGAACAGTGTGTGTAACCAATTAGCAGTTTTTTAGCTTGCCACGTTTGCAGTAAGAAAGGTATATAATCTGTGGGATTTCACATAATAAAATGGCTTCACGGAAAATTCATATCGAAGGGGAGATGAAGATAGCTTAAATGATCTACAGAGAGGTAGATCTGTAGATCTCTACACAGAAGCCTGCAGAGCAGGCTTCTTGTCAATCCTTCGTCCCTTCTTCAGAAGCAGAGCTGTTAGCGAAGCAGGTCAGTACATTTACCCCAAGAGTGTCAAAGCTCTGAGCCAAACACACTTCTGTCCCCACGAAAATTTGACATTATGGGTATCCCCGGGGGTGTCCGAGCCCCGCTTCTGCCTCTCCTCCAGCTCGGAGCACCCCCATGCTGCCCCTCCCCCCACCCCATAGGCTGTGCCCAGCACCCGCAACCAGCGGCTCTGTGACATCAGCGCCGTGGAAAAGGGCACCCCAGGTAACAGGGGTACTGGGGGCACTCTGTCAGCTGCTGCGCTGCGGGTAACAAGTCCTGCTTGGTTCTTTGCAGCTGCTGTGTGCTTCTGCTGCTCCTGCTGGCAGCCATGAAGCTGCTCGCCTTCCTCATTCTTCTGTCCTTGTGTCAGCCTGGGCAGGGCACGTGGGACACCTGCTGGTAAGCGTCCCGTGGCTCTTGGGGGGAGCTTGGGCAAGCCTTATGGGATTCACTGCAGGGTGCCCGCTTGTCCCCCGTGGCCACACCACTGAACCCCCTGTGGGAGCCTCAGGTCCTTGCCAGCACCCAGGCTGCTGGCACCGGTTGTCAACAGGGTTAAAGCCAAAACAGAGGCAGATGGGACTTGTGCCCCGTGGGGTTGGTTCCCTGGCCCCGCTGTCCATACAACACCTTGCGGGGAGGGAAGGCAGCTGACTTCAACCTGAATGCCAGCAAGCCATCGAGCAGGACAGTAACGACCTTCTGCTTACAGGACCTGCGGGCTCCGGCCCATGGCCCGGAACTCTGGCACGTCGCGTGTTGTGGGTGGCACAGCTGCCCAGACGGGAGCCTGGCCCTGGATCGTGAGCATCCAGAATCCCTGGAGCCCGGGCACAGGGCATATATGCGGAGGCTCCCTGATCCACCCACAGTGGGTCCTCACAGCAGCCCACTGCTTCATCGATGTCTGGTAAGGAGGAGCAGGGAACAGCACACAACACTCACAGCTGCCCTGCCCACAGTACCCCGGGCTACCCCCATCCCATCCCATCCCATCCCATCCCATCCCATCCCATCCCATCCCATCCCATCCCATCCCATCCCATCCCGTTCCATTCGTCTGCTGAATGCCCAGTGGCTGGACACTCCCCGGCCCATCTGAGAGACTGCTCAGGGGAAAGCTGGGCTCGCACCGCTGCTTCCCAGCAGCCTCCAGCTCCATGTTCCTTGTTCCCAAGGCATGCTAGGGCAGTCGTGCCCTCCATAGCGCCGCTTTCCTCTCTTGTCAAGAGCGGGGGACAGGACACTGCTGGGCTGCGGCAGCACGTGGCTCTGCTGGCACTGAGCGCTCTCTCTCTCTGCCTTCCAGGTACGTCACCACATGGCGCGTGGTCATCGGTGCCACGCACTTGGCTCAGCTGGGTCCCGAAGTCCAAGTGCGCGGTATCAGACGGCTGATTGCTCACGAACACTACAGCAACATCACGCAGAAGAACGACATTGCGCTGCTGGAACTGGACCGGCCTGTCCAGTGCAGTGACTACATCCAGCTTGCCTGCGTGCCTGATGCCTCGCTGAGAGTGTCAGAGCTGAGCAACTGCTATGTCAGTGGCTGGGGTGCCACGACTGCAAGATGTGAGTTCCCACGCACTCCTCGTGTCCCAAGGGCAAGCATGGCACACTGTGGGGGTGGGCTGGGCTTCCGGGCAGCAGAGGCAACTTGTCACCGTAGTCAGGCTGCGGGGACTTGTGGTGAGAGAGAGGGGGAGGGGGGGCCTGACCCGTTAGTCAAAGCGAGACAGATGGCAAACACCGCTGCAGTGCTTTCTGGAGGCCAAGCCAAACCCTAGGCAAGGGGCTTGCCCAGACCAGGGAGGAGAACCGGCAACGAGCTGCTGCAATCTCTTCTCTGCTCACAGCTACAGAAGCCACCGATGTGCTGCAGGAGGCCAAGGTCAACCTCATTGATGTCCAGCAGTGTAATAGCAGCGGGTGGTACCGAGGAGCCATCCACAGAGAAAACCTGTGTGCTGGCTATCCACAGGGTGGCATTGACACCTGCCAGGTAGGAGCCTGTGACAAACCGGGCCCCAGCACCTCCGACAACCCTGTCACCATGGCCCAAATGTCCCCTGGCGTGAGCTTTGCCTGGCAAGTCACCCTCCCAGTGCTGCTGGGACTGGCCACTCCTTCCCCATGGGCACGTCCTTACCTGGTGCCCTGCCTTGGCCCACCCAGCGCTCTTGGCGGCCCGCATGCCCACATCCCTATCCTGACAAATGCATCTCCTGCTCATCCAGCATCCATCCAGCAGAGCTGAGGGAGAGCCCATGGCCACCTCCCAGGCAAGGGACGGAGCTCTGGCTCCTGGGAAGGAGCCAGCCGTAGTGCTGACAGTGGCCACCCAACACCACCTTCATGCTCTCTTCTCCCCTGCAGGGTGACAGCGGTGGTCCCCTCATGTGCCAGGGCAAGAACGCAGAGTACTTCTGGCTTGTGGGAGTGACCAGCTGGGGCAGAGGCTGTGCCAGAGCAAAGCGGCCTGGCGTCTACACCTCCACCCAGCACTATTACGACTGGATCCTGGTCCAGATGAGATCGCACCCGGCAGACAAGGCTACCGTGACAGCACAGCCACAGAGCCACTTCCTCACCACCTCAACGCCCTTCCAGAAGCCAGTCCCAACACTAGCTCCGACAAGTGGGTCTGCCTCCTGCCCATTTCCCGCTGAGAAGCTGGTGCAATTCTTCACTCAGGTGCGCGAGCTCCTGCGGGAGCTCCTGCGGGACCTGTGGGGAGAAAAGGTGTGAGGAAGCAGGAGGGCCAGGATCCAGGCCAAGCGGCACGGTACCAACGCTGTCTGCTGCTGGGCCAATGGCCGCTGATCAGAGGCCTGCTCGGTCATGCCCATGCTTCTTGGGACTTCCAACAGTTAGTTGCTGATTTCAGCTTGGTTTTTGAAATAAAGTTTCCTGTTTGCATAGCTCACCATGCTTCAGCTCAGTCTCCCGGGCAAGGGCAAGCGCACCCACGCCCCGCGCAGCCAAAATCCATCCACAGTCAAGTAGGGCACAACGGGGAAGAGTCACTCGAAAGGGCTGCAACCATGTCAGCTCGGAGAGGAGGTTGCTCTCAGCAACTGTGGGTTAGAGCGACCTGTCATCACCCAGAGGCAAGAAAAAGGAGCAGAGGTTTTGGATTTATTCTTTGTCTGCACAGAGATTCCACCAAACGAGCCCCCTACACACAGAATTTACAGCCTGTTTCTCTTGTTAGAGGATTAGAAAAATCCCCCTAAATTTCCATTAGTTGATGAGTAATTACTGCATCATCACCTACTGGTCAAGCATGGTCAAAGTAGCAGGCATGCTGCTTGAAGGTGCTGGGCTGTGGCATTGGCACAGGCCTTCAGCTGGGTGGGTGGTTGCAATCTCCCCCTGCCACGTGTCCCTTCCCCCCAGTTTTTGTTGCTCTCGGGCCTCTCCGTCTGTGCCCCAGCTCTTGCACGCACTGGGGCAGGATGTTTCCTCTTGAACAGTCTTTCAGCTCTTCTCCAAGGACACTTTGGAGCATAGCCGGCTACTTACCAGTCCTTCCTTTGGCCCTCCTTCAAAAGTAGAGCTGTTAGCAAAGCTGATCAGTACGTTTACCTACCCCTAACCTAAACGCTGTCAAAGCACTGACCCAAACACATTTCTGTCCCTGTGAAAATACGATTTTATGGGTATCAGTCTCCCTGCTTTGAGAGGATCAGGCTTCTTGTGGCTCTTACATTATAGCTGTCCTTTCGACAAGTACTACTGAACGCACTGCTCCAGTATTTACCATCTTAGTAGCGTGAAGTTACTTAGGCTTTCTGAGAGGTTCTATGATTATCCCCGGGGAGGAAAAATTTCATTTTATCCATAAACAATCAAGCCAATACACACACAAATTACTGTGGTAAGCAAAAATACAATTAGCTTGTTGAGCACTTAGTCTCTATTTGAGCAAGTTCCTGTTTCTCCGGCACACTTCATCCAGGTTAACTTCTCTAGTTGGTTGCAGAGGCCCATGCATCTTTATCAGGCCTTGGTGCCCTTTTTACCTGTGGGTAATGAACCCAGGAATTAATTCCCTCTACCTTGAGGGCTGAGCAGCATAAGCCTTCAGTTGCATGGGACAGGGTCCTTTCCATATCTTAGTGGTTCGTCTTTGCAGGTCTGTATGGAAAGAAGGTCTCCCAGTTGGAACGGGTGAACCAGTGTGTCCAAAGGAAGGGAATTTTGATTGAGGTGCCTGTGCAGTGAAGACAAAGTCTGCGAAAGAGGGATTGAGTCCTTGCTACTTGCTTCCTGGCCTTTCCTATGCACTTGGTCCTCCTTGACCCTTGAAAGGTAGTTAGGAGTCATAAAGATAGTACTACAAACAGAATTAGGTTTCCTCACCAGAAACCTATTTTTAGTATCTTTTTTTTCCCAGGATTTCCAGATTAATTTCCAGAACTTCAGCTGTACTTGCATGCAAGGTAAAGTCTTTAGGCACTTACAGTATTCTGCAGTAATGACAGCGTACTTTTGATAGCTAAGTACAGCCTATCTAATTGGATGTGGCCTACACTGTTATGTATCAGTTGGGTTCAGACCAACTTACGTCAGCTAGAAACTACAGGGCAATTCATTTTCATGGAGAATAGAGTGGTTATAGACATCATGTTTCCCAATTCATCTTTGGGATGTGGTAGCACTTTGTCTGATAAACTCCATTTTAACATGTCTTTGAATCAAATTATCTTACACATATTTTTTGATCCAAACAGCTGAAAGATTTTCTTTGCCTTCCTGGATCACTTATTACTTAAGCACAAAATCACAGAATATCCTGAGTTTAAAAGGATGTGTAAGGACCATCAAGTCCAACTCCTGGCTCCGAGACAGCCAAGTCAGAGCATGTGACTGCATGTATTCTCCAGATGCTTCTTGAACTCAGTCAAGCTCGGTGCTGTGACCCCTTCCCCGAGGAGCCTGTTCCAGCCTGTGGGCCTTTGCTCCCCCTGGTCAGGAAGCCACAGACTGTGATGAGGTCTCCTCTTAGCCTCCTTCTCTCCAGACTGAACAAATGAACGGACTTCAGCCTCTCCTGGTAAGACTTCCCCTCTGGACCCTTCACCATCCTCGCTGCTCTCCTCTGGATACTCTCCAGTAGTTTCGCGTCCCTCTGGTACTGTGCCATCCAACACTGCACGCAGTACTCAAGGTGAGGTCACACCAGCGTGCTGTAGAGCGGATGACTTAAAATGCTTTTCAAGACAGCCAAATTCATCACATTGTCTGCACGTCATACATATGCTGGAGAGGACAGAGAGCTTGAAAATCTGTTACTGGAACCGAGAAGTTTCTTATTTCCTTCACAAATTAAGTATTTTGTTTCAAGAGACAAATGTGTTTGCAGTTAACCACCTAGATGTGCGCCTTCTCCATTTAGAGTTTATTTCCCCACTTCTCAGTACCCTACCATTTAATGCATTCTATCCTGTTACAGGTATTTCCTGCACAGAGGAAAGACATGGATGACGGTTAAGAGTTTTTCTTCAGTTCAACTATTCAGGACAGACAATGCTTGAGCTGCAGTAACTTTTGCAGATAAAACAATAAAAAACATACTATCTCTGTTCAAGTACATGATTAGCAGAGTTAGATGTGAGCTTGGATTAAGCTGGGCACATTTAACACCGAAATTCACCTACTAGGAGGTACAATTTTAGTCAATGAAAAAGAAGTTAAAGAAATGCTGATTTTTGTACTGGTATCTTCTAGACTTATTCATTAATCTATATCTGACTAGCTTACCGATGCCAACTATGGGTTTATGTTGTGGTTTTGTGTGGCTGGGTTTGGGACGGGGTGGAGGGGGGGCATGGTGCTGCAGCAGTGGCTTCTGCAAGAAGCAGCTAGAAGCTTTCTGCAGGCCTGAGGGAGTAAACACCAGCCTGCTCAAGGCCAGACCTGGTCGCTGACCAAGCCTGAGCCTATCAGCAATGCTGGCAGTGCCACTGTAAATATTTAAGAGAAAAAAAAAAAAGCAAGCTTTTTGCCGCCAGAGAAGGAAGTGAGAAGATTTAAGAAACTCTGCAGACACCAAGGTCAGTGGGGAAGGGAGGGAGGTGGCATTGTAGAGAGGTGCCACAGAGAAAGATTCTGCTGCAGCCCACGGAGAAGACCATGGTGGAGCAGATTTTTCCCCCTGCAGCCCATGGACTATGATAGGAGCAGAGATCCCATCTGTAGCCTGTGGAGGACCTCAGACCAGAATTGGTGCGGACACAAGACAGGACGCTGTGACCCTGTGGGAAGCCTGTGTTAGAGCAAGCTGCTGGCTGGTCCTGCTGCTGATGGAGAGGCCCACGCCACAGCAGGTTTGCTGGGAGCACTTGTGACTCTGTGGCAGACCAGCTGGAGCAGTCCTGGGCCTAATGGACTGAGAGAGATTTTATGATTCCCTGCTGCACCCCAGAGACGTGACCCACGCTGGGGCAGTTGGTGAGACGCTGAAGCCTTGTGGG